>OX453297.1:37158737-38487731 GCA_949710035.1 Crambus lathoniellus
GGAAGTCCTAAAATTGTTGTCGTATTTCGACCAATGTTTCTCTAGGAGAAAGTTGTTCACTTACCAATTCCGAGTCGAACTTAAAAATTTGGCCAGTTTTTTTCAAAATAACCCTGTATAATGTGTTCGATATGGGTGTAGTTTATGTGATTTTAATTGTTTAAGATTTTCATAAGCAAAGTGCTTTAGCTACTTACGGATCATAGGAACGAGTATGTAGTCAAAAAATAAAACCGCCTTCAAAAAAACCACATCAAAAAAGTAAGAAATAATTCCTCACCAAATAAATAACGTAAGTACTTTGAAGTCGGGCGTGAAACATGTAATTTTTTTTGTTGTTTTTGTTAAAACCCGCCCGACTTCAAAGTACTTACGTTATTTATTTGGTGAGGAATTATTTCTTACTTTTTTGATGTGGTTTTTTTGAAGACGGATTTATTTTTTTATAAAAATAATTTTTATACGTGTTTTCTGGTAAATAGGTATGTGATCAAACTGAAAACCTCCTTTTTCGAAGTCGGTTAAAATACCTTGAGGTATCCTCTTTTTAACAAAACAAGAATCATCTAAATCGGTTTATAAACAAAGGAGTTATGCCTAAAGATACGTATTAAATTCACATAAAGTGGTAATGAAAACGACAGTATTTTCAAGATTTCCTGAAAACTACTGAACCGATTTCAAAATTTCAAAAAATGGGACCAACTTGGAAACCATCCTGATGTAATAACGTTTGAACCATTTCAATCGGTCCATCCGTCTTCGAGTAATCGGTGGACATACACAAAAAAAAAAAAAAAAACATACATACAGACGAATAGAGAACCTCCTCCTTTTTGATTTAGAAGTCGGTTAACAAGAAAAATACGAAAGTGCACTGATTAAATGCAGTAATTTTGAAATTACAACTGACGACTGAAGAGCCACGTACAGCACTTCCTAGAATTTCACGGTTGGTGTGTTGTGGGTTACGTGGCGGGCTGGCTGCGCAAGAGCAGGTCAGTGTGTTGATCATTGGATGACTGTCATTTGTTTAGCGTTGGCCCACCCCGCGTGAAACTGTGGTATCACGCACCGTGTGCAATGTTATGTATTATCACAGAATAAGCAACTTTTCATACAGTAGGCCGACGGAGAAGTCTAGACAGGTCAATGGTGCGGGGCTTGCGGGGTGAGACGGGGGAGTGGTTGTCCCGAGTTACATACAACGCCGTTCATAGTAACTCGGGACAAGTCTTCCAGGGCTATCACGTCTTTATCGTTATAATTTATTTTTAAATTAATATTATGGTGTGTTCACGCCGCGCGTGATTCATTCATTCACGTTCATTCGTGGGTGCGCCGCCAACCACCGTCCGCGCAACTCGCGCTCAGTTGGCCGTAAGCAGCCGTGAGGCAAGTTCGTGTGTTTCTGTAGCGACGTGCCGCGCCAGTTACCTACCCGTATCGTGACCGAGATCTCGAGCGTTTTGCACCTAGGAGCGCCCGGTCCGGGTACGGACTTGTGACCCGTGTGTGTTCGCTTTGAAAAGCGCCGGGAAAGTTTTAGCTGCCTATTAGGGCATTGTGTAGTTATAAGGGTGTTAGCTGTAAGAGTTTCCCATCGGGGGTTGTGTGGAGATCGTTTTGCCAGGCGCGCGCCGGCGAGACAACGTTCAGCCCCCCTGGATTACGGACACTATTTTCTAGTAAGGTAGGACTAGCTAACTAGCTTAATTTACTTAATTTTGCATGAGAAACCTTCGTTTCAATAAACTGTGGAACACAGTAGATGTGGTCATCACAATTGTGCGTGATCAAATTTTTGGTAGCAGAGCTTAGTTGATATAATTAATTTTCATATTAAAATTAACTACATAAAATTTCATAGTAAAAATAAAAAGCGTACCTAAAAAGCGTACCTAAAAATTTTTTTTTTTTGTTGAAATCTCGAGGGTATTTGAAGATCCCGAGACGATTTGAAGTACTAAGAAATTGTTCTAGTAAATTCTCGAAGCGAATGTTTCTCACTTGGTGGATCCGATAATAGATAGACACTTATATAATTGTTGTCACATACTAGTGATTTGATACGAGTTTACTCGCCTAGATGTGTATATTTTTTATGTGTGTCCGGATTTATTTGACGAATAGTTCGTTCGAAAGTGTGTTTATTAGTACCACATACTAGTGATTTGATACGAGTTTACTCGCCTAGATGTGTATATTTTTTTTGTGTGTCCGGATTTATTTGACGAATAGTTTCGTTCGAAAGTGTTGTTTATTAGTACCACATACTAGTGTTTGTTCCGAGTCCGCTTGCCTAGTTAAAAAAGTGGAACTAGTTTTAATTATTAGTAGTATTAAATTACGAGTATTATTATTAAAAATAGTTTTGTTTTCGTTTGTTGATAACGGTTTAGTAGTTGATTTGCGAGGTTGACTTGGCCGTGCCGTTATGCCATACCGTTAATCCTATACGTTTTGTTTATACCGTTATATTGTTAGCCCTTGAAATTGGTAAGTTGCTAATAATTTATGAAAATAGTAGGGTCCGTGTATGTCGTCCGAATTTTAATTGTGTTTTATATTATCGTGACGCGACCTATTTCTATTGTTTTTTTTTGTTGATGTTTGCCACTTTTATATTTCTTTGTTTGCTTTGTTTATTAAACGGATTATAAATGGCTCCTACGAATCCGATCGCCGTATCCAGGGCTGGCATCCAAGGAGCTTTGCGTTGGCTTGCTTGTGCGGTCACATTAATAGACCGAGCCGACCGGGTAGGTGCGTTGCTAGCTCGGTATGGCGGGCTGGCAGCTCGGCTGCAAGACCTGGAGCGCCACGCCATGGAGTGTCGCGCGTATTATTTAGAGAACCCCCCAGCTGATGATGCCGTGTCGGAACAGCTGGAGCAGGATGTAGCCCAGGCCTATGAGCTGGCTGACCAGTTCACGGAGGCGGCTGAGAGGGCCCTGGCTGTTCGGAAGGGGGAGCCGGTTTTGAGCGGGGAGGTCAAACCTACCCCGACGGCGTTGCTAGGCCGATTGCCTACATTGGAGATTCCCACTTTTAATGGGGATCTGTCAGCCTGGATGGGCTTCATTAATTTGTTTGACAGTTTGGTGGATTCACGACGGGACTTATCCCCTAGTGAGAAGTTGGCCTATTTGCGCTCCTCCCTGCGAGGAGAGGCCAGCGCGGTAGTCCAGCACCTGCTCATCAGTGACGACAACTACCAGGTGGCTCGCCAGCTTCTGGTTAGCAGGTACCAGAATGTCCGGTTACTGGCGGACACCCACGTGGCCACGATTTTGGCCCTCCCGCGAATCACGCGGGTACACCTGTTACGGAGGGAGTTGCTGAACCCGCTACTGTCAGCGGTCAACTCCCTAAGGCGATTGGACCTGCCGGTGGATCAGTGGTCCTTTGTACTGCTGCACATAGTCCTCGCCAAATTGCCCGCTGAAATGAAGGGGCGTTTCGAGCAGAGGTACGGAGGCGACAGCGCCTCGTATCTCCCGCCCTTCGCGGACCTCCTTCGTTTTTTGGAGGACGAATGTAGGGTGACGGACCACCTGGAGCCTGCCCCGGTTCCAGGTGTTGGTCGTATGGTGGCGGCGAGGGAACAGCCCCGTCGCCCGACCAATCGCTATGCTGCCTTCCAGCAGTCCCCTCCCCCCGCACCGAGTGAGCGGTGCAGGTATTGCAGGGGAGATAGGCACATGGTGCACGAATGTGCCAAATTTAGAGGCCTCCGCCCAGAGGGACGGAGGGCCGTTGCTAGACAGCGCCAATGGTGCTATAGGTGTTTGGGGGGACACATGCAGTCGGCGTGTCCCCAGACCGAGGATTGTCGTCTTTGCGGAGGGAGGCATCACCCCCTCCTTTGTTTGGACCGCAAGGACGCCGGGAGCGACCGGGGTTCGAATTCCTCGCGCACGGGCGGGGGCCCGGCAGCCCGGAACCGGTCCCCTAGAGATTCGGCGGGGCTTAGCCCCCCCGTTCAGTCCCCCCCGGAGAGGGGGAACTATAGGAGAGACGCCCCCGCCACGGGCGGGGGTAGGGGGGTACCACAAGAGTACGCCACGGTGGCGATGGGCACGGGCCCTATTTGCTACTCCCCCCCCCTAATGGAGAGGCCTCGATTGGGGTACTATGTACCGAGGCACGCCCCACACGGGTATTACCCTGCACCTAGGAGTGCTGTTGGTCGGGGCCAGTATGTACCCGATTGGGACCCGCTCGCCCGGTACGAGCGTCCCACATTTGGCGCGCCGACTCAGGCGCGAGGGGGACAAGTACCCCCCCAAAATTTTTAATGGCGCCCCTGTCGGACCCAACCACCCCTCCGGAGCTTGTGCTGTTGCCAACAGCCTCCGTGAATGTTTGGGGACCTAAGGGCAATGTTGTACGGGGGGTGGGAGACTCGCGGATCCCTGATCCGATTGGTCGAGTTGAGTTCTCCTTCTCCCCCCACTTCACGCCAAGGCCGAAGATCGGTGCTTCGGCGATAGTATTTGATAAGGTGGTTGGACCACTCCCGCAAGTGCGAGTGCCGCCATCCACGATTGAGCTGACGTCTGGACTGGCTTTGGCTGATCCTTCCTTCCACCGACCGGGCCCAATACACTTGTTGATTGGTGCGGATGTCCTCGGTCGTGTACTGCGTGGAAGCAAGCGAGTTTTGCAGACAGCCGATCTTGTCGCCTTGTCCTCGTCGCTGGGTCATGTGGTGATGGGAAAGGTACCACAGACACCAGAGACCCCGTCGGTAGACCGCCAGACCATTGTCGGTTCTACTTTGTCCGACGTTCTCCAAAAGTTTTGGGAGGTGGAGGAACCCCCCACTGCCAAGCGGTTGGATCCGTTAGCCGAGGAGTGCAAATTGTTCTACCAGAACAACACTGGGCGCCTCCTCTCGGGTCGCTTGATTACCCGCTTGCCCTTCTTGGCGGCTCGCCCTCCTTTAGGGAGCTCCCGACCGATGGCCGAGAAGAGATTGTTGTCCATGGAGCGTAGGATGGCCAGGGATCCCGCACTCAAGGAGAAGTATATAGACTTCATGCGGGAGTATTTGGACCTTGGTCACATGTCCATCTCGCAGTTGGACTGGCGTAATGTGGAACATTACTTCCTGCCACACCACGCTGTTTTGAAGACTTCCAATGGGAAGATCCGCGTGGTCTTTGATGGTTCAGCGCCCACGTCAACCGGAGTGTCGTTGAATCAGTGTCTGCATGCGGGGCCGAAGTTGCATCACGATGTCTGTGATGTTTTGACCAACTTCCGCCGGCACGCTGTCGTCTTTGTGGCCGATATCCGCATGATGTTCAGACAGACCGTGATTCACCCGGAGGATAGACGATACCAGCTCATCCTTTGGCGTGAGGATCCCCAGGATCCGATGTTGGCTTACGAGCTGAACACCAACACTTATGGTTTGCGGTCGAGCCCCTTTGTGGCGATCCGTTCGCTTTTGGAGCTCGCAGAGCGCGAACGGCTACGTTATCCCCGGGCATCTGCTCTTATTGAGGGGGGGGCCTTATTTGTCGACGATATCTGCACGGGGGCCTCGAGCTTAGATGAGGCTCTCGTCTTACGTGATGAGCTGATTGCGCTCTTGAGGGCTGGTGGCTATGAGTTGCGGAAGTGGCTGTCTAACTCACCGGACCTATTGGCAGATTTGCCTAAGGACCACCAGCAAGAGCCACTCCTCTTTGAAAATCCGGAGACTCCAGACATGCTGTCTGTTTTGGGAGTCCAGTATCGACCAGTCCCGGATTTGTTCACATATAGATTGGAACTGCCAGACCCAAAGGTCTGGACTAAACGCACGGTGCTGTCCACTGTAGCCCGTACCTTTGATCCGAACGGTTGGCTCAGCCCTGTAGTGTTTTCGATGAAGTGCTTCCTACAGGAGCTCTGGGCTGCGGAATTGTCATGGGATGAGCCCCTCTCTGGTAGCCTCCTACGAGAGTGGGTGAGGTTCGTGTCATCCCTACCCGACGTCAATCGGGTTTGTATACCGAGGCAAATGCTGCCTTCGGGAAAGTTTAAAGCCTCCCTGCACGGCTTTTGTGACGCGTCCGAAAGCGGATACGCGGCAGCCGTTTACATCCGAACGGTGGATGCAGCAGGCGTTGTCGCCGTACACTTAGTTATGGCCAAGAGTAAGGTCGCCCCCCTTCGGACTAGGCTAACCATTCCGAAGTTGGAGTTGTCCGGCGCCACTCTCTTAGTACGGCTACTCAATCATGTTGCCGACACCTTGGGAAACGGTGTCGACTTGGAGTCGATATTTGCGTGGTCTGACAGCCAGGTCGTCCTTTGTTGGCTGAAGAGTTCAGTCCACACCCTTGAGGTTTTTGTGGCCAACCGGGTCTCACAAATTCAGACTTCAAAGGCCCCGTTGATTTGGCGCCACGTACCGGGCGAATTGAACCCCGCAGATTGTGCCTCCCGCGGCTGCGAGGCGCCTGAGTTAGTGGACCACCACCTATGGTGGAGTCCATCATGGTTGTTACGGCCTGAGCGCTCATGGCCTGCCACCCCGGCTGTGGCCAGAGTCCCAGACCTAGGCATGCGTGTTCACGCCGTGGAGACGGTGGCGGCTCCGCAGATGGAGTTTTTGTTAGACCGCTACAGTTCTCTTGATAAGTTGCTCGGCGTGACTGCTTGGATGAGGCGCTTTGTGCGAAATTGTCGCCAGCCTCAGGAGAAATCGTTGTCTCCGGTCCTCGCCCCACAAGAGCGGCAAGACGCTCTGTTGCATTGGTTGCGAGTGACGCAACAGCGAGAGTTTGAACCGGAGCTGAAAGCCCTGCGCTCAAGTGAGTCCAAGTTGAAGGGACCCTTGGTGCGGTTGAATCCCTTCTTGGACAGTACCGGATTGCTGCGTGTCGGAGGTAGGCTCAGACATGCCAACCTGCCGTACGGATCACGCCACCCTTTGTTGCTCCCCAAGGATGGACCGTTAGTTAGACTGTTGATTACAGACCGACATGTAAAGAATGCTCATGCCGGTTGTAATGCTTTGACCGCGCTCCTCCAACGAGAGTTCTGGATTTTGTCAGCGCGGAGAATAATCCGATCCGTTATTTTTCGTTGTCTCCCGTGTTATCGTTTGCGCGCCGATACGATGCAGCCCCAGATGGGTGATTTGCCTGCCGATCGAGTGAACGAATCGATGCCCTTCTCAGGAGTTGGAACGGATTTTGCGGGGCCATTTACCGTTAAGACATCGCGGCTTCGTAATGCTAGAACGGAAAAGGCTTACTTGTGTGTATTTGTTTGTTTGGCCACTAAAGCGGTCCACCTGGAGGTGGTTAGTGCCCTCACCACAGGAGCCTTTGTAGCCACGTTGAATCGTTTTGTGTCTCGCCGCGGAATGCCGTCGTAAATCAGGTCCGATTGTGGAACCAATTTCAAGGGCACCGATAGGTATTTAAAGGAAGTTTGTGAATTTTTGGATAGGAATAATTTTGAGATCGGATCCACACTCTCTCGCAGAGGGGTACGATGGCAGTACTCCCCGCCATCGTGCCCCCACTGGGGAGGGATTTTTGAAGCAACTGTAAAGGCCGCTAAAACTCACCTTCGTCGCGTTATTGGGGAGACGGTCCTCACGTTTGAGGAACTCGCGACCGTATTTTGTAAGGTTGAGGCGGTCCTCAACTCGCGTCCGTTGTGTCCGTTGTCTTCAGACGCGAATGATTTAGAGGCCCTTACGCCGGGCCATTTTTTGATTGGCAGACCGCTTAGCGCCTTGCCGGAATATCCTTATTCCGAAGTGCCCTCCGGACGGCTCTCGCGATTTGAATTGCTCCAGCAGCTTACGCAGAGTTTTTGGCGCCGTTGGCATCTGGAGTATTTGCACATTTTGCAGCAACGCGTTAAGTGGTCGGATAGGACGACCCCACCCAAGACCGGAGACCTCGTGTTGGTAAAGGATCCAAACCTGCCGCCCCTCCGCTGGCGTTTAGGACACATTGTTCAGCTTCATCCGGGGTCGGATGGTGTGCCCAGGTTTGCCGAGGTCCTGGTGGGGGACTCTGTTTTGAAGCGAGCGATCGCTGCCCTCTCTCGCCTGCCCTTAGATTGAGTTGGCGGACAGTTTTCTACTGTCCGGGACGGGGGGATGTTCACGCCGCGCGTGATTCATTCATTCACGTTCATTCGTGGGTGCGCCGCCAACCACCGTCCGCGCAACTCGCGCTCAGTTGGCCGTAAGCAGCCGTGAGGCAAGTTCGTGTGTTTCTGTAGCGACGTGCCGCGCCAGTTACCTACCCGTATCGTGACCGAGATCTCGAGCGTTTTGCACCTAGGAGCGCCCGGTCCGGGTACGGACTTGTGACCCGTGTGTGTTCGCTTTGAAAAGCGCCGGGAAAGTTTTAGCTGCCTATTAGGGCATTGTGTAGTTATAAGGGTGTTAGCTGTAAGAGTTTCCCATCGGGGGTTGTGTGGAGATCGTTTTGCCAGGCGCGCGCCGGCGAGACAACGTTCAGCCCCCCTGGATTACGGACACTATTTTCTAGTAAGGTAGGACTAGCTAACTAGCTTAATTTACTTAATTTTGCATGAGAAACCTTCGTTTCAATAAACTGTGGAACACAGTAGATGTGGTCATCACAATTGTGCGTGATCATGGTGCATACGACATGTAGTATGAGTGAGTGCAAATCTTCATCTCGCTTATTAAAAAAAAGGCAATTTCCATAATCCAAGATGGCGGCCAACTTTTTTGTTTGCGGGCCGACTTTGATGAAACTTGGTTTTTGGTACAATTTTGACAAGAAAACAACAACACAATGTCAAAAATAAAAAGAAAACAAGATGGCGGCCAACTTTTTTTTTGTAATCCGATTTTGATGAAATTTAGTTTCTGGTACTATTTTGACACGAAAACAACAACGCAATGTTAAAAGTATAAAACAATCCAAGATGGCGGCCAATTTTTTTGTTAGCAGGCCGATTTCAATGAAACTCAGTTTCAGATACTATTTTGACAAGAAAACAGCAACGCAATGTTAAAAAATTTAAAAATCCAAGATGGCGGCCAACTTTTTTGTTTGTGAGCCGATTTTGATGAAACTTGGTTTTTAGTACAATTTTGACAAGAAAACAACAACGCAATGTCAAAAATAAAAATAAACCAAGATGGCGGCCAACTTTTTTTTTGTAAGCCGATTTTGATGAAACTTAGTTTCTGGTACTATTTTGACAAGAAAAGAACAACGCAATGTTAAAAGTATAAATAAAATCCAAGATGGCGGCCAACTTTTTTGTTTGCAGGCTGATTTCGATTAAACTCAGTTTCTGGTACTATTTTGACAAGAAAACAGCAACGCAATGTTAAAAATATTAAAAATCCAAGATGGCGGCCATCTTTTTTGTTTGTGAGCCGATTTTGATGAAACTTGGTTTTTAGTACAATTTTGATAAGAAAACAACAACACAATGTTAAAAGTATTAAAAAATCCAAGATGGCGGCCAATTTTTTTTTTAAGCCGATTTTGATGAAATTTAGTTTTTGGTACTATTTTGACAAGAAAACAACAACGCAATGTTAAAAGTATAAAAAATCCAAAATGGCGGCCAACTTTTTTGTTAGCAGGCCGATTTCAATGAAACTCAGTATCTAGTACTATTTTGACAAGAAAACAGCAACGCAATGTTAAAATAGAAAAAATCCAACATGGCGGCCAACTTTTTTGTTTGTGAGCTGATTTTGATGAGACTTGGTTTTTAGTACAATTTTGACAAGAAAACAACAACGCAATGTCAAAAATAAAAATAAACCAAGATGGCGACCAACTTTTTTTTTGTAAGCCAATTTTGATGAAACTTAGTTTCTGGTACTATTTTGACAAGAAAACAACAACGCAATGTTAAAAGTATAAAAAATCCAAGATGGCGGCCAACTTTTTTGTTTGCAGGCTGATTTCGATGAAACTCAGTTTCTGGTACTATTTTGACAAGAATCTTGGATCTTATCCATCCATCTTGGATTTTTTAATACTTTTAACATTGTGTTGTTGTTTTCTTGTCAAAATTGTACTAAAAACCAAGTTTCATCAAAATCGGCTCACAAACAAAAAGGCGGCCAACTTTTTGTGTATCTTGGATTTTTTATATTTTTAACATTGCGTTGCTGTTTTCTTGTCAAAATAGTACTAGATACTGAGTTTCATTGAAATTGGCCTGCTAACAAAAAAGTTGGCCGCCATCTTGGATTTTTTATACTTTTAACATTGCGTTGTTGTTTTCTTGTCAAAATAGTACCAGAAACTAAATTTCATCAAAATTGGCTTACAAAAAAAAGTTGGCCGCCATCTTGGATTTTTTTATACTATTAACATTGTGTTGTTGTTTTCTTTTCAAAATTGTACTAAAAACCAAGTTTCATCAAAATCGGCTCACAAACAAAAAAGATGGCCGCCATCTTGGATTTTTAATATTTTTAACATTGCGTTGCTGTTTTCTTGTCAAAATAGTACCAGAAACTGAGTTTCATCGAAATCAGCCTGCAAACAAAAAAGTTGGCCGCCATCTTGGATTTTTAAAATTTTTAACATTGTGTTGCTGTTTTCTTGTCAAAATAGTACCTGAAACTGAGTTTCATTGAAATCGGCCTGCTAACAAAAAAATTGGCCGCCATCTTGGATTTTTTTATACTTTTAAAATTGCGTTGTTGTTTTCGTGTCAAAATAGTACCATAAATCGAGTTTTATCGAAATCGGCCCACAAACTAAAAAGTTGACCGCCATCTTGGTTTTTTTTTTTAATTGCGTTCCTGTTTTCTTTTCAAAATAGTACCAAAAACCGAGTTTCATCGAAATCTGCCTACAAACAAAAAAGTCGGCCGCCATCTTGAATTTTTTAATAATTTTGACATTGCATTTGAATAATTTAATTATTTTATTAATTTAATATCGCAATACCAATGTACACCCGGGGTCGTAAAAAGTCCACCGTCACATTTTAAAGTGACAACCCTTACGTACTTACGTAAATACCTATACAGGCGTCGGCATCGCCCAACTTCAAGGGCTTCAACTGTATAGAAAGATTGCTTAAACTGTGGTATTATTATGGATGCCGCGTCGACCCAACTCTGCTTCAGAGTTCTACGTTCAAACTGATTTACAATCAGCTGTTTTGGCAATCGTCGTCCACTTCATGATTCTGATTAGAGGGTAATTTCAAATCCTCGCCTTCATACTTTTCAGAATAATTCTGCAGAAAATGCAGAAATATTCTACGTGCAAATTTATAATGTCACAACATTTAACATTCTACTAAATTCATGAAAGTCGATTTCAAAATGTTATCAGTAAATCTATAAAAATAAAAATGAATGCTCACAGCCAATTTGGCAAATTTTTTTGGAAAGAAAAAACTTAAAAACTGCGTGGGAAATAGTAATTACATCACTTTTCTTTTCCCATACCCTCCCTTAACCGCCTCTGTGGTCTAGTGGTTCACACCACCGATTTCAGACCAAGAGCTCCCGGGTTCGATTCCCAGTGGGGGTACATATTGTATTCGGTTTGGTTGGTGGTAGGACTTGTTCTTAGTCCGCCTGGCTAGCTACCACCATCTTATCTAAGTCTGACGCCATAACAATGATGTTTTCAGCATTATTGTCTTCCGGCAGTTAGAGATAAGATAGCCAGTTCCTCAGTGATTGAGGATTCCGGGAGTAGTGCGCTTCCACCTTCAGCCTTATCACCACTTAACATCAGGTGTGATGAAGGCTAAGCGCTACCCCGTTGTGGATTAAAAAAAATATATAAACCAGCTGTTAAACATTTGAAGTAAATCGTTTGTCCGTCTTTCACGTCAAAACGGAGCAACGGATCGACGTGATTTTGGTTATGTTACTTTTTATCCCGGAAAAATATAAGGATAACGTCGTCGTGTAGTCCACTCGGGCGGAGGTCGTGTAGTCCACGCGGGCGGAAGGCTGTTATTAATTTGAATAAGTTGTGATTTTCATATTTAATTAATAATTAAATGTCATTGTTTCATCATCGAAGTAGGTACCTAGTCATCTAGCTAGACAATAAAATATCCTTTCTAATATGTCCGTCACATCATTTAGCAATTGATTTAAACGTGAAACAGTTTCTTTTCCTCAAGACATGATGTTACATACACATTTTCAAAAACATGTTATTGCATCTCTTAAGTTTACAATCTTTTTTTCCCTAACCGCAAGCAATGTGATTATCACCTCATGTGAAACTTAAATATTAAACAGTATTGTCCTTTAATTCTTAGCATTATGTGTAGTCATGCAATTATCGTCGTCTAGGCAGAGACTGGAGGTGTTGCGTGCCAGCCATTAGAGATGTTTGGAACGGTGAAGTAGCGAGCGAATGAATGCATTTTGAAAACAATCATTGAGTGGAGGTAATAAGTGTTATTTGTGGAATATCGTTTGTCTAAGGGCCTTGGGAAGTGACGGTGATCCCAATCTGTGTCGGAACGTGATATGGAGCAATGACCGACACGATTATGACTGTTACTTGATAATGTATCTGGTATTACAGTTCAATAATGGGTATAACTACAATAAAATATTTTAAAATACTTAGCTGTTTTACGAATTGAGGAGCCGGTCCATAAGTTGTTATTATACCCAGTACAGTAGGTATACTGATACAGACATTCACTGTTGGAACAGGGAGTCGCTGGGGAGTGCTGCTCCCCCAGTAGATGATGCCCAGTAGGACGAAGACAGCGTCCAGTAGTTTTAGCTTAGTAGAACTTCGATAGCGTTTAGGGGTGTAGGTGTACTGAACTGATAGACACTCACTGTTGTAGCGGAACGCCGGCTGGCGTTTGCACCTCGCACAGCTCCGCTGAGCCAGTCCAGTAGTTGTTGCCCCAGTAGGATATTTATATCGTCTAGTAACTAGTGTAGTTGTGCTGTAAGAGACCACTCACTGTTGTGGCGGGGCGCCGGCGTTTGCACCTCGCACAGCTCCGCTGAGCCAGTCCAGTAGTTATTGCCCCAGTAGGACATTTATATCGTCAAGTAACTAGTGTACTTGTGCTATAAGAGACACTCACTGTTGTGGCGGGGCGCCGGCATTTGCACCTTGCACAGCTCCACTGAGCCAGTCCAGAAGTTGTTGCCCCAGTAGGACATTTATATCATCCAGTAACTAGTGTAGTTGTGCTGTAAGAGACCACTCACTGTTGTGGCGGGGCGCCGGCGTTTGCACCTCGAACAGCTACGCTAAGCCAGTCCAGTAGTTGTTGCCACAGTAGAACATTTATATCGTCCAGTAGTGTAGTTGTACTGATAGAGACACTCACTGTTGTGGCGGGGCGCCGGCGTGTGCTGCTCGTTGAGCACATCGCACAGCTCCGCTGAGCCAGTCCAGAAGTTGTTGCCCCAGTAGGACATTTATATCATCCAGTAACTAGTGTAGTTGTGCTGTAAGAGACCACTCACTGTTGTGGCGGGGCGCCGGCGTTTGCACCTCGAACAGCTCCGCTAAGCCAGTCCAGTAGTTGTTGCCCCAGTAGAACATTTATATCGTCCAGTAGTGTAGTTGTACTGATAGAGACACTCACTGTTGTGGCGGGGCGCCGGTGTATGCTGCTCGTTCAGAACTTCGCACAGCTCCGCTGACCCAGTCCAGTAGTTTTTGCCCCGGTGTAGGACATTTATATCGTCCAGTAGTGTAGTTGTGCTGTAAGAGGCACTCACTGTTGTGTCGGGGCGCCGGCGTGTGCTGCTCGTTGAGCACATCGCACAGCTCCGCTGAGCCAGTCCAGTAGTTGTTGCCCCAGTAGGACATTTATATCGTCCAGTAACTAGTGTAGTTGTGCTGTAAGAGACCACTCACTGTTGTGGCGGGGCGCCGGCGTTTGCACCTCGCACAGCTCCGCTGAGTCAGTCCAGTAATTGTTGCCCCAGTAGAACATTTATATCGTCCAGTAACTAGTATAGTTGTGCTGTAAGAGACACTTACTGTTGTGGCGGGGCGCCGGCGTGTGCTGCTCGTTCAGCACATCGCATAGCTCCGCTGAGCCAGTCCAGTAGTTGTTGCCCCAGTAGAACATTGACGTGTAGCGCCCGCTAGCGTCCTCCACTGGAACAAATAATACCAGTTATAGCAAATGCAGCTGATCTATACTAATATTATAAAAAGGTAAAGTTAGATTGTGAGGTTGTAGGGGGTAATCTTCGAAACTACCGAACCGAAGTCAAAAATTCTTTCACTGAGTGACATAGCCTAAATAGGCAATGTCATTAAAAAATCCTATAGCTATAAAATCTCACCGCGTGGACGAATGCCCGTTTGCACTAAACTCGGGTTGAGCTTGTCATAGATAAGATACATCTTAGCTTAGGAACAGCCTAAAACAGCCGAGCTAAAATTTTTGTTTGCACTGACAGACTCGTTACTTAGTCATCGCCTTGCTAAAAGAATGAATGAATGAAATCAAATATTAATTGTTTATGGATTTTAAAACTGGCGAGGTAAAGTAGGTCACTGGATATTTTTTTGGTTGAAACTTCTCATTGATTCCTTCGTGAGTTAAAAGGAGACAAAAGCTAAGGCGTTGTGTATTTTATTTGGTAGGAGTAATTCACCGAGAAAAGAAAAAGTCAACTGAGCTCAACTGACAAGAAAAACATAAATACAGTGCGACAACCTTTTCTGTTCCGGTGGCCAAAACTAGAACTAACGAGTTTTGTTTTTAATGTCATTTTGCTAATACTTTCATGTTTTGCTGCTAAACATAAGCGCCGCTGTCATGGAAACAGAAAAGATTGTCGATCTGTAATGTTTTTTTTAAATAAATGATGAATGACGTATGTCACATGTGTTGTGTCTCTATCTAGCAAACAAGAATACAAAAGCCACAAGCTTTTCTGTTCCGGTGACAGCCGTGACAGAGGAGTCACTTGCAATACGAAATTAGCTGTCAAAATGGACTCTCCTATGAAAACTGTTTTAGTTCCAAAGATAATCACCGGAACAGAAAAGCTTGTCGCACTACTCTTTGCTCACAATGCCACAGACAATAATCACTGATATAGGTATATATTGGGCCCGTTAGTTAAGAATAGCCTAAAGTGCATTTAAGAATGTCCTCAGGTTAGTGCAAAGCAATTTTTTGTTAGGAATGTCTTAAGTTAGCTAGGAAAAGACTTAGGCGATTCTTAAGTTTAGTGCAAACGGGTGTAAGACACTTGTTTCCTGCGCGCGGTTTGTCTCCTAATATCTAAGTACACGGAGAATTAATATGTTATTGTATTTTGAATGGAAATTGGGAAATCTGCGATAAAAACTGTTCGCTGTTATTTTTTTTAAGAATGATAATTATGTGTTGGTGGGAAAGAACCCTATAAATCCTACTTTTGAACGAAAGTAGATTGCAATTAACATGCAGTTTGAGTTTTGTGGTTTACTTTTTATAGTGAATTAAACTAAGGTTGTATTTGTTTATTGCGACCTGCTGGACGCTGGAATGTAAATGGAGCTTAAACAGCTTTCAAACCTCTATTAGGTACCTACTGTTAATGTCAGTTGGGCTATACGTTTGTGACGAATGAAACGAATTGTTTCCACAGTCAAATTTTATTTAAATTGAATAATTATTAAAACAGGACAAAAAACCTATACATTGGATACAGGTTTCCTTAATATTTAGTATGAAACGGGATACTGCACTATTCACATTTCTAACATAATTTTAAATTGCTGTTATTTACTTAAAGATTTTTGGTAGACTGACCAAAGAGCATGTAATCACTACGTTTAAGACCATGAAGCTCGACTTAATACTGAGGTATAGTGCAGCAAGCTTTTCTGTTCCGGTGATTATCTTTGGAACTAAAACAGTTTTCATACGACAGTCCATTTTGACAGCTAATTTGGTATTGCAAGTGGCTCCTCTGTCACAGCTGTCACCGGAACAGGATAGCTTGTGGCACTGTTACTGGAGTTCTCACCCTGAATAAAAAAGTGAACACCAGCAAATTTGACATTTAGTATGTAGTGGCTGTCAGTTGTCTCATATGACCATGAAGCTCGACTTAATACTGAGGTAACTGGAGAGTGCAGTACGAACAATTTTTTGTCCACCACAAATTACACAGTGGCTGTCTTCCGTCTCACCTACACTTTAAAAAAATACGTATGATCACATATGAGACAACTGACAGCCACTACATACATAAATGTCAAATTTGCTGGGGACACTTTTTTATTCAGGGTGAGAACTCCAGTTACCTCAGTATTAAGTCGAGCTTCATGCATATGACCATACGTATTTTTTTAAAGTGTAGATGAGACGGAAAACAGCCACTGTGTAATTTGTGGTCACAAAAAATTGTTCGTACTGCACTCTCCATTCATGTTTAAGACTGACATAGTCAAACCGAATAAAATATTCTATGAAAAAGAACGTGACATTCAAATTTTTGCTTTTCAGAACAAACTAGTTTGACAGATAGTTTCGTATTTCATAAAGCAGGCTATAACGTAAAGGAGGTTGTAACGAAAACGTTTACATATATATGGTTACCTTACCTTGATGTATTTGTTTGTATGATAGAGAACTATATCAAGGTGAAGGGCCGCTGGCCTAATTGAGTTTAATGAGAATAATTGCAGTCAAATATGTACGTATAGTCCACAATACATAAATTTTGTCATGTCGAATTTGAATGTGCGTCTATCGCGTATGTAAATTAGTGTTTCAATAGCTACTTCAAATAAGTCATTACAACCCATGAAATAGATTTTATGGATCCGATAATGTAATAACGACATGATTGTGGCTATTAATAATGTTGTAAGCTATGTAATTTATGCATTACTTTTCAAAAAGCTTGAACCTTGAACCTCATAAGACACGAGTAAGGGCATCCGCTTTTATTTAATGATTATAGTAATTACCGAACAATGCCACCGGAAGTATTTTATAGGGTCCGTATCGTACCTTAACGATTAAAAAAAAAATTTACTATCGACGTGATGACGGTATGTCGTTGTCTTGATCACAAGTAGTTTTTAAATTATTAAAAAAATTTATGATTATACCCTCGTATGTGATCTGAGATTATGCCTATTTTTTTTTTATTAAATACCTAAAAGTTTATTTTTTATTAACAGCAAGGATTAAAATCAAGGCCGACATACAAATAAAATATCTCCTTAGAATTCGCCCGGAATGCACATCACGCAAAATCAATTCTCTTCATAACTGTTGATGAATAGTGCCTTTTTTCTAGTAACTAATGCTTACTATCACTTCTGCGGAAAGCAGATAATGAACCCTTGCCCATCCCTTTCTCCGATCGCGAGATGGAAGGAGATCATAGTGTGTCACGCCACCACAATGAGGTGGTGGAGCTTTCGGAAGAGCTTGAGGAAATGTCACGCCGCACATCATTGTGAATCATTATATATTTTTTCGCGAATATACAGTTTATGGGAAATAGCTATAGTGTATTTTACCTAAACATGACTGAGTAGACAGTTATGATGTACAGAAGGATTATTTCTTGGATTTTCTCAAACATTTTGTTTTGTTAGTATTTAGTCAAAACTTAATGGATATAAGTGGGACACTCAGAAAATTTTGAGAAACTAAAAAACTAACTTCTATGGATAAAATATTTAAACTAAATATTTTCAAAAAAACTCTCTACCAGTCTCTATACAAAGTTTCATGTGTCTAAACCAATTTTCGAAACATTTTTTCCAGTACGCCGCTAACACCGCTTCCATCGCCTCCTCGAACGCTGATTAGCGCATCTTCCGGCGATAAAAACAGCTGTATCTCTTTCAGCAGATTTTTTATTTTAGGGATGAACCGAAGATGGTTGCTTTTGAAAGTCCTTCATCCATAAAAGCCATTTGAAGTAGATCAAATAACTTAACACGTTTTAGGCCACAATTAAAATCGTAGAAAATCGTCGCACGGAAATGTTCTCAGACACGATAATTTAATTAGGCTCTCGAAAAAATGTGGTGGAAAATTCGAAATTCGAACAATAGTATTTTTACTTTTATATAGGTAACCAAATTTTTCAAAATAATTACAAGTGGCCAGGGTGCCTACCATCAACTTTAAGACAGCGATTCAAAAATAGCGCGATGCAGAATAGGTTCCTAAAATGAATTGCTTTCTTTCGTACTATGACCTTCTAAAAACTGGATCGCAAATGAATTGCTAAATGTAAATGACCGTGCGATTTGTGTCCTTATTTCTTCTACCCATCTCTTTCACTCGATTCTGTCATGCCCGGAGAGTGAGAGGGACGGGTATAACCTGCAGGTGTCATGTCAGCTTGGCCGAGTTATAAGTCAAATAAGAGATATGACAGCTTAGCGGCTGTGAAATGTCATTGAATGATCACTGAATCGCTGTCAATAATATTAAGCTGTCGTGGTACGAATAAGCGAAGCAGATCAGTTTAGGTCCTAAACAAAACCGCAATAAGAGTTGATGGTAGGCAACCAGTGCCTTATAAAAAAAAATCTTTCTCGAAACTTTCTGAAAGGTATTGTAATACGTAAGTAGTAGTTTTTTTTTACCCTGTGGCTTATATCTATTCTGTGCTGTGGTATTGTACAATCCTACTATTATAAATGTGAAAGTTTAGATGTTTGGATGTTTAGAGGTTTGTATGTTTGTTACTCAATCACGCCACAACGGCTGAACGGATTTGGCTGAAATTTGGGACACAGATACTTTGTAGCCTGGAGAGGACCAAAGGCTACTTTTTATCACGGAAAAATATCACATTCCCGCGGGATAACGTCGTGTAGTTCACGCGTGCGAAGCCGCGGGCGGAAAGCTAGTGTCATAATAAAAGAACAAGCTCGATGCTTCAAATGCAAAAAGGTCAGTGTTTAAATGTTGGAATGCAACGCCATCATTTCTAAACTTGATGAACTCAAATTCAGACATGAGAGAAATGGAAAGACGATAAGATATAAATTATGTTCGTACGTGATTTGTTTGTTAAATGTCGCTTTTTGGTTTAAATGCAATGAACGTGACTTGGCTAACGTACAAACGTAATTTAACTGCTTATAATTTATGTTCATGTATCAAAACGATTCTCCTTCAAACCCTATCAATGAACTAGATACGTCGTTGTCACCTCTCTGTGGACAACTTAGCCAGTTGCAGTCCCGCAGTTGCAGTAACACGTAATGATATACATTGTAAAGCACTAGGAACCGTTTGGCAAGCGCGGGCGCACGCTACTTAGGTACCAGCGGTTTGGCAACCTCTGTGTCGGGCGATTCAAATACTATGTCACAATGACAATATACAAGTATCATACTTACATAATACGGAACCAAAGATTGACAGCTTTTAATTAAATACACTAATTATATTTCGACGCTTTCAAATAAAGTAATCTAAACTAATATTAAGAGGGAATATTCTTTACGGGAGCGGGTAAAATCTCGGAGAGCAGCTAATAATAAATTAAAAAAGTACATACTCATAATTTATATATTATGATTTTAAAGTTTGAATCCTTTGGACTCACTAATCTTATAAGGCTTTGTATGAAAACTGAATACTAAACAACGTTTTCCCCGGAAAACCCCGTAAAAACTCGTGTTAAAAAGCTCATCGATAAAAACTTTTGCACATAAACTGTAGATATTTTAGTTCCTGTCTGAATCTGTTTTGTATTCTATCGTGAATTTCTGAACATTACTAACGTTTACTTAGATATCATGTATATAATCGCCTCTCTTATCCCCTTCATATAACCTTGTCGAGATGTAAGAGGTTATCAAAAAGTAAGAACATAATCAATGTAATGTAACATAAAAAGTATAAGATATAATAACAGCCGTATGCACTTCCTTATCGGCAGGCGGATTGCCTCGTCAATTCAGAGGTGTCGGAGTTTTGGTTCTGACCTACTTCGATATCTTAATCGATTTTCCATCTACATAAACGCTGTCTCTTTAATTAAAATAAATGATAATAATATTCCTAAAGGATAGTGATTGACTTTAGAAATTGTAGCATTTAAAATATGAATACTAACTATACAAGATGTGAACAAAATGGATCAAATTGAACGGCAGTTTTGTACGAGACAACGATCTTGTTGTACACATTGTATGCATTGAATACAATAAGACTGACGAGCATGCAACAAATATTCATTTTAACATTGCCGAAGTCCAAAATATTAATTAATCATCCCCGTTATCATTACCACCAGTTTCGACCTACTGCTGTGCATAGTAATTTTTTGCGCCAATAACCTTACACTCGTATATTGGCCCAAAATAACAGAGTCAAAATTTAGTAACAAATACTGGCTAATCAATCATAACGGACTCATTTTAATTCGGTCCAGTCACCTGAAGGCACTCGTTTACAGCAACTTCCGCCGAATTACAAACTTGTACGCTCCAGTTAAACGTTCGCGAAACAATCGAATGTAACGCCGATGGTACTGGCCCACTGTTGCAAATAATAAAAGAAATATGCAGTTATTAGGTACCTATCAAAGCATTAAGTGCAGTAACATCCGTTAACTACATATCACAACTGACACAAATCTTTATGTGAAACAAAAGGCATTTCAGAATCAATCAAAATGTTAATTTTTCCTTTACTAGTGCTGTGGTGTCAAGGAAAAAGGAAAACGTAATCAATTTACTGACTCATCTCCTATTGTATCAGGGCATTTACGTTTCAAATCAAATGTCAAAAAATCATAAATCCTTCTTTTAAAACTTTTTGACACATCTCCTTTTTACAAGCTTTTATTTAACTTGCCATGTTAGTTAGTTAGTTTGTTAGTTAGTTAGTAGGGGACAAATCTTGCAAGCTTAATTTGACCTACTTCCCAGTGTCCGGTGGAACTGAAATTTTGTATAGGTACAGGTTTAGTTTAGATGAGAATACAATATTTAAGTAGGTTACAGTCAGCAAAATAGCTTGTCATAAAAATAAATTTTTTACAAAAAAAAATATTACAAGCTTTTATTTAACTTGCCATGTTAGTTAGTTAGTGGGGGACAAATCTTGCAAACTTAATTTGACCCATTTCCTAGTGTCCGATGGAGCTGAAATTTGGTATACAGGTTTGGTTTCGATGACAATACAATATTTAAGTACAGTCAGCAAAAAAGCTTGTCATGAATATGAATTTTTTACAAAAAACTTATTCGTTGACAAGTGTTTCTTTTATCTTTTCCCTAATATATTTTTTGGACCAACGAACGTCCGTTTAACGTACTCGAGATCGTAGTTTAGGATCTACATGCAACACATTATGTGGTTAGCGTTGGTAGCATGTTGTAGCTGCATACAAGCATGTCTGGCAGCTTATCGTTTAAAAGAGGTTCAATATACCTTTAAAATATGATAAAAAAGACCGAAGGGCAACTAGACGTAGCCGTCTAGACTTCTTCCGTATTGTTATCGGAATTTATCGTAAATTCGTACAGTTTCGGAAGCGCAGGTCCTGCTTCCCGGCGGCATTGACCTAGTACCGCCGCCCTGCGCCGCCCACGGTCGTAATGCCGCCATTTTTCAGCGGAGACGCCGCCATCTTGCTTCATTATCTTGATCACTGATGATTTTATGATTATCACTTTTTATTATTTTTACAGCCGGGTCATGGACGTGTCGGATTTTTAATTTAAGCATATAAATGGGCGATTAACGGCTTAACCTTTGCCAATGGATTTTACTTTAAAAGTGCATTTTGAAATAAATTGGAATTAAGTCAATGACTTAAGTACATTATTTCATGAAATCCATTTGAAATCTGCCTATAACATTGAAATCTTCGAATGAAAACCTATATTTATGAGAATTGATCATAATTAATCCATTAGATGATTCGGTTCCGGACACGTGTGCGTCCGGCGGACGGCAGTGAAACGGTACTTGGTACTAGCGCGATCGGGTCAAGGCGAGCCCTAAGCAAGGCCATTTTCCTTTAGATTCAGACAGACGGTCAGTCAACCTGCTGTATGTAGGTATTAAGCGACTAATTATGATAGGTAAGAGGTCTAATTAGATTACTCCGGGAAAACTTACCATTTCCCAAGGGGGTAACGGTGAATCGTAAAGGTAGTTATCTATAACTTTCACATAAGCCCCAGGAGTTAATGATAACAGCTTTACCTACACTAGCGATACACATAAGCATCATGAATTCGTGTAGGGTATATGTAACAATCAGTCATGTAACTCGTAAGTTATCGAATGTAAATTACTTAGTTATTTAATATGTTAATGAAAAGTATCTCTTACGGAGATGATAAATAATAAAAAAAATGTGGTAAGGTAACTATCTGTTTTCGCAAATCTCTTTATTTTTCAATAATTTTCCTTAACTACTCATAAACGTAATACCATCAACTGAATCGACATTGAAAATCATTATTTTCTATTGAGACGTGACAAGAGCTCTTCAGGTCAATGGCAAAGTCTATCTGCACCTTTTTGCTAAGAATACAATTCAGTTTTTTCTTTTCTAGCTAAGTCGAGCACGAGAGCCTAGGTTTTTCTGAAAGAACTTATTTTCCTTATAAAAACTGGACATCAGTTAGCTAACTTTTTACGGATTCGATAGTTTTGAAACAATCGACGGTCGACCTTGCGGATCGCAGCGAAACTTCCAAATACGTCATTAGCGGTCGTTTGATCGCGTGCGCGCGCATTGCGAATCTAAATCCTCGCAAGGGACCCTGTGCTAACAGTTTTGCAACGCGACTCTGCTGCATTCTAATGTGTGACAAATTATGGAGTGAGTACTGCCGAGTGACAACATGGGGCAAACAAATAATGTCATTAGGGACAGTTGGTAAATGTGCCGCTTGCAGTATTTGTTTGACTTATAAAGTGCCCCGGTAACGATCAATCGTCATTCGTCAATTGTTACGTGATTGACCGTTTCAATTGAAGGTGCGAATGATGGAGTCAAAATGATGCGTCAATTGCTCGCGCCATGTTTCTCGGCTAGCGAGCGAACAAATGACCGAAAAATCTGTCAATCGCACAACGAGACGATCAATTGCAATGCTTTCCATCATTCGCATCAATCACGTAGTTTCAAATGACAATGGCTTCGATTGCCTCTGTAGACGATCGTTTGGTCCTTCAATGACGTAAACATTGTCAATTGCGAATGATCGTTACCGGGGCACTTTAGACTTTGTAAATATTGTTGAAGAGTAAAAGCGAAAGATATTATTTTTCAAACGATTCTTAGAGCTGGTACACACTGGGCGCTCGGCGTTGCGTTTGGCGAGCGTTGATAGCGTACACACTCGGCGCTTTGCATGGCGTTCGACGAGCGTTACTAGGGCGAGTATACTTCTGGCTTAGTGCGGATATGGGTTCCGAAGTAAACTTGCTTTGAGTGTGGTTCCTCTACAATAGGGTATTTTACTGTTGTTGAAATGTAGATATTTAATGATGACGTTAAAAAATATTGCAATTAAGAATACCAAATGTGAAAAAATAATTTGAATCTGTTTTATAATAAAAGAATTATAGTCTGTTTGATTTTGACTATAGCTGTCTCTTTCTAAAACGAAATCTTCTATGGCGTGACTATGACGCTACTAACCCACTGACGTCACTAAGATAGCGTCCTGTCCTGGTCTAATTATAAAGTTTGAAGTCCTATATCTTTGAAAATATTCAAGATAATTCAAAATGAAAACTTGTTTTATGTAGCTAATATTTCGAAAAACATTTTAAAGAAATAAAAAAAAATCAGTAAAATACCGTATTGCTTCAAAAGACGACAACGATGGAGAAAAAAAGAACATTGGGTGCACATAATATTAAAAGATATAATAGACGCTTGGAATGTATTTTACATTGTATCAAAACATTTACCTAAGTTTTTCAAGTGTTTTAGAATTCCTATAAAATCATTTGATGAATTTCTGCATATTTTATAACTGACATTACGGATGATTCATAAAAATTCATAGGCTCACTTTCCCAAAAATTTTTCCCAACGTGTGTCCACTCTACATGAAAGCGCGCGATCACATGTACAGTCCCAAGGCAGCCCCTGTATCTGAGAGCGCGCGGCTAACGCCAAAACTGACAGCTCGTGTCTGACGCGCGTCAGTCAAAAAGCGCGCGGTTCAATGTGTACGAAACATCAAAAATGTATGAGATGACAGGTTCTCAGAGCGCGCGTTACCAAAGCGCGCGCTCGAAAGCGCCCAGTGTGTACCAGCTCTTAATGTTAGAATCTCCTAGTGATGTCATTTGACAGTTTCATGATCACTTCAGATAAAAATGTCGAGGTTAGTCGTCATTACAGGTTCCATACTCTGAACCATTGGATCAATTTTGGTGCATTTTGGTTTAAATCATGGTCATGGGAATAGACAAACGATGTGGTTATTTACGAACATAAATCTACTGGAAACAAAGTGGAAGTTATAAAAACTATGTATGGATATTTTTAATTAATCTATTAATAGGAACTAGCAATGTTCCTAGGTTCACATTAAGTTGAAATTCACCATCATATTTTGTGCGATTTCTATTATTACTTTAAAGACCGGACCGAGACTACCTACATAGTCGCAAAGTACCGTCTCTCGTCACTTATTTAGGCGCCCTTAATCAGAGGCGATTGCTTAAACTTTGACCTTGTGAAGTACCACCCACGAAGCTGTGCCACTTCTGCCTAAGATCGCCCTCAAATGCATTGCTATGCACCTCACGGGTGGGCTACTAAGGCAACTGAGTTGCATAATAGTCAACGGGTGACGTCATGTGTCTGATTGCAGTATCACAAATATAGCAATAACTTAAAAATAATAACCCAGATTCGGTGGCCACTCTTTAAAACTTGCTCTTGTGTAGACCAGGAGCTCCATTTTTGAACCACTCGGGTCGCGCCAAGCGCTCGATTTCTACTGATTTTCGTGTGACATCGAAATTCCGTATTTTTTTAATCGCTCGACCGCATCGAATGCCCGTACACACTCGATGCGTCGGGCTAGTGATATGAATGAACGTCAAAAATGTTATGACGTGTTGTTAGGATAACATAAAGTGCCAAAAAAATCTCTGTTCCAGTGACAAAGGAGCCACTTGCAATACAAAAATTTTCTGTCATAATTGGTAAATAGTACGAAAAGTTCTTTAGTTCCAAAAAATATCACACGGGAAGTCTTTGTAAAATTCAACTTTTCGTAGCAGGACTGATGTAGACAAATGATTCAAAAATCAGGAAAATTGACGTGATGCGACTAGGAAGAGAAGTGTGACTTTAGTCGCATGCGGCATACGAGGAAATCAATAATAGAGCTCCTGGTACACTGTGAGATATCCATTCCGCTATATTAGACGAAATCGCCTCAGGTGCTTTGCTTTGCAACTCACGCGGGTCACTGGGACAACTGACTTGCCCAATGGTCAGCGGGTAACGTCATGTGGGTAATTGCGGTGTCGCAAATATAACAAACTAATATACCATTAAAAGATGTCCATAACAGGTGGTAGGTAAAACAATATTGGACGATTTTTAAGCATTAATTTTATTTAAACTATATGAATAAAAATTTATTGACTTTGACTTTGACCATTAATCTGTAGCGCTGGTTTAAACTTTAACCTTGTGAAGAAGAAGAATCACCACGCAGCTGCGTCGTTTTTACATGCTATTTATTAACTTGCCATGTTAGTTAATTAGTGGGGGACCAATCTTGCAAGCTTAATCTGACCCACTTCCCAGTGTCCGATGGAGCTGAAATTTTGTATACAGTATTGGTTTAGATGACTATACAATATTTAAGTACAGTCAGCAAAAAAGCTTGTCATGATAAAGAATTTTTTACTAAAAACTTATTGCTCTACATCGTCTCTCCAAGTGCATTGCTATGCACCTCAGAGGCGGGTCACTGAGACAACTGACTTGCTCAATGGTCATCAGGTAATGTCATGTGGGTGATTGCGGTGTCGTAAATATAACATGAGTACGGGTTAATGGTGCTTAGAAAATAGCTGTCAAGTGCTCATGCAATAGAGCATCTCACGCGTTGATACTGATGAATCTGGATACGCGGCAGCGTATCAGCCAAGTTCAAAAGCAAACAGAACTGGCGAGCAGCACCGTGTGTATCTTAACACGAACCATTTGGAGCCACTTTTGACCCCCTCATAACTCAAAAACTATTACATAGAAACATGTCAAATTTGGCTTATGTATTGAGACTAGCGAGATAAATATGTGCTCCAAATTTTATATACACACCTCAAACGGTTATTAAGATATTTACGTCCAAAAATCGTTATTTTTATCACTGACTCACCTATAATCAAAACTCTAACTCACTTCCAGATGACCTAGAAAGCTGAAATTTGGCATGCAGACAGGTAATCTGGTGAATACAAAGGAAAAAATCCGAAACTAGTATTTTTTTTAAATAAAACGTTGACAAACTTATATTTGCGTTCCCGTTGCACTTATCCTGTATAAGATCTTGTATAAGATGAAGTACAAATATAAGTTTGTAATAGTTTTTATTCTGTTATATACCAATAATTCGTCATACCTCTCGAAGTTCAGCTAGCGCCGACAGCGTAGTGGCCGTTCAATATTGAGTACTCGAGAGAACCAAGTTCGAACCCCAGAATACCCAAATACTTTTTTGTCGTCGCGTTAAATTAATTACTAACTTGCGCCATTTAGCACGATATCCATATTATTATTTATTAATTATTAATATTAATATAAATTATAAAGTTATTGAAATTTTTACGTTTTTGCATTCACAATCCAATTTTTATTATTGAAAAATGGAAAATGAAGTATTTAGAAAAAATCGACCATCATCTCACAACCAGCTCCGATGGGACTCGAACCCACGACCTTTCGCTTAAATTAATTATGAATATTAATATAAATTATAAAGTTATTTAAATTTTTACTTTTTACCATTCACAATCCAATTTTTATTATTAGAAAATGGAAAATGAAGTGTTTAGAAAAAAATCGACCATCATCTCACAACCATCTCCGATGGGACTCGAACCCACGACCTTTCGCTTTCCGGGCGACTGCTCTAACCACTGAGCTACGGAGTCGTAATGATAAATGTGAAAGTGTGTTTGTTTGTTTGTTTGTCCTTGTTTCACGTCAAAACGGAGCATAGTACTTATAACCCGACCACCAGGGGGCGCAATCTTCAAACATTCAAATGGGTACTAACGAGAAGCCAAAAAATGCGAAAGTTGCTATGTTCTCCCTGTAGGTGCACACTTTGCACATAAATAGTTCACTAAAGTCAACGATAGATGGCTCCAAGTTAATACACCCACCTACAGTATAGAAAAGAAGAGAAAAATCCTTTTTTTCTATACTATATTGTTGCAAGTTGATGGAAGAGTATAAACTTTAAAGAGAGTAAAGTGTACTTATGGAAAATAATGTCAAATAATCTAATGTCAAGTATTCTATGCTACTGCCAAGGATTCTATATTAGTGCATTGTGCGGCAAAAGATACGAGTTTGTCCGGAAAGCTTTATCGCTTAATGAAACCAGAATCAAAACGCAAATGGAAATCCAATATCTGCTCAGGAACATTAAACACCTACTGCAACTTCGTCAAGCAAAACACCATTCACTATTACGACTAGGAAAAAGAAACTGTTGGCAATAGGAAAATCTGTAAAAAATGATATTTCTACGTCCACACCAAACATGAGCATAAAATTAGTTTCATTGTCAGTAGCTGATACACAAGGGCAAAGTAATATAACTGACTAAATAAAATATATACTGAAAAATTTGGTATTAATTTTATTATGAATAAGTACCTACTAATAATTTCTCTACAAAAAGTAATGATATCTCATCAAAAACATAAAATATGTGAAGTGAGAGCCAACTTCAATATTAGGAAATATGCCTTGGTTGTTGACTTCAACGACAAAAGATGTGAGATCTAAATGGGTGCCAAGTTTAACGGTCAGTCCTGAAAATTTAGTACATAAAATGTTTTATAACAACTTAAAATATAATTTCTTCTTATAACTTAGGATAATATATTGAAGCCTAAGGTCTGACTTGGCTAGTTTTCATATACGAATTATATATATATATATTATAGCCTTCGCAAGCTCTAAAGCCGAAGTTCTTATTGTAATCTTCCGAAAATTTGGCTTGCTGACACACTAGAAACTAGACATGAACATAGGGCTCTTCCATGACTGTTTCAGTAAGTACCTAATAATAATTCGTATACAAGAACTAGCCAAGTCAGACCTTAGGCTTCAATATATTATCCTAAGTTATAAGAAGAAATTATATTTTAAGTTGTTATAAAACATTTTATGTACTAAATTTTCAGGAATGACCGTTAAACTTGGCACCCATTTAGATCTCACATCTTTTGTCGTTGAAGTCAACAACCAAGGCATATTTCCTAATATTGAAGTTGGCTCTCACTTCACATATTTTATGTTTTTGATGAGATTAACTTTACGCACACATTGTTACTTTAATTGTGGTCGTCCAAATCAAAAGGGACCTTGTGGCGCTCGGCACTTACGTCTTTATTGCTGTTGTTCGAATACAAAACAACGACAATAAAGACGTATGTGCCGGCCGCAATAAGGTCCCTTTTGATTTGGACGACCACTTATGTTCCTTTTAAGTACTATTGGGAAATTTTGCAGGTGACCAGAATATCTATAGTGACATGTTTCTGAGTGGGATCCTTTATTCAGATAGAGGTTTTCAGGTTTATGCTCAAAAATACTATTTCGGAGATAATTTTATATAAAGAAAATGATATACCAAAGTTTTAGGTAAATAAATAACATAAATTTCCTTTTTCATTTAAAGCTAACTAAAACTATAGGTAGGTACGCAATCATTTTTAAAAGGAATTCCTTTTTAGTATGTATAAACTCATAGTTAACTTAATCTATTCTCCAAATATTTTTTATGTAATCTGTACGAACGTACACCTACCTATATACGAGTTAAAATTTAATTGTGAGATATATTGATATTTTTTTAACCTTTTATGGTCACGGTTTTTACCATGTTTTGATTTGTTGTCGAGTGATATTTCATATTTCGGCGATATTTCAGTTACTCCGTGATCATGGCGTGTGCAACTGCGCCGAAATATCATCGGGGACTCGACAACAAATAAAAACATGGTAAAAATCCCGTTTTCGTAATATTTATATAGATATTGGACTGCTGACTTTAACTTACGTTTTACCTCTGAATATTTATCTGTGAAGACAATCTTCAAGTACCTAAATGTAATTTAACTTAGTGACCACTATTACAGCAAACAAATAATAATTAATATGTCTTTATGTAGAATTTGATACTTCTACATACTCAGGGATACTACATACTTATTCACTAACGGCCAGAATTAATAACCTATCTACAGATAGGGAAAGGTGCGATCCAGATTAGTTGCTATGCAACGCTTGTTATTAAAATAGAATTAACGACAGTTGCCAGGGTGTTGCTAGGTGTTGCCTAGCAACTAATCTGGATCGCACATATCCCTATCTGTAGATAGGTTATTAATTCAGGCCGTAAGAATATCAGATACTTAAGAATATTTTGTTCTCTTAATTGTGTCCTCTGTTGGTGTCTTGCTAAACAAATGAATAAATAACATAACAAACTCATCGTCGTTTTCAGGAAGAAAGATGATAAGTGACATAGTTAACAGCAAGGTGGTAAGTAACTATTGAGTTTCACTGGCTATATCGCTTGGGCACTCGCGTGCACTGGGTGCGACGTAAGTAATTATTATTGCAAGATGTAGAGAGGAATAAAAAAATTACATTACTTTTAAAATACCCAGTTGGGGTAATTTTGGAATAAACGAAGAAATTAAAAATATTAATTTTATCTACTTTAAGATTTTATTCAATTCAGACTAGATTTTTGAATAAAAAAAATTCTTCTTAAACGAACGGAAACGGTAGATTCCTGAATATTAATTGATATGGTTTACAAATAATAACTATTCAAGTTTTTTTTTTTATTTATTGGGTTCACTGTACACCAATACTAATCTTACTTGATGACCAAGGTGACATCCACGAAGTGATCTGACGATGCTGTGCACTCTGATCTTGAAAAAGTTCAGGTCGCATGTTTGGAAACACGAGCGCAGGGAGAGAGTTCCATTCTTTTGCGGTGCGTATGATAAACAACGTTGAGAAGCGTTTAGTGCGGATTCTGGGAGAAGAAACCAGGGAGGGGAGGTAGCTAGCCCGCAGTGCGTCTGAATGTTCGATAGTAAAAAGGGGAAGGCGGTATGAGCTCATGTACCTAATTCCTCGAGGAATTTATTGAAATAAAGGATACCGACATCGGAACTCGCCTATTTTACAATCTTTTATTTAACTTGCCAGGTTAGTTAGTTAGTGAGGGACCAATCTTGCAAGCTTAATTTGACCCACTTCCCAATGTCCGATGGAGCTGAAATTTTGTTTGGTTACAGGTTTGGTTTAGATGACAATACTATATTGAAGTACAGTCAGCAAAAAAGCTTGTCATAAAAATAAAGTTTTTACTAAAAACTCGTAATATACAACCAAATTATTGCTATGTCTGCGTGCTATGAACTTGACCTACTATCAGATGAGTGACTGAGGCTTGCGTCCGCTCGTCAGGTGTTGCGCAACAGCGCGGGGGAAGTGACCGCTTTCTCCGGACGCAGCTGCGTCATCAAGGACGTTTGTATAACATATATATCAAAATGTCAGCTCAGCACATTAAATGTGAATTGACGACCGACTCATCTAAATCCACGTTTGCAGCTACCGCCAAGTTGCTATTGACGTTTGTCGCAGAAGTTTTCTTGCAGGTCTAAACACGGCCTAATGACAAGTTAAGTTAAGTTAAGTTATAGAAACCGAATCTAAAACTACGCCTTTAAGTTCCTTACTGCCGCACTCAGAGACGTCAATTAAATTTAATTGGCATTAAATTATCGTTACTTTTTTCAATACTGGACATAAAAAAGAGACAGATAGAGATTTAATTATAAATTAAAGTTAATTGGCGTCTTTGAGTGCGGCAGTGTCTGGTAACTCAAACTTCTCTATTTACAGAGATTTAATAATCTTTTTAATCAAAGTAATTAATATCCAGACTACTCAAATTATTAACTTATGCGCAACTTGAAAATTGCATTATTTCGCAAGCTTCATCACCGCTACATCCAAATTAAGCGCTACAAATTATAAATAAGTGGAATTGGATATCTTTAAATGTCATACAAAACAAAAATGGAAACACTTAAATATTATGAATATTTCAAAATCACTTTAAAAATATTTGCCCAAAATAGTATAATTCCAGTAGATATAACTCAAGTAATTGTCCGTAATGACGTGTTTATGTTGACCTTATGATGATACAAAAAAGTTAAGAGCACCAATTGCAGGTACTATAAAATGTAAAAAAAAAACAAGGGTCTTAAGGCTTCCACACACCAGATGCGTGAGCAACACGATGCGTTGCATCTGCAGCACGCTGCGACCTAAAGCAATTCACACCGGCATGCGGCACCACGGTGGGCGTCGCACACGCATCGCAGTGCATCTGCGACGCCACCCGTGCGTCAGCGACGCCGTGTGTTGCTTTCGGATTGCGGTTGTCATTTTCTTTCAATTTATCCTATTCTATCCCACAAAAGAGAGTATTACCTTGTGGATCGTATATACATTTGTATCTGCGTACTATATTAATTAATTTTTCGCGTATTTTAAATCCGTGATGACAATTTGTAAATATTGACAACTGACGTGCCGTCACCGTCGCAGCTGCACGCAGACGTATAACGTCACCGCGGTGTGTCCTCAATTGAGAAATCCTATAGAATACAACGTCACTATGCCGGAGCGCGTGTGCGGCGTTGCCGTTCCGCTGTTGCGTGGCATTTCGGTTTGTATCTCGCGGACTGTCGTGCGGCTCTCGCACGCAAACGCATCGCAATGCAGCTGCGATACTGTTGGTGTGAACCTACGCGTACAAACTCATATATTACAACCCATGACGCACGCAGACGCAATGCAGCACGTCTGCGTGCGTTTTTGGTGTGTGGCAGCCTTAAACCAAAACGTATGTCAAAATCGCTAAAATAAGTTGCCCAAAATGGTAACTTGAGCAATGTTATCTGTCATTATAACAATGCTTTACTACTTTACATCATAACAAGGCTTTACTGTGTTGATTGACCTTATCAAAAAAGGTAAAAAGGCAAGCAGCCTCTGATCCTACCGCTATGTATCCTAATAAAAAGGGGTAACTGACTTTCCAGAGACTAGAGCGATGTAAAAAAGGACCAAAATCCACATTCCATATCAAACAACTAAGAACCGGAAGCGGTTTTTTTTTCTTTCGTTTGGAATAGAAATATATTGGGCGTTGATTAGAAGGATTCTGACCCTATTAACATCTGAATCACTTGATGGAAACGAAAATATTAACACTTGGAATGACCATTATTTAGTTGCATGGACGTTAACCTTTAGTAGGCAACTATAAATTAACGAAAGCTTTGGACGTTATTATGAGTATTTAGAAGATACGTATATCTGAAAGTGATACCTAACTGTAATAATATTTTTTTAAAACGCCTTGTTTATTAGTAACGTTGAAACCTTTTACCACTACAAACCACTTACCGGCGTCGTAATAAGAACTGATAAGGCCAAATTAACTTCCCAGCTAATTGCATATTATTTCAAGGAATGTGCTAAAGAATTTAGCCAATTGTCGAATACTTGTAGGTATATTTCGAAGTTTTAGAAAGCGCTACTTGTCCAATTTGCGTTTGTCACTTCGTCACCGACTTGTGGTGACTGGTGTGATATGACAACTGGCACAATGTAGTCCTTACTTCGCCGTAATAAGTGCTGATGAGGCCAAAGACCCTACAGCTTTCTCGCAGAAGTTAATAGTAGGAAACAATGCCATTGGCAGTGATAGGTAATCGGTAATAGAGGTGAATCAAACACAAGTCTTATTATTGTAATGGTACTAGATAATGTATATTGAAACGATACTTGACGATTTTCATACGTTTTCAAATAATTACGTGAGTCGATGACATTAGAGCTGATCGATTTTAATAAGTGGGTAGGAACATATATCATTTAATCTTTTGGACTTTATTCCGAGAAGAATAAATCGGTAACTTAAAAGTATTCAACAATTAACTTTGCGCTTGAAATTATAAACTGTAAATGAAATATTAACAGAAAAGCTTCAATATTATGTGTTTACTTACCATAAGTTTTGTGTTGAATTTTTTTTTAAATTATTTAACACTGCACACCACCACCCTTTCAAATACAATTACTGTGAAATCTATTGTAAACGTGTTGCTATAAAAATACGAAAATGTTCCTTCTCACAAATTACATGCTTATGTTTACGATCGTAAGAAATGTGCTACTGGAATTCATTTCAAAAATATTACTGTGATGTTGGCCCATCTAATTATGGTTATTAGGGTTCCGCAAGCGGTCTGCACAAAAACTAGGCAAATGTACACTTCGCACGAGACTGGTAGTTGTGACACAGAAATGTTACTACAGTCAATACTAGTCACTTCAGGGGAACATAATAATCTAATGGCAGTTCTAAATAAAGTAAACTTAGTAAGAGATTTACTAAGAATCAGTTTGTGGTCAAGTGTTGTTATATTCTGTCTTTGACGACTGAGCAACAAACTTTTAGCCAACGTTTTGCTACATAGGAAACAAAAATCAATAGGCCAACACCTTAAAAACCATTTGGAAGTGTTATGTATGTAGTAGATATAGTTATATATACGCGGCTGCGCCCGCGTGACCCGCCTCCTTGCCTACCATCAACTTTAAGACAGCGATTCAAAAATAGCGCGATGCAGAATAGGTTCCTAAAATGAATTGCTTTCTTTCGTACTCTGACCTTCTAAAAACTGGATCGCAAATGAATTGCTAAATGTTAATGACCGAACGATTTGTGTCCTTTTTCTTCTACCCGTCTCTTTCACTCGATTCTGTCATGCCCGGAGAGTGAGAGCGACGGGTATAACCTGAAGGTGTCATGTTAAATCGACCGGGTTATAAGTCAAATAAGAGTTCCTGACAGCTTAGCGGCTGTGAAATGTCATTGATCGATCACTGAATCGCTGTCATTGATATTAAGCTGTCGTGGTACGAATAAGCGAAGCAGATCAGTTTAGGTCCTAAACAAAACCGCAATAAGAGTTGATGGTAAGCACCCTGGTCTTTCAATAAAAGTCAGTGCGTTGATAGCCGTCTCGAGAGTATCACTTGTTGCCCTTTCCTCCGACCGTATACGTATTAGTAAGTATTAAAGGATGTTTAAAAATTATGTAAATGAATTTTTGATAGACTTATTAATCGTTTGCTTTTAATCTCGCCATTTATAATGTTGAATGAAACGCCAATTATCTCCAAACCAATTGCAAATATGCCCATCACGTCGACTTTCACAATCGGGTTGGGGTTTTGCAACCGATCGCTGGTAAATCTGTATGAAACGGCTGATTTGATAGACCCGATACTCGGTTATGTAACGATAACCTATAGTAATAAATTGAAAATCTAATATCTCCTCCATGAACACACTGTAAGTATACTCTATTAAGTACAGAATGTATTATAACTGCTATTTAATAATTTCACTAATTACATTTCAGTATAGATACAGTCTATCTTTTTAATCGAGGTTTTTTGTTCTTCTGTCATTTTTCGAGGCAAAGTTTCGAAAGTCTTACTACAAATTTTTTTGTAATTACTTATGTTTCGTATATGAAGTGGCTGGCTTTAAACTTATCAATAGAATCATGTGATTTTTAATTAAGATTTATTTCTTACTAGCGGCCGCCTGCGGTTTCACCCGCGTGGTTCTAGTTCCCGTGGGAATATCGGAATAAAAAGTAACCTAAGTTATTCCTTATTACATCAGCTACCTGCCAGTGAAAGTCCCGTCAAAATCGGTCCAGCCGTTTCAGAGATAAGCCGGAACAAACAGACAGACAGACAGACAGACAGACAAAAATTGTAAAAAATGTTATTTTGGTATATGTACCTGTGATGATCACATCTACTGTGTTCCACAGTTTATTGAAACGAAGGTTTCTCATGCAAAATTAAGTAAATTAAGCTAATCCTACCTTACTAGAAAATAGTGTCCGTAATCCAGGGGGGCTGAACGTTGTCTCGCCGGCGCGCGCGCGCCTGACAAAACGATCTCCCCACAACCCCCGATGGGATACTCTTACAGCTAACACTCTTATACTACACAGTGCCCTAATAGGCAGCTAAAACTTCCCGGCGCTTTTCAAAGCGAACACACACGGGTCGCGAGTCCGTACCCCGACCGGAGCCCTAGTAGGTGCAAAACGAAATCTCGGTCCCAATATGGGTAGGTAACTAGCGCGGCACGTCGCTACAGAAACACACGAACTTGTCTCACGGCTGCTTACGGCCAACTGGCGATCCTACACCGGCCGGCCGAGCGCATTGTCTCGTGACCTTGACAATGACAACGCACCGCTCGCAGCGCGGCGCGAACATCCCCCCGTCCCGGACAGTAGCAAACTGTCCGCCAACTCAATCTAAGGGCAGGCGAGAGAGGGTAGCGATCGCTCGCTTCAAAACAGAGTCCCCCACCAGGACCTCGGCAAACCTGGGCACACCATCCGACCCCGGATGAAGCTGAACAATGCGTCCTAAACGCCAGCGGAGGGGCGGCAGGTTTGGATCCTTTACCAACACGAGGTCTCCAGTCTTGGGTGGGGTCGTCCTATCCGACCACTTAACGCGTTGCTGCAAAATGTGCAAATACTCCAGATGCCAACGGCGCCAAAAACTCTGCGTAAGCTGCTGGAGCAATTCAAATCGCGAGAGCCGTCCGGAGGGCACTTCGGAATAAGGATATTCCGGCAAGGCGTTAAGCGGTCTGCCAATCAAAAAATGGCCCGGCGTAAGGGCCTCTAAATCATTCGCGTCCGAAGACAACGGACACAACGGACGCGAGTTGAGGACCGCCTCAACCTTACAAAATACGGTCGCGAGTTCCTCAAACGTGAGGACCGTCTCCCCAATAACGCGACGAAGGTGAGTTTTAGCGGCCTTTACAGTTGCTTCAAAAATCCCTCCCCAGTGGGGGCAGGATGGCGGGGAGTACTGCCATCGTACCCCTCTGCGAGAGAGTGTGGATCCGATCTCAAAATTATTCCTATCCAAAAATTCACAAACTTCCTTTAAATACCTATCGGTGCCCTTGAAATTGGTTCCACAATCGGACCTTATTAACGACGGCATTCCGCGGCGAGACACAAAACGATTCAACGTGGCTACAAAGGCTTCTGTGGTGAGGGCACTAACCACCTCCAGGTGGACCGCTTTAGTGGCCAAACAAACAAATACACACAAGTAAGCCTTTTCCGTTCTAGCATTACGAAGCCGCGATGTCTTAACGGTAAATGGCCCCGCAAAATCCGTTCCAACTCCTGAGAAGGGCATCGATTCGTTCACTCGATCGGCAGGCAAGTCACCCATCTGGGGCTGCATCGTATCGGCGCGCAAACGATAACACGGGAGACAACGAAAAATAACGGATCGGATTATTCTCCGCGCTGACAAAATCCAGAACTCTCGTTGGAGGAGCGCGGTCAAAGCATTACAACCGGCATGAGCATTCTTTACATGTCGGTCTGTAATCAACAGTCTAACTAACGGTCCATCCTTGGGGAGCAACAAAGGGTGGCGTGATCCGTACGGCAGGTTGGCATGTCTGAGCCTACCTCCGACACGCAGCAATCCGGTACTGTCCAAGAAGGGATTCAACCGCACCAAGGGTCCCTTCAACTTGGACTTACTTGAGCGCAGGGCTTTCAGCTCCGGTTCAAACTCTCGCTGTTGCGTCACTCGCAACCAATGCAACAGAGCGTCTTGCCGCTCTTGTGGGGCGAGGACCGGAGACAACGATTTCTCCTGAGGCTGGCGACAATTTCGCACAAAGCGCCTCATCCAAGCAGTCACGCCGAGCAACTTATCAAGAGAACTGTAGCGGTCTAACAAAAACTCCATCTGCGGAGCCGCCACCGTCTCCACGGCGTGAACACGCATGCCTAGGTCTGGGACTCTGGCCACAGCCGGGGTGGCAGGCCATGAGCGCTCAGGCCGTAACAACCATGATGGACTCCACCATAGGTGGTGGTCCACTAACTCAGGCGCCTCGCAGCCGCGGGAGGCACAATCTGCGGGGTTCAATTCGCCCGGTACGTGGCGCCAAATCAACGGGGCCTTTGAAGTCTGAATTTGTGAGACCCGGTTGGCCACAAAAACCTCAAGGGTGTGGACTGAACTCTTCAGCCAACAAAGGACGACCTGGCTGTCAGACCACGCAAATATCGACCCCAAGTCGACACCGTTTCCCAAGGTGTCGGCAACATGATTGAGTAGCCGTACTAAGAGAGTGGCGCCGGACAACTCCAACTTCGGAATGGTTAGCCTAGTCCGAAGGGGGGCGACCTTACTCTTGGCCGTAACTAAGTGTACGGCGACAACGCCTGCTGCATCCACCGTTCGGATGTAAACGGCTGCCGCGTATCCGCTTTCGGACGCGTCACAAAAGCCGTGCAGGGAGGCTTTAAACCTTCCCGAAGGCAGCATTTGCCTCGGTATACAAACCCGATTGACGTCGGGTAGGGATGACACGAACCTCACCCACTCTCGTAGGAGGCTACCAGAGAGGGGCTCATCCCATGACAATTCCGCAGCCCAGAGCTCCTGTAGGAAGCACTTCATCGAAAACACTACAGGGCTGAGCCAACCGTTCGGATCAAAGGTACGGGCTACAGTGGACAGCACCGTGCGTTTAGTCCAGACCTTTGGGTCTGGCAGTTCCAATTTATATGTGAACAAATCCGGGACTGGTCGATACTGGACTCCCAAAACAGACAGCATGTCTGGAGTCTCCGGATTTTCAAAGAGGAGCGGCTCTTGCTGGTGGTCCTTAGGCAAATCTGCCAATAGGTCCGGTGAGTTAGACAGCCACTTCCGCAACTCATAGCCACCAGCCCTCAAGAGCGCAATCAGCTCATCACGTAAGACGAGAGCCTCATCTAAGCTCGAGGCCCCCGTGCAGATATCGTCGACAAATAAGGCCCCCCCCTCAATAAGAGCAGATGCCCGGGGATAGCGTAGCCGTTCGCGCTCTGCGAGCTCCAAAAGCGAACGGATCGCCACAAAGGGGCTCGACCGCAAACCATAGGTGTTGGTGTTCAGCTCGTAAGCCAATATCGGATCCTGGGGATCATCACGCCAAAGGATGAGCTGGTATCGTCTATCCTCCGGGTGAATCACGGTCTGTCTGAACATCATGCGGATATCGGCCACAAAGACGACAGCGTGCCGGCGGAAGTTGGTCAAAACATCACAGACATCGTGATGCAACTTCGGCCCCGCATGCAGACACTGATTCAACGACACTCCGGTTGACGTGGGCGCTGAACCATCAAAGACCACGCGGATCTTCCCATTGGAAGTCTTCAAAACAGCGTGGTGTGGCAGGAAGTAATGTTCCACATTACGCCAGTCCAACTGCGAGATGGACATGTGCCCAAGGTCCAAATACTCCCGCATGAAGTCTATATACTTCTCCTTGAATGCGGGATCCCTGGCCATCCTACGCTCCATGGACAACAATCTCTTCTCGGCCATCGGTCGGGAGCTCCCTAAAGGAGGGCGAACCGCCAAGAAGGGCAAGCGGGTAATCAAGCGACCCGAGAGGAGGCGCCCAGTGTTGTTCTGGTAGAACAATTCGCACTCCTCCGCTAACGGATCCAACCGCTTGGCAGTGGGAGGTTCCTCCACCTCCCAAAACTTTTGGAGAACGTCGGACAAAGTAGAACCGACAATGGTCTGGCAGTCTACCGACGGGGTCTCTGGTGTCTGTGGTACCTTTCCCATCACCACATGACCCAGCGACGAGGACAAGGCGACAAGATCGGCTGTCTGCAAAACTCGCTTGCTTCCACACAGTACACGACCGAGGACATCCGCACCAATCAACAAGTGTATTGGGCCCGGTCGGTGGAAGGAAGGATCAGCCAAAGCCAGTCCAGACGTCAGCTCAATCGTGGATGGCGGCACTCGCACTTGCGGGAGTGGTCCAACCACCTTATCAAAGACTATCGCCGAAGCACCGATCTTCGGCCTTGGCGCGAAGTGGGGGGAGAAGGAGAACTCAACTCGACCAATCGGATCAGGGATCCGCGAGTCTCCCACCCCCCGTACCGCTTCGTGATGCGGCACAAGCAAAAGACCCAGCTGTCGGACAAGCCACCTGGACATTATGCACCCCTGGGCACCTGAGTCCAAAAGGGCACGCACCGTGACAACATTGCCCTTAGGTCCCCAAACATTCACGGAGGCTGTTGGCAACAGCACAAGCTCCGGAGGGGTGGTTGGGTCCGACAGGGGCGCCATTAAAAATTTTGGGGGGGTACTTGTCCCCCTCGCGCCTGAGTCGGCGCGCCAAATGTGGGACGCTCGTACCGGGCGAGCGGGTCCCAATCGGGTACATACTGGCCCCGACCAACAGCACTCCTAGGTGCAGGGTAATACCCGTGTGGGGCGTGCCTCGGTACATAGTACCCCAATCGAGGCCTCTCCATTAGGGGGGGGGAGTAGCAAATAGGGCCCGTGCCCATCGCCACCGTGGCGTACTCTTGTGGTACCCCCCTACCCCCGCCCGTGGCGGGGGCGTCTCTCCTATAGTTCCCCCTCTCCGGGGGGGACTGAACGGGGGGGCTAAGCCCCGCCGAATCTCTAGGGGACCGGTTCCGGGCTGCCGGGCCCCCGCCCGTGCGCGAGGAATTCGAACCCCGGTCGCTCCCGGCGTCCTTGCGGTCCAAACAAAGGAGGGGGTGATGCCTCCCTCCGCAAAGACGACAATCCTCGGTCTGGGGACACGCCGACTGCATGTGTCCCCCCAAACACCTGTAGCACCATTGGCGCTGTCTAGCAACGGCCCTCCGTCCCTCTGGGCGGAGGCCTCTAAATTTGGCACATTCGTGCACCACGTGCCTATCTCCCCTGCAATACCTGCACCGCTCACTCGGTGCGGGGGGAGGGGACTGCTGGAAGGCAGCATACCGGTTGGTCGGGCGACGGGGCTGTTCCCTCGCCGCCACCATACGACCAACACCTGGAACCGGGGCGGGCTCCAGGTGGTCCGTCACCCTACATTCGTCCTCCAAAAAACGAAGGAGGTCCGCGAAGGGCGGGAGATACGAGGCGCTGTCGCCTCCGTACCTCTGCTCGAAACGCCCCTTCATTTCAGCGGGCAATTTGGCGAGGACTATGTGCAGCAGTACAAAGGACCACTGATCCACCGGCAGGTCCAATCGCCTTAGGGAGTTGACCGCTGACATTAGCGGGTTCAGCAACTCCCTCCGTAACAGGTGTACCCGCGTGATTCGCGGGAGGGCCAAAATCGTGGCCACGTGGGTGTCCGCCAGTAACCGGACATTCTGGTACCTGCTAACCAGAAGCTGGCGAGCCACCTGGTAGTTGTCGTCGCTGATGAGCAGGTGCTGGATTACCGCGCTGGCCTCTCCTCGCAGGGAGGAGCGCAAATAGGCCAACTTCTCACTAGGGGATAAGTCCCGTCGTGAATCCACTAAGCTGTCAAACAAGTTAATGAAGCCCATCCAGGCTGACAGATCCCCATTAAAAGTGGGAATCTCCAACGTAGGCAATCGGCCTAGCAACGCCGTCGGGGTAGGTTTGACCTCCCCGCTCAAAACCGGCTCCCCCTTCCGAACAGCCAGGGCCCTCTCAGCCGCCTCCGTGAACTGGTCAGCCAGCTCATAGGCCTGGGCTACATCCTGCTCCAGCTGTTCCGACACGGCATCATCAGCTGGGGGGTTCTCCAAATAATACGCGCGACACTCCATGGCGTGGCGCTCCAGGTCTTGCAGCCGAGCTGCCAGCCCGCCATACCGAGCTAGCAACGCGCCTACCCGGTCGGCTCGGTCTATTAATGTGACCGCACAAGCAAGCCAACGCAAAGCTCCTTGGATGCCAGCCCTGGATACGGCGGTCGGATTCGTAGGAGCCATTTATATTCCGTTTAATAAACAAGCAAACAAAGAAATATAAAGGTGGTAAACATCAACAAATAAAACAATAGAAATAGGTCGCGTCACGATAATATAAAACACAATTAAAATTCGGACGACATACACGGACCCTACTATTTTCATAAATTATTAGCAACTTACCAATTTCAAGGGCTAACAATATAACGGTATAAACAAAACGTATAGGATCAACGATATGGCATACACGGCACGGCCAAGTCAACCTCGCAAATCAACTACTAAACCGTTATCAACAAACAAAAACAAAACTATTTTTAATAATAATACTCGTAATTTAATACTACTAATAATTAAAACTAGTTCCACTTTTTTAACTAGGCAAGCGGACTCGGAACAAACACTAGTATGTGGTACTAATAAACAACACTTTCGAACGAAACTATTCGTCAAATAAATCCGGACACACAAAAAAAAATATACACATCTAGGCGAGTAAACTCGTATCAAATCACTAGTATGTGGTACTAATAAACACACTTTCGAACGAACTATTCGTCAAATAAATCCGGACACACAAAAAAAAATATACACATCTAGGCGAGTAAACTCGTATCAAAACACTAGTATGTGACAACAATTATATAAGTGTCTATCTATTATCGGATCCACCAAGTGAGAAACATTCGCTTCGAGAATTTACTAGAACAATTTCTTAGTACTTCAATCGTCTCGGCATACCCTCGAGATTTCAACAAAAAAAAATAATTTTTAGGTACGCTTTTTAGGTACGCTTTTTATTTTTACTATGAAATTTTATGTACCTAGTTAATTTTAATATGAAAATTAACTAATTATATCAACTAACTACGCTCTGCTACCAAAAATATGATCACGCACAATTGTGATGATCACATCTACTGTGTTCCACAGTTTATTGAAACGAAGGTTTCTCATGCAAAATTAAGTAAATTAAGCTAATCCTACCTTACTAGAAAATAGTGTCCGTAATCCAGGGGGGCTGAACGTTGTCTCGCCGGCGCGCGCGCGCCTGACAAAACGATCTCCCCACAACCCCCGATGGGATACTCTTACAGCTAACACTCTTATACTACACAGTGCCCTAATAGGCAGCTAAAACTTCCCGGCGCTTTTCAAAGCGAACACACACGGGTCGCGAGTCCGTACCCCGACCGGAGCCCTAGTAGGTGCAAAACGAAATCTCGGTCCCAATATGGGTAGGTAACTAGCGCGGCACGTCGCTACAGAAACACACGAACTTGTCTCACGGCTGCTTACGGCCAACTGGCGATCCTACACCGGCCGGCCGAGCGCATTGTCTCGTGACCTTGACAATGACAACGCACCGCTCGCAGCGCGGCGCGAACAGTACCGTATATATAATCATATGCATGTAGAAAAAGCGGTTATTTTAATATTACAAACAGACACTACAATTTTATTTATTTGTATAGATTGTTTTGCTAATTAACCGCAATTGGATAAAAGAATTTTGTCTGTGTGATAAAAGCGTTGGTTTCTCTAATTTGTTAGATATTTTACGAAACAAAAGGGCTTATTACACTTGGCTAAAATCAGCATCTAATTAAGCATACATTGCTTTCTTTGAGCTCATTTGTAGCAAGTGATTCAATCAAAACAAGCAATGTATGCTTAATTAGATGCAGAATTTAGCCAAGTATAGTATAATAAGCCCTTTTGGATGAAAATCGAAGTCATAATTATTCTCTCGATGAGCAATATTTCTTTTAAATCTTTCGCATAAGTACCTAATTATATTTAACAAATCTCCAGGTCCAGGCCATATTTACAGTTGTAATAGTAGGTACCTACGTGTGTGTGGAAAGTGAAACCTTAGATCGTGACATGTCCGCGTCCACATGGGACCGAGGCAGTTAGCACTTGCCATTAGGTATGAATATGAATAACAAAACAATCAAACATGAAATGAAATCTAACTATAGGTAGGTACCTACTAGCGATAGCGGTATTGGAGACTATACTGACTGAATATGAATTTTCATGAGTGCAAAATTGAAGTTATATTAACTTTAAAAACTCTACTTTACACAGTATTAAATTATATTGCTCGCATTTGACACAAATTAGTTTTTCTTTCCAGTATTTTTCACCAATTTAATTTGCAAACATAAATATTTTTCATTTCTCATGCCTGTAAAATTGTTCTTTAAGTCGAGAGAAGGCTGCATAAAATGGGTGTTTATGCTCTTGTGCATAAAGTAATTTCTTCTTTTACACGATACACCTTCATTTAAGTGATATATTTTTATGAGATTTATTTCTTGAATATGCTTAATCCTCGTTTTATTTCCTTGCAATCGAAGTGAAAAGCAGAGTGTAAAACTCGAGTATAATAGTAGATTGTACAACAAGTGCATAAAACGTACCATTTTACCCGAGACGTATATATCCATCCGAGCCGTAGGCGAGGGTGGATAGTCAATTCGAGGGTAAAATGGGTTTAATGTACGAGTTATACACTCTGCTTTTCACTTCGAGTGTGAGGAAAATAAATAACAATATAACAAAAAAGAAAAAAATAAAGACTTCGCCATATTGGCGGGAAGACTTTCTTTTTTTTATACGTAGCAGTGGCAGCACAGTGACTTTAGCATAGATCGTAGTCCATAATGCTCTTGAAATACTTATTTCTTACAAAACTCATTAATTTTGCCTAGTTTTATTAATTTAGTAAGTAATTTAACATGGATTGTGTACAAAACTAAAGAAACAGAATGAAATTACAAGTTTATTAAACGAAGTTTTATTGCGTGTGTGACTGTTTACCTGACGACCTTTGTCTTAGAGTCTGAGACTTAGACAAAGATTTTACTTTATGCACTAGAGCATAAAAAGCGATTTGATGCAGCCTATACCCAACATAAACACGAACTTTACGAGCATGAGAAGTGAAAAACCCATTTTACCCTCGCCGCACCGGCTCGGGTGGCTATATGCATGTTTTGGGTAAAATGGCTCGTTTTATGCTCCTGTTGTAAAATCTACTATTTCTTTCTTTCAATGTCAATCTTTAAATAATGTTGGAAAGAGACTACTTTCCCAACACACCAAAATTTCTGGTAAAATGTATGTACGTTTTTTCTACGGCGAATTTACAGATTTTTAAATTGCTCATATCAATTCGAGTATCGTTTGTGTATGACATAGGTCGCGCGACCGGTTCCTGCGCAGGAGTGGATCTACTTAGGCCTTCGCCTTAGCCCTTAAGGTCCTTTTGACCCGCGGCGACCGAGGCCGCCCGCTCCTTCGGCCTTCAAGCCTTCATGCCTTCATTATGGAATCATTGGTGATTGGGCACTAAGAACGCCGTTGGTACGTGAGCTTTCGTATTATTAGAAATCAAGCACAGGGTGTTAAAAAGGAACAAATTTGCAAAACATAGAAGGCAGGTGCCTTAAAGGTTTATAGGGCGTCATAGAGTTATGGGATATGAAGGGTACAGTAAATACTCTTCTAAATAATGGAGATAACAAAACAAAGCACTGAAATTAACTATAGCTTTATTTTTGACAAGAAATAAAACTGCATTCAAACATTAGAGTGCTTTCCTTTCATGTCCAATAACTGTGGGACGACCTGTATCGACAGAGGCTTAAAACTTATTTTTTTATCAATTTTAAACAGACGATTTTAAGAGTTTAAATTACGGTAAACGGACTTATTTCATCTAGGTACAAGAGTTTTTTTATCGATTGCCAGAGCTGTTATGAAAAATATAATCTTTATTTGATTCTTACCGATTTTATGCCAAATAAAGCAGCCGTTGGTTGGTATAAAACTCTTGCGTCACTGACTGACTGACAGACAACGCATAGCAGAAACTACTGGGCGCAAGAAGCTAAAACTTGGCATGTATGTTCCTTGGGGAGTGTAAGGGAGCAATAAGAGAGGGTTTTTTGGAAATCCCCCCTCTAAGGGGGTAAAAAAGGCGGTCCACGCAGACGAAGTCGCGAGCGGAGCGCTATTCAGAGTATAAAAAGGGAAGGGAAAATACTTGTTAGGTACGAGTACTACTCGATTATTTACAGTAATTTAATATAAAAAGAAGAGGAAAAAAAAATGTGTAAAAGTACAGGTAGTGAAATAGGGGTATAAAGTTTGTTTGACGTGATCGAAGTTGCGGTCCTCCCTATTGTTATGAATTTACCAAAGTAATAAAGTTAATCAATACTTTTCACGGTCGACAGCGTGCGTGTAAGCACGTGTCCGCCTATCGATAACGTATTGAATCAAGAGTGACGCAACACTACGGGCGCTTGTATTTTATTCCGGCCGAATGCGGTTGCGCAATGCTTATGAACGACTTTGTAATGAGAACTTTGCTAATAAGGCGTGTTTAGATGGGCGGGCTCGGGCTTGCACATGTTGTTTTTGTTGATATTAATAATTTATTTATATTATATTTTGTAACAAATCATGTGCATGTTGTAATCTACGACAGTAGTTTTAACAAGTATGGTAATTTCCACGCTTGAAAATTAAGAATAGTTTAACTGAGTTGATAGTATTAAAAGTTCAAGCATGAAAGATATCTTTTTTTGACTTAAAATTTTATTTAAAATTACATACCTAGGTATTCTAAAAAAATTAATTCCACTATTCTTACTGTTCACAATTCCTATGTTTTTGAGGTAATTCTAATGATTTAATTAAGAATTATATTTTTACGCTGTTAAATGCAGTGTGGCTAAGGGTTTATAACATTTGAATAGATATCGAACACTAATTAACTTCATTTCAAGCATAATGCTTCGTTTCTGATATCTACCTATTGCATTCATTTTTACATTGTTGAATAACAAACCTTTCAGAATTATTTTAATTTTTAGTTTTTTGCATTCAAAATGCAATTTTTATAAAGTATAAAAAATGGAAAATAAAGTATTTAGAAAATATCGACCCGTCTCACAACTCCATCGGAGTCACGTCCCATCGGACCAAGTTGTGAGACGGGTCGATTTTTTCTAAATACTTCATTTTCCATTTTTCAGAATTAGTTATTTCTCAAAAAGCAATTGCCTGAAAGTTCTACGAATTTTATTATTGTTATGGAGCGTTCCAATTATGTCCTAACGCCTGATAATAGTGTAATTTTAAGTGTCGTTTTATGACAGTTTTATTTAAATGATCATGAAGTGAGCGTGTTTGTATGAAAATAAAGCAAGTGCCCGTTTTTTGCTAAGGGGTTTAGAACCTGTAGTAAGATGCCTGTAACTTCGTCTACGTTTCGCGTAAGTGTATATATTCTTTGTCTACGTGCTATTCCAGTTTTATTTTCGGCTCTATTGTTTGCCCTCTGCTCCTTTTACGCCCGAATTCGCAAACGCTACTCAGCTTTGGTAGCGCGTTAAACATCGTGGCGCCTCTTTCATATACTTTCGAAATTAAAAGCGACAGCGAAGCAGAATTCGTCAAACTTGTAGCTTTAATTGTGAAACGCTACCACAAATCTACATATTATAATATAAAACTCTTGCGTTACTGACTGACAACGCATAGCCGAAACTACTGGACGCAAGAAGCTGAAATTTGGCATATCGTCGGTCGGAAACAGTAGTGGAACATTTCAAAATGATGCTGTTCTGAGTAATTGAGGTTTAAAGTTTTTGAAAATATTCGAATGTTATTTTACGTTAACTAAAGATCATTTTGTGTTTTTGTATTTATTGAACAGTATGCAGATTATAGCCAAGTTTATTGTGTGTTACTAATATTTAGGATATCATTTGTAGTTTTTGAGTTATCAGTATTTTTGTGAAATGTTCCAATAATGAACTGAAAATTTCCTGAAAATCTAAAAACTAATCGGAATATTTCTAAATAAGCCAGTAAGGAAATTAAAAAAAACAATCAATTTAGAAATGTTAATGGTTTATCTAATATTTAAAAAATAAAAAGAGAACAGTTTTATCTTAAATTTAGGTCTGGAACTTATTTTTATAATTTTTCTTTATCAAAACCCAATCTCCGTCTGACCACTACACTGACCGTTCAAAGCGCGACTGGCACAAACACCAATTAACAATAATCATGCAAAAAATTTCACAGTCATACTGGAACATTTCTAAATATTCTATTATTGAATCACGGTTGCACTTTAGAATTTAGATTTGCAGCGGGACATTTCAAAATAAACTGATACTGAAAACGAAGACATTACTAAAATGTATTTTTCCTTATCGGAATAAATAGTTTCCTGTCAATTAGAGCTAAAATTTGAGTTGTACCGTTAGTGATTTGGAAAAAATATTCTATTCCCTACCATTCAACATACTTAACTCAAAACACGTAATTTTGGAAATATTCCGGTAATGAATCTGACCGACGATATATATGTTCCTTGGAGAGCATAAGAGAGTACTTAGAAATAATTTTTGGAAATTCCCCCTCCTAGGGGGTTAAAAATTGGGTCCATGCAGACGAAATAGCTGAGCGCTAGTAATTTATAGAGTATTCATAATGTTAAGCTTGTTTTGTTATCGACTACGGCCAGAATTAATAATCTAAGTATCATTAGGATAGGGATAGGCTTGATCCAGATTAGTTGCTAGGCAACACCCTGGCAACTATCGTTAATTCTATGTTAATATCAAGCGTCTTGCTCCACAGCAGTCTTGCTCAATGGAAGATAAGTGTGTACGGCCAGAGTGCCCGCTCTGGTTGAGCATCGGGCGGGGCGGGGCGGGCAGCGTTCATGTTAAACAATGCTAGCGCATAGTGGTGTCCTGAGTAGCGGCCGGTGCGTTGGCAACCAAGTGATGTACGCTGCACGCCCCGCCCCGCCCGACGCTCAACCAGAGCGGGCACTCTGGCCGTACACACTTCCCGGCGGAATGAAATCTTTACACCTCGATTGTTATTGACTGTTGTTTTACTCATTGTCAATATGTAATTAAGAATAAACTTAGTATTTTAGACGTAAAATGATTGGCCAGTTCGGGCTAAAAATGTTTAACATACATTACACTCATTACAAGGTTCTTTCCTATTAATTTTACTAAAAATTATTCGTCTCAATTCTTAAAAAACAAAACGACGTCCCTACCTAAATAATTATTAGACATTTTTACAAAAACTTTCTATGTCGTTCGAAATTTGAATATGGTGTCAGCTAAAATATTTACTATGACCATTGTTGAGAGGAGAATTTCAATTACTATGAATGGTCTGTGACCTGACCAATATGTAAATCAGATGTCCTGAATATAGTACAGTACATAAGAAAGGCGGTACGTGCTGAAGCGACATTACATGCTCTTAACCACACACTGATTCATGGTGCCGTCGCATACATAACATAACATATTTATTGCAAAATATCAACTACTTTTACTTTCACTGTGTTTTGCGAAGTGACTCACGGGTTAAAACGAGTATGTTGACATTTGCCGCAACATTTTCATAACAAAACAGTATGGTAATTAACCTATGAACTTGCCTATATATGAGGTTGTCAGTTCATTCCCCATTTGACACGAACATTACTGCGAAGAGCTTAGTCGTTTGTTCTGTGTCAGGGTAAAATAATGTATTTATTATGAATTTGATGTATTTTCTTTAGTTTTGGTATTCCTAACACTTTAGTAACTTATCTCTGAATCACGCGCTACAATAGTAGATTGTACAACAAGTGCATAAAACGTACCATTTTACCCGAGACGTATATATCCACCCGAGCCTTAGGCGAGGGTAGATAGTCAATTCGAGGGTAAAATGGGTTTTGTGTACGAGTTATACACTCTGCTTTTCACTTCGAGTGTGAGGAAAATAAATAACAATATTGCAAAAAAGAAACAATAAAGACTTCGCCATATTGGCGGGAAGACTTTCTTTTTCTTTTTTTTTACGTGGCAGTGGCAGCACAGTGACTTTAGCATAGATCGTAGTCCATAATGCTCTTGAAATATTTATTTCTTACAAAACTCATTAATTTTGTCTAGTTTTATTAATTTAGTAATTTAAGATGGATTGTGTACAATAACAAGTTTATTAAATTGCGTGTGTGACTGTTTAACTGACGACCTTTGTCTTAGTGTGTGAGACTTTAGACGAAAATTTTACTTTATGCACTAGAGCATAAAAAGCGATTTTATGCAGCCTATACCCAACATAAACACGAACTTTACGAGCATGAGAAGTGAAAAATGATTTGCATGGGGTTAGCTCCTACGCCGGAGCGTGTGACTCGCGTGAAATGAAAGCCAAGATAATTTCAGTTATTACTTAATAAGGAAACTTTGTATAAAACAACGGGTTGCAATTACACTCCGGGAGTGCCGGCAGAAGTGAAAAGGGCTCCCTAGATTTTTGCACAAAAAAAGAAGGAATTTGACAAAAAATGAAAAAAATACGGACTGAATTTGTACAGAGTTCTTCTGGCTCCAATGCCGCCCGTTTTTATTACAACTTTGGAAACGGTGTCGAAATTTGCCTTCGTATTCTAATGACATTGTAACAGTTTTTCGATGTCACGTGTCCGTCTTACGAATTTTCGATCTGACGGTCACGTGTCCTGGTGCGAGTTTAAAATTTTTTATCCATCACAAAAAGTGCACAACGCCGCTTAGAAGTTGTTACTTCAAAAACATGTGATTTGATTAACAAGTCTGCAGACTGAATGAACACGGTACCAAATATACCAATAGCCGTCTGTACTGGCTATGTTAACCGTTTACACGGTACAGGCAGCCGTGTAAAATCTCTAGCCGTGTACACTGCTCTTCACACGGCTGGCAAACTCGGCTAGCAGAGCCGTTTACACGGCACCACAAAACGTAGCCGTGTTCGAAAGCCGTGTATTTTTCCCAGTGTGTGAAGATTTTACTGCATATTGCGCCAAGGGTTGCGAGTTCGATCTCCATCTTGACGACCTCCATGGCCGAATGGTGTACGCACCGGTTTTCAAGGTGCCGCTATATCTGGAGGACCCAGTTTCGATTACCAGTCGGATAAATATGAAAACGAACTTTTCAATATTTCCTTAGTAGTCTTCCTGGCTGCAGGTGTTGTGCAGGTGATTTCGTGGTGTGCATGTGCAATTTTTTTGCGGTCCCGCCCGCAAAAAAATTTGCTCATTGGGCGGTCAGTGCATTTTGCATGGTGTGTCTTTTGCGTAAGCTATATATTTCACTTTTCCACAATGATATTACCTATTAATTTGTTATATTTTCTTTAGTTATGGTATTAGGAATATCAGAACCGAAGAAAATATAACAAATACATGTATTTAATCTGCGGGATCGCACGTTTTAAGTGCCTGGCTAAGTTCCCTGCGCGTGCGTCGCTCGTGAGATGAAAGCCCCGATTAGCTCATTTCCGAACGCGCCGCCATTGTCGGCTTCCCTGATACGGTTACGAGATAGCGCTGTTGCCTTATTGGTGGAGTTTATGGGTTTTTGTATTGCTATCTCTGTTTCGCAACAAATACGAGTATTTTAAGAAGAATTATCAAACACAAAATATTAATTGTATTTATTTCGACATATCGATGGTTTTCTTCACTCTAATAAAATGATTTTGTGGAATAGTGAAGCATAATGTACAGAGTATTGCATAGTACCTATATGTGTATATTTTTCACCAAACAAACTTAACAATAAAAATAGCCAAATATTAATATTGTATTTTTATTATTGTTTAAATAGGTAATGTGCTTCAAATGTTATATTTTTCGAGGCTTTTTCAAATCTTCTAATAAGTATTTCAAATAGTTTTTCCTAAGATCATTTGAATGTTGTAAAATATGAAAAAGTAGATATATTGTATTTCCCTTTTCCATGATTGTGAAACCGTTCACCAACAAATTATTGATTCATGAACTGTCCACCAATAGAATAGAATCTTTAACCCATTAACTATTTGCCCAAAAAACACTTTACCCATGAAGCGTTCGTCAACAGAACGTCACACCAACGAACGTTTGACCAACAGAAAAGACAACAACAAGAGTTAGTTAAACAACCTTTTTTTTTCTATTTGTACCGGTTATAATTTCACAAGATCAAAGGGCAGGTACTCTATTGTATTTAAAATAATGAAAGTTATGTTAAGTACTTATAGGATATTTAAAAAAATTGCATCTTGTCATTTAGTTACACTGCTTTACCTGGAAGACTGTTTAAACTGGAAGAATAAATTTTGGAGCAGAATGTACATTCTAATTTTAATATTTATTTATAAAAAAAATCTAAGCTCTATGAATAAAGCAACAGGTTACGTAGATACTCTCGAAAGCACAGTCTTACTTACGTTACCACGAAGTGCTATGATATGATAAACTAAACAAAGCGTTGTTTTTAAATAATAAGGACACGATATCATTAAGCTTTTTCTTGTACCCGCGATGAAACCTCATAAGTGTTGTAAATAATGAGATAGTTATTATAAGTAGGAGTATGAAGCCAAATTGACTTCGGTCGTTAAATTTTCTATTAGTTATACTTTACTGCATCAGATAAAATTTCAAACATCCGTCTAATCGTAATTCAAGTATCCTTTTACTCGCAATATACTTGGTTTTAGTTAATGAAAAATATACGAAAATAATTGTCTTTAAATAGGCAAGCGATTCCGGCCGTCATAAGTTAAAAAATTTTATTATTGAATTTTTTATTAAATTTTAAGTGATTTGCGATCGCGGGAAGCTTGCGAGTTCACAGTTCACTGCCCGCTGCCGCTGCGTCCGAAAGAAGTGTATCGCGCGCGGCCGAGCAAGCGTTAGCGTGCCTTTTTCTGTCGGGAATCCTAGCCTTAAGGCGCTACTCGGAAAAAGTGTGGACTTTTTGATTTAAAACTATAGGACGGTTACAGTTGTTACAAATCTGATAATAAGATATATATTTCTTCATACCTTTATCAAGAATCGTATAGTTTCAGAAACACAATTTTATGATTTTGGCTCGACACTTTTTATTTTCGAAAATACCTCTAAAATATCAAGAAATATCAAGATTATTCTTAAATGGGGATACGTATACTATTGAAAATTGGTTTAATTAGTGGACACCAATAATATTTAGAATCGTATAGAAGTATTTTTTTAAATTCGCTATAGTTTTTGAATACGAAGTGATTTTGTGTTTTTTTTGCGTAATCGGCAAAATCGGTCTCGCTCCCGCGCGCGTCGTTTTCTCATTGCTATCTCGCTTTAGCATAATTTTTCCGAGTATCGCCTTAACTCTAGGGTGCCAACGATAAGGGCAGCTTACCCTACATACTTCAACTATTACTTACAAAGATCACAGACTTTACAAGCACATAGACATTGTTGTTTATTTATTACCAAGTGTTGTATGTAAAACGCCGTACGAGACCGCCGTAGACAAAATGCTTACACTTTCGAGGCGGCCTTATTTTTCATTGCTTTCATGTCATATCGAGAGAAATTTTAAATTCGATTTTCGTATTCATTCATCGGGACAACATTGACTCTGTTCCAAACATAAATTTTTTTATCCACTACGGGGTAGCACGTAGCCTTCATCACACCTGATGTTAAGTGGTGGTAAGGCTGAAGGTGGAAGCGCACTACTCCCGGAATCCTCACTGAGAAACTGGCTATCTTACTTTATATGATCATTGTTATGGCGTCAGACTTAGATAAGATGGTGGTAACTAGCCTGGCGGACTAAGAACAAGTCCTACCACCAACCAAACCAAATACAATATGTACCCCCGCTGGGAATCGAACCCGGGACCGCTGGGTCTGAAGTCGGTGGTGTGAATCACTAGACCACAGAGACGGACCTAAGCTATGTCCAGACGAATAATTGTACATCGAATGCAATTTATCTAGCTAGGCCAGATCTTAGGCCCTCTATGCCGTATAGAACATAATGTCGTACAAAAGACTTCAACGCGCTCGCTCGTCTACGTATCACAGAGGAAAAAAAAATCTGTGGTAGTATACACTACACGTAGATAGTATTCTAATGATAATAGATGGTTTTGATCAGTTAAATTGGTGGAAATATTTTATTTTATTAGAACAATTTATCACCAGTTCATTTTTCGCAATTTTGGTCTTAATTAAGTTAACGAAACTTTTAAATGGTAGGTATTTAGCTAAAACCTGAGTAATTAAGGTTATTATAATGAGTTCTACAGATCTCGTAATAGCCATTACATTTTGAATGACCACAGATTTCTAATTAGGTTTTGCTAAAGCAGATTTGCAAGCTTTCGCTACTTACTAGTTTTTTTAAACATTTATTCTATCTTTTGGCGATCATTTAAAAAATATTGTTATTAGAAAGTTTTTTCTGTGCCATTTTCCATGTTAATTATTAAAATATCACTTTGCACCCAATACCTACTCCTAGAAAGAATGGATTTTAAATTTACGCACAAACTTATAACTAGTAGACCACGACATCGCTTGCGTGGTTATTATATTCAGACTTCAGAGTCTAATACAAAATGTTATTCCTCTTAAAACGTATTCTAGTAACAAAAGTAGCCAACATCTTCCCTTATGATTTGTGGCATGGCCAAATCTGATTGGTAGTTTTAGAGAGAAACAATCAAATTTTTCAGCTTTAAACCATTTTATGTATAAGCCAATTTCAAAAGTACTAAAAACACTTCGCATTAAAGATACCTTTCTTCTTAATAGAATAATGTTCACAAGCTTTACGTTATAAAATAGGAATGCCGGTTACATAAGCGGCCGCGTTGGGAAAGACGTTGGGACACGGAGGAAAGTGCCCGAAGGTCGCTAGCTGGTTGGAGCTCGTTCTGGTAAAGGCCAATCTCTATCAGCCGACGATGTAAATGTAAACAGATATTGCAATGGAAAGTTATTTGGGTTAGACTGCTTCCTAGACTTTAGTAATTCGATATGTTTTCATTATAATAATTAGGTATGTTCAATTAGTTTAATTAATAGTAATCAATTAGTTTCTGCGTGTACGCTTTATCTATACCTACTAATGAAAAATGGAAAATGAAGTATTTAGAAAAAATCGACCCGTCTCACAACCCAAACATTTTTATTCTAAATAATTCATTTTCCATTTTTCAATAATAAAAATTGCATTGTGAATGAAAAAAAGTAAAAAATTACTTTTAATTACTTTTAACTTTTACCATCTTTAGAATGTACCATGTTTAACACAAATAAAGATTGATTGATTGATTGATTAAATAACTATACCTACTAATATTATAAATGTGAAAGTGTGTATGTGGGTTTGTGTGTTTGTTAAAAGACGGACATGTTTCACGTCAAAACGGAGCGACATGATTTTTGGTATGGGGATAGTTTGGGAGCTCGAGAGTGACATAGCTACTTTTTATCTCGGAAACATTTCAAACTCCCGCGGGATAACGTCCAGGGGGGCCGATTCTCAGGCAATCGAGAAAAGTTCACTTTTATAGCTCGAAATTCAAATATTTTACGAAGATAAACACATTTTGTGTATTTATCAGAATTTCATAATCGAAAAAGTTCGATCAAACACCAGTCGAACACAACGAGTGGTACAGACATGAAGCTCGACTTAATACTATGAGACGTTACGTTCCCTAAAATATGGTTGAGCGAAGCGATGGCTGGCTCATGCGTCATGCTCGTGAACGGGTGCTGCCAGTGGGGTGGGTCTGCTCATGTCTACTTGTGTTAAAGGTGTTCGGGATATGGTTAATAATAGTATTATATTGATTTATGAGCGAGCTGGTGTGTCTCATAGTAATTTTGGTATCCGTGTCTTACAGTAACAGCAATTTTTCTAATAATTGTTTTATTTATTCAAAAATTCCTTTTATTTGTTAATACTTATAAATTTGAATATACAGCGCAGCTTGCAGTTTCCTTTTCATTAATCCTATAATACAATGTGAATAAGATTAAGATTAGTGTGTCCATTAAACTATTTGATTCCTTGTTTAGTTGAAAATTGTTTACTGTTTTAGGTAATAAGCAAAATTGTACTTAATTTAAGCGGCATTCTGTATTGTGATGGAAAGTAACCTTACTATTATGTGAAGGTCACTTTTCAAATTTGACGACTCTGTATAAGTTAAAACAGGGAGAAAAAATAGCCCTTGGCGAGTTTCTTGCCGGTTCTTCTCGCTACAAGGTCTCCTGCCGTAGGATTTGCGAACCGATGGCGTAGCTTCATTGACGTTCATAAGTGTTGTTAAACAAACCTAAATTGAATAAACGATATTGAATTTTTTTGAATTTTGAGGTAACTGGAGTTCTCACCCTGAATAAAAAAGTGTACCCAGCAAATTTGACATTTATGTATGTAGTGGCTGTCAGTTGTCTCATATGACCATACGTATTTTTTTTAAGTGTAGGTGAGACGGAAGACATCCACTGTGTAATTTTTGGTGACAAAAAAGTGTTAGTACTGCACTCTCCAGTTACCTCAGTATTAAGTCGAGCTTCATGGGTGCAGACCAATAGATGTTCGTATACGAACTTAGCTGTCAAAATGAATTTGTTGACATGTGGGACAGTTTAGTTTGTTTGAAACGTTCTAACTTTTCGAACTTTTCAATAGAAACCACAAACAAAATGTTCGTACACGAATTACCACACTGAAAAAGTTCGAATGCGTGAGAATCGGGCCCCTGAGGTGCAATTCTCTAACGAAGTTTCACCGTCACATCGTCGTTCACTTCGATTCTTTATGTCAAAATTCTTAATACACAAGTGAAAGTCAAGCGAAAAAGAACGTCGAGTTTGTTGATTGAATCTCAGAGAATCGCACAACTGTAGTCCACGCGGGCGAAGCCGCGGGCGGAAGGCTAGTTTATTATGAAAGAAGGCTTGTAAGGAGTCAGCAGTTTTGTGGTAGCTGTTACACGTCAAAATAGTCGTCGAGAAAATAATAGCCAAACTAAGTAAATGTATGAAACTCAAAATCTTATAATCTACGAACATGCCAAATCCAAATGAAATATAGATAAATAGTAGATTGTATTACAAGGGAGCAAAATAACATATTTACGGCGAGGGCGCTAATTTGAATCCAGAGCCCAGTGAAGGATTCTAGATTCTAAAGTAGAATCCTGAACGCAGCGAGGGATTCAATATACGTCGCCCGAGATGAAAATAATTTTGCGGCCGAGTAATACACTCTACTTTTCATTTCGAATATAAGGAAAGTAAATACACTCTGCTTTTCATCCCCCTCTATAAGAAAAGCAATAAAGACAACTAAAACTATCTAGAAAAATAAAAGAAAGGCGGCGGGGGGCTTCGCTTTCTCTGTTTTTTCTATAATAGGAATATAAAAAAATTGAAGTTTTGAAATAAGTAACAAAAAATATTTTTGAATAAAAAATTATTTTTTGAACAAAAAAAAATTTTTTTTATACACTATCGGATGCTTCCTAACTATCTCCGGAGTACCATAGGGGGTTGAAAATTTTGTTAGATTTAAGCAACGCTACGAGACGCACCGTTTTTGAGATACTTATTCTCGTTTTTATAAAATTTTATTTTTTTTATTTTGCAAGTCCCGTCCCCATACAAAATTAGTTGAAAACTTTTTCATTGCCGATGAGGTAACTCTATGGTTGACTGTAACCAAATTCAGTTCTATTCTTAAAATTCATTTCCACCCTAGGGTGAAACGGATAGTTTTGGACCCGCTGCTTAGTTTAAATATACATCACTTTCCGAATCTGAGAGATGAAAAAAAGTTTTCATCTCTCATATTCTGAAAGTAACTCATATCTTGCCTAAAATGCGGGTTGAAAGTGGTATGTGGCGGCCCTAGGGCCGTTATGAAATTTAAAAAAGGAATAGGAGGAGTCATGTCAATATCTGTAATAGCATCTACACACGTTCCGATCCGACAGCCGATTTGGTCTGCTCCCAGACCAAATCTACGCTACACTTGTTCCGAATTGGTCAAGGAGCAGACCGAATCGGAGGTCGGATAGGAACGTGTGTAGAGTCTTTAAGTTTCTCTTTGGACGTTTATTTTCCATAGGTATGCAGTGCAGGCAAAGGCACAGAAGCCTATACAGCCATGTTTCGCTATTATATAAAATAATTAATATCGTAGAATTATTATTTTAAATCTAAAACATTGTTCTTTTAAAAAATGCGTTTTTAGAAACAGATTAAACCAAATAAGTTATTTGTAACATAAAAAATCAGGCTATTAATTTCATGGAATTGCATAGAGTACGGGTCAAACACCAAACAAGACTGTATCGACTTAGTTTCCCTTGCCTTCCCTAAAACAGAGAAAATGAAAAAGTTATAGTCTTTCGAAAATTCCGCGGCCATAGGAAAAATATTTTTTTGATTATTTCTGTTTATTTTTACTTTCCTCATATTCAAAATGAAAAGTAGAGTGTTTACTTCGGGCGTATGGACCCATAACAGTCTCGAACTATCGGCGCCCTCACTTCGTTCGTGCGCCAAAACACTCGACTGTTATGGGTGCCATACAGCCCTTGCTAAACAATCTACTATTATATATCCCCGCAATAAAAGGAAAACATGAAATTGTTAAGATGGTTTTTCAAACTCATATAATATTCAAAACACGCCTATTTTGCCTCGAGGATAAACAATTTTTAATTACGTTATTTAAGTACGTTATTTAATCAATGTCTTTGTCCTACGGTATTAGCTCTGGCAAGAGGAAGTAAGCAGGCATTCCATGCTCTGTGTGCCTAGCACTGGGCAAACATAGCTGATGTGACGACTAATATTGGTCCGGCTGAGCAAACGCACATCGTCCTTGACTACCAAGAAATAGATCTATGGTATGTACTTTTATCATAATGTAGATAGGTACTTAATCCACACAAACTAAACGTTTTAATTCTGGGAGTAGTTCGCTTCCATCTTCAGCCTTATCACCACTTAACATCTGCACGGGTAGCATGATAAACTCGAGAAAGGTTTTGTCTATATTGAAACGTCAAAAATGACATTTCATCGCAGACAAACCTATTGTTCGGCTGTCAATTATAGATTTGTCATGCTACGCGTCCAGTAAGCCTAGCATGACCACCCAAAACGTGATATGTATCGCATGATAGAGCGACTTCTCGACATTTAAACGTCAAAACCCATAGTCTTTTGACAGTTAAACCGGATAACTTATCATATCATATCGAATTTTGTTGGTCATGCTAGGGGGGGGGGGGGGGGGGGGCAGGTGTGATGAAGGCTAAGAGCTACCCCGCTGTGGATATTTTTTTTTTTAAATTCACTTCCTATTCCCATACTTCCAAAACTGTAAAACATTAGTTGAGTTTCATTAAACAATGTATGGGACGTGAACAAAATTTCAATCTTTTTCCGCTCTTGGGGACATTTCCTCATCATCATCATCAGCCATTTAATGTCTCTACTGCTCTGGCACTGGTCTTCCTTATGGATGGATAAGGAGAACGGGCCTTGACCCACCTTGCCGGCCCAGTGCGGATTGGTAGGTATTAATGACTGCAAACGCAGCCAGGACCAACGGCTTAACGTGCCTTCCGAAGCACGGAGGAGCTCGAGAATAAAATGTTTGGTCACCCATCCCGTGACCGACCATTGCGAAAGTTTTCAACGATCGCAGGCCGAGCGCGCCGAACCACTGCGCCACGGGCTCCTGTCTTATTTGAGGATTTTATTTGAATTTTTTTTTTGTAAAAATTTCACTTTTATGACAAGCTTTTTTGCTGACCTTACTTTAATATTGTTTGTCATCCATACCAAACCTGTATGCAAAATTTCAGCTCAATCGGACACTTGGAAGTGGGTCAAATTTAGGTTGCAAGATTTGACCATACGAACGGACATACATGCATGCATACATACATAGGTACCTACACTGCAAGTTAAATAAAAGCTTGTAAAAACGAGTCACTTTGCATTTTGATAATAGTGGTAGGTCTTCGATCAACAATAGTACTAGATGAAGGCTCACGAACTAAATGAAAACTTTATATGGACAGACTGACTTTTTTTAAAACAGCGAAAAAAGGTCAAGAATGTAACGATCTTACATTAAAAATGACAGAAACCGTTCCAAGTTTGAAATACCTTAGTATTATTGACACTGTTAAAATAATGTACTTATAACAATTATACTCTCAAGTGGGCTTATAAGGCTTGGACATATCTGTCATTCCAAGAATGTATCTAGAACTAGGTGTTATTGTTGATCGAAGGGTAGTGTAGAGAAATAACGAGGAGATGACTGCATTGTATGAAAATAAAGCAAGTGAGCGGTTTTTTTTGCAAATGAGTGTATGTTAAACCTTCATGTTTTTTATAAAATTTATTACTTAAATACGAAAATTTCTCACACCTATTTAATAAAAACAAAGTGTTTTTGTTGCTCACAGTCACAGCCTGCTCAAAATATGAACGGAAAAGAAAGGAATTCTAAATTGTAACATTATTGATTTTTTTTAAGAAATAAAAAGGATACGTGATACACTAACTACTTATTAACCTTCAGTTCTAGTATGTTTAATGCTCACGCAATCGCGCGCAGGTTAGGCAATGACTGTCAATACTCGGATAACTAACTTAGCGGAAACAAAAAAAAATGTATATGAGTGTATGTTAATGTGTGGTTATTGCTAGTGTCGGAAAGCGAACCTATTAATCTTAGCGATTTATGTGCTAAATATGTTACAACCTACTTACAGACAAAGTGAATTATTTTACTTAGAGGATTGTTACATAGAGGATTTGATGTATGTATATATTAGGGGTTAAAGTATGAAATTGCCGTTTTATTGTAACAGGTTCTTTGAATTGACATAGAATCTTCATGGTTTGAGGTTTTCGAATGAAACTTTTTTCACATGGTTTCTTTTAAAAAATGTGAAACATTTGAATATCGACTTTCAATTGTTTTTGTTATTCAACTTAGACAAGAAAGATGGATACTGCGAAAATTCGAGTGATTTTTGAATACGAGTTCCGACGCGGACGTAACGCGGCAGAAACAGCCCGCAATATCAATGTTGCGTTTGGATAGGGGTCTGCTAATGAACGCACCGTGCGATTTTGGTTTAAACGCTTTCGTGATGGAAACTTCAACTTGCAGAACGAGCCACGAGGAAGACCGCCCACACAGGTGAATAACGATGAATTAAGAGAGATGGTGGAAGCCGATCCTAGTCAAACTACCCAAAAATTAGCGGCATGGTTTAACGTTACCTTACCCACAATATTGACTAATTTGCGTCAAATGAATAAAATAAAAAAATACGAAAAATGGGTGCCTCATGATTTGACTGATCTGCAGAAAGAAACCCGTGTTGAAACTTGTGTTGCCTTGTTGAATCGGTACAGAAATGAAGGAATATTGGATCGAATTGTGACATGTGATGAAAAGTGGATTCTTTATGATAACCGTAAAAGAAACATGCAATGGCTGACCCCAGGTCAAAGGCCACAACAGTGTCCTAAAGCAAAACTTACCAATAAAAAGGTAATGGTAACTGTTTGGTGGTCTCAGCATGGTGTTATTCACTATAGTTTTCTCCGATCTGGTCAAGCAATAACGGCAGATATCTATTGTGCCGAACTCCGAACAATGTTGGCAAAACTAGCAGTAAAACAGCCCCGACTCATGAATCGATCTTCACCATTATTGCTCCATGACAACGCGAGACCTCATACAGCACGAGGAACCGTTTTGACCCTTCAGGAACTGCAGTTAGAAACCATTCGTCATCCTCCGTATTCGCCAGACCTTGCTCCAACGGACTACCATTTTTTTCGTGATTTGGACAATTATCTACGTGACAAGAAGTTTACCTCCCAGGAGGCAGTACAAAATGCTTTCACACAGTTTGTGCAGTCTAGATCCTCAGAGTTCTATCTCAAAGGCATAAATGACCTTCCTATTAGATGGCAGCAATGTATAGATAATAATGGTAACTATTTTGATTAAATAAATTTGTTAACAATTAAAAAATAACGAATTTTGATTTTCAGTACAAATCGGCAATTTCATACTTTAACCCCTATTATTATATTTATCTTAATATGTATCTAGGTATATTATTATCATATATATTAGTATTATGTAAATATCTGAGTTTTTATTTTAACTGTAAGTATATGAATTTTATTCAATAAGTATCCATTTTTTTTAATTTTCTTTTGTTGCCGCCATGACTTCTTCTTTACATTCTTTCCGGTTGACTGGTAGAGAATGCCTAAGGGCATTAAGTCCGCCATTTGCTGTATGTGCAATAAATAAATAAATAAATTGTGTAGCAAACGGTCTCCATAGAAACGGCGATAATGGTGGTTTGTTTTTTTTAACGTATTCCACATAAAAGGTGGAAAACGTAAAAAAAAACAAAACGTACAGCCCTAGTTCTTATGCTTTTCAACTACATATCGCCGTTTGTCTGAAGACCGTTTGCTCCAATATCTTCTTAACTAAATTTAATAAGATGTGAAATGTAAAAAAAAACGTATAAATTGCTATGTCGTAATAAAAAAAACTTGGTTAGCTAGCGGTCACATGAATACCTAGAATAGACGGAAAATTACCTTTTTTAATTAATACTAGCGGACCCTCGCGGTTTTCCCCGCGTGGTATCCGTTCCCATCGGAATATCGGGATAAAATATAGCCTATGTCACTCGGGAGGAATGTAGCTTTCTAATGGTCAAAGAATTTTCGAAATCGGTCCAGGAGCCTATTTAATGCAAACAAACAAACAATCAAATCTTTCCTCTTTATAATATTAGTAAAGACACACTTATTCATCATTATCATCAGCCATTTAAAGTCCCCACTGTTGTGGCACAGGCCTTCCTTATGGATGGATAAGGAGAATGGGCCATGACCCACCACGCGGGCTCAATGCGGATTGGTGGGTATTAACTACTGCAAACGCAGCCCCGGGACCAGGGTGCCTACCATCAACTTTGACAGCGATTCAAAAATAGCACGATGCAGAATAGGTTCCTAAAATGAATTGCTTTCTTTCGTACTATGACCTTCTAAAAACAGGATCGCAAATGAATTGCTAAATGTGAATGACCGAACGATTTGTGTCCTTATTTCTTTTACCCGTCTCTTTCACTCGATTCTGTCATGCCCGGGGAGTGAGAAGGACGGGTATAACCTGCAGGTGTCATGTTAAATCGACCGGGTTATAAGTCAAATAAGAGTTCATGACAGCTTAGCGTCTGTGAAATGTCATTAAATGATCACTGAATCGCTGTCATTGATATTAATCTGTCGTGGTACGAATAAGCGAAAAAGATCATTTTAGGTCCTAAACAAAACCGCAATAAGAGTTGATGGTAAGCAAAGCACCCAGGGGGTGTCACTCCGCAGTTTAGGTACGTCCGGACGGCGCGCCTGCCGGGCAGGCGTATGGCATAGAAATTAGGTCCGCAAAAGAGCTAGAATATATGCGATAGAAAGAGATGCAACGACAACGAGTGGCCGTTCGTAATTTGCCTGCGCCGTACGAGCTGAATTCTACTTTATTGCGTTATAGTTAGAGTTGCTATTTATTTAAATGACTTAGCGGAGTGAACTATCTGTTACATAGTAACTATTTACATAGTAACTATTTAGTAATCTGTGCCGGGACCAACGGCTTATCGTGCCTAACAAAGCTCGGAGTAGCTCGAGATTATAAATGTTTGGTCACCCATCCCGTGACCTAAACGTAAACGTAAATTGCCAAATAACGTGACGGATTTACCTCTCAATAAATTTAAAGGTAAACTAAATGGAATATTATTAGAAAGGACATATTATATATACATATTATATTATTGTATATATTACTACTTGAATTATAAAACAATATGACATTTAATAATTTGAAAACGACATTTTAATTAGATTAACTACTTAATTTATTTCTGACATCTTACTAAAAATAAGACATTTAATAATAAAAAGTTCGAAAACGAGATTGTATTTAGATTACTTTATTTTTGACATTTTACTTTAATTTTTTTTTTATATAGGTAATATTATTTTTAAAGAATTAAATATTGTGACATTTTAATATTTACACGTCGAAATATTCGACTGAATATGCGGGAAAATTATTATACTTACCATCTTGTATAAATACCATATTTTATGCAAATAAATAAAAATTGAATTAAATTGAATTGAATTGACCTACCAATGTTGCCTAACTTCAACTATCGCAGGCCGATCGCTTTAACCACTGCGCTACGTGCTCCTCTAACTTAGATATTCTGAAAAGAAAGAGGGATCTCTACAAAAAGCTTGCTTTACTACCGAACCTTTATTATGTGAAAATCGAAAATCTAAACCGACATACTTTGTTTACTACCACAGCTGATGACCATCCGATTGCATCACTTAAGAAAACTGTTTGGTAAACAGAATACCCGCAGACCACGAGCGGCGATTGTTTAATCATAACTAGGTACTGCACGCGACTTCATCTGCGTGAAGTAAGATTTGTTGTGTGGATTCGGTTTTGTATACGTACGTCAGTGGTTATTTTGCATTTTTACCTACGCGGACGGAACGGAACAGAGGCGGTATAATAATATGCGTTTGGGATTAGAGGTTGTTTGTTTGTTTGTATGTCTGTTACCAATTTCCTCGGAAACGATTGGGCCGATTTCGATGCGGTTTTTTTCTTTCAAAAGGTTTCATTTCAGAGCAGGTTCTTAGACATAATGTTTCATGGTGGTAGACCGTCAGGGGGTGCAGCAGCAACCAGATAAGTCAGCACTTGAAAATTCTCAAAAACTACTAAACCTCAGATCATATAATACTATACTAGGTTATATCTGAGTACTAAACCGATTTCGGTGCGGTTTTTACTTTTGTGTTATTAAAAAAGATGAAATAAAAATAAAATTAAAACATTTCAAAACCCCCACCACAAAACAAAATCAATTGGTACTTAAAGAAGTTTAAAAATAAAATTTCTCTCTCGGTCGGGGGGCCAAAAAAAAGAGAAGTACTAAAAGGGGGTATACTATTTGTTGGGTGTTCCCCGACCGACATAGACATTTTATTTTTAAACTTTTTTTAAGTATTTATTTTTTTTGGGTCGGGGGTTGAAATTTTTTAATTTTATTTTTTTACATGGAAATATACTATGTTAACTTATCAAAAGTATTCTTAATGCTGATCCGCGATAAGTTAATTGTACACAAATTGTTTTAAAAAATCTGTTCTAATATACGTAGCAAACATGGTGAAAATTGCTCAGCTTCGTTATTTTTTATTATATTATAATTTTTATGTAGGTACGTATTTAAAACACAGCATCAACCGATTGTGCAAGTAAACAAAGTGTTTTGGTCTTATTAATCTGGCCCACTTTCTGGTTCGGGCCTTACGCAACCGCTGCCGGTAACGGATGGCAAAAACTGCGGCCCGGAAAGAACACTTCTCGTTTTTCTATGAATCCGACACACTGCAAGCTCTTTACTACGCTCTTTGTGGGTCAAACTCTGGTATTTGTTTTGATCTCTTTGCGGCTTACTTAAACAGCCTTAACTCCATTGTGAAACTATAAGGCCATTAGAAAACTTCAAAAGTGGTTATGTAAATGAATATTTAATACAACTAATTTAATTTGGTTAATATTCGCGCGTGCGAAATGGTGAAGTAATCGTGAAAGCCTCTTTGTGGCCATAAATATATCACAATGAGAAAGATTATACAATACTTGCGAGTTCCATAGAAAGTTTAATGTAGATAAACATTCTAATGAGATGGAATTTCGAGTTCTTAACATGAGTAAAGCTGTTCGCATGTTTTTGACAGGAGAATTTCTTGTGAGATAAGGGAGGTTTATTTTTTGAAATGTAGGTCAACCTTCTATCACGGACATACATGTTTCAGCAAGTTGTACTCACTTTTCAACGCCCAAAGCTCTCTGCCGGTGAGCCCATCGACGTACTCCTGCAGGTCGTCCCGGCAGCTGCCGTCCAGGTGCTGGCGGAGCTGGTCCCACTGGTGCACCAGGATATCCGCGTCGAACACTCGAAGCATCGCCTCGATACCCAGCAGGTTCGTCCCGTTCCCCACACTCGTAGAGTTCACTATTTCAGTCTCCTTTTTCAACACATGTTTTGAGTCGTTCAAAGTCATGCGGATGGAGTCGCTCAGCTTACTCAACACATCCTTATTCGGATTAGAAGTAGTCCTATCCAGCAATTGTTTCGCGGTTTTCACGATATGCTGGACGTTGTGCGACTTCTCCGTCGTCGGTTTAGTTTCGGTCGGGAAAGCTTCGCTGTCGGCGAAGGATAGGCCCTCGTCGTCCGCGAATAGGTCGAAAGCGTCGTGGCCCTGCGAGTCGCCCGGACTAAAGGCAGGGGCGATGGACCCCACCAGGTCGGAGATCAACGGGCTTTCGTCGTCGATGCCTCCTTTGGCAGAAGCTTTTTTAATACTTTGGAAAGCGTCTATTAGGGCGCTTCGAAGTTTTTCCTCCCTAGGGTTTACCTCCTCACAACTGATAAGGGTGGCACACAAAAATATTAGCACTAATCGCGACATTTTGATTTTTAATTATTTTTATTGTTTTATTTTACACGCATCACTGTTTCGTTCGGTCGGGTGCGCGGGCGTCGGTCAGAGGAGCGCGCGCGGCGGCATAGTCGGCGTGCGACTGGCGGAGGCTGTGACATAACGGCGTTACGGCGCACTTTCACTGCCGCCACCGCTCCGCTACCGCCCGCCGCCGCCGCACCTGCGCCCGCGCAGGGTCCTTGTAGGGCGCAATGCGTGCCCCGCTCCACTTCTCTTATTGCGTTATTATAATAAAGCACGCTTTTTAGGACAAGTTATTTTTTAATAACAGCTTTTTGAACTTGGACTTCCTAACTTCCTGTATAATGGATATAAGGTTTACTTACGTACAGCCACAGAGGTACAGCCTTTATTTAAAAAAAATTGAAATTGTATTGAAAAGGAAAATGTATTGAATATAATTTTACAATTGTGATTTTATTACGAAAACTGTTAAATCATATAAGCACCAATTTTGAACACGTAAGTTTATAAGTCTAAAGTAATTTTATACCTACTTAAAAGTTTCTTCATTATGTATTTTTATTAAAATTTAAATTAACTATAAAAATAGTTTAAAAAAATGATGTTAGGAGCTTTATCCAAAAATTATTTATATGGATTTATAATTCATTCTTCCTTTATCGTAACACCTCTAAATTACATAAGAGCGGCCTACCACAGAATTTAAAGTAACTTGGTCCTTGACTTAGAACTTTCAATTAGAATAGATGAATATGTAGGCAACAGTTACAGGATCGCACGCGCAGACTGCCTATAAACGTATTGGCTATGGTGGTGCAACGAAACGATCATATTCGCGTAGCCTGCTGACCTCAATGCATACGGTTTACGTTGAATTTTAGAAGAACTTGAATGATAAGTGTTTGTTGTTGGATAAGTAGGTAAAACTCTTTATTGACTTGTGATGACATAGATTATTGTGAGACTGGTATGACAGCTTTTGACTTTTTTGAAGTTGATGACTAACACAGGGTACAGTCTGGCGCAACTTCCATACAAAAAAGTGTTGTATGAAGTTTGTACCAGAAATATCGCTGTCTTGCTTTCACCTATTTGACTCTCACTCACTCTGACTGACAGTCAGCCGCCAGCCGCCAAATTTGACATTCTTGTCTTGTTGACTGTTTGTAAATGAAGCTTGATTTTAGTATTATTGTGTGAATTTGTGCATTTTGTGAATTACTCGCAAAATTTCGCCTTAATTGTACGTTTTCGTGGTCCCGTGTGATCTGTTGAGAGATGTATTACAAAACTTGTGAAATAGGTACCTAGGTATAAGTATTATGTGGTTTACGAGCCGGCCGGTCAGAAGGCCAAAAGCGAATATTCATGGCCAAATTTCCATTTAATGAAGAAAGGTAAGCATACATTCACATTTTGTTATAGCCATTACATTAAGTATTACGTGATTTAAAAGTTTTCTATTAAAATTAAAAAAATTGAGAAGATAACCTGATAAATAGTGCTTGACATTTTTTTTCGACAATCGATAGTTTTTTAACCGACTTCAAGAATTGAAAAGGAGGAGGTTATCTATTCGTCGCGTTTTTTTTTAAGTATGTACACTAATTACTCGAAGTCGGCTGAACCGATTTAAATGATTCAAACGTTATAACATCAGGTTTTTTCCCAAGTTGGTCCAATTTTGAAATGCCTATTGCATAATGAAGTAAAGTCCGTTCGGTTAGATAGTGTCGATACACCCGCACGGCATTGTGGCTCTTTTTTAGTGCATTCGTGCATGCAGTCGGGCGGGTCTAAACAAAAACACAAAAAATTGTAAATACATGTTTCACGCCTGACTTCAAAGTACTTACTTAAGTACGTATACTTAAATACGTACATTACGTACCTACGTGAATTTTTTAAGGCGGTTTGTATGATTTACATTATTTATTCATTTACATGCTATGCTATATTAACATGTTTCTTGTGAATATTCCAGAACCTTCAACTACAACTGCAAAAATAGCACCTGCAGCCCCTCGGAAAAGAAAACAGGTTTTTTTATAGTATCTTTATTGCCAAATGCATGTAAATATATTATATGTTCGATTAAATTAGACTTTGACTTTAATAATGGAGTTTACTTTTAGCCCCATTTGCACCAACGTGAAATTCTTGTTAAACTTGGTTTAACTTTTTGAATGAAAATTTTATTGTCACATAACTCTTGTTTAATTTAAACCGAGAATTAACGTTAGCGTAAGTAAGGCATCAATTAGACCCTAAAGTTTGCAAAATGATAGAAATGGAATCCTGATATTTTTTAATATCGCCATCGATAAAAAATCCCACGACTGGTACATCACTATTTCGGTTATTCGTTTCGTCATAATTTCAGCTATGTGGTTGGTATTCCGTTTTAGTATAACTTCCATACAAAACGATAATTTACTTTTTTTCTATGAAAGACCCGTCTCTTAAACGTAGTGATTACATGCTCTTTGACAGGGTACGTAGTACTCATAAATTCCTTGCACAGGGTTCACTGCGAGCCTTATCCTTTTCAGCCCAGCCAAACACAATTGTGACGTTCAGTTGAAGTAAAATTTTCGCGGTATTTCAAAACGTAAGTGATCGGGCCCACGGCCGCACGATTGTGACGGATATGCTCTATCCATTGGTGTAAGTGAGACAGCTATGAAGCGTCGCGAAGTGCATGTTTAAACTCCTTCATTTTGCCGTTGGTGTTGTTTGGGGCCTCGCTGCGTGTGAGTTATTAATATTACTTTAATATATTATGCGATTTTTGTGTAATTGTTGTAATTTATTGTTAATTATGGATTGCTTTACGTGTTACAGAACTAACTTGATTGTATTTTTAGGTAATTCTCAAGTAAAAGTGGCGGTGAAGATAACAGTCACAATTGTATCACTTTGGGCCCAACTGCATACTCCATTGACATGTCGAGACCATTACCTGAGCCTCGAAGATGATGTGATTACGGAATTCTTGGAGCAATCTGACCTCGAGGATGTGGACGAAGATGACGATGAGGTTTGGGAGCAAAATGAAGAAGATTTTGACTCATTTGATGATGTTCCACTCTCCTCTTTGAGGACAGCCCCAGTCAAAGTGACGGTAAATGGGCCAAAAAAAGATTCCCCGGGAAGTCTACCATTCAGTCTCAAGGAAAGCAAGTGGCGAACCGCCCAAGTTGCCTGCGGAATATTTGGAAAACTACTTTGATGAAGATTTATTCGAAAAAAAATTGATTGGATTAAAAAAAAATCTTGTGAACACTCCACCAGGGTTAACTGTGGATGTTGAGGTCTATCAAGGTCCGACCACTGACTTACCAGATAGGTCATCCATATTTGCCTCAAATCAATAGAAATAAACTGCAAAAATCCAATTACTTAAAATATTTACAGTTATTATTATCAACTAATTGGGCCCACGTTGATACGATTGTGCGCCACCTGAAAAACCCTGAAAACAACATAATGGCACTGAAAATGTATTATTTATGTATTCTCAGATCCGCAACGATTATGAATATCTATTTATTTTTACTCTGCCCCCTTTAGTTTCTTCATGGGTCTGAAAGGGATAGAGTAACTTTTAAGTAGGTCACGATTAAGCAAGGAATTTATAAGTACTACGTTGCGATTAAGCTACCAACTTGGTCGCGTCTGTTTGGTCAGAGCTTTAACCCGGCGAGCATGAGGTGAAATAAAGTTACATCAAGCATGAGGCAGGGTTTGACATACCCTTAAGTTTATGTACCACAAATAAGTTCTTATTGTTATTTTATAAACTTAAAAGCAGGCGGTAAGTGAAACGCGTAAAACAGCTTTCGGGGTTTTAAACTTGTAACATAGAATTATCGACAGAAATTACTTTAAAAAATATAATAGTGAACAGGAAAAGTTACTTTACAATAACACCGTGGAAAATTTTAAATATTTAACTCTCGTTAATGGCAAAAAAATCGCAAACTTCACTAAAAACAGCGAAATCAACGTTTTCTGTTTTAAAGATATTGTTAAAGAATAAAAATATTTTTAATAATATTTAATGTTAAATCAAATGGCAATGAAACATAGAATTGATTCACCGCACGATATTTGCCGTTTTTAATTTTATATTGGGAACAATCTGGCTTCAAACATTGTCAATATTAAAGCGCGAATTGCTCATACATTTTCGTATGGAACGCGGAGATAAATAAAATATTGTATAAATACAAGCCACACCGGGGGTAAAATTCAGTAAGCCCGCTGATTTCAAGGTGAGAGCACGTCGCTTTTTCCCAGCTCCTGAGCTACGAAAATTACGAAATCAGACTATCTGTACGCAAACTCTTTGAGGGGTGGTAAAGAAAAGGTAGGTAAAGTCAAATTTTCAAAAATCCGGCGATACCTACCAATATCGGAAGATAATTAGTTTTCCACTCAACAATTTATTTGGTACGTCATCACAACAGATATCTGGTCAAATGCTGGAGCCAGGAAGTGGCTGATGGAACTACTCACCAATTTAATGTAACCACTTCGAGTTTGGGCTTGTTTGAATCGTCTTGATAGAAACTCTAGTGCCAAACAGTTTCGAAGGTCATGCTGGAGTCAGGAGGTGGTTGATGGAACTCTTCAACGACTCAACGTAACCACTTCGAGTTTGGGCTCTTTTGAATCGTCTTGATGAAAACTCTTGTGCCAAGTAATTTCCAAGGTCAAATTCTGGAGCCAGTAAGTGGCTGATGGAACTCTTCATAAATTCAACGTAACCACTTTGAGTTTGGGCTCGTTTGAATTGTCTTGATAAGAACTCTTGAGCCAAGTTGTTTTCAAGGTCTATTGCTGGAGCCAGGAAGTGGCTGATGGAACTCTTCAATGATTCAACGTAACCAGTTTGAATTGTCTTGATGTGAACTCTTGACAAGAAAATAGCAACGCAATATTAAAAATATCAAAAAATCCAAGATGGCGGCCAACTTTTTTGTTGATGGGCCGATTTTGATCAAACGCGGTTTATGGTACTATTTTTATAAGAAAACAGCAACGCAATATTAAAAATATTAAAAAAAACCAAGATGGCGGCCAACTTTTTTGTTTATGAGCCGATTTTGATCAAACGCGGTTTATGGTACTATTTTGATAAGAAAACAGCAACGCAATATTAAAAATATTAAAAAATCCAAGATGGCGGCCAACTTTTTTGTTCATGGGTCGATTTTGATGAAACGCGGTTTACGGTACTATTTTGATAAGAAAACAGCAACGCAATATTAAAAATATTAAAAAAACCAAGATGGCGGCCAACTTTTTTGTTTATGAGCCGATTTTGATCAAACGCGGTTTATGGTACTATTTTGATAAGAAAACAGCAACGCAATATTAAAAATATTAAAAAATCCAAGATGGCGGCCAACTTTTTTGTTTATGGGCCGATTTTGATGAAACGCGGTTTACGGTACTATTTTGATAAGAAAACAGCAACGCAATATTAAAAATATTAAAAAATCCAAGATGGCGGCCAACTTTTTTGTTTATGGGCCGATTTTGATCAAACGCGGTTTATGGTACTATTTTGATAAGAAAACAGCAACGCAATATTAAAAATATTAAAAAATCCAAGATGGCGGCCAACTTTTTTGTTCATGGGTCGATTTTGATGAAACGCGGTTTACGGTACTATTTTGATAAGAAAACAGCAACGCAATATTAAAAATATTAAAAAAACCAAGATGGCGGCCAACTTTTTTGTTTATGGGCCGATTTTGATCAAACGCGGTTTATGGTACTATTTTGATAAGAAAACAGCAACGCAATATTAAAAATATTAAAAAATCCAAGATGGCGGCCAACTTTTTTGTTTATGGGCCGATTTTGATGAAACGCGGTTTACGGTACTATTTTGATACGAAAACAGCAACGCAATATTAAAAATATTAAAAAAACCAAGATGGCGGCCAACTTTTTTGTTTATGGGCCGATTTTGATGAAACGCGGTTTACGGTACTATTTTGCTAAGAAAACAGCAAAGAAATGTTAAACATATTAAAAAAACCAAGATGGCGGCCAACTTTTTGTTTATGGGCCGATTTTGATGAAACGCGGTTTACGGTACTATTTTGCTAAGAAAACAGCAAAGAAATATTAAACATATTAAAAATCCAACATGGCGGCCGACTTTTTTGTTTGTGGGCCGATATTGATAAAACTCGGTTTTTTCAATACTTAATACTCAATACTCAATCATTTTATTGCATACCACAATGTAAATTAAGATGTGACGATTTTGTACTATTTTGACAAGAAAACCGTTCTTAACACAATGTAAAAAAATACAAATGGTCAAGATGGTGGCCGTTTTTTGTTTTTGTTTCTCTCTTTTCGCTTATTAAAATGTAACAGGTTTTTATCTGAAAGCTTGAGACAGAGTCAAGTATCATCATCATCATCATGTCAAGTAAAAGATTTAATTAATTAATAATTTGCTTTAACACAAGCACAGTAAATTACGACGTAACATCCTTCGTAATTTACTGTGTTTTTGACAGCTGTAAACCCTATTTAAAAAAATAAAAAAGTAAATAAAATAATAATTGATATTAAGTTACAGAGTTTGAAATTAATGATTGTGACATGGGATGATTTTGATATATAGACGAAGGCCCTTTAAAGGTAAAGAAATATGAATCGGCTTATTTCCAATCTGAGTATTTTTCTTTAACAAAACTTCAACCCATTCAAACGTCAGGAGTAGGTCAAATTTACCTTGCAAAATTTCATGGCAGACAGACAGACAGATACAATTATAGCTGCAACTAAATAAAACATGTAATATATTTTATTTTGATACTTCTAAAATGCTAACCATAATTATTTATTTTATTTTATTTCGCAATACACCAAAATGTACCTGCCACATTTTAATTTTGTTACAACCCTTCCGTAATTACGGAAATACCTATACAGACGTCGGTATCAACTAACTTCAAGGGCGTTGGCCTACTATATAAAAAAATGGTTATACTGTGGTAATTGTAACATTTATGTATATATAAATGCGTTGCTGTTTTCTTGTCAAAATAAAACCAGAAACTGAGTTTTATTGAAATCGGCCCAAAAACAAAAAAGTGGGCCGCCATCTTGGATTTTTTAATATTTTTAATATTGCGTTGCTGTTTTCTTATCAAAACAGTACCAAAAACAGTGTTTCATCAAAATCGGCAAACATTAAAAAAAGTTGGCCGCCATCTTGGAATTTTTAATATTGCGTTGCTGTTTTCTTGACAAAACAGTACTAAAGACCGAGTTTCATCTAAATTGGCCTACAAACAAAAGAGTTGGCCGCCATCTTGAATTTTGGAATATTTTTAACATTGCGTTCCTGTTTTCTTGTCAAAATAGTACCACAAACCGAGTTTTATCTAAATCAACCTACAAACAAAAGAGTTGGCCGCCATCTTGGATTTTTTAATATTTTTGACATTGCGTTCCTGTTTTCTTGTCAAAATAGTACCACAAACCGAGTTTTATCTAAATCAACCTACAAACAAAAGAGTTGGCCGCCATCTTGGATTTTTTAATATTTTTAACATTGCGTTCCTGTTTTCTTGTCAAAATAGTACCACAAACCGAGTTCCATCTAAATCGGCCTACAAACAAAAAAGTTGGCCGCCATCTTGGATTTTTTAATATTTTGAACATTGCGTTGCTGTTTTCTTGTCAAGAGCTCTCATGAAGACAATTCAAACGAGCCCAAAAATGAACTGGTTACGTTAAATCGTTGAAGAGTTCCATCAGCCACTTCCTGGCTCCAGCAATAGCGCTTGGAAACTACTTGGCAAAAGAGTTCTCATCAAGACAATTCAAACGAGCCCAAACTCAAAGTGGTTACGTTGATTTGTTCAGGAGTTCCATCAAACACTTCCTGAGTCGAGCATCAGATCTTGGAAACTACTTGGCACAAGAGTTCTTATCAAGACAATTCAAACGAGCCTAAACGCGAAGTGTTTATGTTGAATTGGTGAAGAGTTCCATCAACCACTTCCTGACTCCAGCATCAGAACTTCGAAACTACTTGGCACAAGAGTTCTCATCAAGACTATTCAAACAAGCCCAAACTCGAAATGTTTACGTTGAATTGATGAAGAGTTCCATCAGCCACTTACTGGCTTCAGAATTTGACCTTGGAAACTGCTTGGCACAAGATTTCTCATCAAGACAATTCAAATAAGCCCAAACTCGAAGTGTTTACGTTGGATCGTTGAAGAGTTTCATCAACCACCTCCTGACTCCAGCATCAGACTTTCGAAACTACTTAGCAGAAGAGTTCTCATCAAGACTATTCAAAGAAGCCCAAACTAGAAGTGTTTACGTTGAATTGATGAAGAGTTCTATCAGCCACTTACTGGCTCCAGAACTGGACCTTGGAAACTACTTGGCACCAAAGTTTTTATCAAGACCATTCAAATGAGCCCAAGCTCAAAGTGGTTACGTTGAATTGATGAAGAGTTCTATCAACCACTTCCTGATTCCAGCATCAGACCTTCGAAACATTTTGGCACAAAAGTTATCATCAAGACGATTCAAACGAGCCCAAAATCGAAATGGTACGTTGAATTGTTGAAAAGTTCCATCAACCACCTCCTGATGACTCCAGCATCAGACATAGGAAACTACTTGGCACAAGAGTTCTCATCAAGACTATTCAAATGAGCCCAAACTCCAACTGGTTACGTTGAAATGCTGACGAGTTCCTTCGACTGTCTGTAAGATGCTGCATCAGCCCCCAGATGGCAAACATGGCAAATCAAACGCATCAAATACGTAAAGTTACTTTCTGACAAAAAAAAAGTTATTAATTTTTTTAATTTTCTGAATTACATTTTTTCGTGCTAGGGCGGAGATGTTTGTGTGCGTGAAGGCACACATATACAGATTAGCTTCGTCAATACCTACGCGCTGGCTTACAGCCGGCCCTTAATTGGTTTGATTTTGTAATAAGTATAATGTTCTTTAATAGGAAATTAAATAAATCGAGTTCAGAATTATACAACAATTTTTATTTAATCTCGTTTTTCATAAACTATGTAGTCAAAGTAACAAATCTTAACAAAATAGCTATAGCTTTACAATAATTTATAATTATACATAAAATTATTTTTTGGAATTTAATTCACTTAAAATTAAGAGATAATGAGATCCTCTTCGTAAAAAAAAATTTAATATTTTGGTAAAAATTTGACTAATCGCTGTCATGGTGTGTCATACCCCCCAACAGGTATGCGCACTAATATCGCAGCCGGTATCCCGGGTCACACTGCGATCATGCCACTATCCTGCCCGCGAGCCCCTTCCTCCAGCTACTGAGCGCGCTAGTGTTGTCAGACGAGAAACTTAAAAAATACACGACTTTGAAAATGTAACAGGGTATGAGATACCCTGGGTCATGCTCGCCGGGTTAAGCTCTGATCAAACAGATCCGGAAAACCGGAATCCTTAACCACTGAGGCACTGGCTATCTTATCTCTAACTGCCGGAACATAACAATGCTGAAAAGATTGTTGTTATGGCGTCAGATTTAGATAAGAAGCTGGTAGCTAGCTAGGCGGACTAAGAACAACCGAAAACAGCAATATGACGATTCCCAGTGGGGGTCCACTGAGAATCGAACCCGGGCAATCCCGGTGTGGATACTACTAGACCACAGAGGCGGTTTCGTTTTTATTGTAGAAAAAATTGTATAATGATTCAACAGTGTCTACATCCGAATTAAACTAAAATTAGTTAAATATGAATTTAACTCCTCTTATGGTATATCATTCATATTCATATAATTGAAAATAGTGTATGCACGAACATCGTTCTTCATAGCTAGTATTTCAGTAAACAACCAAAACGGTATATAATCACTGGTACGGTATTATGAAAGAACAGCAAGCGGACAAAACTTATTACGCAATTATGCAATAATTGCACAGAGTTACGAAACTTGCTTCAAAATTCTTCTAAAAAGAGATTACTCGTACATATAGGTAGTTATGTAATTTAAGCTCTTATCAACGTATATTATACTAGCAGCCGCCCGCGGTTTCACCCGCGTGGTACCCGTTCCCGTGGGAATATCGGGATAAAATATAGCCTATGTCACTCGGGAAGACTGTAGCTTTCTAACGGTGAAAGAATTTTCTAAATCGGTCCAGTACTTTTTGAGTTTATTCGTTACATACAAAAATACAAATCTTTCCTCTTTATAATATTATAAAGTATAGAAGTATAGATTTACTGAAAAGCTTTTATTTCGAGAACAAACATTAGGTAATTTACTGACATAGGTACTAAGATTTTCACATACCTACTTATTTTACAAATAGTTTCGCCATTTGTATAGTCCTACCATTGTTTTGCTATAATATATAAGTTTTTCTCTTCGGTCAGTGGCTCTCCATTATTGAAATAATGTATGTACGAGTATATATTATGTATGTATTATGTATATATTATTACTGAAAAATCTCTTTCTGTTTTTCGACAAGCAAAATAGTCGTTCTGCTTTGGCGATACCAGTCCGCACTCCTCATTAAAGTGCTCTTTTGTTTCACATCCATGATTTTTTAGTCTACCAGCCCGTCTATTGCATTCTATCTTGCCGATCATAATAAGTTGTAGCAGCTGATATATCGGTGTTGTCGTAAAGCGTGTCTCAATTCAACCTTGCTCTTTGTGATGGACAATTCGCGACATTGCGTTATTCGTCATTAAAATAGGTAAGTAGGTACATATAATAAAACTGTAAACGAGCCAATTCTGTACATTGAAAAGAAATACCTCCATGGTATACCAAAAATATGGTTTTTGAATTTTTTGTCTCTCTATCTGTCTGTCTGTCTGTTGTCCGCACGCAAAAACTACTGAGTGGATTTCGATGAAACTTTTTTGTTATACAGCCATTAGTCCTTGCCAACAAGAGCCCTGATTAAGCTGATATACGAATATAGCGCCTTAAGGAAGGTTGTTCAGCGAATGAGCACTATCTGTTTACGTATTTCACCTATATAAAGCTACATTATTCCTGAGTTACATAGGCTACATAATACCCCGATATTCCTACGGGGACGGGTATCATGCGGGTAAAACTTGAGCTCGGAGCCGCTATGACTGACCCGATTTTGAAAATTCTCAGTTGAAATTTTTCATGTATGTTCTTTGAAGAGTGTAAGGGAGCACGAGAGAGGATTTTTGGAAATTCCCCGCGTAAGGAGGTAAATAGGGGGTCAGAGCTTGTATAAAACTTTTGTAAACATTTAATTAATTCCTAATTCCAGTGGATGAAGTCGCAGACGGAGCGCTATTTAATAATGAAAAATATTTAAAATAATACATATTTAATAAGACGACAGTAAAGACAACGTCTTTCTAATCTATATTTAGATAAACGGTAATGTGGCATACTAGTGTTATTAAAAGAAACGAAAATTCGTAATTTCCGTGTTGCTAAAATATTTGCAAACTAATTGAAAAGGTCAACTACTTAATTATAAATTAATTTAGCGCGTTTGGTAATTGCAACGGTTAAGCAACTTTTGTTTTGATTTGTCATAGGCTGGGTGACCAATACTTAATTAAATTAAAGCATGAGGTATGAAGTAATTCTCTCTCTTTAGCGACGTTGTCTTCGGGCGTTGTGCACTTTTTGTGATGGTGATGGGTAAAGAATAGGTATGTTAAACTCGCGTCAGGACATCACGTGACTGTCAGATCGAAAATTCGTAAGACAGACACCCTTTGATGGGGAGGATTACGATGTCATTAGAATACGAAGGCAAATTTCGCCACCGTTTCCAAAGTTGTATAAGCTCAGGATGGAAAACGGGCGGCATTGAAGCCAGAAGACCTCGGTTCAAATCCAGTCCGCGTTTTTTATTTTTTTGGCAAATTTCTTTTTTTGTGAAAAGCCTAGCCCTTTTCACTTCTGCCGGCACTCCCGGAGTGCAACCCATTGTTTTTTACGATAGTGGGTGAATGATGTGGAGTGATAGGCTCGGCGTACACGGTGAGCGTTTCGTCTCGAAACTCGTTTGCTACGTATGGCACGAGATTGAGTGCCGGAAGCTGACTGCCCTGACTGAATAAAACATATTGGACGGAGCTGGCGACGAAGTAACAGCAGTTATGGGATCGATTCCCAGCCAGCCGATCTGGGGGCTACCGCCTAAGCACCGTCGACTTGATTACGAATACGACGCATCGTGCCATCCTTGTCATGTCTTAACACATTTGGTATGGCATGACAAGGACGGCACGATGCGTCGTAATCGGCTTCAAGCCGACGGTGCTTGGGCGGTAGGGCCCCAGATTCACAATCCTTCGGAATAAATCCTTCCGACAGCGGAATGTATACACTATCTTTGTCTCTCACTATAAGTAGGTAGGTACTTACATATAATAGACAAGGACAAAGCACAGAATTCGAATCCGATTCCGTTTCCGATGGTAAGGACACAGCACATTACATCAACTCGGAAAGGGATCGACACCGTATCGTCTTCGACTCGCGGTCAACCAGGCGTCAACCTAACGTAAGCACAAAGCACGTATGACGTAACCAAACCGGTACCCCTAGTATGAGTTTGGTATTCTTAATCGAAAATTATCGCTCTATCTCTTTCATGTCCTTTGACTGCTTTACCGACATGAGCAGTTCATCCGATAGTTTTCGTAAACGTTGACAGTTAAAATCAGACAGATCAGCGTCGTCGGTACGTCGACTCGGCTACGGCTAGGCGACGCCGCGCTTACCGCTCGCTGGTCCCGAGGCGAGACGATTACGTTACGATTCCGATTAGTGTGCTTTGCAGTAGGGAGTTTCATACAAAGAATACTGAACCGCTCGAGTTGATACGTTTACGTTCCGTTTCCGAGTTGATATATGTGCTGTGACCTTTATGAATCAGGGGGCAGGTCCAACATGTAGGTACTTACGTGATGAAGATTTGTGTTTGTTCTGTGTTATATATTTCTGTATAAATGTAAAATAGCCAGTAAGATATATTACAAATACTTTTTTTTTTATCTACAACGGGGTAGCACTTAGCCTTCATCACACCTGATGTTAAGTGGTGATAAGGCTGAAGGTGGAAGCGCACTACTCACGGAATCCTCAATCACTGAGGAACTGGCTATCTTATCTCTAGCTGCCGGAACACAATAATGCTGAAAACATCATTGTTATGGCGTCAGACTTAGATAAGATGGTGGTAGCTAGCCAGGCGGACTAAGAACAAGTCCTACCACCAACCAAACCGAATACAATATGTACCCCCACTGGGAATCGAACCCGGGACCTCTTGGTCTGAAATCGGTGGTGTGAACCACTAGACCACAGAGGCGGTTAAAACCACAGAAGAGAAAAAAATCTTTCCGTGTTCTGTGGTTAAAACTAAACTTTTGTCATTACATTACACCGCTGCTTGCCAGAATAATAATAAATAAATAAAAAACCTTTTTTAATACAGTTGCTCAAAAAGTGGCGTATTGCAGGGACGTATAGCGTTCGGGATGTGGGCTATTACACACTCGAACTTTTTCTTTACCTTTCCCGAACTCGTGCGTTTTCTTTCCCAACTGTCAAAATATTGTCAATTAAAAAGAAAAAACCAACCACGAAGTTTTTACTAAAAAAAATCATAGTAGTTTTTATGATTCATGCAAATATTTCTAAAAAGAAGCTACTAATTTGTTTCAATATCAGATTTAAAAGTAATTTTAATTATACATTAAATTAATATTCATCATCATCATCATCATGTCAGCCGAACGACGCCCACTGCTGGGCATAGGCCTCCCCCAAGGATCTCCACAACGATCGGTCCTGCGCTGCCCGCATCCAGCGGCTTCCCGCGACCTTGACCAGATCGTCGGTCCACCTTGTAGGGGGCCTGCCCACGGAACGTCGTCCGGTACGCGGTCGCCATTCGAGAACCTTTCCGCCCCAACGGCCATCGGTTCTCCGCGCTATGTGTCCCGCCCACTGCCACTTCAATGATGCAATCCTTCGAGCTATGTCGGTTGTTTTAGTTCTCCTGCGGATCTCATCATTTCTGATTCGATCGAGCAGGGAAATACCAAGCATCGCTCTCTCCATTGCTCGCTGGGTGACTTTGAGCCTTCTTATGAGACCCATAGTAAAAGACCACGTCTCACTTCCATAGGTCATTACTGGCAACACACACTGGTCAAAGACTTTCGTCTTGAGACATTGAGGTATTTCGGACGCGAATATATGCCGGAGCTTCCCAAACGCTGCCCATCCGAGCTGGATTCGACGAGAGAAATTAATATTAGTATCGGCCAAATTAAATTTATGAATATAAAAAATACATAAAATTGGCTGTATGACCACAGATTACTAAATATGGTATGACGTGCACTATTTACCATAGTATCTGCATATAGGAGTTTGCGCAAGTAAGTGAAAAGAAAATGATGGACCTTTCTTAATTTTCTAAATTAGTTTTTTCTGGTTTTTATTGTGGTAGGTACTTAGTATGGTGGAATTAGAGCAATAATGTGGCTTTAATGGAAAACGATGTGGTAAAAGAGAGCAATAAGGAAAGGCGCTCCTGTAGGATTCGGATTGCTTTTGTTAGGTTTCATTTCATTTCATCTCATTTAATTTAATTTTCATTTCATATCAATAAAAAAATTCTACTGAAGCCTTGGCTGTATGATCATAGTTTCCTTTGCCAACCCAGAATGGGTAAAGAAAACAAAAAAAAAGTCTCTGCTTATATTCTTTTACGATTAGTTAGTTGAGTTTATTGTGTTTTATTATTTTAATAAGTTGCTTAATTTTTTCGCAACTGTATTAAAAATAGTTGTTCAGTACACGTGCGGAACCGTCATTGCAACTTGTTCCGACTGTCAACCCTCACCTTCGGCTGCGCCTCGGCTCGGGTAGACATTTGTCGGAACTCTTTGCAATGACAGGCTTTCCGCACTTGTAATGAAATCTACTATTGTGACACAAGTGCTTACTTCGGAATCAGTTTAATGTAAAAAGTATGTGATCGTATCTGTTTTTTTTACTCGTACTACATTTGCGCTTCAAAATCTTTTCTCGTTACCATCTCTCGATGTTTTGTCTTGTCGAGAGTCCCTCGTTGAGCAAATGAATCTGACACTTCAGTCAGTCTCCGATTGGGGCAAGGCCAATTTTGTCAGTTGCAGCGCTGCAGCGGTACTAAAACGCAGGCTTGTATATTCACTGCAAAACGGAGTCCCTTCCTACTAACTCCGACTTTCCAGGGTGTATCCTTGCCGATAACCAAAAATCTGCAACTTCTTGTTCTTGTTCTTGGCCTGAACTTATCATCCAACCTGAATTTTGGAGAGTAGGTACATCGATTTCATTGCAAAGTGTGCTGCTAAGAAACTGGGCGTCCTCTCTAGGGCTAAACTGTACTTCACGCCCGCCGCCGGACCAACTCCTTTTGTTATACAAAGCGCAGATTCGTCCCTGCGTGGAGTGGAATACTGTTGTCACCTTTGGGGTGGTTGTGCTAAGTATCAGCCAGACTTCAGAGCCTCAGTCACTATCGCAAAGTTGCGTGTCTATCGGTTTTTACAGCTTTTATTTAACTTGCAGTGTATGTATGTATGTCCGTTCGGGTCAAATCTTTCAAGCAAAATGTGACCAACTTCCCAGTGTCCGATTGAGCTGAAACTTTGCATACAGGTTTGGTTTGGATGACAATACATTATTTAAGTACAATAAAAAAAAAGCTTGTCATAAAAACGAAGTTTTTACAAAAACTTATTTACAGAATAAGTACACTTTGGGGAGAAACGATACCACGTAATTGCTGAGCATTAAATTAGTATTTACAAATAGAATTTTATTATTGGCTATACATACCTAATTCAGTAAAGCGCAATAAAGAGAGTTTTACACAAAGTGATAAATGCAGTGCACATAGCGCCGAATAGCGTCGTAGTGGCAACGCATCATATTTGATAAGTAGAATGCTGTTTCTGTAATGGTCAAATTTTTCCTACTCCATCAACCTGCAAATATGATAAGAATTAATATCTTTATTACAATGTTCATTAAAATAAATTGTATGTTAAAATGTAGGCAGAAATTTTAATAACTTTTCCTTTTCTTGAAACTTACACAATGCCTACCGATTAAGTCTTACGGGAGATCGAAAGTAGCACTTTTCGCCCGAACCGAAGCAGACCGATCTGCCAGCTTATGATCCGCCTTATGTGACATAACGGATGATATTGAACACGTATTTTCCTTATCATTTATTGCATAAGGCTGTTTGATCGGAATCATAAAGTAAGCAGGTCGATTCACTACTCTCTTTTACCGAGAACCGTAGAGTTCGTGGTTCTTGCCTTCAATTTTATTATGAAACTATTATGCTCATAGTACCTATGTATATAACGATTGATTCAGAATTATATATGAATGTTTCTGTTCAATACCTGATTTTACTAAAGCACAAGATATCTGTAACGGCTCGTTCACATAGAATCCATGACGATAGGTCAAAAACACAAATGTCAAAAGAGTAAGAAAGACGTACCTACTTATCCTTCATTTTTCATGATTCGTGATCGTGTGAATACAGGCATTTAAAAAGCTTTACCGCCGAAAAACACGACGATACGTCAAACGTCATCGTGTGAACGAGCCGTAAGTGTGAATAGGCTCTTCAATGCATCTTCAACATTTTCTAATAAGCTTTATAGTTTATAATAAGCCTATGTATTTGTGCATTAAGGGTAAAATAGTGTGTCTATCTCAATAGTACCTAAACTAAACAAAATTAAAACTGCAACTGGGAACGTAAAAGACAATTCCAGCTATGCTTACGCGGAAAGAAACCGCCCTCGAATCCTACAAAAGGTTCCTCCGATGAACAATGAGACAATGCGTTGCGATTGCGACACGATTCACGAGACGTCTCGTCACCGTGCGACCACGTGATTGATGCGTTCACACGACACGCGGGAACGAAGGGAAAATGACGCGCGAAACGAAAACAAATGATGATCCATTTCGGCTGTGGCGAACTGGCGACCGCTTCAGCCTCAGTGGAAATGTCACTTGTATTGTATGACTCCTTAAGAGGAAATAGTTAGATTCCCACACTAATCCACGCTAAGTAGAGCTATCGCACAAGAAGGAATTTTTGTCACTAATTATAATGTCCGTATGGATTGAGGAGCCTCGCCAGATTTTTAACCGACTTCTAAATCAAAAAGGAGGAGGTTCTCCATTCGTCTGTATGTATGTTTTTTTTTTTTTTTTTGTGTATGTCCACCGATTACTCGAAGACGGCTGAACCGATTGAAATGGTTCAAACGTTATTACATCAGGCTGGTTTCCAAGTTGGTCCCATTTTTTGAAATTTTGAAATCGGTTCAGTAGTTTTCAGGAAAACTTGAAAATACTGTTGTTTTCGTTACCACTTTATGTGAATTTAATACGTATCTTTAGGCATAACTCCTTTGTTTATAAACCGATTTAAATGATTCTTGTTTTGTTAAAAAGGAGATACCTCAAGGTATTTTAACCGACTTCAAAAAAGGAGGTTTTCAGTTTGATCACATACCTATTTACCAGAAAACACGTAAATTGCCTGCACGATGCACTAAAAAGAGTGAAATAAAAATTATTTTTATAAAAAAAATAAAACCGCCTTCAAAAAAACCACATCAAAAAAGTAAGAAATAATTCCTCACCAAATAAATAACGTAAGTACTTTGAAGTCGGGCGGGTTTTAACAAAAACAACAAAAAATTGAACATGTTTCACGCCCGACTTCAAAGTACTTACGTTATTTATTTGGTGAGGAATTATTTCTTACTTTTTTTATGTGGTTTTTTTGAAGGCGGTTTTATTTTTTTATAAAAATATTTTTTTAAGGACAGCTATCACCCTTATTTAGTAGCCATGCAGATAATTTTGTAGGTCAAATTCAGAAATTTTTTGTAAAATACATAAAAGTTATATCACTGCAAATCTAAACATATAGATTGAGGAGCCCCCTAGAACTCGTAATGTATTGAATGTAGGTTATGAAAATTATGTAGGTATCATTTAAAAAAAAGTACAGATATTAGCAAATATTAGTTTCGTTCAGAGTTTAATGAACAGACTTCAAATAACCGCCTCTGTGGTCTAGTGGTTCACCCCACCAATTTCAGACCAAGAGGTCCCGGGTTCGATTCCCAGTGGAGGTACGTATTGTATTCGGTTTGGTTGGTGGTAGGACTTGTTCTTAGTCCGCCTGGCTAGCTACCACCATCTTATCTAAGTCTGACGCCATAACAATGATGTTTTCATCTAGAGATAAGATAGCCAGTTCCTCAATGATTGAGGATTCCGGTAGTAGCTTCCACCTTCAACCTTATCACCACTTATCATCAGGTGTGATGAAGGCTAAGTGCTACACCGTTGTGGATAAAAAATAATAATAATAAAGAAGTTTATGCATTTTAATTCGTAAATAATATGCATGTATTTTTGCCCAAATAATCCTAAAATTCAACATGAATTTTTTTTTCAGCCATCTTCGGCTTTAGTTTTTGCTCAATTCTGAAATAAATTATCATGATTCCGTTACAATAAAACTGAGCACTAATATTCTTGATGGCAGAACTTTTTTTTTTTAAACATGTGGAATAGCTACGTTCCTTCCTCTAACCAGTGATAATAAATTAGGCAACTTTTATGGCTTTAAGGAGTCTATTCTTTTAAAATAAGGAAGGAAAGTTATATATTAGAATTCGTTTCTACTGGGGGCACGGGTGGGCGATGGGCGATGTAGGTCAGGGAATTGAAGCCTTGTCGAGAGAGGCTCAGTTCTCTCTACTGCTTTTGCAGTAAAAAAATATGGCTATCGTTTCGATATGGCGCATGGCGGTGGAAAAATGACTTTCGACGAAATAACTTTCGTTGATGTCGTATTAAGTTCATTTTATTAAACCAAAGAAAATTATTTATAGCTTTCTCATCCAAGGAAGGTAGTTGTGGTTGCTGCTACTGCTCTGTTTCAGATATTAACAAAACTATACCCCAGAGTTAGTTTTGCTGTGTTTAACATATTTGAAACGCTATATGATTTGGTATTCCAGTTATTCCACCGTCAAATGCTTGAAAACACGTCTCCGCATCGCCCTGTTCTATGAACCAGTGAATGTCACGTGTATAAGCACTAAGCAATACGGAGTTTCACAACAGTAGCTTTCTTGATGCTATACTTATAAATGGATGTTTGTGATAGAAAACTATCAATAGATTATTTGAAAACCGTGTGATCTCTGTAACAGTGTCGTGAGATCGCATTGTGAACATATCGACGGCGCTTCGATTCGCCACCGGCGGCGCTTACCTAACGAGGTTATGTAAATGTTGTAAGAACGTTCTCATCTCATGCCTGTCGTAATTAACACGCCTACATGTAGACTAAAGTATTTAATTACTTACACCTTAAAAATCTTTTACTTTTTTTCTTAAACTGTCCTTGTATCACTTTGAACTAAAGCTTTTCGGTGATCATCCTCGGAGGCAATTCCTCCGAATAGGCTCAGTTCTGTCTGCTGCTAATGCAAAAGCAGCAGACAGAACAGAGCCTACTCGACAAGGCTTCAATTTCCTGACCTACATCGCCCATCACCACAGAACAGAACTTGTGTTCTGTGCCCATCACCCACCCCTGCCCCAGTAGAAACGAATTCTAATATCTATCATAATAGACTCCGTAAATCCATAAAAGTTGCCTTATTTATTCTCACTGGTTAGAAGAACGTAGCTATACCACATGTTTAAAAAAATTAGTTCTTCTGCCAAGAATATTAGTGCTCAGTTTTATCGTAACGGAAATACTTAAGTGAGTTTTGGTTGGTTAAGTTTTGTCTACGACAAAAAATAAAACCGCCTTCAAAAAAATTACATAAAAAAGTAAGAAATAATCCCTCACCAAATAACGTACTTAAGTAGGTACTTTGAAGTCGGGCGTGAAACATGTACCTACAATTTTTTGTTGTTTTTGTTAAAACCCTTCAAAGTACCTACTTACGTTATTTGGTGAGGGATTATTTCTTACTTTTTAATGTCATTTTTTTGAAGGCGATTTTATTTTTTTATAAAAATAATTTTTATTTCACTCTTTTTAAGGTATCCCCTTTTCAACAAAACAAGAATCATTTAAATCGGTTTATAAACAAAGGAGTTATGCCTAAAGATACGTATTAAAATAACATAAAGTGGTAACGAAAACGACAGTATTTTCAAGATTTCCTGAAATCTACTGAACCGATTTCAAAATTTCAAAAAATGGGACCACCTTGGAAACCAACCATGTAATTACGTTTCAATCATTTCAATCGGTCCATCCGTCTTCGAGTAATCGGCGTACATACACAAAAAAAAAAATACATACAGACGAATAGAGAACCTCCTCCTTTTTGATTTAGAAGTCGGTTAAAAAGATCGAAGCTGTTATCTGAGCAAATCTTATTGAAGTAGTCACATGATATTGGCATAAAACTAAAGTTTTTTCTTAAACTCTTCTTGTATCACTTTGAAGGAAAGCTTTTCAGTGATCATCCTCGAAGGCAACTTACTCCGAAATAAGTGAGTTTTGGTTGGTTAAGTTTTGTCTACGACAAAATGATGGTATTGTGTATTCTTTGGTATTGTAGTAGCTCAGGCAATAAGTATACGTAATAGTGAGTAACTGATACGTAAAGCAGTTCCGGTGTGCCGGAGCGGAACGGGTCCCCATGTGGAAGGGAAAGTCATGTCGCAACCGCGACCGGCGCATGCGCACGTCCAGAGGTTAATCGCACACGCGCATGGCTCACTTGCGATTGCTCTTACGCAGCCGTAGACGTATGACGACGATCATAAAAAAAAACTATAGAGCCAGCCCTATAAATGTTGTGGCACAGCTAAAAAGCGACACGCAAAGAGAAGCGTTCGGAAATATTGATGACCTACTTACTAGACGAATTTGCCATTTAAAGTTCGAACCTTAAGTACGATATACGAATAAAATTAATTCCTCTAGCTGCCAGAGAGCATGTGAATATAACATATAGATTATCAAATAAAAGATAACAAATTATCATAATTATTATGTAAGTTTAATGCGAACGACCGGGGCGTAGTAAAACCCCTGATTGTCCTTACACAATTTACATAATGTTCGTCGCCGTGACGTCGTCGTCGTCGACCGTCGCCGGCGACTGTCTGTGTAATCAGCAAATGACCATCGTACCACTTATCATTTGGTTGTTGCTATTGTATAATGTTTTGCCTTCCCCTACCATTAGCTAAGAGGATAAGCTTCAGAGGACTTCAAACCTATCTTTAGTCCACTTATCTAAGCTAGAAAAAGAAGAGTACCTACCTAGCTAGTTCCTAACAATGGTAATGCAGTGGTACCTACCTAGCTAGTACCTACCTAACAATGGTAATGCAGTGATTGATTGTTTATATTTGATTGAATCAGGCGTCACTTGGCGGAAGTCCCTAACCATTGTGAAAAATAAATATATGTAGCTTTCTTCCGCAAATAATCACAAAACTTGCACCTTCACCGATCACACCACTCTACACGTGTTTCGCCTAACCCGGGGCATCCTCAGGAGATGTTTGTCCGTATGCAATCCAGCACCGAATCAAAGGTGAAGGTGCAAGTTTTGTGATTATTTGCGGAAGAAAGCTACATATATTTATTTTTCACAATGATTGTTTATGCCAAACAATCCAAAGAAAGTTTAAAAATGTCTTCTCCCGGTTACAATGTTGGCCTGTAGTGTAGGGGGTAGTAGAGTAAGTAGTTTAGGTTTTTACGAGTCTACAGTGATTTTTCTTCTCGTAATCCTAAGTAGGTAGGTATGTAGCTATTGCCCAAAATTAACTAAGTCCTGGGTGCCTACCATCAACTTTAAGACAGCGATTCAAAAATAGCGCGATGCAGAATAGGTTCCTAAAATGAATTGCTTTCTTTCGTACTATGACCTTCTAAAAACTGGATCGCAAATGAATTGCTAAATGTGAATGACCGAACGATTTGTGTCCTCATTTCTTCTACCCGTCTCTTTCACTCGATTCTGTCATGCCCGGAGTGTGAGAGGGACGGGTATAACCTGCAGGTGTCATGTTAGCTTAGCCGAGTTATAAGTCAAATAAGAGTTCTTGACAGCTTAGCGGCTGTGAAATGTCATTGAATGATCACTGAATCGCTGTCATTGATATTAAGCTGTCGTGGTACGAATAAGCGAAGCAGATCAGTTTAGGTCCTAAACAAAACCGCAATAAGAGTTGATGGTAGGCACCCTGGTTCTAAGTAAAAAATACAGAGCACCGTAGAGACCTCTAACTTTGCCTGTGAACGAAATACCAAAGGAACCTTTGATAGTTTAAGTAGCTACATTTCGTGATGTTTTTTTTTTTAAGCAGGCGAAGTTAGGTTTCATAGTCGAATTAACCTTCTAGGTAGGTCATAACTATCTACGGAGCCTAATCTGTCATGGTGTAAGTAAGTACTAAAACAATATTTTCAGAATTTCTTCAAAAATATTGTGTGATAAATGTGTTCAGTTAATGGAGCCAGCTTACTGCTACCATTGCCGTTTGCAACAGGCGATTGCTAAATCAATCACTGAAAATGATGAATTTAGATCTTTCCAATCTTCCTCAAATTGCACTGCAGACTGCACTGTTTACCTCAGGGTAAACAGTGCAGTCTTCAACCAGGCTACCAGGCCAGGCCCGATTCTGCGCCGATAGATGTATTTTCCTAGTGTTGCGAGAGGCATGCCCGGCCGCAGGTGACGTAACACACTCTTGTTCTCAATTTCGTTATGGCGATTAAGAAAGCGCATGTTCCGCGGCCTCGGAGTACTTAATTGCCATCTAGTGAGCATGAGACGTGTGGATTTTGGTGCAATCGTAACGCTTGCTCGGATTTCCTGCTCGGACCGCAGAATCCATAAATAACTTTTTTGCTGGGGAAAAATAACAAAAATTAAGTCCTTTCACAACACAGAAGCTATATGTAGATATTCAAAAGAAAGCCATCGTCACTTTTTGTTCCTGCTAGTGAGATTTAATATTTACTAACTTTTTTTAAATAATTAAAGTTTGATTGTACAACACTTTTTTTTTATACACAACGGGGTAGCGCTTAACCTTCATCACACCTGATGCTAAGTGGTGATAAGGCTGAAGGTGGAAACGCACTACTACCGGAATCCTCAATCACTGAGGAACTGGCTATCTTATCTCTAACTGCCGGAACACAATACCTAATGCTGAAAACATAATTGTTACGTATGGCGACAGACTTAGATAAGAATATGGTGGTAGCTAGCCAGGCGGACTAAGAAGAAGTCCTACCTACCACCAACCCCCACTGGGAATCGAACCCGCGACCTCTTGGTCTAAAATCTGTGGTGTGAACCACTAGACCACAGAGGCGGTTAAACTATATTGACGACACACATTAAACATAGAATAAGCTTTTGTTACCCACTATTCTTTCTTACTTACGTTACGTTTGAAAGTTTCGATCACTATGCCGATGTTTGAGGTGATTTTTGCTTCCGTAGCTAAGTATAATTATTTTTGCATGTTTTCAGATTTTCTAATTTCGCCAAAACTTCTCCTCAAAACTTTACTTAAGTATCTAACTATAATGTAAACAAGTACATTTGAATTAATCTAAATTGCACCTGTTGACATTGTACCTACCTATTTTGCAAAAAACGTTTTTGAAAAAAAAAATGTAACCGCCTTCAAAACGGATCTTCAAACAAAAATTAACAAACACTAAAAAACGAAAAAAATAATAAGATTTTTTTATTCAAAGGACGATGATACGTGACTTTTTCTAATTTATCTTGGTACTTACTGAACTGTTTGAAGTCGGTGCCGTCTTATACGTATTGAGGTAATTACGTCCTACACCTCACGCTTGGAACCGGGGTTTTTTTATATGTTAATTATTTCACTCAGTATATTTCGTTCTTATTCTTTTTGGTTGGCACCGACTTCAAACAGTTCAGTAAGTACCAAGATAAATTAGAAAAAGTCACGTATCATCGTCCTTTGAATAAAAAAATCTTATTATTTTTTTCGTTTTTTAGTGTTTGTTAATTTTTGTTTGAAGATCCGTTTTGAAGGCGGTTACATTTTTTTTTTCAAAAACGTTTTATTTTTCGATTTTTAGTGAAGTAGCATAAGAAACTACATGGTGATTATGATAAATTGTTGTAAATATCCTATCCGTTACGGAATTCAGCTTCCCATCTTTAGCTACTTAGATAACTTGAAGGAATACAACTGAAGGTCCATTCGTGCATATGGTATTTATAACACATCATAATATAACTCCTTACTGTTGAGGAGTTTCACCTCTCATCAGCAGCTCACCCTATTATCCTGAAAGAATATAACTATTGGCCCATACGTACGATTAATACTTAAAGAAATATTCTCCAGCTCCTAACCGTTAAGGAGTTGTAGCTTCCAATACAGCTCATCACTATGAGATGATGACTACCAGATGCAAATACTTGACTAACTTCAAAAATAAATGGAACGCATAAGGCTTGCCTATATTTGAGAATTTCTCTCAATTTTCCTGGGATTTGATCCCCTGGTCCTGACTTGGTGAAAGTAAGATCAGGTCAGAAGTACCAACTTTCGAAAAATATAAAAATTTGAAAATGATCCCCAATTTGATGAAACTATGAAATCGTCCATATACCCAAATAAAGTCTGAATACACATTATTCAGGATAACTCCTGAACTTCTTGCCAGTTCTTGATAAAATTTGAATGGGACCACACGAGAAGCGTCACCTTTTAAATAAAAAAAGAATTATCCAAATCGGTTCATTAACTAAAAAATTCTGAGGTAACACACATAAAAAAAAAAAAAAAAAAAAAAACATACAGTCGAATTGATAACCTCCTCCTTTTTTTGAAGTCGGTTAAAAAAGGAAATAAGTATCTGTTATCTATGTCGTCATATGACGCCACGAATCTACGAATTCTGCTTACTCATGGTGCAAGTGATATTAGTTATGTAAGCGACCACATACCGCCATCTCGGCCTTGCGATGAGTCAACGAGGACGCAACATTTTACTTTCGATTTGGACTTTGGCTAGCCCAAACTGTGTCCAAAGTGCAAGGCTAGGCAACGGCCACAAATAGATTTTACACTAAATTAAGCAGAACCAGAACAGTGACATACATACCTACTTGATATAAATAAATATCTGTTATTGCTTGCCTGTGTTTTGTTCATATACAACTTTCAGTTTGGATGTAACTTGGTAGTTCTCAAGGTTAGATTACACTGTGTTGAGTAACTGAATACCTAGGTTTCTAGCTGAATTACACTGTTTCATCATATGGCCTAAATGAGCTAAGCTTATCGTAGAATGCATTCTACGAAAGAATTATGGATAAAATCGTACTTACGTTTAAAAATTACCTACTTCATCATCATCATCATCATTATCAGCCGAACGACGCCCACTGCTGGGCATAGGCCTAAATTACTTAAAATTATTTAAAAAATACTCATTCAATAGTTATTCCAACTTACTCTTTAATAATAAGCCGCTAGTGCGTAGAGTCAGATTTTAAGTTACTTGCATGACAAATGACAATGTTATTCGCAATATTTAATAGGATTGGCGGATCAACATCTAGCGGAGTACTTACCTACGTTATGTTATCCATATCTATACATCTATATACATCTATACAAATACAAATAAATAAAATTGGAGTGTCTGTTTGTAACATTAAAATAACCGCTTTTTTCAACATGCATAGGATTATATATACGGTACATATACCAAAATGACATGTTTTACAATTTTTGTCTGTATGTCTGTCTGTCTGTTTGTTCCGGCTAATCTCTGAAACGGTTTTGACGGGACTTTCACTGGCAGGTAGCTGATGTAACAAGGAGTAACTGAGGCAACTTTTTGTCCCGGAAAAATATCACATTCCCTCGGGATAATTTTTATTGTGAGTATGGATGTATAGATGTTTGTAACTCTTTCACGCAAAAACTACTGAACGGATCTGGATGAAATTTGCTACAGAGATAGATTATAGGCGGAATAACACATATGGTACTCTTTATCCCGATATTCCCACGGGAACGGGCACCACGCGGGTGAAACCGCGGGCGGCCGCTAGTCTCAAATAAAACAACTCCATATAAAAATCGCGGCTTTGACATCAGAAGAAAACATTTCACTTAGCCTTAGCATTCGTTTCACCTAGGTCTTCTCCATAATAAGTCTTTTTTATCCCATTATATAGGGTAAACGCTCCAGTGAATGAACGCATAAGGATTGACTTTGACCTAATATTTAGGCATTTGAGAATGTTTTTATATTATTATTTTTTTAATTTTGTGTAAGTATCTATTGTTTCAGTACACTTATGGGCTCTTAGTAAGTGAAAACGCCAAAATTGCCTTTTTTCTATTAGCTGTCATTTGAAACATTGAAGATTTTGCGCACTGAAATTTCTAATATGTATTAAAGAACGTGTATGTGATGGGAGGACTGTTCCGAAAACACGATTGGAATAATTTTGCTCGATAGATTTATGTAGGTAGCTTGCTACTACAGGTGATCTGTGTATTTTACTTAATAAAAAGTATTTGTTGAAACGCCTACTGCTTAGAAAGAGCAATATGACTAGGCTGGGCTGTGGATGGTGTACTTATTTAACACTAGCTTTCCGCCCGCGGATTCGCCCGCGTGGACTTCACGACGTTGTCCCGTAGGAATGTGATATTTTTCCGGGCTAACAAGTAGCCTATTTGTTTCACGCCAGGCTACAAAATAATCCCAAGTTACAGCCTAATTTATTTAGCCGTTTTTCCGTTTTGTGACTTGGGGGATTGCCTCCTTTGTTGCCCTTCTTACTACCAATCTTACTACCAGCCTACCAGTAGTAATACCGTTAATTTTTATTGTCCTTCTTACTACTCCAGTAGTAAGTAGTAAGAGGGGAAAAATTAAAAAGCCCGTGTTACTACCGTACTTAGTAGTAAGTAAAGTACCTACTTAATTAATGTTATTGGTGTAACCGTTTTAATTAAAGTAAATAAATAAATAAATCAAACAAAAATAATATGCCCAGCAGTGGGCGTCGTTTGGCCGACATGATGATGATGATGATGATGGTGAGCAACAAAACATCCAAACATCTAAACTTTCACATTTATAATATTTATACTACCTGTGCCCACGACTTTGTCCGCGTGGAATGGTGACTTTCGGCAGCATATAAATTTTTTAGGCTTATTATTTTGCAAATACACGCATATTCCCCAACCTATAGGACGCCACGCTGCGCCCCGCCCCGCCCGGCCGCCGCGCCCCGCGCTGCGCCGGTCATTTGTCCAATATGCATTTGATCCAAGAAATTGGATGCATCGTGGACGACTTTGACGTCCAATTTAATACTTTCGACGTTAAATTTCTTTGACGTCCAATATCTTGGACAAAGATCTTTAATAAATGGAATACTACCACCCTAAGGCGCGCGGCATTTGGCAAGTTTGTTAGATAGGTTCACATTTTGTAATAATTCCGTAATTCTCTGTATTTCTTCTACCCTAAAAAGTACCTAACAAGTTTTTGGCGCCATTTGGGCTATAAGTATAGGTTAAGTCGACGCGTCAGTCTCCCATACAAACGTAATACCAAATTAATTTAACAGTTGAGCATGATTGATATACTTGTGATGTTATTTGGATTAAAACAGTATTTATCGAGGCTTCTTTTGAAATATAAATCCAAAATATCTACCCACTAAAAATAATGCCAATTACATTTTTTCAAAAAAAAAAAACTGCAATTCGCATTTATTTTTAATTGAATAGTTTTTGTTTTATTATTTTATAGGGACCTTGATAAATGCTGTCTTAATCTGAATAACATCCCAAGTAGCTACAGAAAAAAAGCTCATATTTTTTGTTCGGAAAAGATCGACGTTTCTGAACGCAACTCTAATGTCACGTCAAATTGACATTTGGCTGTCACTTGAAGTTGACAGTGACTGGATTGAAATTCTCGTGGCAAGATGTCGATATAATTTTGCTGAATTTGTTAAAAATCGCTCGCGTTGAATGTGCCTGGCATATCGAGTTTGAATAAAATCTTAAATTATCTATGTGATCCCGTTTTGTACGACCAAGGTTTTGACGCCATTCATCGGGCTGGTCGCGGAGTTTTGAGTGAAAGATAACCTTTTCTACCACACGCGTTGTTGCAGGGGCAATATATATCTTGATAAGCAAGCCCCGCGTGTGTTATCGTGTAGTGCTGAAGCGCCCAGTGTCTTGGGACCGCTGTGTTGTATGTGTTGTGAGTAGGGTGACGAGTTGGTAAGGTCTGCAGAAGAAGAAGAACTACATGGGGGCGCCCCCTTCACCACTTCTGCCCCGGGGACCTTCGACACCATGGACCCGTATGTAAAATTCACCTTACTTCACAATATAAATTAAGCGCTGTGTATCGCAGTCCAATTGTTCAGTTTACATCCCCGCTGAAACCTAGTTTTTGTCCGGAGTCTATATTAGTAATACCAGCTTCCACTGCGCTAGTTGATTCCGCGGTATTAGCAGGGGTGTACTGAACATTTCTTGGTAGCCAAGAGCGTAGCTTGAAGGCCTGAGAGGCCCACGCCAAAACTTTGTATTAATCAGTGCCGTTTTGATGACCCAGTCTGGTCCGGACTAGATTAATTTGTACTTGTAAATGGTAATTGGCTTGCATTTGAAAAGTAAAGGGCATTCCTTTGTTATTGGTTCCATGTCTTGTAATTAATTGTCATGTATTGAGGTTCCAAATTGTAAACAGATGCCTTTCTTTGCTCATAATAATTATTATTCAGTTTTGTTAGCAAATTTGAGTTGTGAATATTGACAAGTTTGTTGCTAAAATAATAGCTAATAAGTTTGCACTCAATACTTAGTGAAACTTAAATGATTTGGGACATTGTTTACACATTGAAACTCATTGAAACTTGTGCTTTGAAATAATTAAAATTAACTTGTTGTTGTGTAACAGTATGTTGTGTTGATATCCAAGTGAATTTCAATAGTCAGTGATTTTGAGTGAATTTCAATAGTCAGTGAGTTTTGTTGTTTTCTGATAACCTCCAGATATTTAAGAGTTTGTGTCATTATAAATACTTTGTTGTTGTAATATTGGAATTTTGTGGTTAGTAATAACCTCCAAATATTGGAGATTTTGTGTTATAGTGAATATTTTGAATTTGTTGTTTTTGTTGATAAATTTGTGACGTTACAATGACGGCCTCCTCTGCTAAAGCCAAAATACGTTCTGAGTTACGGTGGTTAGCTTCTGCAGTTGCGTTGTTGGATCGACCGGATAGAACGGAGGCCTTGTTGAACAGATACGTAGATCTGCCCGTACGTTTGGCTGTTGTTGATGAGCAGTATGCCTTATTTTTGGAAAGGACTGTTGAGGCCGAGGTGGAAATGCGACAAGAAGTCGATTTGGATGTGGACCAGTGTTATGATTTTGCGGACAGAATTACCCAGGTAGCTCGACCTTTGCAAGTGGCAAGAGAGAATGAACCGAGCCCGTCCCCGGGCACATCTAAGAGTATGCCCCCTCTCTTTGCTAGATTGGCCCCCTTAGACTTAAGGCGTTTTGCTGGTCGTCTAGAGGACTGGGAGGGCTTTATTAATATTTTTGATAGTCTGGTACATGCCCGGGATGATTTGACCCAGGGCCAGAAGTTAGCTTATTTATTATCCGTGTTGGAAGGGGAGGCCCTTGAATCGGTTCAACATTTGGCCCCCTCGGATGAAAACTACCCTATTGCTAGGGATTTGATTGCCCGTCGGTACCAGAACGTACGACGTCTGGCGGACAACCATGTTGCCGCCATTTTGAATTTACCCCGCGTTGCCAGCGTGATGCACTTGAGAGTGGCTTTGTTGAATCCGCTGTTGGTGGCATACAACGCATTAAAAAACTTAAAACTCCCAGTGGAGCAGTGGTCGTTTTTGTTACTGCACATTGTCCTGGGAAAGTTGCCGGACTCTGTTAAGGTCCGTTTTGAGCAGCAGTATGGTGGGGATAGTGCGACTTATCTGCCACCCTTCTCGGACCTCTTGACGTTCCTGGAAGGAGAAAGTAGACTGGCAGATAATTCCTCTCTGGCCGGTCCTATGGGACCCGAACGACTTGTGCCACAGAGTAGATCCCCCACCGGACCCCCCCGTAGGGGGCGTATGGCCCCTCGCGCGCCCGGCCGCTATGCCGCCGTCCAGGAGACCGCCCGCTGCTTGTACTGTCGGGAACCGGGTCACAGCACGACCCGTTGTGATAAGTTCCTCGACCAGCGCGTCCAAGGCCGTCGAGCGATCGCGCGACAACGGACATGGTGCTACTCGTGCTTGGGCCTGCACATGCAGCGCGAATGTACCCAAGCGCACCCATGCCGCTTTTGTAAGGGCAACCACCATCCCCTCCTCTGCATGAACAGCCCAGAGGGCGGCGGAGCGCCGCAGCGCGTCGCTGCAGGATCACCTCGTATGGGTGGGGGTCTCGGACCCCCCGCGGTGTTTGCATCCCGCAGCAGTTCTGGTGGCCACCAGAGTGGCCCCAGACGCTCTCCGCCACGTTTAGAGCCTCAAACGGGCGGGGGTCCCAGGGACCCCCCCATGGGAAACCGATCCCCAAGGATGGGGATGAGTTATGCGGGCGTTGCCGGAGGTCGTAGAGGCCCCCCGCGACGTTTTGAGCCTCGCACGGGCGGGGGTCCCACGGACCCCCCCATGGGAAATCGGTCCCCAACTAGGGGGTTCGATTTTGCGAGCGTTGCGGGAGGTCGTAGAAGCCCCCCGCAACGTGTTGAGCCTCGCACAGCCGGGGGTCCCCGGGACCCCCCCTCTGAAAATCGGTCACCGTGCCCCCGCGACTATGGGGCGACGTACACGGTGGATGATAGGCACCGATTCTCGCCGCCGCTCGCCGAATACCCGCGTTTGGAGCGGCGCCCGCCCCGTCTTCAAGGGGCCGGGAGATATAACCCGCCTGATACCGGGCGAATTGGACGTAGGCAGTATGTGGGAGACTGGGACCCACTGGATCGCTATGAGCGACCCCCTTACCATGGGGGGACGTCTGGGGACCCCACATACTAGCAATCAACGTGTTTACGGTCGATTGTAGCCACCCCTCCAGAGACCGTTTTGTTGCCCACGGCCTCTGTGCTTGTCAGGGGATTGAATGGCGACCTTGTGGAAGTTCGCGCCTTGTTGGATTCCGGTGCTCAGGGGTGTGTTGTGTCATCTTGGTTAGTTAGGCGGTTGGGCCTCAAGGTGCACCCCCACACGGAAGGCGTGAGAGGTGTTGGCGATGTGAAAGTCCCCGGGTTGTTAGGGCATGTTGACTTCACATTTACATCACGTAATAAGTCCACGCCAGGCATTAAGACCTCGGCGATTGTGTTGGACACAGTTGTTGGCCGTCAACCTTCAGTTGACTTGGGACCGAGTATGTTGTCTTTGGTGTCTGATTCCCCACTCGCCGATCCAAATTTCTTCCGCCCAGGCCCGATTGATGCTCTCCTTGGAGCCGATGTCCTGGGGCGAGTTTTGTTGACGGGGAAGCGAGTTTTGCAGCCAGATGGCTTGGTAGCTCTGCAGACGACACTCGGTACAGTTGTGATGGGCCCTGCTCGCCGCGTTTTGGATTCCCTTGATGAGGATCGCGGTCTTGTTTTTAATGTGTCTCTCTCCGAAGTGGTGCAGAAGTTTTGGGAGGTTGAGGAACCTCCACCAGCCCCGCGGGTTGACCCAGTAGCGGATGAATGCGAGTTGTATTACCAGAATAACACTGGTCGCCTCCGCTCTGGTCGTTTGATCACCCGTCTCCCCTTTCGTGCCGGCCGACCTCCTCTGGGCGAATCCCGACCGCTAGCGGAACGTAGGCTAGTGGCGATGGAGCGTCGCATGAGCAAGGATCCGGTCTTCCGCCAGAAGTATGTTGAATTCATGCGGGAGTATGAGGAGTTAGGGCACATGTCCGTGAGCGATTTGGATTGGCGCTCCGTTGAGCACTTCTTTTTGCCGCACCACGCCGTTTTGAAATCCGGAAAGATTCGGGTGGTCTTTGACGGTTCGGCTCCCACCTCCACTGGAGCGTCCTTGAACCAGTGTCTGCATGTAGGTCCCAAGCTGCACACGGAGATCTCAGACATTTTGACCAACTTCCGGCGGCACCAAATTGTATTTATGACTGACATCCGGATGATGTTCAGACTCTTCAGACAAACGGTCATCCATCCAGAGGATAGGAGGTACCAATTGATTTTGTGGAGAGAGAGTCCTAGGGACCCCTTGTTGATTTATGAATTGAATACGAATACGTACGGTTTGGCTTCGAGCCCGTTTGTTGCGATTCGTTCTTTGTTGGAGTTGGCCGAGAAGGAGCGCTTGAGATACCCTCGCGCCTCCGCCATTTTGGCCAGTGACGTCTATGTGGATGACATTTGCACGGGCGCCTCATCTGTCTCAGAGGCGATTGTCCTGAGAGACGAACTCACCGCCCTTTTGAAGTCGGGAGGTTACGAGTTGAGGAAATGGATATCCAACTCGCCTGATGTACTGGTAGGTTTGCCCGAAGAGCACCAGCAGGACCCCCACCTATTCGAAAATGTTGATAATCCCCATGTGGTGACCGTCCTTGGCGTACAGTACAAACCGGTCTCTGACACTTTCACGTATTGTGTGGATTTACGACCACCGAAAGTCTGGACCAAGCGTTTAGTATTGTCTACTGTCGCACGTACCTTTGACCCCAATGGGTGGATTTGCCCCGTGCTGTTTATGGCCAAGTGTTTCTTGCAACGGTTATGGGCTTCGGGTGTGTCGTGGGATGAACCCCTCTCGGACGAGTTACTCCGAGATTGGTCGAGCTTCGTTTCATCCCTCCCCGAGATTAATGAAGTGCATTTGCCGAGGCTATTCCTCCCTTCTGAAAATTGTAAAGTTACTCTTCACGGCTTTTCCGATGCCTCCGAACGTGGATTTGCTGCGGCCGTGTACCTCCGCACCGTTACTGTTGACGGAGTTGTTGCTGTGCATCTGGTGATAGCGAAAAGCAAAGTCGCTCCCCTTCGGACTCGTCATACGATCCCGAGGTTGGAATTGTGTGGAGCTGCCCTCCTAATGCGTTTGTTGAACCACGTATGGCTCACATTAGGTCGATCTATTAAGATACAAGAGGTTTATGCTTGGACGGACAGTCAGGTCGTCCTTTGTTGGTTGAAGGCTCCGGCGCACACCTTGGACGTGTTTGTGGCCAATCGAGTGTCGCAGATTTGTAATTCCGACATCGAGTTGATTTGGAGACACGTGCCGGGAACCATGAATCCCGCGGATTGTGCGTCTCGGGGTTGTGTAGCCCCAACCCTAATTAACCACCCCCTCTGGTGGGGCCCACAGTGGTTGATGCGGCCTGAGTCGGAGTGGCCGCCCTCTCCAGCGTTGTCGAACGTAGCCGTTCCTGATATGCGGGCATGCGTCCTGGAGACTAACCCCGCCGGGGAAAAGGATTTGTTGTTGGATCGGTACAGCTCCTTACAGAGGCTGCTTGGTGTTACCGCTTGGATCAGACGTTTTGCGTACAATTGCAGAAACCCACGCGCGAGGCGTGATTCGTCGGTTCTCACTCCGGACGAGCGTAGGGACGCGCTCTTGTTTTGGGTCCGGAGAGTACAAGCTGATAGTTTTGAGTCCGAGATTGAAATTTTGCGTTTAGGCCGTCGCAAGTTGAAGGGCGCGGTATCGCGATTGAATCCCTTCCTGGACGAGAGTGGGCTTTTGCGAGTCGGCGGAAGACTTCGAAATGCGAACCTGCCGTATGGAGCTCGTCACCCCCTTTTGTTACCTAAAGCCGGACATTTGACTCAACTGATAATAACAGATCGCCATGTGAATGCACAACATGCTGGCTGTAATGCTTTGTTGGCCATTTTGCAGCGTGAATTTTGGATTTTGTCTGCTCGTCGAGCCATTCGCACTGTGGTTTTCCGTTGCCTGCCTTGTTATCGATTGAAGGCCGCGACCATGCAGCCCCAGATGGGTGATTTGCCTGCTGATCGCGTCACGGAATGTAGAGCTTTTGCCGGAGTCGCCACCGACTTCGCCGGTCCCTTTACTGTAAAGGCTTCGAGACTGCGTAATGCTAAAACCTATAAGGCGTACTTGTGCGTGTTTGTGTGTTTGTCCACCAAGGCTGTCCATTTGGAAATTGTCTCGGAATTGTCTACCGAAGCCTTTGTCGCCGCCTTGAGCAGATTTGTTTCCCGTAGAGGACTGCCGACATTGATACGTTCCGATTGTGGTACTAATTATAAGGGAACGTGTAATTATCTTAAGGAAGTAGTTAAGTTTTTTGTTGATAATAAAATAGACATTGGAACCACCCTCTCCCGGCGTGGGATAATCTGGAAGTTTAGCCCTCCAGCTTGTCCGACCTGGGGAGGGATTTTTGAAGCTTGTGTAAAGGCTGCCAAGACACACTTGCGTCGCGTGATTGGAGAAACTATTCTCACGTTTGAGGAACTTGATACGGTATTTTGTAAAATTGAGGCCGTCCTCAACTCGCGACCCTTGTGCCCGTTGTCTTCGGACCCGAATGACCTGGAAGCGTTGACCCCAGGTCATTTCTTGATCGGACAGCCCCTTTTGGCGTTGCCTGAATATCCGATTCAGGATGTAGGATCCCATCGTTTGTCGCGATACCAACTTTTGAGACAGATGTCCCAAAACTTCTGGGCACGTTGGTCGATGGAGTATTTGCATATCCTACAACAGCGCGTGAAGTGGACAGATAAAACCACCCCACCCCAGACTGGCGACCTCGTGTTGATTAAGGATGCTAACCTGCCGCCCCTATGTTGGCGAAGGGGGCGCATTGTTAAACTCTACCCCGGAACTGACGGAGTTCCTCGTTTTGCTGAGGTGTTGGTTCGAGATTCGGTTTTGAAGAGAGCAGTTAGTGGGCTCTCCCGATTACCCGTAGATTGACGTACCGTTCTTAACGGTCCGGGGCGGGGGGATGTTCGGAAAAGATCGACGTTTCTGAACGCAACTCTAATGTCACGTCAAATTGACATTTGGCTGTCACTTGAAGTTGACAGTGACTGGATTGAAATTCTCGTGGCAAGATGTCGATATAATTTTGCTGAATTTGTTAAAAATCGCTCGCGTTGAATGTGCCTGGCATATCGAGTTTGAATAAAATCTTAAATTATCTATGTGATCCCGTTTTGTACGACCAAGGTTTTGACGCCATTCATCGGGCTGGTCGCGGAGTTTTGAGTGAAAGATAACCTTTTCTACCACACGCGTTGTTGCAGGGGCAATATATATCTTGATAAGCAAGCCCCGCGTGTGTTATCGTGTAGTGCTGAAGCGCCCAGTGTCTTGGGACCGCTGTGTTGTATGTGTTGTGAGTAGGGTGACGAGTTGGTAAGGTCTGCAGAAGAAGAAGAACTACATGGGGGCGCCCCCTTCACCACTTCTGCCCCGGGGACCTTCGACACCATGGACCCGTATGTAAAATTCACCTTACTTCACAATATAAATTAAGCGCTGTGTATCGCAGTCCAATTGTTCAGTTTACATCCCCGCTGAAACCTAGTTTTTGTCCGGAGTCTATATTAGTAATACCAGCTTCCACTGCGCTAGTTGATTCCGCGGTATTAGCAGGGGTGTACTGAACATTTTTATTATTTTAGTATTTCGTTTGTATGGGAGGCTCATTTTCGCCGACTTGTCTTCGCCGGCATCTTAAGTGGACTATGTGACTCAAGATAGGTGTGGATTGGGCCCCAAGTATTATTCTGTGCCCCAAGTGTCTACGCAACTGGACGATGTGTGAAATGCTTCGATCAACAATAACACCTAGTTCGTGGAATGATTAAAATATGCGCTATCAAAGTGATGCCGACTGTTTTATTGTAGTGCTGACTACTTCAGCAAGAATTACCGAGAAGGCCGACGGGCTTGACGTTAAATACTCCAAGAATCATGGGAATATAACACACCTACATTCTGGTGAAAACTTAAGAAACTATAATAATATTCAAGAATTGGCAGTATGGCTTAATGTCTTCGCCTGTCCTACAAAAGGACGAATTTTTTACTACAAAAAAAGTAAAACGTCAAAATAAATCTGCGCGGGCGGGTGAATAAATTCATAACTTCTTCGCTCTCGTAAATAAATATAAAATTAATTATTTTCTCTTTCACTAAATTATTTCATTATTAAAGTATTACAAGCAAGCGCCTGTATTAAAAAAAATGAGACGTGTCTTCCTTTCCAGACCTTCAATCTATTGATTTTTTTGCGAAAACATAAAAGGAGTCAAATTCTACGTTTGATTGGAAAATCATTTGTATATTAAATTAAAATTACAAAATCTTCAACGACATGGCCAAGCAAGTGGCAGAGGTGCAAATCCATGCTACCAATAGTTCTGACAAGGATTTAGAAGATCTGGACATCAGTGTGCATCAGGTTGATGACAGGCTATATTTAGGTAAGCAATTCAGTAGATACTGATATAGTAGTGCAAAGTAATGTCAGGATCTTTTTTTTTTCAGTTAAAATAATGTTTCTTTTTACCTTTTGCCAGGAAATTTGGCTTGTGCCAGGGACTACAAAACATTGATGGAGCTGAACATCACACACATTCTGACACTAGACCTTGTGCCACTTCCAAGAAGTATATTGGACCACACAGATCTTACATTTAAATTTATCAAATGTAAGTTGGCTTGCATATACTTACCTATAGCTGTTCTTCTCAAGAACAATATAAAATATATTTTTCATCATTCTTCTCATTAGCTCCACTTTTGATTTATTGAATTGTTACTCTTTATAGGGTTTGTGGCTTAGGAGAAATGGTTAAGTAATAATAAATTTGATAAAGAAAATATTGCATTTCAGTGGCAGATGTACCTAAAGAGGATATAATTAGCCGCTTGCCAGAAGCTTTGGAATTCATCAAGGAAGCTGTTAGCTTGGAGAAAAATGTTCTAGTCCATTGGTAACCTATAATTAGTTGGATATTTAAACATTGGTTTAACATTAGGTAAGAGAACTATTAAAAATGTTTATTTTTGTGTTTTAGTTATTTTGGTGTTTCTCGATCAGCAGCAGTAGTTGTAGCGTACCTGATGGAGAGACACGGCTTGAGTTATGAAGACACATTGGCTCTAGTCAAACAGAAGCGTCGGTTCATCTGTCCCAATGCTGGGTTCGTAGCCCAGGTGAAGCTGTATGCACAAATGGGTTTCAAAATTGATAAGGATGATCCACGATATAAACAGTTCAGATTAAAGATGGCAGGCCAGAAGTGGAAACAAGGTTTGTTTACAAAGTTATGTTTTTAAGGTACGTTAAACAACAAAGAGGCAGGGCTCAGGAACCAGGTTAAAACTCGGGAACAGGCTTGCAAGAAACTCTATAAAATGTTTGCTCGCTGATTTCAGTTGCCCCATCCACCGACTCTTTAAACAAGCTAGTGTGTTGCCTCAAAGCCGGTTCTCGACTATTGCCGATAGGCAATGATCAGTCTTGTGTGTGGCTGATGGAGGACTTGAACGGCAGATGGCCTATCCGATCCAGGACTATGACTTACGACAATTAAAGTTTTTCTTAACAGGTTCACAGTCCAAGGCAAATCGTAAGATATGACCACCAAGTCCAAATAGGTTTTTGTGATTTCAAGTTTGTCCTATCAAGTCTGCTTTTGTAAACTCGAAGCCTTATGATTATGAGTCCCACCTCACAAAAAAGCATAGAAAGTGTACGGCTGAACTGTGAGCGTCAAGATGACGGGATCATGTACCCAATTTGAAATGTATCACATTAAAGTGTTTGAATGGACGAAAGCCCATGCTGCGGACTGGTGGCGGTGGATAGCCCACAGATGTGGATGTGAACCTGATAATGATGTTTATTTTGGACTTCAATTTGCAGTGAAGATCCTGCCGCAGCAGTTCTGTGACCTTGTGAAGGCGGACCCCGGTCTGGCGCGCGAGCGGCCCGAGCCGCGCGTGTACCGCTGCCGGCGCTGCCGCCGCGTGCTAGCCGCGCAGCGCAACCTCATCCCACACGTGCCTAAGCAGGTGAGAACTTAAGAGTAGATGATACCTACAAATATTATAAAAAACGGGATTTTTACCATGTTTAAATTTTAAATTATTTTAATGTTTTACTTTTTTGCATTCTCAATGCAATTTTTGTTATTGAAAATATTGAAAACTATAAAAAAGTCGACCCGTCTCACAACTAAACTGAGAATGTTTTTAATAATATTGTATAATATGTGCTTTATGCTTTGAGCAATTTTATTATTGTAATAAGTAACTATATATAAGTCCATCCAAGCCGAATCGAACGCTAACACCTTTACCAAAAAACTAAAAGAGTATTTGCTGGATAACAGTTTTTATAGTCTAAAAGAGTTTTTTGAAAAATGTTAAAAAGTTGTTTTTAGATGTCCTGCCAGTTATTTTTAATTAATATGTTTCTTTACTTTTATTTTTATTGTTATTCTCTTCTTAACTTATGAAAGAAAGAAAGAAAGAAAATACATTTATTTGGGACATCACAACAACAAAACATAAGCACATTCATTATTATTATGAGCACTTAGAGCATAGGACAGGTAGGTATGTCCCAAAACGGTCCCGACTCAGCATAATGCATGGCTTGAGGCCAGCGCTGATCTTCCGTCGGGACCGTGTTTGGTAGGGCTGCGAAGCCTACACAATATCGGCCAACATAATAAAAGGCACAATTAATACAAACAAAACACACAAGACTTAAACACGTAAAGGCCAGGGCTGGTAAAAAAAAAACATTCATAGACAATGACGCGACGCATCTAGCCGTCTAGCGTCTATATAATTTGTGGATGTAACCGGTCTGCGTCTCCAAGCGTCTCTACGAACTAGCGGTGGCAAAAACGTATCTTCGTTGAGATTGGATCATTTGTATCTGGATCAGTTCAAAGATTCGAATCAGTGAAGTGCTTCATTTGCATCATTTGCATCAGTGACTCTAAACTCGATTTTTTAGCGCAAATAAATTAAATAAAAACCTTCGTAAATCTTGTTTATTGACCTTGTTTGAAGAATTATGTAAAAGTATATAATACTAGCCTTCCGCCCGCGGCTTCGCCCGCGTGTACTACACGACGTTATCCCGCGGGAAGGTGATATTTTTCAGGAATAAAAAGTAGCCTATGTCCTTTCTCAGGCTCTAGACTATCTCTGTACCAAAATTCATTCAAATCGGTTCAGTAGTTTAGGTGTGATTGTGTAACACACAGACAGACAGAGACGCATTTATAATATAAGTAAGGATTGTGTTAGTATTTAAGTAATTATGTAAAAGTATATAATATTGTTATATTTAACGGAACAAAATTTCAAACCCCATAATATAAAACAATATAATTACATTTGCATGCATTTGTCTAATATAGGTTTAATATTTCCATAGAAACCGATTTTCCTTCATACTTTTTTCAGGCTTAGGACTGACAGTTTTTTATAGTTCTAACTGGCGTATTTAAGATTTTATATACAGTGATTTCTTTCATTATTTACAATTATTTACAACTTTACCGTTTTTTTGTTTTTTTTTTGTTATATTTTTTTACTATTTACACTGTACAATATTTATTTACAACTTTACTGTTTTTTTGTTTTTTTTTGTTATATTTTTTTACTATTTACACTGTACAATATTTATTTACAACTTTACCGTTTTTTTGTTTTTTTTGTTATATTTTTTTAATATTTACACTGTACAATATTTATTTACAACTTTACTGACTTTTTTTTTTGAAGTTTTTTTTTGCTATTTACACTTACAACAATATTCATATTTTAATTTTATTATTCTTTCATATTATAATTTAAAAATAATATTTTACTAACTTTATCATCTTTTAGTCTAGTTCTTCTCTCATTTAATACATGGCCAGCTTTGGAGAAAACACGTTCACAAGAAACAGAGGTAGCTAATATACACAACCTTTTGCGCATAAAATTGTAAAGCATCGGGTAAATTCGTTTTCTTTCTTCCCACCATTTTAAGGGGTCGTAAGTCCTGGGCAACATCTCATCATCAATGTATTTGTCAAGCTCCCTGATGCCAGTAGGGCTAGCACAACTTGAGCGCGACTCGAGTGACAAAGAGTCGCGGGCACTTTCAACCAATCAGATCGCTCGTAGATAGCGCGCGCGACTTAAGGCGAAGTGCTGATTGGTTGAAAGGAGCGCGACAAAGAGTCGCGCTAAGTTGTGCTAGACCTACTGCTGCGGTTTGATTTTGAGGCCTTAATCGGCCGTTCAATTCTGTGTCAAAATCTTCCCAAATGGATGTATTTTTTGATGTTGTTGGTTGAACAATTGTCTCTTCATTGTTTTCGGCTGATGCACCTTGTGGGACTAAAGACATAGCAAATTTTTTTTTTAGATTTTGTATTGCTATTTTGTACATATTATCGTCTCTGAATCCATATTTCTTAAATCTTGGGTCCAAGATAGTTGCCTCCGCATAAAGCGCATTATTTTCAACATTTATGAATCGATCATTTAATTGCTGTCGTAAAGTGTTAAGCAATAAACGAATTTCAATTGGGCCAGATGTTCCTTCCTCATTTAATTTTATATTTACATGTCTGATCATTATTTTACATAAGACAATGACTTTCGATAGCGAAACGTGATTTTCTGCGCTTTTATTTCTTTTGTGATATCATAAAAAATCTCTAAAATGTCAATTGTTTTTTCTACGATTATCCAATCGGCGGTTGGCGTCTCGGCGATCTTCGACGCGACCGCGAGCCGCGACTGCGCAGTGCGCGACCCGAAGCGCTCCAACGAGTCTATCTTAGTATCTTACGCTCACTCACTCAATCGTGTTCAGCGAGCGCCGCATGCGCGCCACTGCGCGAGTGCGCGCGTGCCGATTGAAACCGAGATGCAATTGAGCGAATGATTCATTTGAAGTGGTGTTAGGGATTCGAATCAATGAATCACTTTAGAGAAACGACTCACTGAGTCGTTTCTGTAAAGAGCGACACACGTCTACTACGAACGAAAAAAACTTGAAAATAGTTTTACTTACAAACTAAACTTCAATAACTTATATTAAAACAATAGTAAATACTTAAAACTAGGTAATAACCTACAGTAAAAAGCAGAAGTTGCATCACGTAGTAGTTGGAGAAAGAAAAGAAAGAAAACTGCGCCAACAAATTTGCAAAGTGAAACAAACAATTCATAATTATTTATACTACGACGAAAAACTATTAAATTAGAAATTAAACATAAGTGGGCATCATAAAGTGGTATTTTTTGGCTGTACAAACTGAAAAACAGTTACAATGTGTTAGAAAAAGTGAATAAGTATACTATTTATATACCTCAAACAAGAAATATTATGGGTTTGTAAACAACATGGATGCATGGAATTTTTTTACACTTATTATGGTACCTAATGATCTCATACAATTTAACTACAAGAAAGCAAAAGAACTACAAAAACTATACTTAAACATAAGAGGGCATCACAAACTGGTAAATCGTGGCTGAGGTAAGTGAGCCAAACAAACAAAGAGGTAAGTTAATAAAGCGTAAAAACATAATAATATATAAAACGATAAAGACACTAACATTAATTTAATAATTATATTAAAATTTTACAGGGCTCCCAAGAACAGCATGGATGGAAGTGTTTTGTGATCAAGTAAACGCATGCTCACTATGCCTGCTATTAGTTCATTGCAAATATTTCACCAAACAAATCACAGCATTCCGTTATGCAGTACCTACCAAACCAACCTTTAACACATGAGACAGAAAATTATGGTAAGTATATTATGCTTTTTTTATAATTACAATATGCTGGAATCCTGAGCTTGGTGTTCTTGAGTTAATTGACAGTTAAATAAGAAATTTTTAAGATTAAGTTTAAAACTTGTTATGTTATTCAGATCTCTTAACGGCGGCGGGATATTGTTCCAACATTTGGAAGCTGCATAACGGAAGCTACCACGGAAGGCGGCTGATGCGTGACGAGCAGTAACCAGCTGCGGAGCAAGTTTGCGGGCCCCATAAGGTCTGTGGGCTGAGATCCAGGACAGCTTGCTGTACAGATATTCAGGTGCTTTGTTTTTAACAATATTAAACATTAGGCAAGCCAAGTGAAACTTTCGACGGTGTCTCATTTTTAGCATAAGTTGCTTATTCAGAAATGGAGTCACGTGGGCCCGTAACGGAATATTGAAGCAAAAACGTGCGCACGCATTTTGCACTCGTTGAATTAGTTTTTTTGTTTTGAAAAGCAAACATGGACCATACACAGTGTCCATATAATTCAGCTGTGATAATACTAAGGACTCTACCAGCTGGATACGTAGATCTACACTGAGGTAGCGTCTAACCTTATATAATATTTTAAGTTTATAGAAACAAGTTCGAACACAGTTCCCAATGTGATTTTCAAAATGAAGATCACTGTCCATCTTGAGGCCCAAATTCCTAGCCTCAAACACTCTCTCTATTTCCACATCCTTTAATTTAATATTAAGGGATGGGTGGCATTTTGAAATCTGTTTTTTGGACCCAAAGATCAAATATTTTGTTTTTGAGGCATTAAGCTGTAGACAGTTGTTGTTAGACCAATCTACAATGCTAGAGAGGTCTTCATTGATTTTAGCAATTGCCTCATCAATGTCCTCTGGTCTAAATGAGATATACATTTGCGTGTCGTCTGCATAGATGTGGTATTTACTATGTTTGATGGATGTTGTTATGTCTGCAGAATAAATAATGAATAGGATTGGTCCCAAGATAGACCCTTGTGGTACTCCTCTATATATGGGCTTTTTACCTGATTCCTTAGTGGTACCATTCTTGTCTTTCAATTTGGTACATTGGGTACGGCCAGTAAGGTAGCTATGGAACCATCGCAGAGTCTGAGAGTCAAAACCGTAGTAGCTTAGTTTAGATAAGAGAAGGTCAATATTTAAAGTTTCGAATGCCCTGGAAAAATCGAGTAATACAAGCAAAGTACACATGCCTTGGTCCCGAGCATTAAGAATTGAGTCGGTAATATCGAGAAGAGCAGTAGTTGTACTCCGGCCCTTCCTAAAACCGGATTGTAGCTCAGGTAAGATGTTATTTTTTTCCAAATATTCAGTCAGTTGCATGCCAACGGCCTTTTCTAAGATCTTGGACATACACGGAAGTATGCTAATCGGCCTTAGGTCCTTTAAATTTGATGGATTAGGTATCTTAGGGAGTGGGAGAACAACAGCTAATTTCCATGACTGAGGATATGTTTGAGATGTGATGGATGTGTTAATAATGTTTTTTATTATGTCAATTGTGTAGGGGAAGGTCCTTATCAGCATGTTAAGGCTGATTGAATCGCATCCCATTGCATTTGATTTCAAACTGCGCACTATTTTGATGAAATCATCTAATTCAATGGGATTTAAATGAAAAACTTTGTCCGAGAAGCGGTTAAATTCGAAATAAGACAACTGTGATAAACTAACCTTAGAACTGCCAGGTATATTTAAAAATAATTATTTATTACATCAGGATCATCAAAAAATCTAGGTAGATCATTACCTTTCTCTGGCAAAATTGTATTTTTAAGATTAGACCATAATACCTTAGGGTTTTGAATTTTGTTATTGACACTATATTTAAAAAATGCTGCCTTCTCGTGGTATAGAGCTTTATTTACCATAGATTTCAAACTTTTATAGTATGCAAAGGTACTATCTTTCTTGTTTTTGTGGTAGTCTGCCAGAGCTTGGTCACGCAGCTGCATCATGAGTCTGACTGTGTCCGTCAGCCATGGTAAGCTGCGGTTTTTCAGTGTGATAGTTTTTTCGGGTGCATGTTTGTCAAATACAGCCAAGATACACCTATTAAAGATTTCCACTAAATCATTTATACATTCAGTCTCGGATAAAAGATCCCATCGAATCATCTTCAAGTCCTTACAAAAGCTTTCCTCACATATGTATTTTACGGGTCTGTAATTAATAGTTTGTGGCGAATACTTGTCACGCCTAATGTAAAATTCACACACAACTAGACAGTGACCACACATAGTACCGACATGGTCAAGGGCAATATTTTTTATTTTCAAATCAGTACATACCACATCTATAAGTGACTGACTGTGTAGAGTAAAGTGGGTCGGCTCCGAAACCAGCTGTGAAAGGTTAAAACTATTTAAAAATGAATTGAATTTAACAGTATTTAAATCCTGCGGCTGTAATAGATTAATATTAAAATCGCCAAGTAATATAATATTATCATAACTGGGAATAGAACTAATAGTGTCCGAAATTGCATCAAAAAACAGATCAATATTCATCCAATGCGGCCGGTATGCAGTACCGATAATGAGCTTCTTTCCGTTACGAGTCAGCGTGAGCCACATTTGCTCTACCAAGTTATGGACCGGGTCTACAGGGTGAGGCCAGGTACGAACAGTTACGTTTCGTCTTATGTAAAAACCGACGCCTCCCCCGCGCTCGCGCCCACCGCGCGGTCGCGGAATGTGTCGCAGTCGGTACCCTGGTAGGGCAGGTGCCCGGCCCCCCTCCCCATCTCTCAGCCAAGTTTCATTTATTGCTAAGACGTCCAAGTCATAACGAGTAGCTGTTGCAATAAAATCGTCGTGGTTTGTTCCAAGAGAGCCTGCATTATACAATCCGATTTTTAAACAATTAGTTACCATTTGTGTATCATTTTAACAATTAAAGTAAGTAAGGTCGATGTGGGGAAGTCCGGCATACTTTTCTAAAATTTAAGTTCAACTGAACTTATTGAATCGAGATACGCTTTCTAAAGTGACTTGTGTCGTCGGAAATTATAGGTAATATATTTATTTACCTATATTGGTCTTAAAATAGTATGAATTGCAATTATCTTTAGATTTATATGATATTTTTTAAAACACGGCGTGTAGACGGACTTCCCGTGCAGTTTAGGGTAAGTCCGTCTACTAGCACTATATCCATAACTTGTGAGGCAATATGTATGAAAACAGTTTCTAGCAGTGACGTTAAACTAGCGTTGAAATGTGTGATTTATGTATTTGTTTATAAGGTTTACATTTCAAAGATAATTGATTTTATTTTATTTTCAGGCAAGTCCGGCATATCTTTGGTGACAGTGGTTGCAAACATTTTTAATAAAATTGTATGTAGCCAATTTTCTAGTAAAACATAAATTTTTATTTTCTAATTCAATTTTTATATTCTTAATAAGGAAGATATACGAAAGCGATTCATTACTATCTTACGGTACATAATTATATCCCTAGGGATTTATCTATATCACGGCTTTATCATGCAAGTAAAATACGTGCAGCTGAAAAGGTTGACAATATCTGCAATTGAGGCAAGACCGTCATATGACGGACTTGCCTTACGTATGCCAGACGGACTTCCCAACTATTACATTTTGTGGTTAGTAATTTGTTGCAGGTAATAATTACGAAACTCAAGCGCTATAAATGAATTCATCACCAGAAATAAGTATATTGATCACTAAATGACTTGCGTAATCAAAGAAACTCCAAGAACTCCATTGATTTTCTACTTTTTTTTTTGTTTTTTGAAGAGACGTTACACTCCAGCTTCAAGTACAAAACTCGAAAAAAAATGGCTTACCAATTTCTTTCAACCTAATGATGTTAGCGACGTCTATGATTCTCATTTCGAACTAGCTCCGTAATACTGTTTTACCGACCGAGGCATAAGAAGCTAGTCATTCAAAAATGGAAGTTATTGGCGCTAGACGGACTTACTATGCGATTATTATAAGAATAGGACGGGTTGTTGACAAACTTCACTCTGAAAAGGTACAGTTCGCAAGAAAGTGCAAAACTAAATGAAAATAGTTTTTTTTTTATTTTGGCAGAAGGTGGTTTGGGTATTGCCACTTTCAAAACAAAGTTTTTTATTTTTTAAATTTACATACTTCCCTTTTTTTGTACACAACTTTACTGCTCATGCCCTTCCTTATGCCACCGGCGCCAGACATACCACAAACATTTGAACAAATGTTTGGACACATGTGGTACTTGAGTATTTTGTTCAAAGCTTTGATAAAATACTAGAACATATTTCTACAGTACTTTGCAATGTCAGAAGAAAAAGTCTTCAGTCAGAGGTGGAATAGCATTAGCAAGCATAATAGCAAGCAAGGCGCCTCCCCGAGTGGCTCGATTGAATGGTTCCCCGTGATACCAATACCCGGCGCACCCTGGTAACAGCTAGATTCTGCCGAATCTAACTGCAATCAACGTGCAGACTCTAGCTGGCCAATCCTTTTACCATGATAGACCAAATTAATTTTTCACGAGACCCCCAATTTACCAATTTTATTGTAAAGTTGATTATTAAATTATTTTCATAACTTAAATTCCTGTTTTATTTAAATTCTTAAACCAGTAAATAATCAAAATTCAATTTATTCTGTGTAATTGAAGCATCAGAACAATGTATGAAAAAATGGTTTCAGTTAAATATCACAAAATTTTAATTTAATTGAGATTCAAATGACCTGATCATTTTCGTAAAAGCATACTTTCATGAGTCCTATACTTTCCGAAAAAATCAAGTTAATGATTTGTATAATTATTATCTGCAAATTATTCATATGGTTTGGTTTGCACGAACATAATTTTTTATCGTATCTAAGCTATGACATGATCAGCCCCCTGCCTGATTAACGATAAATTAATTTTTTTGCACACCATACTGAAGTGAAGTGAAGTTAGTTTGACAGCACTTTGACAGGTTGACGTCACAACATGGCGGATTCCCTATCCTATTCTTATATTAATCGCATAGTACCTCCTAGACGGACTTCCCCACATTGACCTTATGTAAAAATAAAGTATACTGTTTCTAATGACCACTTTTAGATTAATAAGCCCAAACATTTGATGATAGAGGTTCAACATTTTATTAATTTTAGATTTTAAATTAAGTTTAAGACTTGTAGTAAAAATATATCTAGTTACAAAATTTAATGTAATGAATAAAAAATAAAAATTTAGATACAATCGGCTGTTTTTTTTCCCACTAGTGTTACTGTCAACAAATAATTTTATTACAGATCTAACTGTCACGGGTAACGTCACCCAAGCCAAAAACACGTTCCACATCAGAGTCCGACCTGAAACTGTGAGCCTGCTTGCCGTCATCCTGCCGCGCGAAAATCCGTCCTTTCCTGGTCCACGAGTATCTCCAATGGCGCTTGAGGCACTCCTCGCGCACTCGGTGAAACAGGCGGCGGTTAGTCGCCGTCAGCCTCTCGTTGATGTAGACGCGGCGCGGCGGCCCCGCCCCGCCAATGTCAGCCGAGGTGACGTTGCGGCGCACGCGCGCGGCGCGCAGCAGGTCGTCTCGCAGCTCGCGGCGCACCAGCCGCACGATGACGCGGCGCGGGCGCGCCCCCGCACCGTCCTGTGGCGGGGCTCCGACACGCTCGGCGAACACAATGTCCGTGGGCGCAAGGGTGACACCCAGCTTAGCGGCCAGCACTGTGACCGTATGGAGCGGACTGACGCCCTTCTCCTCCGGTAGATGGCCAATGTCGAGATCAGACAGTAGCATTTCTTGATCCCGGACATTGAGCTCCGCCTTCAGACTCTCCACAGTGCGACGCAGCTCCACCACATCACTCGCCGCTGGAGGTACTTCCGCCTGTTTCCGCTCGACCGTCTCCAGCCGATGTTCGAAAGAGTGAAAGCGGTCCTCCATGTTCTTCATGGCGGAGCGAAATTCGCGCATGAAATCGCGGAACTCGGATAAGCTCGACGCGAGCTCGCGGCGCATTGCACTAATCTCTGATTCCTCGCTGGGTTGCGGAGCAGCGTCGGGCGCAAGCGCCGTCACATCGCCGCAGACATTCTTCACGGGAGTGGAACTGTTGTCGCCCTTCCTTACCCTCTTTTTACAGTCGGGGCACACCCACTCATCTGGTACTTTTGAGTTGTCCTGTATCGCAACGCAGCCTTTATGATAAACGCTGGTGCAAGTGGTGCAGCTAGCGCCGCCCGCTGCGGAGATGAACTTTCCGCACGCTGAACACTTTGCCATGATAGTAACTAAATGGCGCAAAAAGTTTAAAGTACGCAAAAATAGATGGCGCTAAGTACTGCTATGAAAAATAGTTTATGTACACCCAGCTAGATGGCGCTGTCCTATGCAAGGAGCATAGATCCCGCTAGATGTCGCCACTGACCACGATCCACGATCAAGCGATTAACTATGTACCTATATATGAGTACCCGCACTACGAATAAAGCGACAATTTCAAGCACAGAATTAAGCCCTTTATAAAGACAATCACGACACAAACCCAACCACTATCGCAATGCGAACACTAACACAGATGCGCGGCGTCCTGTAGCAAATGATAATAACACCTAGAAGACGGATACGGTGATAATACTATTTTTTGTTGAGAGAAATACGCAGAGTCAACCGACCGTGTCAACGCTCGCAGCGCCACCCGTAACCTTATCAGACCTACTATAGTTGCTGTGCCCTTGCAGGGTCGTGTTTGTTTCTTTTATTTTTAATAACATCTACTGTACAAACATGGTATGCAATAAAGAACTTGAGAACTTGAGAACTATTTTTTGTAAATGTCGTTACCTGAGAAACACTGGCAAGTTCATAGCGCCTGTTCTTCTTGTTAGTTAAAAAAGGCTTGAATGAAGGAAGTAGGAAAATATTGATGATTCATAAGTACACGCTTATTATGTCTATGTCAATAAATAAATATTTGATTTGATTTGACTATCTCCGATGGGGTGGGACCTGTGTTCCCGTTGTCCCCATGATTTTTGTCCCCGCAATGGGGACGACGGGAATGGACTCGAACCACTGACTCCGTAGCTCAGTGATTAAAGCTTTCGCCCGGACAGCGAAAGGTCGTGGGTTCGAATCCCATCAGAGCTGGTTGTGAGATAGGTCGACTTTTTCTAAAGGTGCGCGCACATTATGTCGGGCCGCAGCGGAGCGGGCCGCAGCGCATCGCATTGACGGATTTGAGTATAGCACATAGTGACGGGCCGGGCCGCAGCGCATTGACGGATTTTTAGTACAACCAAATTCGAACATCCAATTTCTTCTACTACTGCCGGTTATACCCGTCTCTCTCACTCTCCGGGCATGACAGAATCGAGTGAAAGAGACGGGTATAATTTGTAGGTGTCATGTTATCTGGCCGAGTAATACGAATAAAATCCGCTTGCTATAGCACACTGTGTCGGGGCACAGCGGGGCGGGGCGGGCCGCATCGCATCGCACGCACGCTACAAAATCCGCGGCGGATTATGCGGCCCGCTGCGCCCCGGCATAGTGTGCGATAGTTCATATAAAATACATACGAGCGATTTGGACGGATTTTTGCGCTGCGGCCCGGCCCGCTGCGGCCCGACATAATGTGCGCGTACCTTTATATTTCATTTTCAATATGTTTGTGGTCAAGTCCCCGATATTTCGCCGAAGGTGCAAACATCATGAGTGGTCATGAGGACAAAGTACTCGTGCGCCGAACCACCTACCAAATTCTTTTTTTTAGTTATAGTGAAAATGGCCATGAAAGTTAAAAATCTTATTTAGATGCTTCCTTTTATGTGTTCCCTTTTTGGTAGTGTAAACGACTGTTAAAGCCGCAGGTACTATATGTTGGGCTTGAAGCTGCTTAAATGTATGAATAGCATAATAAGTGTGCCGTTGCAAAGTTTACACGAAATGAGCTTCGTAGTCTTAGCAGGGGACAAGCAGGCGCATGATATGAAGACAGAAGTGTGAAAAAGTACCAGGGCGTCATCTATACTACAAATAAATAAAATTGGAGTGTCTGTTTGTAATATTAAAATAACTGCTTTTTACTACATGCATATGATTATATATACGGTACATATACCAAAATAACATTTTTTACAATTTTTGTCTGTCTGTCTGTCTGTTTGTTCCGGCTAATCTCTGAAACGGCTGGACCGATTTTGACGGGACTTTCACTGGCAGGTAGCTGATGTAATAAAGAGTAACTTAGGTACTTTTTATCCCGATATTCCCCACGGGAACGAGAACCACGCGGGTGAAACCGCGGGCGGCCGCTAGTTAAAAATAAAAATATTGAACCCATACCATTAAAAGTATTTTTTTGTATTACTTCGTTTTTATGACAAGCTTTTTCGTTGACTGTACTTTGATATTGTATTGTTATCCAAACCAAACCTGTATGCAAAGTTTTAGCTCAATCGGACACTGGGAAGTTGGTCAAATATAACTTGCAAGATTTGATTACAAACATCGGGTCAGGTGAAACTAAATAAAAGCTTGTAAAGACGTATTATTTTTCCCCAACCAGGTGAAAGTACAATGGGCTAAAAAGGGCATGCGACCCCCACCGGCCATTATAGCGGACACGGGCGAAGGGCTGATCGAAAAGCTGCGTACGCTCGCCTGCCAGATACTCGACAAGCCCGACCCCGGCACCAGCGCTGTCAGCGAACAGTCACGCGAACAAACGCGGGAACATACGCGCGAACAAACGCCAGAGGATAGTGTGCCGCCTGACCAGGCGCAACATGATGCTGAGGACTGGACTAATCAGGTCAGACTGCATTCAGTAGTCCTTAGCTCAAAATATTTAAACACTTAACTATGCCATAACGGCGACAGTAGCATTCTAGCTATAGTCCATTCGCTTAGATAGTGTCGCTCTGCCACAATGCCGTGCGGGTGTACCGACACTATCTAACCGAACGGACTATAAGTAATATACAAATTTTTGGTACAATCAGCGTCAAATTGATATAAGCGTCTAGAGTAGTCAAAAAGATCTGAAAAAGAAAAAACCAATTTGATCTAGGCAGTTCGAATCATCATATTGTTGTAAGCGCGCAAGGTGTTCAAAATATCTAGGCACACATTGTTTCATATTTATATGAGCAGTCAGAGTGTTCAAATTTATATAAGCATTCAAAGCTATCAAAATATCTGTGCAATATGGTGTTGTACCTACATTATGCACAGATATTTTGATAGCTTTGTTTGCTTAGATAAATTTGAACACTCTGACTGCTCATATAAATATGAAACAATGAGTGCCTAGATATTTTGAACACCTTGCGCGATTACAACAATATGATGATTCGAACTGCTTAGATCAATTTGCGTTTATGTTTTTCAGATCTTTTTGACTACTCTAGACGCTTATATCAATTTGACGCTGACTGTACCTATACTGCTAACATTTTACTACTTTTGGTTATACAGGTTGTTTGGTGCATCGTGTGCCAAATTGAATTGATTGACTGGCTCCCCATGCCCTACGAGGCTTTTTATATAAATTTTTAACCCAAAAAAAATATTCAAATTTAGAAACACATTAAAGTAGTAGACTCCGAATTTCAGTGATGTGTACTGTTTTAGGGTTTTTTTTAATTCGCAGTTTATACCTAAAACTTTTTTTAATGCGTGTGTGAATGGAAGTGGAAGAACTCCTGTATTCCCGTTGTCCCCATGATTTTTGTCCCCATTTATGGGGACAACGGGAGCAAACTTTAATAAATTTAATCAATGGGGATAACCGGAACAAACTTTAATAAATTTATTCAATGGGGATAACCGGAACTTAATAAATTTATTCAATTCCATGGGGACAACGGGAATACAGGCAAAACTTAATGGAAGTGTTTTATTTGTTTTAATCCATAAATCATGCAGGCTTACAGAATATATTTCCAATGCGCCAGCAACTCATACAATACTTTTTAACTTTTTACAATACTTGTTAAGGGGTCTGAAAGGGTAGCAGACCCCTTTCGTAGACCATTTCAATTTGAGACACGATGCACCGAATACCCTGTAAGTATATTGTTGTTCAGAAACATTCCGTGCTCAGAAAATTACGAATTTTAAGTACCTAATATTCATCTGCGCGTTTTTTTTTAAAGTTGGATAGTAAGGGCCTGTTTCACAATGTCTAACTAAGTATATTCTGATTAGCTGTTACTTGACAGATAGGCCATACAAAACTGTTTAGTATCTCATAATCGGACATTGTGAAACAGTCACTAAGACCACATATTAATAAATAGTTACTATGTAACAGATAGCTCACTCCGCTAAGTCATTTAAATAAATAGTCTAACTATAACGCAATAAAGTAGAATTCAGCTTGTACGGCGCAGGCAAATTACGAACGGCCACTGGTTGTCGTTGCATCTCTTTCTATCGCATATATTCTAGCTCTTTTGCGGACCTAATTTCTATGGATTTACAACGCCGGCGTTGCCGCCGCGTTTTCGAGCCGACACGGGGAGTGAAATAGGCCTGCTAAGACTAACAAAAAAAATGTGATTGCCAGGCAATGGACGGGTACACGGAGAATATCTTGGTAGACGAGACCGTTGCAACGGAGGCGGGCGCCGCGTGCCGCCTCATGTGGTTCGTGGAGCCGCTCGCGTGGATGGACGGCGTCACCACGCAGGTCAGTATTTATTTACAGTGGCGGTCAGATAATTAAAGACAACAGTTGATTTTCATACGAATAGTGATGGGTTTTTATCCGGATAAATACTCAAAATGGATAAATACTCATAAATATCCATTTTTACTCGAGTATTTATCCAAAAAGGCGGATAAATACTCTTTGAACATTTTTATTTTTATTTAACGTAAATTTTGAAATTAGAATGTAGGTAAGTAGTATTTTTAAGATAAAATATGTGTTTCTGCGTTTTTAAATTACAAATAATGAATAATAGCAAAAGAATTATCTAATATTTCAAGTTATTTATATTTTTTCTTCTTGCATTCACAATGCAATTTTTATTATTGAAAAATTTAAAATAAAGGACAATGAAAAACAAAGTTATTTTTCGCTGGTTATAAATAGTGGTTACCCGACTCTATTACGACAAGATTTTGGTACTTTGGTTTTGGATTTTGGTACTATTTTGACAAGAAAACAGCTACGCAATGTCAAAAATATTAAATAATCCAAGATAGCAGCAAAATTCTTTGTTTGTGGGCTGATTTTGATGAAACTCGACTTTTTGTCATATTTGACATTGCGTTGCTGTTTTCCTGTCAAAATAGTACCTAAAACCGAGTTTCATCAAAATCAGCCCACTAACAAAAAAGTTGGCCGTCATCTTGGATTATTTAATATTTTTTAACATTGCGTTGCTGTTTTCTTGTCAAAATAGTTCTAAAAACCAAGTTCCATAAAAAGCGGCCTACATTCGTCAAATCTAGTCCAGCAAAACAAAAGTTGTGCGTGCTTACTGCTAAAAAGATATTTCTCCGTGATTTTGAGTAAATATCAGATAAAAACGGATAAAAACGAGTATTTATCCATTTTCGATAAATATCCGAGTATTTAGGTACTCTTTGAGTATTTATCCACTGCCCATCACTACATACAAACGAGGTGTCTTTAAAGCCTCGTTTCTCCGTCAAGCATTGAACTAGCTGTGATCTGATGATGGCCATCCAGGGAGTGAACGGAGGAAATTCAGATCGCTATACACAAACAACTGATCTGATCAGCGTTGTAAGAGATATAAGAAAGAGTTTTCAGTTTCTAGATTTCCATACAGTATAATGCAAATTTTGCGGATTTTTTAAACATATCCTTATATCTTTTAGAATGCTTATCATAACAGTTCAGTGTGTATAGCGATCTGAATCTCCTCCAATCACTCTCTCTCTAACTCTCCAGTAAATTCCTTAACCTTTTTAAATCATTTAATTTGCTTCACATTTTTAATGAACCGACGCGAATTACGCCAACATCGGCTACTTGCTTAGATAACATCTTTTCCAACTGTAACTTAATTGAGAAATCGGTAATTAATATTATTAAATCCGACCACAGTGGACAACTAGCTTCTTTTGAGCACTATAATGTTACTCCTAAACGCGAAGTAATTTGCAGGCCAATACCGAAACGTGGTATTAATAAATTTAGAAATAATGTACAAGATAAAATTCAATGTTTGCCAGCTTCTGCTGACGCTAATAACTCTTATCAATCATTATTTGATATTGTTGAAAAAGAATTTAGTAACAATTTTAAACAAAAAGTTATAAAGTGTAATGATCGTAAGAAGTTCAGTGACTGGGCCACACCTGGTATCTATAATAGTAGAAGAAAGTTATTTAAACTCTATGCACAAAAAACGACTTCCTGTGATCCTAGCTTCATTGAATATGTCAAGAAATATTCAAAAACATTTAGGAAAGTATGTGCTTTGGCAAAATCTAGGTATATTTCAAATAAAATTAAATCATCTGAAAATAAAATAAAAGCTACCTGGAGTATTATAAACCAAGAGACTGGCAAAACAAAATGCAAAATTAATTCATTTAACTTAAAAATTAGTGATCAGACTTTTGAATCGGATATTGAGGTGGCTAGTGCTTTTGAAGGTTTCTTTGCTCGAATTCCGTTAGAAACTACTAGCAGACTTAACTCTTGCCCCAACACCGCTGTCTCTCTTATGGAATCTAGTGTGAACAAGTGCCAGGAAGCATTTAGTTTTAGCTATGTCACTACCGAAGATATTATTAAAGCATTCAAAGCAATAAATATTAAAAAAACAGAAGATCTCTGGGGCATATCTACAAGTATCATCAAATCAATAATTGATGTGATAGCTCCATAATTAGCAATAATTTTTAACCAATGTGTAAGTGAAGGGGTCTTTCCTAATTTAATGAAAAATAGTAAAATAATTCCTCTATTTAAAGCTGGTGACAAAAGTGACCCAGCAAATTTTAGACCTATATCCATACTACCAGCAATAAGTAAAATATTTGAGAAATTAATTTATGCTCAACTTTTAGAATATTTTAAATTAAATAGTATACTGCATGAGAAACAGTTTGGTTTTTCAAAAGGTAAAAGTACAACTGATGCTGGGGTTGCATTTCTAAAACATGTGCTTGATGCCTGGGAGGACAAGCAGGATGTAATCGCTATTTTTTGTGACCTTTCCAAGGCATTCGATTGTGTTGATCACCAAACACTATTAAGGAAGTTAAAACATTATGGTGTTTCTGAAATGTCAGTAAGCCTTATGCATTCATATCTGTATGAAAGAACTCAGAAGGTAGTTATTAATAAAACTGAGTCTACCGGAGCTCCCATTACTATGGGCGTACCCCAAGGATCAATATTGGGCCCGCTGTTGTTTTTAATATACATAAATGACCTTCCTTACTACGCGAAGAATTTATGTGAGACAGTGCTATTTGCCGATGATACATCTCTAGTCTTTAAAGTAGATAGAGGTGATGACTGTTCTGACGAAGTGAATAGTGCTCTTTCAAAAGTGTCACATTGGTTTAATAGTAATAATTTATCATTAAACTCAAAGAAAACTAAGTGTTTAAAATTTTCGTTACCTAATGTAAGACAAGTTGATTTTCATATAAGACTAGACGGCGATATGGTCGCATTCATTAACAATACAAAGTTTCTAGGTATTATATTAGACTCGCGACTACAATGGGATCCTCATATCGAAGCCTTGGCGAGTAGACTCAGTTCGGCCGCATTCGCAGTTAAGAAAATAAGGCTCTTAACCGATATTGAAACGGCTAGAATAGTCTATTTTAGTTATTTTCATAGTGTTATGTCCTACGGCCTTTTGTTGTGGGGCTCAGCCGCTAACATCCACAGTATATTCGTGCTCCAAAAAAGGGCTATTCGCGCCATTTACAACCTCCGATCGAGAGATTCTTTAAGAGATCTATTTAAAGAAATAAACATTTTAACTGTTGCAGGACAATACATCTATGAAAATATAATCTATGTGAAAAAGTATTATAATACATTTGTAAAGCAGAGCGATATTCATCGCTTTAACACAAGAAATAAAGATAAACTTGTCGTTCCCAAGTTTAGGCTAGAAAAATCCAGAGCCTCATTTCTGGGGAAAAGCATAGCCTTTTTTAATAAAGTTCCACAGCGTATAATTGAACTACCATTGCATAAATTTAAATGTTACATTAAAGAGTCGCTGATGAGCAAAGGATACTATAAAGTAGACGATTATTTGAATGACCGCAATGCATGGTCATGATGTAACACATAACATAATCACTGTTTAATATGATGTATTTTTATACTAAGCAATTGTTGTATTAGTAACGATATGTTTTTTTTTGTAAATGTCGTTACCTAACTAAGAAACGCTGGCAAGTTTCTTGCGCCCATTCTTCTTGTCAGTTAAAAAAGTCTTGAATGGGTGGTAGGAAAATATTGACGATTCATAAGTACATATTTATTATGTCTAAGTGAATAAAGAATATTTTTATCTTATCTTATCTTATCTTATCTTACTCCCTAGAGTGCAATCATCTGATCACAGCTAGGTCAATCTCTGGCGGAGAACCAAGGCTTCAAAGTTACCTCGTTTGTATGAAAATCTACTGGTGTCTTTAATTATGTGACCGCCACTGTATTTACCTACTTTATTCTGGAAAAACAACAGCTACACAATTTCACATAATAACTAATACAATATTATACCTATCACATTAGCGTAACAGTTTCCACTAATAGATTTTTGAGAACCTAACAAAACCAAAATACCTACAAAAAAAGTAAAAATTATGATGAGATAATAAGTTTATTTATACACTCATTTTCAGAAAAAACGGCCACTTGCTCCATTCATTTTTATACAAACATGCTCACTTCAAAGTCATTGAAATATAAGTATACTAGCGTACCTGTACCGGGGGAGTATCGGGAGAAGATATAGTCTGACACTCGGGAAGAATTAGCTAATGCTTCTAATGCTCAAAGAATTTTCTAAATCGGTCCAGTAGTTTCGGAGCCTTTTCAATTCAAACAAACAATCAAATCTTTTCTCTTTATTCGAGAAGAACCGGCAAGAAACTCTCCAGGGGCAATTTTTTTATTCCTTTATTATGTCATTTGAACGTCATTGAAATGAAATTATACCAAATGAAATTATATCATTCATTATGCACCCGTAAAACTCGTGTGGAGAGGGTTCCGAACTTCCGACAGAAACCAGATTATAAGTTATTTAAATTTTTACTTTTTTGCATTCACAAATTTCACAATGCAATTTTTATTATTGAAAAATGGAAAATGAAGTATTTAGAAAAAATCGACCTGTCTCACAACCATCACCAATCAACCATCACAACCGTCCCATCGGAGCCGGTTGTGAGACGGGTAGATTTTTTTCTAAATACCTACTTCATTTTCCATTTTTCAATAACCAGATTATAGTTTCATTTTAAAGAAAGTACAAAACTTAATATAAAATAACATTAAATCATATTTTATAGTTTTTTTTTTTTTTTTTAATATACAGGCCAGCGGCAAACTTACCTGCCCCAAGTGCAAAGCTAAGATTGGCAGTTTCAGTTGGGTCATGGGTATGTTATTTTTTATATGTTTTACAATTTACTAGTTTTATTAGTTGTCTACAGCACGACACATTTCGATAACTGCTTTAATTACATACTTGCTAGTTAATTTTCTTACGCTGACGACTCTAATATTATTTTGATTTTTTTCTATTTCTTTTTCTATGATCATAAATATTAAATGTTTTTCACATTGTGTCGTGTCTCGGGCAGGCTGCAAGTGTCCGTGCGGGCAGAAGGTGGCGCCGGCCTTCTACCTGGTCCCGTCCAAGGTGGAGTGGGCCAACATCGTGCAGAACGTGCAGCTCACGCTCTGAACTCAAACATAACGTGCAGCTCACGCTCTAAACACACCAACATAACGTGCAGCTCACGCTCTGAACACACCAACATAACGTGCAGCTCACGCTCTGAACAAACCAACATAACGTGCAGCTCACGCTCTGAACACACCAAACATAACTGCAGCTCACGCTCTGAACAAACCAACATAGCGTGCAGCTCACGCTCTAAACACACCAACATAACGTGCAGCTCACGCTCTGAACACACCAACATAACGTGCAGCTCACGCTCTGAACAAACCAACATAACGTGCAGCTCACGCTCTGAACACACCAAACATAACTGCAGCTCACGCTCTGAACAAACCAACATAGCGTGCAGCTCACGCTCTAAACACACCAACATAACGTGCAGCTCACGCTCTGAACACACCAAACATAGCGTGCAGCTCACAGTCTGAACACACCAAACATAACTGCAGCTCACGCTCTGAACAAACCAACATAGCGTGCAGCTCACGCTCTGAACACACCAAAAATAACGTGCAGGTCACGCTCTGAACACACCAAACATAACGTGCAGCTCACGCTCTGAACACACCAAACGAACTCGCCTTTTGCGTCGCTATCCCATGCCCTTGGTATGTGCTCAGTCGCTTCCAACGGTCGCCGGAGTTAGTTTTATTTAGATATCTAAATATACGTCGAAAGTATTTTACTAGCTATCTAAAGCGAATGGAATGTTTTTACAGCGCCATTTATCGACATAATATGGTACTAAGAACTTAAACTTAAAGAGTTGTATTTTTTGTTTCAAATAATAAAACAGATGTAAGTACTTATGTAAATCAGCCCCAGCCCCCTACCCCGATTTACAGTAATTCTATTGTGCAATATGTTTATTAGTTACTTCTTTACTTAGCATAATAAAATTCTTGGTGTCATATTAGTAAATACTAGCTTTCCGCCCGCGGCTTCGCCCGCGTGAACTACATGACGTTATCTCGCGGGAATGTAATTTTTTCCGGGATAAAAAGTAGCCTATGTTCCTCTCCAGGCTACAAAGTATCTGTGTTCCAAATTTCAGCCAAATCCGTTCAGCCGTTATGGCGTGATTGAGTAACAAACATCCAAACATCCAAACATCTAAACTTTCGCTTTTATAATATTAGTAGGATGCTCTGATTGATAATACAAACTCAATAGTGCCAAAATATTTAAAATATTTGTAGTGTTGCTAGAAAATGTTCTTGTAGAAGTCGAATAAACTGAAGTGCTAATAAAATCAAATAAAAACCCCACTTTTGAACAGCGATATTAGTTGTTAACAGCTGTTCTATCACATTTTACATTCCGTGACTTTTATGTTCTATATTGCAATTTTATTTATTTGGCATTTCATACGTGAGATCTTCCTAATATATTACGAGCTTTATTTTGCTATAAACTGTACATAATATTGCAATGATTATAATTGTTGGCTTGTAAAAATGAATAAATCATGTTGAAAAATCTATTGCTTTTCATTGCATTTTACACAGATGATAGGTATATATTAGATATTATTATGTGATACCATAAATAGTGAAATGAACAAGATATTATTATGATTATACATAATAAAAAAACCCTTACATTATATGACCAAAAAATGCCCCATGTATTCCCGTTGTCCCCACAATGGGGAATGGGGGAAATCATGTTGAAAAATCTATTGCTTTTCATTGCATTTTACACAGATGATAGGTATATATTAGATTATATTATTATGTGATACCATAAATAGTGAAATGAACAAAATATGATTATAAATAATAAAAAAACGTTTACATTATATGACCAAGAAATGCCCCATGTATTCCAGTTGTCCCCACAACGGGGAATGGGGGATAACGGGAATATAGGCATAACATGGCTCAAGACTATTTTTAGAGATAGTTTATTTCATCATCATCATCATGTCAGCCGAACGACGCCCACTGCTGGGCATAGGCCTCCCCCAAGGATCTCCACAACGATCGGTCCTGCGCTGCCCGCATCCAGCGGCTTCCCGCGACCTTGACCAGATCGTCGGTCCACCTTGTAGGGGGCCTGCCCACGGAACGTCGTCCGGCACGCGGTCGCCATTCAAGAACCTTTCCGCCCCAACGGCCATCGGTTCTCCGTGCTATATGTCCCGCCCACTGCCACTTCAATGATGCAATCCTTCGAGCGATGTCGGTTGTTTTAGTTCTCCTGCGGATTTCATCATTTCTGATTCGATCGAGCAGGGAAATACCAAGCATCGCTCTCTCCATTGCTCGCTGGGTGACTTTGAGCCTTCTTATGAGACCCATAGTAAAAGACCACGTCTCACTTCCATAGGTCATAACTGGCAACACACACTGGTCAAAGACTTTCGTCTTGAGACATTGAGGTATTTCGGACGCGAATATATGTCGGAGCTTCCCAAACGCTGCCCATCCGAGCTGGATTCGATGAGAGATCTCTTTCTCAAAGTTGAACTTACCTAACTGCAGTCTCTCCAGAGGTGCCAAATAGACTACAGGTACATCGAGGTGCTGAGGTACCTATACCAAAACGCCACCATGTCGGTCCGATTACAGAACCAGTGCTCTAATCCTATCCAACTACAGCGAGGTGTGAGACAGGGAGATGTCATCTCTCCCAAACTGTTCACAGCTGCGTTGGAGGATATTTTTGACGACCGATTTGGCGCAGGGGTAATCTACCTGCCTTCTGCGCCAGAGGTCTCGGGTTCGATTCCCGAACAAGACAAATATTTGTAAGCATGAACATGTCTATTTGTCTTGGTCTGGGTGTATTCTATGTATATTAAGTATGTATTTACAAACAAAAAAGTATATAAGTATATATTTATCCGTTATCAAGTTGACGTAGACACAGTTTCTTAAGAAATTAACTACGGGCTTAGATAATTGGTGTGATTGTAAGAAAATATTTATTTTATTTATTATTATTTATTTTTAAGCTGCTGGACTGGAAAGGATGCGGCATCAACATCAATGGCGAGTACCTAACACATCTACGGTTTGCCGATGATGTAGTTCTTATACACGGCTGAGGTGTGTTACGTCCTGGCCCGGCCACGGCGTCAAATAAGGCTGTGGTTGTGTCAGTAAACGGTACGGATAAGTACCTCGTAGTACTTCGTTGGAAAAAAAGAGTACCACAGTATTTCATCAGTTATAACACATTTTTGGTGGCCGGGCTGCAACGCATACGACCCAGCCCGGCCACGCTTCTATCGAAATAAATAGGTAACTTTACGATGCAATTTTGGTACGAGGTGATGGTACGTATTCTGTACCAACGAGAATGTGTCTGCTTTCCCTTTAAAATAGTAATTAAAACTATTTATTTTTGCATCGAAATTTCTGAAATAAAACGCCTGACATTATTGTTTGAGCAAATAAACGTAATTTGACGTCTTGAGAGATTATCACTCAGGGCTGCCTCCATACAAAAAATTGTTTGTAAATATGAGTTTTACGAATTTTTAAGTAATAGAAATAAAACATTTTTTTAAAAAGGGAACCGCCTTCTAAAAGAATCTTGAAACAAAATTAACAAACACTAAAAAACGAAAAAAGTAATAAGAATTTTTAATTCAAAGGACGAAAATGCGTGACTTTTTCTAACTTATCTTGGTACCTACTTACTGAACTGTTTGAAGTCGGTGCCAAGTCTAATAGGTATTTGAGGTAAATACGTCCTACACCTCACGCTTGGGACCGGGTTTTTTTATTTTTTGTTATTTCACTCAGTATAATTCGTTCCTATTCTTTTTGGCTTGGCTTGGCACCGACTTTTTCAGTCCGTGCACTTGTCTCCCCCGGTGTCTACCCCAGTAGAGACACGTCCACTTTTTTGTGGACTTGTCTCCACCGACCGGGGGAGACAAGTACACTTCAGAAAAATATTATTTTTTCATCCACTTGTCTCCACCGACCGGGGGAGACAAGTAAACTTTAGAATTTTTTTATTTTTATATTCACTTGTCGCCACTATTAGATCGAAATAAATAAATAGAAAGAAAGAATAGAAATAAAATAACTCTGTGCATGGCTGGAGCGTTTTTGGCGCTAGTTTCAGTGCTTATTAACCGACTTCTAAATAAAAAAGGAGGAGGTTCTCTATTCGTCTGTATGTATGTTTTTTTTTGTGTATGTCCACCGATATAAAATATATTTCTATAATAATTTGATCACAAAATATGAATGACGTGGAATTCATAACAAGAAAAGGTGGGATAATTTTACTTTGCGGTGGGCATCAATACAACATACTCGCAAGAAAATTTATAAAAACAATACATCGTATTGGAAATGTGCATCCGCTAAAAGAACTAAGTGTTCTGGAACCATAACAATATCAGAAGTAAGTTTATTAGACTTCAAATATCTATAGTTAAAACACTTGCGTTACTGACTGACTGACAACGGGTTGGTATTAGTATCTCGCCGCAGGCTTTTTATGGATTCTTTGTATGGATAATGTAGATTTTAATCTCCCCATTCCAATGACACCATTCTTAGAGCGCGGAGATAACTAGTTTGTGAGATATGAGATTGTAAAATGTCGTATTTTAGGTTATTTCGAGATGCCAAGTATGAGCGATTTTGCCTCGGAAGTCCTGTAGAACACGTGATAGGTTAGAAAAAGGCGATCGCGAAGCGCCGCGAAGAGATCGCCTTAAATTTCGTTAAATTTTTTTTTGTGTAACAAAAGTTATGGATTGTTAACAAAAAAACTGAAATGTCAACTCTGCCGTGTGCTTACTGTCGTGAGACGCTCGTGTAATTTCTTAGCTTAGTATTTCATTTCTATTCTTTCTTTCTATTTATTTATTTCGATTTATAGTGGCGACAAGTGGATATATCAATAAAAAAATTCTAAAGTGTACTTGTCTCCCCCGGTCGGTGGAGACAAGTGGATGAAAAAATATCATTTTTCTAAAGTGTACTTGTCTCCCCCGGTCGGTGGAGACAAGTCGACAAAATAGTGGACGTGTCGATTGCTCTACTGGGGTAGACACCGGGGGAGACAAGTGCACGGACTGGACTTTTTTTGTTAATTTTGTTTGAAGATTCTCTTTGGAGGCGGTTACATTTTTTTAACGTTTTATTTTTCGCTTTTTAGTGTAAATAATCGTAGCGAAACTACATGGTGATTATGATAAATTGTTGTAATATCCTGACCGTTACGGAGTTCAGCTATCCATCTTTAGCTACTTAGATAAGTTGAAGTTATACAACTGAAGGTCCATTCGTGCATAATATATGGTATTTATAAAACATCCTAAAACTATGTTGAGGAGTTTCAACTTTCATCATCAATCAGCTCACCCTAATAACCTGAAAGAATATAGGTAACTATTAGTCCATACGTACGATTAATACTTAAGGAATTATTTTCCAGCTTTGTAGCTTCCATCACCAGCTCATCACTATGAGATGATCATACTACCAGATGCAAATACTTGACTAACTTCAAAAATAAATGTAACGATGTTGCCTATATTAGAGAATTTCTCTCAATTTTCCTGGGATTTCATCTCCTGATCTTGACTTGGTGAAAATAAGATCACGTCAGGAGTAGCTATAAACTTTCGACAAAAAAAAATTTGAAAAAGATCCTCACTTTGATGAAAATAAAGAAGTCGTCTACTAAAATCTCAATACGCATTATTCACGATAATTCCAGAACTTCTCGTCAGTTCTTGATGAAATTTGAATGAGACCACACGAGAAGCGTCACCTTTCAAATAAAAAAAGAATTATCCAAATCCGTTCATTAACGAAAAAGTTCTGAGGTACCCATAAAAAAAAAAATATACAGTCGAATTGATAACCTCCTTCTTTTTTGAGTTGGTTAAAAAACGTTGTATACCTATGTATGAAATGGATATTAAAGAAATAAAAAGTACAATTTTTTTTCAAAATCCATGTTTATTTTGTTGTACTTAATATATTACCTTTTTGTATTGAGGCAGCCCTGACTGCTAAGCTTTTAAAATATTTTGGGGTCTTAGAAACTATTTACACTAAACAAAATGTAAGTGGAAAAAGACCAATGGGAAAAGATAGATGTATAATTATAAATTTTTATCAAATTTTAACTAAGCCTAGTTTAAATCATATGAGTCATTGCGCCTACAAAAAAAAATATACAGGAGACGTCGAGTTACGTATATTGCTCAATCAACAATATCAGGCGTTTTATTTCAGAAATTTCAATGCCAAAATATATTGTTTTAATTACCATTTTAAAGGGGAAACGGACACAATCTCGTTGGTACAGAATACGTACCATTACCCCCTACCAAAATTGCATCGTAAAGTTATCTATTTATTTCGATAGAAGCGTGGCCGGGCTGGGTCGTATGCGTTGCAGCCCGGCCACCAAAAATGTGTTATAACTGATGAAATACTGTGGTACTCTTTTTTTCCATCAAAGTACTACGAGGTACTTATCCGTACCGTATACTGACACAACCACAGCCTTAGTTGACACCGTGGCCGGGCCAGAACGTATCACACATGGCTGAGACCTTGGAAGACCTGAACACAATGCTCGAAGATCTCGGTAATGCTTCGCAAAGAGTGGGTCTTAAGATGAACATGGACAAGACGAAAATCATGTTCAATGCCCATGTTGCACCCGCTCCAGTTAATGTTGGGAACATTACACTCGAAGTTGTTGACCACTATGTTTACCTAGGACAGATAGTTTATTTATTGTACGCAAATAATTATAAAACAAAGTCTGAAACACGTTACCAAAATAGTAGTTAATTCACTTGAGTCATTCTACATGCCTCTTCAATAAGTGCAGCTTTAGTTTCAATGCGAAGCGGTGCTCATCTCACACAAGTTATGGTTAGTGAATTAAAATTAAAGGAATCCAATGAAACACTCCACGGACTAGACAGCGCTTTATTTAACAGAGACAATCCACTACGACATAGTCGTATAAATAAATATATAAATAAAATTTATTTATTCGACCAACGTGGATCATTACAGCACATTACATATAAAAGCAAAGGCAGCAACATCCACTTTTTTCACTATAGCAACTTTAAATGCAGTCTTGTAGTGTTATTTCAATATATTTAGGTCGAATATTAGAATCGTAGCAAAACCAGATATATCCTACACAGACAGACATTTCAAACTAAGGTTTGTGGCAAAAACAGCATCATCCCATATGATTGACAAAAACAAAAATGACTTCTGTACGCATTTCAGCTAAAATGGATGTTGCTGCCTTTGCTTTTATATGACTCCGTTTGTCAGCACTACGCGACGACTGTGCCATCCGTCTGTCAGCACTACTCGACGACAGTGCCATCCGTTTGTCACACTGACCTCTATTATTTACACACTGGGCTGGTGTCCGTTACGCTGGCAAGAAAGTAGCTTCTAGAGGGAAGCGAGTTTGATGAATAGTTAGTGCGTAATTTGCTGTAAACAGAGATGGGCAAATGCCCGGTTAAAACCCGGCATTTTGAAAATGCCCAGGTTAAATCCCATTTATGCCCATTTATGCCCGAAAAGTTGGGCAGAAACTGTATAATAAATCAGTAATAACAGTTAACCAATATTATGAAATTTTACATGATTTACAAGCTCATTACTTAAATAATGCTAAGTAATATTAGAGTACGTATATATTTTTTGATTTTTAACCCCCGACGCAGCGCAAAGAGGGGTATTATAAGTTTGAGGCCTATGTCTGTCTGTCTGTACTGTACGTATATTCGTAGTGCCTAAACGGATCAGGCGATTTTATTGCGGTTTTTTTTAATTGAAAGCTATATTAAACGAGATGGTTCTTAGCCATGTTTGAAGAAAATCCATCTGGCCATTTATGGAGATGGTCAACTGCCTGCCAAAACGGAAAAAGATACAGACGTGGTGCTTTGACTTAAATAATGTACACCCTGGGCAAATTTTGGTGCAATAAAAAAAACAAAATGGCGGCAAAAAAAAAATGGTTGCCAGAAATTAAGTTGCTCCGATTTGGCTAAAATAAGCGATTAAAATGTGGTTTTTTTTTTATTTTATGTGTTACCTATTTAAAAAGGATGAAATGAAATAATAATAAATAAAAACCCCCGACACAAAAAAAACTCAAGAAAGTCAGAAAATAAATTTTCTCTCGGTCGGGGCACAAAATGAGAGAGAGATTATGTCGGAGGTTATTAAAATTTTATAAACAACTAGCTGTTGTCCGCGGCTTTACCTGCGTGGTCAAAGGGAATTAATAATATCAATGCCTTAAAAAATACTTGGCACATTTCTGGTGCAAGGATATTAGAAGTAACAATTCAAAAATAAAAAATAAAATACCAAGTGGAACCCTCGCTAACGCTTGCCGTATACAAAGTGTACGTAGGAACACTGACATTATGTATGGATTTTATATTTAGGTACAATAATTATTGAGTTCAAATCATGTTCAAAACACTGTGGGGAATGGCGCAACGATTAAGACTGATGGTGCGTCTTTCTTCCGGGATAGGTGTTGTTAGCCCGGGGACAACTGTCCGCTGGTTTTTATGTCGGAGTTCGTCTATAAGCGAACTTGGTGAATGAACTTCGTAAGCGCGATGTAGGTTCTCCATTTTGAAGCTCCGTGCCATGTTGATTATGTGCGCGTCCTCTAGATGTCGCCACAACACATAATTATGTATGAATTGATGCAAATCCGCATTTAAAGTGAGTAGTTTGTCATAGTGGAAGAGGGTCTTTCCGAGGTAAAAAGAAACCTGGATCATACTCCACCTTTCTACCACCACAAAAAGTAGCGCAAAAATCCGCGGCACCGTTTCCATAGTAAAAGACCACGTCTCACTTCCATAGGTCATTACTGGCAAGACACACTGGGAAAAGACTTTCGTCTTGAGACATTGAGGTATTTCGGACACAACTATATGCCGGAGCTTCCCAAACGCTGCCCATCCAAGCTGGATTTGACGAGAGATCTCTTTCTCAAAGTTGGACTTAACTAACTGGACCGTCTGTCCCAGGTAAACATAGTGGTAAAAAACTTCGAGTGTAATGTTCCCAACATTAACTGGAGCAGGTGCAGGTTAAGGGGTATTAACCAATCCAAATGTAACCAGAACCATCGGCGTGTTTTCCGAAGTACCATATATTTTTGAACAGCCATCCTGTGATAGAATAGACCATTGCGAAAGTCACATAACCTCAGCAATCGCAGACCAAGCACGCTACCCTATTGCTCTATTTACCAAATTTCGTGAAAGTCAGATCAGTGGTTTACGCATGAGAAGGTAACGATACCTAGACAAAAAGACAGGGGCTACTTTCAAACGAAATAATATTTGGACATTCTCCTAACTCTTGAACTACCAAAATGCAAAAACTCAAGTCAATACTTTGCCACTAGTACGTTTGTGTGTGTGTTTTAATGTAGAATAGGTCCTATGCCAGCTCAATCGTGCAAAGCAAAATAGTAGATTGTACAACAAGTGCATAAAACGTACCATTTTACCCGAGACGTATATATCCATCCGAGCCGTAGGCGAGGGTGGATAGTCAATTCGAGGGTAAAATGGGTTTTATGTACGAGTTATACACTCTGCTTTTCACTTCGAGTGTGAGGAAAATAAATAACAATATTGCAAAAAATCAAAAATAAAGACTTCGCCATATTGGCGGGAAGACTTTCTTTTTCTTTTTTTTAATACGTGGCAGCGGCAGCACAGTGACTTTAGCATAGATTGTAGTCCATAATGTTCTTGAAATACTTTACTATAATACTTGAAATAATTTAGTAAAAATTAACTTAAAGAAAAAAATAACCAGAAATTTAACATTTAACAAAATTAAAGAAATAGAATGAAATACCATGTTTATTTAATGAAGTTCAATTGCGTGTGTGACTGTTTACCTGACGACCTTTGTCTTAGAGTCTGAGAATTAGACGAAGATTTTACTTTATGCACAAGAGCATAAAAAGCGATTTTATGCAGCCTATACCCAACATAAACACGAACTTTACGAGCATGAGAAGTGAAAAGTTCTTTATGCTATTGGAATAAAATTCAATAAAATCAGTTTTATGCATTTTTTTATGCAGTTTATGCTAGAAAATTAGAACTTATTCCTTGGTAAGAAACAACATTTTGCTTTGCACTAAAATGAGCTGTCATAATATAATACTCATGCTACATTGAACAAAGTAAAGTGAAAAATATATATATCCCACGGGAACCGTACTTATTCCCGAGTTAAAAAAACCGTATAAAATTTTCCAGGCCAGAGCGCAATTTATCCCGATCGATCCAGCCGTTTTGTGTGATTGAGCCACAAACATCCAAACTTAGTTTGTTTAATACCCCCCCCCCCCCCCCCCTCCCCACTTTTTCTACCGATTAGATGGGGTCTTTTTTCATAGCAATTTCCATACTTCTAAGTCCAGAAATGAGGAAGTTTCCATATAAACTTTAACTCTGCCTTTCTTCTTGATTGGATTTTTTTTAATTCGCCTACGCAGATCATTTTAATGCAGACCAGTATCCTACATATCAATTTCCATACTTCTTAGCCCAGAAATGAGGAAGTTTCCATATAAATTTTAACCTCCTTAGTGAATTTGGTACTGGTCGGCAAAAAGTTACGAAGCCGGTTAAGTGAGCCATATTATGCTGCAAATATCTTTTTACTTGTTACCTCAACATGAGGACTTAGCCCAGAAGTGAGGAAGTTTCCATAGAAATTTTAACCCCCTTCCTACCCCATTGGGGGAAGGTTTTGAACTTTGCCTACGCAGATCATCTTTAATCCTGACCAGTATGCTACATACCAATTTTTATATTTCTAATTCCAAAAATGAGGAAATTCCTTATAAACTTGAATCCTCCCTTTGTACCCCATTACGGGTAATTTTTTAACTTCGCCTACGCAGATCATTAATATTAATTCCGTGATGAGTGTCACCTTTCGATTTTATATAGATAGATTATGTTGATCATAAATAAAATAAAATAATACTTATAAGTGCATACTCCATTTTATAATTAAAACATTTTAATATAAGCATGTTAAAATAACAAAAATGTACAATTTTTTGGTATTTTAACAGACTAGTATTATTTGCCTTTTGATAATATTCATGTGCATTATAACCAAAATAATTAAAATACTTACACAGGTAAAAATACTTTAAAACATTGTTTACGCCCACAAAATGGGCAGTAATGGGCATTAACCCGGCGTTTTGGGTTTTAACCGAGTTAAAACCCGGGCAGGCTGAATGGGTTAAAACACAGTGCCCATCTCTAGCTGTAAATGTGCGCCAAATAAAAAATTTGTGGGCCTAATACTTTTGGAATAAAACGGGAAAAACGAATTCTGCTGGAGTAACGGTGCTCCAGCAGGAAGATTCTAAACTAATGATCGGAGAGAAATAAAAATTATGTGGGCGGGTAGCTTAGGTTCTAGCAGGAATGTGCGCCAAATATGAAATTTGTGGGCCTTACAGTTTTGGAGATATTTGATTTTCTGCTGGCGTAACGTTTTGCCGAGTCCCAGATCTCGGGAACTACTGGATGTGCGATCTTACAGTAAAGGCATATAAGTAGCGCCTAATTTGTGCTGTATGCTGATACAGAAAACATTTCAAAAATATTCACGGATTTGAAGTAAACAGACATTTTTAGAAATCAAAAAAATAATTCTAGCGCCTAAACTACCACACAAATATAGAAACCAAAAACGGTGTTCTATTCTTCTTGCTATTTCTAATTACCATAAAAAGTTTGAGAATCCCACAGTTACGCGTTTTTGAATAATACCCACATGAAGGTGAGACAGACAATGTCATGACTTTGACGATCAGCAGGATAAAGCTATCAGAGATTATTTAGATCCTAGCCCAATAAATAATTAGTGCTGTTACTAAAGTACATGTTCTGAAAATTTCAGCATCAAATTTTTCGTAATAAAGTAAATATTCATTAAAATCCAAAACAACTGCCAGTATTCTGATTAACCGACCAAATTCGATAGACCACGAAAAAGCGACGCGCTCATACATATTGATGACCTTCTTAACTTTTTTGCCGATCAGATTTGTACACGTCACGTTTGTGTACACTTAAGTAAAAAAGTGATTTGACTGAGTACTTTTATTTAATTTTTAATGACGAATGAAGCTATTTCTGTTTTGTTTTTTTACTTGAAGTGAAAGAATTCAAATAATTTTAACATTATTTAAGTATAAAAATAAAATTAAGGTTGTTTTGTAATTTTATTTCGTTTTTTTTTTCAAACATAGGTACCTAATGTGCAATGTGATTAAATTGACAATAGACAGTGATCTCACATGAATAAATATTCCACCAACCAATAACCAAGCTGCCTTAAGGGCTTATTACACTTGGCTAAATTCAGCATCTAATTAAGCATACATTGCTTTCATTGAGCTTATTTGTAGCAAGTGATGCAATCAAAACAAGCAATGTATGATTAATTAGATGCTGAATTTAGCCAAGTGTAATAAGCTCTATAATATGCGGCCCGCTGTCGGTACACCGACACATAGCGCGGCGATGTGTGCGTGACCTCTCACCGACGGGTTCACCGATGCGCCGCCGCCCGCCGGGGCTAGAACTGGTTTGCGCCCCGGCTCAGTTGCGGCACTAGTTGCGAGTTTCTGGCGCCATTTTGGCGGGTTAGGTTAAGTGGATATTTTAATTAATCGCAATTTGTTTCATAGTGGACTTTGTGACTCAAGATAGGTGTGGTTTTGTGCCCCAAGTGTGTACGCAACTGGACGATGTGTGGAATGATTAAAATATGCGCTATCTCGGTAACGTGATGCCGAGTGTTTTATTGTAGTGGTGACTACCTCAGCAAGAATTACCAAGAAGACCGACTCGACGTATTTGACGCCAAATACTCCAAGAAGCAATGGAATGTAACACACCTACGGAATCGGTAAGCGAACAACTTTCTCCTAGAAACATAGGTCGAAATATGACAAAAAATTTTTGACTCTTCATACAAATCGGACTGATCACGTGATCAATTTAGTATGGGGAGTCCAAAAATTTTTGTCGTATTTCGACCCATGTTTCTAAGAGAAAGTTGTTCGCTTACCGATTCTGAGTTGATCCTAAAAATTTGTGCACTGGTCAAAAATTTATCCTGTATATAATAGTACTAACGCCTAGAGCATAGCGAGTCACCTTGGTAAAACGAACGTTCTAGAATGTTCGCGACCGGCTGCACTGCGCGCTTGGCGTCTAGCTAGTTGCGCTAGTAGAATGCAAGCCACTAGGCTCTAGGCGCCAAGCTAGCCACCTGCCAGTGCGTACGTAGCCTTAGTTTGATAGAAATTCGTGGACCGTGGACAAACATACATACACTTACGAAAATTAGCACAGATGCTTGGAAGCATTCTATTTAATAACGCTATACTAAAATATAATCCAATTCCAACTAAATCACATAATACAGGGTCGCTACCGCGTAACTTTATGTATATGAACTTTATACGCTTTTTGGAACTTTAATTACTAATTTTATAAAAAAAATACCTACTACAATTGTTTTGTGACGTCGGTCGTCGGGTATAACGATAGCTAGCTAGCAACGTTCAACAGAACAAAGCAGCAAAAATCAATCAAAATATAAACAAAACGTTCCGTTTTATGAAACAAAAGTCGCGTCGAAGTAAACTTTATTACGTTCCGTTGTTAGTGACTGCATAGGTGGGACAGCGCCATCTATTGAGCTAATCAAAACGAGCAGCACGAATCAGAAAATCGCCCATTCGCCAATCAATAGATTTAATCGCAAAAAAATATGTGTTAGCAAAAGCTGTAAAGCTTGGGCAAATCTTCATCTTGAAGAAAGTTTCTTTGCGCTATAGAGCCTTTTTTTAGTGGGAGAAAGCAACAAATAATTCATTAAGTACCTAACTAATTGAATTTACAAAAAATAATTATTAACAAAGTGTTTAAACCATTCATGTTTCATGTTTATATATTATTTGAGATTTCATTAACAAATGTGTTTTGTTGCATTCCTGGGGGGCGATCGCGCTAAATAATTTCAACCAAACCACAACCGAAGCTGGTAACGTCATTCTCGAAGTAGGTTTTTCTCGAAATCTGAAAAAGCAAGATTTTATTTTGCATTTTTTTCGGCCTTTTATCTTGCCAATTTTGAGTTAATATTGTAGATTGCAGAGAGAAAGAAAGAAAAATAATTTATTTTGTGAACCAGTTGAATACGCATATTAAATCTCCTTATTTTGTAATGAAATAGAATGGCAGTGGCAGGCAACCCTAGTAACAGCAGGGGGGGCTCACTCCGCAATTCAATCGAATACGCGCTGTCTACCGCGAGGTAGAGAAATCACGGGTGTCACGCGCGCTCAGTTGTGCATGCGACGCCCGCCGCCACGCGAGAAAGAAGTTACCTAAGTAGTTTACTTTCGCCACACTTTCGCGCCAAAACACAAGTGTGTTACTTTATGGTTTTACACATAGCAAAATGCGTAATATTAAACATTATTATTGTGCGGCCTTCGGTTGTCTTAACAACGACCGAAAGAGACATTAAAATTTTATAATCTTTTTAGAAAACCTGAAAGAAGTTTTTTTGTGTGACTATACTGTCTTACTCTATAAGTATCTATAAAATTTAATGATTCGAATATTTGATTTAAGGACCTCGCTCCACCTTAGCGTAGGTAATTAAGACGAAAATAAAAATCGACAAAGTGATTTTCGCTTTGCAGCGTAACGCTAGCGCTCATCGCCGTGGCAACCGTGCCGTGGCGCACATAGGAACTACGCGGACGTGCGCTGCGCCCGCGCTGTTACCACCTACTTACTTACCTTAGCTTGTTCTCACTTCACGATAGACGTTATCGAATAACTACGCTAACATCAACAATATGTACACTCAACTAAGGTAGGTACCTACATACTTAATATAGGTACCTACCAAATTACAAAATATAGCTACTTTCTGTCTTAGAATAATATAATAATTGTGAATTATGATTGCTTTAATAACCACTGAGCTACGGAGTCGTTACGGCCTGACCTGGCCACGAAAATGCGCGGCGGCGGCGGCGACACGGCGACGAGCGAATTGCGGAATCATTGCGCGCTCGCAACAGACGCCCAATCAAATAAGTCAATGAGACGCACCAACGGATGCGCAATTCGCTTGTCGCCGGCCGTCGCCGCCGCGCATGTTCGTTGCCAGGCCGTTAGAGTATTCGCCCGGACAGTGAAAGGTCGTGGGTTCGAGTCCCATTGGGGCTAGTTGTGAGACGGGTCGACTTTTTAGCGACTCCGTAGCTCAGTGGTTAGAGCATTTGCCCGGACAGTGAAAGGTCGTGGGTTCGAGTCCCATCGGAGCTAATTGTGAGACGGTCGACTTTTTCTAATACCTACCTACTTCATTTTCATTTTTTTCAGTAAGTAAGTAACAAAAATTGAACTGTGAATGCAAAGAAGTAAAAATAAAAATTCTAGGCTTTCTGTATTTAAAAATCATTTGCGCTACTTGTTATTCCTTTTACTTACTTCGTCGTTACATTGCAGTCGAGTCGACCCTAGTGTGGCAACCAAGACCACCCAAAACCAATTTGGCTTAAGCGTTTCCGAGTAATAGAACCGTATTACGTACAGCTACGGTTCAATTTCGCTTGTAATGAACGGTAAATTAGTTAGTCAGGCGTGCGGGTGCAAATTATTTTAGACCTAATTGTCGCGTGGAAAAGATTGATAATTCATTGTAACTGTTTCGGAAGTGAGCCTTCTGCTACAAATATTATTCTGTGGTAACAGCTCGCACAAGCGCAACGCCACAGAACAGATTCGTGCTCAACACAACAAACAGTGTGCAATAACTTTCTATGCTACATATCTTCTCATTGATCTTACACTGGGCACTTCGATCAACAATAACACCTAGACTGGGCACATAGAGAGGGAATTTTTATACGGAATTCCGAAACGGAATCATTCCGAACGCAGCTTATCCATACCAATTTATCAACTTACGGATTTTTAATATTATAACAATGCGTTGCTGTTTTCTTGTCAAAATAGTACTAGAAACTAAGTTTCATCAAAATCAGCCCACAAACAAAAAAGTTGGCCGACACCTTAAATATTTTATATTTTTAACATTGCGTTGCTGTTTTCTTGTCAATATAGTATCAAAAACCGAGTTTCATAGAAATCGGCCCACAAACAAAAAAGTTGGCCGCCATCTTTGATTTTAAATATTTTTAACATTGCGTTGCTGTTTTCTTGTCAAAATAGTACTCGAAACAGAGTTTCATCGAAATCAGCCCACTAATAAAAAAATGGCGGCCATCTTGGATTTTTAATATTTTTAACACCGCGTTGCTGTTTTCTTGTCAAAATAGTACTAAAAACCGAGTTTCATCAAAATCGGCCCACAAACAAAAAAGTTGGCCGCCATCTTAGATTTTTAATATTTTTAAAACCGCGTTGCTGTTTTGTTGTCAAAATAGTACCAAAAACCGAATTTAATAAAAATAGGCCAACAAAGAAAAAAGTTAGCCGCCATCTTGGATTTTTAATATTTTTATCATAGCGTTGCTGTTTTCTTGTCATAGTACTAAAAACCGAGTTTCGCCAAAATCAGCCTACAAATAAAAAAGTGGGCGGCCATCTTGGATTTTTAAATTTTTTAACATAGCGTTGCTGTTTTCTTGTCCAAATAGTACCAAAAACCGAGTTTCATCGAAATTGGCCAACAAACAAAAAAGTTGGCCGCCATCTTGGATTTTAGAAATTAATACGTCCCAGACAGTAGTTCTATAAAATATGCGAGATCAAGATTTGCACGTATGCAAATCGTATGCACTATAATATTAATTAAATGAGAAGTTTGTTTATTTGTTTATTTGTCACGCCCCGCACGATTGACCTGTCTCTCTTGACGTCTCCGTCGGACTACTGTATGGAAAAATGGTTCCTTCTTATACTGTGCTGGTATGAATAAAGGCTCAGCTCAAACTATCCTTTTGAATGATAGAGCACTATTCACCTTCATTTACCAAAAAAAAGTTATGAACGCGACTGTACATTAAATTTTTCTGCATAATACGACACATTAAAGAAGGTCATCAATATGTATGAGCGCGTCGCTTTTTCGTGGTCTATCGAATTTGGTCGGTTAATCAGAATACTGGCAGTTGTTTTGGATTTTAATGAATATTTACTTTATTACGAAAAATTTGATGCTGAAATTTTCAGAACATGTACTTTAGTAACAGCACTAATTATTTATTGGGCTAGGATCTAAATAATCTCTGATATCTTTATCCTGCTGATCGTCAAAGTCATGACATTGTCTGTCTCACCTTCATGTGGGTATTATTAAAAAACGCGTAACTGTGGGATTCTCAAACTTTTTATGGTAATTAGAAATAGCAAGAAGAATAGAACACCGTTTTTGGTTTCTATATTTGTGTGGTAGTTTAGGCGCTAGAATTATTTTTTTGATTTCTGAAAATGTCTGTTTACTTCAAATCCGTGAATATTTTTGAAATGTTTTCTGTATCAGCATACAGCACAAATTAGGCGCTACTTATATGCCTTTACTGTAAGATCGCACATCCAGTAGTTCCCGAGATCTGGGACTCGGCAAAACGTTACGCCAGCAGAAAATCAAATATCTCCAAAACGTAAGGCCCACAAATTTCATATTTGGCGCACATTCCTGCTAGAACCTAAGCTACCCGCCCACATAATTTTTATTTCTCTCCGATCATTAGTTTAGAATCTTCCTGCTGGAGCACCGTTACTCCAGCAGAATTCGTTTTTCCCGTTTTATTCCAAAAGTATTAGGCCCACAAATTTTTTATTTGGCGCACATTTACAGCAAATTACGCACTAACTATTCATCAAACTCGCTTCCCTCTAGAAGCTACTTTCTTGCCAGCGTAACGGACACACTGGGCTGTCATAAAATATTTTTGTGTTTAAATGAGTATCGCTATTTTGGCGCTGTAGACCAAGCTGTAAGCAGATACGAGTGTCCATGTAACTAAAATTAGTGATCTTCTTATGTCGACTATGGTAATGATTTATGTCAACATTATTTCTCGGGACACTCGTAGTGGCGCTTCAAATTGCCACACAAAATTAGCTGTCATTTGTTTGGAGACAGCCTGTCCAGTGTGTAATAATAGAGGTCAGTGGTTCGTCAGCACTACTCGACGACTGTGCCATCCGTCCAAAGAGCTTAGACTAAATACTGAGGTAACTGGAGAGTGCAGTACTAACACTTTTTTGTGGCACTGGTGCTGTCTTCCGTCTCACCTACACTTTGTAAAAATACGTATGGTCATATGAGACAACTGACAGCCACTACGTACTAAATGTCAAATTTGCGGGGTACACTTTTTTATTCCGGTTGAAAAATCTAGTTTCCTTGTACAAACTCCTTGCATCCGTCTGTCAGCACTACTCGACTGTGCCATCCGTCTGTCAGCACTACTCGACTGTGCCATCCGTCTGTCAGCACTACTCGACTGTGCCATCCGTCTGTCGGCCCTACTCGACGACTGTGCCGTCCCTGGTGAGCTTGGGCAGCTGGTGCAGCGCGAGGCGGTGCGCGCGCATGGCGTGCAGCTTGCGCTTCCAGCTGTCCGCGAACGTGCGCGCGCACCACGCGCACCGGAACGGCCGCTCGCCCGTGTGCGTGCGCGCGTGACGAGCCTGGAACGAAACAAATATAAATTAGTACATTATTTTGCAAAGGCCGTTAAATAGGCAATTGCAGGTCGAGTATGAGTTTGAAGGCCGAGCCGTGTAGGCGAGGACTTCACCAATACGAGACAGGCAATACGGTATTTTACTGTTTTTTTTTTATTTCTAAAATGTTTTTCGAAATATTAGCTACACAAAACAAGTTTTCATTTTGAATTATCTTGAATATTTTCAAAGATATAGGACTTCAAACTTTATAATTAGACAAGGACAGGACGCTATCTTAGTGACGTCAGTGGGTTAGTAGCGTCATAGTCACGCCATAGAAGATTTCGTTTTAGAAAGAGACAGCTATAGTCAAAATCAAACAGACTATAATTCTTTTATTATAAAACAGATTTAAATTATTTTTTCACATTTGGTATTCTTAATTGCAATATTTTTTAACGTCATCATTAAATATCTACATTTCAACAACAGTAAAATACCCTATTGCCATTTCCGCCAAGGGATATCTAGTGCTTCTCAAAAGAATGCAGGGAAATAAAACATACCTACTTTTTATATTATACGCTAGCTTACCGCCCACGGCTTCGCCCGCGTGGACTACACGACGTTATCCCGCGGGAATGTGATATTTTTCCAAAATAAAATTAGCCTATGTTCCTCTTCAGGCTACAAAGTATCCAAAAAAAAGAGTAAAAATACAAAGGCCAAATCCGTTCAGCCGTTTTGGCGTGATTGAGTAACAAACATCTAAACTTTCACATTTATAATACACGGTAATTTTCTTATCATCCCGGATAATTTCAGAGAAAATGTATGGAACAGCTGATTTTTTTTTCGCGATTTCAGTTTTGGTCCCAAAATAAAATTTGTTTGTTTTCAAGAGTAGAATAATCCCTGAAATTATCCAGGGTGATAAAAAAATGTATGTACCCACCAGTGAGCTGGCGTCGCACAAGCGGTATCTACTATGTACCCACCAGTGAGCTGGCGTCGCACAGGCGGTATGTACTATGTACCCACCAGTGAGCTGGCGTCGCATAGGCGGTATGTACTATGTACCCACCAGTGAGCTGGCGTCGCACAGGCGGTATGTACTATGTACCCACCAGTGAGCTGGCGTCGCACAGGCGGTATGTACTATGTACCCACCAGTGAGCTGGCGTCGCACAGGCGCTATGTACTATGTACCCACCAGTGAGCTGGCGTCGCACAGGCGCTATGTACTATGTACCCACCAGTGAGCTGGCGTCGCACAGGCGCTATGTACTATGTACCCACCAGTGAGCTGGCGTCGCACAGGCGCTATGTACTATGTACCCACCAGCGAGCTGGCGTCGCACAGGCGCTATGTACTATGTACCCACCAGTGAGCTGGCGTCGCACAGGCGCTATGTACTATGTACCCACCAGTGAGCTGGCGTCGCACAGGCGCTATGTACTATGTACCCACCAGTGAGCTGGCGTCGCACAGGCGCTATGTACTATGTACCCACCAGTGAGCTGGCGTCGCACAGGCGCTATGTACTATGTACCCACCAGCGAGCTGGCGTCGCACAGGCGCTATGTACTATGTACCCACCAGTGAGCTGGCGTCGCACAGGCGCTATGTACTATGTACCCACCAGTGAGCTGGCGTCGCACAGGCGCTATGTACTATGTACCCACCAGTGAGCTGGCGTCGCACAGGCGGTATGTACTATGTACCCACCAGTGAGCTGGCGTCGCACAGGCGGTATGTACTATGTACCCACCAGTGAGCTGGCGTCGCAAAGGCGGTATGTACTATGTACCCACCAGTGAGCTGGCGTCGCACAGGCGCTATGTACTATGTACCCACCAGTGAGCTGGCGTCGCACAGGCGCTATGTACTATGTACCCACCAGTGAGCTGGCGTCGCACAGGCGGTATGTACTATGTACCCACCAGTGAGCTGGCGTCGCACAGGCGCTATGTACTATGTACCCACCAGTGAGCTGGCGTCGCACAGGCGCTATGTACTATGTACCCACCAGTGAGCTGGCGTCGCACAGGCGCTATGTACTATGTACCCACCAGTGAGCTGGCGTCGCACAGGCGCTATGTACTATGTACCCACCAGTGAGCTGGCGTCGCACAGGCGCTATGTACTATGTACCCACCAGTGAGCTGGCGTCGCACAGGCGCTATGTACTATGTACCCACCAGTGAGCTGGCGTCGCACAGGCGCTATGTACTATGTACCCACCAGTGAGCTGGCGTCGCACAGGCGCTATGTACTATGTACCCACCAGCGAGCTGGCGTCGCACAGGCGCTATGTACTATGTACCCACCAGTGAGCTGGCGTCGCACAGGCGCTATGTACTATGTACCCACCAGTGAGCTGGCGTCGCACAGGCGCTATGTACTATGTACCCACCAGTGAGCTGGCGTCGCACAGGCGGTATGTACTATGTACCCACCAGTGAGCTGGCGTCGCACAGGCGGTATGTACTATGTACCCACCAGTGAGCTGGCGTCGCAAAGGCGGTATGTACTATGTACCCACCAGTGAGCTGGCGTCGCACAGGCGCTATGTACTATGTACCCACCAGTGAGCTGGCGTCGCACAGGCGCTATGTACTATGTACCCACCAGTGAGCTGGCGTCGCACAGGCGGTATGTACTATGTACCCACCAGTGAGCTGGCGTCGCACAGGCGCTATGTACTATGTACCCACCAGTGAGCTGGCGTCGCACATGCGCTATGTACTATGTACCCACCAGTGAGCTGGCGTCGCACAGGCGGTATGTACTATGTACCCACCAGTGAGCTGGCGTCGCATAGGCGGTATGTACTATGTACCCACCAGTGAGCTGGCGTCGCACAGGCGCTATGTACTATGTACCCACCAGTGAGCTGGCGTCGCACAGGCGCTATGTACTATGTACCCACCAGTGAGCTGGCGTCGCACAGGCGGTATGTACTATGTACCCACCAGTGAGCTGGCGTCGCACAGGCGCTATGTACTATGTACCCACCAGTGAGCTGGCGTCGCACAGGCGGTATGTACTATGTACCCACCAGTGAGCTGGCGTCGCACAGGCGCTATGTACTATGTACCCACCAGTGAGCTGGCGTCGCACAGGCGGTATGTACTATGTACCCACCAGTGAGCTGGCGTCGCACAGGCGCTATGTACTATGTACCCACCAGTGAGCTGGCGTCGCACAGGCGCTATGTACTATGTACCCACCAGTGAGCTGGCGTCGCACAGGCGCTATGTACTATGTACCCACCAGTGAGCTGGCGTCGCACAGGCGCTATGTACTATGTACCCACCAGTGAGCTGGCGTTGCACAGGCGCTATGTAAATGTCAAAATTTAATAACGTACTTTCGAATCGGTGCATTAAATTAATAGGTACTAAAAAGTGGTTTAAAGTGGCTTGATGACCTAACCCAGGATGGGTACTAAGTGCAACGGCTGCGATGCCATAATTTATGATATATTATACATGGAATGTTCGCAAGAAACATGTAAAAAAATCTATCATCTGAAGTGCCTTGCCTTGACAACGGAAAAATTTGAAGAATTTACTTACGAATACAAGGCTACTTGGGTATGTCCTGAATGCGTGCGAAATATTCCCAAACGGGACAATTCCGATACGCCGGTGCGGGGAATCTTGTTAAACAAAACATTTACACCCTGCAACTATGTCAACATGGAGCGCGGCGGGCGACTCAAGTCTAACGATATAGCTATGATTGATAATGATTCTATGATACTAGAGGAGCTACGAACTTTCCGCACTGAAATGATAACACGCATGGATAATCAATTAAAGGAGTACGCAGAGTTAAAACAAAGATTTCTATACACGGAAACTGAATTGAGTAAGCTACGTCAAATGTTTAAGGTAGTACAAGAAAAGGCCGCAAAAGTCGATGTATTGGAAGAAAATATTAAAATCTTAACGGAGAAAAACAAACGCTTGGAATCTTGCAGGTACACTAAAACGGTAACAATGGAGAATAACATGCCAATTATACAAGAACATGTGTCCTCTTACGCACAGGTGGCTAGACTGAGTCAAGATAATACGAGCGATACAGTCGTCAGTGTTCCTACCAAAGAATGTGTGGCCACAAAACCTGTGGCACCTGAACGAGAAAATATCAAAGAGGGCGGGATGAAGTCAAAATCTGAAGTCGATATGGGTAAGGAGAAGGAAATGGAAGATAACTGGACGACAGTAAATAGGAGAAAGTCGAGGTATCCTAGCAGTCAAGTGAAAAAAGGAGATAGCATAAATACAGGTGAAATACAAGGGACAGAAAAAAAGAAATATTTACATGTTTGGAGACTACAAAAAGAAACAACGGTCGAGACTTTGACGAAATATGTTTATAACTTGTGCGGTAAAGAGACACCGATCAAGGTAGACAAAATCAAACACAAAACTGAAAGAGATTACTCGTCTTTTATAATTGGAGTGCCTGAGAGTAAGTTCGAAATGCTATGTGAACCAAAAAATTGGGCAGTTAATATCGAGTACTGTGAATGGATTTGGTTTCGTAGACACACCACCAAATCGAAAATCACCGAATAATACTATCGAAGTTTATTACCAAAACGTTAGAGGACTTCGTACAAAATTAGAATATTTTTGTCACAACATTTCTGCTTCAAGCGCGGATTTGTATGCAATCACAGAAACTGGTTGTAATACATCTATTCACGACGCTGAAATAATCGCTCCCGGATATACAATCTTACGCTGTGATCGGGCTGACGGGCGGAAACAAGGCGGCGCGTTTCTCGTGGCCACACCGCGCTTCGAGCTACGACGAGTGCCGACACCGGGTGACGTCATCATCGATCATCAGCTGTTCGAACTGGTTTGTGCGACTGTGTTTCTACGAAATAGATTTTTGTTTTTAATTTGCGTAGTTTATATCCCTCCAAAAAGTAGTGATACGGAATACATGACGTTATTTAGAATTATCGAACAATTATGTAATATTTACAATGATGTTATTGTCTTAGGTGATTTTAATTTAAATTCTTGTTCCGCAAATATAATTAATTATTATGAATGTTTTCAATCTTACTGTGGATTTGGTCAGTATAACAAAATACTAAATTGTAAAAACTGTCAATTGGATCTAGTGTTGTGTACGTTGGACGAGGATGAGAGTGTAGTTGTGAGCGAGTCAACGGTGCCGCTGGTACCCGTTGACGCATACCATCCGCCGCTCGACGTCGTGGTGCGGCCTCGGGCAGCCCTTGTTCAACCCGCTGAACCACCGCCGCTGACCTCTTCATCAGTACACAAATTTAACTTTAGCTGGGACTTTAATAAAGCGAACTTTCCCCTTTTATACTCCGCGTTAGGAAATATAGATTGGACCCCTATGTACAATTTAGATCTTAAGTCAAGTGTGGAATATTTTTACGACATATTGAACTCCGTTCTAGATGACTTTGTACCGCGTAAGTCACAAAGGGTGATGCATTCAGGGCGTAAGTACCCAGAGTGGTACACTGCGGAAGTAATACGCGAAATAAATTTGAAAGCGAAACTGCATAAAAACTATAAAATGAGTAAATCACAAAGTAATTATGAGACATTTGCTCGGAGTAGGGCAAAGGTAAAAATTATGATAAAGCAGGCGGAAGATCAGCATCAACAATGTGTACAGAGTCGTTTACGGGACAACCCAAAATCTTTTTGGAACTACATAAATTCCAAAAAATCTGGTAGGAACCCTAAAAAATTTATGAAGAACGATGAAGTGTTGGCAACCGATCAGTGCGCCAAAGAATTTGCTAATTACTTCCGAGCGGTATATAGCACTGAACGGGCTAAGCTGAATGTCGATGTGGCGATATCGGAAGCCGGTGGGGACAACGGGGCGGCGCGTGTCCACCTAGACCGCCTCCACCTGAGTGAAGTAGAACGTGTGCTCAAAAATCTTAAGCCAAAGAAGTCCACTGGACCAGACGGTGTTCCGCCGTATATATTTAAGGACTGTAGGGCAGTGCTCGCCGAGCCACTTCTATACATTTATAATAAATGTTTAGAAGAAGCGGAGTTCCCGGAGGTGTGGAAAATGACAAGGGTAGTTCCAGTACCAAAAGGTTTGGGGACGAGTATAGAGGAACACAGACCGGTAGCAGTACTTTCCACCCCCTCAAAAGTACTAGAGACAGCTATTCAACAACGCATTCTTGAACAGATTGGTTCACAGTTGTCAGAAGCTCAGCATGGATTCCGGCCAGCAAGAAGTACTACCAGCAATCTTCTGGAGTACATGTCATATATTACTCCAGTGGTAGATAGTGGAGGGCGGGTCGACGCCGCCTACTTTGACTTTAAAAAAGCATTTGATTTAGTTCAAAATGATGTTTTACTAAAAAAGTTGGCGGCAGTCGGTTTCACCCCCCACTTGCTTAAATTTTTTGCTAGCTACATGCAAGACCGGCAACAATACGTAGAATACGCAGGATATTCATCTGAGCCCTACTTTACCCGGTCAGGCGTAAGTCAAGGTAGTAACCTTGGCCCTTTGGAATTTGTTATCATGATTAACGATCTAGCACAAGTTGTTGAGGATGCAAAATGCTTGCTTTTCGCTGACGACTTAAAACTATATCTGGAGATTCGAGACGATAACGACTGTGAAAGACTGCAGAGGGACATAGATAGGGTAGTTGCTTGGAGTAAGCAAAATCATCTGCATTTTAATCCTACAAAATGTGTGACAATAACATTTTCTCGCGCTCACACCACACATCAATATGAATATACGGTGGATAATATTCCCTTAACAAGAGTGACCGAAGTGAAGGATCTAGGGACATCTTTTAACAGTGTGTTAACGTTTCGTACACACATAATCCAAATATGTAAGAAGGCATATAGGAATTTGGGATTCGTCCTTCGTAGGGTTAGTAATTTAAATAATTTTAACATAACAGTAATAAAGATTTTATATAACGCGCTAGTGAGAAGCCAATTAGAATTTAATGCGGTTATATGGTCCCCTCACGAAACTAAGTACAATCTCATGCTGGAACGGATTCAGAATAAATTTATTAGATACCTTTACCATAAATTATATGGAATTTACCCCTTTTATCCCCTAATGTATCCAACATTATTTGTATTGGGTATGGTCGGTTACAACGAACTTAGGGTAAGGAGGGACATGGCATTGGTTCTTTACATTTTTAAGACAATAAGAGGTAAGTTACATAACGCTTTTGTACTGAGTCAAATAGGCATGTGTGTTCCGGACCGGTACGTTTGGCGCAGGCGCAGGCCTAACCTGCTGGCCGTGCCGCGAGCGCGGACCAACTTACTTAAGGAAGCGCCGTTGACGCGAGCACTGCGCACTCTCAACCTTATAGCCAATGATACTGACGTGTTCTTTTGTTCGCAAAGTGAATTCAAGCGAGCGGCTATGTTCACCATTTGTTATAAATTAAATTGTTAAATTGTATTGTTGAAAATTATTTTGAATTATATTATATTATTATTATTTATTAAACTATTTATTGAATTAATTGTTATATTATAATTTATAATAGATTATTGAAGAATTATTAAATTGTAATTTTTGAATAAATTGGATACTTAAATAATAATATCAAACAAATTATGAAATTAATATTAATATTAAGTTGTTTAAATTTATAGTTACTCTATTGTATTGGGTTAATCCTGTAATGATAGATGTAAGTGTGGAAATAATCATCATCATCATCATGTCAGCCGAACGACGCCCACTGCTGGGCATAGGCCTCCCCCAAGGATCTCCACAACGATCGGTCCTGCGCTGCCCGCATCCAGCGGCTTCCCGCGACCTTGACCAGATCGTCGGTCCACCTTGTAGGGGGCCTGCCCACGGAACGTCGTCCGGTACGCGGTCGCCATTCGAGAACCTTTCCGCCCCAACGGCCATCAGTTCTCCGCGCTATGTGTCCCGCCCACTGCCACTTCAATGATGCAATCCTTCGAGCGATGTCGGTCGTTTTAGTTCTCCTGCGGATCTCATCATTTCTGATACGATCGAGCAGGGAAATACCAAGCATCGCTCTCTCCATTGCTCGCTGGGTGACTTTGAGCCTTCTTATGAGACCCATAGTAAAAGACCACGTCTCACTTCCATAGGTCATTACTGGCAACACACACTGGTCAAAGACTTTCGTCTTGAGACATTGAGGTATTTCGGACGCGAATATATGCCGGAGCTTCCCAAACGCTGCCCATCCGAGCTGGATTCGACGAGAGATCTCTTTCTCAAAGTTGGACTTACCTAACTGGACCGTCTGTCCTAGGTAAACATAGTGGTCAACAACTTCGAGTGTAATGTTCCCAACATTAACTGGAGCGGGTACAACATGGGCATTGAACATGATTTTCGTCTTGTCCATGTTCATCTTAAGACCCACTCTTTGCGAAGCATTACCGAGATCTTCGAGCATTGTGTTCAGGTCTTCCAAGGTCTCAGCCATAAGAACTACATCATCGGCAAACCGAAGGTGCGTTAGGTACTCGCCATTAATGTTGATGCCGCATCCTTTCCAATCCAGCAGCTTAAAAATATCCTCCAACGCAGCTGTGAACAGTTTGGGAGAGATGACATCTCCCTGTCTCACACCTCGCTGTAGTTGGATAGGATTAGAGCTCTGGTTCTGTAATCGGACCGACATGGTGGCGTTTTGGTATAAGTACCTCAGCACCTCGATGTACCTGTAGTCTATTTGGCACCTCTGGAGAGACTGCAGCACCGCCCAAGTCTCAATCGAATCAAAGGCTTTCTCATAGTCCACGAACGCCAAGCAAAGTGGCAAATTATACTCTTCGGTCTTCTGTATAACTTGCCGCAGCGTATGAATGTGGTCTATGGTACTGTAGCCTTTCCGGAACCCGGCTTGTTCGGGAGGTTGGAAGTCGTCGAACCTGCGAGCGAGACGATTCGTAATGACTCTCGAAAACAACTTATAGATATGGCTCAGAAGCGAGATGGGTCTATAGTTCTTCAAGAGAGTTTTATCACCCTTCTTGAAAAACAGCATCACATCGCTTCTGCCCCATGCCTTTGGCGTTTTGCCCTCAAGGATGACTGAGTTGAAAAGCTTCTGGAGGACCTTAAGTATCGGCTTACCGCCCGCTCTCAGAAGCTCTGTTGTGATTCCGTCATCGCCCGCCGCCTTGTTGTTTTTAAGCTGCTTGAGAGCCATTCTAATCTCGTACAGGCTGACGTCCGGGATATCTTCGGTATGGTGTCGGGTAAGCTTGGCTCTAGGGTCTGTAGCCTTGCTTTCAACAGGTGTTTGTGTGGAATATAGCTGTCCATAGAAACTCTCAATCTCCCTCAGGATTTCAGGTGTTGACGAAACGATGCTACCTTCCTCAGTTTTCAGCCTCGTCAATTGACTTTGCCCGATAGACAGATCTCTCGCGAATACTTTGGAGCCTTTGTTACGCTCAATGGCTTCTTTAATACGCTCGGTATTAAATTGGCGAAGGTCGCGTGTCAAAGACTTAGATATCTGTCTATTGAGCTGTCGATAACGATGGGCATCCGCTGAGTTCTGCAGCTTCATTTCGTGTCTCTGATCCATGAGTAGGAGAGTCTGACTGGAGAGTTTCTTCAATTTGGGACGGCGGGTTTTATAGTACTTAGACCCTACCGTGCGGACAGTATCCACCACCATGTTGTATAGATCGTCCACGTCTATGCTGTTCTCAAGGGCTTCGAAGCGGTTTTGAAGCTCGAGCTGAAAGCACTCGGGGTTTTGAATTTGAGCTGGTATTGGTCGGAGCGTGGATTTTATCAGTCGCGATCTTTCGAGCTTGACATCGATATTCAATGTGCCTCTCACCATACGGTGATCGCTTCCTGTCTTAACAGCGTTGATCACACTGACATCATTGAATATGTGCTTCTTCGTCGACATGATAAAATCGATCTCGTTTTTGACTTTACCGTCCGGACTGATCCAGGTCCATTTGCGGCTTACGGGCTTCCTAAAGAAGGAGTTCATCATATAGAGGTTCTCCCTCTCCATGAAGTCTGCCAGCATCTGGCCTCTATCGTTCCGTTGCCCAAATCCAAATTGCCCCACTCTCAGCTCATCACCGCAACGTTGCCCCAACTTTGCATTGAAATCCCCCATCACAACCGTGTAGTGGGTTTTATAGCTATGCATGGCTTTAGCGATCTCCTCATACATAGCCTCCACTTCGACATCGTCGTGTTTCGAGGTCGGAGCGTAAACCTGGATAACATTCAGCGAATATTTCGATAATCTGAGTATCAGGTACGCTACCCTGCTCGAGACACTTCCGATGGTGATCACGTTGTTGACAAGGGATTTATGGACGATGAACCCGACACCACCAAGGGACTGTTGGTCGCCCTCCCGGTGGTAAAGTAAGTTACCGGATTGCAGGGTTATCGAGTCCTCCCCCTCTCTTCGGACTTCAGATAACCCAATGATATCCCAATGTAACTTACTTATTGCCTCTTCCAACTCTACGAGCTTCTCGTCGAGCCTCAATGTGCGCGTGTTGTAGGTTGCCAGGTCGAGTCGTCGGTGTTGGTAGCCGGAGCCTACCCGGGGATTCTTAGCACCCCCTGCCCCGCCGTTACCATAGCCGCTACCGTAGCTAGGAATAGCGGGGCCGCCGGGGACTGGGGGCCGATGTATTTCTTGTGTAAGCATTCAGGGGGGGTTTGCCATAATCGCCACGCTTGGCAGGCGGGTTGGCGATCGCAGTATAGCCTGTTGAAGCCTGGAGACGCTGCTGCCCATCTCCTGATGGCAGTTTTCCCTTTGTCGCCTCTTACGACACCCACGGGAAGAGAGGGGGTAGTGCTATTCTATTTACGTGCCGGCACTACACGGCACGTGGAAATAAATAAATACTAAAATACTAAATACTAAAATGTACTATGTACCCACCAGTGAGCTGGCGTCGCACAGGCGCTATGTACTATGTACCCACCAGTGAGCTGGCGTCGCACAGGCGCTATGTACTATGTACCCACCAGTGAGCTGGCGTCGCACAGGCGCTATGTACTATGTACCCACCAGTGAGCTGGCGTCGCACAGGCGCTATGTACTATGTACCCACCAGTGAGCTGGCGTCGCACAGGCGCTATGTACTATGTACCCACCAGTGAGCTGGCGTCGCACAGGCGCTATGTACTATGTACCCACCAGTGAGCTGGCGTCGCACAGGCGCTATGTACTATGTACCCACCAGTGAGCTGGCGTCGCACAGGCGCTATGTACTATGTTTCCACCAGTGAGCTGGCGTCGCACAGGCGCTATGTACTATGTACCCACCAGTGAGCTGGCGTCGCACAGGCGCTATGTACTATGTACCCACCAGTGAGCTGGCGTCGCACAGGCGCTATGTACTATGTACCCACCAGTGAGCTGGCGTCGCACAGGCGCTATGTACTATGTACCCACCAGCGAGCTGGCGTCGCACAGGCGCTATGTACTATGTACCCACCAGTGAGCTGGCGTCGCACAGGCGCTATGTACTATGTACCCACCAGTGAGCTGGCGTCGCACAGGCGCTATGTACTATGTACCCACCAGTGAGCTGGCGTCGCACAGGCGGTATGTACTATGTACCCACCAGTGAGCTGGCGTCGCACAGGCGCTATGTACTATGTACCCACCAGTGAGCTGGCGTCGCACAGGCGCTATGTACTATGTACCCACCAGTGAGCTGGCGTCGCACAGGCGGTATGTACTATGTACCCACCAGTGAGCTGGCGTCGCACAGGCGCTATGTACTATGTACCCACCAGTGAGCTGGCGTCGCACAGGCGGTATGTACTATGTACCCACCAGTGAGCTGGCGTCGCACAGGCGCTATGTACTATGTACCCACCAGTGAGCTGGCGTCGCACAGGCGCTATGTACTATGTACCCACCAGTGAGCTGGCGTCGCACAGGCGCTATGTACTATGTACCCACCAGTGAGCTGGCGTCGCACAGGCGCTATGTACTATGTACCCACCAGTGAGCTGGCGTCGCACAGGCGCTATGTACTATGTACCCACCAGTGAGCTGGCGTCGCACAGGCGCTATGTACTATGTACCCACCAGTGAGCTGGCGTCGCACAGGCGCTATGTACTATGTACCCACCAGTGAGCTGGCGTCGCACAGGCGCTATGTACTATGTACCCACCAGTGAGCTGGCGTCGCACAGGCGCTATGTACTATGTACCCACCAGTGAGCTGGCGTCGCACAGGCGCTATGTACTATGTACCCACCAGTGAGCTGGCGTCGCACAGGCGCTATGTACTATGTACCCACCAGTGAGCTGGCGTCGCACAGGCGCTATGTACTATGTACCCACCAGTGAGCTGGCGTCGCACAGGCGCTATGTACTATGTACCCACCAGTGAGCTGGCGTCGCACAGGCGCTATGTACTATGTACCCACCAGTGAGCTGGCGTCGCACAGGCGCTATGTACTATGTACCCACCAGTGAGCTGGCGTCGCACAGGCGCTATGTACTATGTACCCACCAGCGAGCTGGCGTCGCACAGGCGCTATGTACTATGTACCCACCAGCGAGCTGGCGTCGCACAGGCGCTATGTACTATGTACCCACCAGCGAGCTGGCGTCGCACAGGCGCTATGTACTATGTACCCACCAGCGAGCTGGCGTCGCACAGGCGCTATGTACTATGTACCCACCAGCGAGCTGGCGTCGCACAGGCGCTATGTACTATGTACCCACCAGTGAGCTGGCGTCGCACAGGCGCTATGTACTATGTACCCACCAGTGAGCTGGCGTCGCACAGGCGCTATGTACTATGTACCCACCAGTGAGCTGGCGTCGCACAGGCGCTATGTACTATGTACCCACCAGTGAGCTGGCGTCGCACAGGCGCTATGTACTATGTACCCACCAGTGAGCTGGCGTCGCACAGGCGCTATGTACTATGTACCCACCAGTGAGCTGGCGTCGCACAGGCGCTATGTACTATGTACCCACCAGTGAGCTGGCGTCGCACAGGCGCTATGTACTATGTACCCACCAGTGAGCTGGCGTCGCACAGGCGCTATGTACTATGTACCCACCAGTGAGCTGGCGTCGCACAGGCGCTATGTACTATGTACCCACCAGTGAGCTGGCGTCGCACAGGCGCTATGTACTATGTACCCACCAGTGAGCTGGCGTCGCACAGGCGCTATGTACTATGTACCCACCAGTGAGCTGGCGTCGCACAGGCGCTATGTACTATGTACCCACCAGTGAGCTGGCGTCGCACAGGCGCTATGTACTATGTACCCACCAGTGAGCTGGCGTCGCACAGGCGCTATGTACTATGGACCCACCAGTGAGCTGGCGTCGCACAGGCGCTATGTACTATGTACCCACCAGTGAGCTGGCGTCGCACAGGCGCTATGTACTATGTACCCACCAGTGAGCTGGCGTCGCACAGGCGCTATGTACTATGTACCCACCAGTGAGCTGGCGTCGCACAGGCGCTATGTACTATGTACCCACCAGTGAGCTGGCGTCGCACAGGCGCTATGTACTATGTACCCACCAGTGAGCTGGCGTCGCACAGGCGCTATGTACTATGTACCCACCAGTGAGCTGGCGTCGCACAGGCGCTATGTACTATGGACCCACCAGTGAGCTGGCGTCGCACAGGCGCTATGTACTATGTACCCACCAGTGAGCTGGCGTCGCACAGGCGCTATGTACTATGTACCCACCAGTGAGCTGGCGTCGCACAGGCGCTATGTACTATGTACCCACCAGTGAGCTGGCGTCGCACAGGCGCTATGTACTATGTACCCACCAGTGAGCTGGCGTCGCACAGGCGCTATGTACTATGTACCCACCAGTGAGCTGGCGTCGCACAGGCGCTATGTACTATGTACCCACCAGTGAGCTGGCGTCGCACAGGCGCTATGTACTATGTACCCACCAGTGAGCTGGCGTCGCACAGGCGCTATGTACTATGTACCCACCAGTGAGCTGGCGTCGCACAGGCGCTATGTACTATGTACCCACCAGTGAGCTGGCGTCGCACAGGCGCTATGTACTATGTACCCACCAGTGAGCTGGCGTCGCACAGGCGCTATGTACTATGTACCCACCAGTGAGCTGGCGTCGCACAGGCGCTTCCCGCAGGCGGCGCAGGCGTGGCTGGGCGGCGCGGCGTGCGCGCGCTGGTGGCGCCGCAGGTTGGAGGCGGCGGCGGCGCGGAACGAGCACGCGCCGCACGCGTACGGCTTCTCGCCCGTGTGACGGCGCATGTGCACCTCCAAGTTACCCGCTGGAAAATAACACAAAATACTTCTATTAGCAATGGTTGAAAAATTTAAAATGAAGTTTATAGAAAAAATCGACCCGTCTCACAACCAGCTCCGACGGGACTCGAACCCACGACCTTTCGCTATCCGGGCGACTGCTCTAACAACTGAGCAACAACGGGTAGATTTTTTCTATATATTTCATTTTCAATAATTAATAATAATTGCATTGTGAATGCAAAAAAGTACAAATTTAAATAAGTACGAAATGATTACTTAATAATTTACACACACTAAACTCGCTAAGAAATAAACTTCCATGGCATCAGGTCAATTTCTAGCATAACAACTATAGTACTATGTGCCTGATAAATACAGAAATGTTAATTAAAGACTTACAATAATAAATACATTAATTACCTTGAGCAAAACTCCATCCGCAGAATGAACACAGAAATTGCTTGTCATTCTCATGCACTTTCATATGGCATTTCAGAATGCTCCGCTTTTTAAACCTAAAATAAATTGCACAAGTTGTATTAAAAAAAACCAAAATCTTCAACAGATGATGTTCACAATACTAAGAAGCGGAAGCGGTGCATACAGTTTTATATGTTTGTTGTTATCTGTATGTTTATAAGCTGTTAGCTATCCAAAAACGATAAATAAAAAAAATAAAGAAATATTAAATAAACAGTTCAAGGAAGTATTAGTTTTTTCGGTAAGTACTATATTTTCTATATAGTTGTTAATATTATAATAATTTGTTGTCTATACTAATATTATAAAGAGGAAAGATTTGATTGTTTGTTTGTTTGCATCAAATAGGCTCCGAAACTACTAGACCGAATTGGAAAAGTCTTTGACCAATAGTAAGTTACATTCTTCCCGAGTGACATAGGCTATATTTTATCCCGATATTCCCACGGGAACGGGTACCACGCGGGTGAAACCGCGAGGAACCGCTAGTATTCCATAAATTAAATGCTAGTGACCTCATAGTGCACTTGTCACAGGCGTACGGTCGTGCGTCGTTGTGCGCGCGCGCGTGCGACGTCAGCTGCTTGTTGCACTTGAACCGTTTGCCGCACGCAGCGCACTCGAACTTGCGCTCCGCAGAGTGCGACGTCAGGTGGCATCGCAGCTGGGACAGCTTGGCAAATGCTGAAATGCACAAAGACAAGATTCATACCCGTATTCACAAACATTACTTAGAGGTCTCAAGGTCTCAGCCTACTTATAATGCACCACTCCCACCCAACCAAAGTATGAGCAGCCACATATGGACTTACGGCCAGAATTAATAATAATCTGGATCATGCCTATCCCTATCTGTGGATAGGTTATTAATTCTGGCTGTTAATCTTGTGCACTGTAGATGCACTTTAGCTTGCGGTAAGTTGCGGCAAGCTTGCTTCCCGCGCGCTGTCTGCTATTTTATATTGTTACTGTTAAGTGCATCTTTTTTTTTATTTATTTATTTCCTTATATAAATGTTTGTTACACTTTCGTTGTATCTGCCAAACTGCACAGCAGTTTGTCGGCAGTAGTTCTCATCTAGTTTTTCATTTCTTAATTAATTTTACACTTGGGTTGTAAACTGTAATTTTTATTATTTATAAATAACTAATAATATACCCACTACTCTAAGTTCTTAAATACGCTGTATTAGGAATGAAGACTGTTTAAATTGTTAAGTAGGTACCTTACTGTGTAATGAAAAGTTGATAACAAATTTATTATTCTATTTAGGGGACTTGGGGAACTGGGTGAAATGGTCCCGACCTAGGTGACTGATCACCCGTCCGGCTTTGCTGGCGTCCCCCCTATAAATAATAATAATAATAATAAGTGCATCTACAGTGCACAATATTAAGTCCATATTTGGCTGCCGGTTTGGATGTACGGCATCCAACTGTGGGGAAGTGCCTGTAATACAAGCCTGTCAATCATCCAAAGACTACAAAACGGCATATTGCGTACAATATCCAATGCTCCTTGGTTCGTTACCAATAGTGAACTACACGAGACACTGAATATCACAACAGTAAAGGAAGAGATAATACGATCAGCTTCAAGCTACAAAACTCGTCTTGAGTACCACCCGAATGAACTGGCTACCGCCCTATCAAATGTGACATACCGCAAATGCCTCAAGCGCTATGACATCCAGGGTCTAGAGAAGCGTTTCTGATTGACGGGGGAATCCGCTGGGGAGCACCCTCAAATTCCAATGGCACGTTCAACAAGCCTACTCAAAGTTCTAGGACTGATCGTAGACAAAAATAAAAAAAAAAAAAAAAAAATTTGGCTGCTCATACTTTGGTTGGATGGGAGCGGTGCGGTATAAGTAGGCTAAGACCTTCACAGTGAGTGCGGATGCACAGGTACAAATTAGAAAGGTATGCAAATACACTCATCCCTTCCTAATTATTACTATGCGTCTGCACACACTGTGAGACCTCTAAGTAATGTTTGTGAATATGGGTGTAAGACAATAATAAGAATAGGCATTTTAACAACAAGGATACAGACAACAGTATTGTTCAGTACACCCCTGCCTAGACCGCGGAGTCAGCATTGGCGCAGTGGAAGGCTATCATGAGTATAGACTCCGGACAAATCTTGGTTTCAGCCGGGATGTAACTGAACAATAGGACTGCGATACACAGTGGAGAGAATGTGAAGTAAGGTGATTTTACATACTGTGGTCTGTGCTGTAGAAAGTCCCTGGGCAGCGTGGGGAGAGGGGGGCCCCCCCTGTGGCTCCGTCTTCTTCTGCAGACCTTACCAATTAGTCACCTCACTCATAACACAAATAACAGCGTTCACAAGACACTGGGCGTTTCAACACTACACGGAGGAGCCTTTTGTCAAGATATCTATTGCCCCTGCAACAACACGTGCGGTGGATGATTATCCTTCAAAGCATCGCGACCGGCCACTCATCAGGATGGCATCAAAATCGTGGTCGTACAACACGGGATCGGCAGGATAATTTAAGATTTTTCAAACTCGATATGCCAGGCACATTCAACGCGAGCGATTTTTAACAAATTCAGCAAAATTATTCCGACATTTTTCCAAGAAGAATTCCAATCAAGTGTCACTGTCAACTTCAAGTGACAGCCAATGTCAATTTGACGTGACATTAGAGTTGCGTTCAGAAACGTCGATCTTTTCCGAACATCCCCCCGCCCCGGACCGTTAAGAACGGTACGTCAATCTACGGGTAATCGGGAGAGCCCACTAACGGCTCTCTTCAAAACCGAATCTCGAACCAAAACCTCAGCAAAACGAGGAACTCCGTCAGTTCCGGGGTAGAGTTTAACAATGCGCCCCCTTCGCCAACATAGGGGCGGCAGGTTAGCATCCTTAATCAACACGAGGTCGCCAGTCTGGGGTGGGGTGGTTTTATCTGTCCACTTCACGCGCTGTTGTAGGATATGCAAATACTCCATCGACCAACGTGCCCAGAAGTTTTGGGACATCTGTTTCAAAAGTTGGTATCGCGACAAACGATGGGATCCTACATCCTGAATCGGATATTCAGGCAACGCCAAAAGGGGCTGTCCGATCAAGAAATGACCTGGGGTCAACGCTTCCAGGTCATTCGGGTCCGAAGACAACGGGCACAAGGGTCGCGAGTTGAGGACGGCCTCAATTTTACAAAATACCGTATCAAGTTCCTCAAACGTGAGAATAGTTTCTCCAATCACGCGACGCAAGTGTGTCTTGGCAGCCTTTACACAAGCTTCAAAAATTCCTCCCCAGGTCGGACAAGCTGGAGGGCTAAACTTCCAGATTATCCCACGCCGGGAGAGGGTGGTTCCAATGTCTATTTTATTATCAACAAAAAACTTAACTACTTCCTTAAGATAATTACACGTTCCCTTATAATTAGTACCACAATCGGAACGTATCAATGACGGCAGTCCTCTACGGGAAACAAATCTGCTCAAGGCGGCGACAAAGGCTTCGGTAGACAATTCCGAGACAATTTCCAAATGGACAGCCTTGGTGGACAAACACACAAACACGCACAAGTACGCCTTATAGGTTTTAGCATTACGCAGTCTCGAAGCCTTTACAGTAAAGGGACCGGCGAAGTCGGTGGCGACTCCGGCAAAAGCTCTACATTCCGTGACGCGATCAGCAGGCAAATCACCCATCTGGGGCTGCATGGTCGCGGCCTTCAATCGATAACAAGGCAGGCAACGGAAAACCACAGTGCGAATGGCTCGACGAGCAGACAAAATCCAAAATTCACGCTGCAAAATGGCCAACAAAGCATTACAGCCAGCATGTTGTGCATTCACATGGCGATCTGTTATTATCAGTTGAGTCAAATGTCCGGCTTTAGGTAACAAAAGGGGGTGACGAGCTCCATACGGCAGGTTCGCATTTCGAAGTCTTCCGCCGACTCGCAAAAGCCCACTCTCGTCCAGGAAGGGATTTAATCGCGATACCGCGCCCTTCAACTTGCGACGGCCTAAACGCAAAATTTCAATCTCGGACTCAAAACTATCAGCTTGTACTCTCCGGACCCAAAACAAGAGCGCGTCCCTACGCTCGTCCGGAGTGAGAACCGACGAATCACGCCTCGCGCGTGGGTTTCTGCAATTGTACACAAAACGTCTGATCCAAGCGGTAACACCAAGCAGCTTCTGTAAGGAGCTGTACCGATCCAACAACAAATCCTTTTCCCCGGCGGGGTTAGTCTCCAGGACGCATGCCCGCATATCAGGAACGGCTACGTTCGACAACGCTGGAGAGGGCGGCCACTCCGACTCAGGCCGCATCAACCACTGTGGGCCCCACCAGAGGGGGTGGTTAATTAGGGTTGGGGCTACACAACCCCGAGACGCACAATCCGCGGGATTCATGGTTCCCGGCACGTGTCTCCAAATCAACTCGATGTCGGAATTACAAATCTGCGACACTCGATTGGCCACAAACACGTCCAAGGTGTGCGCCGGAGCCTTCAACCAACAAAGGACGACCTGACTGTCCGTCCAAGCATAAACCTCTTGTATCGCAATAGATCGACCTAATGTGAGCCATACGTGGTTCAACAAACGCATTAGGAGGGCAGCTCCACACAATTCCAACCTCGGGATCGTATGACGAGTCCGAAGGGGAGCGACTTTGCTTTTCGCTATCACCAGATGCACAGCAACAACTCCGTCAACAGTAACGGTGCGGAGGTACACGGCCGCAGCAAATCCACGTTCGGAGGCATCGGAAAAGCCGTGAAGAGTAACTTTACAATTTTCAGAAGGGAGGAATAGCCTCGGCAAATGCACTTCATTAATCTCGGGGAGGGATGAAACGAAGCTCGACCAATCTCGGAGTAACTCGTCCGAGAGGGGTTCATCCCACGACACCCCCGAAGCCCATAACCGTTGCAAGAAACACTTGGCCATAAACAGCACGGGGCAAATCCACCCATTGGGGTCAAAGGTACGTGCGACAGTAGACAATACTAAACGCTTGGTCCAGACTTTCGGTGGTCGTAAATCCACACAATAAGTGAACGTGTCAGAGACCGGTTTGTACTGTACGCCAAGGACGGTCACCACATGGGGATTATCAACATTTTCGAATAGGTGGGGGTCCTGCTGGTGCTCTTCGGGCAAACCTACCAGTACATCAGGCGAGTTGGATATCCATTTCCTCAACTCGTAACCTCCCGACTTCAAAAGGGCGGTGAGTTCGTCTCTCAGGACAATCGCCTCTGAGACAGATGAGGCGCCCGTGCAAATGTCATCCACATAGACGTCACTGGCCAAAATGGCGGAGGCGCGAGGGTATCTCAAGCGCTCCTTCTCGGCCAACTCCAACAAAGAACGAATCGCAACAAACGGGCTCGAAGCCAAACCGTACGTATTCGTATTCAATTCATAAATCAACAAGGGGTCCCTAGGACTCTCTCTCCACAAAATCAATTGGTACCTCCTATCCTCGGGATGGATGACCGTTTGTCTGAACATCATCCGGATGTCAGTCATAAATACAATTTGGTGCCGCCGGAAGTTGGTCAAAATGTCTGAGATCTCCGTGTGCAGCTTGGGACCTACATGCAGACACTGGTTCAAGGACGCTCCAGTAGAGGTGGGAGCCGAACCGTAACCAAAGACCACCCGAATCTTTCCGGATTTCAAAACGGCGTGGTGCGGCAGAAAGAAGTGCTCAACGGAGCGCCAATCCAAATCGCTCACGGACATGTGCCCTAACTCCTCATACTCCCGCATGAATTCAACATACTTCTGGCGGAAGACCGGATCCTTGCTCATGCGACGCTCCATCGCCACTAGCCTACGTTCCGCTAGCGGTCGGGATTCGCCCAGAGGAGGTCGGCCGGCACGAAAGGGGAGACGGGTGATCAAACGACCAGAGCGGAGGCGACCAGTGTTATTCTGGTAATACAACTCGCATTCATCCGCTACTGGGTCGACCCGCGGGGCTGGTGGAGGTTCCTCAACCTCCCAAAACTTCTGCACCACTTCGGAGAGAGACACATTAAAAACAAGACCGCGATCCTCATCAAGGGAATCCAAAACGCGGCGAGCAGGGCCCATCACAACTGTACCGAGTGTCGTCTGCAGAGCTACCAAGCCATCTGGCTGCAAAACTCGCTTCCCCGTCAACAAAACTCGCCCCAGGACATCGGCTCCAAGGAGAGCATCAATCGGGCCTGGGCGGAAGAAATTTGGATCGGCGAGTGGGGAATCAGACACCAAAGACAACATACTCGGTCCCAAGTCAACTGAAGGTTGACGGCCAACAACTGTGTCCAACACAATCGCCGAGGTCTTAATGCCTGGCGTGGACTTATTACGTGATGTAAATGTGAAGTCAACATGCCCTAACAACCCGGGGACTTTCACATCGCCAACACCTCTCACGCCTTCCGTGTGGGGGTGCACCTTGAGGCCCAACCGCCTAACTAACCAAGATGACACAACACACCCCTGAGCACCGGAATCCAACAAGGCGCGAACTTCCACAAGGTCGCCATTCAATCCCCTGACAAGTACAGAGGCCGTGGGCAACAAAACGGTCTCTGGAGGGGTGGCTACAATCGACCGTAAACACGTTGATTGCTAGTATGTGGGGTCCCCAGACGTCCCCCCATGGTAAGGGGGTCGCTCATAGCGATCCAGTGGGTCCCAGTCTCCCACATACTGCCTACGTCCAAATCGCCCGGTATCAGGCGGGTTATATCTCCCGGCCCCTTGAAGACGGGGCGGGCGCCGCTCCAAACGCGGGTATTCGGCGAGCGGCGGCGAGAATCGGTGCCTATCATCCACCGTGTACGTCGCCCCATAGTCGCGGGGGCACGGTGACCGATTTTCAGAGGGGGGGTCCCGGGGACCCCCGGCTGTGCGAGGCTCAACACGTTGCGGGGGGCTTCTACGACCTCCCGCAACGCTCGCAAAATCGAACCCCCTAGTTGGGGACCGATTTCCCATGGGGGGGTCCGTGGGACCCCCGCCCGTGCGAGGCTCAAAACGTCGCGGGGGGCCTCTACGACCTCCGGCAACGCCCGCATAATTCATCCCCATCCTTGGGGATCGGTTTCCCATTGGGGGGTCCGTGGGACCCCCGCCCGTGCGAGGCTCAAAACGTCGCGGGGGGCCTCTACGACCTCCGGCAACGCTCGCATAACTCATCCCCATCCTTGGGGATCGGTTTCCCATTGGGGGGTCCCTGGGACCCCCGCCCGTTTGAGGCTCCAAACGTGGCGGAGAGCGTCTGGGGCCACTCTGGTGGCCACTAGAACTGCTGCGGGATTCAAACACCGCGGGGGGTCCGAGACCCCCACCCATACGCGGTGATCCTGCAGCGACGCGCTGCGGCGCTCCGCCGCCCTCTGGGCTGTTCATGCAGAGGAGGGGATGGTGGTTGCCCTTACAAAAGCGGCATGGGTGCGCTTGGGTACATTCGCGCTGCATGTGCAGGCCCAAGCACGAGTAGCACCATGTCCGTTGTCGCGCGATCGCTCGACGGCCTTGGACGCGCTGGTCGAGGAACTTATCACAACGGGTCGTGCTGTGACCCGGTTCCCGACAATACAAGCAGCGGGCGGTCTCCTGGACGGCGGCATAGCGGCCGGGCGCGCGAGGGGCCATACGCCCCCTACGGGGGGGTCCGGTGGGGGATCTACTCTGTGGCACAGGTCGTTCGGGTCCCATAGGACCGGCCAGAGAGGAATTATCTGCCAGTCTACTTTCTCCTTCCAGGAACGTCAAGAGGTCCGAGAAGGGTGGCAGATAAGTCGCACTATCCCCACCATACTGCTGCTCAAAACGGACCTTAACAGAGTCCGGCAACTTTCCCAGGACAATGTGCAGTAACAAAAACGACCACTGCTCCACTGGGAGTTTTAAGTTTTTTAATGCGTTGTATGCCACCAACAGCGGATTCAACAAAGCCACTCTCAAGTGCATCACGCTGGCAACGCGGGGTAAATTCAAAATGGCGGCAACATGGTTGTCCGCCAGACGTCGTACGTTCTGGTACCGACGGGCAATCAAATCCCTAGCAATAGGGTAGTTTTCATCCGAGGGGGCCAAATGTTGAACCGATTCAAGGGCCTCCCCTTCCAACACGGATAATAAATAAGCTAACTTCTGGCCCTGGGTCAAATCATCCCGGGCATGTACCAGACTATCAAAAATATTAATAAAGCCCTCCCAGTCCTCTAGACGACCAGCAAAACGCCTTAAGTCTAAGGGGCCAATCTAGCAAAGAGAGGGGGCATACTTTTAGATGTGACCGGGGACGGGCTCGGTTCATTCTCTCTTGCCACTTGCAAAGGCCGAGCCACCTGGGTAATTCTGTCCGCAAAATCATAACACTGGTCCACATCCAAATCGACTTCTTGTCGCATTTCCACATTGGCCTCAACAGTCCTTTCCAAAAATAAGGCATACTGTTCATCAACAACAGCCAAACGTACGGGCAGATCTACGTATCTGTTCAACAAGGCCTCCGTCCTATCAGGTCGATCCAACAATGCGACTGCAGACGCTAACCACCGTAACTCAGAACGTATTTTGGCTTTAGCAGAGGAGGCCGTCATTGTAACGTCACAAATTTATCAACAAAAACAACAAATTCAAAATATTCACTATAACACAAAATCTCCAATATTTTGAGGTTATTGATAACCACAAAATTCCAATATTACAACAACAAAGTATTTATAATGACACAAACTCTTAAATATCTGGAGGTTATCAGAAAACAACAAAACTCACTGACTATTGAAATTCACTCAAAATCACTGACTATTGAAATTCACTTGGATATCAACACAACATACTGTTACACAACAACAAGTTAATTTTAATTATTTCAAAGCACAAGTTTCAATGAGTTTCAATGTGTAAACAATGTCTTAAATCATTTAAGTTTCACTAAGTATTGAGTGCAAACTTATTAGCTAACCTTTTATTAGCTATTATTTAGCAACAAACTTGTCAATATTCACAACTCAAATTTGCTGACAAAACTAAATAATAATTATTATGAACAAAGAAAGGCATCTGTTTACATTTTGGAACCTCAATACATGACAATTAATTACAAGACATGGAACCAATAACAAAGGAATGCCCTTTACTTTTCAAATGCAAGTTAATTACCATTTACAAGTACAAATTAATCTAGTCCGGACCAGATGGTCATCAAACGGCACTGATTAATAGACAAACTTTTGGCGTGGGCCTCTCAGGCCTTCAAACTACGCTCTGCTACCAAAAAATGTTCAGTACACCCCTGCCTAGACCGCGGAGTCAGCATTGGCGCAGTGGAAGGCTATCATGAGTATAGACTCCGGACAAATCTTGGTTTCAGCCGGGATGTAACTGAACAATAGGACTGCGATACACAGTGGAGAGAATGTGAAGTAAGGTGATTTTACATACTGTGGTCTGTGCTGTAGAAAGTCCCTGGGCAGCGTGGGGAGAGGGGGGCCCCCCCTGTGGCTCCGTCTTCTTCTGCAGACCTTACCAATTAGTCACCTCACTCATAACACAAATAACAGCGTTCACAAGACACTGGGCGTTTCAACACTACACGGAGGAGCCTTTTGTCAAGATATCTATTGCCCCTGCAACAACACGTGCGGTGGATGATTATCCTTCAAAGCATCGCGACCGGCCACTCATCAGGATGGCATCAAAATCGTGGTCGTACAACACGGGATCGGCAGGATAATTTAAGATTTTTCAAACTCGATATGCCAGGCACATTCAACGCGAGTGATTTTTAACAAATTCAGCAAAATTATTCCGACATTTTTCCAAGAAGAATTCCAATCAAGTGTCACTGTCAACTTCAAGTGACAGCCAATGTCAATTTGACGTGACATTAGAGTTGCGTTCAGAAACGTCGATCTTTTCCGAACAAGTATACAGCATAAAATTCTATTTTTAACTTACCCAGATGAAGTTTTGTTTATATTTGAGACATACAATTGGTAAACAAAATTCAAGAACATAATTCTCAATGACAATAACTGAAACAGATGAGATTTTAATGTCATATACTTACTTTTCTGGCAATGGTTACAAGTGTGCTGCTCTTCAGTATGCTCTTTAGCCATGTGCTTATTGAACCAAGTCTTTGAAACAAAAGATTTCCTACAAACTGGACAAATATTCTTTTTTTCTTCATATTTACTTACAATTTCCTCTGTACTTTCTGGAAGCTCAGTATTTATTGCATCCTCAGACTGAGTAATAACAACAATAGCTCTTTCAACCGGTTTGTAAACTTCATATTCTGATGTGTACTGTTTATCCATTTCATTTTCAATACTATCAAGCAACACTTGTTCATTATAAACAGTGTCAGAAACTTGGGATAATCTTACAGCATTAGTGTGCTCATCATTATCACTTCTATTGTAGTTCTCTGGTTCAACAATGATGCTAGTTTCAGATCTAGATATAATATTTCTTAGAGTAACATCTGCTTTCTGTGCTTCTGTGATGTATGAGTAAGATGCTTCTAGTTTTACTATGCACTCATTGCAGAATTGTTTGGGTAGCTTTTCATCATCTGAAATCTAAAACGAAACTTTAAAAAGTGAATGATTCAAATACTTAGAGTAAAATATAGTAAGTAATGTGGTATTGAGAATGATATAAATTGAATGTCCTATGTATATGGATTGAATGTCTTGTTTATCAAATAATATGAATTGAAGGATTGTGCTCCAAGCATTTTTTACGATGTAAACGTACCTTGATATGCGTACAGTAATTAAACATTTCTAATGTTCTATCGTCGATTTGTTCGTATTCCCACACAGACAATTCTTTCATACAACTTCGACATAGTTGTGATATATCCATACTTTTAGAATCAAAACAAAATTAATTCGCCAATCTTCAAGCAAGCAAGCAAATCACAAATCATAACAATTAAACTGTCACTGTCAATGTCAAACAAAACTTTAAACAAAATTTTTTTTTTTTTTTTATTGAAGCTTTGGCTACATGGCCATCTGCTTAAACACTAACATAACTGACAAAAGTTAACAATCTTAGATTAAGTAAAATCTAAGGAAACAGATTAACAAAATAACAATTATTAAATACAAGTAACAAATTGAAAGAAAGAAAAACAAATAACATAAGTACTGAATATGAGTTAAAACTCTATCTTAAAATGAAAATCAATGATATTTACAAAGGACCGAATGTGTTGATGTTAAAATTATATACAATTTTGTACAATTCATTATGTTTTAGTAAATCTTGCACACTTTTTGGAAATTCGTTTTTTATACTTTCATCACAAGAACATATTAGTAAAAGACGTTCCAAGTTAAAATATTTACAGTCAAAAAATAAATGCTGTAAGTCGCAATTTGGGACAGAACAGTATTTACATAAAGAATTATTGCTAAGTCTAAGACGTTGAAGATGAGATGGAAATTTACAATGACCTATTCTTAATCTACATAAACTAGTAACAAAATTTCTGCCACGATAACCTGCTTTTTCAAACCAAGCTTTCGTACTGGGTACGGGGGCAATTTCAGCATGCCATTTGCCCTTAACCTGACGAGTGTTTTCCAAATCCAAAGACCACCGCTTAAGCAAATTTTCTTTCAAATGAATTACTAGGTCGCTGCATGGTACGTTATATTCACTAATTGTAGCCAAGTTTTTAGCAGATCGTGCGAGTTTGTCTACCAACTCATTGCCGAGAATGCCAGAATGCCCTGGTACCCAGCAGAATTCTACAAAAATATTGTTACTATGTAGTAGATGAACAAGATATCTTAATTCATAAATTAGATAATTAGAATTATTACTAATACACTTTTGTTCTAAAGCTTGTAAAGCACTCATAGAATCACATAATATTAAGAATTTCGAAAACTTAGAACTAAGAAAATTTTGAATAATGTATTTACAGGCAAAAATCAAACCAAGTATTTCAGCAGAAAAAATTGAAAAATGTTCATCACACGAAAACACTTTACCAAATTTGTTATTTGAGTCATAAAAAGCAAAACTAGTGTAAGAAGAAGATTTGGATCCGTCTGTATAAATTTTAATATGATCACTTTTCTCGTCCAAGAACTCATAAAAATCTTGTTTTGTATTAAATCTAGTAAGACTTACAGGAACATCTAGTAACATTGTATGAAAGCTGTAAGAGAAACAGGGTATAAGATACGACCAGCGTACTGTGTCTTGAAATTCAAAGTTTAAGTAAGCTATGGATTCGCTAATGGTAGGAGAAGCGGGTAAAGGGTTAATGTTGTAATTTGGAATGGAAATGTTCTGTAGGAAGCGACCTAATAAAACATTATCATGGCTGACTAATTTCAAACAAAATTTTTCAGTGAGGTAGCTTCTTCTTATGTTTAACGGGGGAACCCCAGACTCTACTTCTAAGGAATTTATTGGAGACGACATCATAGCGCCAGTCATAACACGTAAGGCTCGATTTTGTAAAACATCTAGTTTACGGAGCAATTGATTAGATGCATCAGCATAAAAAACGCAGCCATAATCAAATTGACTACGTACTAAAATATAAATAAGAGAAATATAAATTCTTTAGAGTTTTCGGATCAGAACCCCAGCTTACGCCAACTAAAGACCTCAGAATATTAAGACGCTGCTCGGCTTTTTTGCAAATGTACTCAATGTGAGGACCCCAAGATAATTGTGAATCGAGTACGATACCTAAATATTTTTCAGATGTTTTAAATGGTATGAGAGCGCTATTGTAAAATATACGAGGGTTAGATGATGTATTATAAGAGAAAAGCATAACTGAACTTTTATCGACATTTACTTCAAGCTCAAGAAAACTGGTAAGATATGTACATAAAACTGAGAGGCAATTATTCATTATGCGTTCTCCTTCTGAGAGATCATCACAATCCAAATGAATTAAGAGATCATCAGCATAGAAAGAATACTTTATAGAGTCTGGAATAATTTTCATAAAATTTACAAGACATAAAATAAAAATCAAAGGAGAAATTACAGAACCTTGAGGAGTACCTTTGAAAGAAGAACAAGGACCATATAGATTATTGTTAACTTTAAGTGATAAAGAGCGATCATTCAAAAAATTATAAATCCAAAACAAAACCGAACCGGGAAAGCCTAGTTTTTGTAAACATTCAATCAAGTATTCGTGTTTAATGTTATCAAATGCGCCTTTGAAATCTAAGAGAACCGCTAAAGTGAGTTTATTTTTCCTTAAATTGTTTTGAACGTCACCAATTAGACAACCTAAATTAAACATGGTATTTTTACCCTTGCGGAACCCAAATTGGTAGTCGGGTATCAGCGAATTATGTTCCACAAACCATTCTAATCGGTTTTTAAGCATCGTTTCAAACAGTTTGGCTAAACTTGATGTTAAGGAAATTGGTCTGTATGAATCTATACTATTGCTATCCTTATTAGGTTTTAATATCGGAACAATAAATTGGATTTTCCAACTGGATGGTATAATATTATGTGACCAAAGTTGGTTGAAGATTTCTAAAAGAATGGTTTTCGCATTTTTCGGTAATTTTTTTAAAACAGAATTAGGAATAAAATCGGGTCCAGGAGAAGTATTCTTTTTCTTAGCTAAAGCGGCTTCTAATTCATAGAACTCAAAAGGATTTTGTATCCATTTTGCAGATTCTAGTCCTTCAGATTCAAAGCATGAATCTAACTGGATATGAGAGGAGGAAGAACATGAATCAGAAGCTAGTTTGTTCAAATAAGCAGAAGCATTTCGTGAATTATTTAGAAAATGTGATTTGGGACTAGAGCCAAATTTTGCAAATTTGAATTTTTTTATATAGTTCCAAATCAGTTTACTAGGAGTCAATCTGTTAAAAGAATTACAAAGATTAGCCCAACTCAAGCTTTTTTGTTCTGATAATATTCTTTTCTTTTTGGCATCAAGCCGTTTGTAAATAATGTAATTTTCTGAGTTAGGATACTTTTTGTAGGAGCATAATGCAATTTTAGCTTCATTTACTGCACGAGAACATAAATCATTCCACCAGACAGTATCTTTGCGCTTTCTATTATGGCAAGTTTTTCCCCCTTTCTTAGGAAATGTCATTAAAATACTACACAAGTTTTGAATGAAAGAATTATAGTTTAAAATAGGATCCGATTTCATTGAAAACGTTGAAAAACTATCTTCACAAAGTTCTTTGAACTATAACCAATCTATTTTATTAAAGTTAATTTCAGATAAACCAGAGGTAGAAAAAGTATCAGTGTTTGAGGTTATATTTGGAGGTGACGATGGATCACTAACAAATTGTAAAGGGGTATGGTAAAGAATACCAATGAAAATAGGAAAATGATTGCTACTAAGAAGATCGTCATGTACATAGAAAGAACAGTTAGGGCGTTTGTGCACTACAACTGAATTTTACCGATCCGGCGGTCCGTGTTTTTACGGACCGGCGTGGCATGAAAAACACGGATGATAGGCTTGTGCACTTGTCCGGTTTTTTACTGGCCGGGGCAGCGCAGTGATCTCTTTGAAACTACACTCTACGGACGCGTTTTAAACGAGAGGAATAATGAGTTCCTTGGAACGTCAGCAATTACTTGCTTTATTGCTTTATGCACGAAGACGTAGAAGACAGAAAGAATTTTGGGTTCATCCTCTTATCAGTGAAAGGTACCTGACAGGGTCATTTTACCGAAATCACAATTAATTGAGGCTTGATGAAAAATTATTTTTTAACTACTATCGAATGTCTACAGCTAGCTATATAACAAAAAAAGTTTCATCAAAATCCGCTTAGTCGTTTTTGCGTGAAACACGGACAACAGACAGACAGACAGACAAACAAAAATTTCAAAATCCATATTTTTGGTGCTAGATATATTACGTGTTATTGGTGAAAAATAATAATAATAATAATAAATAAATAAATTCTTACATTCACACCAATTATCTAAGCCCATTTTAATTTCATTAAGAAACTGTATCATGGAAAACTTGATAACGGATAAATATATACTTAAATACTTTTTGTTTGTAAATACATACATATTATACATAGTTAACACCCAGACCAAGACAAATAGACATGTTCATGCACACAAATATTTGTCTTGTTCGGGAATCGAACCCGAGACCACTGGCGCAGAAGGTGGGTAGCCTACTCCTGCGCCAAATCGGTCGTCAATCGAGAAAGGCGCTTGAATTTATTTTGGCGTGCGTTAATTTATTTGCGATAACTCCTAAGATATTCATTTAAATTATATGGTGTAAAAGAGTAAAATAATGTGCATGAAATGCTTAAAGCAACTAACGTATTTAGATTGATAAGGGTTAATACTGTATCCGTTTAAATAGCTTTCCAAATTACCGCATTGTTCGTAACCATTTTTTAAGAGATAATATGGCTATAATATGCTATCCTTAAAAGATAGACATATGCTATCGCGGACTTTTTTGTAGATTTATAGAAGAGGAATATCCCAACATGCATTATTTTTTTAAACCTCGAAAGGATTAGGCAGCGTTTTTGCAGAAAACTCCTGGGCGGCTTGCCGTTTGCCGGCACTTTCGACAATGATCGTTATATTTCTACCAATTTACACAAAACTTTCATAAATTATATATTAAAATCTTTCTGAAGAACCACGGTACCTGTTAGTGAAAACCGCATGAAAATCTGTTTCGTAGTTTTAAAGATTTAAGCATATATAGGGACAGACAGACGGGAAGCGACTTTGTTTTATACTACATATATAGTGATTTATGATTAAAATACAACCATCCGTTTTTTTCCGGACGGTAAAATTCAGTGTAGTGCACAAGCGTACATATGTTTTTCATTGCCGTCATCTCGGAACGGAAAAAAACGGTCCGGAATGGGGAAAAGTAAAATGACGGACGGTAAAATTCAGTGTGGTGCACAAGCGCCCATATGTTTTTCATTGCTGCCATATCGGTCCGGAAAAAACCGGATCGCCGGATCGGTAAAATTCAGTGTATTGCACAAACGCCCTTAGAACTCACCGCTGGAGACGCCCACGCCAAATCCAGAACGTTGCCACTTTGACCATGGGGTGCCAAAGTAGTAACAGTGTAGTCATTCAAGCAAATAAGGTTCTGTTCATCTGCAAATGAATCAATTTTGTTCCCTCTATTATCAATGTCGCGACAACCCCAAGAAGTGTGGTGAGCGTTGAAATCTCCAATAAGTAAAAAGTACTTGCTTTTTATAAATGAGAAGGAGTTTCGGAGCATTTTTATATTAAATTTGCCGTTAGGGGGAGGAGGAATATATACACAAAGAACATCTATTATCATGGAGCCAACATTAATTGAGATCAATAGATTTTGAAAGTGATAATTTGATGGAGTGTCAATAGTTTTAAAAGTATACTTATCTTTTATTGCTACAACAATACCGCCATGAGGACGATCAGAATCGCGTCGAATTATCGTATACCCTGGAATTCTAAGAGACTTAGCGGGATTTAGCCAGGTTTCATTCAAAAGTATTAAATCAATATCAAAGTCAAGTGAAGAAATGAAATGTTTAAGTTGATCTAATTTAGGTGTAATACTACGGCAGTTCCATTGAATGATATTGAGTTGCTTAATACCAAAACCAGTGTCCATAAATTAGGAGGCAAAGTTGGAAATAAGCAGTTCTTTGATGAGTCTAGACGAGATAGTGTCACCAGATTGTGATCCTTTTTTACTAAGGTCAACAAGTGTTTTAGTAAGAACATTTAAAACATCATCGGAGTTTAAAATGTCAGTATAGAGCATACGTTTTTGAGGCACATTTAATAACTTTAAGTTATTAAGCTTAGACTGACTTGGGACTGGTTCAGAGACTGAGGGGGGGATGTCAACAGAAGTAGATTTGATTTTGGCCGTTACAGTGGCATATGTTTGTTTACCATTTATTTTATCTTTCAATTCTTGATTTTTAGCACTTTTTATTGGACAAGAGTTACTAATAGCTACGTGCTTACCATTGCAATTAGTGCATTTAATGTTTTCTTTATCATTACAGTCCTTAAAGAAATGGTTGCCAGCACAGATGGAACATACTTGTGAACTTCTGCAGGAACCACGACCATGGCCGAATTTGTAACACACGAAGCACTGACGAACTGGTTTAACATATTCCAAGACATCAAACCATATGTAGTCATATGTTACATGATCTGGTCTTGTTGAACTCAAGAATGTAATGAGAACTGTTGGAGTTGGAGTCATACTGCCGTCAGGGTTCTTCCTCATAAAACGCTTCACACCAATTATTTCACTGCTGGCTTTCATATTGTTTAATAAATCTTCTTCTGAAATATCTTTTGGAGTTTTAATTATACCAAGGCTTTCGAGATGGTCATAAGGGATTCTTGCTTGCCATTCGTTTTTTTGTAATAAGTTATTATTTAATAGTAGAGTGTTAGCATCTTTTTTATTACTAAAAAATGCTTTTAACAGGAAATTACCAACAGGCTTGACATACATAAGACCTGCACAAGACTTCAATATAGAGTTAGCTTGCATCAAGTCGATTTTGGTGCCTTGTTTTGAAGAAGATAATAGAATAGGATATTCTTTTTTAGAGTCTTCAGTATAAACATGCACATAGTCTTTGAATAAACCCCTAGGGCTGTGTGTAAAATTTGCCGCCATTTTAACAGGAGGAGAATCTTCGCCTCCGTTTGCTTTTCTCTTGGCGGCGGTTCTGCCGCCACTTTCCTCGTTCATTGAAAGATTTTTTATAATGTAGCAATGAAACGAATATAAATGTGCTGAAATAACACTAATTAGTTAGTTAAAAGACGCGAAAAAACTATTTTTAGCAAAAAATTTCAAAGTTCCGCCTTTCCACTTTGAATGTTCGCGCCAATCTCCATTTTGAACAAAACAATATAAAACTGACGTTTTAAGTTTTTCCATCTTAGAACAAGAGGCGTCAAACATGTACCATACAGCCATGTCATTACAGGGTGAAGTACAAATTGTATTAAATTAAAACTTACTGTTTACACTGAATATGTTTTTATAGTTTTGGGCTTACATAAAAACAAAATTTTTTGGAAAAGGTATTTTTATTATCACACAACTTTTGAAATCGGTGCATGTTTGCTATCGGCAAGTAGCGCCCTCAGCTCCTCTATGCCCTCTGAAGCTAGAGGAGCAGCTTCCAGCAGTACAGGTGCGCTCGGCAGCTCGGTGCGGAGTCGAGCAAATTGCAGCATTAGCAGTGCCTCATTGCGCATCTGTCGGTATGCTGCGTCCATTTTGCTGAGAACCAATATGAACTGTAATAAACGAGTAAACAATGCTATTAGCAGTTGATTGTTATTGCTTCAATTTATTGGCCTTCAGAAAGTTAATACGAGTACCTACTTTGTAAAATCATGCGACACAAATGACAATAGTTATGATTTTTTATAAATTTTAGGCATTCAGATGTTTTTTTATTCACAACGGGGCTGCACTTAGCCTTCATCAAACATTACGTGTGAAAATAAGGCTGAAGGTGGAAGCGTACTTGTATTATAGAGGTCAGTGGTGGAAGCGCACTACTGAAATCCTCAGCCACTGAGGTACTGGCTAACATTCGATTCACTCGGTAAAACTCAAGTCTCAACTAGATGGCGCCACTTACGCACATTTGGTTTTTTTTTGCGTTCATTTTTTTTAGTGTAGGATTCATGATAACACAATATCGCTTTATATGGATGATATTTGTACTATTTTGTTGAATGAGTTTTCGTTAGTTCAATACCTATTTATTTAAAGTGCCCGCAAAAGGTTTTTTGGAGGCAGGCGAAGTTATGGTTCGCAGGCGAAGTCTCTACCTCTACTATTTTGTCTATTGATACAAACTTTAGAGTTCTTCAGGCGAGGTTCAGCGAGCAGGGTATACAGCAACACAGCCGCTGCTGATATCTGACAAAGGTTAGAGGTATCCACCACGAACACAATCTGCAAAGGTTTTCATGAATTACTTACTATCACAGTTAATTTAGTAAATTCATACTGAAATATAGGGGTGAGGTTAAATCTTAAAAAATAAAAAACAGGCAAAGCCACTGAGTATACCTAATTATTTTAAGTACACAGGTAAATTAGTAAATTCATTCTGAAATGTGGAGATGAGGTTAAATCATAATAAAAATAATAAAGGCAAGGCCACTGAGTATGTAATTATTAGGAATATTACACACATCAGCATCAAAGCATCACCTTTTCTATTCCAGCCAAATAATTGCTCCAAAGAGGTGCCATTTCTCCACCCACTTCTCTCACTGTGAACATTTGCTTCTTGCCATGTTTATTCAAATAGTGTATGTCATAAATATTGGTCCCGATAGTCGGCACTGGGCTGTATGTATTGTCAATCCCTTCGGCATCTTGTAACTTTTTTAGCAATGTTGTTTTTCCAGACCCCTTTGGTCCTAGACATAACACGCTGATTTTATTATCCGGGTCGTCCATTTGGTAAATTTTATATATTTTAGCTTTTTTGCTTTGTCAATATCCATTGGTTGCCAACGTAAAAACATAGTACCTACATCTCCTAAACTTTCTAAATGGTAGAGTTAATTACTTTTGCTACTCAACAACAGATGGCGGTAGTTGTTAAGAAAATGCTGCTATGGTACAAGTAGCGCCACCAATACTATTTTGTTTTCGTTAAACGAGAGCAGCAGCTATTTTTAGATATCTTTTAGAAATTCTTTGAGTTTGTATTTCAAAATGGCAGTGAAATAAATAAAGAATGGTAAAGAATATTTTTTTTTAATGTTAAATGTATTTCAGCAAATAAGTAGTAAGTATAACAATTTTTATTTTTTATTAAATTTGTACCATTCTAGAAGATTTTTAGTTGAGTTTAGATGTTTAGTAAGGTAGGTAGATAGATCTAGACTAGATCACTCGTTTAATTAATAAATAACCATATCAGAATCAGAATCAGAATAATTTATTTGTGAAATGTAGGTTAGTTTTACAATAATGGAAGAACGTTTGAGTATCACTACATTTCCACCTTATGCTAGGTATACAAATATCAGAACAGGATGACGCAAGCCATGTCACTTATAAATCTTATAGTACTGAGTCAAATTAATCTGATTATTTGTCAATTAAAATATCAAACAATGTCAAAAATATCTAATACTTACCAAAAATTTAAAGAAGTAGTATAGTTTAAATAAATTATGAAACTATGTAATATTAAAATATAATTAGCGGGAAAACCTAAAAAATTTCGAATACTTTTTTTATATTCTTTTATTTATTAATGAGGGTTTTTTCGGAAAATTTCGAATGCTTTCAACGTGTGGCAAACCATAGTAGTCATAATATCTAAGTATACTAATATTAGATTTTAAACTTTCGCGTTCCATCCTACTAATATTATAAATGTGAAAGTTTAGATGTTTGGATGTTTGGATGTTTGGATGTTTGGATGTTTGTTACTCAATCACGCCACAACGGCTGAACGGATTTGGCTGAAATTTGGGACACAGATACTTTGTAGCCTGGAGAGGAACATAGGCTACTTTTTATCCCGGAAAAATATCATATTCCCGCGGGATAAGGCCGTGTAGTCCACGCGGGCGAAGCCGCGGGCGGAAAGCTAGTGATTATATAAAACAAAATTATTACATTTGATGATTATATGAAACAAAATTATATCAAATGACCGTTATAGCATATGTGTTTTATATAAAATATTTTTATATAAAATGAGCGTTATGTCAAATGATATTATATAAAATGATGATTATATGAAATAAACATTATGCAAAATGAAATTAGTTGAAGTGTTGTTATGACAAACGTTTATTATGTCATATGAACGTTATTGAAATGAAATTATACCAAATGAAATTATATCATTCATTACGCACCCCTTTTTGTGTAGGATAGGTAGTCCATTTATCGAGGAAGACTATAGGCTAGATTTTATCCCGATATTTCCACTGGAACGGGTACTACGCGGGTAAAACCGCGAGGATCCGCTAGACTACAATAAGATTACCATTATAGCTGTTTGTTTAAAAGCATCAACTATTAGCTCATAAATTGTCATTATGCCTTATCATAAATTGTCAATAGGCCTTAGGCCCACTTTCTTAAGCAACGGAACAAATGGAATAGAACAATCCAATCCAGGCAAACGCAATGAATGAGTCCACTATTGTAACATCTGTCACGAAGATTGGAGTGGGTGGAATAAGTTGTTGTAGGTATCGTGCGAATAAATTATTCATTTCATTTAAATATATTTGCACTGATATAGTCAGGAATTTAGAACTTGCTGTTAAGGGACTATGTTACTAGACAATGGGGAGCTTAATGAGCGATTTTCTGAGAGGCCATTTAAAAAAAAAAAGCTTCCAATTGCTTCACTAGATGGCGTTGAACGAAGTATGTACATGTCTATGTTATATTTTGGTATGAAACATATTTACTTAAATTAATTACTTTTTAAAAACCCAAAGGAAACTAATAATATATTAAATAAGTACTACTGTGAGGAACAGAAACGAAATAGGTAAATTTAAAGTGTTCAGTACACCCCTGCCTAGACCCGCGGAACCGGCATGGCGCAGTGGAAGGTTATCATGAGTATAGACTCCGGACAAAACTTGGTTTCAGCCGGGATGTAACTGAACAATTGAAACTGCGATACACAGCGACTTAATGTGAAGTAAGGTGATTGTACATACGGGTCGGTGGTGTCGAAAGTCTCCTGGGCTGCGGAGAGAGGGGGCGCGCCCCCTGGTAGTTTCTTCTTCTTCTGCAGACCTTACCAATTCGTCACCTTACTCACAAAACAAACACCACACAGGGTCCCAAAACACTGGGCGTCCCAGCAATACACAATAACACACGGGGGAGCTTTTTTATTAAGATATATTGTCCCGACAACAACGCGTGGTGGAAGATTATCTTTCAAAGCACCGCGACCGGCCACTCGTCAAGATGGCGTCAAAATCTTGGTCGTACAACACGGGATCAAATAGATAATTCAAGATTCAATTAAAACTCGATATGCCAGGCATATTCAAGGCGAGCGTTTTTTAACAATTCAGCAAAATTAATCCGACATCTTTTTCACAAGAAATCCAATCAAGTGAGAACTGTCAACTTCAAGTGACAGCTCATGTCAATTTGACGTGACATTAGAGATGCGTTCAGAAACGTCGATCTTTTCCGAACATCCCCCCGCCCCGGACCGTTAAGAACGGTACGTCAATCTACGGGTAATCGGGAGAGCCCACTAACTGCTCTCTTCAAAACCGAATCTCGAACCAAAACCTCAGCAAAACGAGGAACTCCGTCAGTTCCGGGGTAGAGTTTAACAATGCGCCCCCTTCGCCAACATAGGGGCGGCAGGTTAGCATCCTTAATCAACACGAGGTCGCCAGTCTGGGGTGGGGTGGTTTTATCTGTCCACTTCACGCGCTGTTGTAGGATATGCAAATACTCCATCGACCAACGTGCCCAGAAGTTTTGGGACATCTGTTTCAAAAGTTGGTATCGCGACAAACGATGGGATCCTACATCCTGAATCGGATATTCAGGCAAAGCCGAAAGGGGCTGTCCGATCAAGAAATGACCTGGGGTCAACGCTTCCAGGTCATTCGGGTCCGAAGACAACGGGCACAAGGGTCGCGAGTTGAGGACGGCCTCAATTTTACAAAATACCGTATCAAGTTCCTCAAACGTGAGAATAGTTTCTCCAATCACGCGACGCAAGTGTGTCTTGGCAGCCTTTACACAAGCTTCAAAAATTCCTCCCCAGGTCGGACAAGCTGGAGGGCTAAACTTCCAGATTATCCCACGCCGGGAGAGGGTGGTTCCAATGTCTATTTTATTATCAACAAAAAACTTAACTACTTCCTTAAGATAATTACACGTTCCCTTATAATTAGTACCACAATCGGAACGTATCAATGTCGGCAGTCCTCTACGGGAAACAAATCTGCTCAAGGCGGCGACAAAGGCTTCGGTAGACAATTCCGAGACAATTTCCAAATGGACAGCCTTGGTGGACAAACACACAAACACGCACAAGTACGCCTTATAGGTTTTAGCATTACGCAGTCTCGAAGCCTTTACAGTAAAGGGACCGGCGAAGTCGGTGGCGACTCCGGCAAAAGCTCTACATTCCGTGACGCGATCAGCAGGCAAATCACCCATCTGGGGCTGCATGGTCGCGGCCTTCAATCGATAACAAGGCAGGCAACGGAAAACCACAGTGCGAATGGCTCGACGAGCAGACAAAATCCAAAATTCACGCTGCAAAATGGCCAACAAAGCATTACAGCCAGCATGTTGTGCATTCACATGGCGATCTGTTATTATCAGTTGAGTCAAATGTCCGGCTTTAGGTAACAAAAGGGGGTGACGAGCTCCATACGTCAGGTTCGCATTTCGAAGTCTTCCGCCGACTCGCAAAAGCCCACTCTCGTCCAGGAAGGGATTTAATCGCGATACCGCGCCCTTCAACTTGCGACGGCCTAAACGCAAAATTTCAATCTCGGACTCAAAACTATCAGCTTGTACTCTCCGGACCCAAAACAAGAGCGCGTCCCTACGCTCGTCCGGAGTGAGAACCGACGAATCACGCCTCGCGCGTGGGTTTCTGCAATTGTACACAAAACGTCTGATCCAAGCGGTAACACCAAGCAGCTTCTGTAAGGAGCTGTACCGATCCAACAACAAATCCTTTTCCCCGGCGGGGTTAGTCTCCAGGACGCATGCCCGCATATCAGGAACGGCTACGTTCGACAACGCTGGAGAGGGCGGCCACTCCGACTCAGGCCGCATCAACCACTGTGGGCCCCACCAGAGGGGGTGGTTAATTAGGGTTGGGCTACACAACCCCGAGACGCACAATCCGCGGGATTCATGGTTCCCGGCACGTGTCTCCAAATCAACTCGATGTCGGAATTACAAATCTGCGACACTCGATTGGCCACAAACACGTCCAAGGTGTGCGCCGGAGCCTTCAACCAACAAAGGACGACCTGACTGTCCGTCCAAGCATAGACCTCTTGTATCTTAATAGATCGACCTAATGTGAGCCATACGTGGTTCAACAAACGCATTAGGAGGGCAGCTCCACACAATTCCAACCTCGGGATCGTATGACGAGTCCGAAGGGGAGCGACTTTGCTTTTCGCTATCACCAGATGCACAGCAACAACTCCGTCAACAGTAACGGTGCGGAGGTACACGGCCGCAGCAAATCCACGTTCGGAGGCATCGGAGAAGCCGTGAAGAGTAACTTTACAATTTTCAGAAGGGAGGAATAGCCTCAGCAAATGCACTTCATTAATCTCGGGGAGGGATGAAACGAAGCTCGACCAATCTCGGAGTAACTCGTCCGAGAGGGGTTCATCCCACGACACACCCGAAGCCCATAACCGTTGCAAGAAACACTTGGCCATAAACAGCACGGGGCAAATCCACCCATTGGGGTCAAAGGTACGTGCGACAGTAGACAATACTAAACGCTTGGTCCAGACTTTCGGTGGTCGTAAATCCACACAATAAGTGAACGTGTCAGAGACCGGTTTGTACTGTACGCCAAGGACGGTCACCACATGGGGATTATCAACATTTTCGAATAGGTGGGGGTCCTGCTGGTGCTCTTCGGGCAAACCTACCAGTACATCAGGCGAGTTGGATATCCATTTCCTCAACTCGTAACCTCCCGACTTCAAAAGGGCGGTGAGTTCGTCTCTCAGGACAATCGCCTCTGAGACAGATGAGGCGCCCGTGCAAATGTCATCCACATAGACGTCACTGGCCAAAATGGCGGAGGCGCGAGGGTATCTCAAGCGCTCCTTCTCGGCCAACTCCAACAAAGAACGAATCGCAACAAACGGGCTCGAAGCCAAACCGTACGTATTCGTATTCAATTCATAAATCAACAAGGGGTCCCTAGGACTCTCTCTCCACAAAATCAATTGGTACCTCCTATCCTCTGGATGGATGACCGTTTGTCTGAACATCATCCGGATGTCAGTCATAAATACAATTTGGTGCCGCCGGAAGTTGGTCAAAATGTCTGAGATCTCCGTGTGCAGCTTGGGACCTACATGCAGACACTGGTTCAAGGACGCTCCAGTAGAGGTGGGAGCCGAACCGTCAAAGACCACCCGAATCTTTCCGGATTTCAAAACGGCGTGGTGCGGCAAAAAGAAGTGCTCAACGGAGCGCCAATCCAAATCGCTCACGGACATGTGCCCTAACTCCTCATACTCCCGCATGAATTCAACATACTTCTGGCGGAAGACCGGATCCTTGCTCATGCGACGCTCCATCGCCACTAGCCTACGTTCCGCTAGCGGTCGGGATTCGCCCAGAGGAGGTCGGCCGGCACGAAAGGGGAGACGGGTGATCAAACGACCAGAGCGGAGGCGACCAGTGTTATTCTGGTAATACAACTCGCATTCATCCGCTACTGGGTCGACCCGCGGGGCTGGTGGAGGTTCCTCAACCTCCCAAAACTTCTGCACCACTTCGGAGAGAGACACATTAAAAACAAGACCGCGATCCTCATCAAGGGAATCCAAAACGCGGCGAGCAGGGCCCATCACAACTGTACCGAGTGTCGTCTGCAGAGCTACCAAGCCATCTGGCTGCAAAACTCGCTTCCCCGTCAACAAAACTCGCCCCAGGACATCGGCTCCAAGGAGAGCATCAATCGGGCCTGGGCGGAAGAAATTTGGATCGGCGAGTGGGGAATCAGACACCAAAGACAACATACTCGGTCCCAAGTCAACTGAAGGTTGACGGCCAACAACTGTGTCCAACACAATCGCCGAGGTCTTAATGCCTGGCGTGGACTTATTACGTGATGTAAATGTGAAGTCAACATGCCCTAACAACCCGGGGACTTTCACATCGCCAACACCTCTCACGCCTTCCGTGTGGGGGTGCACCTTGAGGCCCAACCGCCTAACTAACCAAGATGACACAACACACCCCTGAGCACCGGAATCCAACAAGGCGCGAACTTCCACAAGGTCGCCATTCAATCCCCTGACAAGCACAGAGGCCGTGGGCAACAAAACGGTCTCTGGAGGGGTGGCTACAATCGACCGTAAACACGTTGATTGCTAGTATGTGGGGTCCCCAGACGTCCCCCCATGGTAAGGGGGTCGCTCATAGCGATCCAGTGGGTCCCATTCTCCCACATACTGCCTACGTCCAATTCGCCCGGTATCAGGCGGGTTATATCTCCCGGCCCCTTGGAGACGGGGCGGGCGCCGCTCCAAACGCGGGTATTCGGCGAGCGGCGGCGAGAATCGGTGCCTAGCATCCACCGTGTACGTCGCCCCATAGTCGCGGGGGCACGGTGACCGATTTTCAGAAGGGGGGTCCCGGGGACCCCCGGCTGTGCGAGGCTCAACACGTTGCGGGGGGCTTCTACGACCTCCCGCAACGCTCGCAAAATCGAACCCCCTAGTTGGGGACCGATTTCCCAGGGGGGGGGTCCGTGGGACCCCCGCCCGTGCGAGGCTCAAAACGTCGCGGGGGGCCTCTACGACCTCCGGCAACGCTCGCATGACTCATCCCCATCCTTGGGGATCGGTTTCCCATGGGGGGGTCCCTGGGACCCCCGCCCGTTTGAGGCTCCAAACGTGGCGGAGAGCGTCTGGGGCCACTCTGGTGGCCACTAGAACTGCTGCGGGATGCAAACACCGCGGGGGGTCCGAGACCCCCACCCATACGAGGTGATCCTGCAGCGACGCGCTGCGGCGCTCCGCCGCCCTCTGGGCTGTTCATGCAGAGGAGGGGATGGTGGTTGCCCTTACAAAAGCGGCATGGGTGCGCTTGGGTACATTCGCGCTGCATGTGCAGGCCCAAGCACGAGTAGCACCATGTCCGTTGTCGCGCGATCGCTCGACGGCCTTGGACGCGCTGGTCGAGGAACTTATCACAACGGGTCGTGCTGTGACCCGGTTCCCGACAGTACAAGCAGCGGGCGGTCTCCTGGACGGCGGCATAGCGGCCGGGCGCGCGAGGGGCCATACGCCCCCTACGGGGGGGTCCGGTGGGGGACCTACTCTGTGGCACAGGTCGTTCGGGTCCCATAGGACCGGCCAGAGAGGAATTATCTGCCAGTCTACTCTCTCCTTCCAGGAACGTCAAGAGGTCCGAGAAGGGTGGCAGATAAGTCGCACTATCCCCACCATACTGCTGCTCAAAACGGACCTTAACAGAGTCCGGCAACTTTCCCAGGACAATGTGCAGTAACAAAAACGACCACTGCTCCACTGGGAGTTTTAAGTTTTTTAATGCGTTGTAGGCAACCAACAGCGGATTCAACAAAGCCACTCTCAAGTGCATCACGCTGGCAACGCGGGGTAAATTCAAAATGGCGGCAACATGGTTGTCCGCCAGACGTCGTACGTTCTGGTACCGACGGGCAATCAAATCCCTAGCAATAGGGTAGTTTTCATCCGAGGGGGCCAAATGTTGAACCGATTCAAGGGCCTCCCCTTCCAACACGGATAACAAGTAAGCCAACTTCTGGCCCTGGGTCAAATCATCCCGGGCATGTACGAGACTATCAAAAATATTAATAAAGCCCTCCCAGTCCTCTAGACGACCAGCAAAACGCCTTAAATCTAAGGGGGCCAATCTAGCAAATAGAGGGGGCATACTCTTAGATGTGACCGGGGACGGGCTCGGTTCATTCTCTCTTGCCACTTGCAAAGGTCGAGCCACCTGGGTAATTCTGTCCGCAAAATCATAACACTGGTCCACATCCAAACCGACTTCTTGTCGCATTTCCACATCGGCCTCAACAGTCTTTTCCAAAAATAAGGCATACTGTTCATCAACAACAGCTAAACGTACGGGCAGATCTACGTATCTGTTCAACAAGGCCTCCGTCCTATCCGGTCGATCCAACAATGCAACCGCAGAAGCTAACCACCGTAACTCAGAACGTATTTTGGCTTTAGCAGAGGAGGCCGTCATTGTAACGTCACAAATTTATCAACAAAAACAACAAATTCAAAATATTCACTATAACACAAAATCTCCAATATTTGGAGGTTATTAATAACCACAAAATTCCAATATTACAACAACAAAGTATTTATAATGACACAAACTCTTAAATATTTGGAGGTTATCAGAAAACAACAAAACTCAGAACAAGAAATGTTCAGTACACCCCTGCCTAGACCCGCGGAACCGGCATGGCGCAGTGGAAGGTTATCATGAGTATAGACTCCGGACAAAACTTGGTTTCAGCCGGGATGTAACTGAACAATTGAAACTGCGATACACAGCGACTTAATGTGAAGTAAGGTGATTGTACATACGGGTCGGTGGTGTCGAAAGTCTCCTGGGCTGCGGAGAGAGGGGGCGCGCCCCCTGGTAGTTTCTTCTTCTTCTGCAGACCTTACCAATTCGTCACCTTACTCACAAAACAAACACCACACAGGGTCCCAAAACACTGGGCGTCCCAGCAATACACAATAACACACGGGGGAGCTTTTTTATTAAGATATATTGTCCCGACAACAACGCGTGGTGGAAGATTATCTTTCAAAGCACCGCGACCGGCCACTCGTCAAGATGGCGTCAAAATCTTGGTCGTACAACACGGGATCAAATAGATAATTCAAGATTCAATTAAAACTCGATATGCCAGGCATATTCAAGGCGAGCGTTTTTTAACAATTCAGCAAAATTAATCCGACATCTTTTTCACAAGAAATCCAATCAAGTGAGAACTGTCAACTTCAAGTGACAGCTCATGTCAATTTGACGTGACATTAGAGATGCGTTCAGAAACGTCGATCTTTTCCGAACATAAAGATTAAGCTAAATAAATAACATCTGTCTGACGTTCCGTTTTACGTAAAAAACTCGCTTCAAAGTAAAATTTATAACGTTCCGTTTCTTCTAACTGCATAGGTGAGACAGCGCCATCTAGTGACTGAGCTTTCAGAAAAACGCCCATTAGAGAAAAGCGATACATTTTGCTTTAGTCGTTTTGAAATCAACTTTTATAAGTTAAAGTTGATTTCAAAACGAAAAACTTCTTTAGCGGCGTTGTGCACTTTTTGTGATGGGTAAAAAATGTTAAACTCGCGTCAGGATCACGTGAAAGCAGTACCCCTAGTGTAAGTAAAAAAGTTTAAATAGTTTGCGTTTTTTGACATAAAAACTTACACTACGGGCAATCGTCAGATCGAAAATTCGTAAGACGGAGAAACTAATGTCATTTAGAATACGAAGGCAAATTTCGCCACCGTTTCCAAAGTTGTGATAGCTTAGTTAGAAAACGGGCGGCATTGAAGCCAGAAGACCTCGGTTCAAATCTAGTCCGTATTTTTTTGCTTTCTTTTGTCAAATTCCTTTTTTTGTGCAAAAGTCAAGAGAGCCCTTTTCACTTCTGCCGGCGCTCCCGGAGTGCAAAGCTCGTGTTTTTTGAACCATTGTGTTGAGGAGGATTTTTCAGCCTAAGCCTAGACCCTGCGTTACCGGCAGGCTTATTACCGATCTTAAAGTGACAGTTGCAATCGCGACAATTAACAATTAATCGCTCCCAAAACACTTATTCGTATTACGGAACGTAAATCGCTACGATAGCGCCACAAGTGAGCGATTTGTGAACTAAAATTGCATGAAAGGTACAGTACCGACCTGGGGGCCAAGTCTGCTATTTTACAATAAGCGACCAACTATTGCCATTCTATTGACATTACATTTCCATTGTGGCAAATTTTGTATTCTGCTAAAATTTTTTAAAAGTATCGATATAATGTCGGTGGAGTGTCAGTCGAATGGAAATGGAATGTGAATGGCGAATGAGACGTCTTGTACATAATATGTTTGTTCGCGATTATCTCGCGTTTGGCTAAACCGATTTTGATTCGGTTTTCAGAAAACTATTTCTTACATTTACGAGAAGGTTTTGGTATTTTAACCGACTTCAAAAAAGGAGGTTCTCAGTTTAACCCTTGCGTAAGTATGTATGTTTGTCTTTGAGATGCGGTTTTCAGAAAAGTATTTGCATTAGTATTTGTTACATTTAGATTTTGGTATTTTAACCGACTTCAAAAAGGAGGTTTTCAGTTTGGCCCGAATGTACCTACTATGTATGTAGGTTTGTCTTTGAGATGCGAGACCAACCGCAACTAGTAGCAGTCGCGTTGCTATTGTACAATTAGCAACTGGTTGCTTGTTTTGGTAATAAGCCTGCCGGTCTAGCTGCTTTCAGGGCGCGGCGAGGCTCTTTCACTCTCACCCTTTAAATAAATAAATAATATAATAAATAAATATTGGACACCATCACATACATTGTTCTTATACCAATGTATACTAAATAATAAAATAAACTTTATTGCACACAAAAAACACAGGCAAAATACTAATAACTAATAGGCGGCCTTATTGCTAAACAGCAATCTCTTCCAGGCAACCTTGGGTGAAAGAAAACAAATAAATAGGGTAAAAGGGGAATGGGTGCATATAAACGGATTGAGAAAGAGTATATTATACTTATAACTAGATAATGATAGAGAAAGAAAAGTTCGTTTTTAACATTTACCCGACCGGGGATCGAACCCGGGACCTCTAGAGATAGCGACACCTTGAAACCGGCGCGTACACCACTTGGCCACCGAGGTCGTCAAGTAAATAGAAACTATAAAAGTTTATGTTGGGCAGAAGCCCCGGTTTTGGCCACTTTTCGCTCTAAAAGTTTTCTAAACAACTTTTCGCTATTTTTGCTAAAGGCAATTAAAATAAGGTATTTTAGGGTAATAATAACAACCGTTAGAATTCCAGAAGTCATACGATTATTTTTCAATAAATTCCATTTTCTGTTTTAAATAATGTTTTGTATGAAAATTTTAAGAAATTTGTTTTGGATGAAAAGGATAAACCTTTGTTTTTACCACACTTTTATTAGCTTCACTTGTAACTAAGTCACAATGTAAGAAAATCTTGGAATTCAATTTTAACCTACTTCTAATGATCGTATTGATATGAAACGTTGCAAGTGTATATGAATCCGATGACAATACAATAATTTGCTACCATCGAGCTGATCTGATGATGGAGTCAAGAGGTGGGCAATAGAACTCTTCAATGGCTGCTAGGAAACCCCTCGAGCTTAGGCTCATTTGTTTTGTTCTGATGAGACCTATTCACTACACTTGATGGTGAGGGTCTGATGATGGAACAGGGAGGAAGCCAGTGGTACTCTTTAATGACCAATAGGAAGCACCTTGAGTTCTGGCTCATTTGTTTCGTTTTATTGAGACCTATTGGCTACACTTGGTGGTGAGGGTCTGATGATGGAACAGGAAGGAAGTCAGTGGCACTCCTTATTGACCACTAGAAAACCCCTCGATTTTGGGCTCATTTGTTTCGCTCTGATGAGACCTATTCGCTACACTTGGTGGTGAGAGTCTGATGATGGAGCAGGGAGGAAGTCAGTGGCACTCCTTAATGACCACTAGGTAACTCCTCGAGTTTGGGCTCATTTGTTTCGTACTGATGAGACGTATTCGCTACATTCGGTGGTGAGGGTCTGATGATAGAGCAGGGACGAAGTAAGGGTTCGGCTCGCGCATCCGGTAACTAATAGACTCCACTTGAATTTGTAAAACTAAATACATACAATTACGCCTTTGAGATATAGTGTTTACAGGGTGGGCAGACACATGAATGGACTGTGAAATCCCTTACCATCCATACATAGCTAGCCATTTATTAAACTATAAATAAATAAAATATAAATAAATCAGCCTGGGTCGTCCCACTGCAGGGCAAAGGCCTCTTCACCTTCCTTCCATTTCTCGCGGCTTAGAGCTGTTGTGTGCATGCCATTTATTAAACTAAAAAATAAAAAAATAAATATGTAGTTTAAAAAACTAAAACAACACACTTTTATAGGAACAAACTAAAAAGTACAAAATAACCGTCTATTCAGTAACTGAAATTAAAAAGCGTGGTGCGCCCTTTGCAAAGCATGCATTTCAAGTACCTAATATTGACAACGCGCACCACGCTTTTTAATTTCAGTTACTGAATAGACGGTTATTTTGTACTTTTTAGTTTGTTCCTATAAAAGTGTGTTGTTTTAGTTTTTTAAACTACATATTTTTACAATTAAATTCTTGTTTTGAAATCGATTGCTTTCTAGCGCATAAGAATATATTGATTTAACATGGGTTTAGTTTTGATTTTTCGCTATACTTACAAAAGTTTAACTATCAATAAGTGGCCAAAACCGGTACATTTGGAACCTCCCACACATTTTGTGTTATATTTAAAAAAAAGTACACTTTTTTAAATTTGTAAAATGAACCTTTTAAGGTAGATAAATTATCTATAATTAAGATATAATTTGTGTCTTAAATACCTAAGACCATTTAGTACTTAAAAGTCAAAAAATCCTTAAAGTGGCCACAAACGGTACTGCCCTACCTACGTAGTAATATTATAGTATTCTTTGCTATAGTCACAGAATATATAAGAGTACCAAGCTATAGTCGAGGCTTTCTAAAATTTCGAAAATTGTAGTTTATACACATGTGTAGTTTTATATTGCATTTGAATCGAGCGACGGTTTCGAGATTTGAATTTATATTTTCTATTACAGCGGCCGCCCGCGGTTTCACCCGCGTGGTTCTTGTTCCCGTGGGAATGTCGGGATAAAAAGTAGGTAGCCTAAGTTACTCCTTATTACATCAGCTATCTGCCAGTGAAAGTCCCGTCAAAATCGGTCCAGCCGTTTCAGAGATTAGCCCGAACAAACAGACAGACAGACAGACGGACAAAAATAATAAAAAAAATTGTATTTTGGTATATGTACCGTAGGTATACAGGGCGTCCCAAAACTATGTCACATGGAGGGAAAGTACCTTAAATACTGAAGATATAAAATTTTACTGAAGGGAGACTTCATTTTTATTATAAAAAGAAAACGAACCGCATTCAAAGAATTTTAAATAATCGCCTATCTGAACTGGGAATCGAACCCGCTGAATGTAAAAAAAGATATTAAATAATTAATAATATTAATAAAAATATTATTATAAATATATAAAAATAAAAGATTTTTTTTTACATTCAACGGGTTCGATTCCCAGTTAAGACAAGTGATTATTCAAAATTCCTTGAATGTAGTTCGTTTTCTTTTAAAAACAAAAATGAATCTCCTTTCAGTAAAATTTTATATCTTCAGTATTTAAGGTACTTTCCCTCCATGTGGCATAGTTTTGGGACGTCCTGTATATAGGTAATCATTATGCATGTAGTAAAAAGCGGTTATTTTAATATTACAAACAGACACTACAATTTTATTTATTTGTATAGATGTATAGATTTCAGAATGATCAAAACTACAAAGTTAAAAAATACGGGAAGAAATTAAAAACATTTGACAAATTTTTATATTACCCCCCACCGTCAAGGGTTATGCGGAGCTGTCACACGAAATACCTCCCGTATTCTTGTGACCTATACTCACAGGGTTCGTAACAATGTGTTAGCTGTGTATTACATGTTCCCTCAGGGTTAGCAACGTTTGAAATCGATATCTGTTATGCTTTAACAAACATTTACTTAAGTAAATGTTTGTTAAAGCGTCAAAAAAAAAGTCAAACACTGTGTTTGTATTTAACTAGTGCTTTGCCCCGACTATATCCGTTCAGAATTCAGTTATTGGGAACCCCATCTCCTTGTCCAAGGTCCAACCTATCCATAGCACTTTAGTTCAGATAATGCCATTGGCAGTAACCGCCCGTTTCCTCCATGAGAACAAGTAGTGAGACCGCCAAAGCCGCGACCTTTCCGAGTAAGTAAGAGCGAGGTCAGTTTTGACCAATTGGCACCCGCGGCCGCGGCCACCTATACGGCACGGTACGGGCCATAAACGCGATACCACTTGATTTATAAGTGGGTGAAACAAGTTGCATCAACTTGCACTGCCCTCATTCATTTATGGACCAAAAAAGTTTTATTGAATGACGGGCACGGATAGGGTTACCAGATGAAAAAAACAAAAGTCCTGAGAATAGGCCTGATTTCCATTAAAACAATAATTAAGGAAAAAACCTTACTTTAAAAGTTATGTATCTACTAAGATAAATTAGTACTCATTAATTAATTATTATCAAAGGAAGTTAGTTTGTTCTAAAAGATCTATAAAGATCTTTTAATCTAAGCATTTATTTTACTATTTCTTTTGTATTTTATTGGAAATTCTAAAAGTCCTGAGATTTCATGAGTTTTGCAAAATCCGGCCGCAATCCTGAGATGAGTCCAAAAATCCTGAGATCTCAGGCCAAATTCTGAGATATGGTAACCCTAGGCACGGACTAGTTTGGTTCATTGCTTTGATTTTCAGTAAGTAAAAGAGAGCTGTGATGTGAATAGCTTTTTTAATTAGGGATTTGAAGATTGTCCACGATGAAGAGATTTTTTTTTTTTTTTTATATAGTATGGGCTTGCTCTTGGCTTCATACTGAACCTTAGGGTTGAGAAGAAGCCTAAGATGGGGCGAGCTTACCCAGAAGCAGCCTATTCACTCTAGCTTTAAAAATAACAGGGTTGTAGTCATTCGGGAAAACAGACGCAGGCAGGGTATTCGAACAGAACCTGCACTAACACAGGCTGCTAACTTTTAAATAAGTTGTAAGGACATGTTGTCTGATTGGAAGGTTGCAATGCAACCAGTTGCAGAAGAAAAAATAAATATAAATAAGTACCTATACAGGGTTAATTTTTGAACACCATCCAAATTTTTATGCTCTTCTCACAATCGATAAGTGAACAACTTTCTCATAGAAACATGGGTCGAAATACGACAAAAATTTTTGGACTTCCCATACTAAATCGATCGCGTAATCAGTCTGATTTGTATGAAAAGTCAAAAAATTTATGTCATATTTCGACCCATGTTTCTAGGAGAAAGTTGTTCACTTACTGATTCTGAGACGATCTTAAAAATTTGGATGGTGTTCAAAAATTAACCCTGTATATACACCCTGTATATATCGATACTTATTTATATTGATTATTTTACTTTATATCAGCCTCGGAAGTAAAACTTAATTATATTAATATACAGAGTGTTTGTTTGAAGATGGGACATACTTCAGGGGGTGAGAGTACCCATCAATACAAACATTTTTTACTATGGGACCAATTGCCACATTAAAACGAAAAAAAAAAACAGCTGTTCCATACATCCCACCGAAAGGGCCAACCCCTTTCGGTATTGCACTTTTGTGGGTACATTGATGGGTACTCTCACCCCCTGAAGTATATCCCAACTTTAAACAAACATCCTGTTTATAAATAATAAAGTTTTATATACTTGCGAGGCTTGAGGCTTACTTGAACGAATTAATTGTTTTATTATAGTTCATAATAGATTATTGAAGAATTATTAAATTGTAATTTTTGTATAAGTAAATTGGATAAATAATAACATCAAACAAATTATGTAATTAATATTAATATTAAGTTGATTAAATTAATAGTTACTCTATTGTATTGGGTTAACCCTGTAATGATAGATGTAAGTGTGGAAATAAATAAATACAAATACAAATACTTTTTTTAAATTCCTTTACTATCTATACCTATCTATATTGGATAAGAATAGGATAAAATATGCCAATTTTGATTAATTTTCGAGACATCCCGGACTTTTTGGTTGAAAGAAGATATTGGATCATACCCAACTACCTATTTACTTTTCTTTAAGGCGATAGGTTAGGCGAAACGCTCCCGACAGCACAGAACTCGAATCCGAATCCGTTTCCGACGGTTCGTGAATCAGGGGGCAGGAAGACAGTGAGTGAGTAGATTCCAGCTAATCTCTGGAAGTGGCGTCGCGACGTCGGCTTGTGGAATAAAAGCAAATTATCCCGAAGTTCTTATCCATCCGTAAGAAAGGCCTGTGGCCTCCAGCAGTGGGAGGAGAATGAGCATGGCGATAGGTTATGCGAAAGTGGCGCCCTCAGAGGTTTTTATTTAATAAGTTGCTAATAGAAAAGGATTATAATAGAACTTTACATATTTTAGGGCCCATAGTCTAGTATTTTTAGAAGGTATCATTCCCTCATACTCATTCGTAGAAGTAGATAGCAAATGTTTCAAAAACGGCCACTTTTAGCAGTTTTGCTAATAATATCTACTTCTAGCAGTGACTACGAGGGAACGTAATGATACCGTCTAAAAATATTAGACTATGGACTCTAAAAATTCCATGTACTTATAGTTTTATTAAAATTGTGTATTAGAATTACAATATTAAATAAAATTCACCGCGGGGCGGGCGCCACTTTCGCCTAACCTATCGCCTTAAGGAGGTTCGTTGAGCTCAGTAGCGCCACCAATGGAAATAAATCATTTACTTATATTTGATTTATCAAGGGCTTAAAATAAAAGTTTCGGTTATTTCGCGCAAATAAAAGAGTAAAATGCAATTTTTTATTGTTTTTTCAGGGCCTCAAATATGAGCATTAAGTTATGGATGTCGATATTGCTAAATGTGGCCACTTTTGGCACTATTCACATTCACGACTTATTGCGTAAGTTTGAGTTCTTAAAAGTATATTTATAAAATGAATTTTACTCATTTATTTGCGCAAAATAACCGAAACTTTTGATCTAAAACTTTAATAAAGTGTACCTACTTAATTGATTTATTTCCATTGGTTGCGCTACTGAGCTCAACGAACCACATTAACTTGTTGGAATCAACTCGCGATTCTTGCATTGTAGGTCGGTAGTCTACCCGATGAGTGAACAAGTAAATTGCTCTACTGTGAAACCGGGGTTTTTCTGTTGAATCAAAAGGGGGGCAGTTTGGCCAACTCGGGTGGTTACGGAGCGTCCGCCGCGGACCCGGCGACCTTAAACTTGGGTTACGTAACCAACGTGTGCAAACAGCCTACGCGTAGTGCTGCGCCTGCGCTGAATGCCTTTCACACTGCACGTCACTTGGGCCATGGTTCATTATTTGGCAGGAAACAAGAACGTAACGAGTAGAGTTATCAAATTGTTTTGTGGTTATTGGCCCTAACAGTTTGCAATTAAAAAAAATCTTATAAAATAAACCTTAATTTTCAGTGTTTCGTGGAAACGTGTTAATATTTTTCTACTGTTTTATTAAACTACAAGTCTTTTATCTGAAAAATTCGTAAGTTTTCCTCTAAGTATTAGGTACTTACCTACTTACTGATCTAAATTTTTCACAAAATTTATAAAATAATAAAAATTCGAAGTCAAACTAGAAAGCGTTTATTTATATGTATATTTATTTTGTATATCTTTAGAGCTTAGCTTATATTATAGCTTTCCGCCCGCGGCTTCGCCCGTTTGGACTATACGACGTTATCCCGCGACAATGTGATATTTTTCCGGGATAAAAATTAGCCTCTGTTACTCTCCAGTCCCCAAACTATCTCCATATCAAAAATTACGTCGATCCTTTGTTCCGTTTTGAAGTGAAAGACGGACAAACAAACAAACACACTTTCACATTTATAATATGAGTATGGATTCGTTCCATTCATTAAATTGTACAAAATATCGTATTATATAGTTATCTTAACCATCTGTGTCCCCTCTCTACCGTAGAGGTTAGCAACTAGCAAGTTCGCAAATTTCGGCGCTGCGAAACTAGGCCAGCGCACCCTTGACCCACTGACTCACTGCCAGCGAGCGCACCCGCCATTGTTTTTCAACAATCAATAAATAATACACCGAGCAAACTCTTTACACTCGCATTTGCGCAACGTCTGCTCATCGCGACGCCATATTGTGCCTCACTTTTCATTTTTCGCGCCATTTGTTTTCTGACGTTTTTCTTTTTTTTTAGGTCACGCAAAGTAATGCGCACCGGCCGCACCGAGTTATTTGCGGATCGCGGGCCGCCTACCTAGTTACCTAATAAATATTGATGTGTATTAACCTTCGTTGTTTTTATACTGAATTAGTGAGTGTTTTATTTAGTTATTAATTAAACGTTTCTTTTTAGCGAGTGCTTTATGAAGGCGATGTGGGTAATTTGCACGGTTTGTCGGCATTTTTGGAGTCGCTGCGTCGAAGGGATATGGCGGCCTCCGCGAGCGGCCTCGCTTCGGGCCGAATCTTGTTCGACCACATAGGCCGCGTTCAATCCGCTGTTAGATCTGTGTTTAAAACAATGGAGCAATCCATGACCTTAATGTTGTAGAGGCATAATTAGGCACTTTGTGTATTCATTAGATTCACACATAAAGAGGATTATTTTTCGTTAATTACATAAAATAATTCAATGATACAAGCAATTTACGATTACTACTGTTTCGAGTAATGGTTACGAGGTTATTTATCAGTTATTCAATTTGGACATCCTGTTATTTAATTTCACTGAAACTTTGGTTTTTGGATTACAAAGGTATGGATCTATAAGTACCGAAATATATTGTTGCTTATCGTTTTTATATAGCCATGTGTTGCCAGCCAATACTTATACTTAATTTATTTAATAAATAATAATAATAAATAACTTTTTACAATAACACCAGTTATCTAAGCCCATGTAAATTTCATGAAGAAACTGTGTCATGGAAAACTTGATAACGGATAAATATAAGCTTAAATACTTTTTGAAAAATGGAAAATAAAGTATTTAGAAAAAATCGACCCGTCTCACAACCAGCTCCGATGGGACTAAATACTTTTTGTTTGTAAATACATACTTAATATACATAGAAAACACCCAGACCTCTGGCGCAGAAGGCAGATATCCTACCCCTGCGCCAGATCGGTCGGGCTAATACTCATTTACTTACTTAATTAATACTTGTACAATAATGTACATTATGAAACATTTTTTTATTCACAACGGGGTAGCACTTAAGTGCTTATTATACTTGGCTAAATTCAGCTCAGCATCTAATTAAGCATAGATTGCTTGTTTTGATTGCGCATCACTTGCTACAAATGAGCTCAAAGAAAGCAATGTATGCTTAATTAGATGCTGAATTTAGCCAAGTGTATTTTACAGGCTGTACTTCGGAGAGTGCGCTTCTGAGCTGCATGAGCTCATTCCGCCATCCCCGTTCTACCACCGAGAATCTAGGCGCACAGCGGGCTATCATCCTTAGGGCGTTTGTGCACTACCACTGAATTTTACCGATCCGGAAAAAAACGGATGCTTGTATTTAATTAATTACTAATATAAATGATTAATTATTAAAATACAAGCATCCGTTTTTTTCCGGATCGGTAAAATTCAGTGGTAGTGCACAAACGGCCTTACTTGGTTAACATCCCGCGGATGCGTACCAAGCGCTTTTCTTCTTCCTTTGTGATGCGCACCGCCAAGGAATGGAATACCCTACCTGCGTCTGTTTTCCCGAATGACTACAACCCTGTTATTTTTAAAGCTAGAGTGAATAGGCTGCTTCTGGGTAAGCTCGCCCCATCTTAGGCTTCTTCTCAACCCTAAGGTTCAGTATGAAGCCAAGAGCAAGCCCATGCTATATAAAAAAATAAAAAAAAAGTGTAATAAGCCCTTAGCCTGCTAAGTGGTGATAAGGCTGAAGGTGGAAGCGCACTACTCGAATTCTCAGTGAGGAATTGGCTATCATTGCATTGTATTGTATGGTAAAGTTTTGTTTATGTAATACTTATCAAACTTTAATTCATCCACATTCATCCTGTCACGAGTGAAAAAACTTAAAGTTTTAATGATTTTCATAAAATGGAAAATTTAAGCTAGATGACTCGGCATCTGTAGGTGACTGGATCGCAAGAAACTAACACCTAAGCAAAGAAACAAAGAAAGCTCTAATGATGGAATTTTCCTCAGTTTTCACTTCTCTCCCATCAGCTTGGGACTAGCACACATTTGCTCACGGGAATTGCAAGCTGATGCCATGCGATGCGTAATTAGTAAAGTTCAACAATTTTAGGTAGGCATATCTACAGTGCCACAAACTTTGCTGTGCCGGTGACAGCGGCGCTACGTACGGTTTTCTTTTTTTTGTAACAATTTAACCGGCCCTGACTTCTAAGAACTTCAGCCGCCAGCAGCGCTATGGTTGGACATCAACTTGACAGCAAAATGACATTAAAAAAATACGCTAGTTTCACATTTTGGCCACCGGCACAGCAAAGTTTGTGGCACTGTAGCTTGAAATATTTTAAAAGTTAGAGGGTGGGAGATGGGGGGGGGGGGCACACACATTTTACCACTTTAGAAGTGTCTATCTTTCAAAACATTGACTTTCAGAAAAAATGGTTTAAGAAACCTTAATATTATTTTTAGAGACCTATTTATGACACCTCACTCAAATAGGTTTGATGAAAAAAAATGTACAAGTTTCAGTTCCATGTATTTTTTTTTTGTATAAAAATCGTAATGCGGTTTACAGAATACATCTTGCCAAGTTTCAACTATGTAGTCCTTATAGTTTTGGAATAAAGTGGCTGTGACATACGGACGGACGGACGGACAGACGGACAGACAGACAGACAGACATGACGAATCTATAAGGGTTCCGTTTTTTGCCATTCGGCTACGGAACCCTAAAAAACGTCCAATTCATTTTTATGATATCTAATTGTACCTAATTGATTCGTGTTATAGTAACTTACTTACCTAAATACGATATAGTTTTAATAAAACAACACGTTAACTAAATTTAATGGCATAATATTGAGGGCCAGATTGAGATGTTGGATGGATTTTATTTTATTTTTTATGAGTGCAATTAGTGGTCGACGCCATTTTAGTACATTATAACTCAATGATCGGCGCAGACACAGCCAGTGGTTGGTGGTTGATCGCTAGCCGTTGCGGCGAGCTTCGTGGGTTCGCGTTCGCGCGCAACCTTAAGGTGATACTCGGAAAAATTGTGCTGAAGCGAGATAGCAATGAGAAAACGACGCGCGCGGGGGCGAGACCGAATTTGCAGATTAGACAAAAAAAAAAACACAAAATCACTTCGTATTTAAAAACTATAGCGATTTTAAAAATAGCTTCTACACGATCCTAAATATTATTGGTGTCCACTAATTAAACCAATTTCCAATAGTATTTGTAACCCCATTTAAGAATAATCTTGAATTTTCGTATTTTTAGAGGTCTTTTCGAAAATAAAAAGTGTCGAGGCAAAATCATAAAATCGTGTTTCTGAAACTTTAACGAATCTAGATAAAGGTATGAAGAAATATATACTTAGGTATCTTATTACCAGATTTGTAACATCTCTAACCGTCCTATAGTTTTCTATCATAAAGTCCATACTTTTTCCGAGTAGCGCCTTAACAGAGGGCGGTACTGTTGCAGTTGTAAGTAGGGCTGTCACAATTGACATGAAAATTTACTCATTTAACTAGAAGTTAATGGAAAACTTATAAGGTAGTTTACTATGACAATCAAAGAAAAATGAGGAAAACTAAAAATACTTTTTGCTAAATTCATTCACTTGTGTTCGGTTTTTCGTGTTCACATACCTATAGACTAATGTACGAATAAGGATCGACCTTCTCTCAACTGTTGGTAAACAGTTGTATTCGTCTAATATGAAAATTTATAAAAATATGTTTTAATTGGAAACAGATGATCGAAAGTCGATCCCTATTCGTATCCCGTACTACACTACGCTACCTTAGTACTCTACGTAACATCTGATTTTATGTTTACGTTAAGAATTGTTTAAATATAGCTAATTGGACAAAACAGTAGCTTCAATCAAAGAGTACTTTACTGTAAAGGTATTCTCTCTATTAAAATCTTTACCTTACCTAATCTTTACCAGCTCTCTCGATTAGTTTAAAAGAAAACGTAAGTATTACAAAACTCATACCTATTCCGCTTGTACTCTGCCAACCCTAGTCGTACTGACCTTTCCAAGTTAGGATTTTAACGCGTATTTGGTTGCAATTTTCTGAAAAAAGGAGATAATAATTATTTCAATGGAATTGAATTATATATGTTTATAACATATATTTAGCACATTGAGCGTTGTGTTGTAGTTGCTGTAAATGATCTGAGATTTATTTCTAGTAAAAAAATATTTTTTTTATTTTATGGATGAAAGTGGTGAAAATACCTACTTACTTACTTTTGTTTTGGATTCTTACAACAATTTTACAGTATCAGTAGTTGTCCTGATAGAATACTGTTTCATTTAAGCAGGGTATGTAACAATAATAAGACAACAAAGAATGTATAAAAATTCAAACATAACTTTGCTCCTTGTTTGAATAATAGTAACGTAAAACCTTCTTCCGAAGTTCAGCAAAGTCACTGAAAAAGTACGCACTCTTTTTGCCAAACTTTTTATTTTTCTTTTTTATTACCATTTAGCAGTCAGGCTGTCAATGTTATTGCAGTCTTTTGTTATCTGTTTGAGACCTCGAGTGGACCTCTAATTTCTGCAATAATGCCCAATGTCACGGCTGCGAGCCGCGCGTGAGCCTATCGAGTTTCCTCTTTTGTTTCAAAATTGACTTGGGATTTTTTAATTGTTTCCGTGACTGGTTGAGGTTGCAGATATGTTCTGATCTTGTGAATTGATAGAAGTTTTATAATTTATTTTATTTTAAGTAAGTACTTTGTGGTAAAACTGTCCGCTTAAGAGTAGGTAATCAAATCAACGTTTTCTGTGAAGGCTTCGAAGGAATAATTCAGTAGAATCGCCTATTTTTCAGGGGCACTCTCTGACAACAGTCCGAAGGCAGTGGCTCGAAGAGCGACTCCGTAGCTCAGTAGTTAGAGTATTCGCTCGGACTGTGAAAGGTCGTGGGTTCGAGCCCATCGGAGCTAGCTATGAGACGGGTCGTTTTTTCAAATACCTACTTAATTTTTAATAGCCCGAAGGCAGTTTGTTTTTAAAATGATACCCCTAAATAGGTAATAAAAAATTACAAAATTTGAACAGCGTATCATTGTGGGATCTTTTCTTACAGTGAACAATTATTGAGTAAAGACATTAACTTTTAACAATATTCTGAATATCTCCTTGGGTGACCTCCCTTCTTTCCCTTGTTCTCGCGTCCTTCCCTCGGCGAGGCTGCCCAAACCTGAAGCTAGGTCGCGCCACCGACGACGACGCCTTTCACCGCAGAGAGTGACAGTGCGCCGGTGACGTCACGAGGCCGTGCGTGACGTCAGGCAAGTATGACGCTATTTGAGAGTTCCGTAGCCGAATGACAAAAGAAAAACGGAACCGATATCTGCCCGTCCGTCCGTATGTCACAGCCACTTTATTTCGAAATTATTAAGAGTCCATAGTTGAAATTTAGTAGGTAGATGTCTTCAGTAAACTGTTTTACGATATTATTATTTACATAATAAAAAAAAATGGGGGCTCCCCCATAAACACAAAGGTTTCATAAAACATTTTTTCTCAGTAAATTTTTTGAAAGATAGACACTTCCAAAGTGGCGAAATGTGTACCCCCATCTAACTTTTAAAATAAAATAGTGAAATATCTAGAAGAAATATACCTATGCTGTAGATCTTAATAAAAACTTTAATTGATTTAAAGGAGATATACTTAAACACATCTTAGATTTCTGCGCGAACTGTTCATTTAAATAAAACACTTTCACGGATTTTGCACGCATTTATTCAACAATTTTTAGTTGTTTTAAAGGTTTTTTTGGTTTATCCGACGTTTCGGCACCTTTCCAGGGGCCGTGGTCACGGAAAACTACGGAGATATACTTATAGCACATGGAAATCGTACCAAAAAAGTGGTGTTGCCTTGCATTAAATGAGGTAGTTCTGATTTTTTTATATGTTAGTAGTGATGAGATAGTAATGACAAATCCAAGTTTTCCACCTCGAAAGCCCTCCGGATCATTGATAAATATTTAAAAATCAAATAAATTTTCAATTTTTTGTCAATTTTTACCACCAAGGACCTGTGTTACGGCAAAAGTTACTATGCACGCTTTGAAGTAGACTAAATTTGCAATAAAAAGAGAATAATTTGGTTCTTGTAAGTCAAATAGTATTTAAGATATAATCCATACTAATATTATAAATGTGAAAGTGTGTTTGTTTGTTTGTTTGTTTGTTTGTTTGTTTGTCCGTCTTTCACGTCAAAACGGAGCAATGGATCGACTCGATTTTTGGTATGGGGTTAGTTTGGGAGCTGGAGAATAGCATAGGCTACTTTTTATTCCGGAAAATTATAAAATAAAAATGTCAATTTTGTATAGAAAATCGATAAACTGTCGTACTATACAAAACTGTCATTTCTTCCATAGCCGCTTCCAAAGAGGTATGTCAAAGAGTATTGTAATCACTGACGTTTTAGCCGCTTTGGATTACCTACTTTTTAATAAGTGACATTTGTGGCAGGCAGTGTATAAAACAACGTTTGCCGGGTCAGCTAGTATAAGATATTTAAAAGTTTGAAAAAATTCAAAAAAAGGAAGTATTACAGTTTTTTTAGTTTTCGACATCTTGACCCATAGTAGTGGGTTTATGGCAAAAGATAAATTATTAGTTATTAAAGTTCATTAAATTTCCAACAAAATGAGACCAATTAGTAATATCAACTTACACTTGATAGTTCCTGAGACAGCTGAGGTAGGTAAGTAAACAATTATGTAATAGAAGGCTTTGCAAAAGCCCTAAAGGAAGAAGGATCTGGGAGACGTTCCCGTTCTACCTTGTTAATGACACGCAAACCTTAATCACCTTGAAAGCATACCAAAGATGTAAGGTTGTACCAGCAGATGTGGTTGCAGGAAAGCAGAACTCAAATGTTCCGGTGTTTGCAGCTGTTTGCACCTGATGGGTGATGACATTGATGAACCATTGATTGATAACCCACCATCAAAGGACGATTTTGACCGTCCTGAGCAGTTCGATGAAGAAATTATACCTCAGCAAGCTGCCCCCAAAAAGTGTGCTGTGGATTCAGAGGACGTGCCTGGTCCATCAAAATTATACATACAATGTACATAATTGATCCCACCACCTCCCAGATCCTCCTTCCTTTAGGGCGTACTTCATTTTGCAAACCCTTCTATTACATAATTGTTTACTTACCTCAATAACTTTGAACAGCTGTCTCAGGAACTATCAAGTGTAAGTTTATATTACTAATTGGTCTCATTTTGTTGGAAATTTTATGGACTTTAATAACTAATAATTTATCTTTTGCCATAAACCCACCCACTACTATGGGTCAAAATGTCGAAAACTAAAAAAACTGTAATACTTCCTTTTTTTGAATTTTTTCAAACTTTTAAATATCTTATATTATGTCTTTTAACACTATTTGACTTACAAGAACCAAATTATTCTCTTTTTATTGCAAATTTAGTCTACTTTAAAGCGTGCATAGTAACTTTTGCCGTAACACGCAGGTCCTTGGTGGTAAAAATTGACAAAAACTGAAAAAAATCTGAAAATTTATTGGATTTTTTAATATTTAATAATGATCCGGAGGGCTTTCGAGGTGGAAAACTTGGATTTGTCATTACTATCTCATCACTACTAACATACAAAAAAATCAGAACTACCTCATAAATGTACGATTTCCATGGACTATTAGCAGGTTCTGAGATATAACACATTTTCAAACACAGGATCATTTAGCTGAGTCATCAGCTTCTATTCAAATTCAACTACGATCGTCTTCTTCGAGAGCGAGACCTCCTATTGATAATACGAAAAGTCCTACTGTCGTTTGATGATTTGATGATAATACTAATATTATAAATTAAATCGCTACTCGGAAAAAGTATCGACTTTTTGATTTAAAACTATAGGACTGTAACAGTTGTTACAAATCTGGTAATAAGATATATATTTCTTCATACCCTTATCTAGATTCGTATAGTTTCAAAAACACGATTTTATGATTTCGCCTCGACACTTTTTCTTTTCGAAAAGATCTCTAAAAATACGAAAATTCAAAATTATTCTTAAATGGGGTTACTTACACTATTGGAAATTTGTTTTATTAGTGGACACCAATAATATTTAGGATCGTATAGAAGCATTTCAAAAAAATCGCTGTAGTTTTTTAATACGAAGTGATTTTGTGTTTTTTTGCCTAATCTGCTAAATCGGTCTCGCTCCCGCGCGCGTCGTTTTCTCAATGCTATCTCGCTTCAGCATAGTTTTTTCGAGTATCGCCTTAATGTGCAAGTGTTTTTGTTTGTTTGTCCATACTTATTTTGCGTCGAAAAGGAGCAACGGTTCGACGTGATTTTTGGTATGGGGTTGATTTGGGAACTGGAGAGTGACATGGGCTACTTTTTATCCCGGAAAAATATCAGATTCCTACGTGATAACGTCGTGACGTCGTGTAGTCCAAGCCGCGGGCGGTAGGCTAGTCCTTATCTATACATACATACAAATAAATAAAATTGGAGTGTCTGTTTGTAATATTAAAATAACAGCTTTTTACTACATGCATATGATTATATATGTCGCAGGGATTTTGTCAAAGTCGTGATATTATAATTCCACTAGTGAAATTATAATTTCACGTGATATTATGAATAGACAGTACGAGACAGTATGCACACGGCTGCGAGCCTCGGAAGTCCTGTAGAACACGTGATAGGTTAGAAATTTAAGGCGATCGCGAAGCGCAGCGAAGCGGTTGCCTTAAATTTCATGGTTATTTTTTTTATTGATACAAAAGTACTATCTATTTATAATTTAACTAGTGGAATTATAATATCACATCAAATTATAATTTTACTAGTGGAATTATAATATCACGACTTTGACAAAATCCCTGCGACATATACACCACTAAATTTTAATTAGCATAAATATTTTAGGGGATGTTAGTGCTCATCAATATGAACAACTTTCACTATGGGGCCAACCATGGAATCGCGAAAAAAAAATCAGCTGTTCCATACATTTCAGTCGACTCGATGTTGTACTTTTGTATGGAACAGCTGATTTTTTTTCCCCGATTCCAAGGTTGGCCCCATAGTGAAAGTTGTTCATATTGATGGGCACTAACATCCCCTAAAATATTTATGCTAATTAAAATTTAGTGGTGTATACGGTACATTTACCAAAATAACCTTTTTTACCATTTTTGTCTGTCTGTCTGTCTGTTTGTTCCGGCTAATCTCTGAAACGGCTGGACCGATTTTGACGGGACTTTCACTGGCAGGTAGCTGATGTAATAAGGAGTAACTTAGGCTTAACTGGATGTAATTTGCAACAGAGATACATTATAAGCTGGAATTACACATAGGATACTTTTTATCCCGATATTCCCACGGGAACAGGAACCACGCGGGTGAAACCGCGGGCGGCCGCTAGTGTATTTATATAAATCTGATGTAGTTTTTTCACCCAACTCCTCCTAAACGGCTGGACAGATTTTGTTGAAATTTTGTGTGTATAATTCAATGTGTTCCTGCCGGTTTGAAAACACAATTGGACCCGGTAGGTGGCGCTGCTGTCGGTGTGTCACCAGTTATTAATTCAGGCAGTACGAAGTTCGGCTGGTCAGCTAGTAACAAAACGATAAATGCATCTAATTTAGTATGTACCGTGGTATGTACTCATTTGATTTGTGGTGGCAAATATCAATGTAAGGTCGCCACTGTCTCAGTATTTGTGACGTCGCAAGGCTATTGATGACGTCATGACCTTCTGATTTAACCAAAATCCAATACCAAAAGAGTATTGGGTGTCTGTAAAAGGTATATAATATAGACGACCAACTTTATTGAAGGTGCTTTATGACGATGCCAGTGTACGTGTATAAATAAAGGATATTTTTATATAAAGTAAGAAGCAAAGGATTTAACTAAGATTAAGAACGTATAGTTGCTCCTTAAAAATGGTAACCAAAATATACCTACTACTTACTTATTTGTAGAGCGGTTGTATGCCAAAACATCTGTGACTCTATCAGCATTATGCAGTTCTGTAATTAACATGAGAAAGAAACAAAATACTGTGCGTGTAATCTTGTAATCCCTAGTACTTACATGAATTTTAGTATGTACCAAATTTTATTAAAAACGTTAAATATAACAAGAGGATCTGCGGTTTCTCGTACGAATTTTTATCTTTTTTTTCAGCCCCTCTAACATTCATAATAGCATTCCCAAGTCCCAATCCGTCTCTACACCACAATTTTTACCGACTTCCAAAAAAGGAGGGAGGTACTCAATTCAACCCGTATTTTTTTTTTTTTTATTTTTTTTTTGTTTGATGTATGTATACCGATTACTCTGGCGTTAGTGATCCGATTTTAATAGTTGTTTTTTTGTTCGATTGGGTATACTTTCGATTTGGTCCCATATAAGTTTCATTTAGATCCGATAACAATCTTCGGCCTGATGTCATGGGAGTCATGAATTATTAGCAGAAAGTATAATGTCATCCATGTAAGTAAACGTTAGGTTTTTGTTCGGGCTGAATAGTTTGTTCTTCAAAATAGCGTCAATAAAGTCACACGCGGAAACTAATTATATACTAATTATGTCATAGTATAATGGGTATATGGGTTTCACTTCCAGGACCTCGATTGGTGATGTGGGTTATCACCGCGTTTTGCAATCGTTGCGGTTAAGCAACGTTTGCAAGGGCTGGTCGTAGGATTCAATGAAAAATTACTATCTATACTATTCACCGATCTCAATATTTTTTTTATTTAAAAGAGTATACTCCTGTTTTGGTCTCATTATAACCAAGTCAGGATCTGATGGTAGAATCCAGGGGAACGAGGTAAACCCGAAGATAGATTAGGTGTTTTATGTATTTTCTAAAAATTTTCAACCATATGCATCTGATAGCCATCAGCTCATCATCATGAGCTGGTGATGGAAGATACAACTCCTCAATGGTTAGGAGTTGGAGGATAATTCTTGAATTATTGTTGATACGTAAAAAAATATAGTTGTAATCTTTCAGGTTATTTAGGTGAGCTGATGATGGAAGGTAAAACTCCTTAGGAGTTAAAGCATGTTTGGTTACGTACCACCGAGACCTTAAGTTGTATTCTTTCAAGTTTTTTAGGTTAGCTGATGGTGGATGGTGCATAACAAACAATCTGTTGTTTGTTATGCACCAAATGTTCTGACATTAAAAGAAAAAATAATTTTGTGTTCTGTGTGCATAACAGTTATAACCAAGGAATTTATAAGTACCTACTACGTTATAAATTCCTTGGTTATAACAGAGTTAGAGATGGTGATTCTCACAGAACATACCTAGTAGGGAGAAAATATTTCCGTGTTCTGTGGTGATTCTTGTCCGAGATATGGGTTTTAGTAGCTGCTCATTGCGCTACGCTTGCTCATTTTGCGGTTTCTTTTGGTAGCGTTCTTATACTAAAAATGGAAAAATTAATTTTTTTATAAAAAAATAAACCGCCTTCAAAAAAACTGTAAACAAATTTCGCTTCCCAAAAACACGTAAAAATGAAAAATAAATTAAATCATTCAATTCAAAGGACGAAAGTCCGGGATTTTTTTTAATTCATCTTGGAACTTACTGATCTGATTGAAGTCGGTGACAAGCCCAAAGTAACAAGAATAAATACTTAGTGAAAGAATAACACACAAAACCTACTCATGCGCGGAGTGGTGTGAATTGTAACCTATCAAATACATAATATTACATGGCTTGGCACCGACTTCAATCAGATCAGTAAGTTCCAAGATGAATTAAAAAAAATCCCGGACTTTCGTCCTTTGAATTGAATGATTTAATTTATTTTTCATTTTTACGTGTTTTTGGGAAGCGAAATTTGTTTACAGTTTTTTTGAAGGCGGTTTATTTTTTTATAAAATTTTTTTATTAATTAAAATTGTTTCAGTCGTAAAAACAGACAAGATAAAGCAGTGAGAGTAGGGAAAGCCCCACAACTTTCCTAAATCGTTCTATCTGAAGATGTGACGTGATATTTAATTTTCTTGTCATATTCGTAGTTTTGCATATATTTTCATTTAATGGACATGCATGAATGTCAACCGCACACGCAGGCGATACCTTCACATGCGATCATTGTGTCATCATACCATATCATAATCATTCGGGCGTTAAGCACTAAAATATTTTAATAACGTGATAGGTAAATTAGCTATAGAAAGCTAGTATTTTTAATTGCTTTATTTTCTCGCATAAAATTAATATTACTGAATGTGTTGGCGACTGGCTGAGATGCCACCTTTTTGATACGACAGTTTATATTTTTATAATGACGTTTACTTTTAAATCTGCTTCACATTTGGATTGACTTGAGTTGTCATTTTTAGTTTGGTGTTGTGTGTCCCTTTGCCTTGTATATAGTTGATATTATTTTACTTATTAAATTGTGATTACCAAAACTAAGTGTTTCCATCATCCTTCTACTAAAATTACATACAGTCCACTTCGCTCACCAACAGAATGAATAACAGTATTTCTATTAAACTATGGGTTCGTTCTTGCTGGTTGCTGGCATTTTCTGAAGAAGGTTTCCAGAAGATGCCTATGCACTCTAATCTTGAAAACATTCTGGTTGTACCTAATGTATTAGGAAACACAGATGCAGGGAGGGCGTTCCACTCTTTTGCGGTACGCATTATAATGAAGTTGAGAAACGTTAGTGCTGGATCTGGGAGTAGAAACCAGGTAGGGGTGGTAGCCTGCAGTGCGCCTGGATTTTCGGTGGTAAAAAGGGGAAGGCGGTATGAGCTCATGTAATTCATGAGCAGACTCTCGGAAGTAGTCTATAAATAAGTTTGTAAGTAAAAATTTCCTTTTTACGACAAGCTTTTTTGCTGACTATACTTTAAAATTGTAATGTCATCTAAACCAAACTTGTATACAAAATTTCAGCTTAATCGGACACTGGAAAGTGGGTCAGATTAAGTTTGCAAGATTTAACCCGAACGACCATACATACACTGCAAGTTAAATTAAAGCTTGTAAAAAGTGACAAAATGGCAACTACGGCGATGTGCCGGGCAGTAAAGCTTACTCGACACCAACTTTTTGTCGCCAATGATCCTCTTTGCTCTACGCTCGACCGTATCCAACGCAGCCTAGCAACTCGGGCCTTTTGGATTCGATGGATGTGCCTAAATTAATATTTGAAGACAACTCTACGTGACTCTACACCAAGAAGCTCGAGAGTGTCGGTGAATGGGACAGGTGCACCCAGGAAAGTATCAGTTAGATGGAAAGGACTCCTTTTAGCGGTGACAAAGTACGTCTGTGTCTTGGAAGCGTTGAAACTGATGATGTTTTTGTCTCCCCAATGTGACATGAATTGATTCAACGCCGAGTCCATCCGCTCAACCATGGCCTCCCTCAATACCGTAGGTTGCCGCACCGGGTAAAGTATCTCTCCATGACTGTACTGTCGTCTGCATTGTAATTTGGCACGCAGATAGGTATTATGACGTAAGCGGACGCGCTAAGAAAGGACTTTGTTAAATTCAACCTCTAAGGAGATGAAACAGAGGTAGGCGTTCCCCGAATCGTACATGAAGTCTGGTCTCATATAAGGTCCATTTGCCACCAATACAAAAAAAAACATTAAATTCTAGTCCATTCCATCATGCTAGTGTATGAGAACGTTATTATGAACAACAACGATTGACTCACGGATTATATAAAGAATATTAAACAACAAACGTAATCAAGGTGTTTAGCAACAAATTGTAATTTTACTTTCTCATATGAGGTCATAAATCTCACGGGAACTAAAGACTAAGTAGGTATAGGGTAAGTCACGGATAGATGCCGCGGTGGGATACATGCCGCGATTTTAAAAACTCCTATGAGGGTAATGACCTCAAGTTCGATTTGCTGTATACTAGATAGCTCACCCCATATACTTCGCCAGTCGGCCGTGAGAGGCGCTGTAAAGCAAGTGTGTGCGTCACAGTCGGCAATCAAAAATTTTGACAATCGAAATAAAGGACCAAAATTATTTCATTGCCCTTTTGGAGGCTCTACTCTTTTTTTATGAAGAATGGATTGTCTTTGTGACGTATTGATCGTAATGTAAGGTATTTAAATAAATACTCAAACATGTTTTTATTTGTTTATTTCATTATGTTTCATATTTATATAAGAAGGCATCTATCCTCTACGATACGGATACTTGCCTCGTTTTTGATCGGGATAGATGCCCTTAAAGGCGTCTATCCCTAAACCAAGCCACTTAATCCTTACTAACGCATACTTCTAATATGATTATTTTTCTTTCATTTCAGTACCAAAATGCTCCGAAAATATAAAAGATGGTCCGGGTCCAACCACGTAATATTAATTAATCAAAAAATAACTTAGATGCGGCGTTATTAGATTTGGAACGAAATAATTTAAAATGGCATCTATCCTGAAGATATTCCTTTATTTCGTTTGTACAACAAAATTTGGGAGGATAGGCGCCATTGGAGGATTTCTTTTATAATGGAGTGTTTTGATTATCGTTATGATTTCTTTGGCACAGCATACCATAAAGTTTAAGCAAGTTTAAAAACGATAGATTTTGTTATAAAATGACACGAATAACAGTAAATACGTAGCTTTTCGTACCGTGGCATCTATCCTGTAACGCAGAATGTAGGTCAATGACTCATTTAGAATGAAATAATGTTTTTCAATATATTTTATTTCCTTTCTAAATTATGTTTTTTAATTAATATTCTCAAATTCAAATATATTTCTCACAGGGGCAACTATCCGTCCGCCCTATTTGACTGGTGAGGCGACAAAGTATCCTCCAAAAATTAGTGGTCTGCAAAAATCAGTGTAGCTCATACTCTAACTACAATAATCCAATATCTGTTAAACGATTTTATAGATGACAGATTGTAGTTTATGTATTCATAAGTAGTTTGTTGATTTTGCACATGCTAGGTAAGTAGTGCGGCAATTGCAAAAAGTGCGGCACAATCCGTGACTTACCCTATAATTAAATAGCGCCGCGGCTCTAGATTTGATATTTTTGATAATCAGTTTCTGTTTTTTCATACTTTATTTTCTTTTTATTGTATATTTATCTTCATATACATATCTAATATTATAAAGAGGAAAGATATGATTGTTGATTGTAAGTTTAAAATTCACAAACTACAGGACCGATTTCAAAAATTCTTTCACCTTTAGAAAGCTACAATCTTCCCGAGTGACATTACGCTAGTTGCAACCGCAAAGAGACACTATTTTACGATAAAAGGTGTGTCCTTTAACGAGTATTTAGGACGTTATATCTCTAACGATACTACTCTATATTGTAACGATGTCGATTCGTACCAGTCATTATGGATGGTTAAAAACTCTATGATGACTGGAAACTTCATCTAGTTCTACATACTGGCCATTAGTTTTATCGAATCCTATCCTGTACCCCGAGTGTAAGTTTTTTTGTCAAGCAAACGCAAACTATTTCGAGTACGTATTTATGTCAATTTGTATGAAAACTGCATAAGCGCGCTACTCGCCGCTAGAGGCGCTGATACAGTTTTCATACAAATTGACATAAATACGCACTCACGATAGTTTGCGTTTTTTGACATAAAAACTTACACTACGGGCACTGTTCTTTCAATTCAAATTCAAAATCTTCGTTTCATACTTACCAGAGTTTTTAAACTTTTCGCAGTCACGGGCCAATTTCACAATTTAGAGTAAGTATTATGAGCCTCATTTTATTGGAAGCCACATTTGCGTGTTTGATTGGCAAAGTTCGAAGCTTGACCGAGAAATTTTAAGTCTGCTGCACGTGCACAATCCATACTAATATTATAAATGTGAAAGTGTGTTTGTTTGTTTGTTTGTTTGTTTGTTTGTTTGTTTGTCCGTCTTTCACGTCAAAACGGAGCAACGGATCGACTCGATTTTTGGTATGGGGATAGTTTGGGAGCTGGAGAGTAATATAGGCTACTTTTTATTCCGGAAAATTATAAAATAAAAATGATTATTTTGTATAGAAAATCGATAAACTGTCGTACTATACAAAACTGTCATTTCTTCCATAGCCGCTTCCAAAGAGGTAGGTATGTCAAAGAGTATTGTAATCACTGACGTTTTAGCCGCTTTGGATTACCTACTTTTTAATAAGTGACATTTGTGGCAGGTAGTGTATAAAACTTCTTCGCGATCATTTATTTTCATCTGTGTATCTATAATAGATGTTGGTGATACCAAGTTTACCGGGTCCACTATAATTAATATGGCAAAACAACGTTTGCCGGGTCAGCTAGTTTCCTAATAAATTTGTAAAAAGTTTATACTGTGCTACTGCGGACCTCTGATACTGAATGTTATGTTATGCAACATTCTTTAACCGACTTCTAAATCAAAAAGGAGGAGGTTCTCTATTCGTCTGTATGTGTTTTTTTTTGTGTATGTCCACCTATCACTCGAAGACGGATGGACCGATTGAAATGATTGAAACGTTATTACATCAGGTTGGTTTCCAAGTTGGTCCCATTTTTTGAAATTTTGAAATCAGTTGAGTAGTTTTCAGGAAATCTTGAAAATACTGTCGTTTTCGTTACCACTTTATGTGAATTTAATACGTATCTTTAGGCATAACTCCTTTGTTTATAAACCGATTTAAATGATTCTTGTTATGTTAAAAGGGGGATACCTCAAGTTATTTTAATCGACTTCAAAAAAGGAGGTTTTCAGTTCGATCACATACCTATTTACCAGAATACACGTAAATTGCCTGCACGATGCACTAAAAAGAGTGAAATAAAAATTATTTTTATAAAAAAATAAAACCGCCTTCAAAAAAATCACATCATAAAAGTAAGAAATAATTCCTCACCAAATAAATAACGTAAGTACTTTGAAGTCGGGCGGGTTTTAACAAAACAACAAAAAATTGTACATGTTTCACGCCCGACTTCAAAGTAGGTACGTTATTTATTTGGTGAGTAATTATTTCTTACTTTTTTATGTGATTTTTTTGAAGGCGGTTTTTTTTAACATTGTTTAACTGATGTAAAGGGACACAAGATCAAGTACAAATTTAAAAAATCCAGTAGATATTATGTCTTTGTTGTCTTAATACAGTAGGTATTAAAAGTAACAGTCACTTTCGTATTTATAATATTAGTTAAGCTAGATTGTAAAGATGATTTTAATTATAGCTTTTACGAGTGATTGTTTAATACACACTTTCACTAATAATAGTAATAGTATTACTCAACAGAGATAGTAACTATGTAGTAGGTACAGTCGAACAAATTAAATCCGTGACCCATTAGTTTTTTGTAACAGATATTTAAATTCAATAAGGACGAAATTCAAAGTTATCGACACTGACCTTTATAGTTTTGACGCTTACAATTGGTTCGACATTACTTCACAATTTTACTAATAGAGTCTACTAAACCTATATACTTAAATCAATGCAATCTAAACTGATGTCTTACCTATTAAACAAATTAATGGAGATTCAGTTTTTTGTAATGAGCAATTTTCCAATAGGTATCGTAAGCTTATTTCAAATAGGTGCAAGAGATGGCGCTAGCGAAACTTTTCTTTTTTTTTAATAACAATACCTTGGACGTTTGTCAGCCTACACTAAACAAAATAAAATTTTAAAATGTAAATAAATATGTAAATAATCTTGTTATATAAGTCTTTATTTCTAAATTACTACTTTTAGAAAACACAAACAACAAGCGATCAAGAACGAGTCGTTGACATTTTGTGGCAGTGTTGCCATAATCAGACTTTTTGCACCCCCTTTAGACCAGATAAACAAATGTGAAGTAAAACGTTTTCTTTTCTTTCTGACATTAACAGTTATTTAAATTAAAATATAATCAAAATCAGGTAAAATAAGAAAAAAACGATAACTCATTAATATATATACGCAACAAAATTCGTGAAACAATACATTCAACTTTCCCGTAAACTGGGGAACGCAAAAAAACATACCATACATGAACATTAAGAAAAAAAAGAAAAGTGGTCGCAGCGACATCTATTGAGCATTATAGAACCTACTGGAAAACTTCTCATTTTAATGGTTTTATCATAATTATTGTCATGTCAATGGTCAAGTCAATCCGAAACTTAAACTTAAACTTAGGCGTGGGTCTCCGATAGCTTTGATTAAAACGACTTTCTCGGCATGAGTGCGCATTGTTGATAGGCGAAAACAACGACCCTTTCAATGCTGAAGCACAGCTGAAGATAAGTAATCCATACTAATATAATAATAGTGAAAGTGTGTTTGTTTGTTTGTTGTTGGATTTGTACACGTCAAAACGGATCGACCCAATTTTTGGTATGGGGCATAGATTAATGACTCTTCGCTTTTATTCTAAGGTATTATGGGGATAGTATGAAAGATGGAGAGTGACATAGGCTACCTTTTATTACGGAAAATTATAAAATTAATATGGTAATTTTGTATGGAAAATCGTTTTACTGCCGTAAAAAACTATCATTTCTTCCATGGCCGCTTAAAATGAGTATGTAGGTAATAACGTGACGTTTTAGCCGCTACTTTTCATAAGTGACATTTGTGGCAGGTAGTGACAAAACATCTTTGGCCTATCTTTATTAAATGTTGGTGATATGAAGTTCACCGGGTCCGCTAGTTATTAAAAATACAAAATAAGTAGTATACTTATCGTTAGTACAGCAGTTACAAACAAACAAAAACAACATTCCCTTTCATCGCCAATAAAGAAACACAAAATTGGGCTTACCCAACTATATCTAAACGAAGTGTGATAACGCAAAAAATGACTTTTGCTCGTCATAAGCTATTGGGCAAGTCAACTAGTCGATAAAAAGTCATTACTGCCAACTATCGCACGCAATGGTTACATTAATTAAACACATTTTTCTACGGTCAGTATGCCGTCCCTTTCGTGAGTACAGCTATATGGTACGTGCATCTCTTTCTAAATCGTAGAGCTCTGTGTTATCGGTGCGCGAAAGTGGCAGGTCGCGTGCGGAGAAAGAGTCGACGACCGCGCGGGAGCAACGAACGTCTTTGCGGCGCAGGCGCATTGTGCTCGACGCTGCCCCCCCTCCCCCCCGCTCTGCGAACGCACAGCTTGCATATGGAGTTGAGAGCACCCCCGTTGGTTTTTCGGGGAAACTGTCAATGACCGGGAAAAGCTAAAAAAATATATATATAATTTTCTTCCAGTTGGGTATGAAGTTTTCTCGGTGAATTTATTCACGAGTCATCGGGAAGCTTTCCACTAGTTTCCTCTAACATTTTCAAATGTGATGGAATATATCGAGAATTAAATCGTTTGCAGACCAGCAAACTTTGTCCATTACTAAAATCTTTCAAACACAACGAAGTACTCAATAAAAAAATCTTTATTTTTCACTCTCACAATCCATACAAACTTTTATAAAAGCAATCTATACTATAATATTAGCGGTTGTGCAAAATCTAATGCACCAAAGGGCTGCTCTATATGATATAATCTAACGCCGGCTGCATTAGACGCACACATGCGCACGCGCATATACACGCTTAGAAAAGGCGCGTTCACACTGCCATCATGTCTAGGCACTGATGACGGAATGTTTCTATAAAATACTTTTTAAACTCGTAATATCGGTAAGCTAGGACTTTGCCAGGTGTAATTCATAAATTAAGTAATTTGAACCTCTTCGACTATTTCGGTTGCCTAATCAATCAAAGTTTTTAAACTTCAAATTATTAAAGGAATTACATTGATTTAATTTTTCAATAGGGTGTTTATCTTATGTATCTCTCTGATTTCAATATACCTTCAACAATTTGTCATGCAAGACATAAAAAATACACAATATGTATGGAGCTTTGGAAAAAAACTTGTGAGTGTCGAAGTACAATATTACCTGTAAACTGTCCTACAGAAAGTCTATTGTACAGTCAGCGTCGAATTGATATAAGCGTCTAGAGTAGTCAAAAAGATCTGAAAAACATTAAACCAATTTGATCTAGGCAGTTCGAATCATCATCATGTAAGCGCGCAAGGTGTTCAAAATATCTAGGCACTCATTGTTTCATATTTATATGAGCAGTCAGAGTGTTCAAAATTATCTAAGCAAACAACGCTATCAAAATATCAGTGCAATATAGTGTTGTACATTATGCACAGATATTTTTCACACACACGCACAGATTCGAACTGCTTAGATCAAATGGCGTTTATGTTTTTCAGATCTTTTTGACTACTCTAGACGCTTATATCAATTTTACGCTGACTGTACAAACAAAATAGATGATCAAACGAACTACTGTGAAGTTCGATCGCTATTATATGAGTCGTTTCATTCGAAGATATAATATTTACAGGGTAGTCCCTTTAACCTACAGGCAACTTCGCACGTCTTTAGAGATTTAAAAAAAAAGAAAAAGTTCACTAATCTGTCATTTACTGTTCTGTGGTCAGTTTGACGCCATTTTTCTCATTTCGTTTAGAGCAAGTTCAGAGTAATAGCGGTGTTCTAGAACAAAGCTTAACTAGTGGGTTTGTAAACCTCCGCCTGCAGCTGAGGTTTACTGGGCTGGGCGGGTTGCTATATCTTCGAATGAAACGACTCATATAATAGCGATCGAACTTCACAGTAGTTCGTTTGATCATCTATTATATTTCGTCGTTTCATTCTTTGATATAATATTTACAGAGTAGATGTTTAGAGATTTAAGTTTTGTTCTAGAAGAAGTGTTGATGGGTTGTTTTTATAAGAATAAATAACCATCTCAATTAAACATATTATGTATTTGTTCATAAGCAGAATGTAAACAATCAACCCTTAAATAATATTAAGTTTTCTCCGTACAAATTAAATACCTAATCATAAATCAGATACAAAAAAAAAAGTAACTAATCATTAGTAGGGAACGTTACGGTTCTCGCGAAGACATCTTCGCTTTCAATAGGCCGGTTATAGAACCGAGCAAAGGCTGTGTAGATGTAGGTACTTGTCCAACCAGCTGTTTTTCTTATCTCGTCTACAAACACTGAGTCGTGAGCAAGCACGGTCGAGATGGAGGCGTATCGTGTGCTATCGCCACTCTCTCCCAAGCTCCCAACAGCTTATTTAACCCAGCGGCTTAAAGACTGCGAGCTGGTGCGCTTGTGGAGTTTTTTCTATTTTAACAACAGTTTGTCTGCGTTCGAAGTCCTCATATTTTTTGAAAAATATATATGATCGACGAGGACTGAAGCAGGGCATATATTTATTTTCTCGTGAAAGAATGGCAAGTACAGCATGGGTTGTTCGCGGCCCGGGACCGAAGTTTTAATAATGTCGGTTATGGCTATCTTAACACCGTCTTGAGAAATGAATACATTTTCTAGTTTTATAAGCGTGAAAGTTTGTACCCTGTGCATTGTACAAAGTGTTCTTGTCTATGCTCAGTACTAAATTTGGGTATCAATTAGGTATGTGGTTGAGAACAAGTTGTGGGTCCCAAGTAGAGGTAATATTTAGGGCGACTTGGTTTGAGTTTGTAAGCGCCTTTTAGAACTCGTTAAATACACTCATGTAAGCCGATGTTACTGTTTAATGGTTTAAGAACAGTGAAACGGTACGGCGCGGGACGGTGATTTAATATACTTAAACGTAAGCTTCGTCAGATAGCTCCCATTCAGCATCGGGGTTGCTTTTACTTGGCTCAATATCTGAGCCGTTATTTTTTGTGTTTACTTATGACGCGTGTAGCCAAATGGTGATGAATCTACCTACATCGTGTCAACTTCTTTAAGCGTGGAAATTTTATTCCATCTACCTTGACGGTTAATGTAGCATACTACTGTAGTATTATCCATGCGCAGTAATATTGCACAATATCGTCTTCCTTTGTAAAAGCTTTCATAGGACAGAATGTTGTAAAAAAGTTATTGCGCCACCAGTTTTGGTCTTCTTAAAATTAAATTTTTGCTTTGCATTTACCGTTATGGCGCTGCAATGCCAAAAACTTCTGGCGTTCTTAAAGTTAAATCCGTATTTAGCTGCTAGACAGACCGAAATTAGAACACCAATAAAATTAGCAAAGATTCTTATTGTACGTTTCGGTAAATTTAAATAATTTCTGATAATTTGTGCAATGTTTCTGCGTTTTACAGCGATAAATGTTGCGTATCATAATTATAAAAAGCCTTGGAAAGTACAGAATTGAGAAGGCGTTAACACACTTTTTTCGCGGTTTAGGAGTCGTACCGTACGTAGTCGTACGGAAGTGTCCCCGATGCCTTATGTTAAGATTATTTTTACTAACCTTCTATGGGCCACAGTATTGTCTGATAAATAAAGAATTTATTTATTAAGCATCGTCGAAATAAATTGACTGATTTATGACCTTGGCTTCTAAGATAGGACATATAATCTCTCTCATAATTTTGGTAAAAACCCTGGATGCTGATGTTACGGATAGGCCGTAAGGCAAGTCAGTAAATTCGTCGATAGCTAAGTTTGAATTTGGAGCTTGAAAATGAAATCTTAAATATTATTCGGTCTTCCTTACATATTGGAAGTCATAAATACGCCTCTTTGAGGTCAATCGGTGCTACAAAACTACCTTGTGGTATAAGTTAAGGAGATGTTCTATAGTCTTCCATTCTAAAATAGTTTTTCTTCTCAATAAATTTATTTAATGATTTAAGATTTAAGACAAAGCGTTTACCACCATTAGACTTGGGTGCAAGGAAAGTTCTTGATATGATCTGGTCAATTACCGGGGAACAATGTGAAATTGCTCCAATTCAATTAATTTATTTATAGCTTGGACCATCTCGTGACTTTCTTCGGGGGTAAATTTAGATTAAAGCACGACAGACTGTCACTTCCGTACAAAAGGGTATAGAATATCCGTTTTGGATCCAAGATAGTACAGTTTTGTTGTATGTTATATGAAACCAACAATCATAAAAGTATTGAATTCTGCCAGCGTGTACCCTTGTTATTGTGGCAGTGCACGGGGCCTGGGTTGATTGTAGTTCTTCGCAGAAGACGAAGCAGGCTGAGGGTAGGTTCGTCGCGGTGGCGGCGCTAGCCTCTGTCCTGTCCTGTGGTTTGACCTTCCCGCCGCCCCCCTGTTTCACGGGTACTGAGGAGGTCCTGACCGGTTTCCCTGATGGGCAGGACGAATGACTGTGGACTGGACTGCAGAAGGTTTCTGAATTGTGAATGTTTTCCAAATCTGTGAACCTTGTCGTTCGATTGCCTTACTGGCTTTTATATTTTCGGATGATGTATTACCCAATAAAGAGTCATATCTATCGGAGTCTTGTAGGACGTGCAGGAAATTATTTTCTAAACTAGATGTAATAAGTTTAATCCTATCTTTCGTTAGGAAATGGAGTAAATCAATACCAAAATGCGACAGTCGTCGCTTAGATACTAAAGAGATTGTATCTTATCGTCTGAGGAGAGCAGTGTGTCCATTGCTCTATTTACCTATTGCCGAGGTACCCATATCAAGTTGTTGAAAACCAAGAAACATTTTGTAGCGTCCCCTCACGACGACGACGTCAGAAACTGCGGCAGCAATCGCTGCGTTTAATTTAGGTGCGTGCAACATTCAACAATTATTTGGTATCAAGTACCTTTGTCAAGTTCTCTTTCTGATCTTTTGGTAGACCTATTTTTCATAAAGGTGTCTATAAATTAGCTAAGCTGAATGGCATCTCCAAAATCAGGCGTATCGGACGTAGAAGCCCTCAACGCTGACAATATTATTGTAGATCGAAAGTTATCGATGTAATTTCTTGAGTGAGCCGTTTGCGATACTGCGGCATCCAAGGTTGGATGGATATTTCCAAAGATTGTTCGATAAAGTCCCGCATCGTTTTGTATGATATTTATTGTATTCAAAACAAACACTCTTTTTTGCCAAAAAAAAACAACATGAGGGTAGAATGTAAAAAATAAAATTCAAAGAATAATTTAATAAGTTATTATGGCCTAATAATTTATATTGTCCCGCAGACAATAAACTATTGATAACGTGCATCTATCCTAGAATGCAGGTAGATTCTACTTTATGTCATAATATGTGACCCATAATTAGCCCGCAGCTAATTACGATATCGCGGTTGACCCCCAGTCAATTGCGACTTAGTTTGATTTTATGTAACTTAATGAACTGTAGATAACGTGCGCCTATCCTAGAACGCAGGTAGATTCTACTTCATGTCATAATAAATGTCCCATAATTAGCCCGCAGCTAATTACGATATCGCGATTGACCCGCAGTCAATATCGATTTAGTTTGATTTTGACTAACTACCTAAATAAACTGAAGATAACGTGCGTCTATCCTAGGACGCAGGTAGATTCTACTTCATGTCATAATATATGACCTATAATTAGCACGCAGCTAATTACGATATATCGCGATTGACTCGCAGTCAATCTCGATTTAGTTTGATTTTAAGTAACTAAATAAATGTAGATAACATGCGTCTATCTTAGAACGCGGGTAGATTCTACTTCATCTCATGATATATGACCCATAATTAGCTCGCAGCTAATTACGATATCGCAATTGACTCGCAGTCAATCTCGATTAAGTTTGATTTTATGTAACTAAATAAAGTGTAGATAACATGCGTCTATCCTAGAACGCGGGTAGATTCTACTTCATGTCATAATATATGATCCATAATTAGCTCGCAGCTATTTACGATATCGCGATTGGCTCGCAGTCAATCTCGATTTAGTTTGATTTTATGTAACTAAATAAAGTGTAGATAACATGCGTCTATCCTAGAACGCGGGTAGATTCTACTTCATGTCATAAATATGACCCATAATTAGCTCGCAGCTAATTACGACATCGCGATTGACTCGCAGTCAATCTCGATTTAGTTTGATTTTATGTACCTAACTAAACTCATCTAGTGAAATCACTTGTTCATGTTCACCAGTGAACAACAAGAAACAAATGAGTATACATTGTATCTTAATATCTGATAAATTTAGTTAACTATTGTGTAGCTTGTTAATAACTTGTATGCACAAATATTCGAATAGGAATTGATAAAGCACTATAAACGTACCTGTGGCATTATCTTCATTCTCCGAAGAATATAAACGTTGGACTCGTTCAACATTTTCCTATGCGCTGCGTTTCGGCATTTAAAATAGACGCGTGCGCTCGTTGCCTCGCACGAAAAAGGAATGAGAAAAATGGCGTCAAACTGACCACAGAACAGTAAATGACAGATTAGTGAACTTTTTCTTTTTTTTTAAATCTCTAAAGACGTGCGAAGTTGCCTGTAGGTTAAAGGGACTACCCTGTAAATATTATATCAAAGAATGAAACGACGAAATATAATCACTTTAGTCTTCTGTTACCGACTTTCCAAATACTACAGCCCCTCTAGACCTCCCAAGCAAATGTATGGGATTGACATAAGCGATTGAAATGTCACGTGACCGCTAATGTCAATACCATACATTTTCTTTCTATTCTACTGGCGAATTCGCTAATAGAAAGCCACTTGTCAAGGCCCCCAGATCATCAAATGTAAAGCGAAATCTCTTTTCAGCGTCCACCCGCCGCCGTGTACGCGCCCTAGGCATAGTTTGCGCAGTGAAAGTGAGCGTGTGCCTGGTATGCGCGCTGCACCCACACGCAGCGCCGCTGCAGCCGCTGCACAGGCTGATGCTAGTAACAAGCGCATTGACTGCACGGCGCCTTGGTGGGCAGAGCCTTGGCACCCGAAGCACGAACAACTCTCCCTTGTAAACTATACGATCCATTAGATCGTATAGCTTGTAGCAGCTGCGTAGGCTGTTGCTAACTTGGCTCAACAAAATAAAATGGCATCGAAGGGACGTCCTAAGAAAAAACAAACCACCTTCAAAAAACCGCAAAAAAAACTCTCTACCTAAATCACAAAAAATCGAAATAGTAGATTGTATTACAAGGGAGCAAAATAATATATTTACGGCGAGGGCGCTTTTTTTAATCTAGAGCGCAGTGAAGGATTCTAGAGTAGAATCTCGAGCGCAGCGAGGGATTCTAAAGTAGAATCCTGAACGCAGCGAGGGATTCAATATACGCCGCCCGAGGTCAAAATAATTTTGCGGCCGAGTAATACACTCTGCTTTTCATCCCCCTCTATAAGAAAAGCAATAAAGACAACTCAAACTATTTACCTACCTTTCTCTGTCGTTCGGATACATCATAGCGCTAGTCGGGCAAGAAAAAAATTTGAGGTTTGAAATAAAAAAAAAAAAAAAAAAAAAAAAAATATGTCCATCAGGTTCCTTATAAGTATCTCCGGGGATGTCGTAGGGGGGTTGAAAATTTTGTTAGATTTTAGCTACGACTCACCGTTTACGAGATATTCTCAATTTTATAAAATTCCGTTTTTGAAAATTTCTCGGTCCCGAAAAAAGTCCCGGCTCCATACAAAATCAGTTGATTTTTTTTTAAGTACTGCACACCCTTTGCTACACTCCAACCAATGCTTCTTTAATTAGGTTCTAAATTCAAATCTCATCGTTTTGGACCCTGTTATGAAGCTGTTCAAAATTCAAATCTCATTTATACCCTCTTGTCATAACAGGTAAACAATGAATCGTTTTGGACCCTGTTATTAGATAAACAATCATCGCTTTTCGAATCGATGGGATGAAAAATAAATTAAATCCCATCGGAGCTGGTTGAGAGACGGGTCGATTTTTCTATAATAAAAATTGCATTGTAAATGCAAAAAAGTAAAAAAATTTATAAATTTAATTACTTATTTAAAGTCAAAGTCAAAATTGTTACCTATTCAATTTAGATTGTGATTTACAATACTTGTGAACGTCATAGAAGCTACGCCATCTGTTCGAAAACCCTACGGCGCGGCGGGAGACCTTGGAGAAGAACGGGCAAGAAACTCTTCAAGGGTTGTTTTTCTCTCCCTGCTTTTTTAATACAGATTTGTCAAAATGACCATAACATAGTATGATTCAGGTCAGTTTTCATCACAATTACACAATAAGTTATGATAAATACAGTTAGTTAGGTGAAATAATGATCAAAGGTAAACAAACAAAAGATCAAAATGCGCGACTTTTTCTAACTAGTTAATCTTTGTATGATCTGTCTGTGAAGTCGAAGCTTCAAGAAGTCAGGCGAGCTATACTTTCACGTTGCACAACTCAAATTCAACTAAGACTAGAAAACAGCAACACTCACAGTTGCAGCATAATCCTTTGAAAAATACACTTTGAATGCAAACAATAGGTATAGGAAATTGAATGAAAATTTCACAAAACAAAGTTGCCGCTCGCGTGTACTACACGATTTTTTCCCGAGGGAATGAGATTTTTTCCCGAAGGAAAAAGTACCCTCTATGCTTGGATCAGTTATTGTTGATCAAAGCCTCTATGCTAACATACCACACTCCATCTCTGTGCCTTTTAGCCGTTTCCAATCGATCGTTGATCCAGAGATCAAAACATATAAATATACAAAAATATCCGAACATCCAAATTTTCTTTGGATAACCACACTTTTTTTAGTAAGTTTAACAAAATCGGCATATAACTATCTTAGCACAACGAATGACACAAAGGTTGTAGGTACTATAACCTTTAATCATGGTCATCTGAAAATATGTTTATCTAATTGTTTTAGCCTATCTTCCAGCATTGATTTTTAATAACACTAGGTAATAATGTTTTAACAATTTTAATAATAACTAGCTGATCCTTGCGGATTTACCCGTGTGGTACCCGTTCCCGTGGGAATATCGGGATAAAATATAGCCTATGTCACCTAGGGAAGAATGTAGTTTTCTAATTAACCGACTTCAAAAATTGAAAAGGAGGAGGTTATCTATTCGTCGCGTTTATTTTTTTTTGTTTATATGTATGTACTCCGATTACTCAAAGACGGCTGAACCGATTGAAATGATTCAAACGTTCTAACATTAGGGTTTTTCCCAAGTTGGTCCCATTTTTTGAAATTTTGAAATCGGTTCAGTAGTTTTCAGGAAATCTTGAAAATACTGTCGTTTTGTTACCGCTTTATGTGAATTTATTACGTATCTTTAGGCATAACTACTTTGTTTATAAACCGATTTAGATGATTCTTGTTTTGTTGGAAAGGGGATACACTAAGGTATTTTAACCGACTTCAAAAAAGGAGGTTCTCAGTTTGATCACATACCTATTTGTAGGAAAAATGTGATAGTAAAAAACCACGAGCCCTATAAGTAGCTTTCAGGCGGGATTATAGGGCTCGTGGTTTTTTACTATCACATTTTTCCTATACTTACAAAAATTGCATTGTAAATGCATAAAAATAATATAAAATCACATACCTATTTACCAGAATAAACATAATGCACTAAAAAGAGTGAAGTAAAAATTATTTTTAGAAAAAAATAATACCGCCTCTCAAAAAAATGACACCAAAAAAGTATGAAATAATCCCTCCAATACTGTATTCACACCAAATAACGTAAGTACTATGAAGTCGGGCGTGAAACATGTACAATTTTTTGTTGTTTTTGTTAAAACACGCCCGACTTCAAAGTACTTACGTTATTTGGTGTGAATTATTTCTTACTTTTTTTTTTGGTGTCATTTTTTGAAGGCGGTTTTTGGTTAAAGAATTTTATAAATCGGTCCAGTAGTTCCTGAGATTAGCGCGTTCAAACAAACAAACAAACAAACTCTTCAGCTTCATAATATTAGTATAGATATTGAAAATGAAATATTAGAAAAAAAACGACCCTTCCTCCAAGTAGCTCCGCCGGGAATCGGACCCGACGCGTCGAGTAGCGGAGCTACTTGGAGGATGGTTCTTCATTTTCAATAATAAAAATTTCATTGTGAATGCAAAAAGGTATAAGTACTTAATTGGTATAGATCATTTAATAAGAGGTATTTGAAGAAACGAATACACAAAGGCAAGAAAAAACGTATTATTTATAACGCAGTCACATAAGAACTTAAATCTAATAGAAGCTAATATGAAATTAAATATTTCTTTTGGGTTATGCCTGCTTCTCGCGTGGTGAAACTGCAAGGGATTGCTTGACCTGGCATCATAAATTAAAATTATAAATTTTGATTTTGCTGCGTTAACTGATATTTTTAAACACGAAAATCACCTGTTATTCTTTGATACGGTAATTATAATTAACAGTCAAGTAAGTTATGTAAAAGTACCTAATCATCATAAAATTACTATTCGGTTTGAAAGGGAATTTAAACCAAGTTACAAGAAAAAAAGGAGTTTATGTAATAAAATTCAAATTCACCAAGAAAATAATGTAAAGTTAAAACAATAAACACAATGTACCTACCTATTCGGCCTACTTCGCATTATCAAAGTTCCGAAGTTTTAGGTTTCCCAGTACTGTTGCTTAGGTCCCCGGCGAAATTTTCCGATTGTGAAAACAGTATTTTTAGTTGAGTAGACCCAAAGAATGGCCATTGTGGACATTTAAAGTGCTTCGTCTGATTTAAAAAGTTTTCTCATTAAAATAATTTTCTTTTGAATTTCAACAGCGTTACTTTAAAAAGCTATTTTAGTTTTTTTAGAGCTTTAGAATTCTTTCATGAGTCTCTCGGTTCTCAAACTTGAGAGTTCAACTGTTATCTCTCATATGAAGAGGTCCATACTAAAAATATAGATAAAGGTTATAGGGGTTAGTTAACCCCATAAACGTAGACCGATAGCCAGCCCAGTCTTCATTAGCATTAGCATAAAACTAACCTTGTCCATAAGTACTCACTTCTACTGTGTCTGACCTTAGTGGTCAAATTTGAACTAGGCTATACAAGCACTTGTAAAGGTTTTTTTCCTTTTATTTTCACAGATATCTTTAAAGTAAAACATTTTTCATTTTTAACCGACTTCTAAATCAAAAAGGAGGAGGTTCTCTATTCGTCTGTACTTATGTTTTTTTTTTTTTTGTTTATGTCCACCGATTACTCGAAGACGGCTGAACCGATTGAAATGGTTCAAACGTTATTAGATCAGCTTGGTTCCAAGTTGGTCCCATTTTTTGAAATTTTGAAATCGGTTCAGTAGTTTTCAGGATATCTTGAAAATACTGTCGTTTTCGTTACCACTTTATGTGAATTTAATACGTATCTTTAGGCATAACTCGTTTGTTTATAAACCGATTTAGATGATTCTTGTTTTGTTAAAAAGGGGACACCTCAAGGTATTTTAACCGACTTCGAAAAAGGAGGTTTTCAGTTTGATCACATACCTATTTACCAGAAAACACGTAAATTGCCTGCACGATGCACTAAAAAGAGTGAAATAAAAATTATTTTTATAAAAAAATAAAACCGCCTTCAAAAAAACCACATCAAAAAAGTAAGAAATAATTCCTCACCAAATAAATAACGTAAGTATTTTGAACGTAAGTCGGGCGGGTTTTAACAAAAACAACAAAAAATTGTACATGTTTCACGCCCGACTTCAAAGTACTTACGTTATTTATTTGGTGAGGAATTATTTCTTACTTTTTTGATGTGGTTTTTTTGAAGGCGTTTTTATTTTTTTATAATAATATTTTTTCCGTGTTTAACACGTTTCCTGCCAAACGAGTACACTCGTAGGTTTTTTTCTCATTTTATTTGCCACCATAGAAACTGAAAAATAAGTTTAAAAAAATTAAACTAGATTTTGTGGCAAAAATAATTTGTTATCATCATTGATCAGATCCACTAAATGTAACTACGAGAATGCTCTTAGTTGGCACTGGGCGCCAGATCATGTACTACGAGTATACTCGTAAGTTGGCAGGGAACGTGTTAAAAAAGTTGACTAAGTCACGTTTTATGCGTAGGCGCACCCTGTAGGTTACGGAAGTGCGGGGCCAGTGGCCGGCGGCTTTCTTATGGAAAACGCGCCACTACGCCATCTCCACAGCCGCCGCCACCGCCGCCATCGCCACCGCCATCGCCGCCACCCGCCCGCATTGTCCCAACCCTGCGTGAGAACCGATAGACCACGTCGGATCTCATGCTTTATTGAAATAAATGTCCAAGAGGCGCCATGTCTTGAAAGGTTGTGAGAAAATTCTGTGGAAATTCTGTTTTAGTTAAGTATATGCAGTAGGATTTCTTTGTGTGGTTTCAAAATTCTTTATTATTTCTAAAAATACATTGCCGCCAACGAACACATCTTTGAAGAGCTAATGAAAACATAATAGAGAAGCTAATAACTTACTTTCTATTTTCCTTACTGTATACTAGCGTTCCGCCCGCGGCTTCGCTCGCGTGGACTACACTACGTTATCCCGCGGGAATGTGATGTTTTTCCGGGATAAAAAGTAGCCTTTGTTCCTCTCCAGGCTACAAAGTATCTGTGTCCAAAATTTCAGCCAAATCCGTTCTGTCGTTTTGGCGTGATTGAGTAACAAACATACAAACATCTAAAACATCTAAACTTTCACATTTATAATATTAGTAGGATAAAGTAATATTTTTTTAAATAGGAATAGAAGAATTATAACAGCTCTAGTTGTTTGTCCTTGTAATCGTAACAGAGTTTTCTTTAGAATATAATTTTAACCAACGATTTATCAAATTTTTTTCAAGACACACATAGCACGGTCCAATTTTGAGAAAATAAATTACAGGTCGTATATTTTTGAAATTGTTATGTTTAGATTCAAGATTCAATTTGTTTATTCAATTTAGATTATCACTATAACTATTTTGAAAAAAAAAAAAAAAACGGATTACATGGGAAAAAGTATAAATAGGGCAGAGGTACCCTTTGTGGCCGCTTTAAGGAATCTTTGACTTTTAAGCACTAAGTACTAATTTGTCTTAGGTATTTAAGACACAAATTATATCTTACATTATAGATAATTTATCTAGCTTTAAAGGTACATTTTTCAAATTTAAAATAGTAAAATAGTTTTTTGTATATAACACAAAATGTGTGAGAGGTGCCAAATGTACCGGTTTTGGCCACTTATTGATAGTTAAACTTTTGTAAGTATAGCGAAAAATCGAAACCAAACCCAGGTTAAATCAATATATTCTAATGCGCTAGAAACCAATCAATTGCAAAACAACAATTTAATTGTAAAAAACAAAGTTTTATAAAGTATTTCAACCAAACCAAATTTCTTAAAATTTTCATACAAAACATTTTTTAAAACAGAAAATGGAATTTATTGAAAAGAAATCGTATGACTTATGGAATTCTAACGGTTGTTATTATTACCTTAAAATACCTTATTTTAATTGCCTTTATAAAAAATGGCTAAAAGTTGTTTAGAAAACTTTTAGTGCATAAAGTGGCCAAAACCGGTACAGTGGCCAAAACCGGCACGCCTGCCCTACCTAACTCCGTGATCATGGGGCGCAAGCAAATGCGCTGAAAAGCGGGAACTCGAAAACTAAGCATGGTAAAAATTCTGTTTTTCATTAAAAATATTGTAAGTTATTAAAATTTTTCCTTTTTTGCATTCACAATGCAGTTTTTATTATTGAAGCTACGGAGCTACGGAGTCGTTAAAAAGCTCAGTGGTTAGAGCAGTCGCTCGGATAGTGAAAGGTCGTGGGTTCGAGTCCCATCGGAGCTGGTTGTGAGACGGGTCGATTTTTTATAAATACTTCATTTTCAATTTTAAAAAATATTGTAATTATTTATGTATAACATATCATACAATAAATCATAATTTATTTATGATTATTTCAACTAACTAATATACGCAGCAGAATTTCATATTGCTAAAAATACTTTTTTCACTGGATTTTCTTAAATAAAATTTAAAACGGACGCACTAAACAAAACAGATTTTAAGTAAATTGTTTAGGTAGCTACTGAATTTCGAGGTATTCAGCCCAGTTTAGAATTTTTCAATATTTCGACAATTTGGCAAAAACTAAACAAAATGAAATAAAAAAACCACATTAGAGAGTGATAAGTGATTCACGTGGTATCAACTGCAAATCTAGCATAATTCTAATCCATCACGTATTATATCACCGCGCGCGCATCGTTGCATTTCTCCGGCGAGTGAATGCACTCTCGCGGTTACGTAAACACTCTTGCGCACAAGTAATCGCCGCGCGCGTGTGTGTGTGCGTCGCGATGCTTTGTGATAGAGAAAAGTAGGAACGCGATCAAGATCATTAGCGATCTATTATAATACGATTTTAATCGTTGACGGGAAATGTAGACTAGTTGAAGGGAAAGTTAGTAAAATGTAATGTTTAAAATATTGCTAAAATGTTAATTTATTGAAATTTTATATTATTTTTGATGGACTAGTCTAACTGTCAAGGACACCATTCATAATATTATATCTAACTTCAAGTTCCGTATCCACTTAACGTACCGATTACATACACCTAGAAAATTACCACTATAATTTTTCGCCAGAAAAAAATAACTGTTTTTCATAGTATTCGTATGAATGACAAAGTTAAGTATATTTGCGGTTTTCGAAAATGTGTTATTTATATATACTTTTACTATATGTGGAAACTTGTAAAATAGCTTTTGATTATTTATTTATAAATATTATGTAAAATGTAAGCAGTAAGTTTTCCTTAACAAATAAAATATCTCAAAAACTTGTAAAGCCTACTTAGCTGTGATAGTTTTCCTTTTAACTTCGTCATATATATGTCTCAGCCAACTGGTTAAATCCTTCATTCAATTAAACGCCTAGGCGGATCATTTTTTCCGTAAGCTATTTTATCTTGCCATTAGGTTGACGGAGTCACAAAAAAAAATAACGACGAAATTTAAGAGCCTTAAATTTCTAACCTATCACGTGTTCTACAGGACTTCCGAGGGGTACATGCTGCCATACTTAACCATCCGCCGGATTCAACCATCGGCCTGCGACATATACAACTATCATGATTTTTTTCACGTAAGTATTCTAAAACAAAAATTTGGCTAGCAGGGGAGGGAGACACTTGACTCTAACAAAACTTTGCACTTTAAAGCTTAATAATATTCACAAACCTGTAATCACAAACACGCAAATTTTTTGGAATTGCTATCCAACGACAGCCCACACTATGGGTGGGGTAGACAAGAAAAAAAATGACATCCCCACTTCACGTGTAGGGGAGGTAAGCCAATTTTTTTTTTCAAAAGACTTCCCCACTTACCGGCGTGATTAATATGTAAGTACCTATGTATATTCATGCCAAATTACAGCTTTCTAGTACTAAGAGTCTATGAGCTAGGCTGGGGACGGACATACTGACAGACGGACATGGTGAAACTATAAGGATTCCTTGTTGCCTACGGAAGCCTAAAAAAGGCTTTTCCTTGTATAGGAAATAATGAAGTTATTAATTATTATTTCCCTTATTGTAAAAAGGGAATGAAGTCATAAAATTAAAAAGTTAAATTATTGGCTCCAAAATCAGCAATTTTCACAATATTTAAGTAATGTTTTTTTAAATGAAAATGTGATTTTGTTATATACTTACTTATACTTTTTTTTTCTTTTGGTCCATAAGTAACTATAAAACCAAAATAATTTTTCTCGCCAAATAGTAAAGTTAAATAAGATAAATTTTACAGCAGGCTATATGTAATATGGCCCGGCTATTTCACATAGATACATGCTGCTGCGGCTATTACAGCCGCAATCAATTACTTGAAGAGTTAGTGAAATTTATGCTTTCACGCGGTTTATCAGCCTACTCTGTCGCACATGCGGACCATATGAAATCGTGCCTTGTAAAAATATGTCTTTTGATTTTTTTAAGGGGTTTTATCACTATGGATGTTCCAACCCCATCGTACCCAATACATTTAACAAACTTACTAAAAAGAGAAATAAACATAAAAAGTATAAATAAATAAATAAATAAATAAATAAATAACTTCTTACATTCACACCAATTATCTAAGCCCCATTTTAATTTCATTACGAAACTGTATCATGGAAACTTGATAACGGATAAATATATACTTAAATACTTTTTGTTTGTAAATACATACTTAATATACATAGTAAACACCCAGACCAAGACAAATAGACATGTTCATGCACACAAATATTTGTCTTGTTCGGGAATCGAACCCGAGACCACTGGCGCAGAAGGTGGGTAGCCTACCCCTGCGCCAAATCGGTCGTCATATAAAAACTTACTTTTCTAAGATTATTGAATAAACTCGCTATCTCCGATTTAGGATTCGAAAAGATATTTTGGGTCATCCCTACATCTAACAAATTCAGATTAAGTAGAATTTTATAAATGCCTCTCTCTTATCCTTGTTCCTTAAACAATCCATCAGCAAATGTTGTAGGTACATCTTTTTTTATACACAACGGGGTAGCACTTAGCTTCCATCACACCTGATGATAAGTGGTGATAAGGCTGAAGGTGGAATCCTCAATCACTGAGGAACTAGCTATCTTATCTCTAACTGCCGAAACACATAATTCTGAAAAGGGCATTGTTATGGCGTCAGGCTTAGATAAGATGGTGGTAGCTAGCCAGGCGGACTAAGAACAAGTCCTACCACCAACCAAACCGACTACAATATGTACCCCCACTGGGAATCGAACCCGGGACCTCTGGGTCTGAAATCGGTGGTATGAACCACTAGACCACAGAGGCGGTTAAATTAATCTTCAGCTTAAAAAAAAATATAAAAATAAGACCAAAACATAACCGTTCTCTTTGGTGTGGTTCGATTAGGCTTCGAAACAATGAACTGTAGCTAACCTATTGTTTTGTCGTCCTTTTATATCTTTGGGATTATAGTTCAAATTGTGCATGTAGGCAAGGTAGGTTACCTTACAGTACACTAGAGCTAAGAGCTCGGCTCAGTTTCTAATCGGCGCAGCTGTTCCTCGGCTGAACTCGGCTATGTCGCCGACTTTCCTCGCGAACAAAGCGGTAGGGCCTGCGTCCCTCCATTGTATTCCCCGTATGTCTGCACAAATTAATTCAAACTAAATTTTTCTGCATACTCTGTGGGCAATCATCAGTAAGAGATTTCTACGCTGTATCTAGCCTTTTTGGAGAGTATAATTATTTCAAACCTTTGATTTGTAACGTATTTAAAAAAGAAGGCCTAATTAAAATATAGAGTGATCGTCAGATAAGTCTGCGCGCGGTAAAAATCGAATACTAATCTTTTCCATAACATTAGAACAAAAAAATGCACTGTAACTAGCGCCAAAAACGAGCCAGCCACGTGCAGAGTTATCTGACACACACTGTAGTTATTTGACAGATTAGAAGATAAACTGCGATCGAAGCAGGATCAAGAATAACAAGCTAGTTAAGTTAGGCATGTATTAAAAATAGTATTGTTGCAATAAACAAGTCATTGGTGTCGATTCGGTATACGCCTATCTAAACTAAACTAAAACCGACCGAAGACCATTGGTTTTGTTTTTCTCTTTGACTAACTGTCAAATTTAGTGGCTTTTTATTCGTCATGGTGTTTAGGTAGGCACTAAAACAAGACTAAATTTGACAGTCGTGAAGTCAAAGAAAAAAACAAAACCAATGATCTTCGGTCCCTTTTCAATTAAAAATGATAGAAAGTGACAGGACTAATTTTAGTTTAGTTTAGTTAGGCCTTAGTTAGGCGTATGCCGAATCGACACCATTGTGTATTTCCAGTGTTTCTTAAGAGCCATTTCGAACTTTGCAATTGTCTCGCTCGCACAATCAACATAATGAAAGTAAAATGAAAATGTAGGGACATAATGAAACACTTTTCTAAAAAACACAATGTGTTTTCCACAATCTATGAAAATGTTGCATTGTGCGAGCGAGACAACTGCCAAATGGCTGTAATTGCGAAATGGCTCTTAATAGCTAGAAAGATAACAGTAGGTCGTAGGAACGTTATATCTGGCGGGGCGCCGTAAGCTATCCCGGGAACACGGAAAAAAGAAGAAAGAGAGTTACGTTTTTTTAGCAAGAGAAAATCAAGAAGCAGTTTAAAAATAGCGTAAGGGTATAGATCCAGAAAATAATGAGAGTGGATCCGGGTCCAAGAAGAATTATACAAGGAAGTATTGTCCCATAATTAACAATTAACTTAGAAAATAGCCTCAAGCTGCCAAGCGAGTAAACAATATTTGTTAAAGAGCTCTGCCATCTTGAATATTTTCGACGAATATTTTGGAAGAGTGAAGAATTATTTTGAATTGAGTTGGGAATTTTCGACGAGCATTGTCAGAAATTATATTCGTGTTTATTATTAGATTTTTTTAAATTGTTTCACTTCGTAAACAATGGAGGCAGTATCGACATGTTTCTCTGGACATCCTGAAGAATTTTTGGAAGATTTTAGGGACACGGCGGCTAAACAAAGATTTATTTCTTCGGCCCGAATTGAAATTGTTATTCCCATCCTTTTTAAAAAGGAGGAGCCTTATATTTTTTTAAGAGAAATCAAAAGCACTGCCCAGACTTTTGAAGAGGTCGTAGGGAAATTTAAAGAAGAGTTCGGGTATACAGATTACACTGAAAAGTTTTATAATGCGAAACAGGAGAAGAGAAGCCTTCTTAGCCATTTTTATTATCTTGGAGACCTAGCGAGGAAGGCCAGTCTCTATATTTTCTTAATCTGAATAACGACTGTTGTTTTCTTAGCACGTTAAGTAAATGTTACAGGATTTCATAAGATTATTAAATTTTGTGTTGGTTTTAAACGGAAAATCTTATTCTACCCAGAACAAATAAAAAGATGAAATAAATGACAATATGAATGTTAGCAAAAATTGTCCAAATCAAAAGCAATAAAAATGTTGAATTAATATAAAAAAATACAAAAAATGGTTGATAATGAAACAACACTGTCATTTAATAATGTAACCAACTATTTCTAACATCATAATTGATGTAATGTACGTCACATGAACATATTAGATGCTAAGCAATTTACAGCTACGTCCTGAGGGATTTCTAAAGAGGGAAACTTGTGACATTCCTTGAAAGGCATCCATTTGCTATTTGGGCTGTGGCTACTAGACAGAATTAATTATTAGGCCAAAATTGACATAAACTTCTGAAAATATAAAGTGGTTCTGAAAATATAAATCAAATCATTCAGACTAATATTATAAATGTGAAAGTGTATTTCTTGGTCCCTCTTTCACGTCAAAACGTATTTACGTGAGTTTTGGTATGGAGATAGTTTGGGCACAGATTACTAAATAGTTACTAGTAACAGATACTGCACTCCGCTAAGCCATTTAAATAAATAGCAACTCAAACTGTAACGCAATAAAGTGGAATTCAGCTTGTACGGCGCAAATTAGGAACGGCCAATCGTTGCATCTCTTTCTATCGCATATATTCTAGCTCTTTTGCGGACCTAATTTCTATGGAATTGCACCGCCGGCGGTGAGGGCGAGATTTGCACGCAAGTACATCGAGTGACAGACGCCTGAGTGATAGGCTACTTTTTAACCCGGAATAATATCACATTCCGGCGGGATAACGTCGTGTAGTCCACGCGGGCGAAGCCGAGGGTGGAAAGTTTTTAATGAATCTACAAAATTTGTAATTTAATATTAATATGTATATGTATTATTGAACGTTAAAAAACAATAAAATGCTATCGCTTAAGCTTCCTTTAACTTTTCACTCCTGGGGGCCAATTCTGCTAACGTTAAGTCATAATCGTGTCTCAATCGTGTTTCAATCGTAGTTCAATTGTAGTGCTTTTTTACACACTATAGTTACAAGAAATATGTACTTTTTTCACCATACTTCTGATGGTCACATCACACACAACATTTACATCACATCATATTGTCACTTAATTCTTGTAACTAGTGTATAAAAAAGCACTTACATTCATTAATAACTTCTTACATTCACACCAATTATCTAAGCCCATTTTAATTTCATTATGAAACTGTATCATTATCACTACAATTGAACTACAATTGAAACACGATTGAGACACGATTATGACTTAACGTTAGCAGGCTTGGCCCCCAGTATATTTTTCATGCACAAATAAGTAAAAGTCCGCATAAGCATAATAGAATAGGTAATTACCTTAACTCTTCGAAAGTTAGTTAGAACTAGTTTCAGTGACTGGTCCACAATGTATTTCTAAAAAGGCATAAATTCCCTGATCGGGGCCTGATCGTGGCTTGCATTTCCATAGGCCGGCCTATCTGGTGTCTGACTTTCACCGCCCCGCACCCCCGCGCCCCTGTCCTTGCTTTATGTAATTGTTGCAACACGGCATTATGCATTTGTCTGCAATATGCGACTGTAAGGCTTTACGATTGATGTTAGCTGGCCTTAGTTACGTAAAGACTGAGTGATGACTTAATTTCGGTACTTATAGTTTTCAGTCACTGAAGCCTTCAGATAAAGGTTGCCAAGGGCGGAACCAGGATTTTTTTCTGGGAGCGGCACAAGGGGCGGACGGGCAAAAAATCAACAAAAAGAGTAAGGATAACTAAATCCCGCCTGAAAGCTACTTATAGGGCTCGTGGTTTTTTACTACCACATTTGAAGTAGGTACCATTTTTCAAGTCAAGTTTATTTCTACAAGTTCAAGTATGTATACCTACGACGGTTTATGAAAATGTCAAAACAATAGATAAATTTTATATTTATTAGTAATACAGTTTTCTTTTATGTTTCCTGCTAAAGACGCCAAAAATTCCACCCTTTAAATCCGCCCTTGAAGGTTGCTATAATTGTAGGTAGGATCTAGGTTGAGATATATCTCAGAAAATTAACTTCTATCTGTTTCCAAATAAAACGAGAACTTATTAGCGGGGCTTGAAATATAGATTACTAGCTTCCGCCCGCGACTTCGTCCGCGTGGACATTCGACAAAATACTTAGGGGACCAATAACCAGGATAAAAAGTATTCCTTGTTTTAATTTCATAAAAATCCGATCAGCCGTTTTTACGTGATTAGGCGGGTCTTCCCTCACCAAGCGAGCAGCCTCGTTCAAAACTGACGGACTTTCATACACATATTCATCCCCTATTTTACCCCCTGGGTTCGATTTTCGGAAAATTACGAAATGTGTTGCCTATTTGTTTTAAGAAGTAAGCCTACAAAGTTTCAATTTGAAATGTCTATTTTACCCCCTGATTTTTCATTCAAAACTTCACCCCTATTTCAACCTTTTAGGGGTTGAATCATGTTCAGCGTGTTAAACATCAAAATTAATGCCATTTTTGCAATCGTCATCCCATAAAACCTCAATAACGACATCCATATCGATTTTTAGGTTTATTTATCCCATTTAACCTCTAAGGGGTTGATTTTTGAAAAAATACGAAATATGTGTTTGCTTATTTGTTTTACTTTCCGACCATAGCTAGGCCTAAATAATAAATTAAATGAAGGACTTTCCAGATATAACATTTCATCCCCCTTTTCACCCCTTCGGGGGTGGAATTGTCAAAAACGCTGACACAGGTAAATATTAATTTTCAATTGCCAGCCTAAATACAAAATTTGAAGATCCTAACTTCAAAACTGACGGACTTTCGTACAAACATTCATACTCTATTTCACCCCCTTAGGGCTGGAATTTCCAAAAATCCTTTCTTAGTGGATGCCTACACTGTATAACGTATCTATGTGCAAAATTTGAAGTCTCTAGGTTCAGCGGTTTGGGCTGTGCGTTGATATCTCAGTCAGTCAGTCAGTCAGTCAGGACTTTGAATTTTATATATATAGATGGATTTTCTTGATTTGTCTTCAACGATCTTTTTGTGGCCTGACGTAAAGATATTTTTGAAGTATTGACTCTTGAAAATTAATAGTGCGAACCACTGCTGCGAACACGTTAACGCTGTAGTGTAGTGTAGATACATCGCTGTTATAAACGATTTTCTAGGGATGATTTATGTTTTTCAAAAGCTTCCTTTTATGAACTTTAAAATATGTTTTTCTGCTCCATAAATCGAGTGATAGTTTCGTCGTTCAGTACGCTTTACTAGAGTTTACAACACTTTTACTGGTAATTGAAGAGAACGGTAAAGATTCGCTGTTTTCAGACGCCAACTGCAATTTACTACTTTGTAGAAAACGACAACCTGTGCCAAGTAACGTGATTATCTCTTGCTTATCAGAAATATGACTAAATATTGGAGAAGAATACACAAAACATAAAGAAATAGCTTTATAATTATTTTCAGGGCATAAGCATAGGCCAAATCATAAAACATAGTTTTCAGGCAAATATTTTGAAAAGTTGCAGACAATTAAATTAAACCTTTTTTGTATAAGTTCCCTTTCATTTAGTTCTATATTCATGTACATACCTATATGTATTTACTCCTTAATTTAATCTAGTACTGTTGCTATTGATAATGCTCTTAAAGGATTTTAACATTTACGGCAACCATTTGTCTGCTCGTTTTAAAGTTCCAATTAGTAACAACACGTATCTATTAAAAGAAGAAAATATGTAATCCCAGCGCGTTAGATACTGTTATGTAATATTATCGTTGCATGAGCAGGAGAAATGCGCTGGAGCGTTCGCCTCTGCGGCTGCGGTCGCAATCCACCGCCGGCAGAGAAACTTCTGGGGCCAACATTAGTCTTGTCTATACAGTTATTTAATTACGAGATGACTTAGGGTGCGTTTCCACAGAAATACAGCTCTGACTCCTGCCAGTCTAGGACATTATAGAGTCCTGTGTGAGGGTGCGTTTCCACAGAAGCGGAGCTGCGATTTGTTTCGATACTTATGACGATTGGGCCGACTCTGTTTGTTGTGACACAGAATTGAAACTATCATCTGTGATGCTGTGGTCGATGAAGATACTGATACCAAAGGGTGAAAATTTAAAGTACCTACCACCTGCAAAGAATCCACCACCGGCTTCAAAACTTCTGGCCCTTAAATTAGACATGTATACTGTATACAGTTTGTTAATTAATTTAGAGATGACTTACAATTAAAGGACTCTATGTATAAGAGAGCGGCTAAAATGAGAAAAATAAGATTCCATAAAACTTTCATCCTCTATTACAATTTAAATCCCCTATAAGACCAGTCTCTGAAAAAGCTAGTGCTCTAATCCTCAGTACGCCCCGCCTGTGTAGAAAGCTCTACATGCCTATTTTATATGTAGAGGTTGTCATTCGTTCAATGTCAGGTGCCTAATTAATCCTACCAATACTTCGATCAACAATAGTACCAGATGAAGGCTCACGAACTAAATGAAAACTTTACATGGCACAGACTGACTTTTTTTAAACGGAGAAAAACGGTTAAGAATGTTACGATCTTACATTAAGGTGTATCGATGAGCTCAGTGGCGCCGCCAATGGAAATAAATCAATTGCATTTTATTAAAGGCTTGGATTAAAAGTTTCGGTTATTTCGCGCTAATAGAAGAGCAAAATGCAATTTTTAATTGTTTTTTCATGGCCTCGAATATGAGCACCAAGTTATGGATCTCGATATTGCCAAATGTGGCCACTTTTGGCACTATTAAGATTCACGACTTATTGCGTAAGTTTGAGTTCTCAAAAGTATATTTATCAAATACATTCCACGCTTTCACCTGCGCGAAATAACCGAAACTTTTAATCCAAGCCTTTAATAAAATGCAATTGATTTATTTCCATTGGCGGCGCCACTGAGCTCATCGATACACCTTAAGTATAAATGACAGGAACCGTTCCAAGTTTGAAATAGGTACCTTAGTATTATTGACACTGTCAAAATAATTTACTTATAATTATACTCTCAAGTGGGAGTATACGCTCGGCCATATCTGTCACTCCAAATATCTAGAACTAGGTGTTATATTGTTGATCGAAGTACCAATATTATAAATGCGAAAGTTTGTGATCATATAGATGTATGTATGGATGTTTGTTACGCTTTCACGCAAAAACTACTGAACGGACCTAAATGAAATTTGCGACAGAGATAGATTATAGGCTGGAATAGCAAATAGGACGCGGCGGGCGGCTAGTCTATCTATACAAATAAATAAAATTGGAGTGTCTGTTTGTAACATTAAAATAACAGCTTTTTACTACATGCATATGATTATATATACGGTACACATACCAAAATGTCATTTTTTACAATTTTTGTCTCTCTGTCTGTCTGTTTGTTCCGGCTAATCTCTGAAACGGCTGGACCGATTTTGACGGGACTTTCACTGGCAGGTAGCTAATGTAATAAGGAGTAACTAAGGCTACTTTTTATCCCGGAAAAATATCACATTCCCTGGGGATAGCGTCGTGTAGTTTATTATCAATGCGAAAGTTTGTGGGTATGAATGTATGGATGTTTGTTACTTTTTCACGCAAAAACTACTGAAAGGATCTTGGTCAGGAATAACACATAGGGTACTTTTTATCCCAATACTCCCACGGGAACGGGAACCACGCGGGTGAAACCGCGGGCGGCCGCTAGAAAAAAATAAATTAAATCCGTGTTTATGTATTTATTGTTTCGTGATCCGAGCTTTAAATTATAGGTAAGTTAATTAGAACTGAAAATTCTACTTGAAAACTATATTTCTCTGAGTTATATCATCTGCTCTGAAGAGAATGATATATTTGTTTTGTATACCACTTTAGCGTAAGTAACTAAAAGTTATGCTAATTAATTACTTAGTTATAGGTTATGTCTATGTAGAGTAGGTAGAGTCAGGTGCTTGAAAGGCTAGAGCCGGTATTTCAGCGGACTTCTGAGTGCTTCTGATGGTGTATAATGATATAATTAAGCCGCAGGTTAACCAGCCACCTCCTGGTCACTTAGCCCTAGCAACCGAGTGACCTCACCTCGAGTCAGTGACCTTAGATTTCGCACGACCTCGTCCAGGGTCGCACACTTTCGCAATTGTTCGCAACCTACCGTAGGTACTCCGGTCCGGCGCTATTCGTCTGTTTGTCTGAGATGTCCTCAAACAGCACGACGACGCAAAACAAACGTTGCCACACTTGAACTTGAGAGCCGTGTGCGTTTGCGCAAGCTTTGCAGACGATTTTGTTTCGTTTGTTTGGGTGCGGACGTTTTATGTAAAAATAAACTAGTTAAAATTTCATAAGGAAGATGCTAAAGATTTTTATAAGTAGGTACTTACTCTTTTTAATTTTAATATTTTTTATTTTAATGTCAGTACCTATTGTAAGTTAATTAAGAAAGCCATCAATATTATTAGTTAGTAGATTTTTTGTAGCTCTATCTTAAATCTTAATTAAAACTATTGAGGAGGGCACCGCAGTTAGCGCTCTAAGATAAAATTTTCCTAGAAAAACACCTGTTTATTGAACAGAACAAATTTTCGCTGCACCTATCTTCGTTCTGGCAACACAATACAAAGTCATAGATTAACCAAACTCGCCGTGACGTGGTTGGCGGGAAAAGAGTAAACCTTGGCGTGACGCGCTTCCCGCGCGCGGCCTCGCTCGCGGCCGCCAACGCTCGGCCGCGCTCGGGAGCGCTCGGTGCCGCTCGAGGCGGCTCGGCTGCCCTCGGCACCTCATAATTGATACGTGATTCGTTTATTTAACTAGAATGATCGATGCAATGTAAATAATTTAAATTATTTTTATTTATTATTTAATTTGAATTTAAAAAAGGGTCAGCAAAACAATAACTTTAAATATTTTCCAAGTAGAGATAGGGGACAAGAAGGGAGAACAAATGAAAATGGTTGACCGTCCGTGACTACGTTAAATTCATGGTTATTAAAAAGGATAATTCATATAATTTTTAAATGAGTCGTTTTTCAACTTAATTTTCCTACGGAGAAATAACAATGTAAGTGGGTATTTAGAGTTAAAAAAAATACAACTTATTTTGCTTTCACTTTAACGAAGCCAAAAAATGAAAATTATGAATTATTTCCCACATACAGGCGTCAATCGGAGCTGAGTGAAATCAGTGTATTATAAACGTAGACAGTAATAACTTCCTAGCGGGCGGAGGTTAGGTGGCGCAGTAATGAGCCTTTTATGGAAAACTCGGCGATACTGTTGATGCTTCTGCGAGGAAAATCACACCAAAGACGCTTATAGCTCCCGGCATTTATCTTGAACCAACCCATAGACAAAACAACCAGCGCAGTTACAATATTTAGTACAAATTTTCTTCTGCGCAGATTTTATTGTCTATGGTTTGGTTTAAGATAAGGCAATTATTGCTCAGAAGTGTACACTATGATCGGTGCGTTTCGTTGTTTTGCAGGGGCTGAAAAGGGGAGGTGGGGTGAAGGTTAGGAAACTTCTGAAAAAAATTAAACTACTTTTTTGCTCTCTTTTCATTTTCTTTTGACATTAATCCCGTATATTAAGTCTTCCTTGTAAAGGTAATGACGAAATTTATGTAGTAAATATTGATTGCTTGAGTAGATTGTAGAGCTCCTCTGATATGTAAATCGCATAGCAACGAATAATTACCAATTTTGGTAGTTTTAAAGATAAAACATCAGCGTTATCTCCAAGAGACACCAGCCGGCCGGTTGACCCATATTCTTAAATCCATCATTTGACAATGATAACGCCCGCCAGGAGACAATAAAAATATACGCTCGCAACCACCGGTCGGGGGCGCGGCGGTTGGTTCAGTGACTCGCCGCGCGACCGTGCGGACGGACGCGCCACGCCAGCCCATACATCGCTTGTGCTTCGGAATACAAATCTGACAGTGACAGGAGTGTTGCAGTGTTCGAATTTTGAAACTTGATCAATTTGTTTATGGTTACTCTTTTATTTTTTTGATTGTAATTGTGGTGCATGTGGACGGATCAGTGACCCTTTGGATTGCGTTTTGGAATCGGTAAGTGCGTTTTGTTATTGCTCGCTTTTGAAAATTGTCGTAGTAAGTGAGAATGGTAATTAGTGCAGGGCTTTCAGGGTTCAATTTAAAATCAAAATTAATTTTGACGTCTAGCAATAATTGCCATACACTGAGACTATAAAACATTCAGCTTTAGAGTAGGTATATGAAAGTTAATTTATACACTTTTAATGAAAGTGTCTCCTCTCCACCAATTTCTCCAAAGCAACAGCAGTCTGATGGAAGTTAGGTACCTCGAGTCTTCGTTGTAAATTATAATATTTCAGGTGGAGTTTTATTGACGTTTATGGCTACCTAGTCTAGGTACCTATATTAATAGGTTTGGTAACACACCAACTAGGTAATTTATTTCACGCAATACTTAAAAGAAACCATTAAAGTCTTTTCATTTTTGGTAAGTACTTACTTACCTAGACAAATGAATTGCCTTAGTGAAAAATAAAAGTTTTCTGTAAGTACATAATTAATTAGATTTGTTTAAGATGAATATCAGCAAATAGGTACTGCAAACTCCTTATTTATCTTCACAAGCAAAATGTAGAGACTCCTAAATTTTTTATATTATAATATTTTTTCTAATATTTCGCCAATGCCGTAATATTTGTAAACAAACAAACAAACTAACGTAATGACCTTAAGCTATAGGTCGCTCGTACGAAGTCGATCATTCACAAGGATATTTTAAACGAAGCTACACACTAGAGACCTTCGTAATATTATTAACGGAGTCATATTTATTTAATAAGCACTCTGAAACGCTTCTGATTCTTTACCTTGAAATTATGATTCACAAAATTAGTGGGTAACAAAAATCTTTAAATAATATTACTTACTTATAAAAAAAAACATCGTAAATTTCGAGCATTGGCGTAGTACGTTGCGTGTTTGAGTTGCGATTGTAGCTGTTAAGCAATTTTCGCAATGGTCTATTACAAGGATGGGTGTCCAAAAAGTTACTGTTTTGACCTCCAAATCATGCATGACACTTTTATTAGTACAATTAAATCAAATGAATTATATTATATCATACAATAATACATTTTTGCATGCCTGGTAACTGGCAAAACGTGCTGAACAATGTAATACCTACCTACTTAAGATAATAATGTGTTTATATCATTTTCAACTTCTATTTCCTTCGCCTCCGCCTTTCAAATGACAAGAAAAGACATAATGTCGGTAGGAACATGATCCCGGCTGCAGTTACAGTAGTTAAAAACTCCTCCACTCCGCATTCGGCCCACGTGGTGGGTAATGGCCCGTTCTCCTTATCCATCCATAGGCTTTAACATGTAAAATGGCCGATGGTGATGACGATGTCAATTGTAAAGGGTGTCTCAAAAGTAAGTATAGAATTTGAATTTCGCGCTATTTCCGAAATATTCAAGATGGCGGGTTGAAATTTGACATATACGTCATCTTGACACATGTAAAATTAATCGTGGAGCGTTTCACAATAAAACAGCGCATAGAAGTTGTACAAATATTTAACGAAAATTCACGATCAATTACAAACACTCGTCAAAAGGTCGAAAAATCTCGTAATTTCGAGACGAGGTGATGTCAAATAGCCACCGATATCTTGCCATCTGATGCCACTGGATTTCTTTCTTTGGGGCTACGTCAAAGATAAAGTCTACGCTAACGATCCACAAAACATAGACAATATAGACAAAATATTCGCCGAGTTATTGGTGAAATAAGTAGCGAATGTGTGAAATTAGCAGCGAAATGTGTGAAAGAGTCATGAAAAACTTGCACACAGCAAAAATGCCCGTTGCGGCCATTTAGCAGATATTCTATTCAGATAAAGTTGTGCAAGTCTCTTCTTTAAAATAAAATAAAACTACGAAGAAATTCCAATCCATTCGCGTTTTATTGAGACAAATCATCCTTTACCTACTTTTGGGACACCCGTTATAAATTGACCTTGACTTTAACTTGTGTTCGCCGGTTCGCATCTCGCTTGAAGCATTTTAATGATGAACAAACTAATTTACTGACACCAATTTATTTTTGTTTACGTGTTTAATGTTCGATGTCAATGCTTATAAAATGTTTATTTAAACAAAATTTTGTAAACCCATAAATAATTTGTGTCACGCAAAGGTAGCCTTCAATTACATAAAATACTGCCTATGCATATGCATACTAACTTAAAGTAGAGCCTTTTATGGTAAAAGAGTCACTACATTTTTTTAGGGTTCCGTACCCAAAGGGTAAAAACAGGACCCAATAACTAAGACTCCACTGTCCGTCTGTTTTGTCTGTCTGTCACCAGGCTCTATCTCATGAACCGTGATAGCTGGACGGTTCAAATTTTCACAGATGATGTATTTCTGTTGCCGTTATAACAAATACTAAAATCAGATTAAAATAAATATTTAAGGGCGTCCATACAATAAACATGATTTTTTTGCCGCTTTTTGCTCGTTAGAACCAATGTCTAATGTTGTATAGATAATGGCACGGAACCCTTCGTGCGCGAGTCCGACTCGCACTTGGCCAGTTTTTTATTTTGTACTACCTTGATTTACTCCAAGGCATAATTAACTGACTGCGTACGCGGGGAATTCAGTTATACCGCATTGTTAAGGTATCACTTTAATATTTCGCAAAATAAACCCTAAATCGTTCTGCAGTGTCTAATAATTATCTGTAACGTTGTCAAATTTCATCAAAATTGGTTCAGTCTCATTTTGCCGGCTGCTCAATCAGACCTTTCTAACGGTACCTGAACCATATTTTAGGCCTTTGTTATGCTTCACTATCACTACATAGTATAAAACAAAGACGCTTTCTCTGTCCCTATGTCCCTTTGTATGCTTAAATCTTTGAAACTACGCAACGGATTTTGATGTGTTTTTTTTTAATAGATAGAGTGATTCAAAAGGAAGGTTTATATGTACTTTTTATCCCGATATTCCCACGGGAACGGGAACCACGCGGGTGAAACCGCGGGCGGCCGCTAGTTAAACATAAACAACAAAACAAGATATTAAATAATGTTTACAAAATAAAACTCTCATAAAGAAATGGTGTTTGGTCTAAAGTGTATGGTCGCCATGAGCACAATGTAAAAGGTTGTGTGTATGATAATTGATGGGCCATTGAAATTGTACGCTTGTACAGTTTCGTCATAATCGGCGGTACCTTGAGAACTTTATAACCACAATTAGCTTTAACCAAGCGTTACATTCAAATATGACGCTATGGTGAATTAATATGGATTTGGAAATTGCTAAAAAATTATTAAATTTAAAATAAGGCTGTATTTTTATTTCATTTGTCTTTTAAAAAATAATTTTAACCACATTTTTACAAATTATGTCCTTCTTTGATCAATAGAGGAATCGACAACATCTTTAATCCATTGACGCCCTTTCCCGGCCGAACGGGGCCAGAGAACAATGGAAAATCTATTGTCTCATTTTCCCGAGCTTGAAGAATTAAACATAGTGAAAATCCCGCTTTTCTTAATAGTTATGTTTTCTGATTATGAATTACCACGAAAAACTAATCAGAAGACTTTTCAAAGTTTTCACAATATATTTATTACTTACCTACTAGAGGATTCTCGCGGTTTCACCCTCGTGGTACTCGTTCCCGTGGGAATATCGGGATAAAATATAGCCTATGTCACTCGGGACGAATGTAGCTTTCTAATGGTGAAAGAATTTTCTAAATCGGTCCAGTAGTTTCGGAGCCTATTCGATGCAAACAAACAATCAAATCTTTCCTCTTTATAATATTAGTACTTATAGACTAATTTTCATACATAACTGAATCAGTTTTCATACAGATTATCCTTGAAATGTTTCATGTAAGGAACTAGATTTCGTCACACACTCACCGAAACAGCTCTAGATTCGCATTTTTGTGATAAACTGTGCCAGATTTCATATCGCGACGTGAAGGTTAAATGTTAAGTTCCCATTTTCTTTTTTAATCTTCAGAAAAAGATGGTCTATTTAAAAAGTGGACATTAACGTCAACTATCATTAAACATATTTGAAGTTGTATATAGGTATATTAGCCCCTGATTTGTATTTGCTTTATGCTAAAATAGCCAATAAAGATTTTTCATTTCATTTCATTTCAAATTCGTATGAATAAGTAGGTACTTACTTCTGCCCGAATTCGGAAGTGTATTGATTGTTATAGAGGCATTTTTAACCAACAATGGGGGATTAGGAAAAATTATAATAGGCGGGTTCATTATGATTATAATTAAGTACGTTATTATACCTACCCGCAACATTGGAAATCCGGTTTCGGTTGAAAATTAATGTATGTGGCTTTTTCTATTGTATTTTTTCACTATCTTACATAAGGGTATTGTACATTACATTGTACATAAGTGCATTGTGAAAGCATAAATCTAATTTAAAACTACTTACTTACTAAGTATCTTAACTGAAAGGTATTGAAATAAAAAACACATTTATTTCAGGCGATTATTTCTGGCGAAAAACCTAAAAAAAAATAAGAGTGTATAATCCACAAATAAAATCAATGCGGGCAAAGTCGTGGGCGGTCGCTAGTAGACAAAACATTAATAATAAATAATAAAATAATAAAACACTTTATTGCATACAAATATAAATCAATCACATGGAAAGAACATAACAACACAGAAACAAAGCATACAAAAAGGCGGCCTTATTGCTAATTATTGCTATTGCTAAACATTATTTCATACAAAAAGGCTATTAATTAGCCAGATGCTTTCATTCACGAATCCCAGCTGCTAAACAACCCACGTGTAGCATTCCAAATCACGGAACATACAGACAGACAGAGATAAATGTATTTTATCGCTGCACACAATAAGGCGCCCTTGGCCTTATCACTCGCGAATGATGTACAATATAACGCAGTAACACCCAGTCGCAATGTGTACTCACAATAGTACCTAACTGTATAAGTACCTATATGTTACCGGCCAAATCCGATTTTAGGACAAACTAGTTTTTCCTAGGCCAAACTAGTTCATCGCGTTGACATTTCAGAGAGCGAGTTTGCCTCGGAAGTCCTGTAGAACACGACACACAAAAAAAAATAACCACGAAATTTTTAAATTTTAACCTATCACGTGTTCTACAGGATTTCCGAGGCAAATTCGCTCTCTGAAATGTCAACGCGATAAACGAGTTTGGCCTAGGAAAAACTAGTTTTTCCTAAAATCGGGTTTGACCGGTAACATATACAATAATAAACAACATTTCAGCTTTAGTAGGCTATATCATAAAACATAGTGAAAAAAATATATAAGTAGCTTACTCCCGCAAAAGTAAGTTGTAAGTAATAAGTTTCGGAAGAAAGCTACATAATATTTCTTTTTTCACAATGGTTAGGGACTTCCGCCAGGTGACGTCAGATTCAATCAAATATATCATAAAATTTCCTGATAAATTGTGTAGTAGATGATGTAGTTTCCTACATCATATTCATTAAATATACAACTTTTTGACTAGTACATCATTTATTTTTTACGCCCGCTTTGAAATAACTTGGTGTACTTAGTCAAAATATTTTAGCTAAAATTATGGGTATAATTGGGTACCTAAGTATTTGACTGATTTTTTTATTGACATAAAATGTTCATATAACTAGTAGCAACACAACATAAGTATTTATTTTCAAATATCTTGTATATTTTCAGCGATATAGAGCATCAAACTTACTAATTAGACAAGGAGAGCGCTATAGAAACGTGACGTCACATTTCTATAGCGCCATACTCTCGCCATAGAAAATTTCGTTTTAGAAAGAGATAGCTAGAGTCACAATTAAGTAGCTCATAATTCGCTTATTATAATACATATTGAATTTATTTTTTCATATTTGTTATTCAATAATGTTATATTTTCGCATGTCAATGAAAAATGTCAATGAATAATTAAATATCTACATTTCAACAACAGTCAAACACCCAATTGAGAAGTTAATTAAAGACTAACTTGAACAACAAGCAAAAGCGATAGTAACAAAATGAACACAAAGATAAATCAAAACAAAAGAAGCAAGAAGAGAAACGCTTAAAATTCATGAGCACAAAAAGTATGCGTGTGTGCAACTCCATGTGTGCATATTATGTTACATTATCTAGTTGTAATGGAGCCGTAAACTTTATATTACATGCAATTAATGCGATGTTTGCTCATTATCTCTATTTATTTGATTAAATCATGGCGCAAGTACAACAATAAATACATTTATTGTTGTAGGTACATACGTTGTTCCCCTATTGAACTTTTGTTTGTGTCGTAGACAACTCTGTTATTTCTGTTTTGTTCAATTTGAAACGAAAAGTTGCCCGTTGCATTCACACAAAATGGCGAATTTCATTAATAACTACTCTCTTTTCCAAAGTTGCGTGTCATTCACTTTTAAACCACTAAAGAAACTTCTCACGAACATCTCTTGAATTTTTTTTGCAAATGCGAATGTAATACCTATTCCGTTAATGGTAAAGTTCAATTCGGAATGGACTCGAATCACCTAAAAAACGCAAATTCAGCGCTTTCATTCGTAATGGTTACTCTTTAATAAATGATCAGATCACATGTTAATGTTTTATAAAAAGCACTTTCACTTGTTAACAATAGTTTAGCGAATCGAGATGTTGTGTGCAACACGTCATGTTAATATATTATTATGTAGTTTAGTTAAACAAACAACTTCTCATTATACTTAGTTGGAGTATCATTATTTTTTACACATGAAGTACTTTAAAAAGTAGCTATAGTTATAACGCTTTAAAGATACATAATGATAACGATTTTCTTGAATCAACATGTTAATTTACAGACTAGAGGTTTAATGCCAGCTAGAGATTTAACAATTACAGGACTAGTTCGATATTGGTCTAGGACTTGAACTCATAAATCGTGCCCTCAGTTAAAAAGCCATAAGTAATCTTACTTTGAATGATCAATTTTATCATATTTGAAATGTAAATTTTAAGTTACATACATAGCATATACATAGTAAGAAATAAAAAATATGATAAAATTGATCATTCAAAGTTAGATTACTTATGCCTTTTTTCCACTGAGGGTACGAAATTACGTAAAGCGTAAGTAGGTACTATTAGATTAATAAAATCGCTCACATTAAATGGTTGCTAGTTTTCACTTGTTATTGTTAACTGGCGGAAAATAATTAAGGATTTTCCATATATTTTTCTTTGATATTATCTTGTCGCTAACATAGAAATATTTAAAAAAAGAAACCATTCGTTGCGCGTGCAGCGAGTGCGTTCACCGGCACCCGCGCGCCGCCACCGACCGAAAGTGAAAGTAATAATTTCAGACATAGACGTCACCGATTACGCGCCGATCTAGTCAGGTTCACTTTTTTTAAACGTGGAACTGTGGATTTGTCACTTGTTTTGAAGGTTGCATGCATGGATCCTTCTTTGAAGGAGGAATTTCTACATAGTGCTTTTTTATAACATCTTTTGTTTTTAAATTATTAAGACTGATGTGTCAATGACTGATGTATAAATTTATCCTACTTTTTTAAAGAAACTTAGGTTAGAAAACATTAAGTACATAAATTGTCGTTGAATTTAATTATTTAAAAACAGCTTAAAAACAAACGAAAAACCCAAGTTTTAAATTGCATTTTACAAGTTCCAATCGAAAATTTCCTGGGAAGACGGTTCAGTAATTTTATGGCGTAATCTTAAAACAAAATGGCCCCCAACATTATTTAAGCCGGCAATTTACTTTTGATATAATCTGTGCCGGATTTAAAAGGTTCTCGCTGCCCGCCTCAGGCAAGGCCCAGCAAAAACCTTCAAGAAATCTTAACAAGAAGCTGTAAGGTGAAAAACTTATTACAGCTGCCTTGAATGAATTGTATTCAAGGGACTGCTATGGGACTTGAACGGAGAATATAATGTAAATATACCTATGTAAATAATATGATTAAGTTACTGATTTATTAAATCATCAATGTTCTGTACCTATCGTAAGCGCCACAGATATTTTTGTTGAAGTAAGTACCTCGGTATATGTCTTCAGTTATACTGACTTTTCAAAGTTTTAGGACGCTTTTCTAATTTTGAAAAGTTAGTAGGTAATTTTATGCAATACTTACACTTTTCACATTTGATTTCCTTACTCTCATGTTCGTTTCTTAACATTTATATCATATTAACAGCGCTCTCCTTTGTATGAGATAGTGTTGCTATTAGTAAAACATATATATTTAATGTTTTTACAAATATTTTATATTCTATAATTATTTAGAGACACAAAATTAATTCATGTTCACAATTTAACTTTTTAAAATTAACAATTTAACCGTCAAGGCAAGGGCAACCGTTCAAAAACAAAAAAATAAAATTCCGTCAAAATTTTTTTACAAATAAAAAATAGGAAAACATTAGGCCACCATTTTGCGTACCGTAATTACACCATGTGCGAATGTCTGTATCTAAAAATAGAGTAGGTAGGTATGTGCATAGGTGCCGGCTATATATACAGGGGCCATTGACCCGCGCCGACTGTTTTCGCCGCGTTATCACTATCGCCGAACTTGGACCTCAAACTCGTTCGCTGCCAACGTGATTGTCTATTGGGAAAGAAATGCTCATGTGCGACTAGTGTCCGCTTCTGACTTCTTCCGAAATTTTAGTTCAAACCTCTCTTGAAGGCTTTGCGTGGGAAAACTACGTCTGCGTGAAGTTAGGACTTCTTTGTTTTTCAAAAGGGTTTTCCAGAACAGTTTCTTCTCCAATCGAAAATGTTAGAATTTGTTCAGTAGTTTTTGCATGAAAAGCGAGACAAAACTTGACAACTACTTATTGTATGGGTTTCAGTATTTTATTACATTCTCAGTAGTTTTTTAAGTCTGTTGTAGTAAGTTTTCATTTCCCAAAATATCGTGAAATATCTATATTAGTCGAGACGTTAAGTTAGGACTGTATTTTCTAAAGAGGATTTTCCAGAAGATGTTCTATACCAGACGTAAAATATTCAAAATGTTGTTAGAATAGTTATAGTTCTTGTGTGAAAAGCGAGACAAAGCTTGAAAACTATCGTTTTGGTTTGTTTGTATTTTATAATATTCTCAGTAAATTTTCGTGTCTGTTGCAGTAATTTTCCACAACCCCATACCTGCTGACTTTCATTTTAGTTTCACGTCAACTATTTTCGCCGCGTTATCGCCCAACATGGACTTCAAACTTGCGTAAGATAGGTAAGTGATGATTATTAAAAAAAATATATGTTTATCTACGACTACTAAAAGCCTGCGACTTTATCTGCATGCAATAAAAGCTTTTCTTTCTTTCTTTTTTTTCTATTAAGACAAGCGATTTTATAAAATTGTTATGGCAATATAGTTTTCCATATGTTGATTCGGCTTCGCTTCGTTTTCTCTACACTTTTGATCAGTTTTGAACCGCTTGAAAAAGAAAAAGTTTCAACAGTTATTGTTTTGGTAATGCTGTATTTAGTATTTAGGTAGGTAGGTCTATATAAAAATATTTTTTATTTCCATTCCCCATACTAACTTCTATCTTATATTATCCCATTTCTGATTTAGTTACGCCACAAAAGGGAGTATTTTGCTTAAATTGCATCTTTTATTTATGTTAAAAGTAATCTTCTATCAAACTAACAAAAAAATCATCAGCTTTATTTTTTGTTTGTATTGTAACTAAAGAAAATAAATTTCGAAAGAGCTGTTCTATACAAGTACCGTCAACTAAAGATATATTTTTTTCTTTATTGCTGCTGGCACCTCTCTTCACATCCTTTCTGGCTGACTGGTAGAGAATTCCTTAGGGCATTAAGTCTGCCATTTGAATGTTAATGTACAATAAAGAATAAATAAATAAAGATAAAGCGTTTAGTAAAATTAACCAAATTGATTCATTCTTATCATTATTATTAAAATTATCATCAACAGTATAAAATATGAATTGTTACGACTACAACGAAAATAAAAATGATATTTAGTCATCAATCAAATACATTAAAGATATTGGTTGTTTGTAAACAAGTAGCCCGAAAATATCCAGTTATATACTTCCTCATAAGGCGGGAAAGCACATTGCGTTAAAAATAAACAGCCTTAATGCCCAATGAGCGGAATAAAAGCAAATTTGTTTGGATACTTACTCCTAATCTTACTTTTAGGTATCGTTGCCAAGGTTTGCGAATTTTTCTTCAAGGCGAGTCTCCTTGACACACATCGCGCCGAAACGCGCGAAAAACGCGCCGGCCCACAGATAACGCACGTTGAATCATTGGCTGATAATAAACGATGCGCCACGCTTGTGTGCGGATTACGAACTTCAAGGCGAAAAAATTGCTGTTTGTCAATAAACATCTGCCTAAAATTAAAATTAAGAACAATAATAAAAAATTGAAATCGGAATCACGCGTCTTCTTATTACAAAAATTACATAAACCCACGTAGAGGTACGCGCCATATAGTTAACTTGGCGTGGGTCAATATCTGGAACTAAAATTATGGCATGGAAATAAGGCTTATTTTTTCAACCGACCTCGACGATCAGCGCCCTCTGACGCTAACAGCGGACTCTACATAAACAATTTTCAATGGCCGTTGTTTAAGCTTCTTGTAAAAAAAATCTTTATGAATTGCAATGTTGCAAAAAGTACAGCATTTCATTTAATAAAAACAAAATTTAAACAAAGGTGTTAAATATGAATGGAAAGACCATACAAAAACTACACAAACAAAACGATATTCCTACTTTCTTAATAACCAAAGAGCTTAGATTAGACTAAATACTGAGGCACTGAGGTAACTGGACTGGAGATAGTAGTACTAACACTTTTTTGTAGACTGTGGCTGTCTTCCGTCTCACCTACACTTTGAAACAAAACGTATGTTCATATGAGACAACAGACAGCCATTACGTACTATGCGATTATTATAAGAATAGGACTGTCAAACGGCATTCTTGGTCTTTGTTCCTTTTCTTGCACATCCTACACCCTGAAGTGGAAGCGAAACGCAAACAAAAATGGCCGTTTTGACAGTCCTATTCTTATAATAATCGCATAGTAGTTAAATGTCAAATTTGCTAGGTACACTTTTTTATTCAGGCGGAAAACTCCAGTTTTCTTGTAGATTCTCCTTGTTAATAACTAAGTTAAAATCTTCTTACAGAGCTTCTTTTTTTAAAACTTTGCAATGGTTACAAAAAGCGCGGAGGCCGATCGGCCTTGTCGCTGGCCCAATTGCTCCGAATCGCGGGGACCGCACAGACGATTTATTGTATTCGCATTTAGATATTAAAACGGGAGTAATAAGGCCAACTTGTTAAACGGCCCCGAGAACATGTAGACATTGGAATTTACCGACTTTTATCGTTGATAGAAATTGTTGTATTACGTGTTTAATGCTTTAATTCTACTACTCTACTCTTACTTAGGTACTCTCTACTTCTGAAGGGGACTCTCGGATGGCTCTAATATGGGTTGTATTTGCGGTGCAACTCAAACGATGTCCCACCTTATATCGTGCCCCGCATACCCTAAAACCTGCACGCGGGAGGCTTTAATGCATGCCACGGATAATGCAGTGGACGTGGCCAAATTCTGGGTCGCAACAATATAGTGAGTGTTTGCCATCGAAACGCTAAGAAAGGACTCTACTATATCTACTCTCGATTCACTTCCAATATAATTTTCATATACATAATATCTAGGTATTAAACCAAAATAACAAAAAGGATAAAAACTAGATTACTATCGCTTAATTAGATTGTTTATGTTACGGAAAAAAATATTATTTACAATTTTTTTGGCTGTTCATGTTATTAGGAGCAGGTTCTCTCTCGCTGAATTACAAATTATTCTCCAACCCTCAGATCAAATAAAAAAGGTCTAACCTGACACACTTTTCATACACGTGTAAAGAAAGCAATATTAATTTATCAACTCGTGTTAGATAATATAATAATGCTTATATTGTATTAGAAATTACAATAAAACGCAAACTTTTGAATAGAGCACTTGTTTTACTAATAGCCACTTTAATAAACTTTAAATTGAAATTGTGGAACAAGATGATTTCGAATTTGAGATGATAAATTTTAATTTCTATAAATTAAGAAATTTAATTAACTTGAGTAGGTATCTCTGTTTACCTTGAAACATATCACTTAAGAAATGAGTGAGTCCCTTATTAGAAATTGATTACGGAATTCAAATGAATTTGCTTAAAATGATTGTTAAAGTAAATCTTACCAATTATCATAGATAGTTGATAGTGAAAATTCTAGTCTAAAAGTATCTATAAATTATGTTATTTAGTACTACTGATAAAACATGATACCTACGGCTTACAATATAGGTAACTGGACTTATCAGATACGAAGATACTATATTCTATTCACTAACTTGGCGGATCACTTACTTGGAACATGGCGGGAACCTGCTGAACAATGTAACTAATTTATAACAACCCCATACCTGTGTTTCACAATTACTTATTTGGAATTTTGTGAATTTTGTAATTTGGAACTTTCTAATCGTAAATGAAACATGTTCACTTATAATTTTTACCAGCTTTGGCTTGTAGGTCTTTTAGCCGAAGTTATTGTAGTCGCCAGCACGTCAGGTTACTACAAACTGTCAAATTTCTTTAAATAAAATTCAACCTTATGTCCAACAGATAGAGTTCAGTTTCAATTAATAAATTCTGACATTTTGTAGTAACCCGACGTGCTGGCGACCATATTATTTTCGAACTCCAAAAAAAAAGTTGTAAATCATTCAAAAGTTTTAATCCTTTTTTACAAAACCATAGTCTGTACTGCCTAATTGTTGTTTATGTGCAATGTGCAACGGGTTGACAACTAGACAGTAAAGTAAGGGCCCTATTATTTTACGGCTTTATGGCCTTTTTATGGGCGACATAAAATAGAGGTCGTAATATTTCGATGTTACGGCGAACATGGGAAACAATGTAACAGTGCTTATTGCGAATGGTTAAAAAGAAAGTTGTTTTTGTATAGAGCCGTCGTCGTTGTTTTATTAACTGACGTCAACGTGTGTTCTTTTATTATATTTGGAAAGGGTTTCGGGTAACTGTTTGTTTTACGTTTTACTACCTAAAGTATGTATTTATATTATTCGTCTACTCTTATCCATATTTAGTTTAGTCCTGAAAATTGAATTATTAAAGTAAAGGAATATTTTAAATGGTAGTACCCACGTAAGTTCAGTTTTTACGAATTTTCCTCTTCGTCCATTTTCGAATGTAAGTATGCCAAAAGCATTATATAATAAACGGATTAATTTATGTCTTCAGCCCTGACATTGTTCAAAAGTGCGTAAAAAAATAGCACGAGCTAGTCACTACTAATAAAATGGCAAATATTTGCAGGCGTCCATCTAGGCGCCGGCCGTCGGCAACCTTCGGCAATTTTCGGCTGTGCCCGATCCTATGAGCCAGTATAGAGAGAACTTCCCGCGCCTTTTTGTGGCTACAAATGACGGTTTGGTGGAGGAGTCTCAGGGGTCTGCTAAGGGTGGACGAGCACATCCTCGCCTGGTGCGGCAACCTTGGCCTACTTTGATAATGTCCTCCCTGCCTGCTCATCATTCAGCTGGTAGCGATAGCAAGGAGCGGTTAGTGCATTTTAAATAAATAACTCTACATTTTTATCAAAGAGTATGATTGTAATAAAATAAAAACTTTCGGTGACGATGAAGTTCTATTTTTTAATTAGTTTTTTTATTTAAATAATTACGCCAACCAGCGAATACTCCAATGAGTTTTATTTATTTATTGTCTGTGGTGTTGTCAAGTTTTGGCGCGCAGCAATGACAGCGTGCGTCTCGCTTGCGCGCATTGTCGCGGCCATTCGTCACCGTATGGAGCCTATTCACGTATTAATTGAGTGGCTAATGAAACATTCGGGCATCCATGACCTAGATACGACAACGTGGTTGCTATCGTTTAACAGATGGAATCGAGCCATTTAGATGAGAAGGAGGTGTCACTAGTAGTTAAGGAAATAAACAGATGTTTTATGACGATTGGAAGAGCTTTGAATGATAGACAATTACATGATTTACGTATCTGTTTATGAATGGACTACAGCAATATGATGGAAAATTCATGTGCAATAGATCCTTACTATTTACAAGAAGATTAAATGATAAACACAATTATAATACTTACAGTTTTTATAATGTTGATTCATGCTTTTGATAATAATTTGCTATACTTAAATCAAACTATTTTATAAGACGTACGCGTATAGTAATCTTTATTGGCACACAAAGCGAATTGTTATTTCGAAATCCTTCGTCTCAAATCGCAATCATTTGTTTCTTAAAGTACCTACGTAATTACAGGTTTGATTCAAAGTAACAAAGTGTTTACCAAACAATTATTAGTCTGTCCAAATCGTTGGAGCCGAGTTACGAGCGTTACGTATCCAGTGGCCTCACTACTCAATACGTCGACGGACCAACCTTGATCTCCACCTATTACTGAAAAATGCTGCATTAAAACACCTAACTTATTGTCTTGTACCAGCACCATACACAAACAATTACGTACTCTAAACAGCGCAGAATAGAGTTTATATCAAATTAATTGTGCTCAACGAGGACCTTGGAGGTTGGCCTTGTCTCTATCTGGCGCCCGCTCTTTCCGCCTTCGCCGAATCAATTCGAATTTCAAACTTTATTTTTATTGAGTTGCCGTGTAAAAAAATGTTTTTATTAACAATTTATTTTTAATTACGACTGAGTTGTAACACGTAAAATATTTGGCTTTGCTCCTTGTTAAAAAATTTGTTAAGTAATTTTTTTAATCATTGTTTTATTAATGTGTATCAGGTTTTTATTTTAATTAAAGGATATTAAATCACTTTCATTTACCATAATATGATGTAATCTTCAAAGTGATACTGATGTTATAAAATAGGTGTTTAACAGAGTGGCATTGAGAACAAAGTACGTCGGGATCCTAAAAAAGCAATGACCCATTTACGATAAGCCCGATGTACAAACAAAAAGCGGGCGATACGTCGAAAATTCGTGTATGAAAATGGCGCAGGCACACACGCCGCCGCGTAATCGCTCGAAGTGTGTCATGATCAGTAGGTTAAGTTTAAATAAATTGACTCGAGGGCCGCGCGGGCAGGTAGGTGTCGAAGGTCTCTACATCTCCGCATGTATGGAGTACTCTAAAATGTTATTACCACCTTTAAGGCTATTGTAGTAAGGTGATCGAGGGTGTGAATTCTGCAGCCCGGTCCGTGACCTTGCGGCGTGGCGAGGCCGCGATGCAATATTGGCAGAATGGTTTGCGAGCGTACATGGCAACATTTTAATTGACAAAAATGGCCTCATCAGCGAAAAACGCGCGAAAGTGTAAATAACCTCGTTACGATGCGTTTACGCGTAGCTCGAGTTGGCAATATGCGAAAGAAAAATAAAACGAAAATAAAAGTCCTTGCGGTGCTTGCTGTCAATGTAATTTTAGAATATTTCTATTTTTTGTTGAAAGTCCGCGGCCCGATCGCCGTTTAGCCTTGAAGAATGTAATAATTACATACCTAGTTAGTTGTTTATACTGCTATTTGAAACGTAGGTACATACGTTTTATTTTGGCCATTAAAATTGCAAATAATTAATACTATGTACATCTCGCATAATAGTATGGGATAGTAAATATGTGCCTACGTCATACGTAAAATGACGCGATTGTTACAAAATTGTGCGTAATATACCCACCACAGTTAGGTTGTACCGCACAACAGATAGTTCACTTGAATTGAAAAACACAATTTTCTATTGACCCGTATTTTTTGCAAACGCTTGTTATTAAATATTATAATTATGACGCGAATTGGGAGGAAAACTAACTTTTTATCACGACAGAGGGTATATGTTTGAACTGCCCTTTATTTGACATATCAGCTGTCAAATGTTTGGGATTTCATTTAAAAAAAACCTAAATAATCTTGCAGATTCGGATACCTCAGTTTTGTGCCTTAAAAAGTTTAAACTAAATGTATTCTTAGCAAACTAACGAAAATGGAATTTTAACCTCAAATGTTTGAAATGCTTACCGCTCTATCAATTCGACTTTTTGTCGATTACCTTCTAGGAAGTACACTTTTAAGCTCGGAATCTGAAGTAGACAATAATTGTATTAAATGTATTAATGCATTATTATTTATTTTATTTTATTTATTATGTATACTTACCTCATATTTACCTCAGTCCACAAAAGAGCCATCTTCAAAAAGCATTTGGTCGCAAACATACTTACAGTATTTTTATGAAAGGAGAGCCAAGTAAGAAATTGATACGAAATACAACGTTGCGCGTTGCATAAAAAATCATCTTAAACGCTACTTTTATGATATTAGTATCAAAGCAATGGTTCTAGTATCCAATTTCCGGATAATGATAATGCAATAGAAATTGCAGAAATTGTTAAGGCGATACTCGGAAAAATTATGCTAAAGCGAGACAGCAATGAGAAAACGACGCGCGCGGGAGCGAGACCGATTTGCAGATTAGGGAAAAAACACATAATCACTTCGCATAAAAAAACTACAGAGATTTTTAAAAAAATGCTTCTATACGATCCTAAATATTATTGGTGTCCACTAATTAAATCAATTTCCAATACTGTAAGTAAGTAACCCCATTTAAGAATAATCTTGAATTTTCGTATTTTTTAGGTCTTTTCGAAAATAAAAAGTGTCGAGGCAAAATCATAAAATCGTGTTTTTGAAACTATACGAATCTAGATAAAGGTATGAAGAAATATATATCTTATTACCAGATTTGTAACAACGGTAACCGTCCTATAGTTTTAAATAAAAAAGTCCACACTTTTTCCAAGTAGCGCCTTAATTTTAAAACATGGTTTCATAATTTATTTCTGAGGGAGGACAGATAGAATACAAAACCAGATTGGAAAGGTTTTTGTTTGTGTATCTTTGAAGTTCCATAACAAAATTCTAAGACGAAGAATAAGACAAGGGAGAATACTTAATATATTAAAATAAAGTGTTGAAGTCCATTCTTTTTGCCGCGTGCACACATTGTAATTTAGGGCATTCGTACAGTGATGTTGCGAAATTAATACGCTTACTTGCGTTTTGCGACTCTCAGACAATAAGAACGATGCATTTCTTAACAATTTAATGATGAAATTAATATTAGTTGGAACATGCAGTGACGTGCCTGCTGCTTTTTTACATAAATCGCGCGCAGAAAACCAGATCAAAGTCTGTTTATTTTTTATTATATTTTTTTATTTTTATCCACAACGGGGTAGCACTTAGCCCTCAACACACCTGATGATAATTTAAATATTCATTAAAATCTCATACTTTTACATATTTCTAAAATAATAAAAAAAATAAACAAGAAGATACTGACAGCTGATGAAGACGAACAATTTTAAAGGATATTTCCATAAATTCATGATGTTTGTAGAGTTATTGCTATGAAATAAATTTAATATAAAATTGTTTAAGAATGTGCACTTTGCATTGTTTCTAAAAAAATATTTAAGTAAGTATATTCTTTCATATCGTTAGTTCGTAGGATAACCAAAATACAACCGGCATTTGATTGGCCCTAGTACGCAGCCACTGAAAGGAATATTTTGATGGAAGCAAGACATGTGATAGGGGCAACATATTATAGCTTTGTAACGATGTCGTTCGTTTCATCATTATGGATGGTTTAAAACTCCATAATGGCTGGAAACTCCATAGTTCTACATACTGACAATTAATTTTATCGAATCCTATCCTGTTCTTTCAATTCAAATTCAAAATCTTCGTTTCACGTGCCCTGTTCAGCATTTTTGATTCAGTTTTACTAAAACCACCAAGCCGTACAGAGCTCGCGGAGCATTACCAGTTATTATATCGAAATTATTATACCAGTTCTTATGTTATTATATTGTTGAAATTGGTTGATTATTGTATTATAAAGTGGAACCCTTGACCCTTGGAAAGGGTTTTCTATTACTACCTTTACAATAAAACAAGTGAAGTCCCTATAAACATCTTTTTATTCATATCTATTATCTACAAATTGAATACTGGGCGGCGACTTACGACGTTCCGGCTAGTGTACCGCTGGCCGACGACGAGGTCCTGTCACAGCTTCATCTCATTCTCAAGAAGCACACAAGTTCGGGTGTCTATACGCATTACAACTACAAGTATGGCTTGCCTGCGCTCGTGAGATAAAACAACTGTAAGCATAATATTACGCCCTGTGCATGATGACTATAAATGAGCTATACCTCCTCAATATACTTGTACTTTCTTCGTTACACAATCGAGCTATTTCGGCCGCCCCGGCTGCGCTGCCAATATGTCATAATCATAAGACTAGCTAGCCTCGCTGCGACTGCGCATCACGTGCAAATGCACACGTGTTCGATGAGAGCTTTAAAGGATAAAAGCAATAAGCAATAGAGATAGGAATCACCTAATGTTTTGTGTGTAATTATAATTTTGCATCTGTTTTTGCGAATCAATCTTAAAATTTTATGAAACAAAATATCTTATTTGTTCAATTTGAATTAAACGATTAGTAAGACTAGCTCTACCTTTATTTTTCTTTGAATTAAAAAAGTAAAAAATCGATTTGAATTTTTTATTTTTACGAAACAAAAAAAACTTGTTCAAATGATTTAAAAAAATACTATCCTACTTCCTACTAAGTATAGAATTATTATAAATGTGAAAGTTTAGATGTTTGGTTGTTTGGATGTTTGTTACTCAATCACGCCGAAACGGCTGAACGGATTTGGCTGAAATATGGGACACAGATACTTTGTAGCCTGGAGAGGAACATATAGGCTAGTTTTTATTCCTGAAAAATATAACAGCCCCGCGGGATAACGTCGTGTAGTCCACGCGGGCGAAGCCGCGGGCGGAAAGCTAGTTGTAATATAAATATAAGTGTGAGTAAAAAAATAATATAAAATCACTGTTACAAAACGCCAGTGAGACAGTTTTAGTGTATTTATTTACTATGTGCTGATTTCGGGTTATTTATTAAAAGAAAAATATGAAAAATTTCCTCAGCGACGCACGCGGACGGAATCCGGTAGTGACATAGCGCTAGACAGAGATGGGGAGACCCGCCGGCGGCACGTCAAAGCGAGACGGACGAAGCAAGGTTACAATCATGGCCGAACGCCCGTAGTGTAGTGCTTACTAACGTTTATTACTACTTGTAATCTATAAGAGGTGTTTTATTAATAGTGGTTCTATTCAACTATTATAAAACACGATATTAGTTGAAGTACGGTTGTAGGTACTTATAAAGTTTTGTAGTAAAGTAGGTACTTACTTAAGTACTTTATTTAACCAAAAAATATCTATGAAGTAAAATAATTTGATAACTCTAACTAAAGGAAAGAATATTCCAGTCTATATTTCCAGAAAATTAATTATTTACACGAGCATTTACATAGGTATCAGTGGATTTCCTCATGTGAACTTTTAAACGACATTTATTTCATAATTATAAATATTTCCTGTTCAATTAAAGTTCAAATTTCAGTTAATCATTATATTAAGTAGCACTATAAACATATCAGATATTTAGAACTACAACTTATACTTAGCAACGTGAACGAAGTTAATCTACTACGATTTTTATTCGCACCAAAATAACAGCATGATAAACTGAGTCATGCACAAATATTCCACAACGGAATCATAGTGCGCATATTACAAATGAGATTAAAAGGGCAAAACAAAAATATCTGCACGTTTATTCTTTGTAGGAGTAGTTCCAATTTTGAAATTGCATATTATTTTTCGTTACATATTTATTTGGTAGGTGACTGTGTAGGTACTGTGCAGGTTTTAACAATGGTTACTGAACATTTAAAAATAAAACTTATGCGCATATTCCAAATGAGATTAAAAAGACAAAACTAAAACATCTGCACGTTTATTCATTGTAGGAGTAGGTACCTACCCTACGTTCCAATTTTGAAATTGCATATTTTTCGTTATTTTACTTATTTATTTGGTGTGTAGGTACTGTGCAGGTTTTAACATGGTTACATTGGTTACCGAACATAAGTCTGTAAAGTTGGTTTACGGACTATAATTTTACGTGATAACAATATGCCGCTGTCTCTCTTCTACTCAGACGCATGGGCCGATGGAGTGGAAGAGAGCCGAACGCTTAGGCCGATCGTGCCTCTCGCTTTCACGCGGAACGTGACACTTTTTCGTGCGTGCAGCCGGCATTCATCGATTTGTAAGAAGTTATCACGTCAATAAAACAAAAACCTTTGCACCTATATTTGTAAGAAAAATAAAAAACCTCGCCATGTTGCGGAAATGTGACGAACTAAATTAATTTTACATTTGTAATAATGAAGAGACGAAAGTGGCGCCTCAAGTCAGGTTTTATATTTTTCTGGTCAGGCTTTACATTCCATTTTCGTATTTTTTTTTATCAGAGCGTATTTAAAAATCTATTAAAACCATCGTTACACGAAAAAGTTCCGATATGGTCCCAACACTCCTAATAAGGCGGTAATCGCAATCCCCGCACTAGTGAGGCCGCGCGGCTGACATAGACCCAGATATTGTGACATTGGCACTACATTCATAAACTAAGGTCACTCGTTCCGAGTTTAAAAATAAGCGCGCCAACTCTACTACTGCTATTTGCGTTTCTTATGTGCAGATAACGAAATTATGCATATTTGGAGTTTTATCACTTATGTTTTTGACACACTTGCCTACAATACCAAGTAATTTCGTAATTAAAGAATTTTAAAACGCCTATACATTGATTTTTGCTCGTTATTCAGTAAATTTTAATTTTGCTCTTTTAATATAAGAGAATAGAAATAAAAAACAGCCGACTAATAACTACTTAAGTAATACCTACCTAATAATAAATGAAAAATAGAAAATGTCTGTAGGGAATAGAGAAAAGGTTTTTTGATTCTCAGAACAGTTTTATCGCGAAGAAAGCGTACAATACTAACCCAACAGCATATTAAAAGCACTACAATTTAAAGTCTCCTTGGTAAAAATGGTCAATAAAATCAAATGGTACTCAGTATTCCGATGGCGGCACCTGCATAAGGCCCCGATTACGTATGCAGCGGTCAGTTTATCTATGAAATACTAATGTCAAGCGTCATACGCTGCATCTGTCAAATGCTATCGGCGCTGTGACCTCAGATAGCGGGCCTTTGAGCTAATTGAGCAACTCCGTCGCAAGCGCAACCCACCAAGACACGAGACATGAAGTGGAACACTGGGGGTATTCTATACGGTAGAACAGCATATGTGTGTTAATATTGTAATAAGTTTTGTTCGGATTAAAGCTGGGAAAATCTACATATTCTTTACCTTCATGATACTTTTTATCGTTTAAGGTTTTTTTCATTACACCTACTAGAAAAAGTTGTCACATAAATTTCGACTGATTTCTCCCTAGACAAATAAAACTCCGTACTTAGATATATGTATAGTAGTGCTGTTTGGCATGATATACAATGTAATTAGTAAAATTTGTTCCCAGCTTGAGAGTTGGCAACTCGCCAGCGAGACGTCTGCGAAGGCTGCATAGATAGCCCGCTGGTTGCCACCCTTCAAAATGGCATTCATTATTGCATAGGGTAACAATCGAGAACCATGGCCTTATTTCTGCCAATATTCGCTAAATAATGGCGTGACTATAGTGCTTCAATAGCGTACCTAACTTTTGAGGCTAGTTTTGTTGTTACTAGAATGTTACAATTTTGTTACTAGAATAAAAGTCCCGCGTAGTCGACAGCAAACGCGTATTATGAAGTTCGACACTACGGAGTAACCGAAAAAAGTTACACTCTACACTCTTCTGCGATCTGAAGAATAAATTCTTTCAAATTATTTTTACTTTTTTACATTCACAATCTTTTCACAATGCAATTTTTATTATAAAGATTTCAAAACGACTCCGTACCTAGTTACCGGCTCAGTAGTTAAGAGCATTCGCCCGGGCAGTGAAAGGTCGTGGGTTCGAGTCTAATCGGAGCTGGTTATAAGACGGGTCGATTGTGTCTAATAGGTACTTCATTTTCAATAATAAATTCTTTAACTAAACATTTTATCACAATAATATTAATATCTAGCAACATCACACACGATGTTACATAGGTAAAAAGATTACGTTTATTACATTATAGCATTTTACATAATAACATTACATACAGACATATTACACATCTAGCTTTTGCCCGAGGCTTAGCTAGCTTTTTCCCGCGGCTTAGCTAGCTTTTGCCCGCGGCTTATACCCTCGTTTTATCGCTTTAGATGTTCAATTTTGTAAAATTCTTTTTAGCGGACGCCTACGTCCTAACCCAATATACCTATCTGCGTGCCAAATTTCATGTCGATCCGTCCAGTAGTTTAAGCTGTGCGTTGATAGATCAAAAGATATACATCTTGTATAACTATACATACAAATAAATAAAATTGGAGTGTCTGTTTGTAATATTAAAATAAACGCTTTATACTACATGCATATGATTATATATACGGTACATATACCTAAATAACATTTTTACAATGTTTGTGTCTGTCTGTCTGTTTGTTCCGGCTAATCTCTGAAACGGCTGGACCGATTTTGACGGGACTTTCACTGGCAGGTAGCTGATGTAAAAGGAGTAACTTAGGATACTTTTTATCCCAATTTGCCCACGGGAACGGGAACCACGCGGTTGAAACCGCGGGCGGCCGCTAGTATAAAATAAAAAAGTGACTGACGTTACGTTACGTTATTTACCAAAAACAAATATATATGTACATAAATGACAAGTGAAACATACCTAAATACTCCAAATAAATGGATAAGTACATTCTTTTATTGGAATAGGTAGGTAAGTCACTTCTTTCCACCTGCTATACGCTTATCAGGCGAAAAGATTAAAAAATAACATAGTCATGTGATAATAATTAAATTTGACCACGTATCTCATTTCCGCTGTAAGCTAAATTGGCTCCCTATTCGCCGGCGCAGGGACTTACACACTCTAACACTCCTTTATTCCATCCTTTTCGTCCCAACTTCTCCTTTTTACCTTAAAGATAGCTTCAGCTATCGATCCTCATCTTCACTATGTACTTTACGTTCTTCTTCTAATCTTTCTCTTGCTATCCCTAAACATTCTACCGATTTCCTTTCTTATTCTTTCTCGGTACACGCTGTCCGTTTATGGAATTCACTCCCAGAAGGTATCCGTAAAGCTCGTTCTTTGCGTAGTTTCAGCGATCAAGTAAAGAGTCATTTCCTTTCCCATACTTAATATTTACATATAAACTTATATAATATTCTCTCCTTCGCTATCAATAAATAAATATATTCTTTCGATACCTATTGTATATGTACATCGATATCAAATATCCTTTCCTGTATTTGCACCCACTCCCCACTGTCCTATACCTTACTTATCTTTCGCCCAAGGTTGCCTGGAAGAAATTGCTATTTAGCAATAAGGCCGCCTTGTTGTATGCTTTCTGTGCTTTTGTAATGTTTCTTTGTAATTTGTTTTATCTATTGTGTGCAATAAAGTGTTTTATTATTATTCCCTTTATTACATTTTAAATACTTACAAAATTATATTTCTAAACATTAAATTTTTACAATGTATAACACTAAAAAATATAACATTTAAAAATACAAAAATGCAGTTCCCCAACGGTAGCAAGATCAGGGTCCCGGCTACCGATGGTTAAGGATCCAGAGACAGGAACCTTCTCACTATACGGGCCGTGTCCAGAAGTACTGCCTTCTGCATCTGACTCCCGATCCATCCACCTAACGCAAGCCTCTTAAGGTGTTTATCGAGGCTCTTGGCTATCAGACCATGGGCAGATATGACTATCGGAACAATAATTGCTGAATCAATATCCCACATGTCAACAATCTCGTGAGCTAAATCAAGATATTTGTTTTCTTTATCTTTTTCAGCTTTCACAAGGTTGTCGTCATGGGGAACAGTGACATCAACAATTATTGCGCGGCGTTCGTGTCGATCTATCAATACAATATCAGGCTTATTAGCTACAATAGTCCTGTCTGTAATGATAGATCGATCCCAATACAATGTGGCATGGCTATTTTCAAGGACCTGTTCTGGTGCATACCTGTAGTACGGCACCTCGGATGCCACAAGACTATGTTTCAGAGCAAGTTGTTGGTGTATTATCCTGGCCACTTGGTTATGTCTATGCAAATACTCGCCGTTTGCGAGACGAGAACAACCGGAAATTATATGCCTAAGGGATTCACCAGGACGATGGCACGCTCGGCAAATATCCACTGTGCCATCCCTTAGGATATACTTTCGGTAGTTATTCGTCATCACAACCTCATCCATAATTGCACAGACAAAACCTTCGGTTTCACCAAAAAGATCACCGAAACGGAGCCAGGATACTGAGGCTAATAAATCTACGTCGGGCCCATGGAGAGCCCGGTAGAATCTGCCATGTAACTCCTTGCTTTGCCACACAGCGCTGCGGTCGGACGTACTAAGTACTACAGGTTTGCGCCAGTTTTCTTTTGCTAAAAATAGAGGAGTCAGTCCATTGTCAACAGCAACTACATCTCTATGAGACCCCATATCGACTTGGAGAAAATACTCCCTAAGATTGCATATCTCGCGATTATGCAATGTCTTAGCATTTAAGAAGCCACGACCACCGCACTTCCGCGGGATATACAATCTCATGGTCGATGAACGTGGGTGATGCATGCGATGTGCTGTTAGCAATGTACGAACTTTTCTATCCAGGGCATCCAGTTCAGTTTGAGTCCATTTAAGTATGCCAAAGGAATACATCAGTACCGGCATGACCCATCCATTGTATGCGCGAACCTTGTTTCCGCCAGACAAAAGACTTTTAAGGACTTTTGAGAGGCGCCCCAAGAAACGCTCACGCAACGACTGTTTCATGTCAGCATCGTTGATGCCTAATGCCTGTGACATACCTAAATATTTATAGGTTTCGTTAACGGAGAGAGATCTAAGATTAATAGAATCCGAGAGTTGTATACCCGTGGATTCCATTATCTGACCACGCTTTACATGCATGACTGCACATTTGTCCACACCAAATTCCATTTTAATGGCATTACTGAAAGCTTCAGTAACCTTCAGTAGCGCTGTCAAATGAGAACTGCTATGGGCAAATAGTTTCAGGTCATCCATGTATAGCAGGTGTGATATTACTTGACCATTTCTCCGTAAACGGTAGCCTAATCCTGAACTCTCGAGAAGTGTACTCAGAGGGTTCAAGGCCAGACAGAACCACAATGGACTCAGACCGTCACCCTGGAAGATACCTCGCTCTATTTTTATAGGGTCGCCCTGACCTAGAACCCGTCGAGATCCTGGATAGAAAAGGACCGTTCTCCATTTTCGCATGCACGATATCAAGAAGGTGCGTAGAGTTGTATTTATTTTATACAACTCCAGCACCCTCATGAGCCACGAATGCGGCACGGAATCATAGGCCTTCTTATAATCTATCCAGGAAGTCGACAGGTTCTTTCGGTTTCGACGAACCTGTTGGTTAATAGCCATGTCAGTGAGGAGTAGCTCCTTAGTACCACGGGCCCCATTCCTACATCCATTTTGAGAGGCGAACATAATAGAATTTTGATCAATGTGTTTATTAATCTTCGACCTCAAAATGGACGTAAGAATTTTATAAATTGTTGGTAGACAGGTGATAGGTCTATAGTTTTTGGGGTCCGCAGTACTACCAGATTTATGGAGCAGATGGGTTATGCCTGTTGTCATAAATTCTGGAAGCGATCGAGATAATAAAGCACTTTGAAATTGAGATGCTAAGCAAACGTGCGAGCTAGGTAACCATTTATACCAGAAATTGTGCAGTCCATCCGGGCCTGGAGATTTCCAGTTGGGTAAGGAACGAACTGCACAAACTACGTCTTGGTAGTCAATGGTTACTTCATTCATATCAGGTATAAGCTCACACGAACGCTCAACATCCTCCATCCACGCGCCTTCAGAGTGAGTGACAGGCACGGACCAGATGTTGTGCCAGAAAGAAATCATGGCATCATCATCCGGCCGATGCATATCAGTATCTCTCTGATCCGATCGCTCCCAGGATGCATAAACACGTCGTTGATCTCTCTCGAATATGCGGTTCTGAGTAAAGCGATCGACTCGCACCCTATACCTCCGAATACGATTAGCCCATGCACAAATTTTCTGCTTCAGGAAGTCGATGCGCTCTGTGACACATGAAATATAATTTTGAGGACTAATACCAGTCCCCAAGAATGCACGTTTCACAAAGCGCATGACCCTAGGGCGCATGTTGCCCTCCCTAAAGCAGCTGAGCTTACCGATGAGTACCCTAGCCTCACTGATACGACGTTCAATCCTACACTGCCAGGCTGGTACAGCCAGACGAGGGCGTGTTGCTGTGTCAGTATTTGGAAATTTGACATGAGCAACACGACAAGCCGTAATAGCCGCACAATACAAGATCGAATGAGTATCAGCCAGGTCTTCACTACTATCAAAGTAATTTGATAGTAGTGAATCTAAAGCACACATCAGCGCCCTATTTTTTTTGTGCATGGGAAAACGCGGAAGCCGAGGTCTAAGGTGAACAGAAGTCGATCGAAATTCCCGAACTACATCTTCAAGAGTACTCCTCAATATATCATTGTATTGGGGACTTACAGTAGTAACCATATCATCTCCACCATCACTATCAGCAACGCCAGCTTGCAATGTGGCCGCGGCAGAAGCTTGAGTTGCCGCCTGCGATGCAGTAGTAATGATACGGTTACGTTGCACCTCCGTTCGGAGCCGATCAAGTACAGAGTCATCCAACAAGTGACCCCGTTGAATGGCTCGCACCTGATCCGACAGTCGTTGAGCCGAAACGTTGATAGATGGTTCAAGAGCCTGAAACAGAGAAAGCATCCGAACACGATACGCAGTAAGATTAGTTCCTGCCTCTGTTGCCTCAAAATATGCGCGCATGACATTTTCATTGATGGAAATTGTCCATCGCATGCGCTGCACTCCACCGGGAGCGGGGGCCCTGACCGGAGCCGTTTGCCCCAGAAGCCCCAAACTCTTCGGTGGCCGGCCCCTCCTCCGGCGTACAGGTGGTGGCGACGTCGGCGGAGAGAAGTACTCGTCACTATCGCTCGACGCAACTGCAGATGTCAGCTGAACACACGGCACTAAGGCAGTTGCCGACAACTGCGAGGCGGAGCGAGGTGACGAGCCCGGAGGTGGTAGACGTGCTGCTCGGCTCCTCGTCAACATCTATTTGTTCATTATACCTATCCCATTTCCATTTAATTTGGTTTGTATTGGTGATGAGATGACATTTTCAACTGTCATACAGGATCATTTTTAAATAGACTATAAAATAAGTATCTTCTTTGTTGTTGTTCTATGTATATTGTTGCAGGCTATTATATAAGTATTAAATATTATTATGGTATTACAATGACCTCTGAATTAAATATTTCTTAATAAAATCAATAAAATGATGGAAAATAATGACTTGTCACGTTGACGACTTTTTTTTTTTTTTTTTTTTTTTTTTTTTTTTTATTATTATTATTATTCTTAATAACAAACTGTTAAATAACAAACAATATGAAAGTGACAAACAAACATTATAAATGTATTAGATCAAAACGCGTAATTTATTCATCAAATTGTTACCGTCACCAGCTTTCTACGCCGCGGTCGAAGGTCGGCGAAATTACGAAGACGTTTTGTAATAAATTAATACGTTATTGAGATTAAATAACTTTTGGCGCCGAAAGCGTCTATTACATTAGCATGTGTTTATAAAACGTGGAAAATAAATGGTTTGAGAAACAGTATTTTTAGATGAAAATATAATTATATTAATAATTGTAGAAACCATCGCGTATTCTAGAGTTTCTACAATTAATTTCTATACTTATACGTGCTTATACTAACTAAATGGATTCTAGAAGTTTTAGGATAGGTAATTATTACAATTTAGTTACCCTAGCTTCCCGTGGGTGTAATTTTCACTTATCCTGAAATTTTCATATTAGTGAAAACCATATTAATATCCATATTATATAAAATACTTCTCTTAAAAGAAATAAATGGAACAGAAATTAATATTATGTTATTCGCATATCTATTGAGTAGAAAATTGATGACGAAACTGTTTACAAACTCGTGTCGTAGCAAAAAAGTCAAGCTACGTCGTAGTACCTCGTTTCGTAGCCGTTACGGATTTGCCTTGGGCGGACACGCTACGAGCATTTGTGTAGAACTCGAGGACGGACGGTTGCATGCCAACCTTCAAAGCATGCTATAGGTACATCTATAGGTACTAATATCATAAAGAGGAAAAATTTGATTGTTTGTTTGTTTGTTTGCATCGAATAGGCTCCGAATCTACTGGACCGATTTAGAAAATTCTTTGACCAATAGAAAGCTACATTCTTCCCAAGTGACATAGGCTATATTTTATCCCGATATCCCCACGGGAACGGGTACCACGCGGGTGAAACCGCGAGGAACCGCTAGTTGAGGATATTCTAGGTTTTTTACAATGTTTTCATGTACCTAAAAGTACCTTTTCAATTATATATTAAAATATTCATTATACATAAACATATATTTGATTTCTGCGCGAACTGTTCATTGAAAAACCAACATTTTACGGATTTAATCACGCGTATATTGCACACATAATTGGTTATTTTTTATTGTGTTTTTAAAAGACATTTAGTTTAAAAACTAAAAACATGGTTTTATTTCAACAATTGCCAAATTAATTTTGCCAAAACATTTTTTGTATGATTTGTCGACCTTTCACATAAAAAAATATGTTGAATTCATATTACTGTGTGTATACTATCTACCTGTGTTTATATTATACTTTGAAAACAGTTTAAGGCCTGTAAGGAATTCCTGGAACCGGGGGCGAGGCAGCACGTGTATCGCGCCACAGGTTATGCGATCAAACAGAATAAAAATTACGTAAATATGAAAAATAAATAATAAATAATTCTCATTAAATGTTTATAGAGACAAAGTACTGATGACAGGCTATTTTGAGTTTTATTTTTAAAGAGATGCCACCCACAGATCACCTGTATGTAGTAAGTAGTACCACCGGTACCTACCTGGCAATTTGAGTTAATATTAGAATTACGAATTACTATTTTTATTTATTTCATGTTTATATAAAACCCTCAGCTATAGTAGGTACTAATTTCGTTAGGTTATAAGTTTTTTATGTTCTTTCCACTGGTTTCCACACACGTCTACGAAAATGTTGTAGATATACCGATGTTTAATATGACAGGCTAACATGTGTTTCAGAATCCGGGTGTGAATACCTGGTGGGTGTCTACTGCTTTAAGGACTGCCTACACATATCAGGGCCGTGGCCGGGCCGTGATCCGTCCGCTAATGACTAGCGGCGACCGGACACAGCACTGAAGCTCCACCGCTAAAAAATTATGTTGAATCGATATAATTGTGTGTATACTATACCTATCTACTATTTATCTACAGAATAAAATTACCTATATGAATAAAGTGACCCTGATATGTGTAGGCAGTCCTTAAATAGTTTTTCCCGCGGAATTCTAAGGTATTTTCACTTAATATCTGTTCGCCATAGTGGCTCTGTGCGTTGCCCAGCAACGGCGTCCCGGCCAGGAGGCGGTGCCAGTGTTCGGAGCGCGCTCTGTTGACGCACCACTTATAGAAAGTTTCGATTATCGAACTGTGGTTTACGCCAATAGTTTCCACAAAGTAAATTTATTTTTGAGTTGAAAAATGGAAAATGAAGTATTTAGAAAAAATCGACCCGTCTCACAATCAGCTCCGATGGGATTCGAACCCAAGACCTTTCGCTTTCCGGGCGACTGCTCTTTTCCATTTTCCAGTAGTAAAAATTGCATTGTGAATGCAAAAAACTAAAAATTAAAATAACTATTTTTGAGTTTTTTTTATCTTACGCCATAGTTTGGTAACCACTGGCCTTCCCCCCGCGGCTTTGCCCATGTCGACTAAGTACACGACTTTATCTCCCGGGAATGTGTTATTCTGCCGGGCTAAAAGTAGCCTATGTCACTCTCCAGTTCCCAAACCATCCCCATACCAAAAAATCATGTCAATCCGTGGCTCCGTTTTGACGTTAAAGACAAAACAAACAAACAAACATACTGTCCCAATTATAATATTATAACTTTTATAAATATATAAATAAATAAAAAAATATCCTATGTTTTAATACTGGCTATCTACTGTCTGTCCGGTGCAAATCCGGTTAGTAGTTTTTGCGTGAAAGAGTAACAAACATCTATACTTCCAAACTTTCGCTTTTGTAACTAGCGGATCCTCGCGGTTTCACCCGCGTGGTACCCGTTCCCATGGGAATGTCGGGATAAAATATAGCCTATGTCACTCGGGAAGAATGTAGCTTTCTAATGGGCAAAGAATTTTCTAAATCGGTCCAGTAGTTTCGGAGCCTATTCGATGCAAACAAACAAACAATCGAATCTTTCCTCTTTATAATATTAGTATAGACTAGCGGCCGCCCGCGGTTTCACCCGCTTGGTTCCCGTCCCCGTAGGAATATCTGTATAAAAAGTATCCTATGTGTAATTCCAGCTTATAATCTATCTCTGTTGCAAATTACATCCAGATCCGTGTAGTAGTTTTTGCGTGCAAGAGTAACAAACAAACATACATCCATCCATACCCACAAACTTTCGCATTTATAATATTAGTAGTATGAATGGATTAATTTAATAAAATTTAACTTTCTGATGATAAAGTAGATAGGTACCTACTCTACCCTCAATCGCTGAAAAACAAACAATAATAATTAAATTCTGTAGTAATGAATGTTTTTTAGTTTTAATTATTAAGAACCCCGGAAGTTTTGGTTGTTTTTATTTTATTTATTTGTCTTGATTTAAAAATGGTACTTAAATAATATTGTTCTATCGTATCGTATATTTCAAATGTGTGTGGCGAGTGGGAGTGGCCTTTGTAATATTCGTTTTGTCAGTCGAATACTTTGATGCTGGAAACAGTGATGTTCAATGGAGTGCAAACAGCGAGGAGACTCTTTGAAAGGTCGCTCAATTATTTTAACGAGGGCAACACTGGCGCGTGTTGTACGTTTATCAAATGTTGCCAGAAGGACTGTTACGGGGATACGGTTTAACGCTAATGTTGCTATTATTTTGTTCTATTTTTAGATTATAATGTATTGTCTGGCAGATGAATCAATTTGCGTAATTATTAGGTACTCATGTTATAAAATATGATACGTCGCGTAACTACGCTATTAACAACTTGATTTTAGGAAACAACAATATGAATGGTTCAATCTAGTTGTATTTAGTTCTCATCTTAATATATAGAAAAATACAACATCTATAAAAACAACTGTTTTTATGAGATTTTAAATTATTTTTAATGCATTCACAATGCAATTCTGTAAGTATAGGAAAAATGTGATAGTAAAAATACTTACAGAATTGCATTGTGAATGCATTAAAAATAATTTAAAATCTTATAATGGCTGTTTTCATCTTAACCGATTGTTAAACATTTGTAAAAATGTTTCTTTCGGATGCGAGGGTTTCTTCGCATTGATGAAGCAACGCTGGCCTACAGCGTAACAAGTGATAGCAAAATTCGACGAGTCGTGTAAGCCTTTCGGTAGCTTAGTTGGTCAGAGCATCGGGCCGGATTCCCGGAGGCGCGGGTTTGAATCCCGCCTGAAAGCTACTTATTGGGCTCGTGATTTTTTACTATCACATTTTTCCTATAACTGTTTTTATGTTTGTAATAAATAAACTCTTTAACTAATACTAAACAGATATTTTAAAAATTCAATCGCCATATAGGAGCTACATTCTTCCCTATTTCGATATTCCCACGGGAAACGGTACGACGCGTGTAAAACCGCGCGCAGCCCCTAGTGTATTATAAATTTGCGTGTGGGTTAAATGTTGCCCTAATCGTGACGACTATGCATAATAAACGTTGAATGCACTGTACTCTTAATTCAGTTCAAAAAATATCATAGTTTCTTTATGATACGTGTTGTCACCATACCGACCATTAACTATCGAAAGCGACCAATTTTCAGTGGAAATAGTTAGTGTGTTGGTAAGTGCGCCAGCGGGCGGGGTCACCGCAGGTCACGGTGCAGCGTATTGCGCCGGTTTCAAGGACGCGTTTTAAGCTGAGCGGTTAATATTGGCTTCAGGAGTTAAAGTCAATGACATTTTTTGTTATTGTTACTGTTCGGAAAAGATCGACGTTTCTGAACGCATCCCTAATGTCACGTCAAATTGACATTTCGCTGTCACTTGAAGTTGACAGCTCTCACTTGATTGAAATTCTTGTAAGAAACATGTCGGATTAATTTTGCTGAATTGTTAAAAAAAACGCTCGCGTTGAATATGCCTGGCATATCGAGTTTGAATTGAATCCTGAATTATCCTGTCGATCCCGTGTTGTACGACCAAGATTTTGACGCCATCGTGACGATCGGGCCGGTCGCGGCGTTTTGAAATAAAGAGTGCCACCACACGCGTTGTTGTCGGGAAAATATATATTAATAAGCAGGCCCCGCGTGTGTCGTTGTGTATTGTTGAAGCGCCCAGTGTCTTGGGACCGCTGTGTGCTATTTGTTGTGAGTAAGGTGACGAATTGGTAAGGTCTGCAGAAGAAGAAGGAACTACAGGGGGCGCGCGCCCTCTCTCCGCAGCCCAGGAGACTTTCGACACCACAGAACCGTATGTAAAATCACCTTACTTCACATTAAGTCGCTGTGTATCGCAGTTTCAATTGTTCAGTTACATCCCGGCTGAAACCAAGTTTTGTCCGGAGTCTATACTAGTAATACCAGCTTCCACTGCGCTATGCCATTCCGCGGGTCTAGGCAGGGGTGTACTGAACAGTTACAGTATTAGGTAAATGCTCTCCATGGTGTCTTAGGTAATCCTAAGAACTTATTTACCTATCTTGGGTCTTACGATGAGCTGTTAAGCAATCTTAAAGTAATTTAGTAAGCAAGATTGTTTTACACTTACACGCAGTGAAAAGCTCCATCCTTTCAATCTTCAAAACTATTGGCAATATTCAGATGACTGCTGATGGGCTCCCTGACAGTGAAGTCATAAAATATTTGTTTGACGGCCTAACCAATCTTAGCTCTAACTAATAATAAAATTTAAGTGTTTTCTTATCATCATCTTTTACGGTTATTGGCTAAGATGATGCGAAAGGTATCCATTAGTGTTTACAATTTAATATATGAAATACAATATTTGGTTAATATCAATCGCCAATCTAGAACTTCTATTTTAACTACATTGTACCTCAATGTGTTTAATAAACAAACGCTTACGCTCTTGACTTGCGGCGTTCCTTCACTTTCCCGGGCCAGAGTACTTTCGCTAGCTACATTACGGCAGGCCTGGCTGTAAGTGCGCAAAAATTGAGTTATTCGATATTTCACTTGCACATTGCCGCTACTGGGAAGAGAAAAAAGGAACTGTTAAATTGATATAATTTGCTGCCATTAGAATTTTCTCATTCCATGGCGATTCTAAGACGCAAAATCCTTACTGTGAATTTAGAGCAACGAAGTAGGTACCTATGTAGAATAACCCTTGAACAATAAATATATTTATTTACTTTATTCGGTACATTTTAGTATGGTTGTTATATAAAAGTAAACACTTAAAGGGCGGTACTCACCGGGAGCATTCGTATAACAAATTTCGTTAGCGAGCATTCGTTGCTCGAGCGTTTGATGCAGAAGCTTTATTCATTCTCTTCGCATGCACAACTTCTAGAAATCGTCCGGCATATACTCGCATCGCAAACACATCATTAGCGTTGCCAGCACTTGGTGTGTGAATATGGGTCTCTTGTACATACATAATATATAGATATATCGCATGAATAAATGCAGTAGCAGCGCAGAGCACTGCGTAGTCCGACATTTTCAATGATAAATAATGAATGAAAATTTACCGGACAAATTTTAGTTACTGGGGCCCGATTCTCAGGCATTCGAACTTTTTCAGTGTGGTAATTCGTATGTCGAACATTTTGTTTGTGGTTTCTACTGAAAAGTTAGAACCTCTGAGAACGTTTCAAACAAACTAAGCTGTCCCGAATGTCAACAAATTCATTTTGACAGCTAAGTTCGTATACGAACATCTATTGGTTTGTACCACTCGTAGCGTTCGACTGGTTTTCGATCGAACTTTTTCGATTGTGAAATTCTGACAATACACAAAATGTGTTATCTTCGTAAAATATTTGAATTTCGAGCTATAAATGTGAACTTTTCTCGATTGCCTGAGAATCGGCCCCCTGATCGCAAAACGAATGCTCCCAGTGAGTACCGTCCCGATATATTCGATATTCGTTTTAACGTACTCACCAAAATGTTTGGTTCGCGAAGGATGTGCTCGAGTAGGTATGCTCGTTCGTGAAACGAATGCTCCCGGTGGTGAGTACCGCCCCTAACAATAATATGTAAAATCTAGAACATCCAAACAATACCACCCCAAAAACTATATAGAAGTTCAATAACGACAGCTTTCATGAACACTGAAAACCTGCACATTAGTACACAATAACCATTTCCCTACAGTCACGATCAATGTGCCACGACGCAGTTCCTTGGCCCGAAAGGTTAAAGATTTTTGTTGGCAAGGTAAACAGAGCGGCGTGGCGGCTCATGAAACATGCATGGCGACTGCGTATCGACTAAACAACTCATAACGGGCCTTAATAAACCTATACACAAACATAACATTGCTCGAGGGGAAAACATTTTTTAAGCCTTGTGAAGGACACTGGCTATTTTTTCGTTAAACTTATATAAATGTATCGTAGGTAAGCATTTAGAGACTTTTTATTTGATGAACTTGCAAAAGAGTTTCAATGGATTTGAGTAATTAACTTAAAAGTTGTTTCAAATACTTTTTTACTTTTTTGCAAAAACAATGAAATATTAGAGAAATTAGAAAAAAAAGGTCGTCGATTCGATTTCCGGCAGAGCTACTTGGAGGATGGGTTATTTTTTTCTAATATTTAAAAGTTTAAATTTAAAAATGTTGTACATGTTTTATTAAATAGGTACCTACCTACATTGTACGTAGAGTTAAAATAATCTGGAGATATATATTATCTATGTAAGATTTAGTGCCTGTTTTGTTTCACAATGTCTGACTATGAGATACTTTCCAGTTTACTTAACAGTTTTGTATAGCCTATCTGTCAAGTAACAGCTAAGTACTCAGAACTTACTTAGACTTTGTGAAAGAAGCTAATAATAGTAGATTGTACAACAAGTGCATAAAACGTACCATTTTACCCGAGACGTATATATCCACCCGAGCCGTAGGCAAGGGTGGATAGTCAATTCGAGGGTAAAATGGGTTTTATGTACGAGTTATACACTCTGCTTTTCAATACAATATTGCAAAAAAGAAAAAATAAAGACTTCGCCATATTGGCGGGAAAACATTCTTTTTCTTTTTTTTATACAAGGAAGTGGCAGCACAGTTACATAGATCGTAGTCCATAATGCTCTTGAAATACTTATTTCTTACAAAACTCATTAATTTTGCCTAGTTTTATTTATTAAGTAATTTAACATGGATTATGTACAAAATTTAAGAAACAGAATGAAACAAAAAGTTTATTTAACGAAGTTTAATTGCGTGTGTGACTGTTTACCTGACGACCTTTGTCTCAGAGTCTGAGACTTAGACGAAGATTTTACTTTATGCACTAGAGCATAAAAAGCGATTTTATGCAGCCTATACCCAACATAAACACGAACTTTACGAGCATGAGAAGTGAAAATATGTTTTCAACTCACTTTGGCCTGGAAAGAAGGAACTACTTACATTCAAGTTACTAAATGATAATTATGCAAAAAACTATTCAGTCTCCAAAATACTTACTGAAGTCATTTTCTTAGGCATATTATTATGTCATTGAGTCGCTGGTCACTGGCTACAAACTCTGACCGTTGATGAACGTATATTTTGTCATGAGTCTTATTATATAAGTTTGTTATATCTACCTGCTACAAAAGATGTACCTACTTCAGCCGGCACTTATATCTACTTACAAACAAAACTACTAGCAACGTAAAGGGCATAGTCAGATTGGTAGTAGTAGTAGCGGAATAACGTTCACCTACACGTGATAAAAATAAACCTGCTTTGCCGTTTCAATAGCAGTAGGTAAGAATCATCTCACCAAAATCATCCTATAAAAACTGACCAACTCTCGCTGGAGCTGCTTACTTCTTTACAAAAAGCGTTGAAATCTCTCAGTTAAGTCAAGCCAACTCTAATGTTCCTTTCTGCAATTTCTTTATTGATATAGTTACGTTTTAATTTTATGTGACTTGGACGTTGAACATTCTACATGTTGGTTAGTTTGGTGGGCACAAGTCAACTTGGCGGGGGCACTGCCGTGCCCCCAGATCTGCGTTCTAATATTTTACCCAAAGTGATTTAAAGAAATAACGTCTCTCTCCATAGCATTTACAGCACCCAAGCTGTATAAGATTCCAAGAACTGTAGTCACACACAACTTTTAATAAGCACATGAGCAGACTTTAAACCTTATTTAAATGCACGTTGATAAGAATACTACTACGGTGACTCTGTAATATTAGGACAAAGGACATTTTTCATTTTCGGCTAGGACATTGTACACTATTCGTACTAATAGTAAAAAATATAGTAAAGTCAAATAAAATATTAAAATTCTCATTGTCTTTCTGGATAAATGGTACAAAAATAAACTTTGAAATAAAAGTTCTTTGCCATCCATGGTCACACTGGCAACCATATTTAAATCACGTTCGGAAACTTTGATGTTTCTGTACGAAAAAACGATGACATTGACGACTGATGATAATCTGTCAATGTGAACCTTTTTTTTAATGTTAGTGTGACATTTTACCGCCATATTGAATCGGGGTTGCATAATTATTAAGACTAGATAATGCTTTTGTACCATCAAACGCGTTAGCTTATTGCGATATAATTAGTTTTCAGTTATTATATTTATCTTTTGCTTGCCTATGGTATAGTGTACAAAGTCCTAGCCGAGGCTCCATACAAAACTGAAAAATCTCCTTTGTTCAATTATTTGTATAGTATCCGTGTGAACCTGCCCTAGCGGAGGTGCGTGGCGGGTCGATACCGGGGGATAGTGTGGCCTCCACCCAGAACGTAAATCAACAAAAATATTCGGTTCACGTGACTCCGCGCTGTTCGCAACCGACGAGTTTCAGTTGTCTTCGATATTGTAAACATTGGAGGATCGAACCGAAGTTGTGGTATTTTAGGTAGTGCATTGTTATGTTTTGTGATGTAAGTAACGCAATTTTAAAGATCTTTTATTGGCGTTTCCCAGGCTTCTGCGTTACGTGGATTGGTATAAGGTGGATTGTTATTGGATGGGATAAATAATGTATCTATGTTATAGTCAAAAAATATTTGGTCGCACGTTAAAATATAAATTAAAACTTGTTAAAAGTATTTTACAAATTACTAGTCAAGATAGCAAAAAGACTATATCGACTATATTTTTAATAATAATAAATTAAATTGTGTAATATGTGCTTTATGCAATAAGCAATTATTGTAATAAGTAACGATATGTTTTTTTTTGTAAATGTCGTTACCTACCTGAGAAACGCGCTGGCAAGTTTATTGCGCCCGTTCTTCTTGTCAGATAAAAAAGTCTTGAATGGGTGGTAGGAAAATATTGACGATTCATAAGTATATGCTTATTATGTCTATGTGAATAAATAAATATTTTATTTGATTTGATTTGATTTAACTAGGCTATATCGTTTCGTATTCGTTAAAGGATAAAATTAATACATGATATAAATTGTCGAGTAGTTGAATTCCGCCTTCCTTGGAAGCAGCACTGTTTAAAAGATGTAATTTTACTTGTACTAAAGGTGAAAAGTTAAATTGATTAAAAGTCCCATAGCCGATGTTTTTGCCTGCCGCGACAACCATGGAAACAAAACTAATTTGACGCGTATAAACTTTCACTCTCGCTGGAACAATTAGCTGAATGCGCGACGAGGCTCAGTGAGCGGGCGCGAGGCACAAGCGGAAGCGGGGGATAGTGCATTCGTACGAGAAATGTTAAACTTAACCTTGCAACTTTAGCGCCCGAATTCTCGAACGCAAATCATCTTTGGGAGCGTCTCAAACATCATGGCATCTCTTTCATACGTTTGACATTTAAAGTGACAGGGCTATGTGTGAGACGCTCCCAAAGATAAGTAGCGTACGAGTATTCGGGCATAGGTGATGTAGAACTTAAGGCTGCTGTACACGGGTAGAGTAAAGGGTAGAGTAGAGCGGTAGAGTAGCTTGCCCGCGGTGCTAGCTACTTTACTCTACCAAATTTCAGTACCTACTCTACCAATGATGTCTACATTAGTTCAGTGTAGTAATAGTTAGTACTCTACCACTCAAATCTACCGTTTACTCTTTACGTATCAAAATTTTAAGTCATACTTATTATACACACAGTTTTAGTAGTTAGGGCGTAATGTTATTTCATTTCGAGTTTTAAATTGACACTCACAAACCTTACTAATTAGGTTAGGTACGTTTCGGAACTAGGCAAGTATCTGAACAGAATATTTTTAAAGGTGGACCAAAAGCTACGTAACTTTAGCAGCCCTTGATTAAATCTACAATTTGTATATCAAACAAAGTAAAAAAACAAAGTATTATAAACTATTGTGTATTAGTAACAAATCTCGATTGAATAAAATAATCCCAATAAAATAGTTTCGAATAAACAAAACAAAACTACTACATCGAACTGTGCAAAAAGCATCACATCCTACTTTCATTGCAGATGCGCCGTGATATAGGTAGCTGATTTGATCTTCCTTAGCAAAATTTCTACTGGCGTTATTGACTGTCCAGAGCTTTATCCAAACTCATGATTAGGACCACCTCCAAGCCTCCTAGATTTAACCCCTTTAATACACCCCCTGCTTCTTCAAACTTTAGACAGGATTCTTTTCTTTGGAGAGCGAGTAATAATTTAAATATTCTTTCGAAACAGGTAAGTCTTGATCTCTTTAACACTAGCGAGGCGTCATCGAGGCGTACTGTAAGCCGCTTATTTTTTGGTATTGGTTCCTTGCTAAATACAACGTGTTACTTAGATATTAGGCATATTTTTAAGTTATGTACCTATGTGTATCCAATAGTTAGGCTAGGCTAGTTTTTCATTCTTTACCGTGTCTTATTTGTGAAGACCTGTAAATGGCTTGTAAATGTTTATATTTAAGCTTTTTAATGTATTAGGTTAAACAGTTGGTCTTCTAGTAAACAAATTAAAAAAAAACATTAAATTGAAGTCTTCGCTTATTGCTTACAACTTGCGAGACGTCTAGATAAAGATCAGGCTATTCGCATAATGGAAGAAATCTCATTGTGCTAAGGTGGCAGGCACCCCGTAATTGGTGTGCGCCCGCGACGCTAGAACGGCAATCGACGGATCTAGTATGGCTACACGGGCACACCTGTGCGCAGAAAGGGCTATTGTTTTATGCATATTGGCAGCCACGAGTCTTAACGGTATAAATGACAAATTGGCTCGTATCGAGACTCTACATTTTATTTTAAGGACTTTCCATGCGATATCTAAATCTAAACCACTTATTATCAAACGCAGATTAAAGCAACATCTGCTGTAAATTTGATGTAGGGCAGAGGTACCCTTTGTGGCCACTTTAAGGATTTTTTTACTTTTAAGCACTAAGTACTAAATGGTCTTAAGTATTTAAGACCCAAATTATATCTTAAATTATAGATAATTTATCTACCTTTAAAGGTACATTTTTCAAATTTATAAAAGTAAAAGAGGTTTTTTATGTTACACACAATGTGTGAGAGGTGCCAAATGTACCGGTTTTGGCCACTTACTGATAGTTAAACTTTTGTAAGTATTGTGAAAAATCAAAACCAAACCCAGGTAAAATCAATATATTCTAATGCGCTAGAAACCAGCCAATTGCAAAACAACAATTTAATTGTAAAAAACAAAGGTTTATAAAGTATTTCATCCAAACCAAATTTCTTAAAATTTTCATACAAAACATTTTTTCAAACAGAAAATGGAATTTATTGAAAAAAAATCTTATGACATAAGGAATTCTAACGATTGTCATTATTACCTTATAATACCTTATTTTAAGTGCCTTTATCAAAAATGGCTAGAAGTTGTTTAGAAAACTTTTAGAGCAAAAAGTGGCCAAAACCGGTACAGTGGCCAAAACCGGTACGCCTGCCCTACCTGATTTCTTTTTTTAGCTGTTGAGGTAGTAGAGGTAGGTACTACTTCAAATACTTAATATTAATTGCCGTGCTATTCTTACTCAACATTTTCTATTAATGTTCATTTTATCAATACATTTATGAATTATGTTTTTTTCTGATTTTACATACTTACTGCTTTATTGATATTTTATTTTGATAACTCAACTATTAAGTACAAGATTAATACCTATTTCATGCCACGATGTCGCTTATCTTTCAAGATTATATAAATTTTATTACAACTTTATGTAGTTGTATCAACAATCTCAAGTTACTTCTTCAATTATATAGATTACTTACCTACTTGAATAGATAAACTAATTTTATTCTGTAAGAAAAATAAACACTATACGCGCCCGATCTTACGTCATAACATTAAACCCATTTAGAACTAATTAGGTACAGGCATCGTAACAAGTGCACGCAATAGGGACTGGAGCGATTAATTACTTTAATGTCCGCATAAAAAACACCATGGCACACCATGTCCACCGTGACGGGGCGGAAACCCGATGAAAGCTCCGGGAAGGAGCAACGGCGGCGGCGGCCAACGCCAACAATAAACCATTTATAGGCGTCATAAAGGTGAGCGCATAAAAATCATTTATTCATTTAGCCCGGTTTTACACCAGAGAGCCGATTTCCTGGTGAGCTTACTTTCGCGCTTACTTACCCTGCACCCGGCGGGCTTTTCACGGCTTTCCTCAGAAAACTATAGCAGTCCCACTCGCAGCTACTGCCCCGTCTCGCTCGCACGCGAAGGTCGACGACCGGGGCAACGACAACGAGCGCGCGAAAGTACTTTCACTGCGCGGGCGCATGCGAGTCTGCAGCGCTCGCTCGGACTTACGCGCGGGTTTGCGTTCGGTTCATACGAGAGTTCACACGTGTGAGCCGAGATAACGCGGCGAGTGCATTGGAGAAATGCCTTTGAGGGCCGAGCCGATGGCCGGCGAACGAATCCGCAACAGTTTAGATGTTAACTACTCGTAATTCATCTAGGAATGCGACTGGGTCTGCATATTAAACTTTAGCTCGCTCAAGCGTTTCTAGCGTACATACTATTAGTAGTACCCACCCATACCTTATATTATTATGTGCATATGATTTTAGCATGCACCCATAAGAGCTGTTAAACGAAATCAAACTGGAATGAAAGTGAATTGCATGAACGTATTAATAATGTCTTTTGTAATAAGTGTTTTTTGTTGGTTAGGTAAAAAGTTGCAAATGGTGTATAATGCGGCGTCGTGCCGTGTGTCGGTCGTGCTAGGAAGCGCGGGAGAAAGCCGCCTTTCTGTCACGAGCGCACGCGCAGCTATACTGCACACTAATCCATAGGGTTGCTTGGTGAACTAATTTGCTAAGGCGATTATCACACTGCCACGCATCAATGGTTGCGTTTCGACCTACGCGCGTACTTGCGGGAGTGCAGATCTGCGTCCTCGATCTGCGATTTTGCGGGATTTTTACGCACTCACGCGCGTAGTTGCGTTTTGTGGATTCAGGCGCTACTCGGAAAAATATGGACTTTTTGATTTAAAACTATAGGACGGTTACAGTTGTTACACATCTGGTAATAAGATATATATTTCTTCATACCTTTATCTAGAATCGTGTAGTTTCAAAAATACGATTTTATGAGTTTGCCGCGACACTGTTTCTTTTCGAAAAGACCTCTAAAAATACGAAAAGTGAAGATTATTCTTAAATGGGATTACTTACACTATTGGAAATTGGTATAATTAGTGGACACCAATAATATTGAGGATCGTATAGAAGCATTTTTTTTAAATCGCTGTAGTTTTTTAATACGAAGTGATTTTGTGTTTTTTTTGCCTAATCTGCAAAATCGGTCTCGCTCCCGCGCGCGTTGTTTTCTCATTGCTATCTCGCTTCAGCACATTTTTTCCGAGTATCGCCTTCACGGCGGGCGGTGTATTCGGTGGGCCAGTTTCACTGTCATTTTCTACGTTTCGGTTCCGTAGGGTAGGTACACACTGATCGTAGATTCGTAGACCTTGGACTTCAGGCATGAAACTTAATCCTACTATATTAATATTATAAATGTGAAAGTTTAGATGATTGGATGTTTGTATGTTTGTTACTCAATCACACCAAAACGGCTCAACGGATTTGGCTGAAATTTGCGACACAGATACTTTGAGGTCTGGAGAGGAACATAGGCTACTTTTTATCCCGGAAAAATATCACATTCCCGCGGGATAACGTCGTGTATTCCACGAGGGCGAAGCCGCGGGCGGAAAGCTGGTCAATCATATTTTTGGGAACTAGAGTAACAATTTGGTACCCCTAACCTTAGAATGTCGCGGGCCGGCCCCTTTTGTGCTACACGAGTGCAAGTATCGTGATCGGATTACTTACACTTTTCGCCGCAGTTCGAAAGGAAACGTCCAGATTGGCTCTGTGCGGTTTGCGAAAGAAATTAACTACGAATTAGGTGCCTCATTTACTTCGCAAATACGAAACTTTCGATACATTTCGATCTCTACTCTAGAACACGTGTTATTTACGAGAACTAAGCATTGCTAATCTACTATCGTGGCTTAAACTGTATTCTTTTATGGCCATATTTAGAATGCAGTGTAACGTATAATTTGAGGCAGTTTACTTAGTCATCTTAAGATCTCAAACAATATCTGCAAGAAAAAGTAATTGTCTTCTAATTTTATTATACACATTTAAATTTGCATAACTTGTGTAAAGTCACGTTGTTAATTTTCCGTGGCTTTAGTACAATTAGCACAATGACATAATGATTCCGGTAAAGAAATATAATTACTTACTATTGTTCGACTCCGCGAGAATTAACTTCAGTCGCTATTATAACACTTTCACAACTTTTTTTATGCAACAAGTTTAACTTACGCCTTATAAAAGCATTATACAAAGACATAAAAGTTTCAAGAAAGAACAATTAGTTTTATGATTCACATAAAATAAATAATGAAAGGCTAATAGTAAAAATAAAACAAAGTTTAAGAGCATTTTCTTATTTAACATCTGGTAAACGTTCATAGTAGTTATCATTCATCGAATCTATATTATGAATACAATTTGTCTAAATATATTTAGCGATTTAGTCCTATCAAAAAGTCCTATAAATTTTTATGTAAGTATTTAAAAATATCTCGTTTACAATTTGGCAACGAAAGCCGTATCACACGCTACAAAGCTAATAGGTAACTTGTATTTCGACCCAAGTATAAAAATAATCAGATTTGAATCCCTAGTCCAGTAGACGAAAAAGCATTCGCACCATGATTAGAATTCCTTAGTGGAGTGAATAAAGCAGGAATACCATAAGTCCACCCCGGACGGCACGTGGCCCGCGAGCTGCATCTATTTGCAGTAAATGGGTCAAGCCGCGCCCAACTTAGCTGCAAGAACGAATACAAAAAGAGTAAAGCGAAATGCGCCCGCGCATACCGCCCGTCCGCCGGTTAGCGCGGGATAGAAGCCCGTTTTAATCTGTGCTTACACTTCGAATGTATAGTGTAGGCAATGAACAGATTCTTTGTATGGAGACCCATACATTAATTCCTCAGTCGATGAAACTTTGCTGGGTTATAAAATAGCATGAGCCATAAACTTTTAAATGATTATCCAAAAAAAACCTCACACGGAAGTTATGCATTTATACCTAAATATACAAATCTGTTTATATATTGAACCGAGTAATTTCTCCGTCCAAATTTATTTTACCAAATGAGTTATTTATACTAGTTTGTGATACTTGATAAAAATCCAAAACTTTTTTCAAACATGAGTGCGCTTGGCAAAATGGTATAATTTCGTTAAAAAGTTCGACAGAGAGATTTTTCAGTCCAAGTCACCCCAATTATTTTATTAAAATTTGGTGTTTCTACTGGGATATTTTTTTGGATATTTCTTTTGTTTTTATACGTTACATGAATATGTCCTGTGAAGAAAGTTTAGACGGAGCATTTTTCCTAAAAAAGATATCAATGAAATAAGACTTTCATTTAAAAATACGTAACCTTCTATTATTATTATTTTTTGGAAATTTATACAATACTTTTAATTTATTGATACTTTATCATGCTGTAAAGTTTTTTCTGACTGAGGAATTACTGTGGGGGTCAACTTCGATATTTTCTATACTTACATAGTGTAGTCAATAAAGCTTTATTGACTACACTATGTAAGTATAGAAAATATCGAAAACTAATATCACCTTTATGATTCGCGCCTTTTTTGACACTAGCTTTAGCCAAGAGCTTTATGAGAAGCGTGCCGCCAACACCTTTTTTTTGTTTATAGTGAGGGCAAATACAATCTTTTCGTATACCAGTAATGGCATGTTAGACTCAGTCGGACGCAGGCCTGTCTCTCGCCGCGCCCAGCCCTCCCGCCAAGCCTAATAGGCTTCCCGTCAGGGCTGGGTGGTTCTAACCCCTGTCCCGCCCCCCGACGAGCTCGAAAGCTTGAGAGGGTGCCGCCAACACCTAGCGTAACTATTCAGTAATCTGTGACCTAGCGGACATTCTAGGTATTACAGAACGCCTCATACTCACGTGGCAGTACACCTACCCTGTCCAGAGATGGGTCTAACAAATCACAGATTATGTTTTAAGATTATTAACATTTGTTTATATCTCGAGAGTCAACAATAACACTTGTCTTATACCTATTCAAAATTAAGTCATACAGCATAATCTTATGCAAATAGTTTTAAGTTCAAACGATCAAGGCTGTCACTGTAAAAGAATAGTGGGCGACATTGGTGCGAACATACGTACATAATTTAAACAACATATTGTATGTGACATGGCGGAAGTGTTGCCTTGTCGACCAGTTAGCCTTATAAGTAACCAATGTCATACTTGTATGAGACTTTATATGAGCGTGGTGCACGATTTTGATCTCGCTGAAATGGATATGGAGTCTGTTGTTATGACATTGACACTCGTTATTAAAAATTAAACATGTGTCATCTTTACTTTTTTATTTAAATGCTTTTTAATACAACTTTTTAAGTAATATTTAATCCGCGTGAGTACAAAAAACACAATCATAACCAGAACAATGCGTGTTAAAATACAGGTGTTAAAAGTTTAACGTTATCTCTTAATAAAAAATTCCAACATACCTACAGATAAGGTCGAGATTTTTAATATCAGATAAGATTTTAATGATAAGTATCTCTATTTTCACAGTCATCGAGTACAGCTTTTTATTAAATACTAGCGGATCCTCGCGGTTTTACCCGCGTGGTACCCGTTCCCGTGGTAATATCGGGATAAAATATAGCCTATGTCACTCGGGAAGAATGTAGCTTTCTAATGGTCTAGAAATTTTCTAAATCGGTCCAGTAGTTTCGGAGCCTATTCGATGCAAACAAACAAACAAACAATCAAATCTTTCCTCTTTATAATATTAGTAAAGATATAGATTTAAATGTACGCGTAGAAATCTAAGATGTGCGTTCAGCTTTCTAATTTTCCAGACCCTGCTATCATTATTTAAATAAACAAATGTTTTGCATCCAGTCTTTCCTATTAACCCAAAGCGATAATCATAGTTTAGTCTCAGTAACCGGCGTCGGCGGTGGCGGCGGGCGTCGCGAGCGCCGGTGCATCGGCCGCGTTGCGCAACCGATATAAATACATCAGACGAACTTGCGGTGAAAGTTCGCCGAGCCTATGATGCACATTGTAATTTCTAATGCGCTACAACTGGATCTAGGTATTGCGAATATCTAGATCTATGTAGAGCGGTGTTCGGGTGTTTGGTGGTGTGATTTCAGGTTTAGATTTGCAGATGTTTGGTTTATGGATGGTGAAAGAGATTAGATAGCTTTTAGGGGTTTGATGATCATGGCACAAATTACAAAACTATTTCGAACTATGTATAGTTAGGTATTTAAATATTAAATTTTTATGCAACTTTTATGATTGAAAAATTGAAAATGTAGTATATTAAAAAAAACTTAACGACTCAGTGGTTAGAGCAGTCGCCCGGACAGCGAAAGGTCGTGGGTCCATCGGAGCTGGTTGTGAGACGGGTCGATTTTTTTTAAAATACTTCATTTTCAATATTTCGAACTAGCTTTTACGAGAAACTTTTCTGCATGATATTTAGCTTCCCGCTTTCTTCAACTAAAAATTTCGGCAACTATAGTCTATCTTCTCCTCAAATGTCTATCTCTATTTTTTTAAATCTTTATTTAAATTAGTTAAGCGTCTAGTTCAGGCGTGATTAGAGAACTAAGAAACATGCAGACAGAGTAAATCGTATTTTCGCAATAAAATATTATGGCAAAATTGCAGTGTCGATGCATTTATGGCTATCCAAGATTACTGACAATTAACATAACAAACACGCCAGCGTCGCATACTTTAATGTGAATCCGAGATAAGTGAATTCAGCACTTGTGTTATGATATGGATGTCAGAATCAATGAGGATATAACAAGTAGGTATATAGATTACTTAATTAACACATAAACATAGATCAAATGTATGTAGGTACTCCTAAATATTATTCATCGTGTATTAAAATGCAAAATTCGCTATCAGAGCAGGTAAAACTAACAGAAATAAAGAGGCAACAATAGGTACAGTAGAGACGTAGTTTAAGCAAGAATTTTTCAACGTAGTAACATTTGAGACTTAGGTCCGGTTGCTCTAAGCTTGGTTACGTTAACTATAGGGTTAAATTATGGTTAAAGTAAAATTAACCGGCGGTCAAATTTAAAAAGCGTTGTTGCAGCAGCGGTTACTTTAACGAGCAGTCAAATTACAGATTTAACGGCGGTCAAAATAACCGACAGGGTGGGGGTGGTTTATATTTTGACATTAGTAATTAAGGGAAGGTTAATAAAATAGTACAGACAACACTTTTAACCCTAAGATAAACAACGTATTTTTCTTTTACCGATGTCAAAATTGACAAAAGTTAAATGTACGAGCAACCGGACCTTAGTAAATAGAGGTACTGAAGTCTGGAGACGTAATAAGATATAATCATATTCAATTAAAGTTACACATGAGGTGCATATTATAAGGTGATGAAATCACAGCCACATAATGATCTTGTTTAAATTATATCTGCGTCTGGTCGTTTGTAAAAAATAACTATTATTATAAGTAAAGTTCACGGTTTTTGCGTGTTCATCTTCCGTTCTACGATAACATCTCAAGTTCATCCGACGGCGACGTTGCCAAGGTTTTAATACTTTTGTGTATTTAAAAGGCTCTTGTTGTGGTACGAATACATATAGAGTCGAGGTTGGGTAGTATATGGTCAAATTATTTTATCTTTAGGAAATAGTGAAACTGAAGTGTCTGAAGATGGCTGTTGAGATGTTTAAGTGCTTCCTCGATGCAATATTTATGAATAAACTTGCTGCACCCAAAGGTCAATGATTTTTATTCAAATTTCAACTAGGTACTTTATCCGACTGCAAGAGCAATGAGCATCTTTCCTATAATAAATTTAGGTAGGTATAGTCCTACCAATATTATAAATGTGAAAGTTTAGATGTTTGAATGTTTGTTACTCAATCACGTCTAAACGGCTGAACGGATTTGGCTGAAATTTGGGACACAGATACTTTGTAACCTGCCACTTTTTATCCCGAAAAATTCACATTCCCGCGGGATAACGTCGTGTACTCCACGCGGGCGAAGCCACGGACGGAAAGCTAGTAATCAATATTTATGACCTTAGCTTATTAGAGTTGCTTTTCCTCGTTTGCTGAAACCATTACGGGCCCAGCGCCCCAACACGGAAGCGTGAGTACATACGCATTGTTCGCAACAATTGTTTTCCCATTTTCGCGCGGTTCCCGCGGGCGTCGCTCCCGCGGCCGCGTGGTGACCGCGCCGGCCGTGCGTCGACCTCGCCCGCCGCCCGCCCGGCCGCAACTGCTCTGTGCTCTCCTCGCGTGCTTTCACATCATCATTCCAATTTCGAATCAAACATTTTTTTCTAGATTGTCGTAGACATAACAGCCATTAGCCCGAAACTTTCTTCTGAAAGAACTAAACGTGCTCACCAATTTGTGAATGGACTCATCTTTTCGCGATTTAGTCATGGATTTCGAGCAGCGACAAAAGTTGATTGTATGCCGTTTTTCAAGGTATTGTGTGTAGTTGTGAATAATTAATACATACCTAGACTAATTTTAGTTCGTCGTGTCGTTCATCATAGTCGACGACACGGTCATGACCATGGCAGGTATGTGTTGGGCAGATGCGGCGCGTGGGCACTCACGGTGACTAATTCTACGTTACACAGCTAACGTATTGTTTGCTTACACAATATGTCATTAACTTGGTAACTCCTTGCTGTCGTTAAGTACGCTTCGCGAGTAAAGGACTGACTGATCGTAGACGATAATTCAAAACAATTGACGGCGATTTTGTGTAGTAAACTGTCATAAAGCAGGCGAAAATCAAAGTTCATCTAAGCACCTACCTACTTAGATTTTTGGCGAAAACAAAAGTTTTATTTTCGACAGTTCACTTTTCAATCTAGACCCGTTCAGTACAATACTCGCACGTGATCCGATATCCGTTGTTTGTCCGATGTTTTTGCGCTAGTGCATCACTATTTCGGCAAGCGGTTGTCGCCCCCTGGCGGCCGGCCAGCACCCACGCGGGGTGCTCAGCTAATGCACTCTGACATTCGGGAAAACGCGGGAAATGTGACACACGTCACTCACACGTCACGTTTAAATCGATGGTGGCGGGAAAATGTCAGCCATTTTTTATTTATTTTTGTATTCATGGTCAATAGACTTTAGCAGTTTTGTAAAAAGATGATTAATTGATGATGGATGGTGGCATTGCTCGGCTCAGCCATTGAGTTTTTTTTTTACATTACATATCTTAATCATGATTTCTTTTTATCTACAAAGTTGAAAAAGGTTTTCACATATGTAATCGTAAGATAAAATAGATAGACATTAAAAGAGTACACATTCAGCTATTATCCTACTTTAATCCTATCCTACTAATATTATAAATGTGAAAGTTTGGATGTTTGGATGTTTGTATGTTTGTTACTCAATCACGCCAAAACGGCTGAACGGATTTGGCTGAAGTTTGGGACATAGATACTTTGTAGCCTGGAGAGGAACATAGGCTTCTTTTTATCCCGTAAAAATATTATTCCCGCAGGATAACGTCGTGTAGTCCACGCGGGCGAAGCCGCGGGCGGAAAGCTAGTATTAGATATAATCTTCGATCAACAATAGTAGGTACTAGATGAAGGCTCACGAACTAAATCAAAACTTTCTATGGCACCCTTATAATGTTACGATCTTATGTCATAAATGACAAGAACTACTTATAAATATACGCTCAAGTGGGCGTACATCGCTCGGCCATGTCTGTCACTCCAACTATGTATCTAACCCTAGGTGTTATTGTTGATCGAAGGATACCTATAATGCAATTCGAAATGGGAAGGTAGAAAAAATAAAATGCTCCAATTAAACAAAAAGTTATATAATTTAACGATAACCACAAACAAGATCGGCACGACAATACTAATTAAGCATCGCAGGACCTCCGAATCCGATTGTTCCGCTCAGTTCTTTCCCATGGCCGACGAAATTCAAAAAGCCTGTAAACGCGTTCAAACAACCATTGTGTCGATATATTTTTATTTTTTTCCGGCAGACAATACTGGGAATTTGGCGGTCGAGCGACGAATTCAATATTGTATAACAATTTAATTGCTTCTTTAAATACTGATCATAAAATTGTGAGTGGAAAATAATGATGTTATTTTCTTCGACTTGCCAATTAGGTGTTATACTAGTGTGTCTGTTAAATTTAAAATAATAAAACCAAGATTCTGAGATTTCTTATCTTAAATTAATACATAATCAACTTTAAACTAATGCTTAATCAATAAGAGTCAGTAGTAAAGAGATTCTTTTTCATAACAAACAGCCATTAAAATCAACTATATTTTAATGAAATACTCATACATTCATTTTACTACTTAGTTGAAAAATCGGTAGGAAGTTACCTTCGGAACATTAAGAACTTATATCAACACAACACAATTGTTTACAAAACGTAAGTGGACAACGTAAGCACACTTTGATGTTAAATAGTAGGTACTTAGAAATATTTAGATAAAGACTGACAGGCACTTTAAACTTAATTAATAGGTATTTTATACACTTTAAATATAATGCAATTTTGTGAAAAGTAAACAAACTGATTTTCCTACATCCAATGTCTGATTTAGAAACTGCGGTAAAAGTTCAAACAGATTTTTAACAGATTTTCAATGATAATAACCTATTGAAACAGATCCTTGAATAGAAAGCCAGATGCTATTAATAACTCCTTTAACAATATAATACTTACAATTTGATTTGGACATATTTTTGTTCAAGATTGTGTACAATACGATATCTAAACCACATAAATATCCAAATTTTCGTTTTAAATATCCAATTTAAAAGAGATAAACAACTTTCTCAATATACCCATCAAGGAGGTACTATTATAGTTCGAAGATCGCAAAGCTATAACATGATTAGGTACTGCTCATTTATACCTCTTTCAACATTATTACTTATTTTTCTCAAAAATCCAAAGCTTTAAGCAAGAAAGAATGGACAAAGAGTACATAAATACAGGCAAGTACAATTATGTGCCACGAAAGATGAGACCTAGACCTGCTTTTTTCTGCCACCCCTAAGGTACCTGTTTACCTTATTTATAAATTGTCTACTGCGCTATACACTTATCGAACTGTCAACTGTACAAATCAGGGGCTATACATTAATCACGTGATGTTTTTAAGCAACTTTTTAGACCCCCCCTCTACCCTGGCGATACATTTTGAGGCTTTGTACTATGTGATTGTGATACTTGGTGATTTTTCCCGGACTCCCCCTCCCCCTTTCAGCCTTACGTGATTAATGGACATCCCCTTACCTACATAGCAAAGCAAGTCATATCTTATCTTTCGTGATGCGTACAATACAGCTGTGACTCCCATTCACCTCTCCACCACATTGACTAAGACCACGTGTTCTCCTCGGACCATTAATTGAGGAATGTGCCTGGAGCACTCCCAAATACCACCACCTAGAGGTGTCTCCGTCACTATGGGTACTGGGCATATCTTTGCGGCGGTACCTTTCGGGACTGGTTTACCTGTAACGAAGACTCCACTTAGGGCCTTAAGCCATCACACTAGCGAGATGCGAGCGAGTGGAAAGGAGTTCGCAACGTGTGTATGCCGAACAGGCCGCGGGTGAGCTGGCGGCGAACAACGCTGCCAATGTCATTCGATGTACACAAGCTTGCATTCAGTCGAATCAAAGAAACAAGTGTGAGCGGACGCAGCGTTATAAAGAGGTTAAAACGTTGGTGATATTAATAGACATAAGAGTTATTTATAATGCAATATATAGTAGATTGTACAACAAGTGCATAAAAGGTACCATTTTACCCGAGACGTATATATCCACCCGAGCCGTAGGCGAGGATGGATAGTCAATTCGAGGGTAAAATGGGTTTTATGTACGAGTTATACACTCTGCTTTTCACTTCGAGTGTGTGGAAAATAAATAACAATATTGCAAAAGAGAAAAAACTTCGCCATATTGGCGGGAAGACTTTCTTTTTCTTTTTTTTATACGTGGCATTGGCAGCACAGTGACTTTAGCATAAATCGTAGTCCATAATGCTCTTGAAATACTTATTTCTTAGAAAACTCATTAATTTGGCCTAGTTTTATTTATTTAGTAATTTAACATGGATTATGTACAAAATTTAAGAAACAGAATGAAATACGTTAGGTATCAATAAAATTTATTTATCGAAGTTTAATTGCGTGTGTGACTGTTTACCTGACGACCTTTGTCTTAGAGTCTGAGACTTAGACGAAGATTTTACTTTATGCACTAGAGCATAAAAAGCGATTTTATGCAGCCTATACCCAACATAAACACGAACTTTACGAGCATGAGAAGTGAAAAGTTATTTAAACTACGCGGCGAGCTCGCTGCGCACTCGCCCCGCTTTCTACTCGCTCACAACTCGCTAGTGTTATAACGCTCTCTTAGATTCTTTATAGAGTTGTAGACTGAGACTAGAGTAAATGGTTTTCTAGCCAAAAACACCAATACCCTCTGTGCACGTTCACGATATAGGTATAGAACTAATGGAACGGCAAATGTTTTTATCGCACTAAACATAATTTTATTGGTAGTATTGGTATTGGCGCATTTGATCAGTTAGATATCCACAGCATAGTTTTCTATCAACAAAGGATCTGATACATTTTACTTCATACAATAGGAATTAGAATATAAGTAGCTCGCTTGGCACCTATAAAGGCTTGAGCACACCTAACGCGGGTCAGAAGCAGAGCAGGTCAGTAGCAGCGCGGGAGCGCGCGGTAGTCGGCACACTAAACGCAGCAGCAGTTTCAAAGCAGTTGCAACGCGGGCCTGCGTTCAAACCGCGTTCACTGTGACGGGTTCTCCCACAATCGCAGCTTGTATGTTACATTCCTATAATATTTGTCATTTAAATCATATAAACATTTATTTTTACGAACTAATTCTATTAATTTTTCACCGGAATCCATCACGAATATCAAAAAGTACAACTCTCGTCAACTGCTTTCGACGCGCTGCGCTGCACTGCAAACGCCCTGCCTCGGTGTGTCATGCTCATGCTAACATGGCCGCCATAGTTATACTACAGCGCGGGCCCGCGCTCAAACTGCTCTGCGCCGCGCCTGCGCTGCTTCTGCCCCGCTCCCGCGCCGCCGCCGCCGGTTTGTAGTCCGGCAGTTGCAGTGCGGCGCGGTGCGGCGCAGAGCAGTTTGAGCGCGGGCCCGCGTTCAAATTTAGTGTGACGTAGTTTATAGAGTTTCTTGTATTACAACATGCGCGGGCCCGCATTCAAACAGCGCTGCTCCTGACCTGCGTTTGGTGTGCTCAAGCCTTAAAACTTCGCATACGCATCTACTTATATGTATTAATAGTTTAGTTTAAAAAAAATTGTATTCGCTTTGAAATAAAGATCAAAACATTTAACACATAATCATCATTTTAAATAAATGTGCAATGTCTTGAAACTGTACGTCTGAATCACACAGCAAACTCATAATAAATTCACACAAGTAACAATTTTATTACGTCATCGACATAACATAGACAGTTAAATTTGATGAAAAGCGAAAAATATGGTCAGGGAAAGTGGCGCAGGCGCTTGAGAACGTCGTGTCATAGCGCATAATGCAGACTTTCTTTACATAATACCCGCCAGCGGTTATACTACCCATAAATAATGTAATAATGATTTAAATATTGTAAATATTGTTATGATAACTTATCAATATTAATGTTATTAATACACCTGTAGATAACTTTGGTGGGCATTGCTCTAAAGAAAGATTTAATCAGGGAAAACGATCAAAGTGATTTACGATAAAAAAAAGTATTCTTGAAGGAAGTGTAACTGGCCATGAACGACTCTCTGAGGAAAACTTAATTTCTCAAGTTAGATCGCTAACTTCTTAATAACTTCTCCTTAAGGCCTCCTTAGTCTGAAAGACGAGAAATTCTCACCTAGCCCAGGAGGCACCTTCCTCTTCCTCACGCCTTTCCTGTTCCACACCTCGAGGACGTCAGTCAACGCCAGGTTCCACTGCTTGTCGAACGCTACCAGGGTCGCGTGGAGCACGCCTCGGATGCCTGTGTCCTTGCGAGTTATTACCTGGGACAAAAACATCATATGCTCAAGCTCACGTCTCTATTTTTTTTATTTTGATAGGTAAGCGCTTGCCCTCTATATCGCCTGATGGTATTCACCTATTCACTCGCGACTTCAAGGCCCCGTACCCCCTATCGTGAAACACAGAATCAGACTCAGACAAGGATTTCCATTGCTAAACCACAAAAACCAGCAAATAATAAATACAATAGAATAGGCTGCGACAGTAATAATGCGGCCGCAGACATCAAGTCAAATAGTCAAAATTTTACCACATAAAATTTACGTTATTGCACGGTTCAGACTTTTATTTTTTGCAAAAAAAATAGTAATCTCTTGCACCATGTGCTTGAAAAGAGCTTACAGATCTTCAGGTATAAATGGTATAATGGATATAGTATATAGTAGAAGCATAGGGAGGTTTCCTGCTGATAAAACTTATCAGGGTGCCTACCATCAACTTTAAGACAGCGATTCAAAAATAGCGCGATGCAGAATAGGTTCCTAAAATGAATTGCTTTCTTTCGTACTATGACCTTCTAAAAACTGGATCGCAAATGAATTGCTAAATGTTAATGACCGAACGATTTGTGTCCTTTTTCTTCTACCCGTCTCTTTCACTCGATTCTGTCATGCCCGGAGAGTGAGAGGGACGGGTATAACCTGCAGGTGACATGTTAAATCGACCGGGTTATAAATCAAATAAGAGTTCCTGACAGCATAGCGGCTGTGAAATGTCATTGATCGATCACTGAATCGCTATCATTGATATTAAGCTGTCGTGGTACGAATAAGCGAAGCAGATCAGTTTAGGTCCTAAACAAAACCGCAATAAGAGTTGATGGTAAGCACCCTGTTCCGACAAGGTTCCGACTTTACATATCTAATTAAGTTCTGTCAAACTCTGATGCCAAAGCCTATAACGTATACCTACCTACGACGATTTGACTAATATTTATTAATTAAATTATAATAATATTCGTTTTTGCCAAAAACAAATCAACATTTTCTTAAAAAAAAAATACTTTTGCACCAATAATTGCCTCCATTATTAAATCATAGTGTTGTATAATGTACGAGCTATGAACACGAATCGTATCTAATTTATTTATACATTATTTATATAGTATTCATTAACCCCTTGCACTTCCGCCGGCAGGTGATATTTTAATAAGTATTATTAGTAAAATATGGCTCGTGTCATTAATAAATGATTTATTCATGTAGCTGTTGCGTTTACATCTGTTTACATGTACACATTTTTAAATTCAAATTATTTATTCATTTTCTGCTGATACTGCACCTGTGAACGTCAATAAAGCTACGCCATCGGTTCGCAAATCCTACGGCGGGAGACCTGTAACGAGAAGAACTGGCAAGAAATTCGTCAAGGGCTATTTTTTGACTGGACGCGTCTATTCATAGATTTATTTATCTCTAGCTAGAGCCTAGTTCCTAAACAATATTTAAGAATTATTTCGTATTTAGTTTTTTGCTCAAATTCAAAATTACGTTTGTGCAACATAGACAAAACAATGTTTAATTATTAAACTATGCTAGTATTTATAAAAATTACCATCAATTCTTTAACTTTAAAAAGACGCTACAAGGCGTTTTTTTTTCTACCAGTCAAATGGTAAAGGAGTCAAAGGGTTAAAAGAAAGACACACTGCCATAATTTAATTGTCAAGAAATGTTCTCTGCGAAAATGACATACGAAATAACATGAGGAAATTTGGGAACTCAAACAGATTATGTGCATAGATATGTGTAATATGATTGATTATGAATAAATCGGTACAATGTGTACATAAAAATGTGTTGTTTTGTATAATTTTGGAAATAGGTACCCTTTATATTGGACCAACTGCGAATTGGACCAACCGCGAATTGTACCAACTGCGAATTGGACCAACCGCGAATTTGGCCAACTGAGAATTGGAACAACAGCGAATTGGACCAACTGCGAATTGGACCAACTGCGATTTGTACCAACTGCGAATTGGACAAACTGCGAATTGGACCAACCGCGAATTGAGTGAATTGGACCAATCGCGAATTGGGCCAAGTGCGCTTAAAGGAGTAATACAATGTAATATATAATCAGCACATGTACCTAATAACAATTACAAACACAATAACAAACATTTGTATTTAGAGTTTCTTACTTGGACTACCTTCGGAATTAACAATATGATAAAAACAAAAGTAGGATCTAACCCCCTTAGTGCAATATTGTCATTGAATTAATTATAGCAGTCTGCTCGACAGAACGTTAGTTATAACGTTATGTTTGGTTTTGCTTCAGGTTTGCGTATGTCTGGACGGTCTCAACCAGATGTGTCCAGCACCGCGGGTGCACCCTTCAGCGATAGTACATTCACTAGCTTCCTGGTAAGTACCGCATAATATTTGCCTCTATCTAATATGTCACTACTCAGAAGCTTTTTCATCAAAATCATAGTGAGCCCATCCCAGTCCACTGCTAGACATGACTAGGGTTCCAAGATGATAATTTGATAAAGGAGGGCAGATGGATCTAAAAAGGAGGTTTTACTGTGAAAAAAGGATGACATTCACAATGAGAAGATTTTTTTATATTATTTTAATCATATTTAGCTGAGCTGCAAATTTTTGCAAAAAGTTCTTGCGTTTTCTACTAATATATTATGAAAATCTTCTCATATCATGATTTTAAAGTTGTATTAATTATGATATTATGAATGAAAGATTTCACTGACTGCACACTGTCTGTACCTCTTGACCACGCATGCACGCATGCACGCATGCACGGCGCACGGCACGACACGAAATTTTCAACGACGCGACGTTTAGCAAAAAGGACTTACAGTAGGTAAAGGAGAACGGGAGGACAACACATGGAAAAGGAGGACATGTCCACCTTTTGAATACCAACTGGCAACCCAAAACATGACCTATAACAAAGCGTATTGAGTGTACCGATCTTTAGCTCTATCACTTTATGTAAATAGAAGCTGAATAGTAAATATAATACTATAATATTAATTTTAATGTCAATATCTCAATACAAAAGGAAATACCACCTGGCGATTTATTTCGGACATCTATACAAATTGATAAAATTGGAGTATCTGTCTGTTTGTCTGTTTGTTCCGGCTAATCTCTGAAACGGCTGGACCGATTTTGACGGGAGTTTCACTGGCAGGTAGCTGATGTAATAAGGAGAAACTTAGGCTAATTTTTATCCCGATATTCCCACGGGAACGAGAACCACGCGGGTGAAACCGCGGGCGGCCGCTAGTAGTAAATATAATACTATAATATTAATTTTAATGTCAATATCTCAATACAAAACGAAATACCACCTTGCGATTTATTTCGGACATCTATACAAATTAATAAAATTGGAGTATCTGTATAATTTGTAATATTTAAATAACCGCTTTTTACTACATGCATATGATTATATATACGGTACATATACCAAAATTTTTATTTTTATTTTTGTCTGTCTGTCTGCTGTTTGTTCCGGCTAATCTCTGAAACGGCTAGACCGATTATGACGGGACTTTCACTGGCTGGTAGCTGATGTAATAAGGAGAAACTTAGGCTAATTTTATCCCGATATTCCCACGGGAACGAGAACCACGCGGGTGAAACCGCGAGAATCCGCTAGTTTTAAATATTAATCTACGTTTTAACAGTTGGCTTTTCTTCTATTTATAAGTTCTCTGGAATATTTTAGTTTTCACTGTCTTCATGTTTGTATCTGTGGCTTTCGCAATTCTCCTACTCCACATACTAACTTTCCCTAAACACAAAGAGCAACCGACCCTAGAAAAGTCCATACATTGTGGACATTTGCAAGGACATCGGTCGAAGGTCAAAAACGCATTTGTACATACCGCCGCACACACGTGCTGGCTCAGACACGTGGGTGGCACGTGGCTGCCAGCCTTGATTTTGAACCCTGACAACAACAGTTATTCCAAGGCCATACGTGTCAATTTCAATTAGCTAAAATCCAATTTTATATGAGTCTTGTTTTTTTAGAAATATCTAAAAGCCACGGTCATATACCGCAGCTGCATCTTAAAATCAAATTCAATCGTTAACCTAATTGAGTGACGACTGAAAATCGGTATTATGCCGACTGGCAATTTTACACACCGAGCCTCGACCCTTCTTGCTTCTGCACACATTGTATTATTTAACTTAGCTTTTATGTATTTTTATTCTGTAAGTGCATATCATGTGTATTGTAGCAAATAAACTTTTTATCTATCAATATCTATGAACTGAAAATCAATTTCTTTCTTAAAAAAATCTGCTCATAGAAGATCTCTCAGTAATACCTACCTAGCACCGTAAACAAAACGTTTCATTTCGGCTTCGTACAGTTAACTGAAAACTTCAATAGATTTACTTGGAAATAAGTTTTTAAATAAGCACTAGGCAAAAACCTCATTATCTGAATTTAGGACAACCCATCCTTCATTTTCGGTTTTTTAATTGCTTCCGAAACTTCATGGCACTTTGTCCTCTTTGCTTTAGCTGCTGTAACTTATGAAGTTCGTCTTATATTAACCACCTCAATTTCTCATATTTTTACAAATCATGCTTATTGTGCGAGTTATGATCACTATATAACGTAGATTCGGCATTTTTGTAAAGTTTGTTACCAGCAAGCTTTCAGCCCTATTGTTAACCTTTTGTTTAATCGACTGAAACACTGAAGGAAAAACCTTCAAATTGAAATGAAATACAAAATAAAAATACTGGTCACTTTCAATACAGCTCTAAATGCTAGCGGAAACTGCAAATATCACAAAAAGCAGAAATCTCCAGTAGATCAGCTATATTTAGCTCGAAAAAATAAGGAAAATAACCGTGGCGCTGGGGACCTTGACGCGGCACTTACGAATTGAGCCGCGAGGTCACGGGCCTTCCGTCTGTAAACATATTGTGGGTACAGAGTTGATTCAATTATGGAAGCTAGGCAATGTTGGAGGGACCCTGAATACGTATGTATGCTGACGTGGATGACACAGGATCGGAGGCAGTCGTAACATTACGGGTACTAGAGTTGCCTTCCTGTAAACGTATTGTGGGTGAACAGAGTTGATTCAATTATGGACGCTGGGCAATGATGGAGGGACCCTGAGTACGTATGGCCTGCTGACGTGGATGTCACAGGATCGGAGGCAGTCGTAACATTACGGGTACTAGAGTTGCCTTCCTGTAAACATATTGTAGGTGAACAGAATTGATTCGATTATGGACGCTGGGCAATGTTGGAGGGACCCTGAATACGTATAGTCTGCTGACGAGGATTTTAGAGGATCAGTTACAAGAGTTGTCTTCCCGTAAACATATTGTGGGATTTGTGGGTGACCCGATTGAATTATGGACACCGGGCTTTGGTAGCACCGCTACGTTTTACCTAGTGACGTGGTTATTACAGGATTAGAGGCCGTCGTAACATAACATGGGCTTTGGGCAATCTTGTTCGAATCATAAGCCGACTTCGGACACTGAACGACAAAAAACGTTCTGTTTTAGCTCTTAACGACAGACTAAATTATAGAATTTAGGACAACCCTTCTTTTCATGTCATTCATTGTTTCTGAAATATTTTTAAAAAGAATATTTTTATAATTTACTTAAAATAACATTGACGACTATAATAATAAGAACGAGTAGAATGACAATGCCAAGATCGTACTCGTACAGGTATATTTAAAACAACATTGAATCATATAAGATGGAACTACATGCACAACCAACCATCATAAGTAACAAAGAAACCCTGCCTCAAACCACCTGCCCGTCAACTAATGGGACTGATCAGATTTCCATCACGACTCGAAAATTAAGCTCTTAAGCTGCACAGCCCAAAAAGGGCAAAGGCGAATAAATTATTCAGCCGCTACAAAAATGGCGCAGGAGTTGTTTCCGGGTGGAAAGTCGATCGGCGCGGGCGCAAGGTCGCATCTTGAGGACACTGCTCCACTACTGAGGGCTTACGTCACCCTTTATAAAAGCGTTTACAGTCACTCATGTGCAAAGTGGAATATAATTATACAGCGCATTCATCTTATAAACATTGTATGGGATGATGTCCTAAGACCTTGCAACCTTGATGATGCAGTAAAAATTATGTGGTTGTTCATCTTTATCTCAATGCGTGCATATGCGCACATTATGTTGATGTCATGAATTATAATAATAACATCGAAACTAAATACTTATTGATTTAATTTGTAGAAAAACATACCTTTTATTATATTACGATGTTACTTAGCTAATACTATTCATAAAGTATGTTTTTTAAGTTTTATTAAGTACCAAAATTAAGTTATAAAGCTATCAAGTATATAGAAAATTTCGTAAGAGTAGTTAGAGTATGAGGTATAATATAAAGGGGGGCTGGCTTTAGTACAGCTTTTAAAAATAACGTTTGGAGTACAGAATACAATCCACTAGCTGAGGGCAAGTTGTGAGCAAGTAAAATGCTAGCTAAACCTTCCAAACCGGTAGGTATATACAAATAATAAACAAAATGGCGTGCGCAACAGCATTTAAAAATCTTTTGGAAGTGAAAATATTGAAAAAGAAGTATTTAGGCGACTGCTCTAACCACTGAGCTCCGTAGCTCAGTGGATAGAGCAGTCGCCCGGATAACGAAAGGTCGTGGGTTCGACTCCCATTGGAGCTGGTTGTGAGACGGGTCGATTTTGTACTAAATACTTTATTTTAAATTTTTCAATAATAAAAATTGCAATGTGAATGCAAAATGTAAAAATACTAATAAGAAAAAGTCGACCCGTCTCACTACGTTAATACTTCATTTTCAATAATAAAAATTGCATTGTGAATGAAAAACGTTAAAATTTAAATAATCTTTTGAAACCTTGCGATAGTTGCGATGTAGCTACAGCCCTGAATGCTTTTAATCGAGTCAAAGTCCAAGGTTTGAGTGACCTTTCAGGGTTTTTTCTGCAGATCGAGATAACCGAGTAAGGAACTACACTTCGTCATCAAAAATATTTTCTGTTTACGTTACTGTATTCGATAATCATCGACTACGATGTAGTAGTTCCCGTTTAATCAAGATTGTTATCGTGACAGATCGTTTACTTATTATGGAAACGCATTACATTAATTATTACTTTAATAACTCATATCTCAATTAGTTATCTCACGATTTTTACCAAAATCATTGTGGCATTTCAGCTTAAATAACTTCTGATCATTTAAAAGTACCTTCTTTACATTTTTTTAATACTAACACGAACCTCATTACGTGGGCAATTTTTGACCACAAAATCCTAATTAGATTTAAGAAAATTTAACCTTACGACATTATGGTTCATAAACTGCCTATTATATCTTCTCTTTTTTGACTTGACAGTGTAAAATATTATTCTTCGTTTGCTTATCTACCGGGGCTGTTGTCACAGGTTGTCACAAGCGTCCGTCGCCACTAAATTACCTGCATTAATGCTTTTCCTACTGCAAGTTCCCACATTAGGCCCCCTTTTACCGTTAGATGATGCCTGTTACTAAATATTTCTTCCGCAGTTCGCTATCTGGTGACCAGCAGTCTTATAAGAATCAAAAGAAACAGAAGGGATTCAACTTACTAGGGACATTGTGAAAAAAGAAATAATAATGATAATTATCCTAAAAAGACTAACTGGTTTACCTAATTATTAGAAATACAAACAAAAACTTAAGTATCAATTAAGTATGTTAAATTAATTTAAAAGACGTCATCTTTTATTTGTATGGGGAAATATATTATTTTTTTGTTCTGAAACCTATCGTGTAAGGTAAGTATCTGATGAAAGGGCTTACTAGGCCGATTCAAAAAAATGTACCACATCATTATATTTCAGTCACTTGTTTTAAATTAAAATAAAAATCATTTTCAAAACATACCAAGTTTGGGCTCCTCCAGATATGATACGGTTGAATCATTATTTGTAAAATATACCTTAAATGATAGGTAATAGCCTCATATCCAACCTTACGAAAGCAATTTTGAAAATATTTACGTTTAGTATTTTTTTATAATTTTTAAAATTACGATTGGTTTCAGAACAAAAAAAAAATCCATACAAATAAAAGATGGCGTCATACATAACTCCTCTCCTTTACCGATTTTTTTTTTCGTGCTACGGGTTAAATTGATTCTTATGGCCTAAAGATCAATCGTTCCGATTTTCATGCCTTTAACACCATTTGCAGCATTTTTAGGGGTAACGGTTGGAACTATTACGAGTTTCGCCCCAACCCGATTCGAAAACCAACACCGAATCAACCACAGTTTTTGCAGAAATAAGCTACATATATTTCTTTTTTCACAATGGTTAGGGACTTCCACCAAGTGACGCCTGATTCAATCAAATACTCACTAAGGAAGGACAGTTATTGGACAGACACATCCAACAATATTATTACGCCTAAATACTAGGACGCTAATTAGATTTGGAAGTTCAGATATTGAACATCTTGAACACCATGGCGTTTCTTTCATACTTTTGACATTTAAAGTGACTGGGAAATGTTTGAAATACTCTTAAAGTTCAGTAGCGTTCGAGTATTTTGTTATCTATCATTTCAATGCAAACCTTAAAAATAAGTAATTGTAGTATTCCGTGGCAAACAAGTATTTTTTGAACATCTGCGATGGAGATCACATTAGTCGGATGTTTACATTACGGCGAGTGCCAAGTTTGATTACTGCGCACCAAAGCATACGTCTTAAACCAAGATGGATACCTATCTGTGAAAATAAATCACTGCAAACAGAAGTCACTTATATTTAAATAAGCACATTATTAACATAATAAGCTCACCTGAGACGATTGATTAATTGCAAAACATAATAAAGACATAAAAGTTCTTTGAAATTTTGGCACATTACAAATCGTAATGACGTAGGTAGATTGCAGATGACACAGAAGCTCTATACTATATCATCGACAACATCGGAAAACCAATTCAACAGACTAGCTCCTAACACTCAGATAACATTTGTAACAGCGGATTTCCTTTTCAAAAAGATGGATATTTGTGAAAATAAATCACTGCAAACAGAATACACTTATATTTAAATAAGCACATTATTAACATAATAAGCTTTCCTGAGACGATTGATTAATTGCAAAGCATAATAAAGACATAAAAGTTCTTTGAAATGTTGGCACATTACAAATCGTAATGACGTAGATTGCAGATGACACAGAAGCCCTATACTATATCATCGACAACATCGGAAAACCAATTCAACAGACTAGCTCCTAACACTCAGATAACATTTGTAACAACGGATTTCCTTTTCAAAAAGATGGATATTTGTGAAAATAAATCACTGCAAACAGAAGACACTTATATTTAAATAAGCACATTATTAACATAATAAGCTTTCCTGAGACGATTGATTAATTGCAAAGCATAATAAAGACATAAAAGTTCTTTGAAATGTTGGCACATTACAAATCGTAATGACGTAGATTGCAGATGACACAGAAGCCCTATACTATATCATCGACAACATCGGAAAACCAATTCAACAGACTAGCTCCTAACACTCAGATAACATTTGTAACAGCGGATTTCCTTTTCAAAAAGATGGATATTTGTGAAAATAAATCACTGCAAACAGAAGACACTTATATTTAAATAAGCACATTATTAACATAATAAGCTTTCCTGAGATGATTGATTAATTGCAAAGCATAATAAAGACATAAAAGTGCTTTGAAATGTTGGCACATTACAAATCGTAATGACGTAGATTGCAGATGACACAGAAGCCCTATACTATATCATCGACAACATCGGAAAACCAATTCAACAGACTGCTTTTACCACTCAGATCATATTTGTAACAGCGGATTTCCTTCTCAAAATCAAACGCGAAAAGTGGCAGTATCCAACTAGCCAGCATCCCGTATAAATAGAAGTGTTGCGTTATGTAAGAGAGCAACTGGACCGCGCCCAACGCCCTTCGCCTTGGCGACGCCCCGTCGTCGTCCGTGACTTGCGATATCTTTGCGAGTGTTTAGGAAGCTGTCGGATATTTACGGAATCGAATCGTTGCCGAGCTAATCACAATATACGATGAACCAGTATTTGCCTAAGAAATTTAAAGTGTAGTCTGCGCTGAAATTAGCATTGTTGCCAGATGATCTGGTGATCCCTTCGCCTTGGCGACGCCCCGTCGTCGTCCGTGACTTGCGATATCTTTGCGAGTGTTTAGGAAGCTGTTGGATATTTACGGAATCGAATCGTTGCCGAGCTAATCACAATATACGATGAACCAGTATTTGCCTAAGAAATTTAAAGTGTAGTCTGCGCTGAAATTAGCATTGTTGCCAGATGATCTGATGATACCTTCGCCTTGGCGACGCCCCGTCGTCGTCCGTGACTTGCGATATCTTTGCGAGTGTTTAGGAAGCTGCCGGATATTTACGGAATCGTTGTCGTGCTAATCACAATATACGATGATCCAGTACTTGGCTAAGGGCCGATTCTTCAAGCCTGGATAAAAAATATTCGTCTGATATCGTTTAATGCCTCCAAATTGAAAAGCAGTTGTCATTGATATGTCTCTTGTGATGAGGTTGACATTTAGCTTGGTTGGTTTTTTAATTTAAGTGAATGAATAACTATTATATGAGGATTGAAAAATCAACCCTAAGAAATGTAAAGTGTAGTCTGCGCTGAAATTAGCATTGTTGCCAGATGATCTGATGATCCCTTCGCCTTGGCGACGCCGTCGTCGGCCGTGACTTGCGCTATCCCTCCGAGTGTTTAGGAAGCTGCCGGATATTTACGGAATCGAATCGTTGCCGAGCTAATCACAATATACGATGAACCAGTATTGGCCTAAGAAATGTAAAGTGTAGTCTGCGCTGAAATTAGCATTGTTGCCAGATGATCTGATGATCCCTTCGCCTTGGCGACGCCGTCGTCGGCCGTGACTTGCGCTATCCCTCCGAGTGTTTAGGAAGCTGCCGGATATTTACGGAATCGTTGTCGTGCTAATCACAATATACGATGAACCAGTACTTGGCTAAGGGCCGATTCTTCAAGCCTGGATAAAAAATATTCGTCTGATATCGTTTAATGCCTCCAAATTGAAAAGCAGTTGTCATTGATATGTCTCTTGTGATGAGGTTGACATTTAGCTTGGTTGGTTTTTAATTTAAGTGACTGATAACTATTATCTGACGATTGAAAAATCAGCCCTAAGAAATGTAAAGTGTAGTCTGCGCTGAAATTAGCATTGTTGCCAGATGATCTGATGATCCCTTCACCTTGGCGACGCTCGTCGTCCGTGACTTGCGCTATCCCTCCGAATGTTTAGGAATCTGCCAGATATTTACGGAATCGATGCCGAGCTAATCACAATATACGATGAACCAGTATTTGGCTAAGAAATCTAAAGTGTAGGCTGAGCTGAAATTATCTTTGTTGTCAAATGATCTGATGATCTTGGTAATAAAATAGGAACAAATTGTAGGTTAAATATTATAATAATAAATGTAGCTTTAGATTTAATTAAATCTGTAGACAAATTAGTCAGCGAGTGAGTATTTGATAAATTAATTGTAAAACCAAAAATTTAATAAAATTAACATTAAGGGACACTACGTGATCGTGACGATAAATTTGTTGACGACCGATTTGGTGCAGGGGTAGGATACCTGCCTTCTGCGCCAGAGCTCTCGGGTTCACAGACAAATATTTGTGTGCATAAATATGTCTATTTGTCTTGGTCCGGGAGTTAAATATGTATTATTAAGTATGTATTTACAAAAAAAAGTATAAAAGTATTTATTTATCTGTTATCTAGTTTTCATAACACAGTTTCTTAATGAAAACTACTTATGAGCTAGATAATTGGTGTGATTGTAAGAAAATATAATATTTAAAAATAACTGTTCACACAATTTAATCCAAATTACAAAAAATACCTGTGAGTGCGCAGTTGTGACAAAGAAATAGAGCTATAAGTGTAGAGCTGAGAAATTATAGAACAGAGAAGACTGAAAGTGCGTTGAACGGTTAAAACAATAGAAGGAAATGATATTAATATTAGCCTTGAGAAATTCTGATCGATTGACAAGCTTTAAGTGGATTTTCATCATAAGCATGTGTCACTCCTTCAGTGTTTTATCGCCGACTAATTTTATTTGAGACTAGCGGGTCCTCGCGGATTCACCCGCGTGGTACCCGTTCCCGTGGGAATATCGGGATAAAATATAGCCTATGCAGTCACTCGGGAAGAATGTAGCTTTTTAATGGTCAAAGAATTTTCTAAATCGGTCCAGTAGTTTCGGAGCCTATTCGATGCAAACAAACAAACAAACAATCAAATGTTTCCTCTTTATAATATTAGTATAGACAACACACACAAGAACTTACATACAAGGTTATTATTATGTGTAATACTCAGGTACTTCAGACTATGGAGTTCAGCTATTGCACTAACGAATTACGTAAACTGATCTTTAACTTCCTTTATCTACTGTATTATTACTCGAAATCGAGATGTTGACTTATCTATAGTCTATTCAACTTCCTCTGAGACAAAAGGTAAACAAACCAGAAAAAGGTTCTTTAAAGGGTCAAATTTTATATGCATCTAGAATCTATTAAATTATTAAAAGTGACATTAAAAGCACCTAAAACTGTAGCTGTTCCCAAACATAGAACGTATTATAACACTACTTAAATTGAGGAGTAAGTAGTGATAAAGCAAATAATTTACGTAGAAATGTGAAATTTTGTAATTAGTCTGGTTACATCGGCCATCTTTACTCTATCTTTAATCTATTAAAAAAAAGTGACATTAATAGCACCTAAAACTGTAGCTGTTCCCAAACATAGAACGTATTATAACACTACTTAAATTGAGGAGTAAGTAGTGATAAAGCAAATAATTTACGCAGAAATGTGAAATTTTGTAATTAGTCTGGTTACATCGGCCATCTTTACTCTATCTTTAATCTATTAAAAAAAGTGACATTAAAAGCACCTAAAACGGTAGCTGTTCCCAAACATAGAACGTATTATAACACTACTTAAATTGAGCAGTAAGTAGTGATAAAGCAAATAATTTACGTAGAAATGTGAAATTTTGTAATTAGTCTGGTTACATCGGCCATCTTTACTCTATCTTTAATCTATTAAAAAAAAGTGACATTAAAAGCACCTAAAACGGTAGCTGTTCCCAAACATAGAACGTATTATAACACTACTTAAATTGAGCAGTAAGTAGTGATAAAGCAAATAATTTACGTAGAAATGTGAAATTTTGTAATTAGTCTGGTTACATCGGCCATCTTTACTCTCGATCAACTCGTTGACTCGTGCGTGCCGTTTTCAGATAGTTTCGTTAAATTCTTGATATTCGTTTATTCCATTTGTTAAGTTTGTTGTTATATTGACGTTTTCGTGCTTATAAGTGCTGTAATTATGAGTGAACCTGGACCGAGCAATGCCTGTACTTTGATAAGTTTGAGAAACATGGTTTGTTTGTTTACCTTTTGTCTCAGAGGAAGTTGAATAGAGTATAGTGATAGGTCAACATCCCGATTTCGAGTAATAGTAGTAGTAGTAGTGATGTGTTCATACATGACCCAATCATTAAAATCTAAGTATTACAGAGAAATATCTGGTGTAACAATTACGGTGACACCTTCATAACGTAACGGAAGGAAAACGTGGCTCCAGAGCGAAGGTTGCGATCCAACCGTGAACAGCTCGCAATGCAAAGGAGCCGGGCGTGATCGCAATGCGATATCGCCGAGGGCTCCTGCGATTGGGCAACGGATCCTCTCGGCTACCATGACTCAAAGATCAAGGATACATGTGACAAATAATATAACACAAACAAATCCATTCAATTGGAATAATTTAAAATTGGTGCTAGAGAAGGCTACATAGGTCCAAACAAAATGAGGACTTACCTCAATGTTATGGAAACACTGAAATCTGTGATTAATTGTCCAAATACGTTCTTTGGACTACTAGCGTTAAAACAGCAGTCAATGTGTTAATGTTTTTCATTTTTTTTTCATTGAAATCCTTAAGTATCTAAATTTTCATAGAATGTTAAAAGTTTGTATTTTTTATCTCCCTGGATGTTCTCATATATTTTTTCATTCAGATATACTTAGGTAAGTACCTCAATATTATGGAAACATTGTAATCGGATTAAATGTCCAAATACGTTCTTAGGACTACTAACGTTAAAACAGCAGACAAAGTGTCAATGTTTTTGAATTTTTTCATTGAAATCGTTATGTATCTCATTTTTATAGAATGTAAAAAGTTTGTATTTTTTACCTCTCTGGATGTTCTTATATATTTTGTGTCATTCAGATGTCTCTATACCATATTGGTAGTCATTTTTCTCCATATGAATGAGCTGATTGCATCTCTATATTTGTTCTGTCATAAGTAGCAATTACAAAGACATTAGTTATGCAACATTGTGCAGTACGGGCACGGAGGGACCTCCCAGTGCACCGGTCACGCACAGGTACCCGCCTGCCAAGTGAAAGTAAACAACTGGGCACAACCTCGTCTTGATCATTTTCTCTTGGAACTGCTACAAATTGTCGTCGGGAAAATAGACAGTTTTGTTTATGATCAAACTCCATCAAGTTATTGTACTGTCTGACAAATAAAACAACTTTTCCACCGATATTTTCACGCTTTATTACACATTATTTTGGTATTGCTAAGATAGTGGGTAGTTTCCGTGACCACGGCCCCTGGAAAAGTGCCGAAACGTCGGAAAAAACTGAAAATCCTTTAAAAATAACACTATCAATATCAATCGTGAAAATATCCGTGGAAATGTTGTTTTATTTAAATGAACAGTTCGCGCAGAAATCTAAGATGTGCTTATGCCTGCCAAATGTTTATTATTTCATAAAATAATATCTTTACAAGATGAATGGACGTGGACACCAATTGGAATTGTGATTTGATATGAATACAAAACATTGGGCAGTACCGAACAAACAAACGGACATAAAACAACCTTGGTTACAGGCTTCAAGGTGAATGAATATAGTAATAATCTGTTGATGTCTCGGAACTGATTACACTGTGGAAGATACAAGCAAACCTATTTTTATTATGAAACATAGTTAAAATAATTTGGACGAACTTGCTCCAATCACACTAAAATTAATTGTTTTCTTCTTGACATCATCACATACATTATTGTTCCAATGCCAAATGAAGGGTACAGGGGCAAAACAAGGAATGTCACAAAACAGATTTTTGTGTAATTTACATTTTAATGTAAGTATATTTGTGAACATTTGTCAAAAGTTTATTTGTATTTACAGCCGATCATTGTAAAGTAAACTTAGGTTCCTATCAGTAAATTATTAAAAAATAATTATGCAAGACAAAAATAAAAAAAAATAAAACAAAAAACCTGTTTGTGACATTTCTTGTTTTGCCCCTGTACCCTTCAAATTATAGTAGCTTGAGCACTAGTGTTATGGAAATTGGAAACAACGACGGGTATTACCACATACACCCAGACCAGACCCGAGAAAATACTGAAAAGTTCGTTTTCAATATTTACCCGACCGGGGATCGAACCCGGGACCTCTAGAGATAGCGGCACATTGAAAACCGGTGCGTACACCACTCGGCCACGTACGTCGTCGAAATTTATCATCATCGTCATCACCATGTCAGCCGAACGACGCCCACTGCTGGGCATAGACCTTCCCCAAGGATCTCAAATCGATCGGATCCGGTCGGTCCTGCGCTGCCCGCATCCAGCGGCTTCCCGCGACCTTGACTAGATCGTCGGTCCACCTTGTAGGGGGCCTGCCCACGGAACGTCGTCCGGTACGTACGGTAATAATAGGTCTTTACATATGAAATTGCCGTTTTTTTCTTTTGTACATATAACTTAACAACTTTTATAATATTAGAAATATATAATTTCTTTAATATTGCGTTACATTAAGACCGTATCGAGCAACTTTTGATAATTTAATAACCACGATATTTGATTATTTACATAGAAAAAACTTATTCCGAAAGTTACGACTATTTTTGTTTCCAGAATTTCGTACTTTATTAGTTGTAACTTAGTGAAAAAAATTTTTTTTTCTCTTAACGAATGTGTCATTTAGTAGTTAAAATGTCCATAAATACGTGTGTAAAATTTTGTAAATTTACATAATATTAGTCGTTAAATAATAACAAAAACGTTAGTATGGAAAAAAAATAATTACAGAAATCTCCATACAAAACGGCAATTTCATAGGTAAAGACCTATTATAATAATAAGCTATAATTTAGGAAGCTGTCAGTATTTTGCATGTTTTGATAGGTCAGGGACCAACAACAGAAATAAGAAGTTCTCTAGATAATATTAAGGTCGTCAGTTTTATAACCGCGACCTATTTTCGGCGACCCATTTCGGGCGACGTAATATGAATAGTGGATGTAATTAGAATACAGTTCCCAGTTTTGCCAACTCATGAAATAGCCTTGGCTAATAATAGATCGTTGTGAGAAATGGCAAGATTTAATAGAATTGGCCCGTGGAAACCAACTACTGTCACTTTTATCTATCGGTAGGTGCGACCTTGAATAGCTCCCAAAACGAATTCCCAAACACAGAAATAATGACCATTGACCGCTAGAGAAAGTAAACAGACGCTTATGCTACGTACGTGCGGCCTTGACGAGGCCGTCGCGTTAGCTGTCTGTGATCAAAATGCAACGTTGTGTTGACGACACATGAGTCAAATCCCAATGTTACCTAACTGGTCATACGAAAAAAATACATTGTGAGGCGACCTTGAAACTTGTGCTTTACCATGTAGTTGGTAGAGTTCAGTTCAGAATAGATGCTCGCTTGTAGTGTCTATTGTAGTCGTGGTGGGCTGTGCCCTACCGCGAGCAGTGAAAGTGAATGGTGATTGGTGATGGTGACGCGCAGTATGCGGAAGCGTATCGCGGTAGCTAAGGTGAAGGTATGATAATGTGATTAGAAGCTCGCTTGCACGGCGGCCGCCACAGGTAATACAAGATATTAAAATGCTCTATTTATAGGCTGTGGACACTATTCGAGTTATACTAGGTTGTGGTCGCGGCTGCAGCTGATGAAAGTTGTTGCGTAGATGCCGTGCTATGATAATACACACCTAGCGTGACTGGTCACACATGAATAAGAAAGCATTGAACTCCAAGAACGTAACAGAACACACCTTTGAGAAAATATGCAATAACGCGAATCGGGCCTATGATTTCACAACAACTGAGGAAAAATATTTCAAGAGCATGAGCAATAGGAGTACTGGAGTCTAAATGAACGGAACTATGCTATAATATTATTTGTAAACAAATCTTGATTACTCTTGGCGCATCACGATTCGTATGAAAGGCTAGAATTCTTGGCGCATTAAGTCTATTTGGATGCCGCTAGATTCCCAACCGAGATCTTTGGCACCACAGCACAACATCGATCCGGGAGTCTCTTCGGCGGCGGCGAGGTCACCGTGACATAACAGCGGATATGATAGAAGTTCGGCGTGACGCAGTGGGTGCCGCGCGGATGGCTGCGCTTGCGCAACCCGCTCCAGATCCGCCACTCTCGTTTTCGGCGCGAGCCACGGTCACGGACACCTGACGCCGGTGTTTTGTTTCGGCTGCGCCTTTTTTGTGTGATCGCGAATTTTTTTCAAACTCGATTCATGGTCACCTCTTTTTGGCAATGACTAAATGGCGTAATGGTATTATTTAATTTTGGAACGATTATCTAACTCAATCGACATAAACATATGCAGTTTAAGAAGGTCGGCAGTTACATTATACGAAAAGATCGTGACTTCCGTATTTTTAGTGGTGGGGAATGACCTTTGTCGAAAGCATCGGTGCAGCGAGTCATAAATATTCACGTGACAGATTTTTTACGAGATACGCTTGAAGAATCAATCGCGAATACGCTATGGGAAAAAAGTGATCGATAAGCGAAAAGATTTATAATTTTCAACGCGTTGCTCTGATTTTGCGATCAACCTTGATATCATAAATCATGCATCAGATTTTTTAGATTTGTAGAGATTTAGTATAATTACTTTTTTGACTTCTCTCTCACTATTATTTCTTCAGGTGCGTCGTATAAGTACAGAAATTTTTTTTAGGGATTGGGATAGCGTTGTCATTGGGAATTCTAGATCGCATTGTTAACCTCCCCAATTAGCAGAGTCAACAACGACTTACAGACCGGACTATAAAAAATACTCTCACATCTTAATTACCAATCAGGGAACACCACATCCGAGGCTACCGAAAAACCAATCTGAATTCCAACAATCGGCGACCTTGATTAAAAAAAAGCCTGCATTGTGCAGCCGAAACCAATAAGGAAGGAAACTTTGAAGCCGGAACTTCCAATGATGCATAAAGATCGAAAGATTGAAAAACTAGCCGGAATTCTACGCGGCCTTGTGTAGATGGCCACGAAGGGCAAGCCCTTTATCGAGAGATAAAAACGCGGACAAACACCGCTGATAAACTGATAAGTGAATCTAGCAAGGTCTCGGTCCTAAGTCACTGGGTAAAGGTCAATGGAGGCAGTGACGTAGGCGCTCCCCGCTGGATTTTTTTCCGCTAAGTTGACATTGATTTTTATAGCCATATAAATAAATGACCTGCTTTGAATATTACACCTTGAATAATCACGATTTGGTTTTTAAATTCCTATATGAAAGATTTATTGGATGTTAAATAAATACATATTATGATACTTAACATAGTTTAATTGAACGATGCATTGGTAAAAAAAGACAACAATAAAACGATTTGTATGTCACAAAGAATCTAAAAAGTAAACTAAGTATACGTTAAAATTTACATTTTACCAATTTGGTAACATGTAAACAAGTATTGAGAAGGTCGAAAAGTTTTACATACCAATATGAAAACTATTAATAAACACAGGCCAGTTTGATGTTATAAAAGGCTCAATAATTACCCACACAAGTGTTCCGCATGTCCTTGCCGAACGCACGAGCGAATATTATAAATGCATTAATTTTCTCACGAATTTTCAAGTTTTGTTAACCTTACCACAACTTCGATTATAATAAAGGAAGACCATAAAAGCTACGTTCAATACTAACCTTAAGACTAATATCTTTCGGATGAAATTACCAAAACAAAAGACCTTGTTGGCTATAAATCTACGAGTACCTCGAAATTTGTGGCAATGAATTGTTCTTTTTTACAAAGAAGCAAATTTTTTATTTCATACAATGAACTACGTGAAATAGATTGTAAACTAGCAGTATTCAAATTTCGAGTATAAACAATACTCGTATTTAAGTTATATATTGTACTAGTGGCTCTCCGTGTTGTACCCGTTCCCGTGGGAATACCGGGATCAAATCAATAGCCTAATAATACTCAGGAAGAATTAAGGTTTCTAATAGTCAGAGACTTTTTAAAATCGGTACAATAGTTTTTCAGTTTATTCGTTACCGACAAAAATACAAATCTTTTCTCTTTATATGTAATATTAGTATGTATTAATATATGTTAGAAGGTTAAGTTGTTGACGTTTGTCGACATAACCACATTCACTTCCTTGTACCACTTTTAATTTCACTACTTGCAACTTTTTTAAAGTAGCTATGATTTGTCATACTTAAATCACTTTTTTAGGGCCATATTGATTGACCAGAAAATTTAACCAACTTCCAAATAACAGCTTTTTAAAAGTAAGTGAGCTATGATTGGTCATACTTATATCATAAATGTTTTAAGGGTTAAAGGCCATATTGATAGACCAGATAATTTAACCAACTTCCAAATAACAGCCTAGAGGGCTTATGAGGAGACCTACAACAACAGCAGGAAGTGGCTGAGGCCATCATCTGTGTAATTGGCCGATTAGGAGACCTTTATGCTGTTCTTAGGCAATGCATTGATACAATAGGTAATATAAAGAAATGCTCTGTAGTTAAACAGATTTATTGATTTACCTACTAAGGAAACAGAGAAAAAGGAACGCTAGACTTCATAGTAACATAGAAAACAGCAACAGTAATCTTCATAGTTTCTTACTGATACTGCATAAAACCGTTCCCTATAATTGCTAACACAAACAAGTGGATAACGATAAAGGTGACGTCATCTGAGGTCAACTGGATGGTAAGCAAGTGTATTAATTAAACATTTCATGAACAAAGGTTAAAAATCTTAACACTGAGGACAATTTGATCATGACATTAGAGGGTCAACCTTAAGTTGATTTGCCTATATAACTTAAGCAAACGACCGTACTGCGTATGCTTGACAAAATGTTTGTATTTTTAGTGTCTTCATAAGTCAAAGCTCAACACAAATTGTTAAAGTTTTGATAAGGATGTATGTTCGGTGATTTTAAGCCTGCAATAATGTAATTTCTAAATAATAATTATCCGAACGAATACTTGAAAATTTCACTCGAAACTTAGATCACACCTTTTTTATGATCATTTGCAGGCAGGGCAGCATGTAGAGTTGCTAATGCAGTCATCATTCTCTCTCTCTCTTACCTTAGACAGCCTGTTGTATTGTAACTCAAGACTTTACTAATTTGTTGGGTATTTGACTGATTTTTTTTTTTTGACTTAAAATGTTCATTTAAGTAGTAGCAACACAACATAGGTATTTATTTTCAAATATCTTGCATATTTTCAGCGATATAGAGCATCAAACTTACTAATTAGACAAGGAGAGCGCTATAGAAACGTGACGTCACATTTCTATAGCGCCATACTCTCGCCATAGAAAATTTCGTTTTAGAAAGAGATAGCTAGAGTCACAATTGAGTAGCTCATAATTCGCTTGTTATAACACATATTGAATTTATTTTTTCATATTTGTTATTCAATAATGTTATATTTTCGCATGTCATAATTAAATATCTACATTTCAACAACAGTCAAACACCCAATTTGTAACACAACCTTCATGGGTTTCACAAAAGTTTAGTTTATATACTTTTCTTGTATATTTGAAACTCAATGCGGACCTTATTTGGTGAGCTGTAAAAAAGTGTCGACCCAATCAGCGTATTATGCGAAGGGCAGGCGATATTCTCTGTGGAAAATCACTGAGCCCTCCGTCTCGTCTCGTAGTTTCTGTTGTTTGCTCTGTGCGAAGGTTTGTTTGTTGTTTAGTTTCGACTGAGTTCCGCAAACATCACGAAATTAAAACTGAGCATTAATCGCATTATGGGAGTTTCCAACAATCCAGGGCTTGGATAAGTAAGGGTTTGTTTATATGTCAACTTTATTAACATCACAACGCTTAGAATTTTCATTTGTGTAGTGTCTGGCCTTAAATGATGGATTTGTTTTTTGAGATAGTTCTTGATGGGTTTGACCTTTATTGTGTTGAATTGATTGGTACCATATTACTTACGAGGTGGAACTACCTATGTTGTGGATGTCTTTAAATATTTTTCTTGTTTATGAAACTGATGTTGAATGGTATTTTAACAAAAAGTTACATTTTTAGCTCAAAAACAATTTGCATACATGAATGGAAGGCAAATCTACTCTGCCGCGATGCGTAGGATGGATCATGTTGATATTTATGTATGAGTTATTAACGCATTACTAGAATTAATCCTGTTAGCATCTGCAACCATTGAATTAATACTAACTCAAGAAATTATATAAATAAATAAATTTAATCAATTCATATGAAGAAGCTATTGAAAATTTCAAATTAAAATATAATTTTATTGTGTAAAAAGTTATTTTATAACAGCGGTTGCCATGCTGAATAGACCTCCGCCCGCGTCGGCGGACGGAGTGCGAGTGAGCTCGCTCGGCTCGCGTGCGCAGCGCCGTCGACAGGCGGAAGCGTACGTGCACCCGCGCAAGGCTACGCTCATGACCTCGCGTCGTCTTTGTCTAGCACTATCTAGCGTCTGTTTGCCCGCGAGGCCGAATGCATCATACCTTTGCCTGCCGCGTACTTTAAAACAAAATCATTACTTATTGAAACTATAAATTATTTTAACACGTTTTTTTGGGAGGCCAACTAATTGCGAAGTGCGTGCAACGTAACTGTTATTGTTATAGCTTAGTTTAAAATTTATTGTTATATTTATGTACGTTTTCTATTTCAGATATGGCACGACATAAGTGATCGTGCCTGCCGTATGATAGCAAAGGAGTCGGTGGGTAGCTGTAAGTATTAATTTTTAATTATCTTTTAAAGGTATCGACGAACAAAGAGCCTTCACACAATGTTTAAATAAGGCTTCTGACACACAACCAAGTAAAGTGGGGAGAGGTTGCAGTATTCGAATTGGTTGCTCCGAGGCTTTTTTACGCACTTCGAATGTAGGCGACCTTGTCATTGCTTACAATTCGGGGTGAACCACTTGTACTAGCAAATGCTCGGACAGACAGCAAAAAAGGCGTTGCGTGCGTCGCGTATCATCCATAACACACAACTAACGAAAACAAAAACGTAGATGCGTTTAAAATAAAAAAATAGTAAGGTTGGGGTTACTAGCTCTAAAATCATCTGCTAAAACCAGAGTTGCATGATTTAAATCACGATTTTTATTGCATGATTTTTATAATAAAAATCACTGATTTAAATCAATATTCGAAAAAAGAATTAATTAAACGCTGGGAGGTTATGTTAATCAATTGTAATGTTCGAAAACAAGTTAGTACAAAGTACGATAGGCGCAAGCTAAGTTATTTATCACAATAAAAATCAAAAATATTTTTTTTCGGTTTAAACAAACAAACAAAATTTACACTCGATACTCAAATATTTTTTTCTGGTTGATTTTACATTTTATTTTTCTGGCGGTGTTGTACTAAAAATGTTGCCCTCAAGAAAAACTAGTGTAATTATTAGAAAATGTAATAAAAAAAAATAAAAAAAATCATTATTTGATTTTTTTATTAAAATAAAGAAACATGATTTTTTCAACCCTGGCTAAAACTACTGAACAATACGAAGATTTTACTTGAAATAGATGATATAATATAGGATTAAAATCAGCATAGTTTCAATTAGCCTCACAAGTGTAATCTGCGCGATACAGACCACTTCCTGCTCTCTATCCGAAGGGCAGATTGCCAGCGCGTCTATTCCAATTGCTAGATAACAAGCCGGCATTGTTGTTTACTGCGAGCGCAAACGGTCTAGCCTATTAACTTTCTGCTTGTTAACTCCATGTAAAAGACCTTCATTTTAATTATACTAATTCTTTATAGCCATAAAATAATACAAATAACCCGCAAAGCCAAGACCAGGCAGTTTATTTTACTTCGACAAAAGTTAAAACAACTTAAATACAATTAAATACGTTATAAAGTTGCGTTGTTTGTTAGCCGCATCAAAACGCCGCGCCGCCCAATTCAGAGACTCGGTACAAAAAGTACCTTAGTAATAACTGCAGACCAAATATAGTGTTTGGACTTGGAGTGGTTCGATCGAGCGCAGTCAAGGCGAGCGACTCCACCGAAATCGATTAATGACTGATAAACGCACCAAATTGACGAGGAAGTCATGATACGTCCTAGCAAGCCCTGCGCACGCACACGCGTACCAACACTCGCACACACACAGCGTGGCCGTGAGATAACTGACATCACAACAAGGCCCGCCCCGCGCCGGTTGGTAGAGACAGCAGAAAAGTCACTTGTATTGTGATCGACGACGTATCAATGTTACATGAAAATATTGAATTTATTGTTTTTAAAAATGATATAAGAAATTATACTTACCAAAAGAATTTTCATGAACATATCTAAGTTGTTGAGGTGTAAATAGACGAAATATTTTTAATGGACTAGAAAAGTAATACCTAACTCAATAATTACGAGTTTAATTTCAACATATCCACATGATGTTTTAGGTAACTAAGTATGTTTATGGATTAACAATTTACTTAACCTGCTATCCGCCCACAAATTAACTAAGAATCTAAATTGCGTGATGAAAAAAATTTTTGTTCCAACCCTACTACACCGGCAGAGCGCGCACGCGCACCGCGCATGTATCCCACACGCCCGGTGTGCCTGGCCTTCATTAATCCCGACACTAGGCCCCGCACCTTGCTCTACTCCCAATACCTTCACCAATACACTCGATTACATTAACAATTCCTTTAAAAAGAAAGCAAATTAATCAAAAACGTAATATAGAAAAACGTAATTTGTTTAAAAAAAAATACTTTCTTAATTTGTTAATATGGTAACAAAACAAGGTCAACCTAATAGCACTGAAAAAACAGCACCAAGTCAAAATGAAACTAAATCCACGTAAAGATTTACAAACCGTGCCAAGTATTACAAATATTCACCGCCGAGAAAAGAAGTAGACATGAATAATTGGAATAAACAAAGAAAACACTGTGGAGATGGCGCAACGGGTGAAAGGAAGACTGATGTTGTGTCTTCCTTCCGGGCTAGGTGTTGTTAGCCCGGGGACAACTGTCCGATGGTTGTGTATCGGAAATTCTATTTATGCTAAGTTGCGCAACTTCGTGAGCGCGATGTAGGTTCTTCACTAAATCCGTCATTGACTGCCAGCGCCATCTATCATTACGATGGTTAAAGTTCCGTGCTCTGCGTCCATGTGCGCGTTGTCTAGATGTCGCCACATCACTCCCCTCCTAGACCGGAGGTCGATCCAATGGTAGCTCAGCAGTCAGTGCATGAGAGCTTGCAAGTGCCAGAGGGTGCGATGTAGGTTCTTCACTAAATCCGTCATTGACTGCCAGCGCCATCTATCATTACGATGGTTAAAGTTCCGTGCTCTGCGTCCATGTGCGCGTCGTCTAGATGTCGCCACAACACCAGTAAATACAAAACAAAGAATATTTAAGTGTAAAATTAAAATTCAAGGTAGCGGTAGGGCGCCACAGGGCTGACTAGACTAGGAAGTCGCAGCTCACATACTTATACCTCGTTAATTATACACATTAACTAATCATGCGTAATAAATAACGTATAGTTTTCAACGCGATTAATCATTTTATTAACTGAACATGGAGGACCAAGTTCTAGACGTCGTCGATCTGGATATTAATGAGATTAGAAAACCACCTAGTGTATTAATCCGAATTATACCCTCAAAATTAATACAGAAAATGAAAATGCAAGTCAAATTACAATAAAAATAAGGAAAACATTGTAAGTTATTGGAAACATTTAGTTAATTGGTAATGTAAATCCCATAAGGAACATCAACGGAGAATCGCGATTCATCGAAGATATAAGAACAGATAAAAATATTCTCTTATCGCCACCGAGCCAATTTTGAGGAAGTAATAATTTTGACCAGTTGAAATATTCGCAAATAGCAGAAAACATGAAAGTCGAAAATGTCACCACATCTAAAAACGTTAAAATATTTTCTACATCAGAAAGAAGCTTTGAAACTCTTCTATTTACAACAATGTTAATGATATAACTGAACGAATTAAAATCGCCATTCACACTTAAGTTGTCAGATTATTGACTTAACTGTAGTTTAATAAATCATTTAGATACATTATTCTTTATTGATCTTATATTGATGGATAAAAATGCCATCTTTTTTGCTGTCGGTGGCTAGGTGTAAATTGCAGTGCCATTAATAGAAACGGCGCGTTGCAACGCGGCGGCGCGACAGCAAGGCTCTTCCGAGACATTTTTATGAGTCAGTCCGATTTACACCCATGCTTGGAATATGCATCTCACTGGGGCAAGCAGTGCCAAGTGCGATCGAATAACCATAAACAACCAACGTAGCTTGAATTCTGTTTACTTTACCTAATACTACAAAGATAACAAATTGTTGCGTAGTAGTTACGAACCATTTGGTACAGCACACTGTACAATTGATGATTTTTTACCCTTCCTTGCAAACACTAATGCGATTTCCTTGAATATTCAATCGAATAGGACGCAAAGGTCAAGTCCACAAACACTGCAGAATGTTTTCCTTGTTTGCTTTAAAAGCAGTAGAGAAGCGATTTCACAATCTCTACTAGTTCTGTTAACCAAATTTACATGACACTAATGAAAACCTTCAACACGGCTATTACGTTTGACTTTGTCAGCTTCTGTAACAGACGAATCATTTGTAAACACTGTTACTTAATCTTCATTGTATGTACGACATATCAATACAACCATGTCTGTAGTATCAATATCTCGTTTAACCAAGGTCATATTATCAAGAGACAAATCATACATTTTAATTTGATATTTTGATAAGCAAGGACGACTAAAAGAGTTCTAAATAGAATTATATACTATGTTTTTTATTGCAAGTCTAACGTTGAATGCCATAATGCACAATAAATTGTGTGATGCAAATACGAGTCTAATGTAGGCATGCGTTATGATTATGAGCAACCACATTAGTGTTTTTTATAATGCATAATGATCATAGAAAAGTAAATGTGATAAGATTCATTAATTCTCATACTTATATAACAAGAGGTTTTTACCGGCGAAGATAATTATCCAAGCAAGTTTAATAAAGATGTCATCTTGACTGATGAACAGTGATTTAAATAAGACAAATAATAAAATAACAAAAACCAACCAACACAAAAATCAAAGTATTTGGCCATTACAAAATTAAATGGAATTGTTAGCATTACCCATTTGCAAACACTCTTAAATAGAGTAGAAGTCAGTATCAACACGCCAATAGGATATCATTCAGAAAAATTGGAAAGCGAAAGCAGTTTGATTCAAATTTTAAGTTTTCTAATTTCCTGTTCTGCCTCATTTATTTGGTGCAAGGCAAATATTTAGAATTCACTTGCGGGTTTTAATAAGATTACATTAATTAAATCATCTTATCTAATTTATTATCATTGACATTTGATTTAAAATTCAAAATAATAATGAACATTTGCTAACTAGAAATTGAAGACCAGCATTTGTTGGACATTAATTGAAAATTTCGTGTATATTTTAGAGAGTTCTATCTCGAAGAAATTGCATAAGCTTGCGTTCAATAATAACTTGCGCCTTCCAATATTTGGTCATAAAACCTGCATAGTACAGGAAGCCATCAAGCTAGCATAAGGCGGTGCCTTGGTGGAAATTCACCAAAATCTAGCAGGGCTTTTGTTGCTATTTCGGCCCGGCCATCAAAGCCCCTTCCGGGTTGGAAGCCCGCCAGAGATGTACAAAGGATGCATGCACGCAGTTATGGCACCCGAATCTAAACACGGACGCATGCTAAAAACAGAGCTAGATGATTAGCTTAGGTAACCGTTAAAAAGCTTTTTTGAACCCACTAAATGCTGTGGCGACGACAAGAGCACAGATCGTTTAACAAAAATACTTTTAAGTAGATACAATGCACCAATATTCGTCCAACAAATGGGCCCTGAGCATGTACTTGATTTGTTTTATAACGGATGTGGTGAAGAATGATTATTCCACCAAGTTAGTACAAATGAGGATGACTTTCAAGTTTAACATCGAACAGCGAAATCAAATAAACATTGATCAAACTGGCAGCAGAGAGCGAGGTATCCATATAATCAACGCTTCATAAACAGCTCATAAAGAATTACACGAAAATGATCAAGTGTCTGAAATAGCTCAGTGGTATTAATTAAGGATATAGAACATTTTTGCCCAAGTGAAAAAGTTGTAGTCGCAACAGTGTTATTGCACATACTCGTCAATATTGACACCTGTTTTCTCCAATAATCGATTATAGCTACTCCGCTATTAAGTTGGCTATCCAACGTGTTTTTACTCCACTCCGTTTAATCATAAGCTGGAAAAATAACGTTCGTAGATTACGCGGCAGACATTAATCTTGTCAATTCTCGTCCGAGGGCGGTGATTGAGAACTAAAAGGGAATGAAGAAAGTTGCGTCCAAAAGCAAGTTATATAAACAAACCACCTATCTATAGCTGGTAGAATTACGACTTGGAGCAATAACTTTCGGCAAGACTAGAATTTCTAGCAAGATTAGTCATAATAGCGCCATTTGCATTTTCAGTTTGCAAATCAAAATTATAAGTATCTATTACATAATACTGCGATCTAGATAGTAGAGTATTTTGATATTAAATGAATATATTTATGTCCACAGAGTATTTTGATATTCAATGAATATATTTATGTCCACTCGTAAGTCTTAAGTATTAACTTTAGTGTCATTTCATCTACTGCCACTGTCTGTTTTTCCTTTTATATCTAAGAAACTATGGAATTATTACAAAAGTGCAACCAAGCCACAATCTATATTGTCTGGATAAGCCACGACAGTAGTCTCCAGAGCATGGAAACAGCAACCAAATTTGCACAAAATGTGGAACGGCCTCGATGTCTATCACCTGTCATTTCGCATCTTTCACCCCATAATCATAATTATGGTGCATGTTGTTCAAGTGCTGGGTAGTTATAAAATCTTTACCTTAATTCGCAGTCTGTGGTCCACGCACTCCTTGAGCACCGCGAGGGGTCCATCCATTGTTTTAATACGAGTCAGGACATTTTTGGTTCTTATCTCCTTCCGCACCGGCACCGGAACTGCAAACAAATTTGTTTGTATGAAAAATGCTGCTAATAACACTATGAGTAATTAAAAATATATCAATTACACTTTAATGATCATAATACGGAAAAATAAAATTGACCAATGACCTTACAACTGTAATCGATGACTAAGCTTTCCGGCGCTCCGATAATAATCCTATTGATCGGTTGCTTAACATTTCATAGACATTAATAGAAATATAGAGAATGTAAAACATCTAGTTTACTCAATCAATCTAGAACAAGAGATCGGTTTTAAAATTAGGCCTATTGTTGATCGAAGCTTTGAGCTGGATACTTTAAATGGCGAAAAGCAATTCTCAAAATCTTTAGAAATTTGCAAATTGCTATATTGAAATTTTAATATGCTATTAGATGCACTCTTTTTAGTAGTATTCTATTTCGTAATCAAGAACCAAGAAGGTCAAACCATACGGGGACAGATAATTGACAAATTAAGGTAAACGAGGAAGCCCGGAAGCTTATGTTTCTGTCAGAATGCGTAACAGAAGTTGTTGCTAACGCAAATTTTTCTCAAGACAGTGATATAGTGGCGCTTGTTCGTGACGCAAGTGTAATTATGGCAATATTTTAACAGGTGCCGTAACTGTGTCACTGATAGTACAGGGGGCTTTGTCGGAGGGCGTTCACCCGCTGGCAGTAAGATACGTCAAAATTGTACTATAGATATCTTCTGAAATTTTTAGATTATTTCAATAATTGCGATATTCTGTTTCTTTAATTTTTCCCATTTTAACAGTTAATTGACATCATCATTGTCAGCCATTTATAGATCCTTACTGCCGGATCATAAGTTTTAATTTTTAGACGCGCGGCGATAGACTAGTCGAAAGTGGCGCCACGGAGAATTTTATTTAATATTGTAATTCTCATAAACCATTTTAATAAAACTTTAATTTAGAATTTTTAGGGCCCATAGTCTAGTATTTTTAGACAGTATCATTACATTCCTTCGTAGTCAGTGTTAGAAGTAGATAGCAAAACTGCAAAAAGTGGGCGTTTTTTCACATTTGCTATCTACTTCTACGAATGACTTTGAGGGAATGTAACGATATCTTCTAAAATACTAGACTTTATGCCCTAAAAACCCATGAAAAGTTTTATTAAAATCCTTTTCTATTAGCAACTTATGAAATAAAAACCTCTGAGGGCGCCACTTTCCGCTATAATATCGGCTTAAGCTGATTTTTTGAAGACACTTGGGCGTTGGTGGCAAAACTAACTGGAATTCAATATCCCAGATCATATAATTCCTTTAAATACGCTGTTCACGTAATACTATGCATTTATCGCGAGACTGAGACACGGCACCGTTAAGTATGTAATCCATGTTCGGCTCGATTTCAATTCACGTAGCAAAGAGATTTATAGGAACCCCGACTCAAGGCGTTCGTACTCGTACATTTCTCCCGTATATCTTAAGCTAGTTGTGTCATGACACATCATTATTCTGTGAAGCTTTATGTTTTACGATTACCGGTATTGATTCGTTGGAAATTCTAAGCTTAGCATTGTTTGCAGTAATATCCCATCCATCGTGTTTATTGTTTACTCTCCTGTCGACTCCTGTCGTCTCTTTTAAATTATTGTTAGAACATCATGTTTGAATTGTAACCTGATTTATGGTAAGTCATAAAAGATAATATTATGACTCTAACTAACGAAATACTCCGTGTCTGCTATAAGAAATCGTGTCGTAAACAATAAAAACAGCACAAGACAATTTTAGTACTTATAAACTGTTTTTCTGGGAAATCCTTATGTGATCCCTAATCAATTTGTATTGTACCGTGTAATTCGATAGTAATCAATTATGGTGAAATGTCGATCGACCATAAACCCGCCGGTTGTCGATGGTTAAAAATAACTGACTGCGTAAATAACGATAAATCTATGCGGCTCTGAGCGAGGTACCAGGGCGGCATGGCTTGCATGCGGTCGCCGATCGCGAATTACTTTCACTCGACTATCCCCAGGCGGGCACTGACCGCGCGCGGGGTCGTCGGCCACAAACAACCGAGCGCGGGAAACGCCATCATGCCATTCAGAAAAGCGCGCGCTGTTTACACAGATGCGATGCGCGCCGAAACGCGTTTCGTTGCATCACTTCCGTTTGCGTTCCGTTTAGTGATTATTATGCATTCGGAATAGCACGTGCCAATTTAGTTTAATGCAACTGGGAGGACCCGCTCGGCTAAGGAGCATCCCGCTTTCCGGTTACGTAATCGCATTCCCCACCTTGAGGCGGTTTCACGCGTTTTTACTACATCATCGTTAAGTTTTTACTAAATAATTCCTACTAAGAAATACCTAGCCAGAATGCGTAAGTACTGATAGTGTAAATTCGCAATTTTGCAATATACAGAGTAATAAAAGCAAAGAGTTTCGGTTTCCCTACACAGAAGAGAGTAGTTGACGACGACAGCGGCTTATAATAACAAATGAGGTAACAAACATCGCAGATAGTAGCTACGTGATGGATGATATATCTGAGGAGTTCGCCGGCGCACGCGCTCCGCAGACGCCCGCTCGCGGCTTAGCATGATAAAAGAGCACGCAACTATTGTTATCTGTACAATTCAAATGTAAAAGGTAAACAAACAATAACAATCATTGTTGTTGAGAACTTTCCAATGGTCTGTATAATTTATAGACAAACGAAACTAAAATTCACTGTAAGTAAAAGCTGATGTCGGTATTATGAGTTGGTAAATAAATACCAAACCTATTAATAGCAATAAAAAGCAGCTGGTCGTCTTTATAATAATTATCTCCATGATTGACGTGTTATTTTAGAGATCGCCAAACACGTTACAAAATTCTTTAAAATTACATTCCTGGGAACATTTTAGCACCTAGCTAGCAACCAGTGTTTTTGAGAAGCAATTGTTGTACGTATACGTTTGGAGGCGGCGTCAACGACCTCGCTCCAGGGTGCAACAGAGATGGCATGCGTCCCACTCATGTGGAAAGCGGTTATGCAACACTCGAGCGCCGCGAAAGTCTAGCCTGCGCCGTAACAATTCCTCGTCGCGATTCTGTGTCTAGCTAGATCGCACGATAGCGCTACCCCGGCTCAGATGCGCTTAAAATAGGTTCACTGTACATTCGCCGACGTGTAATTAAGTACATGTACCATTCCTACGTCGCTTTTATTCCCATCTATGGGCATCGTGCTCCAAATTTCAATCTGTATCCAGTATCTTTGGTGTTATCTCTTTTAGGACGTAGTCATTAGATACTGAAATTTCGACACTAGCTTGCGGTGCTTTGAAACAATATCGTGGTTGTGTTAATGATCATTGTAAAACCCGCTAGCCAAATTGGTAAAAACTATTGCACAAGAGGAGCCAATAATAGCCAAAGCAAACAAAGAGTTTATGAGGCAGCTGTGTACAACTAGTCACTTTCCATCGCCATTTTTGTCAAATTGGCGGGAGAACAGACGAGATCATCAAGCAATCTCGAGTGCCGGTTCTGTTACATTACAATAAAGAGGAATTTATTATTTAACGTAATTTTTAAAAGATGCATTTAAAAAAAATCAATAGCAATTTTCCGAACAACAAAGATTCAATTATTACTGCCCGATTTGGTGCATACAAGGAGATTTAACAAAGGAAACTGGAGTTTTCAGCCTGAATAAAAAGTGTACCCAGCAAATTTGACATTTAACTACGTGGTGGCTGTCTGTTGTCTAATATGACCATACGTTTTGTTTCAAAGTGTAGGTGAGACGGATGACATCCACAGTCTTCAAAAAAGTGTGAGTACTACTATCTCCAGTTTCCTTTGTAGAATCTCCTTGGGTGCATATTTCGCCATAATCGCCACGGATGGCAGACGTCAAGAATCCGGAAGACGCATGCTGCCATTCTGGATGCTCCTCCTTGGTCAGATTTTACGACACCTACACGAGAGGGCTGTGCTATTCTAAGCCGGTACTGATACGGTAAATCGGTTATTATTATAATGCAAATAAATTTCTGATAGTACCCAACATAAAGTTGGCACACTCAAGATACAATAGGATTCGACGGATATAAAAAAATATTTTTATAAAAAAATAAAACCGCCTTCAAAAAAACCACATCAAAAAAGTAAGAAATAATTCCTCACCAAATAAATAACGTAAGTACTTTGAAGTCGGGCGTGAAACATGTACAATTTTTTGTCGTTTTTGTTAAAACCCGCCCGACTTCAAAGTACTTACGTTATTTATTTGGTGAGGAATTATTTCTTACTTTTTGATGTGGTTTTTTGAAGGCGGTTTTATTTTTTTATAAAAATAATTTTTATTTCACTCTTTTTAGTGCATCGTGCAGGCAATTTACGTGTTTTCTGGTAAATAGGTATGTGATCAAACTGAAAACCTCCTTTTTTGAAGTCGGTTAAAATACCTTGAGGTATCCCCTTTTTAACAAAACAAGAATCATCTAAATCGGTTTATAAACAAAGGAGTTATGCCTAAAGATACGTATTAAATTCACATAAAGTGGTAACGAAAACAACAGTATTTTCAAGATTTCCTGAAAACTACTGAACCGATTTCAAAATTTCTCAAAATGGGACCAACTTGGAAACCAACCTGATGTAATAACGTTTGAACCATTTCAATCGGTTCAGCCGTCTTCGAGTAATCGGTGGACATACACAAAAAAAAAAAACATACATACCGACGAATAGAGAACCTCCTCCTTTTTGATTTAGAAGTCGGTTAAAAATAGACAAACATTTGTGAGTAGTTAAACAACCATCCGATTAGCATATTGACATACATAAACACAACCGGACCAATTCTAATAAAGCGTCAAAGTGGATCGATTTAGCGTTCAAATTGGGCTCATCGGCCGTAAACAAGAGTTGGAAAAAAAAGGCAAGTGGTTTATGTAAGAGGCAAGGCCGCCAGCAGGCCACCGGGTCACGGGCGCCATGCAAATGAGCTGATGCCATTGTGATACCGCGTCATTCACCGGACCAGGGTGCCTACCATCAACTCTTATTGCGGTTTTGTTTAGGACCTAAACTGATCTGCTTCGCTTATTCGTACCACGACAGCTTAATATCAATGACAGTGATTCAGTGATCATTCAATGACATTTCACAGCCGCTAAGCTGTCAAGAACTCTTATTTGACTTATAACTCGGCCAAGCTAACATGACACCTGCAGGTTATACCCGTCCCTCTCACTCTCCGGGCATGACAGAATCGAGTGAAAGAGACGGGTAGAAGAAATAAGGACACAAATCGTTCGGTCATTCACATTTAGCAATTCATTTGCGATCCAGTTTTTAGAAGGTCATAGTACGAAAGAAAGCAATTCATTTTAGGAACCTATTCTGCATCGCGCTATTTTTGAATCGCTGTCTTAAAGTTGATGGTAGGCACCCAGGATCGATCCAAAGCCTCCGCAAACGGGTCACAATCACAAGTCTATTATAGAGATGTGTTCCTCAAGAAGAATACTTTACAAAGGTCAGGGACTTGGAAGCAAAAACGGATTGGCATCTGGAAAAAACTTGATACTTACGAGGAATAAAGGTCATACTCATTACTGAAGAATATATTTACTTACAACTCGTGACATTACCTACCCATAAATAAGTCGCAAAATTGGTAAATATCAGGGTTATTCGTAAAGTTGCAATGTATATAATATATCACTGTGACATCTTCCAGTCGAAGAAAGTACACGTAGCTTGTTTTATTACATGCGTCGTGATATTTCATTCGTTTGTTTTGTCAAAATGTTTACGAATCGTCTGAAAAACAGAAGTAATTCAAGAATAGTGGCGTGGGCGCGGCGTCCTCGTCGCATCCTTTCGGAATTGGCGTATTACGCTAAAACAGTTTATTTATAAACACGCCCTAGAGACTTCAGTTCAGCTTTATTGAAAATAATGGCAATATCGTTAATGACGTCGAATCGATTTGTCATATTGCCGCCCACGGCCACGGGTAATGATGAATCTTAACAGCACACACATATGCTACCTGTACTAATGAAGAGCTTCAATTTTTCTCAGACTTCTTAATCCTACTAATATTATAAATGTGAAAGTTTAGATGTTTGGATGTTTAGATGTTTGGATGTTTGTTACTCAATCACGCCAAAACGGCTGAACGGATTTAGCTGAAATTTGGGACACAGATACTTTGTAGTCTGGAGAGGAACATAGGCTACTTTTTATCCCGGAAAAATATCATATTCCCGCGGGATAACGTCGTGAAGTCCACGCGGGCGAAGCCGCGGGCGGAAAGCTAGTAGTATCTATATCTTATTTTTACGCAAACATACCTTAATTAAAACTTAAATGGTAACATTGGAAGAGCAAATTCTAGTTCTACATATATGTGGTTTGTGTGTGTGTGTGTGTGTGTGTGTGTGTGTGTGTGTGTGTGTGTGTGTGTGTGTGTGCGTGTGTGGGCGTGTGCGTGCGTGGGTGTGTGTGTGCGTTTATTGATTAAATAAATAGGTAATAGTGACAAATTCTTGTTTGTTCCAAAAGCACTAAAAAGGTGGGTGTAAAATTTCATGACGCGTGTATGAATAAAACTATGAATATGTAGAAAACAAAGGGTCGTGCCTATGGTGGGTGGAATAGAAGCAAGTGGGATTTTCGGTGTTTCAGTAACATCCAAAGTAGGTAGTCATACGAATTACGAGTACATAACAGAAATGTTGATATCAGCGGCAGCGTAAGGACATTGCGTTCTCTATGACTTCTTTAATATTCTGCGGCTTAGAAGTGTCAAGTTTAGACGTCCCCCGAACTTCCGATTGACATAGCATACGGCGTTTTGCCAAATTCCCTAATACCGTGTCACCTTTCGACCCACGCGTATTAATGGTATAAATAATCCCCTCAATTGGTGATTCCTTACAAGTGGCCACAGTCCACAGTCCACAGCCTGGGTGGCCGTAGTGTAGATTATCCTGGGGCGGGAGGGGCGCGGGGCGGCCGGGTCGTCGGCCGCCGCTGACACAGAGCGGCGTGCGTTGAACGGGCGGCCTAGACTGACCTCGAGTGCGTGACCTAACGATACCGGCCGTATAGGACTGTGTATATATAGGATATGGGAGACAAAAACTGTATTACTCCATTTTTTACCAAATTTCATAGTATTTGATTGAATCAGGCCTCACTTGGCGGAAGTCCCTAACCATTGTGAAAAACGAAATATATGTAGCGTACTCCCGCATAAAACACAACATGCAAGATGCACCGCCCTCCCACCCGCAAAAAATTGCATATTGCACACCACGAAAATACCAGAGCACAATACCTGCATTTAGCAAGACAGCAATACACCTTGCACCTTCACCGATTAGACTACTCTAAGTCTAAGTTTGTGTTTTTTTGCGGAAGTAAGCTACATATATATTTCGTTTTTCACAATAAAATAATTATAGTCAATGCGACTTTGTTCTTGGGAGGCGTCGAAATATTAGATGAAGTTTTTGGCTAAAAGACAAATAGTAGCAAGTTTTTTTTCAAAGTTGATATACTAAAGTAACAATAATCCATTTATGTTGTGGATTTGAGGAGCTGTTTGCTGTTCTGACCATAAGGCTCTCTTTTTGCTGCACATCAACGCTCTGCTTCTGCCCGGAATTGTTGGGTATGCTGACAACAGCATCGTAACAGAAAGATACCTATCCAGCGCAAAAGCCAGCAGTGAGGAAGTCCGATAATATGGTCAATTTTAATGCCACCAAAACACAGGCGTGTCTTTTTATCGCAAAAAGGAGTCCTTTTACCTTAACTCCTACTTTCCGGGGTCCAACTGTACCAGTTGAACCGACAATATAGATCTTCTTGGCCTGAAGTTAACATCGGACCTTAACTTCGGCGACGACATTGAGTGTAAAGCTCAAACTGCGGCCAAAAAGCTGGAAATCCTTAATAAGGTGAAGCGATACTTACTTCACGCCGGGCGGCGTTCGGGGCAGCTTTTGACTCTTTACAAAGCGCAAGTCCGGTCATGCATGGAGTATTGTTCTTACCTCTGGGATGGTTTGGCTAAATACCAGTTAGCTGCACTTGACTCAGTGGAACGCAGAGCCAGAAAACTTATCGGAGACGATGAGCTGGTAAAAGCCAAGCTCTAAAGTCAACCCATCGACGTAAAGTGGCTTGCTTGTCGGTATTTTACAGGCTGTACTACGGTGAGTGTGGCTTAGGCTTCTTCTCAAACTTAAGGTTCAGTGTAAAGCCAAGAGCAAGCCCATAAAATATTTAAAAAAGAGCTTTTCAACCCCTAAACTCTAAAGAAGCGCAGCGTCTAGATTGGGTTAATAAAATGCACTAACTAGCTATTTAAAAATTCGGCCAAGTGCGAGTCGGACTCGCCCATGAAGGATTCCGTACCCACTTAACGTACCGATTACATACACCTAGCAAAAAGACCACATTAATTTTACGCGAGAAAAAAATAACTTGGCTTTTCATAGTGTTCGTATGAATGACAAAGTTATATTTGCGGTTTTCGAAAATGTGTTATATCTCAAAAACTTGTAAAGCCTACTTAGCTGTGATAGTTTTCCTTTTAACTTCGTCATGCATACAACTACAGTGAATTTTTTCAAGTATCCAAAAACAACCATTTGGCTGGAAGGGGGTCCCGACACTCCCGACACTTGACTCTAACAAAATTTTGCACTTTAAAGCATAATAATTCACAAACGGATGACTCAATCAAAAAACTGTTTTCACAAACCCGCAATATTTTTAAAATTGCTATCCAACGACACCCCAAACTATGGGGTTGATAAGAAAAAAAAATCACATCCCCACTTCACGTGTAGAGGAGGTAACCGAAAAAAATTATTTTCAAAATTTTACTTTCACCACTTTGTCGGCGTCATTTATATGTATTATTCATACCAAAATACAGCTTTCTAGTACTGAGAGTCTATGAGCTAGGCTGGGGACAGACGGACAGACGGACATGGCGAAACCATAAGGGTTCCTTGTTGACTATGGAACCCTAAAAAATCGCCGTGCGAGTCAGACTCGCCTATGAAGGGTTCCGTGCCCACTTAACGTACCGATTACATACACCTAGCCAAAATACCACAATAATTTTTTGCCAGAAAAACCTAACTTTGTTTTTCATAGTTTTTGTATGAAAGACAAAGTTAGATTTACGGTTTTTAAAAATGTGTTTTAAATATCTCAAAAACTGCTGACTTATCTCGTTAGAGCTAATTTTCGTTGAAATTGTTTATTGAGATCTACAGCATATATTATGTACAGTCACCAGCACGTCAGGTTATTACAAACTGACAAATTTCATTAAATAAAATTCAACCTTATGTCCAACAGATGGGAGATCAGTTTCAATTAATAAATTTTGACATTTGTAGAAACCCGACGTGCTGGCGCCCGTACATATATAATTATGTTTTTTCTCTCTCTTATTTTAAAAGTTAGTTAGGGGAGGGGGCGGGGAGGTCGCGCAGCGACCATTATAAATATAAATAAATAAAATGTGAAAATGTTTTCATCGGCGAGGCTATATTCCTCAGAGAATTTGCAGTGAAGAATATTGCAGTTTTAGATCAGCGCTATCTCTTGACCGATAGTGCAAAACTAATGTAATTTTTGTTGATGATTTCTGAAAAAGTTTACTAGTAATTTTTTTCTGTTATCTTTACATAAACTTCTATCACATAAAATAACTTCAGATTTTTCTCTATGCAATCTTCGGAGATAAGGGGGGGAGAGATGAGAGATTTCAAAACTTTTTTTAGAAAAATAGGCAGCTTTAGCGAGATTTTGCCAGATGTTTTTGGTGGGATAAGTTTTGTTTTTTTCCATTCGTCTAACCCTAAAAAAATATTTTATTTAAAGTGTGTTTAAATGAAATAACATTCACCTATAAATATAAATAATAAATAAATAATCTTTGTTATTGGAAGGCCTATGCCCAGCTGTGGGCGTCGTTCAGCTGACAGTGGGCTGACATGATGATGATGATAGGAAGGGTATATGATTAATATAATACAACAAGTAGAAATGATTGTTGAAACTACTAATACTTTAAATGCGAAAGTTTGTGAGAATGTATGGATGTTTGTTACTCTTTCACAAAAAAACTACTGAACGGATTTGGTTTTGGTTTTTAAAATTTGACACACAGATAGTACTTAGATAGCCAAACATAGGATACTTTTTATCCGGATATTCCCACGGGTATGGGAACCACGCGAGTGAAACCGCGGGCAGCCGCTAGTAGCTTTTCGCCCACGTGGACTACATACACAACGATATCGGGATATACGGATACGTGAATATTTTCCATATGAGTTCCTATATATTGGTATAGAATTCTAAAAAATACCCATCTTCCAAGTAGCTCCACTGGGAATTGAACCCGGGACCTTTCCGGTCCTTGTCCGGGCGAATGCTGAGCGCTGAGCCACGGAATCGTTACAGGAAGCGTTGAGTCTTTCTAATACTTACTACATTTCACAAATTTTAAAGATGAAATAATTGCTATTTCATATATGGAAAGATATTTTATTCGGGTGTTAAGCGTAGTAGTATCTTCACATTCATGCAATAAACACTGGCTCACAGCGTGTAAGAAGTATTAAACTCACTTTGAAAGTTGAAACTCTCCAACCCTATATTTTTGGAATATGGGCTAACACATTAAAAAGCTTTAAATTATTTGCTAAGTTCGTGTCATCTTATTTCTAACAATAACATAACCTCAAAAAACTTACGTTGGAAACGCGCGAACCGTTGCCTGTTTTTCTCTTCTAATAACCTCTGTTCCTCTTCTTTGGCATCTTTTTTAGCTTTTTCTCGTTTTTCTACTGCTTCCTTATGTCCAACAGGAATAATTACATTTTCTTTCTTCTGCGCCGATTCGTACTGGTTGATATTTTCGTATTGTGGAGCATTTTTCACAGGTATCACAGCTTTCTTTGAATATAAAGCTTTTAGTGGATCAAACTTGGAACTACACGCACTAACTTCCGACTCAGAAGTGGAAGAATCAGAATTATTTTCTTCAGACATTTCAACGAAAACAAAAACATAACCTAAAATTTCAAATGTTATTTTTTTGCCGCAAGGCGCAATGAGAGTCTGACAGTTCAGAGCAAAACGCGTTCCGTTACACGTCGCGCAGAAAATTTAACCAGTAACGGCAAATAAAGTTACTTCTAGTGTTAATCCTAATAATTTATGGCGCTTATTAATGTGTTTTTCTGCTTTGGAAATGAATAGTTTATCTGCAAAAAACTGGATTTAAAATTTACGTCCCATACATTTGTTATTTCAATTTCTTGTTTTAGTTTATTTCACTTTGTTTATCGTGCTATGGAGAGTGCTATCTCTACATCTTGGACCCACCTGAAAATCAGCGTCACACTATTTGCTGTGTCATAAGCTGAGGTTGGGTCCATTTCGGCTAAAATGTTTGTTTTTGTTTATGTAAACAACCTTGTTTGTATGTTTTAGTCGAATAAACTATATTTCTTTCTTTCTTTCTTTCTTATTTTAATAAATATTATCGTCTTCGGATGGTTCATGTTATGAAATCATTTTAAATAAAAAATATTAGTTTTTTCATTCAAAGGAAATTTTAATATAGTCCTACACTCTAGTGAAGTTTAGAGAGTTAAGGAGGACTATCTCTTCTCTCTCTATCGAGAAAAGCAAGAGGTCAGTGGGAAAAAGTTGGAAAATAAACTAATGGCCAGCTATGAACAGTAAATAATAACAGTTCAAAAATCCTCCGCAACGGCGCTGGCGTAGGCACAGGGTGTGAATGAATGATGTAGTAGTTGTTGACGGAAGTATGCTGCGTTGAAAATAATTTTTAGCGACTAGAGTGATATGAAATTCCCTTATTTTAATTATGTATGTTGTATGTACTATGCGATTATTATAAGAATAGGACTGTCAAAACGGCCATATTTGTTTGCGTTTCGCTTCCACTTCAGGGTGTAGGATGTGCAAGAAAAGGAACAAAGATCAAAAATGCCGTTTGACGGTCCTATTCTTATAATAATCGCATAGTATGTATTTTTCAAATATTGTAAAACTTAAATTATTTATGATATATTGAAGAATTCGCCATAACAGAGCGGAAGTTGTTTACACTGTTGCTACTTTAGCGCCACCTAATTTAACTCAGTTTGACGGACACTTTTTCACAACAGAGATAGTCCTCCTTTACCCTTTCTACTTGTACTTTGCACGTATTATAAAAGTTTGATTGCATCTCCTAAATAATAGTGCAAATCTGTACAGCGCCTCTAGTGGGCAGTAGCAGAACTACAGATTCTCATACAAAAATGTAAAGCACCCAGTACAGGGGGCCAAGCCTGCTAACGTTAAGTCATAATCGTGTCTCAATCGTATTTCAATCGTAGTTCAATTGTAGTGCTTTTTTACACACTAGTTACAAGAATTATGATAATATGATGTGATGTGAATGTAGTGTGTGGTGTGACCATCAGTAGTATGGTGAAAAAAGTACACATTTCTTGTAACTAGTGTGTAAAAAAGCACTACAATTGAACTACAATTGAAACATGATTGAGACACGATTATGATTTAACGTTAGTAGAATTGGCCCCCTACCATGCATGACCAATACATCGTACATTGACACTCTTGAACGAACAAGTTTAAAAAGGTTCTTTCAAAAGTGTCAATGTACGATGTATTGTACTGTACTGGGGTCTTTACGATCGCTCGGCGAGCGCCCCGTGTGTACAGTAAAGGCAGAGTTTGTAAGTATGGATATGTCGATGTTTGTTACGCAAAAACTACCGAACGGATCTGGATGAAATTTGCAACACAGTTATATTATAGGCTGGAAAACACATAGGATACTTTTTATTCCGATTTTCCCACGGCAAGGGGAACAACGCCCACGCGGGTGAAACCGCGGGCGGCCGTTAGTAATAAATAATTGCAGAATTAACATCCGAAAGGTTTTCGAAATGAGAAACTAAATACTTCAAGTACCTATTATTATTAACAAATCAAAGCGTTCATAAATCGATCAAAAAATATTGCAATGCCAATACATTGTTTAATCACCTTCTTGTTCGTGATAGATCTGAAGGTTCTTCCTCTAAGTTTAATTACATAATGATAGCATGAGAATTAGGTGTCCGCAGGCTTATTACCGATCTTAAAGTGACAGTCGCAATCGCGACAACTAACAATTAATCGCTCCCAAAACACATATTCGTATTACGGAACGTAGATCGCTACGATTAGCGCCACAAGCGAGCGATTTGTAAACTAAAATTGCATGAAAGGTACCGTACCGTACTGTACCGATTGCAAACCAACCGCAACTAGTAGCAGTCGCGTTGCAATTGTACAATTAGCAACAGGTTGCTTGTTTTGGTAATAAGCCTGCCGGTCTGCATCGATAGCAGTAGTAACACTGCAAATACTGCAATGCAATTAATAAAAAGCTGACGTAATTCCATTCCCATTTTTGGAATTATACTTAATATTCTTTGATATGTAATAATAAATATTCGATTATATCTAGCTATCGCTCGCTTAAACCTAAATGTTTCTTTATTTATTTTCAAATAAAAAGTGAGATGCGTAATAGACCTTTTAATAAAATCATTATTCATCATCCACATGAATTTGACGACCGCCCTGGCCGAGTGGTGTACGTACCGGTTTTCATGGTAGAGGTCCCGGGTTTGATCCCCAGTAAATATTGAAATCGAACTTTTCAATATTTCCTCTAGTCTGGGTGTATGTAGTAATACCCGTCGTTGTTTCCAATTTCCATAATACTAGTGCATAAGTTTTGGCTACTTTGGTATTGGAACAATGTATGTGATGGTGTCCAATATATATTTATTTTATTTGTTGATGGGATCCTTTCAATCCAAATCGGGATCTAGGTATCTACTTACCTACATTTTAGTTAATTTTAAACAGTTTAAAAAAAACGGACAAAATATACCACTGCTCAGATAACTACATACTTACTTTTAATGAATATGTAATCAACCAAATACGATTTTCATTTTTTTTTTATTTATTTATAATATACAAGGATGTTACAACAAAACTTATAAACTATCACAGTGTTACAAAAATCAACTTAGATTTTACTGAACACTGGGTATTCACCATCTACAATACTAAAAATTCATTTTTTTTATAAGTACAAAAAAAATCGCTTTCCATACAATTATTTCGTTCGGAGGGTGACTGAATAAATTATGTAGTGGTTTTGAGTCTTTAGGATACATCTTGGAAAGCTCTTCTCTACTGGAACTGGAAAAAAAGAGCAAATGTGTAAATAAATTAACTACCTACTGCAATATCATAATCACTTCGAGATAACATGAGAACTATACCTACAGAAACTTTGTAGGTGAATAAAATAGTATAAGCCAAGCCAATTGCAAAACAGAAACAGTATTATTAATTTGTGTACACAAAGCATTAGCGCATCGCAGCCACCGGCCGGCAGGCTTATTACCAAAACAAGCAACCTGTTGCTAATTGTACAATTGCAACGCGACTGCTACTAGTTGCGGTTGGTTTGCAATCGGTACAGTACGGTACGGTACCTTTCATGCAATTTTAGTTTACAAATCGCTCGCTTGTGGCGCTAATCGTAGCGATCTACGTTCCGTAATACGAATATGTGTTTTGGGAGCGATTAATTGTTAGTTGTCGCGATTGCGACTGTTACTTTAAGATCGGTAATAACCCTGCCGGCGTCTCGTGCGCCCGCGCCGCGCAATCATCGCAAGGTCCCGCGCACTATGCAATAGGAAGTGCCGCCAAGGTTGAGGTCCGGTCCTATCTGTCTCTCAATAGGCTGTTTAATGAGGAAAATATTATTAACTAACAAACAACTGTTATTAATTACACTTGTAGCTGATAGTGTGGCAGATATTCAGGGTGGATTCAGGGTTTGGTTGAGGGTGCAATTTTGGTTCAGGGGAGGATCTTAGCTTATTTCACGTGGCAAAATTATGAATGAAAACATTTTGTAGGTAAAATTGTGTAGCTTGTATTTGCGCCTGCAGATATAATAAATAAATAAAATAAATATAACTTCTTACATTCACACCAATTATCTAAGCCCATTTTAATTTAATTAAGAAACTTTATCATGGAAAGCTTGTTAGCGGATAAATATATACTTAAATACTTTTTGTTTGTAAATACATACTTAATATACATAGTAAACACCCAGACCAAGACAAATAGACATGTTCATGCACACAAATATTTGTCTTGTTCGGGAATTGAACCCGAGACCACTGGCGCAGAAGGTGGGTAGCCTACCCCTGCGCCAAATCGGTCGTCATATTAGAAAATGTTGTTGGATTTGGATTTTTAACGAAATGGAATTGCACAACGGAAATAATATGAACACAATTAAACTGGGACTATTTCAAAGTTAGGTAGGTACTGTAAAAAATAGTTCGTCTTGAAATGATATTTCTACTGGACGATAGATGGCGCTACCAACACATTGCGATTCATGAACAGATAAATACATTAAACTGATACTTATAGAACAAATAAATAGGAAGTAAATAACTCGACCAAGCTATATTTTTATCGATATTAAACATGCGTGTTACACTTTTTTTTAAAGATATGTTTGTTTATTCAATAATAGATTTTGTTTTATCATAGAACGAAGTACTTAATCTCCTTATCATAGAATATCCTTGGATTGCTATTCATCATAAAGATACCCAGCCCGCTGACATGTGTGATGTGATCATAGAAATAATTTGCTAGGCGCTCAAATGTCATTGAACGATCGAAAGTTTTTTTGCCGATCGTTGTAACAATCGACGAATATTTTACAAGCGCTGCGCACACGCAACGAAGAAAGTGCTCTAGGAAGCGTTTAGAAAACAAAAGTATTTTTGCATTGCGCGGCAATTATAGTGAAAGACTGAGTGTGCATTGTGATATTTTTTGCGATTCTACAATGCGTTCTTGTTACATAGCTTTGGTACGTAGCCTTCCGCACATTGTCATTGTAACTATAGCAGTTACGAGTACGTTATGATTGTTATGTAGGCAAGTTCTAATGGTTATTAGCGCAGACTTAAAAAGTAGATAATAAATAAAATAGGTGTAGGTGAAATAGTTTTTACTGTTACCTGTAACATTTAATTCTTAAATTGGACACCATGGAAAACCGGTTGCACATGACTTAACATGAAATGTAGCACTTTATGTATTTACAAAATAAAAAAATAGTTTATCTCGTAATCCCTTGTAATTTAATCTGAATGATCGTGATTCATTAAATTATTCTAAATGTCTTTAAAAATGTTTGCCCTTTACTTTAATTAGTGATTTAAATGTTTGCCATGTATCCGTAACATTTGTCTGTTTTGTTTGTCCCCAGAGCGGCGTGCGCGCAGGCGGTCGGGCGTCCCACCGCATCTATGCTGTGTCGACGCAGGTTCGACATTCACCGGGACGTCGCCAGGTGACATCGCCGCGATAACACTTATACACTCTTACGACACCAATAAAGATCATAATAAATAAGCTACGTAGATTCATTTATTAAAATCACGAATAAGCCTTTGCGAGTTTTTAACAAATATTTATTTACAATAATATTTTATTTTTAAACTATTTAATATTTTTCAATTAATGTAATCGCTAATTTCTCCGTAATTTTATTTTCAAAGATAGGCAGCCTCTGAGGCCTGAGGCGACCCTAATCCATAGGTTATACCTTTCTAACCTTTGAAAAGGTAATATAACTCTTTATTTTTTTTTTTTAATAATAATTTGTGTTTTGTAGCTAGGATTCTACAACATCCTGCCTTCACTTACCAAATTGCTTAACCATCGAAATAATATTTTCAAGTACTATTTTCTTTATTAACGTATTTAATTTAATACAAGAGCTCTTTTCGCTGTTTTTATTTATGTATTTATATTCACTGGCTTCTTTGTGATTTCATTCACATATAAAATGATAAATTTCACCTACATTTATTTGATCTTTTTGTCATAGAGAGCGTTATTCGGTTACAGAGTTCTCATAAAAGACGTGAAAGCCTACGCTCTCAATCTTCACAGGTCGCTGCTGAAGAAGAGTGGAACAAGAGGAGTGAGGTAACCTGGCGCAGAAGAGCATCCAGCCGACAAGTTCAAGCCGACATGTGTTCTACTACCCAGTACCTAAACAACGCGTAAAATAATACATCGAAGAATGTACGATCCGTCCAAGACACTGCCAAACTTATTTATCGAATTTAATAGTGTAGATACAGTTTTAAGCCTTAAATTTTGTGTGTAGTTCGCGAGTGTTTAGTGTGTGACAGTGTAGCGCCACCTGGCGTGATTTAGACGCAACAACGTGGCGGGGACGCATGCGCCGTCGGCACCGGCGCTGGCGATGCCATTTATTGAAGACGAATGGTGGTCAGCGGAGAATGAGGGCAGGATGGTCGACCTTTCCAATTGCCTACAGGTAATAAAATTTTAAGTCATCCGTTTGCAATTTGCTTTATTATCTAGCTAGTGAGATAGCCAATGGCAATGAAAATAACGTCGCTGTCGACTAACAGATTATGGAGCTCATAAAAATTGTATCATTGACCTTGATTCTAAGAAAATCAAGGCGCCAAGACTATGGTAAAAGAGGCTTCAATTTATCGTTCATCGGCTATAAAACTTTGTGATAAATCTCTACTGTCAAGGTTTTCCAAACAACATTACAGATTACGCCATCTATTGGCGAGTAGAAGAGATATCGAAAGTGTTATTTGATTGCGTTTGTTATTTACCGCAGATATTCTGTTTATCCTATTTAAAACATTTATTGCTGAATACGTTAATATAAAATCGTGACTTTTATTTCTTATTATTAGAAAATAAATCTACATAAAACAGAATTTAAAAATTCAAAATGAAGTAGGTATTAGAAAAAATCTCACAACCGGGCTCCGATGGGACTCGAACCCACGACCTTTCGCGATCGGAGACTGCTCTAATATATAACTAACACAGAATTCTCAGTATTAGCACGAAATCCCAATCAAATAAAATTAAAGACATAAAATTGTTTATTTCGACATAGATATAAACAAAATCATGATTGAATTGTAAATACCCATTTGATTGGTAGTACATTCCTACAATTTAAAAAAATCATATTAGTGCTTATATTAAAATTAGAGGATTGAAATATTGGAAATGATGGAAAAAATCGACCCGTCTCACAACCTCCATGGAATGGTTGTGAGACAGGTCGATTTTTTCTTAAGACTTCATTTTAAATTTTGCAGTTAATAGGTAATAAAAATTGCATTGTGAATGCAAAAAAGTAAAAATTTAAATAATTAGTAGATTGTTATTTTCTATGAATTCCATGAATATTTAAAAATTTTGTTTGTTACTTTTCCATCGGCCTTTTAATCATAATTTCATCCTCAGGCAGACTTCATTAGATGCATACTGTCAATGTCAAGGACACCGCCATCTCAACCTTCGCCTCCATCGTTCCAGGACGCGGTAGCAGCGGCGGGCGGGCAAGCAGCCGCCCAACTGCAGCAAATGGCCAGCTCGCTCGGCGAGCTGTCGCAAGCTGAGCTGTCCAACATCGTGGGGGGGCTCACGCTAGAGCATGATGCCGAGGCCTCGGACCCCGACGACATCCTCAAGCAGCTCGGGGAGACGGCATTCGACAACTTCGATACGTTCTTCACGGATCTCACTAATGCCACCGCGTCCGCTGTACCACCTATAGAGATTAAGGTGATTGGTCTCTTTATATACTTACTAGCTTTCCGGCCGCGGCTACGCCCGCGTGGACTACACGACGACGTTATCCCGCGGGAATGTGATGTTTTTCCGGGTAAAAAGTAGCCTATGTTCCTCTCCAGGCTACAAAGTATCTGTGTCCCAAATTTCAGCCAAATCCATTCAGCCGTTTTGGCGTGATTGAGTAACAAACATACAAACATCCAAACATCTAAACATCTAAACATCTAAACATCTAAACATCTAAACATCTAAACATCTAAACATCTATACATCTAAACATCTAAATATCCAAACATCCAAACATCTTAACTTTCACGTTTATAATATTAGTAGGATTATCAATTTTTTAGGTTTGCGTACCTACTTACAGTCAACAGCACGTCATGTGTTGACGCTTATTTAAATAGTATTGTTTTTGTTTTTACATTATAGACCGCTCAAAATTATTGCGAAGCTCTAAATTACGAAATTGGCGACTGAGATTAAGCGACGTCTAAAGGATTTTTTGTGAGACAAAAGTACCTACATCAAATGTTTTAATTAAACCACATAAAGCGCTTTTATTTACCAGTCCTTATTTTTAAAACACATCATTCTACATAATCTACATTTAAAGGAAAGGTTTAAATTTTCGCTTTGAAGCATGTTATTGGTATTTGCAGTTTTTAAGTTCAATAAAATTCTTGTACCATGATTAATATTCTTAAAATAAAATGGTTTAATAATAATTTGCATTATACATTTCAGCAAGAAGAAAACAACAACATATCGCCAGCGTCTGGTAGCCAGCTTCAAAGCTACTACCCCCAAAACAATCAGTTATCACTGCCCAACAACGGTCAACAGAGACTACAGCAACTGCTGCGATCAGGCACGAATGCCATCAACAATGCAGTAGCGAACAATATCAGCAATGGCCGATACAACATTGCTTCACAAAACCCTCTGCTCGCTGAGAAACTAGCAGCGACATCTAGTGGCATAAAGCAAGAGCCTTTAAGTTCGGATTACAATGGAACTACTATGAACTATGGAAGTGCTTCGCCAATGCAGCGGGTGCCGAGTGGGAAGCCGCAAGTCCATGATGCTGGTGGAGGCAAAGGTAGGTGGATTTAGCATATCTACACACGTTCCGATCCGACAGCCGATTCGGTCGGACGACTGCGCTACACACGTTCCGATTTGGTCTGGCTGGGAGCAGACAATCGGCGGTCGGATAGGAACGTTTGTAGACACTAGTGTTCTGTATTTTGAACGTATTTGGAACTACTGTGTAAACATTTTGTGGTGCTAGTGTCTACTATTACAACAACTCAACAATAGGTGGCGCTAGTAGCTTCAAACACATAGTTCGGTCTCTCTACCATAGATGTCGCTTTTAGTCTGAAAACTATTTGATGTGAGTGCATCACCGATGCACTTGTAGCCGTCTGTGTAGTTTTCTCTTGCAATCGCCCACAGTCGTCCACTTTCGATTTCCGCTTGAGGAAGTACCTACCGACAATTTTCCTTTCGTAATTTACTGCTTTTACCGCACCGACGACATTTACCCATTTTCTTTTGAGAAAGCAGTGGTGCGGTCTTTAAGACACATCTTGGTGTACGATAAAATCGTACTTTATTTGGTAATCTGCACAGAATATTTTTTGCTCAGAGCTCTAAGGAAACCATATTTTAATAGCATCGATATTGCTCTCATAGCGTAACAGCATACCCATACCACAGAATATATAATAGTACCTACTAAGGTACCTACCCATACCCCAAAATACAAAATAATAAATAAATTAGGAAGAAACGAAAGAACGAAAGTCGAACTTAGAAAGAACGACAGTCGAATTTATCGACTATACACACTGCAAAATCTATCTACGGAGCATACCTACCTATTATTAAGTGCACATAGACAACTAGGCCATCTACTATGATCTAGGCCCCCACCCAAAGAGCTTAGACTAAATACTGAGGTAAATGGAGAGTGCAGTATACCTACTAACACTTTTTTGCACCACGGCTATCGTATATCAATCAATCAATCAATCAAATCATTTATTTGCTAGATATATTTATATAAGAGGATAAGTAAAAAAATAATTGGTTCACTTTCAAGATAATTATTCCTAGAAAACGATTCTACTTTAGATTTACATAGGTAATATAACTAGGGATCAGGAACGCCACAGCTCGACTCTGTCAAACCACTATTTTATTTTTATTTTTTCTTAAAACTAACTACATTCTATTAAGTGGTTTGAAATCAACATCCTCTAAACAGGCTTATAATAGGTCTTCACCTATGAAATTGCCGTTTTCTATGGGGAAATTGTAGGAAGTTGGAATCGGCATACAAAGATATTTGGGGGTTTCTTGGACATGTGAACTCCGAATTCAACGAAACTATCGAGATATGATCAGACAAAATTATTCTAACTAGTTATTGCCTATAATCACTTTAGACTGTCTTAGAATTTAAAAAAAACTGTTCAAAGCTGTCAAATTGACGACAACCAAAGAGCGGTACTTTGAAGCAGTTATAAAAAATTTGGACGCGTGTTTAATTATTCTTTTCTTAGATGTTTAACATGACGACATACTCTATTTTCGAAACTGACTATTAATTTTGATATATTGATATTAATTAAAAAATTAGCGACCAATAAACATGTGAGAAAAAGACGGCAATTTCATATGTAAAGTATTATAAAATATCATAGTATAAACATTTCTTACTAAATTGCCCACAGAGTGCAAATACACTCTACAGTACACCTACCTCTTACCGACCTAAATAAGTAGTCCATGCTCTTTCTTTGCCTTTAATGCCCGAATTCTCAAACGCAAATCAAATTTGGAGCGTTTCAAACGTCATGGCATCTCTTTCATACGTTTGACATTGAAAGCGACAGGGCCATGCTTGAGACGCTCCCAAAGTTAAGTAGCGTTCGAGTATTCGGGCATAAGGCACACATATGCAAAATTAATATGATATTTTTAAATCGTTGCTAACAAATTCCTTCATTCTTGCTTTTTAACGTTCGTTTTTATATGTCCCGCGGGTGTTGTGAAAGGTGATGAAGGGAATAAAACTGTATAATGCTGAGTGCAGGCTCTGGAAATAACACTTTTTATCAGTTTGTCGCCCGATTTCGAAACAAAAAGTCGCCTAGCACTTGACTTGTCAAAAGCTGCCGACGATTGCGGTCCTTTTTTCGGGATCACTTTTTAAACCCTCGGGACTATGCCGGGTCGTAGAGTTTAAGATCTAATCGCATATACCTACTTTTTACAAGACGCCGGAAACACTAATTTGTATATAACAAAAACAAAGATTGCAATAAAATAGGAAGCTACTTACCTGTTTTAAATTTTGCACAGAGGTAGAGCGTCGTTGACAATACAATAATTTCATTTCATCATCATCATCGTTTTATAGTAGAATTTCTACGGTTTTTTTACTTCAATTTTTAGTCTTGGCAGAATAAATATACCTAGTTAAAAAAAATAAAAATACAAGCTTTAATAGCAAACCAAACTAAAGAGTAGAAAGAAAATAAGTTTTACAATAATTTAATCAAAGTAAAAAAGCGTGGGGTGCTTGATATTACCTAAATTTTATAATTATATACTTAGATTTTTTTATGTAAACAAGCAGATCTTAGATTTCTGCGCGAACTGTCCATATGAATAAAACACTTTCACGGATTTTTTCACGCAGTTTATTTAACAACTTGGTTAAGTTTTAGTTGTTTTTAGAGGTTAAATTTTAGTATTTATAAAATACATAATAAACCAAAAAAACCGTGAAAGTGTTTTATTTAGATCTTTTTATTGAAATAACGATCGATATTTATAACATACCAAGCATTCAAACATATTTTAAAGAAAATTGTTACAAATTAAAAGTGCCGCAAACAGTGCCCGCAAACCAACTTCCCTTGACTGCAAGCGTCGTGTCGCCGCGACACCAGCCCCCTTATTCACAAACCGTCGGAAACGCTCCCGACAGCGGAATGTATGCAATGTCTCTGTCACTCACTATAGAATAGACAAAGACAAAGGACAGGATTCGATCCGATTCCGTTTCGGACAATTTGCTGGCAATCGATGATTTTCCTCCTCCGATGCTAGAGATCGATATAGATATAGTTGATGATGATGTAGAAATGATGAGATCCGCAGGAGAACTAAAACAACCGACATCGCTCGAAGGATTGCATCATTGAAGTGGCAGTGGGCGGGACACATAGCTGGGAAGGTTCTCGAATGGCGACCGCCTGCCGGACGACGTTCCGTGGGCAGGCCCCCTACAAGGTGGACCGACGATCTGGTCAAGGTCGCGGTGCGCCGCTGGATGCGGGCAGCGCAGGACCAATCGTTGTGGAGATCCTTGGGGGAGGCCTATGCCCAGCAGTGGGCGTCGTTCGGCTGACATGATGATGATAGTTGATGATTTCCTACCTCTTCCTTTGGTTCAGGTATCATGGTGAATTGTAAATTGCTGCTTGCTGCTGCGGTTGGGTTCGAAATCATGGTATAGCGACATGACGCCGCGACATGACGCCGCGACAAGCACAGAATTCGAAACGGAATCTTTTCCGACGGTTCGTAAATCAGGGGGCAGATCGAACTCGTACCTTTACTTTAGAAAAAAATCGACGCGTCTCAGAACTAGTTCCGATGGGACGGGTCGACTTTGTCTAATACTTCGTTTCTAATATTTTTAATAATAAACACTGCATTGTGAATGCAAAAGTAAAAAAAACGACTGCAAGAAATAACCACTAAACCTTTTTAAAAACAAGCTTTTTAAATTTCTCATTGCAGTCAAGGGGTCCTTTTTAAATTATAAAGTGTTTCACCGAACGGTCCTCTGACTGCAAAGGGAAATTAAAGAGATTGTTTTCCCTTTTAACTGGTTAATTTCTTGCAGTCTGGTTTTTTCGTCTTTTATTAATTATGTTTTTGGATTTTAGACTTTTTGGTGAATTAATAAACATCAACTTTCTTGTAAGAACTTACCTACTAATTAAATTAAAATTAATAAGTAGTCATCACCCACGTTCATCGACCATGAGATTGTATATCCCGCGGAAGTGCGGTGGTCGTGGCTTCTTAAATGCTAAGACATTGCATAACCGCGAGATATGCAATCTTAGGGAGTATTTTCTCCAAGTCGATATGGGGTCTCATAGAGATGTAGTTGCTGTTGACAATGGACTGACTCCTCTATTTTTAGCAAAAGAAAACTGGCGCAAACCTGTAGTACTTAGTACTTCCGACCGCAGCACTGTGTGGCAAAGCAAGGAGTTACATGGCAGATTCTACCGGGCTCTCCATGGGCCCGACGTAGATTTATTAGCCTCAGTATCCTGGCTCCGCTTCGGTGATCTTTTTGGTGAAACCGAAGGTTTTGTCTGTGCAATTATGGATGAGGTTGTGATGACGAATAACTACCGAAAGTATATCCTAAGGGATGGCACAGTGGATATTTGCCGAGCGTGTCATCGTCCGGGTGAATCCCTTAGGCATATAATCTCCGGTTGTTCTCGTCTCGCAAACGGCGAGTATTTGCATAGACATAACCAAGTGGCCAGGATAATACACCAACAACTTGCTCTGAAACATAGTCTTGTGGCATCCGAGGTGCCGTACTACAGGTATGCACCAGAACAGGTCCTTGAAAATAGCCATGCCACATTGTATTGGGATCGATCTATCATTACAGACAGGACTATTGTAGCTAATAAGCCTGATATTGTATTGATAGATCGACACGAACGCCGCGCGATAATTGTTGATGTCACTGTTCCCCATGACGACAACCTTGTGAAAGCTGAAAAAGATAAAGAAAACAAATATCTTGATTTAGCTCACGAGATTGTTGACATGTGGGACATTGATTCAGCAATAATTGTTCCGATAGTCATATCTGCCCATGGTCTGATAGCAAAGAGCCTCGATAAACACCTTAAGAGGCTTGCGTTAGGTGGATGGATCGGGAGTCAGATGCAGAAGGCAGTACTTCTGGACACGGCCCGTATAGTGAGAAGGTTCCTGTCTCTGGATCCTTAACCATCGGTAGCCGGGACCTTGATCTTGCTGCCGTTGGGGAACTGCATTTTTGTATTTTTAAATGTTATATTTTTTAGTGTTATACATTGTAAAAATTTAATGTTTAGAAATATAATTTTGTAAGTATTTAAAATGTAATAAAGGGAATAACAATGAATGATAATAATTAATAATAAGTAATAATAATCAATGATAATAATTAATAATTATTATTGTAATAATAATTAATCATAATAATTAATCATAGTAATGATAAAAATAATAAACCAGCATATAAGTACACACCGGCTTATGTGAGTTAAACGCCCCCTCTCTTCTAGCCCAAATTTGCGTGCCCTACAGGGTCCATAACAATGGTCTTTTATTATGTACGTAACATCTCTGTTAACATTATGGTTTAGCAATAAATTATTTGATTTGATTTGATTTGATTTGATTTAAAATTGTTACAATATCTTTTAAAAATCGTTTTACATAACTTTGGACTTAGGCTAAGGAAACAGTAGGCAGAAGGAAAAAAATAATTACAAATTGTTGCGTAGTGCTTGCAGAATACTGATTCACTAACAAGGAATTTACTATTCTATTCACTATCACTAGTGTTGTTGTCGCGGTTTGCTCCGAGAAGTGGAAATGGGTCAGTGTGTCAGTGCCGCCTCCTGACGCGACGCCACTCTGACATCACTGACGCCATAACATGCAGCAGGATAATGCTGTCAGTAACCATTTACCTGCACAATATTCTAAATACCTACTGAAAGAAATTTTGTTTTTATTTTTTACTAGCTTTCGTTTGCCGACTACACGACGTTATCCCGCGAAAATGTGATATTTTTCCGGGATAAAAAGTAGCCTATGTTCCTCTCCAGGCTACAAAGTATCTGTGTTCCAAATTTCAGCCAAATCCGTTCAGCCGTTTTTGCGTGATTGAGTAACAAACATCAAAACATCTAAACTTTCACATTTAAAATATTAGTAGGATACTTACTGAAAGAAATTTCCTAATTTAGTTTTTATTGTTTACTAGCTTTCCGCCCGCGGCTTCGCCCGCGTGGACTACACGACGTTATCCCGCGAGAACGTGATATTTTTCCGGGATAAAAAGTAGCCTATGTTCCTCTCCAGGCTACAAAGTATCAAGATATGTTTTTAATTTTTGGGTACTATATGTAACAACCAATTTGGTATATTTCCGTTTTTACCTTGTCATATTTAAATAGTCCTCAAAAAAATCTTATAGACAAATAGTCCAAGCCCACCGTCCAGTGGTTGAGCTAAAAGTTGATAGGTCAGTCAGTTTGGACACCATCACATGTAGTGCGACAAGCTTTTCTGTTCCGGTGATTATCTAACTAAAACAGTTTTCATACGAGACTGCATTTTGACAGCTAATTTCGTATTGCAAGTGGCTCCTCTGTCACGGCTGTCACCGGAACAGAAAAGCGTGTGGCACTGTACAATTGTACATATCTCTAATCGCACGACGACGGGTATAACCACAAAGTTTTGCTTTTATAGTTAAACCTATTCATTTTACTTTTGAGAGAGTGGTGGTAATAACAAAAGGAATATAATAAAACAGGCAATTAAAAATAATAGTTTGGCAGCGGAAAAATAGGTTTAGGTTATGTTTGCTACCCGTAAATGTTTTTTAGTCGCTGCGTTTACTTACTTACTTACATGTCACTAACAAAAGTAGGTTAGTAAGTAATCATAATCATAATCATAATCATAATCATAATCATAATCATAATCATTTATTGCATTAAATGTGGTCATTACAAGATGTTAATATAAAATTATTGTTTCTCACATTTAACCATTTAAAATTGGCATGCAACATATAGAGAGGTCAAATTATAATACAATGAATAAAACTGATAATAGGTAATAATAGTCTACAATGTCATAAAATAATTCAATAAATAAAAATTAAAATGCAGATAAAAAATTACTTATACTAAATTAACAATGTCACAAAATGATTCAATAAATAAAAACATGTCCAAGATCATTAAATAATTAAATAATATAATAAGTCCGTTTTTAAATTTGACAATTCATAAATTCCTCAACACTACAAAAACATTTATTTGTCAGTAGACGATACAAAGCACATTTAAATTGTCTCATTGGTAGGTCTTTTATCGGTTTTGGGAGCTTATTGAACAATTATTGAACAGTAGTAAGTAACTACCGGCTAAAAAATAGGGATATGAGCACATTTTTTAGCCGGTAGCCCCCCTGTTGTAGTTTTTGCTTTTCTCCGCATTTAGACTCCAATTTGGTCTGTTATGCGTGAACATAGCATCGGTATGGCTAGTCAAGCCATCCTAGCCCCTTCCAGAAGCGCAGAAGCCTCCTGGGGCGTTCACAGGCTTCTAGGAGCGACCTCACCTCTGTGAGGATTTCTGCCCGTTGTGCGGTCAAACCCACGCACTCCAGGATCACGTGGGCGGCTGTTTCCTCTGCGTCCAGGCATTCTCTACATAGAGAACTGTCTGTCGCATTAATGATAAATAGTAGCCCCCCTGTTCATCAGTAGCTGAAAATTCCGGGAGTAGTGCGCTTCTACCTCCAGCCTTATAAGTGCTACTCTTTTTGGATAAAAAAAGGCTTAGTGTTAAAATGCGTAGTAAGTAAATCCCGTTCAAGCACCACGTTTTCGTTTTAGTTACAATAATGTTATATATTAAATAAAACACTAATCAAACATAACAATTCGCCGTTCCAAGATTTAGACTTGAGAAAAGTAGAGGCTCGTTTTTGGGAAAAGGCATAGCATTCTTTAATAAAGTTCCACAAGAAGTAATAGAGCTGCCTTTAAATAAATTTAAAAAATATGTTACAAAGACGCTCTTAAGCAAAGGCTATTACAAAGTAGAAGATTATTTAAATGATCACAACGCTTGGTTGTCATAATTATAGTAACACTAACAATGTATAAAAGGAAAATATTCCTATACATAAGTATGAGAATACTTTCCTTCAGCATTAGCTTTTTGTATAAATTTTATTATTGTATCATTTTGTCCAGCAACGACATAATTTTTTTTTGTAAATGCGTTGCTTCTGGTAAAGCTGATGAGTTTTTTTCGCCTGTTTTTCTTGTCAGTTAAAAGATGTCCATTACAGGTGGTAGGTAAAAAAATTTTGGACGATTCATAAGCATTAATTTTATTTAATCTATATGAATAAAAAATTTATGTCTATGACTATGACAATCAATCCATAATTTATTGCAGGCAGAACCCAAAGAATCTGTTAGTTACAATAATCTTAAATATAGACTAACAATTTAGTTAACCGAATAGGAGCCTAAAATAAGATTAAACCGCCTCTATGGTCTAGTGGTTCACACCACCGATTTCAGACCTAGAGGTCCCGGGTTCGAATCCCAGTACACATATTGTATTCGGTTTGGTTGGTGATAGGACTTGTTCTTAGTCCGCCTGGCTAGCTACCACCATCCTACTATATCACTACATAGTATAAAACAAAGTCGCTTTCTCTGTCCCTATGTCCCTTTGTATGCTTAAATCTTTGAAACTACGCAACGGATTTTGTTGCGTTTTTTTTAATAGATAGAGTGATTCAAGAGGAAGGTTTATATGTACTTTTTATCCCGATATTCCCACGGGAACGGGAACCACGCGGGTGAAACCGCGGGCGGCCGCTAGTATTAAATAAAACACTAATCAAACATAACAATTCGCCGTTCCAAGATTTAGACTTGAGAAAAGTAGAGGCTCGTTTTTGGGAGAAGGCATAGAGCCTAAAATAAGATTAAACCGCCTCTATGGTCTAGTGGTTCACACCACCGATTTCAGACCAAGAGGTCCCGGGTTCGAATCCCAGTGGGGGGGTACATATTGTATTCGGTTTGGTTGGTGATAGGACTTGTTCTTAGTCTGCCTGGCTAGCTACCACCATCTTATCTAAGTCTGACGCCATAACAATGATGTTATATCGCCAGGCGATAAGGCTGAAGGTGAAAGCGCACTACTCCCGGAATCCTCAATCACTGAGGAACTGGCTATCTTATCTCTAATTGCCGGAACACAATAATGCTGGAAACATCATTGTTATGGCGTCAGACTTAGATAAGATGGTGGTAGCTAGCCAGGCGGACTAAGAACAAGTCCTATCACCAACCAAACCGAATACAATATGTACCCCCCCCCACTGGGATTCGAACCTGGGACCTCTTGGTCTGAAATCGGTACCATAGAGGCGGTGTGCAATGAAGGCTAAGTGCTACCCCGTTGGGGATAAAAACAATATATATGAAATAAAAAAATATAAATATTGGACTCCATCCCATACATTGTTCCAATACCAAAGTATTTACTGTTCGAAAGTTTGAGAACACATTAAGCTACCAAGCTTGGGATTCAACCAATGTCTGTAATTGCACAGTGGTTGGTGGGATAGGTGACCAGAAACTTTTTATCTCGAGCTCCTGCGTGCTTTGGAAGGCACGTAAAGCCGATGGTCCCAGCTGTGGTTAACACCTACCCACGAATCCGCACTGGGCCCACGTGGTGGCTCATTTCATGGCCCATTATCCTTATCCCTAGTAGCATGGTGCACTAGTATTACGGAAATTGGAAACAACGACGGTATTGCCACATACCTACATAACAGATTTATAACAGCGTTGGTTTATTAAATAATTGTCTAGAATGCATTTGCAGACTAAAAAAAATCCGAAACACGATCCAGCTAGACTATAGAGCGCCATAGTATTGTCTACGCCGATTCACACCAGACGGTTTTCTGAGAACCTACAAAGATCATATTCATGCCGCGTTGATAACCTATTTGTCTTGTAGACATTTATTTGCCAAGATGGCGGCGACCGATGAGAGGTTATGTTTGTCGCAAGCAAAAGTATTAATTAACTGATAATGCGAACTAAGCCATAATGGACAACCTGAGAATGTGGGAAATATAGCCACAGTTTTTATTTTATTTAAGGGTCAGAGGATCAATGTAGCGCAGAGGTACCCTTTGTGGCCACTTTAAGGATTTTTTTACTTATAAGCACTAAGTACTAAATGGTCTTAGGTATTTAAGAGACAAATTATATCTTAAATTATAGATAATTTATCTACCTTTAAAGGTACATTTTTCAAATTTATAAAGTAAAATAGTTTTTTTATATTACACACAATGTGTGAGAGGTGCCAAATGTACCGGTTTTGGCCACTTACTGATAGTTAAACTTTTGTTAGTATTGCGAAAAAATCAAAACCAAACCCAGGTAAAATCAATATATTCTAATACGCTAGAAACCAGTCAATTACAAAACAACAATTTAATTGTGAAAAACAAAGGTTTATAAAGTATTTCATCCAAAACAAATTTCTTAAAATTTACATAAGTACAAAACATTTTTTCAAACAGAAAATGGAATTTATTGAAAAAAAATCTTATGACATAAGGAATTCTAACGGTTGTTATTATTACCTTAAAAAAACCTTAGTTTAATTGTCTTTATCAAAAATGGCTCAAAGTTGAAAAATGGAAAATGAAGTATTTAGAAAAAATCGACCCGTCTCACAATCAGCTCCGATGGGACTCGAACCCACGACCTTTCGCTTTCCGGGCGACGTGAGACGGGTCGATTTTTTCTAAATACTTCATTTTCCATTTTTCAGTAATAAAAATTGCATTGTGAATGCAAAAAACTAAAAATTAAAATAACTGGCTAAAAGTTGTGTAGAAAACTTTAAGAGCAAAAAGTGGCCAAAACCGGTACAGTGGCCAAAACCAGTACGCCTGCCCTACCTACTAATCTAACAAGATCAAGGATCTACCCACATACATATATCAAAGGAATTGTTATTATATGGCTACCAAGATATTTAATAAGCTACCGCTGGACATTTACTGATCAGCAAAAATATACCTACTTACCTATTTAAAAAAATAAATTGTTACAATGGCTCCTACAGCACAACTTTTACTCCATTAATGAGTAGGAACATGGAGGGAAAATTACATTCTATAAATGTACATAGGTACATAAGTAATGACCATTTGATAATCCTACTTATCACTATCACTACATAGTATAAAACAAAGTCGCTTTCTCTGTCCCTATGTCCCTTTGTATGCTTAAATCTTTGAAACTACGCAACGGATTTTGATGCGTTTTTTTTAATAGATAGAGTGATTCAAGAGGAAGGTTTATATGTACTTTTTATCGCGATATTCCCACGGGAACGGGAACCACGCGGGTGAAACCGCGGGCGGCCGCTAGTCATCCTACTAATATTATAAATGTGAAAGTTTAGATGTTTGGATGTTTGCATGTTTGTATGTTTGTTACTCAATCACACCAAAACGGTTGAACGGATTTGGATGAAATTTGGGACAAAGATACTTTGTAGCCTGGAGAGGAACATAGGCTACTTTTTATACCGAAAAAATATCACATTCCTGCGGGATAACGTAGTGTAGTCCACGCGGGCAAAGCCGCGGGCGGAAAGCTAGTTTGTAATAATAATTTGTAAGTTTTATTAGTCTTGACATTAATGATTTAACTGACATTTTCAATTATTTTTCTAATTTTTGTATAATTATTGTCCTGTTGTTCGTATTAGTATCATTGTCGATCATCACAATGCTACACAATGTTAAGAAAAATAAACGTTTTCCCCCTTATTAGAAAACGTGGACTAAAATAGTCCTGGTTTAAAACTGGTACTAAACTGGTGCTGTCACTTCCATTTTCCAAATGAAAGACAGAATTAGCATGAATTTTAAACTTTAGTCCACGTATTGTAATAAGGGGGAACGAGTTTGTTTTTTCATAATAGTTTTAGAAGTTTAGCCTATAGTCGGTAACTTCCATAATACAAGATTCGACTTTACTTTACTACGGCTTAGGTGAAAATATTATAATCATATTTAGGGTTCTTAGGGCGCAGTGGTAATCGCGTTTGGACTACAATTAAGCATTTTTCTCAATGGTTGGTCACAGGATCATCATCATCATCATCATATCAGCCGAACGACGCCCACTGCTGGGCATAGGCCTCCCCCAAGGATCTCCACAACGATCGGTCCTGCGCTGCCCGCATCCAGCGACTTCCCGCGACCTTGACCAGATCGGTCGGTCCACCTTGTAGGGGGCCTGCCCACGGAACGTCGTCCGGTACGCGGTCGCTATTCGAGAACCTTTCCGCCCCAACGGCCATCGGTTCTCCGCGCTATGTGTCCCGCCCACTGCCACTTCAATGATGCAATCCTTCGAGCGATGTCGGTTGTTTTAGTTCTCCTGCGGATCTTATCATTTCTGATTCGATCGAGCAGGGAAATACCAAGCATCGCTCTCTCCATTGCTCGCTGGGTGACTTTGAGCCTTCTTATGAGACCCATAGTAAAAGACCACGTCTCACTTCCATAGGTCATTACTGGCAACACACACTGGTCAGAGACTTTCGTCTTGAGACATTGAGGTACCTATTTCGGACGTGAATATATGTCGGAGCTTCCCAAACGCTGCCCATCCGAGCTGGATTCGACGAGAGATCTCTTTCTCAAAGTTGGACTTACCTAACTGGACCGTCTGTCCTAGGTGAACATAGTGGTCAACAACTTGGATGGATGATCAAAAATTAATCTCGAGCTCCTCCGCACTTCGGAAAGCACTTCAAGCCGTTGGTCCCGGCTGCGTTTGCAGTCGTTAATACTCACCAATCCGCATTGGGCCCGCGTGGTGGGGCATGGCCTATTTTCCTTATCCATCCATAAGGAAGGTCTGTGCCCCATCAGTGCTGCTTACGGGACTTATAATGGGTGATGATGATTAGAATTCTATTGTTTTAATCCTACTTCAAAAATTTACCACTTATAATTTACAATTAAAAATATGTAGATAAAATTCTATAGTTGTAATTTAGAGGCGCTGGTTAAGCAGCATTTTTACAAAGTATGTAAAGTTTTTGATTGTAAAATTCTAACATATTTGTAAGTTTGGTTACCTTACGGCTACGTAAGTACGACGTTTGACGTAGGTATTTAGGTATCATAAATTTTCAAGATTTATCTTTTTTTATGGCAGTAGGTGTTGCTTTTATATGCCTTGCGCGAATACGTGTGAACGAGTCGTTAGGGATCGAATTTAAAACAAAACCTTACTAGCAAGTCACATCCGTCTTAATACCTGTCCATGTACCTATCTATATGCTAGGTACCTACATTATTTTAAGCTGATCCATCTGATGGCTTAAGTGGGCTGATAGATCTAGCGGCCAGGGGGCCAAGCCTGCTAACGTTAAGTCACAATCGTGTCTTTGTTTCAATTGTAGTTCAGTGGTAGTGCTTTTTTAAACACTAGTTACAAGAATTAGGACAGTATGATGTGTTGTAAATGTAGTGTGTGGTGTGACCATCAATAGTATTGTGAAAAAGTACATATTTCTTGTAAATTGTAAAATAGCACTACAACTGAACTACAATTGAAACACGATTGATGATTTTTTGGCAAATAAAAGATTTATGATTTTATGATTTATGATACACGATTGTGACGTTAGGAGACTTGGCCCCCTGGTTAAATACCTATGTTTAATGATTATTATTTTTGTTTTATTTATTCTATTTTATTGAAGGATAACAAACAGTTGTACAATAACAGCTTACAAAGTAGTGTTACAAAATGCTTGTTTACTAATAATACAACCAGCAACGTTATCCACAGATTACTAAACTATAATAGTGCTGAGAAATATGTTTCACAGTGCAGTAACATAAATGAAAAATTATTTAAAAAAAAAATAATAAATATAAAAAAAACACGCACATGTTTCAATAAAAAGACATAATAAATAAATAAATAATAAATAAATATTTTCTTACAATCACACCAATTATCTAAGCCCGTAGTTAATTTCTTAAGAAACTGTGTCTACTTGAACTTGATAACGGATAAATATATACTTAAATACTTTTTGTTTGTAAATACATACTTAATATACATAGCAAACACCCAGACCAAGACAAATAGACATGTTCATGCACACAAATATTTGTCTTGTTCGGGAATCGAACCCGAGACCTCTGGCGCAGAAGGTGGGTAGCCTACCCCTGCGCCAAATCGGTCGTCGTTATAGGTTCTGGTTTTTTCATATACCGCCAGCGCACGCAGTCAGGGCAACCTACCAGGATTGAACTGGTCCCTTAGTTAGATCCTAACACGACTATAGGGAGCATTAAGCAGAAGACGTCCAACATCTTCCACTAAAACCTTTGGCACAGAACCCGCCTACTTAGCGTGGTTGAAATGGCTACTATATTTTACTTCTTCCTCTTCTTCTTAGCGTTTCGATGGCGAACACTCACTGTATTGTTGCGGCCCAGAATTTGGCCATGTCCTCTGCACTACCCGTGGCATGCATTAAATCTTCCCGCGTGCAGGTTTTAGGGCATGCGGGACACGATATAAGGTGGGACATCGTTTGAGTTTCACCGCAAATACAACCCATATTAGAGCCATCCGAGAGTCCCCATCGGCAGGGTTATTTATTACCGATCTTAAAGTGACAGTCGCAATCGCAACAATTAACAACTAATCGCTCCCAAAACACATTATTCGTATTACGGAACGTAGATCGCTACGATAGCGCTACAAGCCAGCGATTTGTGAACTAAAATTGCATGAAAGGTACTGTACCGACCTGTACCGATTGCAAACCAACCGCAACTAGTAGCAGTCGCGTTTTGGTAATAAGACGACCGATTTGGCGCAGGGGTAGGCTACCCACCTTCTGCGCCAGTGGTCTCGGGTTCGATTCCCGAACAAGACAAATATTTGTGTGCATGAACATGTCTATTTGTCTTGGTCTGGGTGTTAACTATGTATATTAAGTATGTATTTACAAACAAAAAGTATTTAAGTATATATTTATCCGTTATCAAGTTTTCCATGATACAGTTTCTTAATGAAATTAACATGGGCTTAGATAATTGGTGTGAATGTAAGAAGTTATTTATTATTTATATTTAAGCCTGCGGAACATGTTGTCTTTGCTCCAGCCTACTTGGGTCCGAAGTCTATTTAGAGACTTCCATATTGGCCAAGACAATCCATGTCCCGGAGGGAGACTTTCTGAAAGTGGAACATACGGCGTCGGTGGCTCGCCTGTGCAGGGTTCGTTATTAGGGGATATTTTCCTAACAGCAAGTAGGAAAGCTATTTACAGCTGAAAAGTATAAAGTTCATGACGTTTTAGAAAGAAAACTACCTTCTACAACAATGAGAATAAATTGCCCTTTTAAATAGTGAAGTTCCTCCTCGCGGTAAATCGGCGGCTAAAAGAGGAACCATGTTCCTCCGTCCCTCTAGATGACGGACATTCATCCTTCCGTAATGATAATGACACTCCGCACAAGATATTTTTATCTTGTGTTCTTTTTGAATATGGATAAGAATTTACAATACATATTTTGTGGCTTCACGTTGGTAAAGATTGTAAAATATAAGTAATGTACCTAACAATGCAAAAAATTGCAATAAGTAATTATTTTGACTACTTACTTGATTTTCACGCGAAAACTACTGAACAAATCTTGTTGAAATTTTCTGTACAGATAACTGACTATCAGGGGCAATAAACCATAATACTTATTATTGCGGTATTTTGTTTCAAGCCATATAGGAAAAAAGCTGAAAAAACATGTCTTATCATGTGTTACAAAATTAAATCAGTGTAGCTAATTATTAATAAACAATCAAGGTAAAATTTTGTCCTGTCCATTTATTTTATCAAATTTCATATCATATCATACTTTTATTTAGGGAAAACCATCCGCTTCGGTAGCTACTGTAGGATATTTTTCTGTTATAATTAAAATATTTTATCGAAGGTGCAATTAAAAGTGTGGCAAATATCGTGTAATTAGTGCAATATATTGAGGTTTCCTTTAGGTACCGTTGATAATTAAAATTATTGGCTTTGTTTTAATAATAAATCTGTGTTTTTCATAATACCTTTGCTATCTGAATACCTAAAGTTGGGTAATGTGGAACTTTTTTTTTGCCGTTGATGGTACGGCAAGTTGTCTTGCTTACCCCACTACGGTGTAAGCGAGAGGGCATGCTGTACCATATTATATTGCGTGATAAAAGCCGCTCATGCTAGGCCGGCAGGTACATCCTACTAATATGATAAAATGTGAAAGTTTAGATGTTTGGATGTTTGTTGCTCAATCACGCCAAAACGGCTGAACGGATTTGGCTAAAATTTGTGACACAGATACTTTGTAGCCTGGAGAGGAATATAGGGTACTTTTTATCCCGGATAAATATCACTTTCCCGCAGGATAACGTCGTGTAGTCCACGCGGGCGAAGCCGCGGGCGGAAAGCTTGATTAGAATAAAACTTGGGTATCAAAACTCAATGTAGTTCCACTGGAATTTACTTTTATCTACGAGTGTTAAGCAAAGCTTATCTTTTGAAACTTGAAATATTTTCCTTTTCTAATATAAGTCGTACTTAGCGCTATGTACACTTCGGACCCCCATGGTTACACTGTTTTCTTACACTGGGTGCCTACCATCAACTTTAAGACAGCGATTCAAAAATAGCGCGATGCAGAATAGGTTCCTAAAATGAATTGCTTTCTTTCGTACTATGACCTTCTAAAAACTGGATCGCAAATGAATTGCTAAATGTTAATGACCGAACGATTTGTGTCCTTTTTCTTCTACCCGTCTCTTTCACTCGATTCTGTCATGCCCGGAGCGTGTGAGGGACGGGTATAACCTGCAGGTGACATGTTAAATCGACCGGGTTATAAGTCAAATAAGAGTACATGACAGCTTAGCGGCTGTGAAATATCATTGATCGATCACTAACTCGCTGTCATTGATATTAAGCTGTCGTGGTACGAATAAGCGAAGCAGATCAGTTTAGGTCCTAAACAAAACCGCATTAAGAGTTGATGGTAAGCACCCTGGTGTAACTGTTGAGCATATCTATGACCCGCGGTTACACTTTTATAATAATATGACACAGTGGCCACAAATAGAATGCGATTATACTGATAACAAAAAAAATATATAAAAACACTTTTTTTATTTTTAATTATTACTTATATTATAATATAGTATAATATAAGTATGTCAATAGACTTATTGACTTGACATACGTTTCATTCCTGTCTATTCTGGGTTTTTTGTTCATTCATTTTTAGCCATCTCCTTTCCGAAGTTTGACACCTTTTTCAGGGATCGTAGTCACAGTTTATCCTCCCTATGATCTATAATCCCAGGTGTGGTGCACGCGGTGCAGTGCGCATCCGCGTCTGCGCTGCACCGCACTGCACCGCGTCACCGCAACCATGACCCCGTTTTCACTGCGCGCTCTTTGCAACGCATTTGCGTAGGGTTGCCGACGTCTGTAGCAAGCTCAGTGTATGTACTATACACACGGTAATTTTTTTATCATCCCGGAAAATTTCAGGGATTATTCTACTCATGAAAACAAACAATTTTTATTATGATACCAAAATTGAAATCGCGAAAAAACAATCAGCTGTTCCATACAAAAATATTTAATCAAATGTATGGAATAGCTGAATTTTTTTCGCAATTTCAGTTTCGGTCCCATAATAAAAGTTGTTTCTATTCCTGAGTAGAATAATCCCTGAAATTTTCCGGGATGATAAAAAAATTACTGTGTATATATTATGCTACTGAGACTGAAGGTACCTACATAATAAAAATAAGGTAAGTATCTATTATGTCAATTACTTTTGTGTAATAAAATTAATTGACAAATAGTAAAGGTAATTATTTGAAAGATTTATTCCCTGTGTTTGCATTTGTGAATGTTGCTGCAAATACTAATTATTATTTTCTATTTGTCACGTTTTAAGAACTGACTGACATAATTAATACCATCATCGAAAGTTTAATAAAATAGTTACAAAACTACGCCAACTACTTAATACTTATTCAGCAAACAAATAAGGAAATGTTGACATTTTTAATTAGTATTATGCATTCACAATGTAATTATGTAAGTATAGGAAAAATATGATAGTAAAAACCACGAGCCCTACAAGTAGCTTTCAAGCGGGATTCGAACCCGGCGACGATCAGCGCCCTCTGACAAATGCCAAGTTATGTGGCGTGGACTATCTCTAATTCGACATCATGTCTCTTGCGCAAGAATCTCCCCGCTGGTTTTTTACTATCACATTTTTCCTATAAATTAGGAAACCGTTTTTATTGGTAAGTCCTAATTTTAAACATAATAAACAACGCATATGACACCCCTAGGGCAGACTGTATCAGCCGCACTCTTATGTCATGTCACACGCGGCGCGCGGCGTGCGTCGATGCGTGAGCATGCGCCGCCGCATAAACTGCTCTACTTCAATAATGTGTTTATTTCTTTTTTTCTAATATAAATTGAATATCAAAACCGAAGAAAAGAAAGGAAACAAACCTCAAACTTACCTGTCTGAGAAAGAAAGAAAGAACGAAAGAAAGAAAATTTATTTGCCAGAACGTGGTATTTAACAGCGTGGTATAAAATAAAATAAGTGCGAGACACATTCACCCGGCAGGGCATGCAAATACAATGTCTATTATTATGATTTTATAAAAGAGAAGAAGTTGCCATTTGATTATTTCTAGGATCTCATGCTCTATTTAATTTTGCTAAGGTAATAGCGACCGTTCGCAACTAAAGTGCATGGGTTTAATTTAATTTAATTTAATTTATTCATTAAGACACATCAACATCACAAACACAAAACATTTTAAACATATCATTACATTAATTAAAACTAGTGTTTCTGACTATTAAAGACATGCACAGCATTCACAAAAATAAAACAGTTCATGATTATGTTAACATAAAAGTACCTATCTACATATTTAAATATCTATAAATAATTGAAAATTAATTAATTATTTTATTTTACATGTATATGAATTTAAAACTAAAAGTAATAAAAGAGTTGATGCAAAGCACATTTTAAGGGAAAACAGACGAGAAAGTATAATATTGTAAGTCACAGATCATAATGCTGATCACAGATATACCTCTAATGAGCCTGCAATATTTTACGTTTAAAGGTAAGGAAGCTCCAGATAAGTGATAACAATCTCTCCTTTTAACTCACCTATCATTTATTTTTTCGATATTTTTTCTCAAGGCTTTTCCAGGGATAAGATTTTCAAATAATCTTACTTAAAAAAATCTTTCTTACAGTTTCAAACAAGTTTTACAACAGTTTTAAATACCAGTCGTTATTTATTAATTATATGCGTTGTTTTGTTACGCATATAAATCTACTAAACACAAACGTAAAATATTTTTAGTAAGAATGTTTTAATAATTATAAAACAATATTCAAAAACACAATGCTATACAAATATCATAACGCAGATACGAGCAGAATTAAGAATTTAATGACAGAGATGATACTACAAAATTAGAACCGCTTGATCAATGCAAGTAGAGCAGCGTTCACTCGCTCTAGCTATGCTAGTGCCTCGAGTTTTCTCGTTACCTTGGGCCTTGTTAGTGCTAAGTGTTGACACTTATCCACAATCACGACCGGCCACTATTAGGCTCGAAAATAGGACACATGCGGATTGTAAATTCAGAAATTGATTTATAAGATATCAGTCTAAGTTTATAGTCTAAAAACTACAAAATTGTCTAATCTGTAATGTGAGTTTACGCGTTTTTTCATTATTTTATTTTATTTTATATAACTTTATTGCACAAAATACATTTGTAAAGTACAATAAAAAAATAAAAAAATAAATATAAAAAAATAGGCGGACTTAACGCTTAAAGCATTCTCTGCCAGTCAACCTTTAGGAAAAAAGAAATCAGCGTATGCGGTACAAACAAAGAAAAAAAACTAATGAAATAAAATAATACACAATAAATACATAAATATAATTATACACAATATACATACATACATACATATAAATATTTTCATTAGTTATCAATTTATCAATATAACAGTATTATGAATGCAAAAGCAGAGAAATATATGCAAAAGCAAATAGTGCATTAGGCGGACATTAGGGCTAGTAGTAAAAAAAGTGCCTTAATTTTCTTTATGAAAATTCTGGAACAACAAGATCATTGCGAATCGACACGAATATAACTTTGAAAATTGAAATATTTATATTATCAAAACATTTGAGGTAATTTAAAGTTTTACATGTTTACTTTATATTTCTCAGTATGCATTTCCGCGAATAATGTTACCTACATGAAAATAAACCCATTTGGAAAGCTCCAGCATAACGTTTCGTGGACCAAACCGAATTGGGCCAAGGTGATAATTATGCGTGTTTATTCGCGCCCAATATCTACGCCAGTTCTCTAAACTTCATATTAAAACGCCCTGTCATAGTGATAATGACTGTGCGTCCTAGGAACTGTAAGGTAATTAGTTCTCGCAATATTTGCCTACGGAAAAAACAGTCTTTTGACAATCGTGAGTCATGATAGAACTAGGTTTTGTTACTAAGGAACTGTACGAATAGAGTTTGGATAAAGCAATTCAGGTAATAACGTAAGTTCGGTGAAACTTTCAACATCATTATGTCAGCCGAACGACGCCCACTGCTGGGCATAGGCCTGAAATGAAACTTGATGAAACTTTACAAAAAAATAATCATGATTTAAGTCATCCCCCAAAATGGTTAAACACCTAATTTGAGGGAGGCCTGTACCCAGCATTGGGCGTCGTTCGGCTGACATGATGATGATGATGATGAAGTCATTTTCAAATCAATGTGAAAGGATATGATGTCCATAATATTATCAAAGGTTATAAAACTGAATGTTAAAGGAAAAATCTGATTGAAAACCTGTTTTTAGGGGAAAAAGTGAGTAATATTAATATATTTTTAGGATAAAGTTAGATAACGGCCGACAACACAAAAATAGGTACTATAATTACATAAGGGCACCTTGACATGTACCGTAGCAGGCTTTTTATACAACTTTGTAAAAAATCATTTCTCGTTGTTTATTCTAAAATTTATTTTGTACGGGTACCTAATCATACTATTTTGTATATAAGTATTAAAGGCATTGTTAAGTGGCAGACAGACATAGGTATTTTAAAATTCTGAAAGCAGAGTTTTTACAACATATTAGTACAACAGCTATAGGTAGTGGTGTTATTCAAATCATAATCTCGATAATAATTTCATTAGTACCCAATTCCTTTAAATTTGTTAAGAGAATCCGTAACATTTTTGTTTTAATTTGTTCTCAATGTCGTTTTCCTCAGGAAAACTTTAAAGAACAACTATCATGTTATGTTATCTATACCTTGAAGAATTCAACACCTCATATCTACTATAATTTTTTTTCTTCAAACTAGACCTTTCCTAGTATAAGACGTTTCTCAGAAGTTCTTGACATTTGCATTAGTTAACATTCCTTTAATAAACTAAGTTATATATTTAAAAAATTGAAAATAAATTACTTATTTAGAAAAAATCGACCCGTCTACCCGATTTTTTCTAAATAAGTAGGGCAGAAGCCCCGGTTTTGGCCCCTGTACCGGTTTTGGCCACTTTTTGCTCTAAAAGTTTTCTAATCAACTTTTCGCCATTTTTGCTAAAGGCAATTAAAATAAGGTATTGTAAGGTAATAATAACAACCATTAGAATTCCATAAATCATACGATTTTTTTTTCAATAAATCCCATTTTCTGTTTTAAAAAATGTTTAGTATGAAAATTTTAAGAAATTTGTTTTGGATGAAATACTTAATAAACCATTGATTTTTACAATTAAATTGTTGTTTTGCTATTGATTGGTTTCTAGCGCATTAGAATATATTGATTAAACCTGGGTTTGGTTTTGATTTTTTGCTTTACTTACAAATGTTTAACTATCAATAAGTGGCCAAAACCAGTACATTTGGCACCTCTCGCACATTTTGTGTTATATACAAAAAACTATTTTATTTATTTATTTATTTTATTTTTATTTATTTATTAAACTTTTGTACAAAATACATAATGTAATATACAAGGCGGACTTAATACTAAAAGTATTCTCTGCCAGTCTTTTACTTTTTTAAATTTGAAAAATGTACCTTTAAAGGTAGATAAATAATCTATAATTTAAGATATAACTTGTCTCTTAAATACCTAAGACCATTTAGTACTTAGTGCTTAAAAGACAAAAAATCCTTAAAGTGGCCACAAAGGGTACCTCTGCCCTACTTCATTTTAAATTTTTCAATAGTTAAAAATTGCATTGTGAATGCAAAAAGGAAAAATTTAAATAAATAAGTTACATAACGGAGAACGCAGTTAAATCGAAGACATTCCTGGAAGTGGTATTGAGTGTATCGGAAACGTGTGGGCCCGCCCGGGACCGTGAGTCCGTGACCCACAAATGGGGTATTAATAACAACACCAGATACGAAAGTTGGCGCTGACGGGACGAAACAGGAAAAATATTATATTCTCATAACTGTGGTGATTCGTGCTTAAGGCGCCGATTCCCCAAAATAGGGTATTTTAAATTATGGATTACTCGCAAATCACAGGTAGGTACTTAAAATTTGGAAAAAATATATGTTATTTTACAGCTATTTATCTAGTGCTTCCGGCCGTTTTTTTCGATTGGTGATATTTTACTGTGTCAAATAAAATCCCAAACATCCGTCTAATAATAATTCAAATAATATCATATTACTTGCAGTATACTTGGTTCTAGTTAATGAAAAACATATGAAAATAATTGTCTTTGAACGGCCGAGGGATTCCGGCCATCATACATTTAATTTTCTTATTATTTAATTTTTAATTGAATTTTAAGTGATTTTCGATTCGCGGGGCGCTCGCGAGTGCACAGTTCACTGCCGGCTGCCGCTGTGTCCGCGCGAAGTGTATAGAGCGCAGCCGATCAAGCGTTAGCGTGCCTATTTCGGTCGGGATTCCTCGCCTTAAGGGCAGGATTTTCCAAAAACTCTGTCTTTGTCTTTTTCTTAAGAAGAGTAATGAAAATAACCGTACTTTTTCAGTTTTCAATGTTTTTGTTGTAATTTTGAGAATAAATTCACTTTTCGAAAAAGTATCCCGAGAATAATCTTTATACAGTCATTACCAATTATTCTATATATTATTCGTGAATTAGAGATTAATAATCTAAGTATTTTATCCAAAACATATAAAAAAGTTATAGTCGAGTGAAGATACGAATATCGTGTATCTAGCCACAAAATAATCAAGATCGTTTATGAAACTTCATATATTATTATCTGCTCAAATAAAGAATATTTGATTGTTTACTTTTGAATCAAAAAAATTGGTTAATTTCGAAGATCCTGCCCTTAAGTAACTATTTTCTCTGGTTGGGTAGCTTTGCTCTTAATGAGTTCAAAAGTTAGCCGTTGCACTAAAATCGCAAAACAAAATAAGTTTACATAAATAAATATATATAAAACTTGAAAAGCTTGCATTATAGATAGTAAAGAAAATCTTCTATTATATCCAACAATGGGATTAAGTACAGTTTTAAATTATATTGTTCTATTATTAACTAGCGGCCGCCCGCGGTTTCACCCGCGTGGTTCCCGTTCCCATGGGAATATCGGGATAAAAAGTACATATAAACCTTCCTCTTGAATCACTCTATCTATTAAAAAAAAACGCATCAAAATCCGTTGCGTAGTTTCAAAGATTTAAGCATACAAAGGGACATAGGGACAGAGAAAGCGACTTTGTTTTATACTATGTAGTGATTTCTTTTAACAAGCTCGAGATCAAGTATTTGTTCTCACAACTGTTGCCACCTATTACTATTTTCACTACCTACACCCTCGGTGGAAAACCCTTTAAGCCCTGAAGAGACGGCTTGCCTTGTAAACTCACCATTTTCACCCGGAAAATGCCGCGTATCAATTAGTAACTGTAAATCAGTAACAATAACATATTTAATGGTTATATCGTTGGTATTTAAAAGTACTAAGCATATTTCCTTCTCCACTCTCTAATATAATATCTACACTTAAATGTAACAGACAGTTACTTTAACTTATTGTGATATTAGTATGACCTAAGGTTAGAACAACTTGTGTGCCTAAAACCTACGTATGTGAGTTAAAAAGAAAAACAATTCCCACAAGACCGGCACCGTGTTGTCAAATGTCAGATCTCGATAACCGGCGACCGGCGCCGGACGGCAAGGCGGCGACCGGGCGAGGCGACCGCCGGAAATGTCGCGCATAAAACTATATTGCCTTAATTACATCTTTCGAGGCACGCTCAATGTCATATATCGGATGTAAGGTACACAGTAGATAGGTATCAGGTACTGGCATAGAATGTTCTAGAATTTTTCATATAAAAACCAATAAATAAATATCTAGAAATCTAGATGTCTGTTCAGTTTATAAATAGGTAACAGGGAACCGATAATTCAAAACAATTGAAAATATGACTTATTGCTTTAGTTATAGTATTACAAAATCACTATTATCGCGTCAGAGTCGCTCTACCGAGATAATTTCAGCCATAACAGCCTATGGCTTTCTCCAACTTCCAAATCCTTTAATGGTTCAGCCCCCTGAATCACGATCTTTTCCAATTTGAATGACTGGCTGAACCTTATTGCCTTGTGATAAAGTCCTGACTTTTGAAGTTTGACATTAGTCCATCCATACTAATATTAAAAATGTGAATGTGTATTTGTTTGTTTGTCCGTCTTTCACGTCAAAACAGAGCAACGAATCGTCGTGATTTTTAGTATGGGGATAGTTTGGACGCTGGAGAGTGATATAGGGTACTTTTTATCCCGGAAAATTATCACATTCCCGCGGGATAACGTGTCGTGTAGTTCACGCAGGCGAAGCCGAGGGTCGAAGCTAGTTCAATCTTATGTCAATGCAATAGCATTCAAGAGAAAGAGGGCTGATAACTTATAAACTTTGAGTGTAACTTTATATGCGTATGATCAACTATAAACAAGTAGGTATAGGTATATGATCAATCTGCTGGCTGTACCTGACAACTCTTTGAGAGCGAGCGCGCAACTTATCCATGTCAATGACGCGCACATGCGCGGGATCTAGCTGACCCGCTTACTTAACACCCAGTCACAGTAATCACCCGCTCGATTATCAGACTTTTGCTACACAAGTTCTTGGTAAAGAGCTTTTAGTTAAGAGGCTGACATTGAGCCAACTAGCGCCGCCAATCGATTTTACTTTATTTCTTCTAAATATGCACAATTTCTAAAAAATAAATCCGTAACGTTTGTAAATAAGGTCTAATATTTATTAAATAACTTTACACAATTTTAAAAGCATTCAAACAGTTTTAAAACGAGATTTTGTTAAAAGTGACCACTTTTGGTTTAAAACCATTATAAAACTATTAAACGCATTTTATAATGATGTAAAGTTACTTAATAAATATTAGACGTTATTAATGACCTTGACTGATTCCTTATTTAGGGTTCCGTATTTAGAAATTGGGCTTATTGGCAAAAAGAAACTATTGACGGCGCTAGTTGGCTCATGTCAGCCCCGCAAGCAGCGGTTTAATAAAAATAATTATTTGACACTCTACTATTCAGGACTGCACTGATATTCAATAAAATAATTTCAGTTCATTTATGAAATGAGTTTTAGAGTCTTTAAAAATATGTCTAAATTAAAATAAAATAAGTATAGTTATTTTTATTACTTTCTCATTATCTCAAAAAGAAGAAAAGAACTCTTGAACTTTTTACGTGATTATTTTGATTTGAACTTTTTTTATTTACAGCAAGGCAGTACAAACAAAAACGATATATTTAAAAAAAAACGACCCGTTTCACTACCAGCTCCGATGGGACTCGACTCGAACGCACGACCTTTCGCTTTCCGGGCGACTGCTCTAACCACTGAGCTACGGAGTCGTTACGAGAAGCGTCGAATTTATCCAATACTTCTTACGCGCTGTATAGTCAGCGTTAATTTCATCAATGTGGAGATATTACTACCCTCACACCGGGTCGATTTTTATCAAATACTTCATTTTCCATTTAACAATAGTAAAAATTGCATTGTGAATGCAAAAAACTAAAAATAAATAAAACTAAGTACTTGTTCATACATCAACTTAGAAAATCAACAGATTTATACTATATGATCGCATTAAAACGAATAAGTATGTTCTTTACCACAAAATATAATTATTAATATCACGAAATACAAAAAAGATAAGCTTTAAATTCGTAGCAAAGCTCCCAGTCAGTCGAATAAACTACATTGCTATTTATAGTATGAATAAATGTAAGTGATTGTGTAAATACTTTACCCAAATCGGTGCCGAGCTGAATTTCATCGAACGGACGGATCGAACCAACGCATAACGCACTTATTGCTCTACATACATTTTCAACATTTTGAACATGGAGTTTTAACAATGTTGATAAGGTATTTTCAGGAAATAAAAGCAAAAATATAAACAGAGTGATAGTTTCGGAGCTGGTTGTGAGACGGGTCGTTTTTTTCTAAATACTTCATTTTCCATTTTTCAGTAAACAGAGTGATGTTTAGTGTTTCGCCTGATTTACATATTATTATCTTTCGTTCTTTTAATCTTTTGGTTTGTTATAATGGTTGATGTTTAACTATCTAAATCAAAACGGAAATCCCCTAAACGTATGAGGATATTTGTGACACATTCGTTAAAAAACTCGAAATATAATAATGTAAAGAAAAATATCACGATCAGAATAAAAAATCTCGATCGCGAAATAATCACCGGGGTATGCCTTAGGTACCGAAGGCTTTTGTAACTTCTTTTGACGTCTGGCTAATAATCATCAATTTATATATATTAAACTCTTCTATTACTGACTGACTGACAGACAACGCACAAGTAACCGAAACTATATGGGGGTAAGAAGCTGAAATTTGACATGTATGTTCCTTGGGGAGTGCAGGGGAGCATTAAGAGATGATTTTTTGAAATTCCCCCCAAGGCGTAAAAAGGAGGTCAGACTTTGAATGACGCTTTTGTGAGTATTTCAATTCCACGCAGACGAAGTCGCGGGCGAAGCGTTAGTTCAACATAATGCAATTATGAAAATACTCTTAAAAACCAAACAAATAAAAGAACTTACGAGTTAAGGTCTACTTAGAGCTAAGATTCAAAAGAAAGCACAGAAAACGGTGCAACTTATATTTTAACGAAAAACAAAACGCATCCAAATACGTCAACCGCTCAAAGACATCTTCTAATTCGGATCTCAGTTTCGACTAAGAATGGGTACAAGTTTCCATTTATTCCAATGAAGTACTACTCGCATTCGCCGAGTTGTTTTTCCAACAGCAGCAAAGGTCGCGGGTTCGACGTCCGCAGGTTTCCGAGGTTAACACCAAGAAGTATCTATGAAGGAAAACTGGTTCTTAGAAGCCGTATCTATAGAAAAATATTGAGTCAAATAGGACGCCACGATGATTTATCATGAGACGTACGGCGTTATCGAAAACTACTTGATTTAATAAGCTTTGAATTAACCCACTAGAGGCTAGCGTCCTTTTAAAAGGACGCAACATAACAATAGTAGTTGTACAACAAGTGCATAAAACGTACCATTTTACCCGAGACGTATATATCCACCCGAGCCGTAGGCAAGGGTGGATAGTCAATTCGAGGGTAAAATGGGTTTTATGTACGAGTTATACACTCTGCTTTTCACTTCGAGTGTGAGGAAAATAAATAACAATATTGCAAAAAAGAAAAATAAAGACTTCTCCATATTGGCGGGAAGACTTTCTTATTCTTTTTTTTATACATGGCAGTGGCAGCACAGTGACTTTAGCATAGATCGTAGTCCATAATGTTCTTGAAATACTTATTTGTTAAAAAACTTATTAATTTTGCCTAGTTTTATTAATTTAGTAATTTAACATAGATAATGTACAAAATTGAAGAAACAGAATGAAATAACAAGTTTATTTAACGAAGTTTAATTGCGTGTGTGACTGTTTACCTGACGACCTTTGTCTTAAGAGTCTGAGACTTAGACGAAGATTTTACTTTATGCACTAGAGCATAAAAAGCGATTTTATGCAGCTTATACCCAACATAAACACGAACTTTACGAGCATGAAAAGTGAAAAAATATTGTATAATTATGATTCGATTTTTTTATATTTTTTGTTATGTGGCGTCCTTTTAAAAGGACGCTAGCCTCAAATGGAATAAGATTAAGGTTTTTTTACTTATTTTTATGTTGCTTCCTTACAGGGTCCACAATGCACTGTAGTATTATTAAGATCTTTTATATATTGTGGAATATGAATATGCATTCACAATATTCACAATATGCTAACATTCTGTAATTATGAAAAGTCTTGTAAGCCTTTCAGTAGCTTAGTTGGTCAGAGCATCAGGCCTGTCATTAATTGCTAGAAAAGTGTTCATCTGATAGAAGATCGCGCTTTTAAATTAAACAACAAAGTCATCTATAAAGCGAATTCTAAGATAAAGGTTAAATTTAAATAATAAATGTCAATTATACCTAAATCAAGTACCTACTTAATTAAATACTTTTTTGTATTTTACGTGAATTTTTAAATAATATTAAGGATACGTCCCTGCAAAAACAAGAAATGGTGTTTTTGCAAGTGTAGGCGCCACCCCATAAATCTCACACCATTAATAATATTAATTTCCGAAACACGTCGTTAGAACTGGCGACCCTTGAAGCCACTACTAATATTAATAGCCTTTTTTGCACTGTTACAGTTATTTATGTCTACTCCATTCTGTAACACAAACCATTTAAATAAATCCAAGCAGTTGTAGGACTCGTTATTTACAAAATTTAAGTTATCGTCCAATGTTGCAAACGGCACAACGTACACAAAGTCAATCGGACTTTTTTGTGTTACGTTTCGTTTAGCCGTAACCGATTTCGTATTTAATAACCCAATCAAGTGAACAGATAACAGACAAAAAACAAATTATAATTATAAGATTCAGTTTATCTGTTTCCGCGGAACTGAACGACATTATCCCCCGGGAATGTGATGTTTTTCCGGGATAAATAGTAACCTATGTCACTCTCCAGCTCCCGAACTATCCCTATACCAATAATCACGTCGATCTGTTGCTCCGTTTTGACGTGAAAGACGAAAAGACAAACAAACGAACACACTTTCAATTTTATTATATTAGTATGGATGGACATTTGTTACGTTTTGATATAACCAAACAATTCTTCACATACTTTAATTTAATTACATTTCAAATCAAGATTCAGTACAAACAGTACAAACTCTATTTTTGATATTATTTTATAATCAAATCAAATTAGGTGTAAAAATAATTTTAATCAGTTTCCCTATTGCATTATTAAAATTATATTTTTTTGTTTCCACTAAACTATAATTTTTCCTTCTTACGTAGGTACTTATATAACGATACATAAATAAATAACAAATACTGCAATATCTAAAATGGTACAGGTACTACACCTATCTATTAATACAATTTTTTCCATGCAATGATAAAATACTCTGTAAAGTGGCATAAAGTTCAGGATGTACAATAGTTATTTGTTATACAAGAGAGCAAAATCATTTTTCGCTGCGAGTGCTGAATTTAAATCACGAACTAGCGAAGTAGTCTAAAATTGAATCACGAGTGTAGCGAGTGATTCAAATATAGACTACTGAGCACAGTGAGTGATTTAAAGGCACGAGACATCAGAAAATTTTGCTCTCGTGTTAAACATACAACTTTTCACCTCTACCAGCGAAAAAAGTGTGGTCAGAAAAACAACATTGAAGGCAACATTTAACAATAAAGAAAACATCAAAATTACAAAATTAATAATTAAGAGTAAAATTGGTGCAATTATGCAAGTTGAAGGTAACTGTTCAAAAACTGCACTGCATGTAATTTTTTATGAAAACCAAACATGATATTAGAAAGCGATATAATGTTCCCTTCATTTTATTTATTATAAATATTGCGTGTTTAATAAATAGCAATAGTAGTACAATCGTATTTATATAATTTGTTATTAGAATTCATTAATTTTATTTTAATTTTTAGTATTTTGCATTCACAATGCAATTTTTATACTTAACTAGCGGCCGCCCGCGGTTTCACCCGCGTGGCTCCCGTTCCCGTGGGAATATCGGGATAAAAAGTACATATAAACCTTCCTCTTGAATCACTCTATCTATTAAAAAAAACGCATCAAAATCCGTTGCGTAGTTTCAAAGATTTAAGCATACAAAGGGACATAGGGACAGAGAAAGCGACTTTGTTTTATACTATGTAGTGATAGAAAAATGGAAAATGAAGTAAGTCGATTTTTTCTAAATACTTCATTTTCCATTTTTCATTAATTTTTCTTATTTTATATTTATATCATGCATGCGACCTCATTTCGTCCATACTCTTTATTTAAACCTTTGGTATCCGTGTATTTATTTTTTAAGCTTTATATTTCATGTCCATCGACATAAAGCTATCTATCTATCCTTTTTGCTCATATTAATTTTAAAAGTCTCATCCTTGTCACTCTATTTCTTTTTTCCTAATTATTTCAAAAGTTGGTGTAAGAAATTAAAAAAGCACTTTGCCTCACGCTCGCAGCAAAAATCGATTTTGCTGCGAGTTTTTAGGCGCCAAAAGCGCCCTTTTCGAGCTGGAGAGGTGAAAACTTCTTTGCCACACGCGGCAAAGCTCTCGTCTCGAAGCTCTTTTTTTAAACCGTAGAGTTTTTTCTCCAGCACCATAGAGTCACGCCTGATTAGCGCTGGCGCGCGAATCCCGCCCTGGGGTGTCAAAATACAAGCCACTCGCATTCGGTATAACGAATTACGGGAATTTCATGGGTTTCAACTTGTTTTTGTCGGTTCACTAACGAGCTGTGACAAACTATTTTGCATTTTAACACCGGATTAGGCGATTGCAAGATCATTGAATAGTTTTAATTAACAATTAACAGTTATTAGCTGCTTGTAAAAACAGTAGGTCTTAATAATTTTAATGCTACTTTTTGCTTCCTATTTGTTTTTAGACAAAGCAGTTTAGTTCCGGAGACAAAAGTTTTTTTTTTTGTATATTGACTAAGATTTTCTTGTTTCAGGTAAGTCGCTTTTGAAATTGAAACTATGCTGAAGGTAAGTATAAATCAATGCACTATTATCATACTTGTAACGCAACACTTCTGACTACTGCAGTCTAAACAAAACGAGAAAGATATCAGAAGACACTTAATATTAAGTCGTTTTAGATATATTGTATAATGTAATGTAACAATTAACTAATTTAGGAAAAATACCTCTATAATTTAATTATAGAACTGACCGTTATAATGGTATATCCTAGTTGTTTACACACAAAAATTCAGTGTTTGATTAGCACCGCCATGCTAAGTAATCAATAATATTGAGTAAGGAAACGTCATTATAATTCTAACAAACAAATCTCCGTTGATTCGATAAGACTCGGCTCTGCGCCCGCGCCGATCGGTGTCAGGGTCGCGCGGAAAATCTGCGCGCAGCCGGGTCACTACACTAGGCTAGCGCGATTTGGGCTACGACAAGGTCGGCCGAAGGTTGAACCCTATAGTGTCGCAATACGTAACAATTTTATTTGTAATCTTTCATATAAGATTTTATGAGAAATCTTTAAATAAACAAACTGTAGTTTTATATATTCGCATTTGTCATTCAAGTAAGTGTGGTTTTTATAACTGAGTAAACCTTTTTCATGTGTTATCCTGATGTGTCATAATTTAGTACTTAAGTTTGTTTTTAAAATTGTTAGTTAAGACTATTAAATGTCTTACAAAGATAAAGATTTTCCTATGTCAGACAGCATGTGCTAATGATTATAGTATGTTTGTGTGCTTCTTCCCCATTTAAAATGCAAGAGACATATATTTAATCGTTTTCAATAACTATGGAGTAATAAAATTAATTCCCACGACCTATTGGCCTTAAACCTTCTAAAGTGAAACCACATTTTAAACTCATTATTTTTATTTAAGTAATTAACTATATTCTATTATCAATTTATACCTAAAGAACTGTTGTGGTTGTATAAAGACAGCTAAAGCTCTTTATTTTATTAACAAGACTTGAATTTGAACCTACGTAACGTACGTCCAATCACGGATTTTACAAACATACCTACATGAGTTATGTACATAAAGGCACACTCACACGCGGCGGCGCGCGGCGTTACATAACGCACGCACTCGCATGCGCGCAGCCTGCATCCTGTCCCACTTACTGAGGTGAACCGGTTCACGATCTATGGGCCCGTGGATGTATGAGAAAAACTAGTAGCTAGCTAGTGCACTAGTACTGCTAATACTTTTTTGTTTCTCCATAGTGACTGATCGGAGGTGTCGAAGCTAGCTAACATAGGTTCTTATTCTAAACTAGCTGTTGCCCGCGACTTCGTACGCGCGGTGTAGTGACTTTTGTGTTAGTTTAGTGTGTTTGTTGCCTAGATTTCATAACGCTCTTCATGTAGTCCTATTCTCTCTCTACTAAAAGGGTCTAAAGAATATCGAATACGCAGGCTAGGGTATGAACATGGAATGTTATTATGATATGCTACATGAACTTAGTTTGAGCCCTCAGTCATAGATCTGTCCGTCTGTCAAGAAACTTTTTCTCAATAATGCGTGGGAGGTATCAAGCTGAAATTTATATCAAATTAAATAATCAAGTCTGCAATCCCTTAGAGCCGAGAAAAAAAAACCAAACTTCTCTCTTCATAAATCAAATCACAAGGGCCACTTGCAGCAATACTTTACTTCCGAATCTCGATTTTATTTTAAATCCCATTTAGCTACTTGTATTCTAAATTTAATTACGATTAGTATGTACTTAATTTGATTATTTATTTATTTAACTTTTATTCTTCTCTGACACGTTCACTCGTTTTATGTCTTAAAACAGTTGGTCAATTCTTGCAGTCTTCCTCGTACAATCTGCAACCGCTTTATTTTATACTACTTATATCGGGATTTTGTCTGCGTGGACCCCCTTTTCACCCCCTTAGAGGGGATTCCCATAAATAATACTCTTTTAGTGCTCCCATACACTGCCCAAGGAGCATACATGCCAAAATTCTGCTTCTTGCGCCCTTAGTAGTGTCGGCTGTGCGTTGTCTGCCAGTCAGTCAGTAACGCACGAGTTTTATTATATTATAGAAGATTAAGACAAGTTTTTATGTTAATTATTCAAGACTAGCGGCCGCCCGCGGTTTCACCCGCGTGGTTCCCGTTCCCGTGGGAATATCGGGACAAAAAGTACATATAAACCTTCCTCTTGAATCACTCTATCTATTAAAAAAAAAACGCATCAAAATCCGTTGCGTAGTTTCAAAGATTTAAGCATACAAAGGGACATAGGGACAGAGAAAGCGACTTTGTTTTATACTATGTAGTGATTCAAGATTCAAATTTGTTTATTCAATTTAGATTGTTATTTACAATACTTGTGAACGTCATAGAATCTACGCCATCGGTTCGCAAACCCTACAGCGGGAGACCTTGGAGAAGAACCGGCAAGAAACTCCAAGGGTTGTTTTTTTCTCCCTGTTTTATTTCATACAGAGTCGTCAAATTGAAAAATGACCTTAACATGGTATGATTAAGGTCAGTTTCCATCACAATTACACAATGGGTTATGATAAATACAGTTAAGTATAGGCGAACTAATGATCATAGCGGTGAACAATTTTCAGTTACTTAGGAACTCTACTTATATTAATTATTAAATACAATCTAGTTAACTATTCATTTATAAAGATATCTCCAGCTAAAGCTTTACGCTCTTACCTGGGGCGTACACCATTATGAAACTTGCAAAAGCAGATAATTAAAAGCAAGCGTTCCTGGTAAATTGTAAAGAAACCATTCGTGTTGCAAGAGGATTTCCTACCTTGAACCGAACAGTGCACTGTAACTGAATCAAGAAAAGCCGGACGAGGACAAGTGGAAGTCGCGATTAGGGTTCCGTAGTGCATTATACTAATACATATTTAATAAAGTTGAATTGAGTGTTTTTTTTATAGAATCTTAAATATTACAAACATCATAGTTTCCTTTGTTATTTGAATGCGACACTTTGTTTGTCGATATCAAGATATTTTTAGTTAGTTTCCGATTTTCCGAGTTACCATATAATTAATTAAATAAGCAAGAAAATCCTTAAAATATTTCCGACAACAAGAGTGCTCTGATGCTATCGTTAAGAGCAGATGTTTTGATACAGAGAGAAACAGTTGAAATGCGGTTCAATCCAACCTTTGTAGGTAATTCATGAAAGTGTCCGGTATATAGCTAGCTAACATGGTGTTGTAAGAGCAGTCTCCATTAAATATGGTGAGTGAATCTAATAGCAACGATGTGAGCCCAAGGTCTATGCCGGTACATTGCGTCAGTTGCCAGTTGCACCATTTCCTCACCTGCAAATCCTACTAATATTACGAATGTGATAGTTTAGATGTTTGGATGTTTAGATGTTTGGATGTCTTGATGTTTGGATGTTTGTTACTCAATCACGCCAAAACGGCGATTTGGCTGAAACTTGGGACATATACTTTGATAGATATTTTGTAGCCTAAAGATGAACATAGGCTACTTTTTATCCCGGGAAAATATTATGTCGTGTAGTCCACGCGGGCGAAGCCGCGGGCGAAAGGTTGGTAAATCTATATATATAGAAAAAACTCTTGTTACTGACTATAACTGTCAGACAACGCACAGTTGAAACTACTGGGCGCAAGAAGCTGAAATTTGGCATGTATATGTAGGGGACTGTAGGGGAACACTAAGAGAGGATTTTTGGAAATTCCCCCTTTAAGAGGGTAAAAAAGAGGGTCCACGCAGACGAAGTCGTGAGCGGAGCGCTAGTTCATCATAATTACCTCTTACGAATCCTTACTATGTTTTAGACGTTTTTAAATCTATACATTTGAATAGACTCAGTAACACGAATGGTTGTTGCTAACCAATCAATTTCCATTGAAAATAGGACAAGTAAACTCTTCATTTCTGTTACAAAACCTCGATCGTCTATTGATCTAAGAATATTTTCACCAAATAGAATAGAACATGAGAGCATCACAAGTCACAAGGTTCACTAGGAGGGTAGGGAAGGAAGGAAACCGGCGAGTAAGGCCGCGGGGGCACAGACCGCGCGAGGCCGCCGCATGCTAATGCCGCGCTCAAGGCACACGGCCTAGATACCTCCCACAACTGCATCTGCACTCTTCTAAACCCTAACACCGTACACATAAAGCTCAAAGTCCCAAGAAACAAAGACGCTAGTTACACCGACGACAACAACACTTATAGACTCTAATCAAAATACGAATAAAGTCCAGATTCAAAGGTTTCTAAAAACGTGATGCAGTTAAGAGCAATTGCTAGCTCGGTGACAGAAACGCGATCCTTTTTAGTAAATCGTTTTATTGTATAAAAAGCTGTTCATTACCGTCTAATTAGAGGTGAGCGGTGGATACGTAATAGGTCGAACGCTCGACCTAGGCCATTAGTATTTGGTTAATGCTGCGAGCATAAATATTTAACTAACAGTAACTATCGAACACTTAACACGTCTTGTATTTTAAGCTAACATAACATATTGGACAATCTAAACTTTACAAACACATTTACAAAGTTGACAAAGCTTACATTTACTATGATTTTATCTTCTTGTCTAACTAAAAACATACTTACTTACCTACTTGAATTCTGTTTTTCCATTCTAATGATAATAATTTACTTCTTTACTTTTTGATGGAGCTTTCTCAATAAGGTTGCTTTGAAATACATACATTATATAATGTCGCAGGCGGATGGTTGAATCCGGCGGATTGTTAAGTATGGCAGCATGTACCCCTCGGTAGTCCTGTAGAACACGTGATAGGTTAGAAATTTGAGGCAATCGCGAAGCGCAGCGAAGCGATCGTCTTAAATTTCGTGGTTATTTTTTTTTGTGACTCCCCGTCAACTTATGGAAAGATAACATAGCTTACGGAAAAAAATCATCGGCCTAGGCGTTTAATTGAATGGCGGATTCAACCAGTTGGCTGCGACATATACATCACCATTCCCTGCAATACTCGAACCAATGCAAACCACTTATGGCAAATTATTATCAATTTGATTCTGCGCCATGAAAGCTGACTTAACTAGTTAGCTAACTATATCTTTACTGCTAGTCAGAAACTAAATAAAAAAAGTCAGATAATTGGCCTTCCGCCAGCAAGGTACCAGCTCCTGCCAATGGCTCCCATTCAACATTATGTTAATCCATACATCATTGAACGTTCTTGAATGTAAAGAAGTAAACATCCGGCGTTGGCACCTCACGGCGTCAGTTTTTAGTTACACCAGTTATTCATAATGGAAAAATAGTTTTTTTTTGACATTTGGAATCTGTCTCTGCTTTCGTTTATTCTGAAATATTAGTAGGAACGCTGTCATCATCTTCCTGTCCTTATCCCAGTTCTATTCAGGGTCGACGCGTAACGTTCCCATTTTCCAGTCCACTCTGTCACCTGTCATTATCATTTAGAGCTCATCTCATTGTGCTGCCATGGTTGCGACGGCAGCACAGCAGCCGATGCCAATCAAGCATGTTAATTTATTATTATTATTTATTAATTCAAAGTCAACAATGGACCAATTACAAATTACAAAATAGATAGGTAAAAAAATCTAAATAAAATAAATTTAAAATAGTTACATTATTAGCCCGTATGTACATGTACCATGTCACAGTGATACATATACTGGCAGTCAAAACGCGAAAGCGCGCAGGATACTGTTGTATGTAGAATATTTTCAGAGACTAATTCTGTAAAATATTATACTTAGGAAAACTCCCCTTGCATTACAAAAATATAGCACCAAAAAGTATTCCGAATCAAATGTAAATGTAGATGATGTTGACACAGTTAGTACTTCGAGGTCCTGAAAGTTTCCCAGTCTGTCTAGATAGTGTGATATTCTAAGGAACTTGCCTCAACAGTTATGCTGATTTAGTTCTGAGCTCAGACCCAGCCGTCGGTCAACTGTGCCCCTTTCGCTGTTATTGTAAGTCCAGACTTTGCCAAGATGTATGAAGATATAATTTCGGTGAATGAAAACAAGGGTTGAATTTGAAATTTCGGACTATGTTTTATAATTGTCCGCCCCTTTAACTTGTGTAACGATATGTATGAACCTGAGAGCTTTTAGTGTATACTATCGTTGCAGGTATTTAATACAATGTAATGTTAAAACAAAAAATGTTTGAGAATGTGCAAGCAGCGCTCTTTCATATGATATCCCATATGTCCTAGTAGCCCCACTTCGAATTTTTAAGACCCCCTTTCAGTTCATGTTGCAAAAAAATCTGAATATTTTTATTTCTCTCATAATTACAAAATAATTGGACAAACGTCATCTAAAACCAGACTAGTATTTCTAAAACTATTCCAAATTTCAAGTTGATAGCATTAGTAGTTCTCGAGATATCCAGCTGTCACCCACTTGCAGGAAGCTCCATTAAAGTTAATGCTTCATTAAGTCTATTGCTGTCACTTTTCCTTGTCAAGAAATAAAAAGTGACAGCAATAGATTTAAAGAAGCATTAACTTTAATGGAGCTTCCTGCAATTGGGTATGTGACAGACAGACAGACTGAGTGGCACCTAAGGGTTCCTTTTTACCATTTTGGTTCGGTACCCTAAAAAGACACTAACTACAATAACAAATGACGGAATACAAAAACTGTTTTTCGTTTGTAGCTTAAGAAACAGTTGAAGGTTTCCGCAAATAGGTACATCAAAGACCCTGGTCAATATAATTACTGCTGAGACGACCGACGGCTGACGACGGACAGACGACGGGCCTCAAAAGACACAGGATCCGTTTGATAGTCGCCAGGAGCGGTATGCGTACAATTTCATTACGTGCACACATTCAAGACGTGTTCCTGAACGATAGGCTGGGCATCAATAGAAGTAAACAAGTATCAATTAAGTCCCAAGTTTTACTCAAAGGTAACTCTACTGATTAAAAATATTTAAACTGCAATCTGCTCTCTAGCTGATCCCTTTTTGTTGAGCATCAGTGCAAATTTCTCAGCTCGCTCCATCTTAGGCTTCTTCTCAACCCTAAGGTTCAGTGTGAAGCCAAGAGCAAGCCCATAAAATATAAAGAAAAGTAATCAATTCAATTATCAAGACATCATCATGAAACATCGAACGAGGCAATTTTCGAAACACGTTACCCTAAGCAACAATTAGAAAACTTACACAAATATTTTGCTTTCCCACATTTTAGTTTTGAAAGACTGATGTTTTTTTAAACAACTTAACTATTTTATGGGTTTGTTTTAAAGGCTTGAAGCTATCGACATTTCAATTACTATACTAGGTGGAATAACACTATCCAACTCCACAACTCGACAAAGAAAACTTCGTCTACCAATAAAAAAATCAGAATTCAAATTTCTATTTTAATATTAAACTTTTACTGTTAGAATTTTCTACCGTGACCCTTTGTTATGTGCGACTGTATCTTGGCTGTCTTCATGGTTTCAATACTTTTAATATCATATTTCATTTCGCATGCGAGCTTTCAATAAATTACCATTTAGATTCGAAATCAAGTGAAAACTTACGCAGTCGATGCTATAGAAATCTAGACAGAATTTCTAAGAAGCGGGTCCTTATGTCTGGTTGTCATAGCAACGCTGTTACCACCCGTATATTCGACTGTTACCTACCTAGAACTAGGCTTAAATATAGGACGGAAAATTACCTTCTAGCTTTAGCAACCGTTTGTAGGATTACTTTGTGTACGGACACATAAAGGGCTTACACGTGGGAATCTCTTTATACGGAAATTACTAAGGCTGACATATGTAATACCTACGACTGTTACGTGTGAGATGGGATGGATCAACACTTTGAACTTTGACTTAAATTCTTTGATTTTAAATTTATCTGAGTTCGCGCAAGAGATATGAGCCAGAGGTGAACGTATACTTGTCACTCAAAAAAATGCACATAAAAGTAAGAAATAATACCTCTAATAACGTAAGTACTTTGAAGTCGGGCGTGAAACATGCACATTCTTTGTTTATTGTGTTTTTGTTTAGACCCGCCCGACTTCAAAGTACTTACGTTATTAGAGGTATTATTTCTTACTTTTATGTGCATTTTTTTGAAGGCAGTTTTATTTTTTTATAAAAATTATTTTTATTTCTCTCTTTTTAGTGCATCATGCAGGCAATTTTCGTATAAGTATCCTGGTAAATAGGTATGATGGTTGAACATCCGTCTTAAATTCATATATTGGTAACGAAAATGTCACTATTTTCAAGATTTCCTGAAAACTACTGAACCGATTTCAAAATTTCGAAAAATGGGAACAAGTTGGGGAAAAACCTGATGTTATAAAGTTTGAATCATTTCAATCGGTTCAGCCGTCTTCGAGTAATCGGTGTACATACATATAAAAAAAAAGAAATAAACACGACGAATAGATAACCTCCTCCTTTTTAATTTTTGGAATCGGTTAAAAAGGGCGGGTGAATCATATCAATTAAGCAGCTTGTTACCGTAAACGACCTATTAAGATTTGAGACGAAATAGGCAAAATTGAAAATTATAAAAATCAGCCGTTGTTATTTACGTTAGTCATGTGTTTCTTTCTCAAAGATCCCAAATAATTGAAAAATTTTAAATGAAGTATTTAGAATAAATCAACCCGTCTCACAACCAGGGGGCCAAGCCTGCTAACGTTAAGTCACAATCGTGTCTCAATCGTGTTTCGATTGTAGTTCAGTTGTAGTGCTTTTTTAAACACTAGTTACAAGAATTATGACAGTATGATGTTATGTGAATGTAGTGTGTGGTGTGACCATCAATAGTATTGTGAAAAAAGTACATATTTCTTGTAACTAGTGTGGAAAAAAGCACTACAACTGAACTACAATCGAAACACGATTAAGACACGATTGTGACTTAACGTTAGCAGACTTGGCCCCCAGCTCCGATGGGACTCGAACCCACGACCTTTCGCTATCCGGGCGACTGCTCTAACCATTGAGCTACGGAGTCGTTAAACAATCAATAAATTGTTCAATAATAAAAATTGCATTGAGAATGCAAATAAAGTAAATAAGATCCCAAATAAGTCTTTTGACTGAAACAAACATGACACCACATAACGTAAAATTAGTTTTTTTTATTTGAATAAATTTTTTTTTTTGTTTCTCAATCTTATATAATTTTTTAAATGCATTAATTTGTAGCAATTTTTATCATATAAGCCTGTGTACTCAACTGATATAATGCTGTCTCTTGTTGTATCTCTGTTTGTGTACTTAAAAATAAAATAAATAAATAAGTTAGGCAGGAATCACATCTTACCGTCCCAGCACACGAGCCATAAATGCCGCCACTTGAAGGTAAAGAAGAAACCAGTGACGACTAGCGGCGTCGGCGTTCATACAAAATGTATGAAAACTACAAGGAATAGGTCGGTGGCGAGGTTTTTCGTTTGCCCGTAAGCGGCGACGCTTAGATTCAAGATTCAAGATTCAAATTTGTTTATTCAATTTAGATTGTTATTTACAATACTTGTGAACGTCATAGAAGCTACGCCATCGGTTCGCAAACCCTACAGCGGCAAGAAACTCCAAGGGTTGTTTTTTTCTCCCTGTCTTATTTCATACAGAGTCGTCAAATTGAAAAATGACCTTAACATGGTATGACTAAGGTCAGTTTCCATCACAATTACACAATGGGTTATGATAAATACAGTTAAGTATAGGCGAACTAATGATCATAGCGGTGAACAATTTTCAGTTACTTAGGAACTCTACTTAAGGTGTATCGATGAGCTCAGTGGCGCCGCCAATGGAAATAAATCAATTGCATTTTATTAAAGGCTTGGATTAAAAGTTTCGGTTATTTCGCGCAAATAGAAGAGCAAAATGCAATTTTTAATTGTTTTTTCATGGCCACAAATATGAGCATTAAGTTATGGATCTCGATATTGCCAAATGTGGCCACTTTTGGCACTATTGAGATTCACGACTTATTGCGTAAGTTTGAGTTCTCAAAAGTATATTTATAAAATGCATTCCACTCTTTCACCTGCGCGAAATAACCGATACTTTTAATCCAAGCCTTTAATAAAATGCAATTGATTTATTTCCATTGGCGGCGCCACTGAGCTCATCGATACACCTTAAAGCTTTAATATTAGTTTAAAACAAAAGACAATTCTACTATATACTGCAAGTTGCGCCATACATGTTTCAAATGTAATTCTTAATAAAATGAATAAAAACAAAAGAAAACACATTTTAAGGCAAGCAGATAAGAGCAGACCCATTCCCACTGGCAGCACCCGTTCACGAGCATGACGCATGAACCAGCCATCGCTTCGCTCAACCATATTTTAGGGAACGTAACGACCCGCCTCGACGACTTGCTATTGCTCAATCCTTACGCACTCTCTTGCTTCCTCTACAATCATGAAGGGCTGCCATGAGCAAAATTACGGACCCAGGACAAAAACTTCAAAAACCCCGGACATTTGCGTGAAATAACAATTTTACCCCGGACTCCCTCGAAAAAAAATTACAATAAAAATTTTAATTTTACATTGTAAGTACAATTTTTATTACTGAAAAATGGAAAATGAAGTATTTTAGAAAAAATCGACCCGTCTCACAACTAGCTCCTAAAAAACTAAAAATTAAAATAAGTTACAATTTTTATTTTCCGACGCGGCGGCATGGCGCGCGGAGTAAGATGACTAGGGGGGGGGGGGGTTCGGTCACATCACGTGACGAGACTCACGTGTGCACGGGTATATTTGCCGAATCGAATTTTTAACTATTAAATGTGATTCACCCGGACCTCTTTAGAAACCCCGCCCGGACGCTCCCCGGACGCCCTCCAAACTAGGACAAATCCGGGGAAACCCGGACGGATGGCAGCCCTTCTCATTCATGCTCTCTTATTTATGCTACTTTATTCAATAAAAAACACATTCTCAAAAAAAAAATTAAGTACTCAACTATGCAGTGCAGGTTCTTGAACTACACTAACGAACGTGAATTATTACCTGCATTATTATGTAACTGATATTTGCCTGAACAACGTCGGATGTGCGCCGGCGGACTCATCAGATCCAAGTTTTATGTGCCCCAGTCCGGATCATGGGTAATTTATTCCGAACTGCTAACACGAAATGGTATAAAACGGATGAAATGCAACCACGATGCATTTGGTGTAGTGCTGTAAAACTGTCGATAGTTAGTGTTCGATATTTTTTAACTAGACGAAATGTCGATTCCAATCCATGACTAAAATAGGTTGTAAAAAATAAATAAATAAAAATAAAATGTGTTTATTTCGGAAACAGAGTCCAGAGGGTTAGTAACAATAAAACTTACTTGCTATGTCAGTATTTATATTAGGTACAGTAAAAATTATTATATGAGATTAATGTGTCTTTGACGAGTTGGACGCGAGTCCAGTGTTGCATGATGGCACTGTCTGTACTGTTTGTACTTGCTGCGATTTCATCAATGATAGGCCCACTAGTAAGACTCGTAGATTTTTCTATCAGTATTATCGAAACTATTTACATAATACTATCCATACTTTTGATTATGCATAAACGACCAATAAAATATCTATATCGATTTATAGATTATTGATATATTTACAACACTATTAAGTAGCACTGTTTTGTGTCTTCTGACAAGAACGTAGATTAAAACTTTAGTAATATACTAATGTATGTACGAGTATTAGTTAGAATATACTGTAGAGATGCGTTCAGTAGGTCTAGCACAACTTAGCGCGACTCTTTGTCGCACTCCTTTCAACCAATCAGCACGTCGCCTTAAGTCACGCCCGCTATCTACCAGCGATCTGATTGGTTGAAAGTGCCTGCGACTCTTTCTCACTCGAGTCGCGCTCAAGTTGTGCTAGCCCTACAGACCTCGATATACTTCAATGCTTTATATAATGTAGTTAAATTACCACTTTTTACGGACAATCATAATAATTCTCATCAGTATTTTTTTACAGAACAATATACTATTTTGTAATAGTCCATGTTACTGAGTCTTTACCTTCTTTTAGGTTAACAGAACACCGCAAATAGAACAATCATTTCAATTTAATTTAGCGAATGAATAATTTTGAGACATACTGATAAGCAACCTAAAGGTCCTACAGAGCTATATTATTAATATAATTAACTTTGATTATTATAAAGAGCTTGGAATAACTAACTTTGTCATATATTTGCATGAAAGTATCAGCATTAAAGCCTCATTTGTCTTGGCATTTTGCTTTCATATAAAAACAAACAACACGACATGAATTTTATCATACCCATATAAATATGTAGCACCCACTGTTAAAATATGTAGTATTCTCATAAACACTAGGTTTCGAGTTAAAAATGCATTGTTTATAACGATGACGTCAATTAGTGTTTATTATTTAAGGCGCTACTCGGAATAATATGGACTTTTTGATTTAAAACTATAGGACGGTTACAGTTGTTATAAATCTGGTAATAAGATATATATTTCTTCATACCTTTATCTAGATTCGTATAGTTTCAAAAACACGATTTTATGATTTTGCCTCGACACTTTTCTTTTCGAAAAGACCTCTATAAAATACGAAAAGTCAAGATTATTCTTAAATGGGGTTACTTACACTATTGGAAATTGGTTTAATTAGTAGACACCAACAATGTTGAGGATCGTATAGAAGCATTTTTTTTTAAATCACTGTTTTTTTTTAATACGAAGTGAGTTTGTGTTTTTTTTGCCTAATCTGCAAAATCGGTCTCGCTCCCGCGCGCGTCGTTTTCTCATTGCTATCTCGCTTCAGCAGCAATTTTTTTCCGAGTATCGCCTTAATACTGCGATCTATGTAGACTGGCGAAGTCAGGGGCAATTAGTAGTATGTATTTGTGAGGTTCCTACTATCATATTGTTTAGACATAACCGAGTAATTGAAGCTAGTTCGTCTCAGGGCGACGTTTTTCCTCTCGAGATAAAGGCTCGTAGACCTAGTAACGAGGAGACAAGTTTATCATTAAACTTAATTAAAACTTAACAAATTATATTAGCAACATACAAAAGAAACATTTAAATCAACCTATCTTTAGAGAGAACTTTGTAAATTATGTTAATATAGCTTATATATTTATAACCAAAGGGTAGGTAACCAATTAGATATGTACTATAAATGTACCTACATAACAAAACTACTATAGTGTTTTGGAACATATTTAATTTTGTTAAAAAATAATTTTGAATTCGTATTTCAATACAATTAAACCATAAACACATCTTAGATTTCTGCGCGAACTGTCCATATAAATAAAACACTTTCACGGATTTTTTCACGCAATTTATTCAACAACTTAGTTAAATTTTAGTTGTTTTTTTTTTTGAGATTTTTTGGTTTATCCACCTTTCCAGGGGCCGAAACGTCGGATAAACCAAAAAATCTCAAAAAAAAAACAACTAAAATTTAACTAAGTTGTTGAATAAATTGCGTGAAAAAATCCGTGAAAGTGTTTTATTTATACAATTAAACCAGTATCAAATATAGCCTATGATGACGACAATTTAAATATTTAAAAAAATCCGTTTACACGCCACAATCCATGTTTATCTAGAGTCGGACCTCAAACGTGAATAATTGTTAAATAGTATTTTGCAACATATGGGAACTGAGTGATAGCAAATCTGCGCGAGGCCACGACAGTCGCCGAATCGAGACTAGTTGCGCAACTGCGCGACCTTCAGTGAAATTGCATAATCGTTGCCGACCGGCGACACACAATTACCTGCCTTGGGGTTTCTCATTAAAACACGTTTTTGATTACGATTGAACCCTGGAAGTTTAAGTTAGATACTTCGAAATTTTTGCACCTTAACTCATAAATTATTTTCGTAGAATTTCAGATGTTTTAAAACAGTAAGCTTTAATTAAGCGATTTGCGTAATCAACTTCAAGTCCTTATAGATTGAGTCATAGTAATATAAAAGTGTAAATTATATTTCAAATCATTCCCCTTACTAAGCCAAAGTGCGCAATGTTGAAATGAAAAATTAAAAAAAAATTAAAAATCTCCGACAAGAAAACCTCAAAAAGTAAAAAAATTAAATTTGTATCTCGGTCGGGGGACCACAAAGAGAGAAGTACTAAAAGGGTATATTATACGTTGGGGGTGCCCTGACCGAGAGACAATTTTTTTTTACATATTTGAGGTTTTTTTGTCGGGGTTTTTAAATTTTATTTTTATTTCATCGTTTTACACACAAGATTAAAAACCCGCACTGAAAACGCTTGATTCGTTTAGTTAGGCACTACGAATAGAAGTACAGACAGACAGATATTATATTCCACCATTTTGTTTTTTTTATTGCACCTAAATTTGCCCAGGGTGTACATTTTGTTTTAGTCAAAGCACCATCTCTGTATCTTTTACCGTTTCAGCAGGCAGTTGACCATCTGCATAAATGGCCGGATGAATTTTCATTAAACGTGGCTAAGAACCATAAAAAAAACCACCTCAAAATCGATCCTGTCGTTTAGGAGCTACGTTGCCTCAGACAGACAGACAGATACACACACACGTCAAACTTAAAACACCCCTCTTTTTGCGTCGGGGGTTAAAAACTGAAACGCTCTAATAATATGCCATGTACAAAAGTCATATCATCGTTTCCGCTTTATACAATATGTCATTGGAACGCTAGATAGAATTAAAGTCCACCTCTATAATTAGTAAGTCTATGTGACAGACGTCACCGCGGTGGGACGCGCTGCAATGACCCACTTGCCGCGGGTTCGACGCTCGGCCGAGGCCGCCAGATAATAGCAACGACTGCGGCTTCACTCGCGATCTGTTTATCTGATGCCACCTTTTAGAATATCAACTACGATTCTACTATTTTCATATTCATAAAGAAATTTTGATGTATTCAAATTTTGTTATAAATTTGCCTCGTGACCTTTTGTGTGGCGAAATTTTGTCTGCAGTTCATTGTTAGTGGTGGAATTGCAATCGTTGATGCATGAATATGTCAATACATATATACGCAATAAACGCCTCTATGGTCTAGTGGTTCACAACACCGGTTACAGACCCAGAGGTCCCAGTGGGGGAACATATTGTACTCGGTTTGGTAGGACTTGTTCTTAGTCCGCCTGGCTAGCTACCACCATCTTATCTAAGTCTGTCTGACGCCATAACCATGATGTTTTTAGCAGTGTTTCTATAGGTAAAATAGCCAGTTCCTCAGTGATTGAGGATTCCGGGAGTAGTGCACCTCCACCTTCTGCCTTATCATCACTTAACATCAGGTGTGATGAAGGCTAAGTGCTACACCGTTGTGTATAAAAGAAACATTCATTAACAAACATTTAACTCAGGATTTGTGATATTAAGTCTATTGAAATCTTTATCGAATAGTAATCTATTAAGTACTTCGCTGAAGTTTTGAGTGATACTCAGAGTATATTTAACCGTATAGGATATAATACAGTAGGTAAACTACGCGACACGACTTGTCGACGACGAACGCAAAGTTCGCGATGCAAGCATGTGACCATGGCCATGTTTAGATCACACAGTCTCAGGATATCACTAGACTCGTAAAAAAGACTAAAGAAAAACGAATTCGATTATGGACATCAGCCCGGCAGCCCCCTTCTGGAAACAAATTCTAATAGCCAATAATTAAATTAATCTCAATTTAACCAATATTTCAGGAGAGACAAGAAACTATTTGTGTTCAAGTACGAAAATTGATTATATTAAACCCGCATAATTAAGCATCAGCAAAAAACAGTAAAGGAGATTTTTCAGTTTTGTATGGAGCCTCGGCTAGGACTTTGTACACTATACCATAAGCAAGCAAAAGATAAATAAAATAACTGAAAACTAATTATATCACAATAAGCTAACGCGTTTGATGGTACAAAAGCATTATCTAGTCTTAATAATTATGCAACTACGATTCAATATGGCGGTAAAATGTCACACTAACATTAAAAAAAAGGTTCACATTGACAGATTATCATCAGTCGTCAATGTCATCGTTTTTTCGTACAGAAACATCAAAGTTTCCGAACGTGATTTAAATATGGTTGCCAGTGTGACCATGGATGGCAAAGAATTTTTATTTCAAAGTTTATTTTTGTACCATTTATCCAGAAATACAATGAGAATTTTAATTTTTTATTTGACTTTACTATATTTTTTACTATTAGTACGAATAGTGTACAGTGTCCTAGCCGAAAATGAAAAATGTCCTTTAAGAAGGTAAGTTGATATTTTTAGGCAAATTATTGTTTAAAATCAATTGCTTACCTCTTTTTTATCAAAACAAAACTATTTTCACTCAATTTTACTTAAAAAATACACTGAAATCGTTTATTAATTGCGTAGCAACAAGAAGTCACTTACGCCACTTACGCGGTGTTGGTTGACGAAAAACGGACTTGCGCGGTGTCACAATTTTTATTGAATATCGCGTTCTTATTGGTAGAAAAGTACCTACAGTAATCTGTAATGGTAATCCATAGGTATATAGATCGAAGCGGGCGAAAAAGCTTTATCCAATGAAATCAAAATATGACAACCGCCAAAAATCGACTTACGCGGTGTTGTTATAACAAACAACGAAATTTAATCGGTGAACCTTATTGCCTTGCAATAAAGTCCTTACTTTTGATATTGGACATTAATAAAATTCCAATCTACTGCCAATACAATTTCGTTCAAGAGTAAGTATCTAGATCCGCGCCTATAACACGGAATAGTTCACAAAAGTGTTTTGTTACGGCTAAGTAACATAGGTATTTTTGTTTTATACTTTGACGACTAAATTCCTCTTAACTCAACAACCCAATTCGATATGATCGACCCGAAATCCCGATCCACAATTTTGAACTTTAAAGCTTAATAATTCACAAACGGATGCCTCAAATCAAAAAATTGTTTTTCAACCCACAATATTTTTGAAATTGCTATCCAACGACACTCCATACTATGTAGTAGAGAAAAAATTACATCCCCACTTCACGTGTAGGAGAGGTAACCTAAAAAAAATATGTTTTCTAAATTTTACTTGACCACTTTGTCGGCGTGATTATTATAATTATACGAGTATATTCATGCTAAATTACAGCTTTCTATACTAAGAGTCTATGAGCTAGGCTGGGGCCAGACAGACGGACAGACCGACATGGCGAAACTATAAGGGTTCCTTGTTGACTACGGAACCCCAAAAAATGGCCAAAACCCATTAATTCGACGTATTGATATACTAACCATAAAGATACAGAGTGACGCGAGTCAAGTGGTTTAACAAACATTTAATGACGTAGTTTTTTCTAGCTATCCGGTTCGATTCTGCGGTCGATTTGAGGAAGAACCACATTGGGACTTGTTTGATATTATCACGAAGTTAACCCATCCGCTAAAACTTGAGTCATAATAATTCTTTGTTGCTTGTAGTAGGTATAGACAATTAGATAAAAATAATTGCCTTAGAGGGTTCCCTAGACGATCAAGCATGCTTGACAAGCACGTGAATTTTGAATGCACATCAAGCAATTTCGACCATCTAGAACGAAGGTTGATGCGCTTGACAAGCTTATTTACCTGCTTGACGATGCTTTATTTTATTTTATTTTATAGAAAAGGTACACCAACAGTATATATGTATATTACACATTCTTAAATATAACCAGTTTACGATAAAAGTTCTTATATATATACCAATTACAGGCATACACAACATTCGCAGAATTTATATTGCGATTACACTATTAATTAATAATTTATAACTAAAAATTAAACATAATTTCATACATATGCATACAATATGCAGAGAGGGAAATAGAATAACTTAACTATTACAATTTAACAAATACATTTTTTTTATTTACTTAACTTTATAACATATGCAGATGTAGGTAGGTAGCAGTTTTACTCCGGAGACTCGAGTAGATTAAGAACATTTCTTTTTAATTTATTTAACGAGTCGTGAAAAACGCCCATACCAGCAACGTTATTTTTATTTAATTCGTTATATTTCGCGCTGCAACGATAAAGAGGAGCGTTTTGACCAACATGATGATGATGATGATGATGATGATGATGAAAAGTATGAAAATTAGTGCGGAAGCTTGAGAACCATGCTTGATGTACCGTCAAGCGTCATCAAGCATGCTTGTTAACCACGTAAATGCTTGTCAAGCATGCTTGATCGTCTAGGGACCCAATAACTTTAAGTTTCAATGTATATCTGACCAAATACTCAAAAGTTATATGCTAACTTGATCATCAACTTTTTAGAACAAATGTGAATCGAGAATGTATGTAATACCTAGTTATATGGTCACCAACAACCTATTCTATTTCTATATTTATTTCTCTTTAGCGCGTGCTCCGAACTTTTTTCCAGTTTTCAGTATTACAGCGTATTACCTAACACTAATCCATCGCGAGGCAATAAACCCAGTTTCAATGGCGTAAGAACAAAAGTTCGTGAACCCACACAGCCTGCGAAATAAAAAGGTTATACGCACACACGGGCAGGCAGCCCCGTGACACACTCACCCAGAGAAGTTGCATACTACGAACACAATAATACGCATAGTTACCGACTACAGTACCCACTGAATTCAGATAGCATCGGCATTAGTGTGCCATCTGAGAAAAGGTTATAAAATAATAATTGAAACTAAATTCAGAAGCTCTAAATGAGAAACATTTTAATAAAACTCAATAAATAACATATTATTACTGTTTATTAACTACTTTTTACATTTTCAATGCTACTTTTATTTCACAATTATTTTTAAATAGGTACAAGAAAAAATCGACCTGCCTCCCTATTAGCTACCGACAGGAAATTGGTTAGGAGGAAAAAATATTTGCATTGCTTTTTGATAATTTTTAAGTTTTGCTTAACTATGCAATTTTAATTATTAAAAATGAAGTATTAGAGCATTTGGCCGGACAGTGAAAGGTATGTGTTCTAGTCCCATCGGAGCTTTTTGTGAGAAGGGGTCGATTTATTATTTATTAAGCATATTGATTTCGTGCAGTTGAGTTTGCAGGCTCGGCTTGACAATCGCGGTATGGATGAGTTAAAAAATAGGTTTTTGATCGGTTCCTCTTTCCTTTTTCATACGCTGTACAAATTGACTTGGTTTCAATAATTACTAGTCTAGTAAAAAATGTAGAGGCATTGTTCAAATCACAAAACTGATCTAAAAATGTGTTAAAAACAATAACATTTTGTATTTCTCGTCGCACAAATTCCTATCATTATAATGTCAGTTAACGCGTCATATATTTTGTTTACGTAACCATATTTCACTGTGATAAACGGAAACGTATTGCATATGCCTGTTGCGTACGGTTGCAATGCACACGTTACGATGAACTGCAACGGGGTGGTGAAGGGTGGCCAGTATTGGATATTGATTTATTTTTACTTAGCTCGCAAACTTGGATACAATAAAAAATGATTGTTAAAGGTATGTGTCAATCATTTTACAAAGATTTACCATACTTATGTAAGTACAGCATGCATAGGGAAGAACAAAACGGACAGTGTAGAGACTACCTTAGGGAAGAACAAAACGGACAGTGTAGAGACTACCTTAGGGAAGAACAAAACGGACAGTGTAGAGACTACCTTAGGGAAGAACAAAACGGACAGTGTAGTGGCTTCCTTAGGGAAGAACAAAACGGACAGTGTAGAGACTACCTTAGGGAAGAACAAAACGGACAGTGTAGTGACTTCCTTAGGGAAGAACAAAACGGACAGTGTAGAGACTACCTTAGGGAAGAACAAAACGGACAGTGTAGTGACTTCCTTAGGGAAGAACAAAACGGACAGTGTAGTGACTTCCTTAGGGAAGAACAAAACGGACAGTGTAGAGACTACCTTAGGGAAGAACAAAACGGACAGTGTAGTGACTTCCTTAGGGAAGAACAAAACGGACAGTGTAGAGACTACCTTAGGGAAGAACAAAACGGACAGTGTAGAGACTACCTTAGGGAAGAACAAAACGGACAGTGTAGAGACTACCTTAGGGAAGAACAAAACGGACAGTGTAGTGACTTCCTTAGGGAAGAACAAAACGGACAGTGTAGTGACTTCCTTAGGGAAGAACAAAACGGACAGTGTAGAGACTACCTTAGGGAAGAACAAAACGGACAGTGTAGAGACTACCTTAGGGAAGAACAAAACGGACAGTGTAGAGACTTCCTTAGGGAAGAACAAAACGGACAGTGTAGTGACTTCCTTAGGGAAGAACAAAACGGACAGTGTAGAGACTACCTTAGGGAAGAACAAAACGGACAGTGTAGAGACTACCTTAGGGAAGAACAAAACGGACAGTGTAGACTTCCTTAGGGAAGAACAAAACGGACAGTGTAGAGACTACCTTAGGGAAGAACAAAACGGACAATGTAGAGACTTCCTTAGGGAAGAACAAAACGGACAGTGTAGAGACTTCCTTAGGGAAGAACAAAACGGACAGTGTAGTGACTTCCTTAGGGAAGAACAAAACGGACAGTGTAGAGACTACCTTAGGGAAGAACAAAACGGACAGTGTAGAGACTTCCTTAGGGAAGAACAAAACGGACAGTGTAGAGACTACCTTAGGGAAGAACAAAACGGACAGTGTAGAGACTTCCTTAGGGAAGAACAAAACGGACAGTGTAGAGACTACCTTAGGGAAGAACAAAACGGACAGTGTAGAGACTTCCTTAGGGAAGAACAAAACGGACAGTGTAGTGACTTCCTTAGGGAAGAACAAAACGGACAGTGTAGAGACTACCTTAGGGAAGAAAAAAACGGACAATGTAGAGACTACCTTAGAGAAGAACAAAACTTTTTGACTATTTCTTGTTTTTTAGTACTTATTGTTTTATATGTATTTAAAGCAGACTGAGCAGATCTTGTACAATCGGTGCTAGACAATAAATACATACCTATTAACTTTTTCTTCTAAATATTTACGATTACATAAAAAACAATCACACCAATAATAGTAGATTGTACAACAAGTGCATAAAACGTACCATTTTACCCGAGACGTATATATCCACCCGAGCCGTTGGCGAGGGTTGATAGTCAATTCGAGGGTAAAATGGGTTTTATGTACAAGTTATACACTCTGCTTTTCACTTAGAGTGTGAGGAAAATAAATAACAATATTGCAAAAAAGAAAAAATAAAGACTTCGCCATATTGGCGGGAAGACTTTCTTTTTCTTTTTTTTATATGTGGCATTGGCAGCACAGTTACTTTAGCATAGATTGTAGTCCATAATGCTCTTCAAATACTTATTTCTTAGAAAACTCATTAATTTTGCCTAGTTTTATTAATTTAGTAATTTAAAATGGATTATGTACAAAATCGAAGAAACAGAATGAATAATACCTAATAAGTTTATTTAACGAAGTTTAATTGCGTGTGTGGCTGTTTACCTGACGCCCTTTGTCTTAAAGTCTGAGACTTAGACGAAGATTTTACTTTATGCACTAGAGCATAAAAAGCGATTTTATGCAGCCTATACCCAACATAAACACGAACTTTACGAGCATGAGAAGTGAAAAAACATTTTATATTCACTATACAATATTTTTGTCCTGTGGGAACCGAACCCGACTACAACACTTGAACGGTTGAACCACTACACCAGACTTGTCATTGAAACGTCGCAAACGCTTTTTTACTCTTTCCACGCACACTTGTAATGAAGGGCGGCAAAGGTATTTCATACAGCTATATATTGCGTATAGAACAACGCACACTTGTGATGCAGCAGTAAAAGATAGTAGTGGTAATAGCATTGCACGAGCCTATTGTGTACACGCACACTGCTGGGTATTGTGGTGAGGCGTGATGAAGGGCGGGCGGCACGTCTGGAGGGCGGCCGTGGACCCTGCAAGGACTTTCAGGGGCGAACATCCTGCTCGGTGCAAGGTTACCTAATGTAATGTAATAAGATTAGGCTGGGGTTATTATTTTTGTCTGGAAAGAGTTCGGATTAGAATAAAATAATATGTTTACTGTCATATTAAAAGTACATAAAGACTAGCCCTACAAATTAAGTTTCAAATTTTATCCATGGTTATAAGTGTAGAAAAATCATAATTTTACATGTTTGAAATAACAATCAAACTCTCATGAAAATAGAAAATCGCTTATTTTTAATTTATACAACATACATTATACAAATATAAAAGCTCCCTAGGCTTTCCTTAAACGCTACCTATTTTGTGAATATAAATATAAATAAATAAATAAATTACTTCTTACATTCACACCAATTATCTAAGCCCATACGGATAAATATATACTTAAATACTTTTTGTTTGTAAATAAATACTTAATATACATAGTATACACCCAGACCAAGACAAATAGACATATTATGCACACAAATATTTGTCTTGTTCGGGAATCGAACCCGAGACTACTGGCGCAGAAGGTGGGTAGCCTACCCCTGCGCCAAATCGGTCGTCAAATATAAAATAATAAATATAATGTAAAAAACACACAATACAAATCTGCACAAAATATGGCCTGCAGTTTAACATACACTTTTGTTCCAAAAGATAGAAAACAAAAATAAAATGATGTGTTACAAATAAATTAAAAAGTCAACATTGCGTAAATTCAGTCCTTTTATTTCCATCTATTTCCATCTATTACAATCTCTAAAAAAATATAAATTTCCAACCTCTCAACAGCCAGGTCAACTAGACCCACGCAGCAGCTATTATAACATTGCCTGTAACCGCCCAAAGCTGCCTTTCCCAGCTGTGCATCGAACCCGCGTCTAGAGGTCGGCCCGACCTGCACCCGGGCCTAGGGCGGAGGTCGACGGCCGATGCGAGACCTTCGTTACGACTCCACTGAAACCTGAAACGTTCCAATGTGACATCATTGTTCTAGCATTTTATGTGCTAGTAGTTATAATGATAGGTTGAAAATAAATGGGGTAAATATCATACTGATATAAATAAATATATGTGAGATAATCGTAGGAAATGTCATTTATGATTATGATATAAAGAAATGCATCTTTTTTAAAATCCACAACGGGGTAGCACTTAGCCTTCATCACACCTGATGATAAGTGGTGATAAGGCTGAAGGTGGAAGCGCACTACTCCCGGAATCCTCAATCACTGAGGAACTGGCTATCTTATTTCTAGCTCATCAAAAAGGGCACCATATTTGAATAGATAAATTATTATGAATAAAAATATTACTTGTAATTATTATGGCATACCGCTTTCATGGGCACTGACACTGAGGCACGTAACCATGCCATATTATATTGCAATGAACGTACGAGTACAAAATCTACCGAAGGGATTTTTGTAAGAATAAACTAACTGGATCAGTATTTAAGATTAGTATTTTTTGCGGCTAAGGGCCTGTTTCACAATGTCTAAATAAGTTCTAATTAGCTGTTACTTGACAGATAGGCCGTACAAAACTGTCAAGTAAACTGGAAAGTATCTCCTAATCGGACATTGTGAAACAGGCACTTAATCTCTTATTCCTCTATGGAAAAACGCAGTCCTTAAATATCGAACAAACCAAGAGTCCAAGACGTACACAATGAATACGCATGTTTCCTAGTGCTAAACAGAAAATAACGGGCTAGCGCCCGAATTCTCGAACGCAAATCATCTTTGGGAGCGTCTCAAACATCATGGCATCTCTTTCATACGTTTGACATTAAAAGTGACAGGGCGATGTTTGAGACGCTCCCAAAGAAAAGTAGCGTACGAGTATTCGGGCATAGGTATCTTAATTTTTTCTCAGAGTTTAGGATAAACATCTGTTTTTATTTAAAAATAAAATGACCTAGTAAAGCGCTTAGTACGGACAGGTGGAATGTCTACGATGTATGGATGGTAAGCTAACCTGCGTCTACTGGTACCCCGATGGTAGAAAGTGGCTGGAGGTACAAGATCGTGCAGTTCCTGTGCGCACTCTCCAAGGTGATAGCACTTATGCTTTATTTAAGTCAATGGTCAAATAACGCCTATAATCTACGCCTCTACTTTTGGAAACCATATAAAAAATAATAAAAATTTATTATTAACACATTAATCAGCTCGAGCTATTTTCGTTGAATTAAATAGTCAATCCCTCAATTAGTTTATCGCATGTGTCCGCGTTCAAGTTACTTTGTACAGGAGGTTAAGAAAGTTCCTAAGTTGTCCGAAAACTTCTATTCGTTAAGTGATCTGAAGATTTGTGGCGAGTGAACGGCCGCCCTAGGACGCGCCGCCCGCCCGCCCTTGTTTTCCTATTACACACAGCCATGCGAGCTGTAAACATAATATTGTAAAAATAATATAAAACCTACGTAGGTATTTGATACTGACTCACAGTCTATTTAATCATATGCATGCATTTATGACTGCTACTTAAAACAAGTAAGCCTTAAAAAAAAGCAATTATTATATTCTTTTAAAATTATGACTGATAATAACTGTAATCCATTTTATTTGCTTTTATTTTATCTATAGATTGCATTTTTTATTTAAAAATACATGCTGATAGTTATATAGTTAGACGGCGCTTATTTTCTACCAATAATTTATAAATTATTCATTACTGCAAATAAAACGTATAAATTTTGTATTAAGTAATTAGAAATGTAGTTTAAAAAACCTTTCTACTACAAACCAGCATTACATCAAATATATAAAGGCACGAGTTCATGCACAATGCACTATAAGCAAGCTGTATAGCAGCCATAATACTCTTATATGGCTATTTCCCAAATTTTGCTAGCGCCATCTCTTGAGAGTTAGAAAAAGCTTAACCGTAAAAAAACGTGAGAAATAATTTCTAACACCAAGCAATTTGTACCACATATTCTGTTGTACTAAAACTTATTGTACACAAACATGACACTTCAAACACAAAACTTCTAAAAGCCAACCACTTATTTTGATTGTAAGCATTGCAGATACAAACGTATTGTCCATTATTCTATCTATACGATACTTTGGAAAATATATTACACTGTCAAACTAACCAATTATTTGTGGCCCAGGCAGTGCAGATCCAATCTTATTATCCTAGGCCTGCCGCCGGTGCGTCTCGCCGAGTGAACGCCCGCCCTAGGACGAGCCGCCCGCCCTTGGAGCCTTCCCTTTTGCCAGTGCGACGACGTTCTAGATTTATGACCACACGGGTAATTTTGGCATGGTTAAATGTACAAATGAGTGTAGGTCAAGGTTTAGGAAGGACGTGAGAATATTTTTATTTTATTTTCATGGAATACAAACAGCATACATGTTTAAGGCAAATAGAACATATTTGATGTAGTCCAAACATGACTTTATCAGTTTTCACATAAAGTTTAAGAATATAATATACTTCGCTTTTTTCTAAAGACGTTAAGTTGACTGAATACGAGAGAAGCATTTAAAAGAATTAGATTAAATAAAGATAAATTAAAAATATTTAGTCCCAAACAGAGCTTTGTGTTGTGGATGATAAAATAACAAAAAGCTCATTTAAATAAGAACTAGTATTATATTATAACAAGCACTAATCATTATAAATTGTCAGCAATCAAAAGCATAAGGTCTTTTAAGAACCAAGTTTTGGTTTTACAAACAACCAAACCTTTTTTCTTTATTGTGCTAGGAGAATGGAATTTTACCTTCGGTTCGGATCTTACCATAAATAATAGTATATTTTTAGTTAAATGAATTTTAATAATAAAGCTTTTGCATAATGTGCGCATCTGTGTGCCCCGGGGTAATATTCCCAGCTCGCCAGGCTCGTGGGTATGGCGGGCGGCGCGTCCTTCCGAGGGCGTTCGTTGACGCCGCCCGCCCTGGCTTCCACTTACCCTTGTCTGTCCGGATTGCAGCTCCGAAATGTGACTTAACTAAGGCATAACGCGCGAGTCTGCGTCGGGTAATATCCCCAGATAGCGGCGCAGGGCGGGCGGCGCGTCCTTCCTAGGGCGTTCGTTGACGCCGCCCGCCCTGGGCTTCCACTTGTAATGTCTGGCTGGATTGCAGCTCGAGTTAGAAGTTTCTCGTAAATTCCTTTTATAATATCTAGTCATTGTAAAGCTTTGCAAGGCTCCATAATAAATAATTTTGAATGATGAAATCGTATAATGTCTTGCGTAAAGTGTTGCTATATTAAAATGAATAACAGAATAGTTTAGAATGCAACCTGCTTAGTTAGAGAAAGCTCTAACTTAGGCCAGCAAAGCTTTAAAACACTAGGTTTATTTTTAACAGAAAATGTATTGAAAACTAGTAGTAAAAGAGTACTATTTGTAGCTCTTTTAACCACATAATGAGACTATGAGACTTAACGATTTTTCTGTTTAAATAGCTATAACATTTTAACACCGCGGTCAGTAACTCTTTACTATATCGATAAAAAAATAACACAACTAAACACAAGAAAAATAAAAAAAGACTTTCCCTTTTAATAATTCTAGTGTAATTTATGCAGCGCTCTAAAGGTACGGTGAACAAAACCTTTTATGGACTAAGTTGTTATTCACAAACGGGTAGCCGGCGGCGGCGGTGGCGGGCGTCGGGCGGGCGGTGTCGACGAACGCAGTGCGCCGCCTGCCCAGCTTTGCGCCGCCCGCCCCGTGAGCTATGTTCACACTTCACGGGGTTCTAGAACGCATGCATCACTTACAATATCCTTTGTATTTTCATGCTGAATAAATATAAATGTATCTTCTGTTGGTCTGCGTAATTAACTAGGAAACATTGTTAATTCAGTTAATATTTTTATTAATATAAATCTATGTGTGATACTTTCAAATCTAAAAAATAAAGAATCCAAATTAAGTTCATTTTCAAGTACCAGTAAAGATAATATTGAAATTGCTCATAACTTTGCTTTGAACCCAAACAATTGCCCCACATACCGTGCCAGAGCCATCTCACATAATTGGCTTACTCAATAGCTGTGAACTCTTGTACCTGTCACCTTCACGGAAACCCGGCCGAAACTGAACCTTACCGCCTTGCGTTAGAGTCCACTGCAAGGGATTGTTTTGGCGGGGCCCGTAGCAGCTCGTAGCGCGTAGAGGGCGGCTACGAGAAAGTTCTACGGCCCGCCGTCCGGACGTAGGGATCGTAGCCGTCGGAGGCTTTATTCCTTTTAGCCGACTTCGGAAAAGGATGTGATTAAAATTATAATCATAATCATTTATTGCATCTTGTTGTATACAATGGTGTTACATAAAATGTTTAGTCACAAACAAGAGCCCTGTAAGGGCATGGCAAAATACTTAATTAGTTACTTATTATTATAACATTATACATATTCAAAAAACTCTACATTAAAATTAATTATAAACCATTATTTTGTGAATATTTATTGTTAATATTACATTGATTATCATTATATATTATTATTTAAAAAAATATTTATGTAATAATTTGTTTTTAATGACTTAAATAATATTCTTGACGACCGATTTGGCGCTGGGGTAGGCTACCCACCTTCTGCGCCAGAGGTCTCGGGTTCGATTCCCGAACAAGACAAATATTTGTGTGCATGAACATGTCTATTTGTCTTGGTCTGGGTGTTTACTATGTATATTAAGTATGTATTTACAAACAAAAAGTATTTAAGTATATATTTATCCGTTATCAAGTTTTCCATGATACAGTTTCTTAATGAAATTAAAATGGGCTTAGGTAATTGGTGTGATTGTAAGAAGTTATTTATTTATTTATTATTTATTTATTTATTCTTATTCTTTCTTTCTTTCTTTCTAAAAATAAACTTGGTTTGGTATTCTAGCTTAACACATTCTCTGTGCATTTAAAGAGCTTTTCTACGAACCAGTTCTTCATATTCTGTTGTGCAGCTACTGAAAATATAATAATATTTTTGGCATAAATTGTTTGATGGATATCTATTAAAACCAATAATGATAATAAAATAACAAGGCGTTATTTACCTTCATTTTGTATAATGCATGATGAAGCAGCAACTGAATTGTAGCTTAAACAAGCTTATAAATTATGCCTGTAATTATTTTGTTGAATAAGTATGAAATGAAAAAATGCATTTAATCCATATCAGATTTGAATTGACTTTATTGCGTGTTTGTTTTAGCTACTACCAGTATGCACTGAAAAGGAAAAGTTATGTTCGTTCCTTCCAAAACACACAAGTAAATTCGAAATTAATTTACCGAAACTGAAAGTGCAGTCATAACTAGGAGCTTTCAGGCATTACATCTGTACCTTTGATCTAACATTGTTAGGTACCTGGGGGTCGGGCAGACCCGCCCGGCGCCCGTCTGCGCCCTGGGCCCGGGTGCAACGACCCACAAGGGCGGGCTGCATGCTAAACTAGTTATGTCACTCGGGTTTGTTACCTGAATTTAATATTAGAATTTTTTATTTGAATATTTTGATCTAAGCTTTGTAATGCGGACGCGGGCAGCGCAGGACCGATCGTTGTGGAGATCCTTGGGGGAGGCCTATGCCCAGCAGTGGGCGTCGTTCGGCTGACATGATGATGATGATGATGAATGATGTAAGGAATAGGAAGGCCAGTATAATGGATTTCACCAACATTCGGTTACGTTTACTGTTGTTTAACCATCGGTTAGTTAGGTGTTTAGCCAATCACGTGCGTTAACCAACCAACTAACCAACGATTAAAGTATCAGGCTGTTGATAAACTCAGGCTGGAAGTGATAATCATTTCAAATTATTTTAATTTTAATGTAATTTATATTATCGAAAATGAAGTAAGTATTAGAAAAAAACAATATTTTCAGTGATAATAATTTATTACTCTATAATAGTGGTAAGATTCTGTATGTCGGACTAAGTATACCACTCGAGTTTGGTTTTAGGGTTCCGTACTAAAATGGTAAAAGGAATCCTTTTATGGTGCGACTCAGTCTGTCTGTCTGTCTATCTGTCACAGCTGCATATCTCGAGAACTACTAATGCTATCAACTTGAAATTTGGAATGGCTTTAGATGCCCTTTGTCCAACTATTTCTCAAATAAGAGAGAAATAAAAATACTATAGACTGAAAGTGGGTCTTAAAAATTCGAAGTGGGGCTACTAGGGCATGTGGGGTATCATACGAAAGAGCGCTGCTTGCACATTCTCAAACATTTTTCTTCCGCATAGTTTTCGACTTTTGATGAAAAATGTAAAAAATACTACCTCCCCATATCTCCGAAATTTGCCTAGAGCCTTTGGGTGAAGCATATTTGTAGTTTTTTCTAGGCACAGAACTATTTAGGTACATATCATAATATCATAATATATTTATTGCAAGTCACAATAATATAACACAGTAAGGGCCTAAAGGCCTTCTACCTAAAATTATTGAGCCTACAACAGTTGACATGACTACTATCGATAACATTTATACCAATATAAAGAGTTTGCAATATGGAGCGGCTGAAACTTTTTTCAGTCACCATAAGCAGTTGTGGCTAAATTTGATAATTAATTGTCCGCTTTTTCGCCCATCCACCTGTCCGCCTGTTCGTAGTCTATCCTACTTTTGAAGGACTGTACGTAAAATTTGATGGTACGGAACCCTCGGTGCGTGACTTCCCTCTTCGATCTTGACCGTTTTTTGTTTTTTCATTAACATTTAAATAATCGGTAGCCTAATACCGATTATTTAAATGTTGAAAAATGGAAAATGAAGTATTTTGAAAAAATCGACCCGTCTCACAATCAGCTCCGATGGGACTCGAACCCACGACCTTTCGCTTTCCGGGCGACTGCTCTAACCACTGAGCTACGGAATCGTTACGAGAAGCGTCGAATTTATCCAATACTTCTTACTCGCTGTATAGTCAGCGTTAATTTCATCAATGTGGAGATATTACTACCCTCGCAAGCGAAAGAAATACCTTTCCAGGTATTTAAATGTCAATGAAATTATCCTACTAATATTATAAATGTGAAAGTTCAGATGTTTGGATGTTTGTTTCTCAATTACGCCAAAGGGAACAACCGATTTGCCTGAAATTTGAGACGCAGATACTTTGTAGCCTGGAGAGGAACATAGGTTACTTTTTATCCCGGAAAAATTTCACATTCTCGCGGGATAACGGCGTTTAATCCACGCGAGCGAAGCCGCGGGCGGAAAACCATGGGGTGACGACGCCCATTTTTTTATTTTTTATTTATTGATTATTACAATACCATATTTTTAGTTTTGCTTTCGTACTGCTATTATCTGGTAAGTTGAACTTAAAAAATAACTTACTTGCTTGAGCGCTTGAGCGCTTAGGAACGATTAAGACCGAATCAAATAACTAGGATTAATAGAGGCAAGATATTTAATTACTTACTTAGTTTAGTTTGATTAACCCTAACTAAAATGAGATAAACAAAAAACAGAGTGTTTCATTACCTCTGGTATTATTTTTACTAGTTTATTCAGAGACTACAAAAAATGTTTAAAGTCCTTGAAGAATAAATACTTAATAACTGTCGTAGTTTATCATTACTAAGTCGGACTTTGAAATTTCAATCAACACTGGTAAAGGAATTAGCGTACATTTTCATAAATAAATCATTCCTATATGAATTCTAATTTAGAGTAGAGGAAGATGTCTCTCTCGATATACTTCGACCTTGCTATATTACCATTTAATAGCAGTCACGGTTAAATATTTCCAATGGCGCAGTACGCCTACGCCTCAAAAGGCCGTCGCTAAACAAAGCATCAAAGAACCTAGAAGTCGCGGAGTCAGCGCCGGCTCCCGCAACACCCTAGCGCCGCCGCCGTCGCCGCCGCCGCCGCTGCCGCGCGGCCGCACGCACACGCGCCCGCGCTCACGGACGCACACGCGCCCGCCGCCCGTCTAGACGCGTCGTTAAACTGCGTTGTTCCGGGGCTCGACATTCGTCAGTAGGATAGGTCACGGACCACCACGAACATCGCTGTCTCGCTTCCCCGCCTACCTCCGTCCCCCTCGCCAAACAATGAGTATACAGACACTGTAATTTAAACTCTATCGTGGATGCTTGGAGTCGGTTCTTCATTGACATAAAGACAGGTATAAATTTCGCTTTCAAAGCTAACCTTCCCAACAGCTTTAGCGCCACAACTCCCTACGGTAAACGTGTTGAAACGCGCCTGTATTCCGACGGTTTAAGGCTCATATTTGAATGTTAACCTTTTCAGTCCTTCCAGGTCTCCAGCGATCGCTGTTGTCCTTGGTCGGTCAGGACGAATTAGTCTTGGGAATAATAATTTATGTAAATGTACGTTCATATATGTGTACATAGAGCTGTACATGAGTCGACATTAGCCACAGAACAACTGACAGACAGAAATTTATTCATAGACTGAACATGCATGCATAAAGTTGCATGTCTAGTTGAAGACGTTTTTTATCATTTTTAAGGTCGTCACAGACGGTGAAGATACTATAATATTTTATCTTAACATAGAATATCGCTCGCCATACAACTCAATGGACCATCACACACGACGAAGATAACATATATTTTCATATTAAGTATCTTAAGATGCTAAGCGATACGGAAAATATATATTTCGTATGTTAAGATACGGAAATATATATTTTGCATGTTAAGATACTATCTTAACATACGAAATATATATTTTGGATACGAAAAGATGTGTATACAGGTTGTCCCGTTTTTTATATGTTGTCTAGGATGGTTAGTGAGTATTAAAAATGCAAAATGCAGCATGCAACATTGTGAAGAATCTTTTCTGGCTAAAATGCACCTAAACGAAGATAATAGGTCTTTACCTATGAAATTGCCGTTTTGTATGGAGATTTCTGTAATTATTTTTTTTCCATACTAACGTTTTTGTTATTATTTAACGACTAATATTAAGAAAATTTACAAAATTTTACACACGTATTTATGGACATTTTAACTACTAAATGACACATTCGTTAAGAGAAAAAAATTTTTTTTCACTAAGTTACTACTAATAAAGTACGAAATTCTGGAAACAAAAATAGTCGTAACTTTCGGCATAAGTTTTTTCTATGTAAATAATCAAATATCGTGGTTATTAAATTATCAAAAATTGCTCGATACGGTCTTAATGTAACGCAATATTAAAGAAATTATATATTTATAATATTATAAAAGTTGTTAAGCTTTATGTACAAAAGAAAAAAACGGCAATTTCATATGTAAAGACCTATTATTAGCGAAAGTTTTTAGCTTATTTCAAGACTTTTGAACTACTCTAACTTTTTAATTTTTCACAACTGAACTTCGTCGCCATATAATAAAATGTTGTAATTATTTACTAGTATATATTAAATAAGGTTTCAAAGTACGACTCTGGGCCCATTTTGCACCTTGTTCTTTAAAAGTTTGACAAATTTCTGGAAAACAATTTAATTAAAAGTGCATCATCACTACATAGTATAAAACAAAGTCGCTTTCTCTGTCCCTATGTCCCTTTGTATGCTTAAATCTTTGAAACTACGCAACGGATTTTGATGCATTTTTTTTAATAGATAGAGTGATTCAAGAGGAAGGTTTATATGTACTTTTTATCCCGATATTCCCACGGGAACGGGAACCACGCGGGTGAAACCGCGGGTGGCCGCTAGTATAACTATATAACTATCTGTCTTAGTAACAAAATTTAAAGTGTTAATTATAGAAAATTTAATTTTCTACAACATTGTGAAGACTCTTCTCTGGCTCAAATGCACCTAAACGAAGATTTAAGCGAAAATCTGAAAAAAAGCCGATTTTTTCAATATGGCGGCGGGGGCGGAGGGCGAGGAATTGTGCATTTTGCATTTTAAATACTCACAAACCATCCTAGACAACATATCAAAAATTAAAAACTACCGGACCACTTGTAAGCTGAAAACCCTCTATTCACTGGACTAGTACTGTTTTAAGTTTTTTCAGTGTTATTTCGTTCCAATCCAATACTATTGTGTAGTACACACACTATGGGTTAAGTACCTGTTTTATTTAAATTGTTTGCTTTTTCTAGGTATCAACTTATGAGTAAAAAAAAAAAACAAAAGTAGTTTGTCTTATTACTCACCTTATGCATACTGCAAGTCGTTCTTCAGTCGTAATACTTTCTCGCATGTTTGTATTTTTTTTCATAATATCTTCCTTAATCAGATTGTGAATTGCAAAAAATGTTTCCTTTGATTTCCTAAAATACATTTGAAACTTTTTCGTTGAGAGATCTTCGTAAAGATTAAATTCCTCGCGTTCTTTTCTAAACTTAATACGATTTTCTATCCAAACTGATCTAGACTTCGAATTAGCTATAGCAATTTTTATATCAAATTCCAGGTTAGAATCATCGTCTGATGAGCTGTCCAATAAGTCTAATAGCAAATCCGAATTGCTCATTTTTGATCATCCTGTATACGATGTTTTACAGAATATTTGTCTGCTACCTAGGGCAGATATCGAGATTAACCAAAGGATGGAGGGCCATAGCTAGAAACAGCTTGAGACCTATCAGAGGATTTAGTTAAAAAATAGTTGATTCCTAAGCAAAACTCCATGTAATTTCTAATAGTCAATGGGCGATTTTCTGAAAGCTCAGTCACTAGATGGCGCTGTCCCACCTATGCAGTTAAAAGGAACGGAACGTTATAAATTTTACCTTGACGCGACTTTTTTACGTAAAACGGAACGTCAGACAGATGTTATTTATTTACCTAAATCTTTAAATTTACATAATTTCGTTTCTGTTCCTCACAGTAGTACTTATTTATTATATTATTAGTTTCCTTTGGGTTTTTAAAAAGTAATTAATTTAAATTTGTTTCATACCAAAATATACCATAGACATGTACATACTTATTCAGCGCCATCTAGTGAAGCAATTGGAAGCTTTTTTTTTTAAATGGACTCTCAGAAAATCGCTCATTAAAACTGCTATGACCAAATGAGTCAGGCCCTCAGTTCATCAATTGTCAAAAATTTGCTGTCACCTGTCAAAGTAATTAAGCATTGATTGTTAACAATTTTTGAATCCGAATATAGTAAAGAATTCGTGAAATCTTTTCAGAAGTTTTCAATTGTCTAGAATATACCGTTACAGATTTATAAAGGTTTTGCTTGGGCTCTCAGTTCATCAATTTGTACAATAATGAATCTTCCAAATTTGCAAGTAAACTAAAGAAATACATAAAAATACTTTGAATTTCTGATTCTTTAACACTTCTGGGAATTTCTAACGTAGAAACAATGGTGCAAACGTTAATAGTTTAGTAATAATTGGAATGTTTTTATTTTGACAATTGATGAACTGAGGGCCTGACGTTTTCGGTTCTACTGACTAGGCTTCGCCACATAGATTAATGAAAGTAAGCTTACGTTTTTTTACGAAATCTTTACTAGAAGTTGACCTAGCATCCGTTTCTCTAAGCACCATACTTTCAGAGATTGAATTTTTAATTTTGTGAGAACAAAATTTACAGATGGTGACCATCATTTTTTACTTTTTTTAAAGACGGTATTATTATAACATAGTGTAAAAATGCGCACTCGCGACGTTCACCGCGATTATTTAGACTGTTTATTATTCTGGCATCTACTGTCGAAATAGTTAACGCCTTTTTTACACTTTGTTATAATAATACCATCCTTAAAAAAAGTAAAAATCGATGGTCACCATCTGTCAATTCACAAAATTTAAAATTTCAATCTCTGAAAGTATGGTACTTAGACAAACGGATGCTAGGTCAACTTCTAGTAAAGATTTCATTAACAAACGTAAGCTTACTTTCATTAATCTATGTGGCGAAGCCTAGTCAGTAGAACCAAAAACGTCAGGCCCTCAGTTCATCAATTGTCAAAATAAAAAAATTCCAATTATCACTAAACTATTAACGTTTGCACCATTGTTTCTACGTTAGAAATTCTCAGAAGTGTTAAAGAATCAGAAATTCAAAGTATTTTTATGTATTTCTTTAGTTTACTTGCAAATTTGGAAGATTCATTATTGTACAAATTGATGAACTGAGAGCCCAAGCTAAACCTTCATAAATCTGTAACGGTATATTCTAGACAATTGAAAACTTCTGAAAAGATTTCACGAATTCTTTACTATATTCGGGTTCAAAATTTATTAACAATCAATGCTTAATTACTTTGACAGGTGACAGCAAATTTTTTACAATTGATGAACTGAGGGCCTGACTCATTTGGTCATAGCAGTTTTAATTGACTATTAGAAATTACATGGAGTTTTGCTTAGGAATCAACTATTTTTTAACTAAATCCTCTGATAGGTCTCAAGCTGTTTCTAGCTATGGCCCTCAAACCTTTAGTACGTAATATCGAGAGAGTGAAAAGATTCCAAAATATATCGTATCTTAACCGTGTGTGATAGCTTAAGATGCTATAATATTTTATCTTACGATATCTTAAGATAAAATATTATAGCATCTTCACCGTTTGTGACGCGCTTTAGGGTTTAAAAACCTGATATGGCCAGAAAAAGTTATAATATTTCTATTTACCGCATAAGCTGGCACATTCTACTATTGCATAGTATGTTCTATCATACAGTAAAATATTTGAGCTTACTCAATATGCCTTTACGTATGATAATTTGAAATGATTACTTATTCAGCTTATGCTGATAACTAGCACATTATACATTCACAAAGCTAAGCAGATCTAACATTGAATCCTGTGTGATTAGCGCTGCCAGGATTATACGCTTTGGAACTCGGAAATGACCGCACCAAGTATTAATATGTACATTTTAGTTCATTGCAACATTAGGTAGAGTTTATAGATAGTAGATTCCAACTTTTTGGCGTCTTGAAACATTGCACAGTACCAGAACCTACATGACTTGGATAAATTAAGATCGAATCGCTCTGTATTTCATAGAAAAACCATCTAAAAATATTTACAGCTTACAACCTTATGGGTTCCATTTCCAGATTACTGAAAATTAAATTTTACCGTACTTTCAACATGACTTGTCAAAAGCTTTTTTAGACTCAATTAAGTCTTAATGTAATGTTCGTACCAGCTCAGTGACTTCGCAACTCCAACCTACTGCTTTCCACTGTGCTGGGCCAAACTTTTTGGCGTCTTGGAACATTGCTCAAAACCAGAACCTACATAATTTGAATAAATTAAGATAGAATCGCTCTTTACTTCTTTGAAAAACCCTCTAAAAAATATTAACAGCTTACAACCTTATGTTCCGTGTCAAGATAACTGAAAACTAAATTTTAACGTACTTTCAACATGACTTGTCAAAAGCTTTTTTAGACTCAATTAAGTCTCAGGCCCGTATTCTAGAACGACACTCAAGTAGCGATCTCTTCTCTAGTATAGTAAGCAACGGATGAATGTATTCGTTGCATGTATTTGCATCCCTTTCTTATTGTACTTGAGAAGAGATCTCCACTTCTGTTTCGTTCTAGAATAAGGGCCTTAACCTGATGTAACGTGAAAACCCGTTAGTCACGACGCGACCTTGTAATGGCAGAAATCGAAATTTGAACTGTACTAATTACACGGTAACAGCATTTTTCGTTTGGCCTCATCCGAGTTTCGGCGATAAAATGTTTAGCACGTATGTGTGCCTAATCCGAGCGCACTATCTAATGTTCGTAACCATTTATAAATTAATTGATGTAATGAATTTATAAACTTAAGCATACTTTTGACTGTAACTTGTTTTGAAAGCCTTATAAATAAAATAAATACACCATTCAGTCACTTCGCAACTGCAACCTACTGCTTTCCAGTGCGCTGTGTCCTACAGCCTAGAGCGCGCTTAGACTTATAAATAAAGGGCCATATTTACTTAGGGCCCGTGGACACAGGCCAGTCATAAAACACCGCGAGTGTACCCTAAATATGAGGACGGTTATTGTTTGTTCCTATCGTTTTGGATCTCGAACTACCAATAGAAATCTCTTTCGATGAAGGGAAAATAAAGTACGGGAACTGTGTGTAGTATGTATATAACACGGGGATTATAGGTATAACGGTTTTTTATCACTGGGCATCGCAGCTTTGAAAGGTAAAATGTATTCTGGGCAGTTCATGCATGACTATGCTACTAAGTGTATCTTGTATGTTTCGCCCGCGATGTCTACACGACGTTATCCCACGGGAATGTGATATTTTTTCGGGAAACAAAGTAGCCTATGTTCATCTCCAGGCTACAAAGTATATGTGTCCCAAATTCCAGCCAAACCCGTTCAGCCGTTTCAGCGTGATTGAGCAACAAACATCCAAACATCTAAACTTCCACATTTATAATATTAGTAGGACTACCGGCCGCCCGTGGTTTTATGGTTCCGTGACGGTCTATATGTAAAAATTCATCCAAATCCGTGCAGCCGTCCTTGAGTTTAGCACAAGCTTAGCAACGCATTTAGCAATTAATTTTTATTTGTATAACCATATAGATTTCCACAGCAGAACTAAACCCAGCTCCTTATAGAAATTTTACCGTCTTTTAACATCAGTTTCCATCAAAATCAACCCAAAATGTAGCTCGAAGATATACTATACCTACCTCCACCGTCCTTTAAGCTAGGGTGGGTACTTGATAGTCGTTTCTAGTCCTTTAGTAATCAATAATCTAGTTTGGAATGGGACCTAGTAACATAGTATAAAGTAATTACGTCCGTCTAGGGGCAGAGCTGCCTGAATAATAATAGCTGGAGCACAACTTGTCTGGGACCTTAACGTCTTCTAACAATTTTCACTGAGACCAAGAATTTCAGCAACAGAATAGCCTTTAACAAGCCTTTCAAAATATTCAGTGTTTTAGGTATAAATATTGAAATAACTTCAACCACTTATACTGGTTCAACTATTATTAGAGATATAAGTGCTAAACATAGCCTAGAATTCAATAGTAATCCAAGAAAAACTGCGAAAAAAATATGAAGAAGATATCAATTAAACCAAACCATATTAAAGTAGGTACTTAGGTACTTACACTCGTGTTCAATAATATCTGTGCGTTTTTGGCCTTTGTCGCATTAAGTTTTTGACATCCTCTTTGGCTTTCATTCAGTACAAATGGTCACAATAATTGCTACGACAAAGTACAGTCGCCAGCACGTCAGGTTACTACAAACAGTCAAATTTCTTTAAATAAAATTATATATTTAAGTTTAACCTATAATGATTAAATATTATATATTTAACCTATAATAAGAATTCAGTTTCAATTAATAAACTTTGACATTTTGTAGTAACCCGACGTGCTGGCGACCGTATATAAGTGCACAGATATTATTGAACTCGATTGTAAGTACCTATACTTATCAATAAAATATTTCTTTTATTTTTATTTTATTAAATTGCTATCTAACGATGCCTCACACTATGGGGTAGACAAGAAAAAAAATTACATCCCCACTTCAGGTGTAGGGGGGTAACCTAAAAATATATTTTTTCAACATTTTACTTCACCACTTTTTTGGTTTAGTTAATATGTATATTCATGCTAAATTACAGATTTCTAGTACTAAGCGTCTATGAGCTAGGTTGGGAATGGACAGACGGACGGACGGACGGACGGACATGGCGAAACTATAAGGGTTCCTTGTTTACTACGGAACCCTAAAAATGGATCAGGTAGTTCGAATTTCCAATTTCCATCCACATTTTTTCGAGAGCCAAATTAAATTATGGTGTCTCATTTAAAAATTGATCAGGCATCGAGAACATTTTCAGGCGATGATTTTCTGCGATTTTAAATTGTGGCCTCAAACCTGATGAGTCATTTGATCGACTTCAAATAGCTTTTATGGAAGACTTTCAAAAGCAACCATATACCGTTTATCCCTTAAATAAAAAATCAGCTGAAAGGGATACAGTTTTCATCGCCGAAAACGCGCTATCAGCCTTCGAGAAGGCCGTGGAAGAGGTGTCTGCGTTGCGGCGGACTGGAAAAAACGTTTCGAAAATTGGTTCAGACATGGTTCAGATGCATAAAACTTTGTATAGAGGCTGGTGGAGAGTTCTTTGAAAGTATCTAATTAAATATTTTATCCATAGAAGTTAGGTTTTTTAGTTTCTCAAAACTTTCTCGTTCTTCTCGCAAGGTCTCCCGCAGTAGGATTTGCGAACCGATGCGATGGCGTTTGCTTTTTTGACGTTCATAAGTATTGTTAACACAATCTAATCTGAATAAACAAATTTGACTTTGAGTTCACATACTAATTACTACAGCCTTCTATTTAACATTAAACAGGCTTTATAATAGGTACAGGTACAGTCACCAGCAATAATATGTATACAACATAGAACTTTGCCACTTTGAAGCGTGCCGAAAGAAAACTATCAGTGTCAAAGAAGACATTCAATATTGTAGTATGAAATAGTTCTATGTTGTGTACATATTATTGCTCGTGACTGTACACCTTAATTGCCGGTCACATAAAAAGGATATCAAAGGATATCGTAGCATATTAAAGGCTATTTTCCAGCTTTCATGCATTCACTGAAAGTGGCTGACTGATTGTGAATTAACGAACAAAACAAAAAAAATCGTGTTAAATTCTATTTCCAATTGATTATTATATAAGCGTGGTGATGTGTAGTTCAAAATACTGAAATAGAGTCTCAGATATAACACGTAATATCATACCCTTAATATAAGAGCTAAGTAGGCTCAAGTTATAAAATTCAGTCAACAGCCAGTTCCAATTTTAGTTGTTCCCATTTTTGTAGGTATTAATTTTTATGCGATTGGCCGGTATGGCAACAAAAAGGCAATACGGAAATAAGTAACGGTTTCAAAGTAGAGCGAATTATATTAGTTCATTGTAATGTAAAGTAATAAAATTATAGTTCCACTTTCCGCTAACACAATAACGAAAAATATTAAAATATAATAAGCCGGTAACTAGAAAACTAAATAAGCGTTACACAAAAAAAATACTTGTAAGTTACTAATAGCATTCTATTTTTATGTAAATTTCAAGTACATACGTAAAGAGGTACTTACCTACATAATTAAAAAGCATGCACCCTTACTGTGTAAAAATATAACAAAAGCTCAGTTTGAAAAAAGAAAACCCCTTAAACATCATAAAGCTTGTCTCAAGTTCGCAGTAGACGGATAATTTGCGCTGACTGAGCACTTTCGCAGCCGCGATCAGCTACCGAAAACCGAACATAATTAATTGGTAGAGGTGCTTCCTAGACGGACACCCCCACCCCCGGCGTCTGAAGGTCGTGCGGGTAGGGCGTTCACCCCCGTCTACACACACACAAACTCGGCACACCTACACCTACACATGCACAAAGTAAAAACACCGCCCAACAAGCACGCACACTCGCGTATCGCCGCCCAATACGCCCCCACACCGTCATATTTGCACACTGTTACAGCATACCCGCACCGCACACTATCATAAAATTTTTGATGATGGTTTTTTTCAGTTATTAATAGGATTGTAATGCTTTGTTGTTCAACTGAGCGTGTGGTCAAAAAATTGGGGTTACTGAAGCTTTAGTACCTGCGGTAAAATTTAGAATTAGAACGTATATATTTTTAGTTACCAAATTGGTATAAAATGTGAGGAAAATTAGTCAAATTCGGTCGTCACAAATTAAGACAAATTTAAAATAGACAAATAGATAATTTATTAAAAGCTTGTTACATAGTATTAACTTCAACAAACTGTTGACACACTTTTGAACACGAATTTTATAGACATGAAGTAACTTAAAGGTTGTCAATTGTAAAATCATTAGACGGTGGAAGAAACAGCAAAATAAACAAAATTAGTTTGACAAGAACTAATTTAAGACAGTGTGCAAAGTTTTACCACATATAGTATTTATTTCTGAGACAAACTACCTGCCCTATTTGGGATGTTTAATTATTTTCAAAGTGCGTCACTTTAATTAACTAATAATACTGTACATTGTACAGTGTACAACACCAACCGATTTTTATTCATCTCTCAACATAGACTAATCTTGCTTTCCTTTTCCGTGTTCTGTGGTCTACATGACCACCGCGATATGACACGTGTATTGTATAGTGCACAAAGAGACAAACCTAATGACTCGATAACATAGGTGGAGGAGGACCCATTTGCAATACAAAATAAGCTGACAGATGGACAGTCGGCTGTGTCAGTTAAATAAAAAAAAATGATCCAAAAATTATTCCCGGGTTACATACCTAAGTTAATGGCGCTATAACAATGCTTTAATGATAGACCATTTCGCTGTCATATTAATATATTAGTATGTTAAGATACATGTTAACATACTACAGTGTGCTACAGGTGGTCATGCTGTGATTTTCATAGAGTAACTAAAGCTTGACTTTGTTATGTATAACGTAATGTAGTATGTTGTTTTTTAATATATCATCAATAAACAACCTATAGGCTGTAACGATATAATAATTATTGTACTTTTTACGAAAAGCCCAATGAAATTTGGGAAAGAAGCACTAGTTATGTGTATAATGTATAAATAAATGGTAATCACATGTAATTCAACGTCAAAAAGTTAATTTTATTTCCTACATTCGCCTGGAGTTCGAAGAAAAGTTGTTCTTCATGTTGAACTTAATCAGTTCGGAGATTTTGATTCTTAGAATTTCCTCGTTGAAATTTTGTAACAATTTACTTCTATCCATATTTTTAATTTTGTGTAAAACCTTTACCTGCAGTACTGTTCCACTCGAATATAAAGTAAAACAGTTTAAATCCAGAAAACTAAGGCTTGTCACTGACATGTTGAGAGTAGGCACTACCTCTCCGAGGCGTGCAAACACGTTTTTTTTACCTGTATTAGATTGCAATTCCTTTTTTAACAAAAGCCAATATAATTCTAACCCACCAATACCAAGGCTTAGTGCTACCCCGTTGTGGATAAAAAAATATATAATTGAGCTTGTACCCAGCAGTGAGGACATTAAATGCCTTACAATTATGATTATAATTCTAAACAACTTCCATTTTTTAAATATAACCTTTACTTTTAAACCTAAACCAAAAGTCCCACATACTTAGACCTATATACAGGCTATTACATCCAAGCTTCGTCGAGTAATCATCATTCTCCTGAGTATTGAGATATAATACTGCCGTAAGCACGCCCGTAAGCAAGCGCGGCTTAATTAACACGACCCGCGAAGCCTTTTGCTCTACAACTTCAAATAACGTGCTTTATTATTAAATACAGGAAGTGTTTTTCACGGTTGAAAATTAGCGCGTATTAGGTATTTTGTTTTCTACGTACTCATGTTAAAGAAAACATTTGATACTGGAGCTTGAGTTTTCACCCTTTGTCTCTGGTTTAAAAGGCTTCTCGACTTACTAGAACATCATATTGGAAGTAAATTATATAATATCTTATTCAAGACTGATATCTATACTTATGACGTTATCTTTAGTTATGACGACCGATTTGGCGCAGGGGTAGGCTACCCACCTTCTGCGCCAGTGGTCTCGGGTTCGATTCCCGAACAAGACAAATATTTGTGTGCATGAACATGTCTATTTGTCTTGGTCTGGGTGTTTACTATGTATATTAATAATGTATTTACAAACAAAAAGTATTTAAGTACCTACTTATATATTTATCCGTTATCAAATGTTCCATGATACAGTTTCTTAATGAAATTAAAATGGGCTTAGATAATTGGTGTGAATGTAAGAAGTTAAGAAGTTATTTATTTATTTATTTATTTATACTTAATATTTTAAAGCTGAAGAGTTTGTTTCTTTATTTGAACGCGCTAATCTCAGAAACTACTGGACTGAATTGTTTTTTTTGTGTCGGATAGTCCATTTAGGCTGGCTATATAACATCACGCTACGACCAACAGAAGTGGAGCATTAATGAAAAATGTTGCAAAAAAGGAAAAAAATATTTCCTTTTAGGTAGGGCAGGCGTACCGGTTTTGGCCACTGTACCGGTTTTGGCCACTTTTTGCTCTAAAAGTTTTCTAAGCAACTTTTAGCCATTTTTGATAAAGGCAATTAAAATAAGGTGTTTTGGTTTTGATTTTTCGCAATACTTACAAAAGTTTAACTATCAGTAAGTGGCCAAAACCGGTACATTTGGCACCTCTCACACATTGTGTGTAATAAAAAAACTTTTTTTTTTTTATTTGAGTAATGCGTACCTACCTTTAGAGGTAGATAAATTATCTATAATTTAAGATATAATTTGTGTCTTAAATACCTAAGACCATTTAGTACTAAGTGCTTAAAAGTCAAAAAATCCTTAAAGTAGCCACAAAGGGTACCTCTGCCCTACTTAAGTGTTTCTTTTTCATTAAATTAACGCAGGTGAAACTGCGAGACACAGCTTGTTTTCGATATAGCCAAACCGGAAATAATTAACTCGAAACATAATTTAATTTTGTAAGATTAGTTAGATCCTTGCATTCCGTTCATTTTTATACGACAAATATTTTTTTTATCGTAATAAAATTATCTTCAAAAACATTATTTACAATTCTTGCAATTTCCTTTGAAAAAACGTTAGGGAACGTTAGGGACCGGTTGCAAAAGAAATTATGACGTGCCGTGCCATCCCACAGGGCCGCTGGGTCTCGACAATTGACGGCTCCTTACCTGTCAACCGCTGCTGACACGTTGACAGTTGCCTGACAGCCAGCCACGTCTCCCAGTACACGTGTGGTGCAACGCTGCTTCCTGCAATATGTTTATTACTTATACTTGGAATTTGAAGCGAAGAAATTGATATCAATATGAACTCTTAAGAAATTATTTTGCCTTTTAATTTACGCGATATTTGATTAAATAAGAAAACTTTTATTTACGAATAGAAAACACAATGTTTCGACCTACCTAACCTACCCAAATTGGTTGCCATACTAGGAGTTTTGAAGGAATTGTTGGGAATATGGGCACATGGGTAACATTAGGGATATAGACGAACTGATATGTCTAACATTATACTATACTACAAAGAAAACGATAATAAGCAATTTTAAATATATTTCTCGGGTCAACGACACTTGATTAATTCTATAAGTTCGGGATGATTCGGAGTTGTTGCTACCAGAGAATTTGTGACATTTACAAATTAATTCTATTTCAGGCAATCAGTTACCGGTGCGAGGTTGTTGTGTTTTCTAGATCAAATCAATCATTTCAAATTGAAAATTTAAACGAAAACAAAAACGTAAAGTGCCCCGGTAACGATCATTCGCAATTGACAATGTTTACGTCATTGAAGGACCAAATGATCGTCTACATAGGCAATTGAAGCGATTGTCATTCGAAACTACGTGATTGATGCGAATGATGGAAAGCCCATTGACAATCGCGAATGACGCTACCAATTGATCGTCTCGTTGTGCGATTGACAGGTTTTTCGATGAAAAACATGGCGCGAGCAATTGACGCATCGAATGAAGCTCCATCATTCGCACCTTCAATTGAAACGGTCAATCACGTAACAATTGACGAATGACGATTGATCGTTACCGGGGCACTTTAACATACACATAATGCATGTCAATAAGCTTGAAATTTTTTAAATATGCTCCTACTTACAAATTTTATTTTTGAAATCATTTACGGATTATTTTTCGACAGGGTTGCATTTTCTCATTATACTTATTCCCTGTTATTTCGTATCGCCGATAGCTATTTCTTCCCAACAGCTTATGCGGAAATATCCAAAACATTGTGCCGACGTAACAAGGTAAATGGAACCTAATGAGATGTTCCGGGCGTTTGCCCCGTGTTTTTATGAATATACATACTCCTTGTATGTTGTCATGCAACATATATGAACAAGCAACAGTACTCATACAACATATAACGAACAAGCGCGCCCCAGACGTACGCTAGTTGGATATTATTGGGACAATTCACTAATCAAAGTTAGGAAAATATATTGATTTGTAAAAATGTGCGTTCATTTGTCTTTTTCGGTTTGTTTCTGAAAATATATTTCCCTAGTCGTAGGTATGTCCCAAAGCCTTATAAGGCTTTTTTTTAAATGGCCGCATCTGTCAAAAGCCTTATAAGGCTTCGGGGCGATGGAACTTTTTGGTACGTTGGTACTCTAATTCTGCTACTCCTATCTGTGTTTTACTTGTTTATTGTTTGTTATTGTCTGTGGGATTTGACACTGAAGCGATAAAACGTCACAGTTTTAACCAATCACCATTCTTTGCGCCTTTTCATATGTCTCAAGTTGACCTTACGTCACCCCGCGCCATTCCCATGACAGATACCCGCTGATTTGAAAAAATGGCCGGACATATCAGGAGAGGAGTTTAATGTGCTAATAAAACATGAAGTTTACTGTCTCACAAAAACTACACATTACGTATACATAATCACACTTTTTCCCGTACGTAAAGGCATATCAGATTTTACATGAAAGGGTTCTCCTAAAATTGCATTTCTTAGCAGGTGTTGGCAAGGCCATGCCAGTATTGTTCCAGATACCACGATTGAAGTTAAGATGTTGCTGATCTCCTTCTAATAGCCGTGCTAATAGTATTGTCTTCCAGTAAAGAGGTTACAAACATTGCATGAAATAAATTACCAAACCAACATGAGATTCGTAGGGAAAATATGCTCCATTAATTATTATTTACACAATTCACGTAAGCCTAAGAAGCGTGGGAATGTGCAACGTTCCAACAATATACTTTCACAACTGCCTCTAACTAGATTATGTCAACTATATTGCACGAGAAAAACATCAACAATAGCTGCACGATTTTACATCTCTTTCATATTTCTTTGGAAAATGTATATGTGTCTTTTTCGTCGAAGAAATGCAGTTTTCACTGTTAGTCACGCGATTTAGCGTCGTAACTGTCAAACACATATGCCTTTGTGAGATTTTAGTATGTTTAATTACTTTGGGAATAAAGATTGATAAATGTTTTGTTTCTTTTCAGGTAAGTTGAACAGCTGTGAACTATCGTTTTCTTTGGAGTGGAAAAAATATAGTCGTAAGTACACCTAAACTAACATACCAATAATCATATTAAATTTTAAACATAATAAAACATCGTTATACATGGAACCTTTAAGTTTCGATAACGTTAGGGCTGAAACAACAATTACAACCCTTCCCAAATCAAAACTAAAAGTATAGCCTCCAAAAATCCATCGAAGCAGACTCTAGATTCCTCTAAAGTATGGCTATTTGCATTTCAGGAATCATCTTTATCCTTCAACACATAACAATTTCATTCCCTTCCCAAATCAAAACTAAAAGTATAGCCTCCAAAAATCCATCGAGCCAGCCTCTGGATTCCTCTAAGGTATGGCTATTTGCGTTACAGGAATCTTCGTTATCCTACATCGCAAATAAGCGTACCTATTAATTACCAAGGAAATGCCGGGCTACACAGCACTAGGGCCTGCAAACAGGTTGCGGCCCGTGGGAACGCGCGCAAGGCCAGCCCGGTGACGCTTTCAAACGCACCTGTACTTAGAACTAGTATTACTAGTGCGACGCCTGGTCGGTGATCGCAGGCTAGAGGAAGCTTCCATAACACTGTAATTGTAAGCTTGTATACGCGGTGACCGGTAAAATAGGCTATGGCTGACGATGACAATATGTGCAATTTTTAGATAATGCTAATTTAGATTATATTAACTAACACTAAATGAGTTAAAAATGACAAAGCAGCTTCCGCATTTTCTAAAAAACAAATACGTATGTTATATAAAAATATATATGTAAGGTAAGAGTGATGTAATGCAGTTTTACTTCGAATAAAAATCCCTAGCAAAACTGTACTTAGTTCTAGAATTAAATTTCCAATCCACATCCAAAAGTAGAATAGCATAAGATAGAATAAAAAAACGTTTATTGGCTACCAGCACTTGCATAATAATTAGTGAATTATGAACAATGAAATTGTACTTAGAATAAAAGTGAAAAAAGCACACCTCTTTAGGTAGACCATCTAGGCCTCTGCTCAGTTCAAGCCGTGACAACGCGTGTAGAATTTTCGACCTAAATAAATTACGAATGTCATACAACATTTCAACGAAATGTGTAGTGAATTAAATTCCTTGAGCACCTATTAAGGCGGAAAATATTTGCTAGTTAGGACTCAAGATGACTAGGTTTCGACCTATTATTACTTTGCCTGGCGTTTGGCGTTACCGACTCCCCTATATACTTTTTGACATCAGATTTCTTAGCAATAGTTCTTCCTCTTTCCATATTATTTCGGGATAAATTTATCAAAACTATTTTAGGTCGCCTACATAAAAGGAAGCTTGCCGAAAATCAAAAAGCCTCTGATCCTCAAAATGTTATATTGCATTTTTTTTGTAATTATGTAGTTTGAAAATATTAATAAAAGTCCCTGACCAGCTTATGGCAATTATATATTCGAAAATTAAGGAGAAAATATAAGCAGATAAGTACATATTTATTTAGCAAATCGGATTTTTTTTGATTATCATTTTAAGCCATGTGGGCACTTAAAATACCTCCTACGTCTATCATGTGAGACAGTAAAATTGAAAAGGCTGAAAGTAATAGGTATAATGATTAGGTAACACGTTTGTTCAAAATTCAATTCCTAATGTGATATTTTTCTAAGACAAACCCAATCTATACTTAACTTTCGAGCGTAAAATTTTACAACCGCGTGATAGAAGACAGAGACGGAGTCCATTCACAAACTTTCGTTTGAAGGCGCCTGTGTGCAGTGGATGCAAGTGGATGCAGTGTTGTGCACGCACACTGCAGCGCGCGGAGCGGGGGTGGCGGGCCTGTGTGCGGGAGGAAGAAAGTGCATTCTGAGTGGCTAGGCGAGGGAAACTTGACATTATATCTTACGGAAATAAATGGCAGCGCGTCGCAAGGATCTATCTTGAGATATTGAATAACTAAAGATTTTTTTTTTATTAAACTTAACTTTTATAATGGATTGGTTGGTTCTTCATTATTTGGTTGAGTAATACCGAATACCTTACGAATATTTGTAATCATAATAATAGAAAATAAAGAGATCAATAAAACAGAATTAAAGACTCACAATTCGTCGCTCGATGTCGTTTTATTGCTACCAGCCGGCCTAGCATGAGCGGCTTTTATCGCGCGATATGATATGGTACGGCAAGTTGTCTTGCTTACCCCACTAAGGTGTAAGCAAGACGGCATGCCGTACCATATCATATGACATGATTAAAGCCGCTCATGCAAGGCCGGCTGGAAAGTTTTAGCTTACTACCATTCGTAATCAAAACTGATCGAATAGAAACTGGGCATAAGATATATAATCACTCATCCATACTAATATTATAATGTGTTTATTTGTTGGTTTGTCCGCCTTTCACGTCAAAACGAAGCAACGGATCGACGTGATTTTTTGGTATAGGGATATAGTTTGGATACTAGAGAGTGACGTAGGCTACTTTTTATCTCGGAAAAATAACACGATCCCACGGGATGACGTCTTGTAGTCCACGCAGGTGGTACCGCGGGCGAAAGGGTAGTACTTAATAATATTATAAAGAGGAAATATTTCTATATATATATGTAATGAATAAACTCAAAAACTACTGGACCGATTTTAAACATTCTTTCACTTTTAGAATGCTACATTATCCCTGATTAACATAGGCCATATTTTATCCCGATATTCCCACGGGAATGGGTACCACGCGGGTAAAACCGCGAGGATCCGCTAGTCATAACATATAAATAGAAACAAATGACCTACATACATTTCTTCTGAGTGAGAGGCATGATCTGTCGTCGTATCTGTCTGGTAGTCGTCTTGTCGTGTGCGCCCGCGCAGCTGCACTTGCACTAGTAAACTTGAAACCGTTCGCTGCACAATATCATTGCAGCGTTTCCCTTTCGCACCGGACAGGGAAAACCGCGGCAATTAACCGAGCTAGCGACGAGGGAAACTTTATGAAAATTATTATGAGCGCCGTGTTTATTATAAAACTGACTTGTGTTTGAAGTGAGATGTCTTTTGTTGGCCTACTTTTTATTAAGAGTACCTTATATGAAAAGGAGATATTTCTAATCACATTCACTTCTGGTTTCTCACTATAGACAAAATTAGGAATGGTCAGTTTTAGGTATTATAGTTAAATAAATAAATATTTTTTTACAATCACACCAATGAGTCACACCAACACATCAAAATATGACTATAAAAATTACTGCATTTAATGCGCGTACTCGTGCAAGTAATAACAGTTTTTGTCTCATCGAAATCTGTCCAGGATTTTCAAAGTTACAGCGTTGTAAAGTTTCACCAGCTTTTGTAAATTTGCTTTCCTTGCGCGCTATTGCGATGACGTCGTCATGTCGCAGTGACATCTCCGATTCCTGCTGCTGCGGGTGATTTCTGTCCAACTGTACCTACATAGAGTCCGTCCGTCTCTTCTACGCGCAACTGATGAGTTTTTGGCGCTAGTTACAGTACATTTTCTTCGTTCTAAGGTTATGGTAAATGATTAGTATTCGATTTCGACCGCGCGCAGCCGCACTCTAAAACTGTCACCTATACTGTTCATTTGACGGCTTCGTGTTATTGATGATCGAAGTTTGACGGTTGCTATTTATATTGACAGAATACCGCCCGCCATTACGAAAGTTGATTTAATTTATTAATTACGAAAATACAACTTATGTATTTCAAGGTGTTTTTTCACATGGGCTCAATACAAAATTGATCATTGATCGACTATAAGAAAAATAAATAAATTTATTGCAAAACCGTGAGAGCGCAACTCTAATAGCCAAAGGAGAAATACGGAAGCGCCAACTCTCAATCGCGATGTGACGTCACACGTTACTCACCCGAATTTTTCACGGAGGCCGTACTTTAACGTTCAATATCTCAGTCATTTTTGAAGATAGGAAAAAAATAAAAACATATTCTTTTTTCTCGAGTAACATATTTTTTAGATATGCTGATAACAAAAATCATTGGTGTGACTCTTTATCTAAGCCCATGTAAACATTAAGAAACTGTGTCTTGGAAAACTTGATACTTAACGGATAAAATATACTTAAATACTTTTTGTTTGTAAATACATACTTACTATACTTAGAAAATACCAAGACCAAGACAAATAGTCATGTTCATGCACACAAATATTTGTCTAGTTCGGGGATCGAACACAAGACCTTTGGCGCAGAAGGCAGGTATCCGTACCCCAGCGCCAAATCGGTAGTTACTGCTACTGTTTTCAGTTATAGTCTCTACACACGTTCCTATCCGACCTCCGATTTGGTCTACTCCCAGACCAAATCGGAACGTGTATAGCGCAGATTTGGTCTGGCCAGACCAAATCGGAACGTGTGTAGCGCAGATTTGGTCTGGGAGCAGACCAAATCGGCTGTCGGATCGGAACGTGTGTAGATACTATTACTGAGTAATAGCTGTTTGTAATAAGACAAGCTTTTTGACTGGCTGTACTTTAATATTGTATTGTCATATAGACCAAACCTGTATACAAAATTTCAGCTCAATCGAACAATGGGAAGTGGGTCAAATTAAACTTGCAAGATTTGACCCGAACGGACATGCATACATACAAACACTGCAAGTTAAATAAAAGCTTGTAAAATAGTCGCTTGTTTACATATCATTGCTAGCTAGAATAATTGACAAACAGTTTCAATTATTCTAGCTAGCAAAACTAACAATTTATTGACGTATAACCATTTACCATGACCCATGACCTTACCTCTTGAGCAAATTACTACAGCACCTAATAGACTAACTTTAGTATACTTATGCATCGCCGAAAATTATTTATGATAACAAAAGTATCAGGACTAAAGCTTGGTCCTTGAGCAGAACACGATTCTTGCTGAAACGTAGACGAGCAGGTAATTAGGCGGCCAGACGTCTAAGACAAGAGCCTTGGGCTCACAGCCTTGTGTGACTGTGATCAGACTACCTAATGGATCTATGTTTATACATGGATAGGTACTAGGTAATTAATACCTATTTATGTTTATGTTGCGATATTAATGCTCTGATTCTAGGAAGGATTCTAAGGAATATAGAATTACGAAAAAATAGGCTACAATATTTTGTCTCTCAGTTTTCTCTCAATATTGGTAATGTTTTTTGTAAGTTTACAAAGAACAATACGTAGAACAATACTACCTACACCGCTTTATTAACTTTTAGTCAATACTTATGTGAAAATCTAACGTGTTTTTATTTATTTATGTTACCATGTAGGTTTCCATTAAAAACAGTGAAAAATTTGATAAACATAACTTATTCATTCACCTTCATTTAATACACAAAGTGTATTTTGTTCAAACTACATCAATTAATTTTCATTAATTGTCAAATTTTCTTTGTTCATGTCATGTTTAGTTATCTACATATTTTGAAGTATAGATTTTGGTCTAGACTCTGATCTTTTTAATATTTAAGTTGTGTGTGGGTGTTCTAGACCCTGTCGCGGCCTTGACCACTGGCAGACGAGTTTTTGTATACTAATTAATTCTGTCATGCGGCCCACACTGCCCCCATCTTCTTCAGGACAAACTGGTACAACCTTGGCTGTTGCTCATTTTGTTTAATAAGCTCCGGCCAGATAGACGCGCGCGAGCGTCTGCGAATCGAGCGACACGGGAACGTCAGCAGTCGGCGGACGCTATCAGTTTATCGCATACACCTTAAGGCGGTACCCTGACCGAAAGTGGTGCCGCGTTGAATTTTATTTAATTGTAATTCTAATACACATTTTTAATTAAACTTTACGCGGAATTTTGAGGGCAAATAGTGTAAGTATTTTTAGACAGTATCATTACATTGCCTCGTAGTCACTGCTAGAAGTAAATAGCAAAACTGCTAAAAGTGGCCGTTTTTGACACATTTGCTATCTACTTCTACGAATGACTTTGGGGGAATGTAGCGATACTTTCTGAATTCCCCGTAAAGTTTTATAAAAATCGTTTTCTATTAAAAACTTATTAAATAAAAACCTCTGAGGGCGCCACTTTCGGTCAGGTGACCGACTCGGCGCTAACGCTTAGGTTTGGCCAAAGATTTACAGCTAAGAATATAAACAATTACTTTGTTCAACTACTTGTACAGGTTGAAACTTAGGATCCATTATAGGTTTTAAACGCAGCATGACGATGGTGATGAGGGCGATGTACATGTAATGATCACATGTAGGTATATAGGTATATACCATTATCCTGTGTCTATTATTTATTTTTGCAGGCGGTTTACTTTAGAATAGGAATATTTATTTATATAATAACTGTTCAACTCAGTACAGGAAAGTTCCTATAAAGAATATATTGTAAACGTCGAAAAGAAACCTAAAGTTTGTTTATCTTAGACAAAATCCACAACTCCAGGTTTCGTATCGTTTACTTTCTAAATTTTATGTTATTATACCTGAAAAATATCAAGGGTATCTGATGTTCCATATATTTTAACGGAAAATTTTTCTTTTTCTTCCAGACAGAGTTTATAGACACGAAAAACTGGGTTGTCATTTTTAATAGATTCGCCCAAGGTTTGACCATCTTTATTCTCGTTCCCGTGGGTGTCTATATGTAATACCCTATGTTATATTCGGGGTCATGGTCATGGTCCATCTGTTACCAAAATGTAATTTAATTAAAATAAATGAAAAAGTAAAACTTTTATTCTATCTGACTAGGCTGAAACAGACAAAAGCGTTGTTTCAGTTTCAGAACGTCAAAGAAGCTGCGCCATCGGTTATAAGAATAATAAACAAGGTCACAATTATCCCATTTTTAACCGACTTCTAAATCAAAAAGGAGGAGGTTCTCTATTCGTCTGTATGTATGTTTTTTTTTTTTTTTTTTTTTGTGTATGTCCACCGATTACTCGAAGACGGCTGAACCGATTGAAATGGTTCAAACGTTATTACATCAGGTTGGTTTCCAAGTTGGTCCCATTTTTTGAAATTTCGAAATCGGTTCAGTAGTTTTCAGGAAATCTTGAAAATACTGTCGTTTTCGTTACCACTTTATGTGAATTTAATACGTATCTTTAGGCATAACTCCTTTGTTTATAAACCGATTTAGATGATTCTTGTTTTGTTGGAAAGGGGATACCTCAAGGTATTTTAACCGACTTCGAAAAAGGAGGTTTTGAGTTTGATCACATACCTATTTACCAGAAAACACGTAAATTATAGGAAAAATGTGATAGTAAAAAACCACGAGCCCTATAAGTAGCTTTCAGGCGGGATTCGAACCCGCGCCTCCGGGAATCCGGCCCGATGCTCTGACCAACTAAGCTACCGAAAGGCTTACACGACTCGTCGAATTTTGCTATCACTAGTTACGCTGTAGGCCAGCGTTGTTTTTATCAATGTGAGGAAACCCTCGCATCCGAAAGAAACATTTTTTACAAATGTTTAACAGTCGATTAAGATGAAACAGCCATTAAATAAGATTTTAAATTATTTTTATGCATTCACAATGCAATTTTTGCAAGTATAGTAAAAATGTGATAGTAAAAAACCTATAAGCGTGTAAGCCTTTCGGTAGCTTAGTTGGTCAGAGCATCGGGCCGGATTCCCGGAGGCGCGGGTTCGAATCCCGCCTGAAAGCTACTTATAGGGCTCGTGGTTTTTTACTATCACATTTTTCCTATACTTGCAAAAATTGCATTGTGAATGCATAAAAATAATTTAAAAACTTAACACGTAAATTGCCTGCACGATGCACTAAAAAGAGTGAAATAAAAATTATTTTTATAAAAAAATTAAACCGCCTTCTAAAAAACCACATCAAAAAAGTAAGAAATAATTCCTCACCAAATAAATAACGTAAGTACTTTGAAGTCGGGCGGGTTTTAACAAAAACAACAAAACATTGTACATGTTTCACGCCCGACTTCAAAGTACTTACGTTATTTATTTGGTGAGGAATTATTTCTTACTTTTTTGATGTGGTTTTTTTAATATTGGTAGTATAGCCTACTAGATTCTATTTCTCAAATTTCTCACAGATTTTTTGCTACTTAACATATTACGTTCTTCAGCCTAAGTCCACTCACTTACCTTCTTTTATACCATTAAAAGTAATACATTGCGGTTAGAGGTAGTGGCGCGGCGGGCGGCGCGGGCGGCGTGAGCACGATCGCGGAATTTTCACTCGCGAGAAAAATGCTGAGAGTGAAAACTGTCAACAAACGAGTTGCATTACCGTACCGTGCGCAGAAATGGATAAGTATTTTATCTACACTCATGTTATAATATTTGATCACGCACAATTGTGATGACCACATCTACTGTGTTCCACAGTTTATTGAAACGAAGGTTTCTCATGCAAAATTAAGTAAATTAAAACTAGTCCTACCTTACTAGAAAATAGTGTCCGTAATCCAGGGGGGCTGAACGTTGTCTCGCCGGCGCGCGCCGGGCAAAACGATCTCCACACAACCCCCGATGGGATACTCTTACAGCTAACACTCTTATACTACACAATGCCCTAATAGGCAGCTAAAACTTTCCCGGCGCTTTTCAAAGCGAACACACACGGGTTACAAGTCCGTACCCCGACCGGAGCCCTAGTAGGTGCAAAACGAAATCTCGGTCCCAATATGGGTAGGTAACTTGCGCGGCACGTCGCTACAGAAACACACGAACTTGTCTCACGGCTGCTTACGGCCAACTGGTCGCGATGTCGCGCGGGCGGCGGTTGGCGCCGACCCCACGAATCAACGTGAATGAATGAATCACGCGCGGCGTGAACATCCCCCCGTCCCGGACAGTAGCAAACTGTCCGCCAACTCAATCTAAGGGCAGGCGAGAGAGGGTAGCGATCGCTCGCTTCAAAACAGAGTCCCCCACCAGGACCTCGGCAAACCTGGGCACACCATCCGACCCCGGATGAAGCTGAACAATGCGTCCTAAACGCCAGCGGAGGGGCGGCAGGTTTGGATCCTTTACCAACACGAGGTCTCCAGTCTTGGGTGGGGTCGTCCTATCCGACCACTTAACGCGTTGCTGCAAAATGTGCAAATACTCCAGATGCCAACGGCGCCAAAAACTCTGCGTAAGCTGCTGGAGCAATTCAAATCGCGAGAGCCGTCCGGAGGGCACTTCGGAATAAGGATATTCCGGCAAGGCGTTAAGCGGTCTGCCAATCAAAAAATGGCCCGGCGTAAGGGCCTCTAAATCATTCGCGTCCGAAGACAACGGACACAACGGACGCGAGTTGAGGACCGCCTCAACCTTACAAAATACGGTCGCGAGTTCCTCAAACGTGAGGACCGTCTCCCCAATAACGCGACGAAGGTGAGTTTTAGCGGCCTTTACAGTTGCTTCAAAAATCCCTCCCCAGTGGGGGCAGGATGGCGGGGAGTACTGCCATCGTACCCCTCTGCGAGAGAGTGTGGATCCGATCTCAAAATTATTCCTATCCAAAAATTCACAAACTTCCTTTAAATACCTATCGGTGCCCTTGAAATTGGTTCCACAATCGGACCTGATTAACGACGGCATTCCGCGGCGGGACACAAAACGATTCAACGTGGCTACAAAGGCTTCTGTGGTGAGGGCACTAACCACCTCCAGGTGGACCGCTTTGGTGGCCAAACAAACAAATACACACAAGTAAGCCTTTTCCGTTCTAGCATTACGAAGCCGCGATGTCTTAACGGTAAATGGCCCCGCAAAATCCGTTCCAACTCCTGAGAAGGGCATCGATTCGTTCACTCGATCGGCAGGCAAATCACCCATCTGGGGCTGCATCGTATCGGCGCGCAAACGATAACACGGGAGACAACGAAAAATAACGGATCGGATTATTCTCCGCGCTGACAAAATCCAGAACTCTCGTTGGAGGAGCGCGGTCAAAGCATTACAACCGGCATGAGCATTCTTTACATGTCGGTCTGTAATCAACAGTCTAACTAACGGTCCATCCTTGGGGAGCAACAAAGGGTGGCGTGATCCGTACGGCAGGTTGGCATGTCTGAGCCTACCTCCGACACGCAGCAATCCGGTACTGTCCAAGAAGGGATTCAACCGCACCAAGGGTCCCTTCAACTTGGGCTTACTTGAGCGCAGGGCTTTCAGCTCCGGTTCAAACTCTCGCTGTTGCGTCACTCGCAACCAATGCAACAGAGCGTCTTGCCGCTCTTGTGGGGCGAGGACCGGAGACAACGATTTCTCCTGAGGCTGGCGACAATTTCGCACAAAGCGCCTAATCCAAGCAGTCACGCCGAGCAACTTATCAAGAGAACTGTAGCGGTCTAACAAAAACTCCATCTGCGGAGCAGCCACCGTCTCCACGGCGTGAACACGTATGCCTAGGTCTGGGACTCTGGCCACAGCCGGGGTGGCAGGCCATGAGCGCTCAGGCCGTAACAACCATGATGGACTCCACCATAGGTGGTGGTCCACTAACTCAGGCGCCTCGCAGCCGCGGGAGGCACAATCTGCGGGGTTCAGTTCGCCCGGTACGTGGCGCCAAATCAACGGGGCCTTTGAAGTCTGAATTTGTGAGACCCGGTTGGCCACAAAAACCTCAAGGGTGTGGACTGAACTCTTCAGCCAACAAAGGACGACCTGGCTGTCAGACCACGCAAATATCGACTCCAAGTCGACACCGTTTCCCAAGGTGTCGGCAACATGATTGAGTAGCCGTACTAAGAGAGTGGCGCCGGACAACTCCAACTTCGGAATGGTTAGCCTAGTCCGAAGGGGGGCGACCTTACTCTTGGCCGTAACTAAGTGTACGGCGACAACGCCTGCTGCATCCACCGTTCGGATGTAAACGGCTGCCGCGTATCTGCTTTCGGACGCGTCACAAAAGCCGTGCAGGGAGGCTTTAAACTTTCCCGAAGGCAGCATTTGCCTCGGTATACAAACCCGATTAACGTCGGGTAGGGATGACACGAACCTCACCCACTCTCGTAGGAGGCTACCAGAGAGGGGCTCATCCCATGACAATTCCGCAGCCCAGAGCTCCTGTAGGAAGCACTTCATCGAAAACACTACAGGGCTGAGCCAACCGTTCGGATCAAAGGTACGGGCTACAGTAGACAGCACCGTGCGTTTAGTCCAGACCTTTGGGTCTGGCAGTTCCAATCTATATGTGAACAAATCCGGGACTGGTCGATACTGGACTCCCAAAACAGACAGCATGTCTGGAGTCTCCGGATTTTCAAAGAGGAGCGGCTCTTGCTGGTGGTCCTTAGGCAAATCTGCCAAGAGGTCCGGTGAGTTAGACAGCCACTTCCGCAACTCATAGCCACCAGCCCTCAAGAGCGCAATCAGCTCATCACGTAAGACGAGAGCCTCATCTAAGCTCGAGGCCCCCGTGCAGATATCGTCGACAAATAAGGCCCCCCCCTCAATAAGAGCAGATGCCCGGGGATAGCGTAGCCGTTCGCGCTCTGCGAGCTCCAAAAGCGAACGGATCGCCACAAAGGGGCTCGACCGCAAACCATAAGTGTTGGTGTTCAGCTCGTAAGCCAACATCGGATCCTGGGGATCCTCACGCCAAAGGATGAGCTGGTATCGTCTATCCTCCGGGTGAATCACGGTCTGTCTGAACATCATGCGGATATCGGCCACAAAGACGACAGCGTGCCGGCGGAAGTTGGTCAAAACATCACAGACATCGTGATGCAACTTCGGCCCCGCATGCAGACACTGATTCAACGACACTCCGGTTGACGTGGGCGCTGAACCATCAAAGACCACGCGGATCTTCCCATTGGAAGTCTTCAAAACAGCGTGGTGTGGCAGGAAGTAATGTTCCACATTACGCCAGTCCAACTGCGAGATGGACATGTGCCCAAGGTCCAAATACTCCCGCATGAAGTCTATATACTTCTCCTTGAATGCGGGATCCCTGGCCATCCTACGCTCCATGGACAACAATCTCTTCTCGGCCATCGGTCGGGAGCTCCCTAAAGGAGGGCGAACCGCCAAGAAGGGCAAGCGGGTAATCAAGCGACCCGAGAGGAGGCGCCCAGTGTTGTTCTGGTAGAACAATTCGCACTCCTCGGCTAACGGATCCAACCGCTTGGCAGTGGGGGGTTCCTCCACCTCCCAAAACTTTTGGAGAACGTCGGACAAAGTAGAACCGACAATGGTCTGGCGGTCTACCGACGGGGTCTCTGGTGTCTGTGGTACCTTTCCCATCACCACATGACCCAGCGACGAGGACAAGGCGACAAGATCGGCTGTCTGCAAAACTCGCTTGCTTCCACACAGTACACGACCGAGGACATCCGCACCAATCAACAAGTGTATTGGGCCCGGTCGGTGGAAGGAAGGATCAGCCAAAGCCAGTCCAGACGTCAGCTCAATCGTGGATGGCGGCACTCGCACTTGCGGGAGTGGTCCAACCACCTTATCAAATACTATCGCCGAAGCACCGATCTTCGGCCTTGGCGTGAAGTGGGGGGAGAAGGAGAACTCAACTCGACCAATCGGATCAGGGATCCGCGAGTCTCCCACCCCCCGTACCGCTTCGTGATGCGGCACAAGCAAAAGACCCAGCTGTCGGACAAGCCACCTGGACATTATGCACCCCTGGGCACCTGAGTCCAAAAGGGCACGCACCGTGACAACATTGCCCTTAGGTCCCCAAACATTCACGGAGGCTGTTGGCAACAGCACAAGCTCCGGAGGGGTGGTTGGGTCCGACAGGGGCGCCATTAAAAATTTTGGGGGGGTACTTGTCCCCCTCGCGCCTGAGTCGGCGCGCCAAATGTGGGACGCTCGTACCGGGCGAGCGGGTCCCAATCGGGTACATACTGGCCCCGACCAACAGCACTCCTAGGTGCAGGGTAATACCCGTGTGGGGCGTGCCTCGGTACATAGTACCCCAATCGAGGCCTCTCCATTAGGGGGGGGGAGTAGCAAATAGGGCCCGTGCCCATCGCCACCGTGGCGTACTCTTGTGGTACCCCCCTACCCCCGCCCGTGGCGGGGGCGTCTCTCCTATAGTTCCCCCTCTCCGGGGGGGACTGAACGGGGGGGCTAAGCCCCGCCGAATCTCTAGGGGACCGGTTCCGGGCTGCCGGGCCCCCGCCCGTGCGCGAGGAATTCGAACCCCGGTCGCTCCCGGCGTCCTTGCGGTCCAAACAAAGGAGGGGGTGATGCCTCCCTCCGCAAAGACGACAATCCTCGGTCTGGGGACACGCCGACTGCATGTGTCCCCCCAAACACCTATAGCACCATTGGCGCTGTTTCGCAACGGCCCTCCGTCCCTCTGGGCGGAGGCCTCTAAATTTGGCACATTCGTGCACCACATGCCTATCTCCCCTGCAATACCTGCACCGCTCACTCGGTGCGGGGGGAGGGGACTGCTGGAAGGCAGCATAGCGATTGGTCGGGCGACGGGGCTGTTCCCTCGCCGCCACCATACGACCAACACCTGGAACCGGGGCGGGCTCCAGGTGGTCCGTCACCCTACATTCGTCCTCCAAAAAACGAAGGAGGTCCGCGAAGGGCGGGAGATACGAGGCGCTGTCGCCTCCGTACCTCTGCTCGAAGCGCCCCTTCATTTCAGCGGGCAATTTGGCGAGGACTATGTGCAGCAGTACAAAGGACCACTGATCCACCGGCAGGTCCAATCGCCTTAGGGAGTTGACCGCTGACAGTAGCGGGTTCAGCAACTCCCTCCGTAACAGGTGTACCCGCGTGATTCGCGGGAGGGCCAAAATCGTGGCCACGTGGGTGTCCGCCAGTAACCGGACATTCTGGTACCTGCTAACCAGAAGCTGGCGAGCCACCTGGTAGTTGTCGTCGCTGATGAGCAGGTGCTGGATTACCGAGCTGGCCTCTCCTCGCAGGGAGGAGCGCAAATAGGCCAACTTCTCACTAGGGGATAAGTCCCGTCGTGAATCCACCAAACTGTCAAACAAATTAATGAAGCCCATCCAGGCTGACAGATCCCCATTAAAAGTGGGAATCTCCAATGTAGGCAATCGGCCTAGCAACGCCGTCGGGGTAGGTTTGACCTCCCCGCTCAAAACCGGCTCCCCCTTCCGAACAGCCAGGGCCCTCTCAGCCGCCTCCGTGAACTGGTCAGCCAGCTCATAGGCCTGGGCTACATCCTGCTCCAGCTGTTCCGACACGGCATCATCAGCTGGGGGGTTCTCCAAATAATGCGCGCGACACTCCATGGCGTGGCGCTCCAGGTCTTGCAGCCGAGCTGCCAGCCCGCCATACCGAGCTAGCAACGCGCCTACCCGGTCGGCTCGGTCTATTAATGTGACCGCACAAGCAAGCCAACGCAAAGCTCCTTGGATGCCAGCCCTGGATACGGCGGTCGGATTCGTAGGAGCCATTTATAAGCCGTTTAATAAACAAAGCAAACAAAGAAATATAAAAGTGGTAAACATCAACAAAAAAAAACAATAGAAATAGGTCGCGTCACGATAATATAAAACACAATTAAAATTCGGACGACATACACGGACCCTACTATTTTCATAAATTATTAGCAACTTACCAATTTCAAGGGCTAACAATATAACGGTATAAACAAAACGTATAGGATTAACGGTATGGCATAACGGCAGGGCCAAGTCAACCTCGCAAATCAACTACTAAACCGTTATCAACAAACGAAAACAAAACTATTTTTAATAATAATACTCGTAATTTAATACTACTAATAATTAAAACTAGTTCCACTTTTTTAACTAGGCAAGCGGACTCGGAACAAACACTAGTATGTGGTACTAATAAACAACACTTTCGAACGAAACTATTCGTCAAATAAATCCGGACACACAAAAAAAATATACACATCTAGGCGAGTAAACTCGTATCAAATCACTAGTATGTGACAACAATTATATAAGTGTCTATCTATTATCGGATCCACCAAGTGAGAAACATTCGCTTCGAGAATTTACTAGAACAATTTCTTAGTACTTCTCGTCTCGGATCGGATCGGATCGGGAATCGGATCGGATCGGGAATCGGATCGGAAATACCCTTTTTAACAAAAAAAAATAATTTTATTTTTACTATGAAATTTTATGTACCTAGTTAATTTTAATATGAAAATTAACTAATTATATCAACTAGGTACGCTCTGCTACCAAAAATATGATCACGCACAATTGTGATGACCACATCTACTGTGTTCCACAGTTTATTGAAACGAAGGTTTCTCATGCAAAATTAAGTAAATTAAAACTAGTCCTACCTTACTAGAAAATAGTGTCCGTAATCCAGGGGGGCTGAACGTTGTCTCGCCGGCGCGCGCCGGGCAAAACGATCTCCACACAACCCCCGATGGGATACTCTTACAGCTAACACTCTTATACTACACAATGCCCTAATAGGCAGCTAAAACTTTCCCGGCGCTTTTCAAAGCGAACACACACGGGTTACAAGTCCGTACCCCGACCGGAGCCCTAGTAGGTGCAAAACGAAATCTCGGTCCCAATATGGGTAGGTAACTTGCGCGGCACGTCGCTACAGAAACACACGAACTTGTCTCACGGCTGCTTACGGCCAACTGGTCGCGATGTCGCGCGGGCGGCGGTTGGCGCCGACCCCACGAATCAACGTGAATGAATGAATCACGCGCGGCGTGAACAATATTTGAATTATGAACTTATGCCTGAACGTATAATGATACAATGTATGCCATAGTCACCTTTAAAAATAAAACTTCTGTATCCGGGTGTTGCATAATGACCATTATGCAACACCCGGATACAGCTGTCACTCATTATAAAACACTTATATTTCTTAATTTTACAGTCTCCATGGCAACCGTAGGCTTTAACGGCCCTGACTTCCAACTCTTTCATGCCCTTCTTTAGCCGGCAACAATCAGAAACTTTTTTAAAATTAGAATTTTGAATTTAGAAGGAATAGACCGTATACACCCACTTGCAGGAAGCTCCATTAAAGTTAATGCTTCATTAAGTCTATTGCTGTCACTTTTCGTTGTCAAGAAATAAAAAGTGACAGCAATAGATTTAATGACGCATTAACTTTAATGGAGCTTCCTGCAATTGGGTAATAGACTCTTATGAGTGGGGTTTGGCACCAATTCACATTTTTTTATTAATATTGATTTGCTTTATTTTTTAAATATATAATAAATGTAATGAGTGTAGATAAAGTAGTGTATGAGACTGCACATAACTCGGTATTAAAACACTCGTGGAATACTATTAAAAAACTCGCCAGGGCTCGTTTTTTAAACTCCCACTCGTGTTTTAATACCCCTTATTATGCGACAGTCACATAAACTACTATTATGGTCCCAATGACGAGATAAGTCTCATATTATATTCTACTAGCGCTCCGCTCGTGGCTTCCTCTGCGTGGGCCCCTTTTTTACCCCCTTAGAGGGGGAATTACCAAAAATCCTCTCTTAGTGTTCCCCAACACTCCCCAAGGAATAACCTAGATGTTAAATTTCAGCTTCTTGCGCCCAGTAGTTTCAGCTGTACCTACGTTGTGTGTCAGTCAGTAACGCAAAAGTTTTATACAACGTGGTACAGATTGTGCTCATGAATAACTATGAACAACTTTTATTATTATGGAGCCAACTCTGCAACTCAACAAAAAAACAGCTGTTTCATACATTCCGGTCGAGTAGGTATTGACAATTTGTATGAAACAGCTGTTTTTTTTTCGCTTTATCTATTTTTCTCAACAGTATTTAAAAAGTGCAACCGTTGCAAGTATAATTAGCAGTACCAAAGCCATCTTCTATCTCACTCGTTGCACTTGTACGCAAGCGGCCGAGAAATAATAGCGGGCCATGGCAGTACCTAACCAAGTGGACCGTGCCATTTATAATTTATACTGTTCCCCACGTGACCTATATTGCCAATATTGCCATAAAACATATTTTAGTTACTGGCTCAAAAGAGGGGGCATTATATCCTGCCCACTGTCCTGTAAAGCTCTCATTAAAACTGACTGAGATAAAATTATATCGTATCACTTATCGCTACTCTGTAAGTTCAATTTTGTAATAACAAATTGTAATTACGTAACGTAACTCAACGTAAATAAAGATTATAAATAATCAAACTGTAGCAAAAGCTTAAAGTATCATGCAGATTAGTTTGCTTCCTTATCCTGGTCAGTTACTAACCCACAATTTGAGCTTTTGGCAAACTACATAGGATCGCTACAAAAAACTGTTTGTGTTATGAGCCAGTTAGCAGGCCAATCAGTAGCTTTCACCTCTTAATTAACCTTAATAGTTATAGAATTTTTGTAGAAAAATAGAAACATAAGTATTTTCGTATGTTTAATCGTTTTAAACTGTAAATAAAATCTCATTCAAGCCCCTTCAGAAGACCGCTAATGGAATCCGTAGCCATATTGTTCTGACGTGCTAACCGTACAATATTTTTTTGCTTGGATCACAGTCCATCTGCGAAACTGAAAGTGGAAACTGTCGTAATTATGACATTGTTCAGTTGGAAAAACGCGAGCGTGCGAACCGAGGGAAACCTGCGCTTGCGCGGACAAGGGTGGGGCGGCTTCTTTCAAGTGGGGAAATAGCGCAGTGTCACTTCTTTGGCACGTTTTTCATCTTCGAGTATAGTAATGTAAACAAGCATGTTTGCTTAAGAAGGCTACAGGCGAAGGCTTGGTAGCTAGGTGATTATACTTCTTGCATTCGTGAAAGTAGCCACGTGAAGTAACCGGAGAGGTTTTTTTTCTATCTGATTGGCGAGAACTAAGAGAGGCTATGCCCAGCAATGGGTTGAAAAAGGCTATAGATGACGGTGATGATAAAAAAAACTTATTTTACTTACTAAATGTGCATTCTAAGTGGGATCTTGTTTGAATAATTACATAACGGCACACAAAAGCTCCGTAATGTGAATAACATTAGGAATCTATTGCAAAATCATATAAATATATAATCTCTGTTTCCCAAAGGTTGACTGGCAGAGAATACTTTTAGTATTAAGTCCGGCTTGTATATTTTACTATGTGTATTTTGTACAAAATTTAAATAAATAAAAAAATAAATAAATAAAATTCTTACAAACATAAGCATGAGCAGATAAATCGCCGTAGCTTAATAAATAAAAACGAGCGTATTCCGTAATGCCAATTAAAAAGATTATTAACGATATCTGGATACTTACAATCACTGTGAAATATAGAACGATGATAAAGTGAAACAAACAAGCAGAATGATAATTCAAGTGTTCTTCAAATAACAACTACATGTCTATAAAAAAAGAACGTATCAACAGCTTTAAGGTCGTCACAGACGGTGAAGATACTATAATATTTTATCTTAACATAGAATATCGCTCGCCATATAATTCAATGGACCATCACACACGCCGAAGATAACATATATTTTCATATTAAGTATCTTAAGATGCTGGGCGATACGGCAAAATATATATTTCGTATGTTAAGATACGGAAATATATATTTTGCATGTTAAGATACTATCTTAACATGCGAAATATATATTTTGGATACGAAAAGATGTGTATACAGGTTGTCCCGTTTTCGGTGCTGGGCATAGAGAGAACTAGCGGCCCGCCCCGGCTTCGCACGGGTGGACATTTTTTTTTTAAACATTTTGGGATAAATACGAAAAAGTCAAAACATTTGTAACGATGCCGTTTCGTTCCAGTCATTATGGATGGTTAGAAACTCCATAGTGGCTGGAAAGTTTTATAGTTTTACGTACTGGCCATCAATTTTATGCTGTACCACTGTTCTTTCGTAATTCTTCGCTCCACGTGCCCTATTCAGCATTTTGATTCAGTCCTACCAGAACAATCAAGCTGAACAGAGCGTACCAAAAATTTATAAGTGAAATGTAATAACTATTAAATAGCCAATTAATTAATTATAGTAACAGTTCCTATTCTTCATATTCTTTCATATTTCTAATCCTACTAATATTATAAATGTGAAAGTTTAGATGTTTGGATGTTTGATAGTCAATCACGCCAAAACGGCTGAACGGATTTGGCTGAAATTTGGGACACTGATACTTTGTAGCCTGGACAGGAACATAGGCTATTTTTTATCCCGGAAAAATGTCACATTCCCGCGGGATAACTTCGTGTAGTCCACGCGGGCGAAGCCGCGGGCGGAAAGCTAGTTTACAATATTTGATAAAACAACTCTCCAAGTGCTGAAACAATCTTTTATTCTCTACAACATCTTCTAATTGAATACTATGCGGTGACTTCCGACGTTCCGGCTAGTGTACCGCTGGCCGACGAGGGGGTCCCGTAACACATTCATAATAAACGAAGAGTAAGTTTACACCTAGTTTAACCAAAAAGTTTGCTTAGAAATAATGACGCTTTGAAACGTCAAACGTAAGGAGTAGGTACCTACCTAATGATGATAGTATGATTTTCTATCCAAACTGATCTAGAGTTCGAATTAGCTATAGCAATTTTTATATCAAATTCCAGGTCAGAATCATCTTCTGATGAACTGTCCAATAAGTCTAATAGCAAATCCGAATTGCTCATTTTTGATCACCCTGTATAAGATGGTTTACAGAATATTCGTTCGCTACCTAGGACGGATATCAAGAGAGTGAAAAGATTCCAAAATATATCGTATCTTAACCGTGTGTGATAGTTTAAGATGCTATAATATTTTATCTTACGATATCTTAAGATAAAATATTATAGCATCTTCACCGTTTGTGACGCGCTTTAAAATGATACTTAATGGCAGCAATGTTTGTCATATTGCTTAAATCAATTAAGTACTTATGAATTACAATTAAGAACTTAAAACAGGTGCATCAATTAATAGGCTACCTATATAAAGGACAGATTGACTAAAGCAACCCCCATTTCACTGGGAAAATAAAAACAAGCCCGATAAAGGGTCCTTAAATTCCCATAATTCCTAGGTAACGAGTTAGTATCTTAAGAGAACTGCGATTCATATTTATTTAAGACTTGTTGTAAATATTAACCTAACAATTAGACGGACTTCTAACATCTTCAGTAACTGCTACGTCTTGGCTATTTCAATTGCAAGCCTATTCGCGTAAATGCAGCTATCTTTGTGCAATCTGCACATTTGAGAAAGCTCTCTCTTTTCACTTCCGTTCAAGTATTTCTGCGATCTTTACGGATATAGGTTTTCTAAAATAAACCGTTATTATGCTAGATTTTGGATTAATACGAGGATAATTCATTTTAAAAGAAGTAAATATACTTAATAACACAAAGTCTTGTTAGTTACACCATTTATAACTCAAGAACGGCTGGACCAATTTTTATGATTTTTTTTAGATTTGTCTTCGTCTGGAAAAGGATAATATGTATTATGATATTTATTTATCAATAAAAAAATGACCATTATAAAATCATAATCTACCTATGCCAAATTCCATTTTCATTGGTCCAGTAGTTCTCGAGATTTTGTGATAAGTGCATGAGTGACCTTTCGGTTTAATTTTAAAAATGAACAGTATAAATGTTACGCAGTATTGTTGAAATAAAAGTACTTAGGTATTGACTATGTTAAACTTTCACAATTTCTTTAACAAAACTTTTCCTTCTTTTTTCCTTAAAGCAATCTCTATCCGCACTCGAGAACGAACGTACAAAATATTTGCAGGCCCTTGAAGGTACAGGTGATAAGGATCAGGAGGAGGCTCCTTATCCAAACAGTCTAGACAAACACTCTACTTGATAAGCTAACCGACCCTGACTGCATATCCTGGACACTCGATATTTGCAGCTATTGCTAGCTGGCGATATTTGATGAATCAATGGACTGTAGACCTTACTTGCGAATAATAGTGTAGATTATAGTGACCCTGAGTGATATTATTAGTGTTACGGGTTCCAATTTAGCTTTATAGTCAGATAACTGTGCTTAAAAAGGTTTTAAGAACTCTTTTTGTCGGTGCCTAATTTGCTAAACCAGTACCGTCGACATCTTATTAGAGTAATTGTTTTTGTAACAAATCCTCATAAGACTTTACAAAGATAACCTGTTTGTCAAAACATCTGACTGACTAGAAACGTCTCGTTGCGTCGTGCAATGCCTCGCAAAAACGTTAACACAAAATAAAGGTCTAATAGACGATAGTATTAACGTAAAAACGCAACATATACCAGCTCCGCAGTTGACCAGGCATATCTAAAAATATATAAAAGCAGAAATTAAAAAAAGACGTCTACCACCGACCAGTCTTCCTGTGCTAATCGAAGCCAATTACAACTAATGTGTGCGCGTGTGTGTGTGCGTGTTTGAGCGTGCGTGTGTGTGTGTGTGCGCGCGGGCGCAGCGTAGCCTTGAATCCGTACGTCGACTGCACTTGTGCAGCGCTGCGTTCGGATTCGCAACGCTGTGCTAGATAGAGCTAACAATAATATTGCGCCTTGACGACAAAATAGGAAACTATTATCTTTTTACGATAATTATATTATACATACTATTTGTAAAAAAGATGATTTACATAATATAGTCTTCGTTCGTTTGCAATACAAAAAATGAATAACCTGAATCAATAACTAGATACCTACTGGATTTGAAATAATATTATTCTGGCCCGCGCCCGGAAAATTGAAAGCCATATTAAATTATTCTCAAATTCTTAATGACATAGGTATTAAATTAAAGTCACTTTGATTCTTCATAAAAATAATAGAGGCAAGGTCGTTAATAAAATCTAATTAGGAAAATCTTATAAGAAAATTAATATCTGTGAAAATAATTATGTTCTCTCGAGATTTCAGTGGAGATTTTTTTTATAAAGTATTGCATTGCATATTCGTATGTACTTTCCGAACACACTCAATTTGCAACACCTCCGTTCTACAGTTGCGCGCGCATCTCGTTTCTCGCAACTGCGCCATCTCGCTCTAGCACATTCTAGAAGAGTGTACGTCCATCTCGCTCTCTCTAGCAGATAATTGGCGCCGCAGGAAGCGCGGAGAGATTGATGATCTAAACTTCGGATCGATAGTTGGATCCTTTTTATTTCATTTTTCTCTTTTATAGCGGATTCCGTTGCTTCTCCGACTCTTGCGTTTTATGAGAATCTTTCCTTATGCAAAAAGAAGTCTTAAAATATGACAATAATGTTTTTACTTATACACAGAGTCGGTGAAGATAACCCTGGTTATAGAGACTTCTCCATACTTTACAAAATGTTAGTTATAGTAGGTAACACAAGTTTTTTTTTTAATCTTTGTATGAAAGAAGTTTCATAGATACGTCTATCAATAGAGTCTCGAGTCTCGACAGATAATAAAGTAGTATTAGCTTTATATTGCAAATTACGAATCTTTCTCTTATAAGACTGAAATTTTAAGGCGATGATTCCCGAACGAAATAGGCACGCACGCTTGCTCGGCCGCGCGCGGTACACTTCACGCGGACGCAGCGGCAGCCGGCAGTGAACTGTGAACTCGCGAGCGCCCCGCGAATCGAATATCACTTAAATTTCAATTAAATAATAAAAAAATTAAACTTATGACGGCCGGAATCCCTCGGCTATTCAAAGACAAAAAATATTTTCGTATATTTTTCATTAATTAAAACCAAGTATACTGCAAGTAATAGGATATTTGGATTAAGATTAGACGGATGTTTAGGATTTTACTTGACACAGTAAAATATAACCAATAAAAAAAACGACCGGAAGCACTAGATAAATAACTGTAAAACAACATATAAGTATTTTTCCAAATTTTAAGTAGGTATTTGCGAGTAATCCATAACTTAAAATACCCTATTTTGGGGAATCCCAGCCTTAAACTATGTAGACATATTTTTTTTATTGGGCTTAGCATTAATAGTTACTTCGTTATTGATACATTCTTAACACATTAATTCCAACAACGAGCTTTTTTACCTTCTGTGACAAACAAAGCTTACACAAACAGCCGAAATAACCTTCCAATGCCCCGGGCACCGAAGTTACACACGGAATAGCATTTGTCAGTGACGTCACATCCGCTGCCCTTCAGCAGTCCTCGCAGGCACAAAGCCTAGGTACAGACCTAGACTTGGCAATAGGCACTAAAAGATAAGCTAATTTCCGTCATTTCTTTTATTGGTCTTTGCAATGCGTGGGCTGCGTTGCGTCATGGCTTGTTACCATTATTTTTGTTTGATTTTTTATACAATGGGTTTGTCCACAAGTCCAGCTATTTTATTATGACCTTGTTCCCTTTTTTCGTAGCATTATTTTCTTAGATACAAAGACTTAAACAAGTTAAAGAATTAAGATATCTAGATGCAAAATATATCAAAACTTCTGTGTCTGAAATTGTGAGAGGTCAGAATATAATCAAAATTGATGTACTTGAAAAATGGAAAATGAAGTATTTTCGAAATTTTTCTTAAATAAGTACTTCATTTGCAATTTTTCAAGTATAAAAATTGCATTGTGAATGCAAGAAAGTAAAAATTTAAATAAAATTGATGTATCTATATTCTAACTTAGATATCAAAATATAAAGTAAAAATCAACAACAAACATCATTTATCTGGTTATCTGGTTAAGTACATTTCTTGTAAAACATTTCTCGTTCTGAAAACCTGTCTTTCCGGCTCCTGGATAGAATTTTCTAGCGCGCAACTATGTAACACGGGCGTCCCATTCCCCCACCATTCATCCCTGTCGGGTAAAAAGAAGGTTTTATTAATCTTCCCGAGAAACCTTGACCCTGCCCGCTGGGACGTCCGTTACATATTCACCACTGATAACTCTACGCTTGAAAACGCTGTTTTACTTAAATAAAACAGTCGTCTTAAAAAAGGCGAACACAAATTAAATAGGCAGAGAGATAACAGACTGAAAAGAATTAGGATTGCCAGTCTTCTTCAAAGTAATAACGTTTTAGTTTTTCGTGGTAATTATCACTGTTAATTATCACATTGTCGTTTTTCACAATGTGATAATTAACACACATACTATGGACATGACATATTATGGATCATGCAACTCAGCAGCTTTAAACATTAAAAACCCCATTTCGAAGTACCTCAGTCTAAAATTTGAGAAACACTGAAAGTTCGTAACCAAAGTAATCCTTCAGCGTTTTGTTTAGAGAAGTAATGGATTTGACTTTGAATAGCTGGTAGACAGTTGTCGGCAAGGGGAGATCCTTGGGCTGTCGCACGGCAGATGTTCCAGAAGTTGCTAACTTTCGGATTGGGACAATCGCCGACAAGCGACGAACTGAGACATCTTGGTTACCGCTAAAGTTTTTACCGCCCAAAGCTACAGTTAGTTTATCTAAACTTTCAGAAACCGAGTTGAAGCTTAACGAAAAATATTTTGTTAAAATGATGGAGGGTAGTTACATTACACTAGTCTCTGCAAAACAAACAAATATTCAGCTATACATATAAAAAACCAATTTAGATTAATTAATTACAAAAACACATTTTTGCGTTCATTGATTAATAGAATATTATCTTTTAATCAATGGAATTAATGTTGTAATCTAACAGAAGCTAACTTATCTGTTGCATTCTTTCTTAAGTTTAGCATTATTTGGACTAATTTCAGTTCAGCATAATTAAATTATCAAATGATAAGATTCAATCAGCTATATTACGAACTAGCGACAGCCTGTTACTTCGACTTCGTTGAAAAAGTCTACCAAATGCAATAAGGATGGATAGAAAATTGTGATTTTATAAATACGACAACAGAGATTATCCCATCCCGAAATCTTCATTTTTATTATAATTAACTCACGATAACTTTGGTATTGACATTGTCGAGTTAAATTGTTATTTAAAACGTTCTTATTTTTGCAGTTACATAAGCTCGCGGGTTCGATGCCCCGATCGGCGATGTGATAGCGCCGTGACCCCTCGCCGATAACGCATTTATCTGAACACACCCTGCCACTGCGCAACATCTAAGATTCTGATTAGAAAACATTTAATGGTACGAAAATTGGTGAAACGATTGTCTTTCACACTCTTATAGAAGATAAATAAACTTGACTACATCCTAAATAAATAAAGATTTTACCAAGAAACGTTTGTTGAGTCTAGTTTTCTAAATGACAATGATATTTTTGTATACTGCTGTTTATAAAAGATAATTCTAAGAAAATCCTTACTAAAATAATAGTAAACACTACAACAGAACTAGATTTTCACTTATCATTAAAATAAAGCTTTTAGGGATAACAAACCCTCATCTTTTCTATCTCAAACACATATTTTCTTTTTTATCTATGGAAGAATCTTTTGTTTTAAGATCTTTGCTAAGAAATGTTGGTATTATAATATTCGTGGACTATTTCCTTAAAGTGAATGGTATAAGACATGATTGTCAGTGTAGCCTCGTACGGGGTTGCCCCTTCTACTCGGCAGCATTAGGAAATAACATACGACCATCGCTGACGTCAACTAATGGTTTGTTCGCATCTCATTACTGATAAGATTCTCTTTTTTGTATTAGAAAAGATTTAGGAAGCTTTCGGTTGTATTGAATTGAATAATACAATACATAACATAGTTTCGATCCCTTAGTACTTAAACACAAATAACTTTTGAATTGTCAACATTTTCACACTTTACCTTTTGCATTCACAGTGCAATTATTAGTATGCATTTGTCACACCTTTTGTCCTGCTCAGCGTGCCCTTCATCTTGCACACGCGAGGACCTCTATAACGCCACTGAAAACGCTATACGTGTGGCGCAATTTTGGTCTAACAAGATCTAAAGCCGAACGATCGACACGCTAAGAAGAAGAAGTATTGAAAATATGGAAAATGAAGTATTAGAAAAATCGACCCGTGTCTCAACAGCTCCGATGGGACTACATTACTACTCAATACACTTTAAGTACGAGGTTTTTTTTTTGCACAAACAAATTTTTTCTGTAATCTTGTGGAATAGAATAGAATGTATTTATTTGCACTTGATTAGGGTAACATATTATAGGTACCAGATGTCATACATTTTGTAGCTTCTCCCATTCAGCCAACGATAGCATGCAAATCTTACACTAAGTAATTTTACTATAAAATTATTATCTAGGTACCAAGAAGTTTACAAATTAATAATACTATTGTTAATCATTACAATAACACAGTCGCACTAAATACATCTGTGACACGACACAGTTCTGACAAACTCAACTAATGTCTAATCTGTGGTCAAACTTTGTGCGTCGTCCATTTTGGAAATAGATTTTTAACCGACTTCAAAAATTGAAAAGGAGGAGGTTATCTATTCGTCGCGTTTATTTCTTTTTTTAACCGACTTCAAAAATTGAAAAGGATTAGGTTATCTATTCGTCGCGTGATGAAAGCTAGGTGCTTCCCGTAAATAAAATAAATTTTAAACATTCATCAATACTAATATTATAAAGAGGAAAAATTTGATTGTTTGTTTGTTTTGTTTGGCTCCGAAACTACTGGAGCGATTTCGAAAATTCTTTGGCCATTAGAAAACTACATTCTTCCCAAGTGACATAGTCTGTATTTTATTCCGATATTCCCACGGGAACGGGTAACACGCGGGTTAAGCCGCGAGGATCCGCCAGTTATAAAATATACCTATATGAACTACTCAAAACACAATTGATAAAAACAAAGACTCAAATGTGATTTCTACCCATATTATGTTCATAAAAGCTTTAAGATTTCCTTGACGTGGGGTACGACAACGTTGGAAAAAGCAAATCGACATAACATAAGAAAACTAAAATATAATTATTACAGTTCCATTCATGAATCATTAATTAATGAAAATATTAAAATTTTAACTTTAATAAATAAAGGCGCCATGTTTATTAAATACAGGGTGTCTACCATCAACTCTTATTGCGGTTTTGTTTAGGACCTAAACTGATCTGCTTCGCTTATTCGTACCACGACAGCTTAATATCAATGACAGCGATTCAGTGATCATTCAATGACATTTCACAGCCGCTAAGCTGTCAGGAACTCTTATTTGACTTATAACTCGGCCAACCTAACATGACACCTGCAGGTTATACCCGTCCCTCTCACTCTCCGGGCATGACAGAATCGAGTAAAAGAGACGGGTAGAAGAAAAAGGACACAAATCGTTCGGTCATTCACATTTAGCAATTCATTTGCGATCCAGTTTTTAGAAGGTCAGAGTACGAAAGAAAGCAATTCATTTTAGGAACCAATTCTGCATCGCGCTATTTTTGAATCGCTGTCTTAAAGTTGATGGTAGGCACCCTGTTCTGTGTAATTATTTGTTGGTTGGTTCAAGATGTTTTTCCGGGAATAATTTTGAGGGGCGATATTCATATCGATTCTGTGCTCTAGAGCTCTAAGGATTTAATTTCCTGGAAAGGAACTATTAGTGTACAGTTGAAGACTAGGTTAGAAATTTTCCAAAATTAACAAATGAAGAACTAGAATATATATGTCGCAGGCGGATGGTTGAATCCGGCAGATGGTTAAGTATGGCAGCATGTACCCCTCGGAAATCCTGTAGAACACGCGATAGGTTAGAAATTTAAATTTCGTGTTTTTTTTTTTGTGACTCCGTCAACCTATATGGGAAAATAAAATAGCTTACGGAAAAAAATATCAGCCTAGGCGTTTAATTGAATGGCGCATTTAACCAGTTGGCTGCGACATATACACCATCCTCCAGAAAAATCCTCGTTGCTTTTCAGCAAGAAGAAGATGAATGCCTCAGTGGTGCCAATGATAGCATATAGATGCCAGGAATGTGGCAATAAAAAAATAAAACCAATTTTTGGCGTTGTATTAATATTCTATCTGAAAGACACGCGTTAGATTCTATTTAAAAATAGGTCCACGCTTTAAATCATAGACGTCGAGTGTTACCTACTCCTTCAATCTTGAAAATGATTAAAAAATATTTGTTATTGAGCATTTCTATGTGTCAAACAGTAAAAAAATGGTATCTGTGGCGGCAATGCCAAGAGAATGATGTGTGAGGTCAGGAAAAGGCTTATCATCTGAATACAACGCTTCCATGAATGGCCGACCGCACGACAAATCGCGCTATAATTATTTCATAACATATAAACATAAATAAACGCCGTAACGAGTTTACTGAGAAATACACAATTAATTCATCGCAATAAAGTTACTAAAATTAAACAAAGACAACTTGCGCACGCGTATTTTATTTTAATAGTAAGTAATAAAAACCACACGATCTTAGCAACTTGTAAAATTAAGACACTGTTTATTTTTAACTTGTTAATTTAGTCACTTATGCAAAAAGTCGTATGCCAGTGCGCTACAATTTCCCTAAAATTTTCATTGAGTGTAAGTTATGTAGCTATTACATCACACCCAATTTATTTGACTATCTTACGCAAAAGAAGGAAACATCGCAATGTAAATAATACTTATTTTCGATAAAGCATTATATTATAACTGGCCAGCGCTGGATACAACGAATAAGAATATAATAGGTACTTAACGATTCAATTTATGTTATTTTCGTTACGTTTGGAGTTACAAAGTTGATAAACATTATCTTTTTTCTGTCACAACCTCCGTAAAAGTACAAATAATTTATTGCAGAGTCGATAACAATGCAATAACATTTATTTATTTTGGCAAATTGCTTAATCAATAATTTTTATGCTCTAGTTGAGCACATAACTAAGGGGTTTTGACAGTTCTGAGACAATAGCACTAAAACCGGTCACTTCCTCATTGCTTAGTAATATGGTAAATACAACATCACAATATAAATACATGAATAATACAAGCGGGACGAACTTACTCGCTCCACACATACGTGTGGAAACAAAACCGTAAATCTCACAATCTGAACCAGTCATGCAAGAAACAAAGCATGCGCTGATTAAAACACTACAACCAACAACAATGTGTCGGAAGTGCGACAACTATATTTACGAGTGTCAATACGATAACAGCATGGTGCCCAACTCGGAATACTTCCTCGAACATACTGCATACTGCGCTGCGACCATCGCGCGCCACCGAATTATCTACTCAGCCCAAACAACACCCATTGACATTGGCTCTACATTTGTACGCGAGCCGCCAGCCATGCCTGACCCCCTCCAACGCTGGCGACCCACCGAACGCCCGCGCAACTTACGCTGGCCGAGTCACTGTGTCACGTGGTCGGCGCGCGCGCAACTTATTTGTAAAGTCGGTCAATGCCCCGAGCGTTAGATAAAAAACATACAAATTGTTTACGTGGTTCGTTACGCAAACCGGCGATTCGATTTTTCCTTACGTTCCGGTTTTTGATAATCGTTATGCTATACTGTTTATAACAGATTCAAATCGGTTTTGCGACGCTACAAAAACTGCAAGACATCATTAGGTAATTCGATAGGAAAAAACAAACTGTTACATTCAACCTTCGGCCGTGTAACTGTTCGTGATATCCGAGTACGAAAATAGAAAAATATAATTTAAGAAAAAACAATAAGCGAATAGAATCGAATCAATCGAGCCCGTCGTTCCAGTGAAAACCTGTTAGGTAACTCGGGAAATGAAGGAAAGCTCCGCTACGAAAGTGGAAAAAGCTCCACGCACACAGAGACGCAACACACACGGGCGCACGGCTGGTAGTGTGCGCCGCAGGCACACTAGCGCGCGGTACGAAAACGAAAGTGCCGAGCGGCGCCGAGCGCGCCCGAACCGAGCTCACGGAGTCAGTGGAACTCATCGCCGAAACTGGGACATCAGTCCGCAATTCGACGCGATCGCCGGCGGACGCGGCGTGCGATTACAACACGACTCGTTACGCTGTATGACATAACTGAAACTGGTGATAATGGTGCAAGTGTAGATGGTAAACATGATGGCTGTGGCGCGACCGGCGAGTACGGGCCCGGAACCTCGGCGCTCCCCCGCGGCGGACCGGCGGGCGCTGAGCGCGGACGCTGAGCCCAGGACCCTGGCCGCCAGGAAAGTGTACCCTGACGAGCGCACAGAGCGAACTGAGCGAGTGGAACGCCGCTCACCTTCCCCGAAACCTGATGAGGACGCTCCTCTGGACTTAACAGTGCGAAAGGAAATAACTGTATGTGACTTCGCGCGACACCCGTTTGTGGACCCTGCGGACTATGTGAGGGCTCAGGTGATGCTGCGCCAGTCGCGGGACTACCTGGCCACGGGCCGGGACTCCGGCACGGAGTCGGATGACTCCGCCGGCCGGCTCAGCCCTGGCGACCCAGCTGTCACCGGCAAGGCTTACAAGAAGTCCCTCATGAAGAGATACAGTAAGTGTTTATGTTGATAAATAATAAAAAAGAACGCCCGCCGCCGGTCGGACTCGCTGTAGATAAGAATACTTTGTTTTCCTTTTATTACCCGTCTTTTTAAATTATTTAATTTAATATTAAGTAGGTAATACAAGTTATTTAATATTTTTTTATAACCTAGATTCTTGACAAAAGTCTAGAACGATATTAATAGAGCAAATTAAAATTCTTTGCTACAAGTGGTTAAACTCGATAAAATGAAAACTTTTTTCGCTTGTCGTCTACGGGGCTACGCGCTACGGCGTAGCATCTACGGGCCCTTCCGAGTCGGCGTTAAGTTTCAATAAATCGTAGTCGGTTGTCTTCTGCAAATTGCAATTGCAAGGCTCGCTCTGCAGTAAGACGCAGTTGCCGGCGCACATTTACAGATTCAATTAAAACTTTTCCAATTAAAATGCAACTGTTGTTTGTTATTTGTGTCATCGATCCATCGACTTTGTGTCTATGTTATTTTTTTATCCTATTGGTTTTTTATCTTGTTACTCGGCTGTGTGAATTTGATATTTGGTATACAAACTGCTTCGTATTTAAATGACTTGTATTATCACCATGACACACAAAGAGCCATTGACATGACATTTCGTTCACATTTTCAGTAAGAATAACTAAAATGATTTTTTCAGCTTTTGATCGTTATTTTTCTTTTGTTTTTTGTTCCTGAAAAACTTAAATGTTATTTTTCAGCTTTTGATCGTTATTTTTCTTTTGTTTTTGGTTCCCGAAATATAGGGCAGAAGCCCCGGTTTTGGCCACTTTTGCTCTAATAGTTTTCTAAATAACTTTTCGTCATTTTTACCAAAGGAAATTAAAATAAGTTATTTTAAGGTAATCGTTGGATTTCTCGTGGTACGATTTTTTTCAATAAATGCCATTTCCTTTTATAAAAAATTTCATACGAAAATTTTAAGAAATTTGTTATGGACAAAAGGTTTGTAACCTTTGTTTTTTACAATTAAATTGTTGTTTTGTAATTGATTGGTTTCTAGCGCATTATAATATATTATATATATATATTGATATACCCTGAGTTTGGTTTTGATTTTTCGCTATAGGTACTTACAAAAATGTGACTATCAAAAGTGGCCAAAACCGGCGCATTTGGCACCTCTCACACATTTTGTGTTATAAGCAAAAAATATTTTACTTTTTTAAATTTTAAAAATGTAAGTACCTTTAAAGTTTGATTAATTCTCTTTATCATAAGAAAATCATTTGTTTGTGTTTATCAAAAACATATTTCTTGTTTCTTTCTCCTTTCTTTCTTTCTATAATTTAAGATATAATTTGTGTCTTAAATACCTAAGACCTTTTGAGTGGTCACACTGGGGTGGAGACCCTACTTATTTTATTATACTTTCCGTAGCTGTACGTTTCAATGACAATACTAAATTCAAACATTTAAAACGGTATTAAGCAATATTGTTTGTGTCGGCTATAAATTGAAACAAACAAGGTACTACCGGTAGTTGTGTCATTAAGTATGAAGTTTAGATAAAGATGAGCTTATTTCCTTTTCTTTAGTATGAGGATCTTCATCGAGCTTATTTTGAACGAACAGAACCAACCCTTGCGTTATTCACAAACCCTTTGCGACAAAGTTCGTCATTTTAGATTGATATTTAAACTATTCGCCTCTTTCACTGTGAAAATATAGTAGGGACTTAAAATTAAAAGCATTTAGTAATGTGACAGTCAAATTCAAATTAAAGTTAAGGCGCTACTCGAAAAAAGTATGGACTTTTTTATATAAAACTTTAGGACGGTTAGAGTTGTAACAAATCTGGTAATAAGATATATATTTCTTCATACCTTTATATAGTCTACTTATTCGTATAGTTTCAGAAACACGATTTTATGATTTTGCCTCGACACTTTTTCTTTTCGAAAAGACCTCAAAAAAATAGAAAAATTCAAGATTATTCTTAAATGGGGTTACATATACTGTTGGAAATTGGTTTAATTAGTGTACAGCAATAATATTTAGGATCGTGTAGAAGCATTTTTAAATATCGCTATAGTTTTTTAATACGAAGTGATTTTGTGTTTTTTTTGCCTAATCTGCAAAATCGGTCTCACTCCCGCGCGCGTCGTCGTTTTCTCGTTGCTATCTCGCTTCAGCACAATTTTGCCGAGTATCGCCTTAAGAGATTCTTTATACACGTTAGTAAAATGACGTTTCAATGTTGTAACGTTTTCCATCTATTTGCGGAATGACAGGCAATCGGGAATGTCCAAGTGTTTACTCACATTTCCTAGCTCACAATGCACTATTGTCTGGGTCTGGAGTAATTCCGACGTTACTATACTGTAATCCCATTAAATTCCTACATACATGTTATAATTGGTATGTACAAGGTGAAAGAAAGAAATCATTTATTGCTTTAAATGTGATCAGTACAAGATGTCAACATTAAAGTATAGGTTCACACTTCACAACATTAACCAAATTAAAATTGGTGTGAGAGAGGCCTAATTTAATTACAAAGGACGAAATTTATGGTAAGAAGATACAATGGGGCTGGCGTATCCATATGGATAAAAGCCCCAAAATAAATAAAGAAAAAAAATGGTAATCAACAATGACATAAAAAGTGAATAAAACGAAGAAACGAAAAGGGATAACTATTTGAGCACATGTGTTATTAAAAATAGTTTCCAAGTCTGGTTGTGCCTCCGTCTGATTAAAATTTTAATTTTAAGTCTACTTTAATCCTAACCGTTCCTGTTCCAGCTGGAATATCAGAATGAAATATAGCCTATATTACTCGGGAATACAGTAACTTTCTATTGGTGAAAGAATGTTTTAAATCGGTTCAGAAGTTGTGAGTTTATCATAGAAGACAAAACAAAAAAGGGTTCGATTCCCGAACAAGACAAATATTTGTGTGCATGAACATTTCTATTTGTCTTGGTCTGGGTGTTTTCTGTGTATATTATGTATGTATTTAGAAACAAAAAGTATATATTTATCCGTTATCTACTTTCCATAACACAGTTTTTTAATGAAAACAACTTATTAGCTAGATAACTGGTGTGATTGCAAAAAAAATCTTTCCCTTTTATAATATTAGTAAATTATATAACTTTAAGCTTTACCTTTTAGCCTAATATAATTACTTAGATATACTGCCAGATATCAAAGTAACACTAATAATTTTTATTTTTATGTAAGTACCCGTCACTGATGTCACTAATGTGCTCAACTGAAAACCAGTGCTAAGCTTTGCTCGCTGCGTATTCTGAGTTGGATCACAGATAATATAATACTATACTAGTGTTGGATGCAGTTTTGGTATCACGCGTCGGTACACAGAGTTAAATGTAAAAAGTATAAGTTAGTGTCTATGTTTGTGTTTTGTGTAATTGGGTAGGTACTCGTTGTGTGTGTTGAAATAAATTACTTTTCCTTCTTTTCTTTCTGATTTTCCGCCGAACATCTAGTATGAAAAAAGTCTTGTTCCGGTAATTTCATTTAGCTACGACTAATAAATTGATCAACTGGCATGATCTTTAAAAAGTAAAGTTCTCTGTCATGGCTAAGACATACGTAATTTGTGGGGGTAGTAATATCTTCACATTGATGAAATTAACGCTATGGCTATACAGCGTGTAAGAAGTATTTGATAAATTCGACGCTTCTCGTAACGACTCCGTAGCTCAGTGGTTAGAGCAGTCGCCCGGATAGCGAAAGGTCGTGGGTTCGAGTCCCATCGGAGCTGTTTGTGAGACGGGTCGATTTTTTCTTTCGGTCTTATATACTTACCGCGATATACATAATGGAAATTGTGTCATCCCACGCAGGCTCAATATATCCATGATATAATAACGATGTTACTTACATCATTTCGCATTCAAGCCTTTTTAGCCCTTTTCAGCTGCGCGGAATACAATTACTGATTATTACAAATTAAAATTAAAAATTCTTCTTATTGTCTGCTTTAGACTTTTTCAAAAACTTTGGAGCGTGAATCACTGCAACGCTTTTGATGTAATTTAGCTACCATTTGTTGATAATTTGGAATTAGCCGAGAAACCTGCTTTATTTTACGACTCTAGGGCAACAGGTCAATATGGAATTCAATAAATGTTTTTATTTGTTTAGTACTGAACTCCTACGATACTCTTAAGATTGCTTCTTTGCATAGTTTGAACAAAGCGTCATGAACATAAACATATTTACTAATTAGATATTCTTAAAAATGGTCTTTTTTTATTATTTTGATGCGTTTGTAATGAATAAGCGAGACAGAACGCGTTTATCAAACATAGTAACTTCAACATAGTAAGCTGCATTTGATTTATATATTTCATGCTAGAAAAGGCTTATAACATATATGTATTACCTAATGCAATTGAACAATTACGTGATATCCAAGAACCCTGATAAATAATCGCCACTAAGCGCACGTGTGTTTCTCATTTGTCATTAATATAATTGTAGTTGAAAAAGAAACAAATAAAAACAAATTATTGTAGAGGCCCAAGATTATGCCTTTTTGTTCAGATAATAAAGTTGATATTTCAATAAACTTAATTCCCCTCAACAAAGTGTCGCTTGCCACTATACTGCATATACCGCGTGCGGTACAGTTCAGTAAAACTGCAACATCGCATACTAATCGCTGTTTGCTAACGCCGAAGTCATTGACACATTGGGGAAAATGCAACCATGTGCACCACTGATAAACGAGTTAGTAGTTAGTACGGCTAAATATAATTTTATTTAACACCTTTATAGAAACGCCTATTTTGAGCGAATCGTTATCTACTATCAAGGAAAAAGTGTTAGTTTCTAATCAGTTTTTAATGCAAAAATAACGTTCAAAATAAATCATTTCACTTAATGGTAAAAGATTCGCTAATGAACCCTAGACATTGTGGACAAACCAGCAGTTCAAATTAAACAACAACGTTTTTCAAAAGCTAACTCGTATTAAGTCATGTTAAAAACAACTCCTTATACATAATTAAACACACAATCCGGTCACCGACCCCAACCTAAACCTCATTAATCGAAACAGAAAAAAATCACGATTAGCCGATGATTGTCCAAACAAACCGATGGGTCGACACGTTCGGTCGCCGCGCTTGCGCCGCTGACTCAGCGCTGATCACATTTCGCGCTAACGCAGGTTCGACGACCGGGCCGCTTCCTAGTACGGCCCGCCCGATTTGGACCACAATGCTGAGCATTCAATTACCTCCGATTGTGACAAACCAGGCCGATAGATCAACCCGAGCGAATTATCATATTCGCAAAACACTCTACCAAATAAAACATCTCATCACAATATTGAACTTTACCCCATCGCAATAAAGCGCAAGAGTAATAAGAAATGTTTGCTTCTTAAAAACTTAAACACCGACCTCCTCGGCCCCGATTTGTAATAAAATCTCTATGTACAGAAAACAGATTAGTGCTCAGCTTTTATACGTACAAACATTTCCTTTAGCATTATTTCAAATTATCCCTTCACATTTGCTTGAAACACAAGAACAGGGTGCCTACCATCAACTCTTATTGCGGTTTTGTTTAGGACCTAAACTGATCTGCTTCGCTTATTCGTACCACGACAATTTAATATCAATGACAGCGATTCAGTGATCATTCAATGACATTTCACAGCCGCTGAGCTGTCATCAACTCTTATTTGACTTATAACTCGGCCAAGCTAACATGTCACCTGCAGGTTATACCCGTCCCTTTCACTCTCCGGGCATGACAAAATCGAGTGAAAAAGACAGGTAGAAGAAATAAGGACACAAATCGTTCGGTCATTCACATTTAGCAAATCATTTGCGATCCAGTTTTTAGAAGGTCATACTACGAAAGAAAGCAATTCATTTTAGGAACCTATTCTGCATCGCGCTATTTTTGAATCGCTGTCTTAAAGTTGATACCATCAACTTGAAGACACCCAGCTACTTATTTCTGACACGCCTCACAAAATAAAGAAAACGAACGTAACGAACGAACGAACGAACGAACATGAATTATCATATCCGTGATATTGGATCAGGAGATGAGACTGTGCTGCATCAAATCCTATACATAACTCGGCAAGCAACTGTTGCATCATAATCATAAGATCGTAATGTAGGCCAGACAGGCGTTTTTCATTAATTTAATAAAGCTAAAACCCAACATGATCAATGTGTGTTGTCATGTCAAGACCGTGGCGTTTCTGTGTCGCTCCCATTCGAGAAATAGATCGATATTAATCGCTGGAGCTGCCCCGAATACCGGCAGCGCTGAATCCATGCTGCCGACTTCTGAGTGCGCAAATAATTGGGTTATTATGAACTTAGACTGCTATCAAATGCAAAGAAATTCAAATAAACTACACAATAAAGAAATAGTAAACCGCCAAACACAAAGAGTTGCTCAACCTCTAAACCCTTTAAGAATGTTGCGAACGTTTGCAAACTTTAAATATATCTCACATTTTTTCCATATATTATCGTCTCGGTACCAATTAGATGATTTCCAAAAAAAAGCCAAAAATGGCCAGGGCAACTTTCCCATGCCAAGAAAGGGTATACAGGAAATAATGTGCGCACGCATCTGCCAAATAATATCGGCTATCACAGATCTCTGGCTCAGGGCTGCCGCCCACACCTTACGAAACACAATAGGCAAACAAAGCATTTTAACGAAATCAGTTCCAAAAAACAAATACTAAGCAATAGGTACTCCTAAAAGACTTTTCCTTAATCAGTATAATTGAAACGTCGTAAAAAAGACAACAATACAATATCTTAATACATTTCAATATAAGCTTTCACAAAACAAAATTTATTATGAGCTTCAGGATATTGTAAATTGAATAAAGAAAGGTCAAAATTTTCTTTTTCAATTCTTAACAGAGCTTTAGTAACCACGACAAATCTACTGAACACGCGAATAAACAAAAGTAAACTCATATTTTCAAATGTAAATCTTATTTTAATTTTTAGTTTTTTGCATTCACAATGCAATTTTTATTACAGAAAAATGGAAAATGAAGTATTTAGAAAAAATCGACCCGTCTCACAACTAGCTAGTGAGGGTAGTAATATCTCCACATTGATGAAATTAACGCTGACTATACAGCGTGTAAGAAGTATTGGATAAATTCGACGCTTCTCGTAACGACTCCGTAGCTCAGTGGTTAGAGCAGTCGCCCGGAAAGCGAAAGGTCGTGGGTTCGAGTCCCATCGGAGCTAGTTGTGAGACGGGTCGATTTTTTCTAAATACTTCATTTTCCATTTTAATGTAAATCTTGTTTTTATCTAACTCGCGGATCCTCGCGGTTTTACTCGCGTAGTAATCAGGGATAATGTATCATTCTAAAAGTGAAAGAATTTTTGAAATCGGTCCAGTAGTTTTTGAGTTTATTCATCACATACATACAAATCTTTCCTCTTTATAAAATTAGTATAACTAGATATAGATTTTACGATGTTTATTAAATACACCATTTCCTTACTTTCTTACCGTACCAACCCTTACGATACCTGCGCGGACGCAGCGCACAGGTCGGATGTGAAAGGTGCGTAAAAAATCTTATTTATGCGTGATCGACGGACGGATGCGTCGCGAGACAATGCACACGTGAGCGGATTAACTCTGATTATTTATAGAAAAAAAATAAAGTCTTTGCTTACATTTCTAGCATAACTATAACGTATAGCACAAGAAAATCTTAGAAGAACGTTGTATCAAGATTATTTAAACAGAATCGGTGAAGTAACATCAAACTAAAATTCAACTAAAGACGATGTCCGACCGATTACAAGCCAATAAAGTTGTCTACATTTTCCGCTATCAAAGTGAAAAATAGATGTAAATCAGGGCGGTGTACAACCTCGTTCCGAACGCTACCGCCTGACAACAAGACATAATTCTGCTCGAACGAACTCTTGAACCAGGACATCATTTAAAGTTCGTTGTGCTCGCCATTTGCATAAATTATATCACTGGCAAATATATATTTGCGCAAACACATGACGCGTGAGTTACCTACTCGATCGCCCCCGACTGATACTGGCTACCTGTTCTTAGAATCTCAAATAATATAAAAACTATAATTTAATATTAATTCAACACAAATTCCCAATCAACATAGCAAACACAAAACAATCAATGAAAGTAAACGCTAAGACTGTAACATTTGGGTTCAGAATTGATGACCTTGCGATTACGCTTACGACTTTTTGGCCCAAAATAAACAATTGAATGTCTCAAAAGGGTAAAGAAGGGTTGTTCTTTTTTTAAATAACTTCCTTCAAACTATTCATCTTTGTCACGCAGCCGTCCACCGGCCGAGACGGAAAGGGACGGCCACATGACACCACTGTCAGGTTTTTTTTTCTAATGCACTTTTAGTATTCAAATGACGTTAGCGCATCCGTTTTTAGAATTACAAAAATAAATAAACGTGAGCTAAACGTCGCTATCGGTAAACAGTTTTACAACTTCCTTACAAAACAGATTTTTACGATGATTTAACAGAAACTAAATTAACTCATCCATCATCGTAACAATAGCGTTCTTTTGTGTCTAGGCCGAATAAAATGGGTCTGTTATGGCTGGAACACGGAAAAAATATGGCAGTCATTGTGAGTGAGGTATCGGGTGTTTTATCGAATCTTATCTGTAATGTATTTATGCGTGCAACGCTCTGGCCCATCTGGCTGAGGGGCCGCGTTTTGGCCGCGGCTTGGCCGGCCTTCAACCGCGCAGCAAGGCTGTTGGTTTCACAACACACGCAGACAAACAGACAGCCGACCTGCCCAGCCACTGTTACTTATCTAGCTACCATTCGGTACGACTCTATTTTGAAATGTCACTACTTACACGATACACGATACAAGTTTCTTGCGCCCATTCTTCTTGTCAGTTAAAAAAGTCTTGAATGGGTGGTAGGAAAATATTGACGATTCATAAGTACATATTTATTATGTCTAAGTGAATAAAGAATATTTTTATCTTATCTTATCTTATCTTATTCAATTTTTGTTTGACGGGCCTTAAACCGTCCTTTTGCATAGCACTTTATTTTTTACTATTCTCAAAGATCTCTCTGTTTTCAAGTTAGTCAAACTTTTTTTAAGTCGCTACTTTACATCGCAGTTCAAGATGTAGTGCAAAAACTCAAACTACTAACACACTTAAACTGTACTTTTTTTTAACAAAACATGTGAACTGATTATGCGTTAAAAAAACATTAATAGGGTCACATTATGCCGGTAAAAAACCACAAGTTTCCGTAACTGAACACCGCTCACCTTGCCCTCATCGGCTGTCGCAAAAAAAATGCTTAACCCAATTTCTAAAAGTGCATTAAAAAAACCTACCTGCCTCCGTAGCGGGAGCACACCCCCGCCAGTAAAAAAACAACATAACTGTAAAACTACCTTTTAAACGTTTAAATAAAGAATTGGCGGCAATATTGCGCGGTTTTTTGCGATACACTAAAAAGTTTTTATTTGCGAATTTATGGTTACGTTCCGTGTTTCGCAACGGTACCGCACTCTTTTGTCATTGCAGATGTTTGTTGTTTTTTTTCTCTTTAGTTTACCCTTAAACATAATTGTGAGATTTCCTCAAATATCTTGGAACCTTTATTCGTTTCCTGAAGAAATTAACCCAATGTTTATTTAGCATAACAGTTTGCAGTGGCATAATATTTGACAGTAACACAAATTCCGTAGCAGGACAAATCCAGCTTATATTTAACGTCACTCAAAATTCAAATAATAATTAAATCCGAACAACAATATTATGAAACTCTATTACATCAGCTACGATAATGGGATATGTGTATCAACGAGGACCCATAATAGCTTACAGTCAGTCTAGCCATACTGAATGCGTCATTACAGGAGGTTGCGGCAGATCTGTGATGTCACCCGCCGCCGGCTTCCGGTCATACAACCATATACATCCAGATACACTGTACATACAAACGTCAGTAATACATACAGACGGTCTCGCAAACATAACGCACTGGACGCAAATAGGCAACAGGTAAACTACACAGGAAAAAGATTAAAGCGCCAAGTACGTCCGCCTTATTATCAATAAACCCAGACAACACAAGCATACTAAACTATATTGGTCATATACCTACAAACAATAATAGGATTTAACAACTTCGTTTTGTTTTTAGGTCTTTGTAGACTTCAAATTATGGGCATGCAGTCCCATTAATTGCGCCACAAATAGTTATATTTAAAGGAAAGATTTTTACGGGTTTCTTTCTTGCAACAAACTGTTTTAGTGTTTCTCAATAAGTGAACAAACTACACGCACATAACACACAATTTAGGTTGCTATCAACTTATTTATTCGAGAATCTATCTATCTATCTAGAATCTACAGAATCTATCTATCGCTATCGAAACCTTAACCTCTGGTCTGTGAGGTGGCTAATATTAGCCATAAATAAAAAAAGGCGCGTCTGTGTAATGGCTATCACTGTCTGTGAGGGTACCTCATATTTCCCGACAGAACTCGCTACTATTAATGACACTGGTAATTGGTATTTTTAGTTTGTAAACAACAAATAACGCTAGATATCTGGCCTCCATAATCGCAGTGTCTACAGGAAAAAAATAATGCAATTGGACCTAGAAAATGTATTTTTGAGTGGCTAATATTAGCCACATCACAGACGCAGCTTTTCGACTAAGTATGGATAAGCCTGGTATTTTGTTTCTTTATTTTTATCGACTTTCTTGAAATAAATTGACTTTTTGCCATCATTGGTGCTGTACACATGGTCTGTACTTAAAAATGACGCATTTTTTTCAATATTTGAGACAAATCAACAGAAGGCGTTCCCATACTAGTCCTGTCATTAAAAAAAATGCCTGTCTGTGAGATGGCTAGAATTAGCCGTCACGGACAGCAACTTTTTAGGGGTAGGAGGGCTCACAAACCAGAGGTATCTATCATCGTTATGTTGGAACTAGATCGGTAGAAGTATGGCCTGCGGCGGCGTCTTTGGGCGACAATGTTTAAGGCTCTGCTCACAAAATCTTAGTATTGTAAGGAAATCTAACACAAAAGACACAAAAGAGGTAGGATCAGATTATCATTTCTAATTTTGTGACGAAGACAACAGGTTTTCATTCCGTGAAATACCCGTAAATGGGGTTTTCTAATTTTATTTTCAAACCCGTCATTGCATAAAACTTTTTAAACAACTACCTAGAGCTCCGCTCGCGATTTCGTCTGCGAAGACCCTTTTTTACCCATTACAGTGAGAATTTCCAAAAATCCTTTCTTTTTGCTCCTCTACACTCCCCAAGGAATATAAATGCCAAATTTCAGCTTCTTGTGCCCAGTATTTTCGGCTGTCCGTTCTCTGTCAGTCAGTCAGTAACCCAAGAATTTTATATAGTTAAATACATAGGTAAAGTATCATTGTCTATGAATAATAAAATGCAATGTCAAAGGTTGTTAAATTTCGAACATCCCCGAACGCCATCACGGAACAAAGTTAAAGGTTTTGAAACAGTTTCGGTGCTCTGTAGGCGTCTCAAGGTGCGCGGAGTACTCTGACGCAACGGTTAAGCAACGTGTGTCGTAAACACGAAAGCACCGTATGAGGCAGACGGTCTTATCATTACTTCAATAAGGTCGGTATTCGAACAGCCCAGGACCTACGAATGTAGCCGCGTGAACTTTCGTGACAGCACTCGTGTGGATTTATATTTTTTCCAGCGTTGACCAATTTCCTGTGGAATATTGCGTAGTGTAACATCCGTCAAGAGTCTTGGTGCTGCTGAAACTTCTTTAGCTCTGCAACACGTTGCTATAAAAAAATTCAATTCCGCACTTGAATTCTTACACAAGTTGTATAGTTAAGTACATGTTTGCCATTTTTGGCTGACATGCAGACTTGATTTGCAGATACAAAGTCGGCACACACACTAGCTATAAACTTTTACGTTGATATAGGTACCTATTTTGCAATATTTGCAAATACTTACATTGGATCTATACTAATTAAAAGCTTCGCTGACTTTAAATAGTAAGCATAGAAAACTTGTTATTTTGCTTTTAAATAACAAATGTAAATATTTTTCAGCTATAAATAAACACAAACAGGTCGAAACCTTCGGAGCCGCGAAGGTACATTCACACGTACGCTTACACAACTGAGTGAATCAGAAAATATTCCGATAAAATAAGAACTAGACAATCACAAAACATCGCACCTCTTACGAAACGTTATCTGTGTCAATGTCGCGCGCCGATTACCGGAAACCGGAGAATACCGGCGCATTGCGCACGCGCCGAAATGCGCGCAAACAAACACACAAACAGATAAACATCCGACGACGTTGTCGCGCGGGCCGCTTCCTGCGCTGCCGAGCGGATCCTGGTCTGCTAGCGAGTATACAAACACTTGGCTCGAATATCTCGTAGAAGTTTCGAGATCTTTAACCTATATCGTGAGTAAAAACAAGAAAAAAAATGGTCTTTTACCATTTAACTTTTTATAAGTACCTAATTAATAAAAGTCGTGTCCAAATTAATACCCAACAACGCATTAACATAAAGAAATTATGGTTATTCAATACTTCGCAGTGTTACAGTGTCGAAACTGCTGCCTTAAAATTCAATACGCAATTTGGCGACATGCTTGTTAAGATGTTAAGACAATTGTAAGCTTGTCTCTTGGAGCGAAACAGCGTAACGCCAAAGCCGTTACAAAAAAAACCAGTCGCATCGCAAGAGCTTACGCGCCGAGAAGAATAGCGTTGCGCAAGCGCGCCTGCGACCTACAGCGCCTGCGCGCGTAAACAGGAAAATGGTACCGTTCCAACGTAAGCTTTTCACATTCACCTTCATTCATGTTTGTGTGCTGTGAAAAACATTTGTTACGTTTTGGTGATGAAAACAAATTTAATCTAATCTCGGTTATAGGTTTAAAAGGATTGAATATGGTCTTGGGAGTTTACTGTGATATGTGAACGTAATTTTTCATATGAATAATAAAAATATTTTCAGTGGACTTCAAATGTTTAGCGAGCATTCGGGGTTCCAGATAGTTTTAGGTTTCTTATTGTTTTAAGTTACCAGGCATGCTAACAAAACAACGTTGTTCTTTTTCAGCTTTCTAGACTAGAACATGTTTTTATGTAGAATTAGTAAAATATTTTTCCTATCGTGAAATCAATTAAAGACACATAATGACACCCTATAAAACTTAATGTATCCGCCCAGCCACACCATCGCATCGATTAGTTCTGTAGAAGTTCAAGATTTGTGTCACTTATCCATATACGTTTACACGTATGTATGTAAAGTAGTTAAAGTGAAGTGGCTCGGCTGTTAATGAGAGTTGCATAAATCAGAGGTAAGACGTCGTGTCGTGTGTGGTGTGTGGCAAGCATTGCGCGGTTTCCGTGCCGCCCACCTGCGCGCGCGCATTGCCAAACGTTTCCGGTTCTGGATTTACCGGTTCTCTCGCAATCGCCGGTTTTTACGGCCATAATTATGTCATCGCAATCATAATGTCACATTGTCTCAAAATTTCAACGCCGAAATAAAAGTAGGGTGCCCTATTTTAGGTTGTCAATAACTAAAAAGATCAATAGATAAAGTCAGTTACCATTACCAGTCAGAGCTTAATCACTATTTATTTGTTTCAATGTAAAGTTCACATTCCGAAGGCGAACGCGCTGGCAGCCATCGTGTGTAGCGGCTACGGGCCGCTCGAAACCACTTCCCTCGCGACTAATTACCCGCCATTAGGTTCAAGCTCGGTAATTGATCTGCCCAACTTATTTAGTTAATAGCGATAGATTGATATCATCGACCAATAACTATTTTATTTTGAAACGGTGTCGAAACGTAGTTTGTGAGCACAGAAGCTCGGAAGTTTCACGGCGACTTAAAGCAATAATATCTAACGCAAACATCGATATGGGCGGCGCGCACACACGCAGCGTGCAGAATGCAGTTCTCGCCTAGACAATCTAGGTTTTACTATCGTAGTGCGAGCGAGCGGCGCGGGCGCGCGGCGAGAGGGGGGCTCGCAACCGGGTCAAGGGAACGCGATGCACCGTTCGCGTGAAATCTCACTTTCGCGCGCTGCACCGCGCCAAACATGGCCAACTGACGCGACAGTTCCTACCCTACTCCATTGCATCTAATACACCTATCTAACCATCAAGTTAACCATCATCAAAATATGTTGTAACTGGCACACGTGATATAAAAAAAAACAATAAACAACCATTATCTAAAACGACCTAAAATCCTTGTCCCTATTTCTTATTTCCTACGTCGAGTATCGTACACGATCGAGATAGCGTGGTTATCGGCGTAGTAGCATCTTATCAGCTGGCGACTCGAATTAATGCAGTAGGTACTACTAATAATTACGGTAAACAATCCACTGATTAAGTTTTATTTATAAATTATTATTATTATGACGACCGATTTGGCGCAGGGGTAGGCTACCCACCTTCTGCGCCAGTGGTCTCGGGTTCGATTCCCGAACAAGACAAATATTTGTGTGCATGAACATGTCTATTTGTCTTGGTCTGGGTGTTTACTATGTATATTAAGTATGTATTTACAAACAAAAAGTATTTAAGTATATATTTATCCGTTATCAAGTTTCCATGATACAGTTTCGTAATGAAATTAAAATGGGGCTTAGATAATTGGTGTGAATGTAAGAAGTTATTTATTTATTTATTATTTATTTATTCGTTAGTAGACTAAATGGGAGTCAAAAATACTGGCCACTAAAAACAGGACCCGGACACTAGGTATAGGTATTGACAAATAGTTTCTTCCTTGTTGAGCGTTTACGGAAGAGAACGAATGAACCGAACCGTGTCTATTTCCAAGTAAACAAACAGCTTACCTTCACAACAAACTGGCTGGTCGGAACTCATAGAGTGTAAAACTATTAAAAAATTGTAAAAAAAACGGTTATAAAGGCATGTTTACATCTTACGACCGTGAGTCAAATTAACATCGCGCGAGGCTGCACGTCGCGTCGGCCGCAAGGTTGTTAGAACTCGGCCTTAAAACCTATCGCAACCAGCTTTTGGGACATGACTAATGGACAATGGGTTGTGAAACGCGGACTCGATTGTGATCCACACTATCAGGCTTCGATATTTGTATTCGTGGATATCAATTTAAAAAAATATCAATTTGTATAATTTATTTGCTTGGCTACTTCAAACAACTTAAAGCTTAAAAAGACAGTGCCTACAGCGTTAAAAAGTGATAGCAAAATTAGACGAGTAGTAGTCCTTTCGATAGCTTAGTTGGTCAGAGCATCGGATCGGGCCGGATCCGGAGTCGCGGGTTAGAATCCCGCCTGAAAGCTACCTATACGGCTCGTGGTTTTTTACTATCACATTATTCCTATAGGTACTTAAAGCTTACCCTTTTAGATTATTGGCAAAACCGTTGTCAATACAATACTTAAAACCAGAAAAACAAAAGCAAGCGTCACTAAAAATAATACCAAAGAGTTGTTATTTAATCTGTGACGTCTCTACAATCCGTGGGCAGTGCAAGTTGCATGGCGCTGAAGCGCAGCGCCCTTCGCGCCGCTGACCCAGTTAGGCCCGCACGCCGCGCAAATAACACTTCTATTTACATACGCTAATACACTATAGAGCTTAGACACTTCCAGACTGCACCGTCACTCTTTATCAGTGCAACGATCATCATTAGGACCAGTTTCGATAAAAGCGGTTAAGATAAACTAAATAGTCTGGCCAACGAAAGCTGTCCACGAGAAAATGCGTCAATTTAAAAAATCCTGTAGATGGTAGCACTGAATATACTCATAAAAACTATTTTGATACTTGATGTTTATTTTATTCGGTTATTAGAAATAGTGAAATAAATAAATAAATTACATAATTACATGGTAATAAAGAATTTTTTTAAATAAGGTTTTTTTTAATTTGGCGCTTTTTCTCTTGGACAGCTTTTGTTGGCCAGACTCTATCTTTAGTTTTATATGCTTGTAGTTCTTCTTAGACTCCGTATCTGTTAAATACAGGCCTCTATTTTAGGTTTCAGAATCCTGACACTAACGTCTAAAACTTTCCAAGCTGAGGTAGCTCTCTGTGTTAACAGAAATTTCTTGGTTCTCGGTGTTTCCAATCGACAGCTGTCCATCTTGTTTTGGTCCACTGTTACATCATTACGACCATCAACGTAATTCCGACAATGACTGTTGTTTATGACTATTTTAGTGCTTCAGTGCGAGTAACTCAAAACAAAGTTGCAATCAAACAGTTTTTATTTGTCAAATCTCAATGATCTAAATTAGTACCGAGGAGTTCTTAAGCTTTAAAATACTGATATAGTCATAGTGTACATAGTTTAACAACTGACAAAACTTTCTGTCAGATATAAAATAATGATAATTAATTATAAGCCTTAATTAGACTACTACTTCAATGTATTTGGACAATACATTATCCATACAAGTCCTGAATAAAGTCTAAACATGGAAAATTTCGGCCTGACCTTCAAGACTGACTTCTAGAAGTCAACTTGTCGTACTAACCCCCAAACGTCTACTGCCGGGGGATTCCGTGTGAATCAGCGCCGACGCCAGCGCCGCTTGCGCAACGAACATCACATAATTATATATTTATTTAATTACTTTAACTTATATTAACCAATTGGCTAGTATCATATCACAGGTACGTGTCTCTAGCATTAATGTAAGCAACAAAAATAATATAAGGTAAGTAATAACAAAAAGAGTACCACAACAACCCAGAATTAGAAGAATAAATATCAAGAACGTTAAGAGTATGTAAAAAAAGAATTTGCTTTTTGATCCTCTAAGACAAACCTAACTAAATTGGACGAAGATTTGCTGAAAAAAACATGCGATTGAAACCGGTATAAACTAAAAAATATGAGTACTTATACAATTTTTTACTTTTCAATAACATATTTTGATAAAACTATTATGAACGCATTTACGTTATCGTAACAAATATGTGTACGTGACTTGGAGCTGAATGTTGTTGTGGTTTACGATTTTATAATAACAGGGAATTCCTGGTGTCACACTGATCGGACGAATTACATTCATTCACAATATTACGTAGAGACGATTCATGCAAACGACGATTACAACAAAAATTACCTGAAACTTTTAAGTTAAGACTCATTACATAGGTATTCCAACTATACTTTATATTTTGTAATAATATGTAGTTTTAAATGAAATCGGAAACTTCGTATAAGATGGCGCGCTATTTCGTAGATATCAATCATATTTTCTGGTTATTCCCCGATTAAACTATCATAATCTCTTTTACAGTGTAAGGCCCTGGAAAACTAAGATGAGACTTCAATTCAATCTGCAATGTCTTCAATTAAAAGAAAATCTAGAATAAAGATATAGTCGTAAATATAACGTACCTATAGCAGGATTTTTACCATGTTTTGATTTTATTTGTCGAATATTATCAGTTACTCAGTAACCATGGCGCATACAACTGTTATGAAATATTGGTATATCGGCATCGGCATGGTAAAAATCCCCTCCGTTAACTTAATTTACCTAGGTGAATTAAGTTAACGGGAGAAACTTTAATCACCTGGGTGCATTTCATACTCGTAATATTTACAGTGTCAATAACTAACTAGAAATAGTTTTAGAAATATGTTTTATATTTAATATAAAACATATTTCTAAAACTAGACATCCAAAAAAATACCTGCTTAGGCAAAAAAAAATTTGTTGACTCTATTTCACAATAATAGTAAACGAGAAATTAAAATGCACGTTATTAAAAAGTGCAGCTCGTCATAAGCTGCAGACGTTATCGACATAATCGCGCCGGTTTCCATTTCGCGGCGCGCGCGGCGACTTTCTTTCGTTTCCCGCGGGGAAAGTGCCCGCGCTTTTCCGCCGCCATCTTGCGTCGAGCGACGCGACCACTCGGTTTTACTACATTATTTTATATTCTGTGGGAGAAAACTGTCCGGTAGAAAGATATAAAATGATTTCGATATTGTTTATATAGTATGTAGGCAATTAATGTCAAATTATTACAAATTATTTAGCTAGATATTTAAATTAACTAATTTTGTCAAACGCAATATTATGTAGTGCAGGAGTAAAATCAAAAGTTAACAAATTTTTATATTACATTCAATGAATACACAATTGTCCGTTTGCATTACATTAAGAAAAACTCGATAAACTATGCGCAGTATGTGCGCGTGCGCACGCGTGACAAGCAACTCAATAGCGATCTAGCGATCCACCGGATGACAGATAACCAATCTGACTTCGTTTTATGATTTTTTTATTACGATACTTGTTATAATTATTAAGAATGCAACTATCGGGTAGGAGTAGCCATCAGATAAAATCAAAGATAGTGTGATAATTAAAATGAAAATTATCATTTTTGAAGCTTGTCACTTTGTGACGTAATCCAGTATAGCAGACAATTCGTCTTTGCCTGAAACACTGCGTGTCTATTTCTGTATCGCGGAAACAGTACGTCAAGCGGGCGGCGTTACTTCTCAACATTATTTTTATAAACTGCCCCGCACTCTCGGATGCGAGAACTCTACACCAGCCACCGTAAACAATGACTTTATTTATTTCCACTGAATCATTTGGCAGGCGACAATCAAACACTTTCACCGAACACAAGAAAAATAACTGTACGCCTGTACCACAGAAAAAAAAAACTTTCCGTGTCCTGTGGCTGAAAGTTCTGCATAACTAACATTCGAAATTCAAACATTTATGAGCGGCCAGGAGTGCAGAACTTTCAGTGTGCCCTATGTGTTCTAGTGTTTCTAATAAGTCCGATCGTAAATTTGACCAGTTAATATTGATCTTTCCTCATCGTCTACTATGTGTTGACCAGGTATTCCGCACTGGACGGTTGTTTGAAATAGCAATCGCTTCCCGGATGTACACTGACGTCAAGTAATTACAGAGGCTGATAGGCCAATTTAGAACTGATTCTAGAAATGTCTTCCTTCTGAAAATAAGAGGAATCATATCATACATTAAAGTTGCTAGTAACCTAGTTTTTTTAACTACATTTTTAGCGTCTTGTTTTTTCCAAGTCACTGTACAGCATAGAAGTAAATTTATTGTCTACGAAAACGTCTGCAGTAAAATTTGTCGCTCTATTTCGTGTTTTTCGTTAGTCGTATTAACGCACAGTCAGTACGGCGAGTATCGGCGGAATCTCGTCATGTTTCCGACACTGTTTTCCTTAACCTACCATAAACCTCGCGAGGGTGTGAGGCATAAACGTAAACAGCTTGTTTGTTTACGAATAAGTTCTTTGTTTTCTCACAAACTTTTTAACCACCATTTGGTAACAGTGTAAAAATATTTAATTAGTCATCTTCTGTAAAAACTTCTAAATTTAATCAAAGATCAGCGTTAAAATGTACACACACTGCCTTTTGCAACTCGGACTCAGGCAAATACCTGGACGGTGACGTCACACGGCGTGGTGGGGCCTTTATTAATTTGATTGTGATCGTTGTGTGCGACGCTTCCTAAGGCAGCCGCATGCCGGTCGTGTCTACAATTGGGATGTCGGCCTATTAATATTACAACTGATCTCATATTACCTTCATAAGAAAAATGATGCCAGACAGCAAAAAAGCTTTAGTCAGAAGTCTTTACTTCAGCATTTAACTTTTTTTATATTTTTATCATTGTAGGTAAGTACCATTTTGTCTAGCAACGACATAATTATTTTGTAAGTGCGTTGCTGTTTTTTTCGCCCGTTTTTCTTGTCAGTTAAAAGATGTCCTTATCGGGTGGTAGGTTAAAAAAATTTGGACGATTCATTTAAGCATTAATTTTATTTAATCTATGTGAATAAAAAGTTTTTGAGTTTGACTTTGACTTTGCTTTAGTAAAAAGGATATAAAAAGTATAAACGAGGCAAAATATGGAAACCGTGAATTCTATATTTCGGTATTGTCTCTATTTTGAGATAGATTTAGTATCAGTTGAATCTTTGGCATCTCTATCTACTATACTATCATCATGTTAATCCAGTGATTTAATAATACTTATCCATCTAATACAGCAAGATAAATGTAACCCATTATATGCATACCGACACTTACAGCGACAATTAACATGTCTCATTTGGCCCCTTACTGTAAATATGTCACTCAAATAAAAACAATGTCATAAAACACGGCGAATCCCAAGTTCAAAGGATGTTTAAAATCACCTCGAGCTGAACGGCTAAATTATACCTTCCGTTATTCAAAAATGCGGGCGTTGAGAAAAGTGACATTTCTTTGTGTTCAAATTAAAAATAACCGAATTATAATTACGCTGTCTTACGGCGACACGTTGACGCACGTGCCACAGGAGTATTTTGTTAAGTATAAAAAATAAATGTGCATTTTATTATAATTGCAACATCTTCACATTACATTACAGACATATGAAGAAAATGGCCAATCATATTACAATAGCTATGATTGTTAAGTAATATGTAATTTGTTAGAAAACTTGCAATTGGCCAATGTAAAATTTTCATTGATTAAGGATTCAATGTCTTGATATGACGTCAGACCAGAAGTTTGATCAGGTGAAAATTCGCGATAACAAATCGCTATGATTACAAAAAAATCTGAAAGAAAATCAGCTGTGGCCTTGCAATCGTATTTCCTGTGTCTGTTCGGCAAACTTAACAAAAGGTAAAATTATGTACTCCAAAATTATTTAAATTCATACGGAGGAATTTCGTGTGAAATTCATTTTCCACCGCAAACAAAACGACCTCAGACACAAAATGTTACAGCGCTTTCCACTAAATAGTTCAAACAAGCATACACCAGATACATGATGGTTTCAGCTGCAGCGGGGGTGCATTCACCTCCCCCTTACCCCCAGAAGGGGGGGAGGTGTGGGTGGAGAGGGTAGGGTGGCGTATCTTATGCATGTTAATATTTCATTGTAGCTCGAAAGTAAAAGTCGTTTCAGGCGTTACAAGTCCTTTATGCAAAGAGCAGGTACCTAAGTTCGTAATTAGGGTGTTGGTTGAGTTAACACACGCCGTCTGGCGCGGTCGCCTGTTTGCGCGCCAGTGTCTAGCTCCCAGTATTCCTTTGTGAATAGAAACACTGAATGTCTAGTAATTATTAGTATAAATGGAGATTATACAGAATAGTGACGTGCATTGCATTGAATAGTTTGTCTGACTTATTTACCAACTGCGATTTAAAAAAAATACTGCGACGTAAATTAACTACAGCACAGTGTTGATAAACAATTTTTGCTAAGTATAACCAGCAGTGCCGAAATATTATTGTTTTAATTTTCGCTCGTTCGTTGCCAAAATTCAACCTCTTCTCACCTGTACCGTAAAATAATCATAGGGAAACTCAACAAAGCGGTCTGGCTAATGTTCATCTATTACCATTCTCATTATAAAATATTAATGTCGCAATTGATCACTCTGAAAGGCCGGGCGACGGGCGCTAACCCTCCCATTGTCTCGACGAGCCGACACTGTCGTTACGACCTGAATTTCAGAATTATTGATCTAGACATTGTAGGTAGCACCTACATAACAACCTAACCATTCCGGCGTATACACCACCTCATTTATACCGCTTAAAATGACGACCTAAATAATGGTACACTGTTAATAATTCGAGAAGGTTTTTATCGAAAAAAGACGTGTGCGAGATAGACAAAAAGTTAGCTAAAACGATACAAAATACAACATAGCAACTGCCATTCTGTTACATTAAACAGTCTCTACTATGGCCTCACTATCTACACAACATTACAATTTAATTTTAAAACCGAACAGTACCAAGCTCAGCGTAACATTCATTTTCACGGGAACAAGCGAATAAGAAGCTATACTTATAAAGTACGGACACAGACTGCAATATACAGTGCAACCACCCCTGAAACTAGCCTTCCTGTAACTGCAAACTGCAAACGGGTGCAGTCCATAAACATACAGCATAAAGATCATAATATACTGGACTAGTGCTAGCAGTATCCCGACCGTCGACCCCTGCAACTACACGTTTCAGGCTATAGCAGAGTTTGCATGCAGCCTTCCTGAATTATGCAAACGTGCATCCGGCGGGGGCGGTACGAGAATCGCATCTAAAAATAATAGGAAATAAAAGGGAATGAAAAGAGGTTTGAACGTAATGAAAGGAAAATTTTATTACTCCTACGTAGATGGATGGTGTTTTGTTTATTTATCGGGAAACTTTAGCTCGGTAAACGAATTGAATTTAGAAGGAATGAATTTAGAACAATACACTTTTAATATAAACTGTGTACAGTAATAGAAAATTTGCGGAGCGAATACACACAGCTGATGTATGTCTCGGTCGATACAAAACAAGAACTCGATTACACGGAAAGCTTTCGACTTGTGCATATTTGACGATAAACATATTAATTTGATCTTGAGACCGTACAATAGATCGCGTAGACCTTTGACTGTCGAGATGATATCGCAACCGACCTACCCTAATTTCTTAATAACTATCACTTTGGCAACATACAGCTACGCTACTAAGTAATTAAACATGTTACTCCATTTTTTTCATATTTAATATTGACATATTTCATGTAATATAATAATATATGAGTACATCCTCAGCGATACCACCGGAGTACCAAGTTAATAAGAAGGAAGTAGGAAATATAGCGAAATCTCAATTTCCCGTTGATAATTCAGTGACGTCAATTGCAAAGTTTGATAACGATTACTCGTGGATTCAACCTGTTTAATATCTTGCTCCCAAAATAGTACTTGAGGATTGAGGATAAAAGAAATACAAACAGAAACTTTATTTCTTTCGTTGAAACGTATCGTGTTCAGATCTTCGCCTGATAATGGTTATCTGGAACCGTTTATTACGTCTGGTAAAGCTAACGCCGCGTGGAACGGACGGAGCATGCGAGGCGTCGCGTGCCGGCCGGCAAGCGCCACAGAAAATGAAAGCCATTTGCATAGAGCGGAGTCGGAGTTCGCCAGCCGCCAGCGCCACGGCTGCCGGTCCTCATGTGCCCAGCCGTAAAGAGTTCACATTTCGTCTAGACACTTCGACCTGGAAACGAAAGGGAAAGCCCGCCGTCCCGCTCTATGCGTCAAACATGCGCAGTCCGGCCCTGGCGGGGAGACAACAGGTGGGCCCGTGAATTATTCAGGGGGGGGCCCAAGGTCACCGCACGGAAGCGTCTGGCCGGGATGTATCAAGATTGTACATTACACATTATCGATCTAACGGTGATTTTCACGGAACACGCGAAAAACAATTTTCCAAAACCTCCGTTTCCCAGAAATATGCCGATGCTTAGAAGAAAACTTGAAAGGTTCAAGCGAAACTCGCTTGTGAAAAAGTTAAAATTGCATAAAATTCGACTTTCAATTTTGTTTTCCAATAAATATACGGGTAGACAATTTGCTTCGCCGTAATCGCAAACCACTTAGCATATTTACTGAAACTAATTATGTTTAAACAAATACCGATCGCATTAAAACCGTACCGCAGACATAAAACAACAGTTTTGATTAATTGATGACTCCACACAGCCTCAGCCCTAAGCACTTTCCCATATTGGCCGTGCGCGCATTAGCCGCCCAGCGCCAGCCACACGGAATAGATAACGCATCCAGCTCCAAGATAGATGACTCACTAAAGCCAACTTACGCCCACGCTCTAACAATCACCTACTTTTTATTCGCGAAAAGCCAAAGAAATTAACTTGACACGGTTTTGAAAAGTTTTAAATAAACCCTTTCTAGAACCTCCTGCAACGCCCTTGAACGTTACAAGGCTTCTCAAACTTTAGGAGGTAACTACTTGGTGTTATTTTCCTTATTTCGCTTGACTTTTTACTTTACTTTTGTGTCAAAAGTCGTACCTTCCCGTGTTGTTTTTAAATCATAACAATGTAGGTTTGCAAAACAAACAACAATTAAGTAGCACAGTTGAAAAAAATACTTAATAAATAAAAATTTCTAATATTATGCTCGGCAACCACATCTTGCAGGCTAAAGGAACAAGTTTTATTCGTGAATCGCTTAAAATAGATCCACCTTGCATCACTCTGTCGCCACAAAATATATGAAACAAACCGCAAACAAACTAAAACAAAACAAGTAACAGCGTTAAAAAATGTACGGATATTATAAAGAACAATAGCTTACTCCTTACCAGTAGGTACCTATTCTCCACACGGGTCAACTGTATTGCTACACCATTTCATAACTTCATGTTCTCTTCAATGTTACACAAATTTTTTGTATGGTGTCTCGAAATCGATGAAAAGAGTGACACTAACTTACCTGAGCCGGTTGTCAAATTTGGAACTAAAGATTTTTCAATCCCCTGACAGCTAAGGCTGCCAGACATTCCGCTAGTTTTGCTATTGGTGCCTCCACCACCACCACCGGGTCGCGTATTGCCATAATGTATACTATTACAGACAGAAGTTGCTCTGAAATCGCACGCAAAATGCTCCCGTAGCTGGTGAGCATATTGCAAGCCAGTACAGAGTAAGTCTGAAATTAAATACACTTTGCTTTTATTTGTAAGAGCATAAAACACACGAGTACAGATAATTAAGGCTGCTGTAGTATGTGGAATGGCATAAGTAATTTAGTGCAAAATACATGTGAGTGCACATATTCTCTCTCGCTTTTAATAATAGACTCTAATACATTTAAATTATAGCAAACCGCTAAAGGGTACATACTTAAAAATTAAATGAGCTGTGATAATATTACAAGTACCTTCCTACCTATCTAACTAACTAAGTTTAATTTATTGTGTCATAGGGATATTTTCGGCAATCGAAACAAGGAAACAAAAAGTCCTGTAGAACACGTGAAAGGTTAGAATAAATATAATATGATGCCTAGGCAACCTTCCTTACAATGTAAAAATACCATCATCTTTAACGTGTTCATACTTTGCTTTATAAACAAGCGAACAAACTGTATATTAGTACAGATTGGTCTGTTCTCGTACGTACTTAACTTAGCTTCAACAAATTCGTTATATTACAGAGCACAAAGTGACGAAGTACAGACTATGGGCAGGCGTCTGTCACTCGCTGAAGAACCCGAGATAAGTGCCTACCGCTTCGGGTATATCTCGGGATACAATTCAATACAATTTACAGAGCGATAGAATATATGCGATAGAAAGAGATGCAAGTCTAGCCGTTCGTAATTAGAGCCGTACAAGCTGAATTCTACTTTATCGTGTTGAAGATAGAGTCGCTATTTGTTTAAATGGTCTCGCAGAGTGCAGCTTCTGTTACTAGTACCTAACTATTATTTATTCTGTGCTATGGGTGTCTGTAGTGATATACAGTAATGGCAATACGCCACCGGGTCAGTTAAGTTCGTGGTACTGTACATGTATGTTATTTTGTAGTACTCATTATTAATAAGTGTTTCTTACTTGTTCCAGTGGACGCTGGTGAGGCAGCGGGTCTGCGGCTAGGCGCGCGCGGTTCGCTGGGGCAGGCGCTCTTACACGGGCTGCTTGCGCCCGCGCCGCCCGCGCGCCACCACCTCTACACACCCTCAAATAACACCGGTAAGTTATGACAATGAATATACTTAGGCGCTACGAGGATTGTGTAACGTTTAAGGCGCTAAGAGGATTTTGTAGCAAACTGTCTCCATACATAACGTTTACCACCCTCCAAACCTTAACATACAGCAATTAATTTTCGTAATGTTGAAAAATGGAAAATGAAGCATTTAGAAAATACCTATCAAGACGGGTGTCTTACAACTACTTACGTACGTACTAAATACTTCATTTTCCATTTTTCTATAATAAAAATTGCATTGTGAATGCAAAAAACTAAAAATTAAAATAACTTTCGTAATGTTGTTGAAATGCATAAGAAATAATAGGGCTGCACGTTTTGTTTTCTTTTTAAATATTTATCATAGATTTTGAAATATTTGCACTTTAGTGATTTCATACAACAAAACAAAAAAGTGCCAATATTTTCAAATCTACAATGAATATTAAAAAAAAAACAAAACGTACAGCCCTATATCTTATGATTTCAACCACGTACCGAAAATTCATTGCCGTATGCTAAGGTTTAGATTAGAGGGTGTGGAGACCGTTTGTTAGACAATCCTCTTAAAAATGTGCCACGAAAATGTATTTGACCCGGTGGTCTTTGTCAACTAAAATGTTTTTCATACAGCTGACAGATATATCGGTAATTTTTAACCGACTTCTAAATCAAAAAGGAGGAGGTTCTCTATTCGTCTGTATGTATGTTTTTTTTTTTGTGTATGTCTACCGATTACTCGAAGACGGCTGAACCGATTGAAATGGTTCAAACGTTATTACATCAGGTTGGTTTCCAAGTTGGTCCCATTTTTTGAAATTTTGAAATCGGTTCAGTAGTTTCCAGGAAATCTTGAAAATACTGTCGTTTTCGTTACCACTTTATGTGAATTCAATACGTATCTTTAGGCATAACTCCTTTGTTTATAAACAGATTTAGATGATTCTTGTTTTGTTGGAAAGGGGATACCTCAAGGTATTTTAACCGACTTCGAAAAAGGAGGTTTTCAGTTTGATCACATACTTAATTACCAGAAAACACGTAAATTGCCTGCACGGTGCACTAAAAAGAGTGAAATAAAAATTATTTTTATAAAATAATAAAACCGCCTTCAAAAAAACCACATCAAAAAAGTAAGAAATAATTCCTCACCAAATAAATAACGTAAGTACTTTGAAGTCGGGCGGGTTTTAACAAAAACAACAAAAATTTGTACATGTTTCACGCCCGACTTCAAAGTACTTACGTTATTTATTTGGTGAGGAATTATTTCTTACTTTTTTGATGTGGTTTTTTTGTAGTTTGTATAGCTAGTGACGTCCCACCGCCCCGGGCCAGATACTAAGTAGATGAACAAGAGAAATATGTAAGGATCTTAGCAAGTCTAAAAAAGTAAAATCTACCTCCCCCTGCGGCAAAAAAGCGTAGTAGACGCAAACTCCATCGAACATGTTGAGAATCGGTGGTACAGTACACAGTTTTTCATTTTATTTCTCCAATATTGTCAACGTTAACTACGTTACGTGGTTTTATGAAATGGCGGTATTAAAAAACTTAGGTATACCTTATACCGCCTCTTTAACAGCCTCTGTGGTCTAGTGATTCACACTACTGATTTCAGACTCAGAGGTCCCGGGTTCGATTCCCAGTGGGGGTACATATTGTATTCGGTTTGGTTGGTGGTAGGACTTGTTCTTAGTCCACTTAGCTAGCTACCACCATCTTATCTGAGTCTGATGCCATAACAATGATGTTTTCAGTATTATTTGTTTCGGCAGATAAGATAAGATAGCCAGATCCTCAGTGATTAAGGATTCCGGGAGTAGTGCTCTTCCACCTTCAGCCTTATCACCACTTAACATCAGGTGTGATGAAGGCTAAGTGCTACCCAGTTGTAGATAAAAAACAACTTATACTTACGACTGAAATGGAAAGTTCTTTACACTTTACGAAACTAGAACCTATTTTCGGCCAATTGAAGTCTATCCAAGTCCATCTCAATTCGATTACCTCACAGAACAAGCGATTCCCGTTAGATATAATTTGAGTTTTCAGCGTTTATGATGATTGATCACCGTAATGAGTTATTTAAAGAATACTTCGTTTCGCACCATATGCCAGGGATTAACGAATACATTAAAAGTATAAATTCTTAAAAATTACTTTGAATACTGTAAAACCTCCCTTATCGTCTTGAATTTCTTTTTACTTCTGCTGCAGATCGTAAAAGAAGTAAAAGAGCTGCAATTTTTCGTAAAAACATATTAATATGCCTAAAACGCTACTAAAAAAAGTGAAATATTAGCCAATATTAAAACATAATATATCTTGCAACTGACAAAAGACTCAAGCACCAAACACAAATACTAAAACTCCGTTCCCTAGGCTTCCTTTGTCCAGCTCTGACAATCTAGCGTCCGATCGGAACGGATATTAGGAGGACGCGCTAAACTGTTGCCGAGTCCAAGCTGCCCTCTAGAACTGAGATATATGTAATTTCCGTCACAAAATTAGGAATGGAGCAACGTATTTTTAAATTTATGCTGAAGGAAAACAAACAGAAAAAGCTTAAAAAGTTAAAAGCTCAATGTTTTCATATTATTTGTAGTTTTATAAGCGCACAGTCGCATGAGAAGCTTAAAAGTGGTTTTGTCTGCATCGTTGTGTTAAATAAGTTTTTTGTAAAAACAAGTTTTTCTGTTGACTGTACTTTAATATTGTATTGTCATATACCAAACCTGTATGCAAAGTTTTAGCTCAATCGGACACTGGGAAGTTGGTCATATTTAGCATGCAAGATTTGACGCAAACGAACATACGCACTGCAAGTAAAATAAAAGCTTGTTAAAAAAAATTTCGTCGTGGAATAATCTGTGGTTTTATACTGCTGTCAAACTGGTATTACAACATGAGCATTTTTCTCAGAGTTGTCGGGAAACCTCAAAAACTAACCACCACTTTAAACCATGTTATCAGTCCAACATTTCACTATAAACCTTTCAAACGTTCATATAAACCCTAATCTGCCCGGCATCCAGTGTGTGCCGTAACTCTCAATTTGGGCAGTTCCTCGGTTTATCATTCAATACATACGCGATACACGCGCTACCCAGCCACCCTGAGCCCTGAATATTAAACTACCTGAAACTAACGGCGCAGAGGGCCTTGAAACGCGTCTGCTGGCTTAATACTTTATAACTAGATTCACTAGCGCCTAAGGGTAGGCATTTTAGGTCTCGAAGTTTGTTCTGCTACTAAAAATACATGATTTTGAAACTAGAAATTTATCATACACAGCTATGGGAAATTATACTGAAGTTCATGAGAAAATTAAAACTTTTTATTGTTATTATTTATTATTAACTTGTCATAGATGAATCCTTATAATAATAAACTCTGGGAGATCTTGTGAGTCTGTCTGACTCTGGTCGCATTAGCAGACTTTCTATGAAACTAGTATAACTGGACTAAACACTCATCTAATACGAGCAGTGTCTTTACGTCATTGACATTTCTTTAAAGTGATAAAAGCTAGAAGGGTGCCTACCATCAACTTTAAGACAGCGATTCAAAAATAGCGCGGTGCAGAAAAGGTTCCTAAAATGAATTGCTTTCTTTCGTACTATGACCTTCTAAAAACTTGAGCGCAAATGAATTGCTAAATGTGAATGACCGAACGATTTGTGTCCTTATTTCTTCTACCCGTCTCTTTCACTCGATTCTGTCATGCCCGGAGAGTGAGAGGGACGGGTATAACCTGCAGGTGTCATGTTAGCTTGGCCTAGTTATAAGTCAAATAAGAGTATAGTGCGACAAGCTTTGCTGTTCCGGTGATTATCTTTGAAACTAAAACAAAACTGTTTTAGTTTTGACGACATACGACAGTCAATTTTGACAGCTAATTTCGTATTGCAAGTGGCTCCTCTGTCACCGCTGTCACCGGAACAGAAAAGCTTGTGTCACTGTACATGACAGCTTAGCGGCTGTGAAATGTCATTAAATGATCACTGAATCGCTGTCAGCTGTCGTGGTACGAATAAGCGAAGCAGATCAGTTTAGTTCCTAAACAAAACCGTAATAAGAGTTGATTGTGGCACCTAGGCACTTATGTTGAGGAACTCTGGTTCATCTAACTTGGAAATAGAACTTTATCAAGATTTCGACCCCTAAATGTTATGCAATACAAAGTTATATGTAACTACGTAACTGAATAATAAATACCTTAACGTTTGACGTCATAGTAAAAAAAGTTAATATTACAAACAGTTACATATTTGTTGAAAAAAAATCATCCCTGACGTACGAATTGGGTGTTGTTGTGGGCACACTTAAGTGGGTATTATTTAATATGGTTATGTTAATAAACGTTTAGGTATATGAAATTGTGGATGTAATTATTTGAAATTAAATTATTCTTTATCACTGTTTGTTCGAGAAAGAGATGGAAACGCAATAAATGATGCTTGGAGCGAAGTTTCTATAAATAAACTTCTCGAATGAACGTTACTGGGCTAAGTTAGCTCCTTACATTGCTAAGAGTTAGGGCTGCAACTTCGGAATAGATACCTAATACTAAAATACAAAGGTATTGCTGTTGAAAGAAGCACATGTAACAAACTGCATCACAAATAGTTTGAATAAAACTTTTAGTTTTTCTTATAGGCGCTACACACACGATCACTGTCAGTTTTCATTGAACAGTTTTAACTGACAGTTAAAAGTGATCCTATTACTATGAAAAACTGTCGGTTTTCATCGTACACACGAACATCGTACACTCACACAAAGTGACCGTGTGTAGCACTACACACAAAGTATTACGATTCAAATGAAGAATCTTTAATAAGATTTTAATATGTTTTTAAAGCATTTTAATTCCGAGAGACCTAAGATGGAAGTTAGTAATATAGCACAGGATAACTTAGCATCACAAAATAGCTAGTTTTTTCGTATGTTTTTTTTTGTTATAAATGTTTTACTTAAGTTAGTATGTTTGACATCCTTACACCGGTGGCGCAGTTACGACTTGTTTTTATTTGCGTTTCTGCGACTAACAATAATTTCCTCATTTTGTTGAAGTTACATTTGGTAGCCCTTTGCATCACATCGTGATGAACACATCGTGAATTTCCAAGTAAACTTAGAAGTACCTAAGTTTTTAAGCATGGCGTCATTTCTAAAGTCTATTTCACTAATATTAAACGCAATTTTAAAAAGTGTAATAAGCCTAAAAATATATTCATCTTAACATTATCAAATAAATTAACGTGTAAGAAGCTATACTTGTTGCGTTGAGGTTGCGTTAATTTCAATTTTATTAAGTTAATGACACTTTTGTTGTCATTAACAGTCTTATGAATACAAATATAGACATATTATAATAGACAGCATAACTACATCTCAATCGGCCGTCATAACAAACTTAGCGCGGTGCGCGTATGAAAAATTCATAAGAACAAAAGAAGGAAGTAGGCTCCGCAATCGATACCGTCAGCTGATCCGCCCGCCCAATGTCACGAACGCGCCCGCCACGCGCCCGCCCGCCCCAGCCGCCCGCCTCCCCCGGGCGCACGCACACGCACGCACGCACACACCCGCACACACACAGCTGACACACGCAGACCGTTGCGCAATATCTCATTAAGCACAGCCTTTTGCTTCTAAATCATTCTGACGTCATCATTCACTCGTACGTAACTCTTATTTCTGCATACAAACCCTAGATTTAAAAAAAAAATTTTATCATAAAGTATTAAGTTTAAAATGTTTCGTATCTGTACTTGAACGTAACGCACACAAATAAAGTGTAAGTAAGAATTGTATCTGTTCGACAATCGTTAATATTTTATTCATGCGATTCGACTGAAGCGAGTGATTTATAACACAATTCTGGAAACTAGAGAGGGGGATAATTAAACTTTGCTACCCCTGAACTTGAAACGTGATATTGAAACATCGACACCCGCTTTTGTTCAACAAAAATAACCTTATAATATAAAAGTTCACATTTGGATTGAACGCGAAAATTTTGTTTGATCACCACCCCTTGCCTCTTCAACTTTCGCCAGAACAAACCCTTCAGTGACACATGTCCACCAGCGCAGATGTCCGGTCGCACGGGCCCTTTCTGCCCAAATATGCAATTCACGTCATAATCTGTATTATCCCTCTAGTGCGCGTGGGTGGAATCGGCCAACATTTGCACAATCATAAATAATAATAAAGGAAAGGGTTTATGAATTCTTATTGTTTACAATGTGAATAAGCGGAGCATCGATCACGTCATTTTGCTACCTTTATTTGAACAACAGATGTTTAAAGTACCTATTGTAACAACTTATATTTCATACAATTATTTTATTTTTGCAATACTGACTGCGCAGGCTCTTAAGAATAAAGGTAGGTAGGTTTTGCGAGCATGCAGTTCACAGAGGCTGAATGAAAAAAAAACGTTCTAAAAGCTTTTCCAACGTTTCCTAATTTTAGCATCATAGAGGTACTGTATTCTGAAAGCGAAGCGGTATCTCCTAAATGATTAATTAGTTAGACTAGTGACTAGTGATTAGTTAGCTAGACTTCTAAAGTACAATCAATGGTCAGATTTAGGATTAGAGGATATTGCCAATTTAAAAGTTGCCTAAGTATATTATCTTCTCTTCAAAGTTTTCTTCTTCTCAAAGTTTTGAATTATTTCAAAAAGATGTAATTCTGAATATTTATTTTACATTTATGCGGTCGGCGAAATCAAAGCGCAACCCTTCGTCACCGCCACCGGGTCAGTGGGGCCGCGCAATCCTAAGCAAACAATGATGCAGATGCTTGCACACATTGCGCAGATTCCACTAAAACCCAGTTTTTACGCAAAATGGGTTGCGTTGCACCTTGCACCACAGAATCGTCGCGTCATCCATCACAATAGTCGCTAATCTCGACATCCATCTCTTTCTGATATGTAGTACATCTCTTTCTTCTTTTGAATTCGCCTGGCCCGTCGGTCGGTCGGCTTTCCGGAGCTATTGACACTTTGAAATTAGAATGTCACGCGTGGGTGCGTAAACGCAAGCCATTGTTAGTCCGAGTATTGTGTGCGATTGGCGTTCGCAAATATTTTAGGGTTAATTATGACGACCGAAATGTTTCCCTCCATGTACGATATTTCTTTTGTTGACGCCCTCCGTCCGCCGAGTAACAATATCGATTTAAAACCACACTTCATATGCCAAACACATACTAACTCTGGCCAACGGCGCGTCTTACATAACGTCCTCGCATTAACATCTTAAAGGAGATGAGTGACAAAGACGCCGATTCCAAGGGACCCTCCAAAGGTACACGCTAAGATCTTTTAGGAAAGGGTCAACTTGAATGATGTGTGACGCATAGAAATGTTACATGAGAAATTCAGTCACCAAACTTCTACTATTTCGTTCGGAATACTAACAATCGAGATTTAAACAGAATAGGTACATAAATAAATCACAAATGACGCAATTTTGACTAGAATTTATCGTACGGAATCATCAAAACATTTTATTTTATTTCTAGAATTAACCATTAACTTCAATAATATATCATCATACATCAATAATGTATCAAGAAAATACACGTGCAACTTTTGAATTCGAATTTATAATTACATTAATAATAGCAGCGGATCGCTAATACTAAACTTTATGAGGGCAGTGAAGCATAATTTGATCGCGTTCCGAGCCAATTTACGGCGTATCCTTATATACACAATCGCATTCATATGCAAAAGAATGTTGCGAAATGTCTAACTCTTCATTCGCACGGATTATGGTCTAACGCCGCCGAGGCACAAAGCGCGGACAGTGGTCAGTCCATAAAGATGGGCCGATTAAGGAAGGGTCCGTCACACTTTTGTTCCTCATTGTGATATTTTACTAATGGGACCGCATTCCTCGCTGACCGGTAGACCTGATCCGGCCCCTCGATGTCACGAAAACCCGTAGGTCATTATTTATAGTTAATTTATTATTATTTTGATACGCGGGATGAAAGGGTTGGCACAATGGAACGAATTCCGTCTTCCTATCCGTTGGTCAGTCGGCGCTGGGGCGAGCGGCTTTGTTTAATTCGCCACCTTGAGAATATGAATATGCAAAATACATTTTTTTAGACACCAAAAGATCTGCGAAGTTGCTTGAGCAAACAATCTTTACAAAACCCCGAACTACTTGAAGAAAAAAATATCCCGTTATCATTGACCAAAATACAGCAGCTCCTATTTTTTATTGATTATAGTAACACTAGTCTCAATAGACGTGGCCAGCGGAGGCCGGTCCGTTCGACCCGCGCCGCTTCCCGGTTCCCAGCGTATTGTGCGCTGAAGGGTTCACAATGGGCACAATAGGGTGTGGACAGCGCATTATAGCTCGCACCGGTCAAATGGTCACTCATTTTAATACCAGTCATAGTTTCAATGGACGAGGAAATGTATGAATAAACAGCTTTCTTTCTTGCCTCCTAGTTGTATGGACGATGTTGATTATATTATTTAAATACCGGACAACCGTTATTCGTCAAACTTTTTTATTAAGGGGCTGAACATGAGAAAGTTTGTAGATTCTGACCGAATGCTTTTTCGACACAAAATAGCGGTTACATTAAGTTCGTATCGCGGCGGTGAAGAAATCCGAGATGAGAAAAATTCACTTGACGCAATTGTTGTCTAATATTTTGTTGAGATGCAACATCTGAATTGCAAATGAGCATCCACCCTGCGCGAAGTTCAAAATAATCACATTAGGATGCAAAAAAACGCAACCCTAAATTACCCTCTGCCCTTTATGAGCCAAAGACGCTCTGCATAATCATAATTAATGTAACACTGCTGTTTTTGCATAACAAACGCGTTCGCTGACCATCCGAATGCATTCCCATGTATCTGAAACAGGTTGAATGCAAGTGCATTTCGAGATTCGCCGTTTCTAACGGTGTTTCTCATCAAGCTTTTGTGAGAGATGACCGTTTGGGTCTCTCGGACCGGGATTAGCACATCTGCAGGGTTGCATGCGAATAGATTATGCAACCCGATGACCGTTAGACGGGACAATAGGTGATGCTGTATTACTTTTTTATGGTTTCTTCGGGTATGTCCCTCGGCTAATTTATTTATTGCGTGACCATTACGATCTGATTAATTATGTCGTATATATTATGGAACGAGACGGCTACATTGTTGCAGACCTTGTACCTATCTGCATAATTTGTTATTTGTTAAGATTATATTGAGAAATGGACTTGATTTTTCACATGACATTTACAAGACTTTTTAGCAATTTATAAATTTAATCTATGAGTCGCACATGCTTGGTACTTTCAGCCACTGAGACAGGAAGTGGTTTTCTCAAATATGGCTACTTATAATCGTATTAACACTCTACTGAAGCTCGTCACAGATCAATTATAAGTATTGACAAAGCCTCTTCAACTAATAATTTTTGCAGAAAGAGGGAATTGAAAATATTGAGTCGTTATGTGCGAAGGATGGCCACAAAGGACGTTACATAACGTTCACGGTTCACCGAAATATCCGGCAGTAGGCGATGGTGGCGGAAATTCTACGGAAACCGTATCGAGTAACTGCACGGGAAGTAATTCTGTAAATTTTCTCGAGTCTAGGCTTCGTGCGTTGCTGTAATCTCGAACGATCTCGTGTTTGGGATTACGAGATTTACGAGGTTAGGGATTGGTTGACAACAATAAATCTTTCATGCTTTACTTTATAGACCGTTGCTATTACTGGTAAAAATTAAGGTTCTTTGTAGCACCTGCTCTGTCTGCGCTATTACTTAAACTGCTAGTCGTTGTCTTTAAAAACAGAGAATCTAACATGGTAATACTTATCGCAACGTTACGTATAATAGATCTTATCGGGAAGAAAATCGACGTTCTTTGATAATGTAATCTTATAAGGATTTGATAGTCGGCTCCTAATGTTCTTATCCCTTGAGTTAGTTCTAAGTTTTAGGTTTTTGCAAGCTTTTTTTTAGCTTGCCATGTTAGTTAGTGGGGGACAAATCTTCCAAACTGTATTTGACCCACTTCCCAGTGTCCGATTGAGCTGAAATGACAATACAATATTTAAGTAGAGTCAGCAAAAAAGCTTGCCATGAAAATGAAATTTTAGTAAAACCTTTTGTGGGATTGGTAATAACTTGATAAACATAACAATAGTATTAACCAAATCTTTATCCACAGGGTCCCTGCCACCTTCGCCAGCGGACAGCGGCGTGTCAGACGTGGAGTCGTCGTCGTCCGGCGCTGGTTCCGCCGAGGAACTGAAGGCGCGGCTCCAACCGCCGCCCGCGCCCTTCCACCCGCCCTTCCTGCCCTTCTACCCCCACCACCAGATCGCCACCTCATTGCAGCAGCATGCGCATCCAAGGCCTCCAGGTCAGTACGCGTTGATTGAAAACTCTTTTGATGGTGTTCCTTATTTGAATTTGATGGTTTATTTTTTATTTTTTTATTTTACTTCATCAAATGGCTGTAGAATTTCACATGTTATATCAGATGCTATCTCTTCACACTCAAAACTTATTGCTGGACTTTTTGGCCACATCAGTTTTTTTTTTAATAAAATGTGTTTAGAAATACATTGCTTGGTTTTCATTCAGCTATCAGTGAATATATATGAGTGTTAAGGAAATGAGTTCAAGTAATTAATACACACTCACATTTTAATCCCAATGAATAAAACGGCTAAGCAATGACTGCTGCGGAACTTATAAACAAACACGACTATTTTTCTCATTGCTCGTAGAAGTCACTGATCATTGTAATGTAGTAGGTATTAATACTTTAACCGATGACCACTTTTATCTTATTGTATTTTTTCAAAGCAATTGATTTTATAATCATTAGCAAAACTAAATTCAAAAATATTTTTTCTATTCTCAAGCTCAATTACTTAGCATAATATCTGACATCTACAAAAAAACATGTCGCAAAAAACCTAATACACATTTATAAATAGAGGAATAGTGCGGGCCTGTAGGTGACCCGGTGAACGGCTCCCGGAAGGTGACCTGTAACCCGGGGAAGTTGCGACGCGCCCCGCCGCCGGCGCAGGCGCATAGACTCACACGCGTTTTAAAATTAGCCTCTTTACAATGCCTTGCAGATGCAGACCGCCGCACGATTGTTTATCTGATATTCGCATTCCGAAAGTACCTATATAGAAGCGTTTCTTTACTGGTTTTAAGGAAAGATACTGCGCTATAAAACCCATCAGACTAACCTGATTCAGAATTCATTACATTCTATTTGAGTAAAAGCAACAACAGCGTTATGACACTATCACTTTCAAATGTTAGTTATCGAGACGTTATCTAAATTTATGCAGCGTGAAGCTTTATCAGAGCTTCCGGGCAACGTGCGCCTGGCCGCGCGCCAATTGGCCTTCTTTCCGAATTTTAAATGTCCCGTTAAATGCACAAATTATTCTGCAACTCGACAATAATTTTGTTGCTATTTGCAACAGAGAAAAATATGCAGCGTTCCGACGTGCGCGACATTCCCTTTCTTTTTGCACGTTAAAAATAAAACGATTAATTTAAAGACGACTGGAATAGCTGCGCGAACCACTTCTGAAATGCACGCCGTACTACTAAGTAATGAACGTTTTAATATCAAGACGCTAACTTGCGGGCGCGAACGTCAAATACAATGCAGTCATCGATATTAACGGAAAAGTTAAAGAACACTATACTCCGTTAAATATGCGTCCGCCTAAATTTTCGACCTGAAAATCGGTTTTACCGAGCGGAACACTAAAACCAAACAGGTACCGAGAGGTTCCCGTGACATAAAAACAAAAAGCATGCGAGGAACCAGTTGGCAGGGTGGTGGCGCGCGGGCGCCGCCAACTTGGCTCCGACGCAGTCCTCAGCCATTTGACATTGCGCAAGGTCAGTGCTCCTAATATAAAGATGCAAAAAACTAGTGACGAGCGACGCATGCGCGCCGCGTCGCCGCCCGCCGCTGCCGCGCATTCGAAACGGCCACTTTCGATTGTGCTGCATTATAATGCGGCTCCCGGACCCTTTGTTTTGAAGCGGATAGACGAGCTGATAGGAAATTCTAATAAGACTATTTACCAGAATACGTGCGTGATAGAATTGCATTCTGAAATCTATGCATACTTAAAAGGAAACGATCGGTATATGACCTCATTCGAGAGACCACTTCGACTCTGTAAAGCTTCAAAATATGGCGAAGCCGGTAGGCGCGGAGCTGGCGTAACAACACACACGAAATTTCGGTGTTGCAAACGTGTGGATTGGGCAAGCGCACGCCATTGTCAGGCTGGCGAAACCGCGGCCTTCCTCGCGGGCCACTCGAAACCTGCTCGTGAGGGCACTGCTCGCTCGTTGCTCCATTGGACCACGCCGGCTGTGGGATATGTGGCCGCGGCTCTTTGTTCGCAATGTCACAACTGAAGACGCATTCACGAGCTGACGAGTTGGCAAGCTCGGCGCGTTATAAGAATCTAGCTCATTGAGACCTCCCGGGAGGACATGAGGCGGAAACGAAATATATGTAAGACGCTTCTTGCTTCCGGACGAACTGACGAAATAGTAGCTTCATACAATGTGTAGTTTAGTTAATTAACTGAGACCGCCTTGGATGTTGCCACACGGTGGTGTAGGTAGTAGGTAAATACAAAAGAGTCTGTGTGTTAGAACATCTGCGTTATGTGAAGCGATCCAAACGCTCGCTGGCTGATGCGGGCTGGCATCGGATTGGTTTCTTTTGTGAAGGAAGGGCGCTTAGGTCGCCGCTGCCGTCGGATGCGCATGACTCGCGGTCGTGACTACGCGCAGATCCGCGCCGTGCAGACACGCGCTCCTATCCGCATCCGTTTCCCCACATTACCGGATATATACTTCATGTATAGTACGAGCTTCTGCAACTCTAAATCACAAATAACTTTGAACAAAACGGGCTCCAGCGTGGCACATAAACTGCCAGGAAATCTACAGCTTGCTAAACAAAGACATGGCATTCATTAGTCACATCACACTTGTGTATTATACTCAACGTGGAAGTCGCTAACTAGTTGTAAAATTTGAAAACATGATATTTATATCCAAACAATGTTTTACAAAATATTTGTCTTACTGTTAGTATTGTCCTGTCAAGAATAGAAATACACAATGATTAAAGGAAAAATTGTGTTAGTAAAAAACCACCAGATAAAAATAAAATAAAATCTTATAAAAAGATTATTTGAAGTCTTCGGTTTTTTTGAAAAATTGAAAATGAAGTAAGTATCAGAAAAAGTCGACCTATCTCACTACTAGATCCGATGGGAATCGAACCCACGACCTTTACTGTCCGGGCGAATGCTCTTACCACTGAGCTACGGAGTCTCAGGTATTTTATGAAATCCAACACAGTAATACCACAGTATATATATATATAATATGCTATGTAAATGTAGTACATTGAAGAGCTCCGTGTTTGCAAAAGATAGCATAGAACAAATGTGACATTCGCCACAAAATGGAAGTTAAAATGATCGCAGCGCTGTACTGCATGCGCGCGCGCGGGGCATCGGCCGGTTTCAAGGGCGCTGCAGCTCTAGCGCTCGTCTCGTATTAATAGTTGACTATTTTCGCCGCGGCCGCCGGGGGACCGAAACGTTATTATTGACATTCGCGAACCACCAAAACGGACCCGACTTACATCACAAGCGGCGATGACACACGCGCATTCCTGTTTTTAACGCGTCTCTTTGATCTTTAACTCTAAACCGTTTTATGGATGCTTAACCTCTTCCTGAAAAAACGTAAACAGATTAGAATAAGGTAACCTGAATAGCGAGCAATCCGTATTTGTATGAAAAAGGTGTTTCTCATCGGAGTGTAGTGATTCACATTGGTAGGTATAAGGTACAAAAAGTTTTACCCACTTTCCATTGTGCAGTTTGCAGGAGAATGTGAATACGAATGAAGCGTTATGATTATGACGCAAGTGCAGAGAATTGCGGTTAAGTCATTTAACTAGATACCTATTTTAAATCATGATAAAGTTAACAAGGCAAGTGAGCATTGCATTTACGGTTCGGCTAAACCTAAACATCTTTCAATTTAAAGCAATTTGCAAGTGCTTGAAAGACCGATTGTGCGTTTGGCTCTGAAGTGTCGCCGTATAAGGAAGACGCGTCCTGCGCCATCTGTCGCACGAAAATCGCTTGCGCAACACCGGCGACCCAGTTGCGCGCGGGCCGCTGCCAAGCGCGCCTCTACTCCTCTACAATTACATATTTCGATGTCGCAACCGCACGGTCGCATCCGAGTTGAACGGCCCGACCTTGGGCGTTGCGCAGCGCACGCGCCGAAAGCGAAAGGACCGCGCTCCCCGAATCTGCTAATCCAACAATGGGAACAAACTTGCGTACGTGACCTAGGTCCCGTTGCACATAGCAAATTTTCAGGGAAACCGCAATTAATCAACACTAGATGCAGTGATTCACCGAGGAGTGGCCCTCCGCAGTGCGTCACCTTCACGCGGTTCCCGCGCAGTTTCGCAACGCGGCGAGGCGTGATGGCGCAACCGCCGTCTTCCCGCTTCCGAAATACGCGAATAGTAGCTACGAACTCGAGAAAAATTAACCGCGACCCAATTCCGACGCGCTCGTGTCCGTCGCTCCACTTGTCCGGAAACCTCGCATCTTTTACGATAGGCGTAAAAAGGGGCGCCGGAGTCCAGCCGGCCTACATGCGCGCTCCACTGGTTTCCCGTTTTAAAATGACCCGCTCGTTCGCGGCGGAGCGGCAAAAGGCTCGCCCTTCACGGCTGCGGGCCCCGGTCCTCAAATAGCCGATACTGCCGCAGCCGGGTCGATCGTCGAGGAGCAGATCGCGCGACTCGCTATCCTTGTGTTTATGCGTCGCAGCTAACCGGGTCAGTGTTAGGCCGCATAGCGCTGCATAAATAGCCGTCTCCCGCGCCTGCACTCGATATGATGGAAGCGATATAAAATAGTTAGGTTTCGCAACGTGTTTACGCGCTCCGCGAGCCCGCTGCCAAACACTCGGATTCCAGAGAGTGGTGGTCTTGCAAAACAGCGCAGCGGCTTTAATATAACGGCCGTGTCAATGCTGCGGGCCGTGGGAATATAGGACGAGACGAGACGGTTAAATTTAGTAGGCGGACGTTTGTCGAAATAGTCGCACGCTAATGTCGAGCGCGAACGCTCCCCCGAAAAAAAGAAATCCGTCCAGCGCGGAGGTTGTCTACGCACCCTTGTTTGGTTACGTGAGCCGATGGCTCTTTTTTGGGCGACAATACGATCGATAATATGGTGAAAAAAGTCGTTCCGGCCTGATTGTGGCGCGGAGTCAGGGTCAGATTAGGCAACCGGTGGAAATCGCGCCTTGACCGCGGCGGCCGCCCCTCAACCCGTTTTTGCTGCTCCTCTAGAGTGTTCGGCGAGCAACGTTACCAGACAAGAGCAGATTATGACGACCTAGCGACCGCTTCAATTTAACTGAATAGCTATCAAAAAATGCTGATTGTTACACTGCATATCGGCCTTCTAATGCGTTACTGCAACTCATTCATTACTCGCAATAATAAATCAACCGGTTGACGACTCGGAAGAACGAGGTAGGTAAAGTAGGTAGGTAAAAAAATGTTGGACGATTCATAAGCATTAATTTTATTTAATCTATATGAATAAAAATTTATTGACTTTGACTTTGAGCACAACAACGACAATCAAATACCCTGTATAAATACCTAAGTATGTATTTACAAACAAAAAAAGTATTTAAGTAGGTAGGTATATGTTTATCCGTTATCAAGTTCACGTAGACACAGTGTCTTAAGAAATGTAGGTACTATGGGCTTAGATAATTGGTGTAATTGTAAGAAATTTAGTATTTTAATTTAGTTTATTTATTTATTTAAGTAAGTACCTTGAGAAAATCGAAAAACTGATTTTCAAACCCTCTTCGAAACATACCCTCTTCTGGTAGATATACTTACTTAAAGTTATAAACACTTAGGCAATTATTAGAGTAGTTTATCAGCCGCTGTAGCTGTATTGTATGACCCTCGATTAATTACTGTAACTAATACCGTTCAGTTAACAATTTGCAGAACACGCGCATATTCAGGCCGGATCTAAAACAGGAAATCCACTTAGAGATGAACGGAAAGCGAAAACGGCTGGTTAACACGCGATAGAACCCGCCCCATGCACTTCCATCACTGTTTAATAAGCAAGGCTCAGTTTTACAGTACACACATACATAGGTACAATATTTATTAGGTTATTGGAATACTAAGAATAACCTCATAGTATAATCATTGGTCAGTAGTTAGAGGAATCTTAATCGCACTTGAATTACGTACACATCATCAAAACACAACGCACTTAAGGCCAGAATTAAAAATCTATCCACAGATAGGGATAGGCACGATCCAGATTAGTTGCTAGGCAACACCTAGCAACACCCAGGCAACTGTCGTTAATTCTATGTTAATATCAAACGTTGCATAGCAACTAATCTGGATCATGCCTATCCGACTATCCGTATCTGTGGATTGATTATTAATACTGGCTGTTTGACAATATTCTCAAAAAAGTAATACATATTTGTACTTGTCTCTAAAACAAATGAAAATCACAAGATTAATTAAATAGGTACTCCCATGGAGCTAGACTTAATACTGAGGTAACTGGAGTTTTCACCCTGAATAAAAAAGTGTGCCCAGCAAATTTGACATTTAGTATGTAGTGGCTGTCAGTTGTCTCATATGACCATACGTATTTTTTCAAAGTGTAGGTGAGACGGAAGACAGCCACAGTGTAATTTGTGGTCACAAAAAAGTGTTAGTACTGCAGTCTCCAGTTATGTAGTCTAGCTCCATGGGTACTCCAATCTTTGCGATGTCACATTCGTATTTTCTAAAACAGTTGTCGCATTTTCGTTTAATATATTTTCAATATTAATACTCATTGTTACAAAGTTCAATGTTAAACAATGGTTTAAGCTCAACACCGAAACTGCATACCAAATAGAACCTAAAAAGAGGAAGGTTTTTCCCAAAGTTTTCCTCAAAGTATAATCTTAGAGGTAAAAGTACCTACATCCGTTTACTTTGTTCACTAGAAATTAATCGTTTATTACATAATATTACTTGAAAGTACATAATAGCTGTAATGAGGTAAAACGATGCTACATAAGCCTTCATATACACAATAGAAATAGGTCATTTTTTACCCGAACAAAAACTCAAACTTCCCTTCATTTTACTGCACACGAAAAATTAAACTTAACTCCTCCTTTTGTCAAGTTTTTGTCATTTCTTCTAACCTAGGTTATCTAATAAAAATAAAAGAAAATATTAAGGTTGGACTGATTTTTTTAGCTATAGCTGTAACTTACTTTAAATATCGGAAAATGTATAGCATTTTGATAGCTGTGACAACTCATAACAATTAAAAAAAAATGTGACTTGCTTGTCGTATACCTACAGTTTATTTTTTTATTTTTACATATCTTGTCACGAAACAATCACTACTCAGTTGTAGCACCAAAACTATATCCTTCAATTCCTTAATGCAATATTTTCCTAAAACATTATAAATTCTTAACAAAAACATACGCATCCCATTGAGAGAGTCCGGAATCCCATTACTGGCCAATCGGCGACAAACAACTCGGGTGCTGGAGACATTGTCATGTTAACATTATACTAAACACATGTGCATTATAAGCGCTCTGCTAGAAATAACAGGATCGGTGAATACCCCCTTGCCCGGGCACCCTTAGATGTCGTAATTATTACAGAACTTACATATTCAGTCACACTAATGTTAAAACTAAGGTAACACTTTCTATATGAAACCCCATAATAACTGTTTGTATATGTCGATGTCGCAGGGCTATGAGGATATCAGATATTTCACGAAATCCCTAGGGATACCACGAAATCACGGAAGATTCGAAATATTCTTATTTACGACGTCTTCTTCCTAAAAAAGTTCAGTGATATGTCGTTTCATTAAACTAAAACTAGTGAAATGAAGAATGACTGAAGTAATAAATCAAATCAAATTCAAATCAAAACATTTATTTGACACAGACAGTGGACATGGACAAAACTTTTAAGACAAAAATACACAAAAATCTTACAACAAATTAACAGTAAGCTCACGGCTGCAGGTGACAGGTATGAGCGAGTTTCGGTTTTCGAGTATCGGAATTCTTGGCTTTAAATTTCATGTTTTTTTTGTGAAACACCACGTAAGGATTGTTTTCACAAAAAAAATAACCACGAAATTTCTAATTTAGTGAAACGACTTATTATGCTCTATATTGCACTTAAAAAATACGTAACATACTTATCACTTATCTTATCACTTATCACGTCGTAAATAAGAATACTCCACATCTTCCGTGATTTCGTGATCCCGAAGGATTTCGTGAAATCTCTGATATCCTCATATCCCTGCGACATATAGATAATATTGAACAGTTGCTACAATATATGTACATATATACTTATAACATAGAACTGCGTTGTATTACTTTATTGCATGACTTTTGTAGTGCACATTGGCAACTTTATGTCAGAAATTCAGAACGTTTGAATGAATGAAACACGGTGCCAGTGCTAGAATTTCTGTGTAAAATAAACAAATGCTTCGAACACATGCAATTTCACAATAATTTGTCAACAATTAATTTAGAATATACATGTTCTTTTGTTGTAATAGAATACTCAACTGGGGAAATTAACTCTTAACAAAATTAGTCATTGGAAAAATCAACAATACCGCACAATGTATAAAAAACAGCCGTATTTTTATATACTTACAGACAAACAACCATAGTGACCCCGCAATCAGAGTGCCGGCAATTTTATGATAATGCCAAATTTAACGACCACGATTAACATAGGTTAAAACGATCACCTTCGAATTTTGATCACCAGTCCGAATCACTGATTAAGGAAATTGGTTATGCACGAAAACTAACACTTTAGTACTAATACACAATGCGTGAAATGAAGGGTAAGCATAGAAGCATAGTCTCTACATAGAGTAAAACAAATTCGGTTCCCGCTTTCTGTTTGGTTAGACCTTTCAATTTACCCAATTTTATTTAATACATTTTCCATCAATAGACAGAGTGATTCAAAAGGAAGATTTTTATGTAGATTTAATACATCAACGTTGCACCCGCGTCGCTAGTATCATAACAAAAAAGGTCTGAGGAAAATGATCGTACAAGCTCTCTCCCCCTTCCCACAGATTCGACTTTTCAACCATTTACGAAAGCTTTTGATATTGCAAATTGTCGCTTCGTTACAATGTAGATTTGACTCACTCCCGGAAAGGAGGCCAGCGACCGACATATGGACGACTCATATAACTGCAATAATATTACACAACATACCCGATTATACCCTCTCTACATTATATTATTATTTAAAATCACTTCGCCACACCAAAGGCCCGTTGCCGCCCTTTATTTTAATCAACACAAATGAATTCGACGAGATAAATATGCATTCCTACTAACTAATTACATTAAGAAAGAATAGCATTAATGAAATGCCATAGAACAATGCCTATTATGTGGTGGATTGGATGACGTTGATGTCTATTGCAGAACGGTTTTTCTCGGAATCCAAAACTTGGCCAATTTCCCGAAACGATCATTTTAATCTGTAATTTACGGATATTCGAACCGAGTTAGGTCCTTATCTAACATGGAAAACCTATCAATAGTCACAAAGGGATCCTCACTCTGTGTGATTGATCCAAGATGGCGTCCTGCAAGAAAGTGCAGGAATTCGCGTCGCGTCAGAGGGCGCGGGCGGGAGGGGGGGGGGGGGGCGCGGGCGGCGCGCGGCGGGGGTGACCTTCGCGCGTTGATGCAATGTCGCAGTGTCATTGACCACGCTGCCTGCGCCGCGCAAACAGTTGCAGCGCCCCACCCCCTCCCAGCGCCCGCCCGCCTGCCCCCGCCCCGCCAGCTAAGCGCTGCACAAACTTTTGCCCGTTTACCACAGAGTACCTACACGAAAATAGACGCGCTGCAAGCCGGTTATTAAAATATTCCGGCTAATCTGCAGAATTATGTACAGCTCATAGTTTTAAATTAAATTTTGTTATCGTGTTGCTGTAATCTCGTTGCCTTTTTGGCATAATCCTTCATTACGAGAATGTTAACATAATAATATATAGTTGTGTATAATAAATCATCGCGTAGCTATTTTATGAAACCTATTTTTACATCATTATATGACTAGTGGCCACCCGCTTCTTCGTCCAGGTGGACTTTGTTTCCCGAAGCTAAAGAAAAGTGAAAATAGATTTTGTCGAAAAGCATAACTATAGAGTTAGTATACCAGCTTAGACATTTTATATGTACCTATTTCAAGAAAGATAGATGAGATGTATTTTGGTCACAAAATACATCTCATCTATCTATATACTTTATAGCTCTCTAGCTAGGGCCTTTCCCAAGATCTCCATGAACTCTAATCTCCAAAAATCATGAAATTGTTTTGATTATTAACTGGTGAGTTCTAAATAAACACGTTACTTTTCAGTTTATTACTGTGTAATAAGTATTTTATTGTTTTTACAAAATAACTCATAGAACAATGAACAATATCACGAGCAGACCACTGAATGTGACCTATTTTGAACAGTTTCATCATTAGAGACAATTTCAATTTCACACTAACGACATTCCGTCGGTTTTAAAACCTTGCGATACATCCTCACTGATTACGTTTCCTCAAAGTCGCGAGTGCATTGGCATCGAACGAAAGACACGATACAAAGTCATCTCGCCGATAGCATACGGGTCAAAATGGTGTTTGAGTAGGTACACCTACTCAAGTTACAGCACCACGAATACCTAACCTACAGCAAAAAATGGTGCTAGTTGCTTCAGAGCCGTTGGAATAAGTTCCTTATTTCGCAGCGCTCCGATTACATTATCGCATGTTGTTTTTTTTTTAAATAATGTGCGATATTGGTCGTTGTCAGGTTGCATTCGTTTACGTAAGCGGGGTGCACGAACTCGCGCGGAGATCACCTTGCGCGTCCCAAACCGCGGGTTGAGGTCGTCCCGACTATAATAGTTATCGATAATATCGACAAACAATACGGATGATCGTGCGAAAGGCGACTCGGCGACAATGTCAAAAGTACTTTGAAGTCACAGCATTGTCTCCGACTCGGGCGCGACGCCGGCTGTTCGGTATTTTAAAATAAGTCGAATAGATTATTATTTTGAGAGAAAAGGCGTTGATAATTTTCTAAGATTGAGAAGTTAATTTTAGTAATTTAATTACCTGCTATCTTGATTTAGGACTTTCCAAACTACAAAGATAACGTTTATGCCCAACCAATGTAAAACCATTATTTTACAACACCTTTAATTCTAGATTTGAATTGAATTTATAATTATGTCAGTGGCTCGGTATTAGCTCGGTGACATAATGGCATTAGAACCCTGCGCCGGCGCAGCCTCGTGTCGGTCGTGCGGCGCGGCGTGGCCACAGACCTGACCTTACAAGTTCAGCTGTCATTTCCCCTTAGTACGATAGAACCTTAGTATCAAAGTAACTCTAAAGTTGTACAGCTTAACTTATCAACATTTATCAAACGTAATAAAAGTATTAAATAAATGCCTCTCGTGGTGTTAGATAAAGATTAGGTTACCTACCCACCATTTCCATTTCCATTTAAAATTTCATGTTCCTAATCATGATACTTCAGGCTTGTGCTCTTATGTCAGTATAAATTTACTAGTCGCTACCCAGCGGGCCAATCGCCGTATCGCCAATCCTCTCTGATCCGGTGACATCCGTGACAGAGGAACCACTTGCAATACGAAATTAGCTGTCAAAATAGACTGTCGTATGAAAACTGTTTTAGTTCCAAAGATTAACACCGGAACAGAAAACGTTGTCGCACTGTCAAAGCCGCGCGTTTTCAAAAACGGTTTTGCACGTCAACTGCACTTCAACTGCATTACCGCGATCGGGGCCCAGTACCCACCACTTAACACATTGACTCTTTTCTATAACTGTACTTTCATTTCTTCTCTCAACCCCCTATCGGGTTTAGGGTACAATCTAAAGTTCGTAGCAGACCAACTTGCAGTTTCAGTGATTGAAGAGGTTCCAGCTTCAAAACTCTTCAACGTTGAAAAATTGAAAATACAGTAGATATTTAGAAAAAAACGACCGGTCTCACAACCAGCTCCGATGGGACTGGAACCCACGACCTTTCGCTCCGTAGCTCAGTGGTTAGAGCAGTCGCCCGGATAGCGAAAGGTCGTGGGTTAGAGACTCATCGGAGCTGGTTGTAAAACAAGTCGATTTTTCTTAAAACTTCATTTTCAATTTTTCAATACTTAATAAAAATTGCATTTTGAATGCAAAAAAGTATAAATTTAAATAACTCTTTAACGTTATTATGAAGTGATTGATATGGCGATATGGCGTCCCGGTCCCGACCTTCCCCAATCGTGCACCGAGACCTAAACAAACGGCGATAGCTGCATCCGGGCCGCTGTTTGCCAAATCGCCCGATAACCTATCGCCATCGGGCTATCGCCCAAACTTGCACCGCGCAAGTCTCGCTCGACTCTATCGCCTCTATATTATTTTATTTACAACAATTTGTCATAGCTCTCTACGTTGTTTTTTAACAATCTATTATATTATATGCAACATTATTATTATAAGTCTGTTTGTTCGCTGTTGGTTTCCGATAATCTTTACAAATAAATAAAATTGAAGTTATTATTATGAAGTGTCTGTTTGTAATATTAAAATAACCGCTTTTTACTACATGCATATGATTATATATACGGTACATATACCAAAATAACATTTTTTACAATTTTTGTCTGTCTGTCTGTCTGTTTGTTCCGGCTAATCTCTGAAACGGCTGGACCGATTTTGACGGGACTTTCACTGGCACGTAGCTTATGTCATAAGGAATAACTTAGGAAACTTTTTATCCCGATATTCCCACGGGAACGGGAACCACGCGGGTGAAACCGCGGGCGGCCGCTAGTAAATAATAAATTGTTAATATTGTTATAATAACTGAAATATTTTTAAACAAAATATTAATTTATTATTACTTAGTAAAAGTATTTTCCGAATATGATAAGTACCTATGTGTTTTTTTTTATTCGAGCACTACAAATAAACACATTTTATAACTTTTTCAAGAAGTAGATTGATCTATTGTTGAAGAACTTGCTTCGCTTGGTTTTCCGGCTTTATTAATCTATACTATTATTATGAAGTCGAAAGGTTTGATTGATTTTCTGAATTGAAACTACTAGACATTTAGAAAATTCTTTGGCCATTAGAAAGCTGCATTCTTCCGAGTGACTTAGGTTAGGTATATTTGATCCCGATATTCCCACGGGAACGGTTACCACACGGGTAAAACCGCGAGGATCTGCTAGTCTCCGATAAATTTCGTTACCACAGAATAAATAGTACAAGGCGTGACACAAGTCAATGACTACACGTAAAAACATTGTAATTTCCTTGTTATTTAAATCAATTGTTTCACACAAATACTTGAATGATTACGTTACATAAATTCTTCCGAAAAAATATACATACTTATAGTATACATGTTTTATTGATTAGATTGTGATAAAGCAAATAATATAGGGACGTTTTTATTACAAAACGCTTTTCTTTTTGCAACATGTCGCATTTTCATGATAATATAATAGAAATATTGTCATAACAAAGTCCAAACATAACATTCCAGTTTTCCACATGTAGGTATTAACATATTCAAAAGCGTTTTTTTGAAACATAATTAACATTAAGCAATTCTAAAGTATTGTCATTTCCTTGGTGAAGAAACAGTACTTACCCGATAATAAACGAGTTATACGTCGCATACAGATCACAAAATACTGCGTAGGACAAAAAAAATGTGAATAGATAACCGGCCACTTCCCAATTAGATAATGGGAGCTGATGCTGGTAGAAAAAAAGGCATCTCTGAATTAATATTTGTTTTAATAATAAAATGTCAATCTAAAAAATTAAACTACGTACAAGATAAAATCATTAGGCCTTATATCATCATTATATCATTTTCGCCTTTAATAATTTAGGAAAAAATTTCAGCAGTGCCTCGATTTCTGAATATAGGCTAGAGGTAAAGAAGAGTCATCTCATGAACTTTACAATATTACCATGTGCGACAATATAGTATTTAATTATTACTCATCTCCATAAACACTAATATTTGCGGTAGTAGCATGGAAGCACCTATTACTAACTGGAGGCTCACAGTTGGCCAAACACTCTACATTGTTTGCGATGGCGGCGGTGCGCAGGCGCATTTCACAACCCGCCACACGTGACCGATACGCGCCTCGATCCCACTCCTTACTACAATTATTTGCCTTTACTACACTCTTGATTTCATGTTCTAATGTTTGTACAAAACCAAACCGTAACGAGAAAACAAATCGATGTTTTTGCTTAGGCAAAGTAATCGACCTCACTCCTTGTTATCAAACGAGATAAATCACAAAAGGTGTCACTGCGCGTAATCGTTACAATTAAGCCGTAATGGAGCGCGTGACGTCACGCCGCGCGCAATTACAGAACTCTTGCGCAAGGAAAGTGCCCGCGAACCGGTCGCGGTCGCAAGAAATTTAGTGCACCGCTCTGCGCCCGCGCCGGTGACATTGCCGGTGTCAACAATACTCGTATATTGTATAGGTACATATAGACGAACTACACTGACTATCGATTTTAGAAAAAATCGAGCGCATCACTATTTTACCCTTAGGTTAACCAATGCAGTCATGTTTTCGGCAGCATTTGAAAACTTTACGGTGAAATCCATGAGGTTGTTATCCTATAGTAATCTAAAGATTACCTGGAATACAGCCAAATTTTTTCCAAATTTAAACGATGGCTTTCACCGGCGTGCTTATTTATTAGTCATAATGTATAAAACTTTATTTTCGTCTACAGAAACCATATAACCATTTCCATGTTCTCGCATCGTAACATGAGCTGAATAGACTATTTACGATAAAGGCACAAAACACAAGAGCCGTTAAGATATTTACTCTGTGGCACAACAGTTTGTTTGTTATTCCGCGGAGATAAGTCCCGTAGACAATCAGCGCCCTCTGTCGGGGCGGCGGCGCGGCGTGCCGATGCAGCGCCGGCGCAGCCCGACCTTACCTAACGCGACGTTGGTTGGCCCGCTTGCCAGGGAAATAGAACGCCTTCACTCTTAATGCTCGCCAAACTATGAACATAGATCGATATCTTCTAACGTCACAATTAAGATTGTTTATTTTATCTGGTTTTCCACGTAATTTTCCAGGAATGCGTTTTTGAAGACATAGTTTTTTCTTTGCATTAACAGCGTTAATTAAAGTTACTTTTACGTGGTATAAAGATTTAAATTTAAATTTCAGCATAATAACTACTACCAAGGTACTAAAAAATTATATTGGAGAAAAATTTTGACTTTAAATACGACAACCATAGAATATGTTACACCGAGTTGCATAATAACAATCCCGCTTTCATTCTGTTATCTGACCTGCGTGCGTAGCGTATATCACAATCAGGCAATGTCACCTTGATAAGAGTCGCATAAAAAAGTGACACGTCCCACCTTAACCCGCCGATCGACTGTCGAGTGGATAACGCTGCACTGCAAGTGATAAAGTAGGCAAAAACAAGAGACTGGGGAACTGTTACACCGTTTATTAGGGTAGTCGGAGCGTGAAAAGCGAGTGCAAAATTTGTTGCGAGGGGAGTACGCGCGGGAGGGAGTGCGGGAGGCGAGGGAGGGGGGAGATGCGCGCGTGTGCGTGCGTGAAGGTCAGCCGGCGGCGTCATTTCCTGGTCATTGGCTGCGCCCGCGCCGCCCGCTGCGCCGCCGCCGCCGCGCCGCGATCTTAGGACACACGCACACCGCTTTCCGGTTGCACAGGAAAACGCTAGATGCTGCCGCTGCTGCCACCATTGTGCATGCAATCAACTTGCAACAATGCTGGTTTGTTCAGCGTTCAGACTTTAAAACGAGCTTTATAACAATTTTCCAGATATTTCTGTAACAGGAAATTTTCTAATGAAACTTAAAGATCAAAGATTTATCAGGTCTGTCTGCAAATAGGAATGTCGTTTCAGTATTTTGATCACCTAGTTCATGTTTAAATAAGTCAAAAAATTTCCTTTCACTTCGTACAAATAAAAGATAAAAATCGTTGTGTACAACGATTTTCGCCCATATCGGTTGCTTAGAGGAAATGTATATAAACATTATCGTGTTAATACTCTTATCAGGTGCAAAAATAAATGATATTTTGCCAACCTGATAGCACCCATAACAGAGATGATGTTTGACAATTGACGTAACTGTTTCCTCGGTGTTGGAGCGCATTGTTTTGCGCAGCAGTAAGTAGGTTGTGATGTGAGCCGGGGCGTTTATATCGCAAGAGGTTTGTGGGGTAACCCATTTATTGCGGCGCGGGATGCGCGGGCGCAACCGGTTCCTCCCCCTTCCCCTCTCTCTTCCTCCCTAAACGTTGTTCGCATACTTGCATCCGGGAATAAATTGAACAGACTCGCAGAAGCGAGCGAAACGCCACTGAATCTACATAGGGTTAAAGCTCATTTCAACTGTGCTAGCGTTCGCGCATTTTTTTGCCGCCCGGTGGCTACTAACTAGCCGAGTGAAGATGACATTCTAAGGCTACAAACGGCGTACCTATGTGCGGAGTAACCTTGATCTTGGGCAGCCAGTAGGATGCGTCCAGCCGAGGCTAAAAATAGTCCCGGCGCGGCATAAAATGCACGTTTTTTATCGCGTCTTGTCCGAGCTTCCCAGGCTTGCGAGGGATTTTATGAGAGCCGCGTCGCGAAACGGTTCATTAAATTGTAAATAGCAGGTACATAGTTATAGCGAATGCATTCAACCCGTTATCATATGAATTATGTATCGAGATAAATATCTGATTACAAGGAGTTTTATCCGGCGATTTTCAGGCTTTGTTATATCGTAGAAGGAAAATGGTTGCGAATATGCAAGTGGAGTTATCGGGTGGGGTATGGAGGTATGGTATGATATGACTATAGTCTTTCGATGGTTGACGAGTTGCCGTAGATGGCCGCGTGGCCAACGTTACGCAACGGCAGTGATTAATAAATAGCTAGTGTCCGACCGAAGCTTCGGCTTCGGCTTCGGCTTCGGCCACCTTCGGCCAAAAAAACCATCTTCGGCGAAACCTTCGGCTTCGGCCCAAAACCCGGCCGAAGCCGAAGGTTACGCCGAAGGTCCGAGCAACCGTCGGGATTGAACGAACTGTACGAAAGACTGAGAGACAGCGCGACCGACGGACCGGTCGTGTTTGCAGGGGCCGCGGGGAGTCCCCGCGCATTGCGCATGCGCGTCAAGACAAGTTCGTACGTATATTCAAACGGCTGCATTAGACAATATTGAACAAAATTACTAAAAGAGCTTATAAACCTTCGGCTTCGGCTTCGGCTTCGGCCGAAGGTTGTGGGATTGCCGATTAATCGGCTTCGGCTTCGGCTTCGGCCAAAAATAGACCTTCGGTCGGACACTATAAATAGCGAACGTGACGGTCGGCGGACACACGTGTCAGGCAGCGGGGTGAACGACCTGAGATAAGCCGCGCGAAAATACACGAGTTAGATAATATTAGAAAGAAAATGACGGTCCCATCGCGGCTGTTTATCGCGCCGCGCCGGGGCACTCGCACTAACATAGATTCGCTAAAAATATTTATTATTAGATAAGAATATTGTTCATACTTGTTATTGCCAATTTGGAAACCTACTGTCCGGATATTAACAAATTGTCACTCTAGGTACATTGTGTGTGTGTCATTCACGTTTCTGTGCCATTTCTTTCCAAGCTCAATAATAATTTCTAATCTAATACAGCCACTACATACTAGCATCTATTAAGCTACTAGTCTACACCCGCTCTCGACTTATTTCGCATCGGCTTTGTTCTTTGCTACTTTTTGAGGTGGTATGAACCAGAACTCTAGGTCTTAAACCCGCTTCTCAAATTATTGCTTGTTCTCAAGTGTGCGCAATTCAATAAGAGATAACAAGGCAAACAATAAGATTTTATTTTTTTATTTCCTTACTTTTTACACACGTGTCCGACAGAGGTGTATCACTGGACGTCTCGTTGCTAGAAATATCTGTGAACAGGCAGATGACAGGCCTCCCTCACGCGAACATCCACGTTCATTTCTAGCGCTATGCTTCCTGGTAAATGTGCTAATAGTAGCCGCAATTATTGCCCGCCTAATAGATTTATCGCTTCCCGAATCTTCTTTATGCCAAGTTTTAAGAAATCAAAACGATAGCCATTACTGTTTTATTAGTTTTTCTTAGAAAGAAGTGTTTTTAACTTTCGAGATATGAATTATTGTATTCTCAGCATCGGCATTGAACAGTTGCACATAGCGTATTCTTGGTAAAATTCATGTTTTAGATTAGTCTTATGCCGGCCGCGCCAGACAAGACAAACATTTGAACAAATATTTTAAGACTTTGCCTTCTGACATGGCAAAGTACTGTAGTATCAAAGCTTTGAACAAATACTCAAATACCCATGCTACACATGTCCTAACATTTTTTCAAATGTTTTTGCTATGCCTGACGCCGGCATTTATATCTATAGTAGAGTGTAGAGTCGCAGGCTTCCAGGAACACAAAACCCCAAAAAACAACAATGAATAAAAACAAAACACTGACGTTCAGTGGTCAATGTGCTAGAAAATATCAATGTTAACATATCGTAATTGGAGAGGAAAACCGAGTGCCGGTGACAGGCTCGCGGCATTGGGGTCAAGGCGGCGATACCCGCGCGTTGACGCAATCTAACCGCTTTATCAGCGGCGCTCATTGTCTTATCAAAAATTTGTCGCAATAAAACCGCCTTGCGTTTCTAAACTTGTCTCTGGAAACGCGCGCCAACTTTTGTATCTGATGACTGACTTTTGGCGGGAAAACGCGGAACTGATAGAATCGCGCGCGCGCATCGGCGAAAATAACACTGAAGTTTTGTGAAAGAGTCCAGCTGTTTTCACTTTCGACGCTTTTGTAATTGAAATTGAAATGAAACGGGCGTGTTTCCTGGTGCGCGATATCTGATAAGTTTACAGTACTACTAATATTCTAAATGCGAAAGTTTGTGAGTACCTATGGATGGATCTATGGATGTTTGTTACTCTATCACGCAAAAACTAAAAAACGAAAAATGAAATTTGCAAATAAGATAGATTATAGGCTGGAATAACATATAGGATACTTTTTAGGAGCCGTATTTTTGAGGAGCCCGTGGCGCAGGAGGAGCCCGTGGCGCAGTGGATAGCGCGCTCGGCCTGCGATCGTTGAGGTTAAGCAACGTTCGCAATGGTCGGTCACGGGATGGGTGACCAAAAACTTTTCATCTCGAGCTCCTCCGTGCTTCGGAAGGCACGTTAAGCCGTTGGTCCCGGCTGCACTTGCAGTCGTTAATACCCACCAATCCGCACTGAGCCCGCGTAGTGGGTCATGGCTCATTCTCCTTATTCATCCATAAGGAAGGCCAGTGCCCCAGCAGTGGGGACATTAAATGGCTGATGATGATGATGATTCCCACGGTAACGGGAACCACGTGCGGCAGCTAGTATTCTATAATTTCCGTATGAAAATAATTTTAAATGAAATAGTTCGATACACCTGTTGACGGCATATTAGGGTCAATTAGTTATATCGCGCCGCATCCGCCTTTGCAGCGATAGTAGCCGCAACACAACACATTCACGCTGCGCAGACGCAGGATGGGCACAGACGCCACGTTTCATCACACCACTGCAATATGGTATTTCGATAACGACTAAAAATAAACATACTGTAATATCAATCACGCTGTATTCAGCAATAACATACAAAAATACAACATTTCGCAATACATTGTTTTATAAAAATGATTTATTTCGATTTTGGTATAAAAATAAATTCACAAATTTTGCACGCTCGAACTACCTAATCTAATTAACATCCAGGAAAACACTAATTTATCTGACATTTTCTAAACTTGCTCATTAATTAGAACTCTTGCGCAGCTGAAATACATATCAAAATTACTTACAATTTAATATTTTTTGTAAAATAGAAGTTGCCGACTTGTTTTTAAATTACGTAGTTAGGTACATATTATCTCTGATAGATCGAAATGAAGAAACGAATGAATGAAAATAAGAAATCTGAATGAAAAACGGTGTTGAAATTAGGTACTTTTACTTTTTTTGCATTCACAATGCAATTTGAAAATGAAGTAAGTATTAGAAAAAAACTCCGATGGAACTCGAACCCAAATGGGTGTTGAAATTTTCCGTAGCTCTTCTCAGTCAACTGTTCACTTTTCAATGGAAAGTTATTTTTTTTTTACTTATCTGTCAACTCCATAATTACTTTAAATATGGTTCTCCAAAGTTAACAATAAAACAGCGGACGCGCCACCTTCGCCTACTGATGTGGGGAAACAGGAACACAGCCTCTTAGGTCCAATTGTTTGATTAGTTCTAATTATTTGAAGCCTTCTAACTAGTCAAAAGTTGTTATGATAACACGGCGCTTGGTTTTAGACAACAGCATTGTGTGGCACTCCCACCGTCGGCGCCTCCATGGTACGACTGCAGTCCCACGGTTAGGGCGCCACGGGTACTAATTATCTAATAGCCTACAATTTAGAAACATCCATAACACAACTATTTTTGTACAAATTCTTTTAGACATTAGCTAAGCTAAAAAATTATTTTTAGAAAAAAATAAAACCGCCTTCAAAAAAACCACATCAAAAAGTAAGAAATAATTCCTCACCAAATAAATAACGTAAGTACTTTGAAGTCTTCGAAGAAGAAGGTTTTTTTGAAGGCGGTTTTATTTTTTTCTAAAAATAATTTTTATTTCACTCTTTTTAGTGCATCGTGCAGGCAATTTACGTGTTTTCTGGTAAATAGGTATGTGATCAAACTGAAAACCTCCTTTTTCGAAGTCGGTTAAAATACCTTGAGGTATCCCCTTTTTAACAAAACAAGAATCTTATTTTAATTTTTAGTTTTTTGCATTCACAATGCAATTTTTATTACAGAAAAATGGAAAATGAAGTATTTAGAAAAAAGGAGCTAGTTGTGAGACGGGTCGATTTTTTCTAAATACTTCATTTTCCATAAAACAAGAATCATCTAAATCGGTTAATAAACAAAGGAGTTATGCCTAAAGATACGTATTAAATTCACATAAAGTGGTAACGAAAACGACAGTATTTTCAAGATTTCCTGAAAACTACTGAGCCGATTTCAAAATTTCAAAAAATGGGATCAACTTGGAAACCAACCTGATGCAATAACGTTTGAACCATTTCAATCGGTTCAGCCGTCTTCGAGTAATCGGTGGACATACACAAAAAAAAAAAAAAACATACATACAGACGAATAGAGAACTCCTCCTTTTTGATTTAGAAGTCGGTTAAAAATCAAATGTATAGATAGGTATTAAAATCACTCCAACAACCCAACGTGGTTGAAGCATAAAATTTAGCTTTTACTTTGAGAAAACCTGGACACTGTGAAATTCTATGGCCATTACGATTATTTATTGTAAATTTCTGATAAACTGTTCTGTTGACGGGCCTTTGGCAAATGTTTGATGTGATATTGAATGGGTGGTAGGAAAATATTGACGATTCATAAGTACATATTTATTATGTCTAAGTGAATAAAGAATATTTTTATCTTATCTTTATCTTATCTTATTATGTGATTCCAGTAGGCGGCGTGAGCGAGCGCGACGCGTATGTATACGGGTACGGCGGCGGGGGCGGCGGGCACCACTTCGCCGCGCCCGCGCCGCCGCCCCTGCCTCACGAGGACCTACCCTACTCCGTGTTCGACTTCGGGGACTACCAGCGGCACCACCACCACAACAAGCTGAAGCCCAAGAAGCGGCCGCGGCCCGACCACCCGCCCGCGCCCGGAGTCAAGCGCAAATCCCGCGAGGGGTCCACCACATACCTCTGGGAGTTCCTGCTCAAACTGCTGCAGGACCGCGAGTACTGCCCGCGCTACATCAAGTGGACCAACCGCGAGAAGGGCGTGTTCAAGCTGGTCGACTCGAAGGCCGTGTCGCGGCTGTGGGGGCTGCACAAGAACAAGCCGGACATGAACTACGAGACTATGGGCCGAGCGCTGCGCTACTACTACCAGCGCGGCATCCTGGCCAAGGTGGACGGCCAGCGGCTGGTGTACCAGTTCGTCGACGTGCCCAAGGACATCGTCGAGATCGACTGCTCGCTGGCGTAGGCGCGAATCTCCAGTGCGAGTGTGTGAACGGACCCTCATCGTGACGTACGCCGGTTCGCTCTTTTTTTCACTAATTAGTAAAATTCGTCTATTTTTCAAATCATCATGCATTACGTTCTCCGATTGCTTCTATGATCTTAAGATGTACTACTCGGATCGTTATAGTGTTGACTATCGTTGAATTTAATATTTATACAGAAATAGGAATGAGAGACGAAATTGATTGCTCAAATGTTTATATAAGCACCTATTTTTAGGGGTATTTCAGAAGAGGAACACTAAATTTGCTAGATGTTATATGGGAACGGAGTGATTTTTGTATAATGTTGAAACGAATTTTTAAATGTTTGTAATATGGAGTTTCTATATATTGTATGTTTATGTCGACGGGCGCCCCGCGACCTACGAAATCAGACTTCCTACCTCAAATCTACGCAAAACAAATTGATTCATATGAATATACACTTTACGATATTCGGAAATACAGTTTACAATATGCAATAAGTAACATTATAGTCTATTTAGAGTTTATAGCGAAGAAATATTTACCTAAAAAGTTTTTACTTATTATGTGTAATGAATGACAAAAATATCATTATAGTTTCATCCTCAGATAACTTTGTTGGTGCTTTTTAATGGCCATTTGCATATTTACACCTTGTTACAAACGAACAACCTCACTACTGTTGATTATACCTATATATTATATAAATATATATATTGATAGAGTATTGTACACTATTTAAATGGACTTCAATGCAGTTCTAATTGTACAGTGCAGTGCAGTACAGTGCTGCGCTCTGGTGGAGATGCTGATGTTCCGGGTCGTTCCTCTCATTCACTCTCCCTTCCGTTCCAGCGAAGACATCTCCTATTGTAAAGTTATAAAAATTTCAACAACTGATAAATGTAACCGTGTAACTTCGCCTAACAAAGTGGTCGGTGAATGAGGGTAGTCCCCCAAACTCTTTGTTTTCAAACCGAATTTCCCAATGATATTATAGTGTCGGTTTACCTTGTCTGTGGAAACTGTATTCTGCACTTGAACTGAATCTACTGCCAATCTTCTGTTAGAAAACTGAATATGAGTATGTTTTAAGAGATAATTTGTGCGTTATTGTGTTAATTATTATTATAAAATAGATGTTTACTATAAGTGAGCTGTTTTAGTGGACATGTCTAGTTTATTTCGTTTATTTAAATTTATGATAGGAGACCTGTTGGGAGGTCTTGCGCACCGCGGTCAGGCTGACATATCATCGTATGTATCAGATCAGAGTTGTTTATCGCGGTATTTTCATATACATTCTGTTTCGCCAGTGCATATCAAACCCATTAGCTTGTCTTGAAATATTTTATAATAGATTCCGGCGCCTGCGCAAGATCTCTATTTTTTGTTACCTGAATAAATATTATTAATAATTAATTACGATTTGTGGTCCAATGTTAATGAATCATAATACTTTTAACTAGATAGTCGATAACAAAAAAAGGTTTATTAAGATGTAGCCTAGTGCATGTTGACATACCTACGCGGTTGAGTAGATACAATATTTCAATGCAAAGACAAAACATAATCCATTTTACAACGTATATACAAAACGATGTATTGTATATTAACAGAGAATATAGAGTAGATAGGGTTTGTACTTTGTATGTAGTTAGAGAGAGCGCCCGAGCCCTCGCAAGCTCCACGCCGCCGCCACCAAACTGCGCAATATTTTTTTATATTAAAAGTAAATATATCTAATTACTAGGTGATAAGTCGTATTGAATAGTTTAAATGGTATACGCCCTCGTGGGGCGAGCCCGGGCGCGGACGCTAGGGACCGACAGGCGACCGACAGGCGACCGACAGGCGACCGACAGGCGACGCCATCACCCACAGTGACCAGTGATATCCAGCGACGGTCGTCTGCTTAACATAGTTAATGAGATCTCAGTGTCCAAACTTCTTTAAACAAATCCAGTGCCCGTTTCATGTGATCGATATATTAATTATATACTTATTACGAAAAAAAAAGTGGAATTTTAACATATTTTTATATAGCTAGATGGAATTCTCTACGCGACCCTTTGTTTCGGCACTATTTCTTATGCTTTTGTAAATATTATGATAGATATTTTAACTTATTTATTGGTTGCCGACCGGGCGGGAGCCGCGCGGCAGCCGCACGTAAGCCGCGCCGCGCGGACCCGACTAGCCCTTCTACATAGTCTTTCCTTTTTAGGAAATTTCGTTCTTATAGGTTACAAATTTTATTGTAATATAACTTTATGATAAATTAATTAAATAATACGTAGTAGGTAATGAATGGACCACGCGATAGAAGGCGAATGCTCTCAGAATTATCGATCGGCTGGAGTCGACGCGAGTTACCGGCGCCGGAGGTCAGCAGGCGGATGTTTGAGCGAACATTTAAAATGATGCTCGGAATTTTTTAAATAATTTTAGTCGAATTGATGTTGTTAAAAAAAAATTCAAAGTTTCTAATTAATAATGTACTTAAATTTTCAATGTAAATTATGATGACACCTCGAGAAGATTTATTGTTAATCAAATTATTTTAATTGAGCCTAGTCTTAGCGTGTTAAATTGGTTTAATATTTGGTCCGCGCCGACTCGGGGTGCGGCGCGCGGCCGGTGCCCGCCCTGTCGCTATAGTCGTACTATGTACATAGAGCTAAGCAACAAGCGCACACGTCGCACGCGCGACTGCCGCGCGGCTGCCGCGCGGCGCCCGCGGCGGTCGGCACGCTCGGGGCACGGGAGCGGAGAAGGTTAGTGATTCGGTACAGGCGGCACCGGCTCCGGCAGATATCGTCGTTTATATTACTCGATGTACGTCTTCATGTTCGTTATAGTGTAATCACGGCGGGTACGCCTCCGATTTTCTTACAAATCGCGCTACAAGTACGTTAGTTAGTTATAACTAAATTAATTATTTTATTCTGAGAGGATCATTTGCGATACAGTGTTCTTGCTTTTAGTTTTATGCAGTTAAAGTCCGATATTTTAATTATAATTTTAGTGGATAATTTTACAAAATACTGTATTTTCTGCCCCCTAGTTAAGTTATTTTTCTATGTATAGTTAGTTATAAGTGTAAATGAGTTAGCACATAAATTTGATGCATGATGATAATGTTAATAAAATATCCACAATAAAATACAATCTTTTGTTTTACTGCAACCTCTACACTCGGTAGCGCCTAGGATGTCGATTCCAAAATAGTTCTGTAATATCTAAAGTCAGAGATAGACAGTCCTCCTAAAAAAACTGTTCTCGAGCTCGTCATTATATAAAAACACATCTACAGAGGCTTTTCTCAATTACAATTTTTCTTTTGCTTTGTGAATACTTAAAATTAATTTTCGTAATTTAATCGCTGTAACTTACATCTTAATTACTTAGTAAAACATTTTTAAAAATAATATATTGAGGCTGATCCTCTCATTGATGAAGCAACGATGGCATGCAGCGTTAAAGTACACCCGCCATCCTGATGCTCGCCCCAAACGCCGCCACTTGAAGCCAGAAGATGAAACAAGTGAAGACTACCGGCGCGGCGCGGCGTTCATCATTCCTGTAGTTTTCATACATTCATATATATAAATGTATGAAAACTACAGGAAAGAGGTCGAATGCTGCGTTTTTCTGTGGCCGGTGTGCGGCGAGACTTAGAAAAACTCGACGAGTCCCGTAGGCCTTTTGGTAGCTTATTTGGGTATTTGACTGTTGTTGAAATGTAGATATTTAATTATGACATTCAGAAATATAACATTATTGAATAAAAAATGTGTAAAAAGAAATTCAATCTGTATTATAACAAGCGAATTATTGAGCTACTTAATTGTGACTCTAGCTATCTCTTTCTAAACGAAATTTTCTATGGCGAGAGTATGGCGCTATAGAAATGTGACGTCACGTTTCTATAGCGCTCTCCTTGTCTAATAAGAAAGTTTGATGCTCTATATCGCTGAAAATATGCAAGATATTTGAAAATAAATACTGACGTTGAGTTGCTACTAATTAAATGATAATTTTAAGTCAATAAAAAAAATTCAGTCAAATACCCAATTGGTTAGATGAGCCTGCGCGCACTTGTGATTTTCAGTCGACCGATAGTTTAGTCGGAATCGTAAGACGATCGTGATCAAACTGTCGGCCGATAGTTTGGAATTGAGAGCCTGTGCGCTCTTTTGATTTTTAGTCGACCGATAGTTTAGTCGGAATCGTAAGACGATCGTGATCAAACTGTCGGCCGATAGTTTGGAATTGAGAGCCTGTGCGCTCTTGTGATTTTTAGTCGACCGATAGTTTAGTCGGAATCGTAAGACGATCGTGATCAAACTGTCGGCCGATTTTTTGAAGGCGGTTTTATCTTTTTATAAAAATAATTTTTATTTCACTCTTTTTAGTGCATCATGCAGGCAATTTTCGTATATCCTGGTAAATAGGTATGATAGTTGAACATCCGTCTTAAATTCATATGAAGTGGTAACGAAAACGACAGTATTTTCAAAATTTCCTGAAAACTACTGAACTGATTTCAAAATTTCGAAAAATGGGACCAACTTGGGAAAATACCTGATGTTATAACGTTTGAATCATTTCAATCGGTTCAGCCGACTTCGACTAATCGGTGAACATACATATAATTAAAAAAAAAAACGCGGTTCGGTTAAAAACTAATCGTGGTCAAATAAAAGACCAAAGAAAGTGCAACTAGTTACCAATTCTCCATTCAGTGTTGGTATTTGGTATTTGGTATTGACACTTTTCCGCATTTAGACTCATATTTGGTCCGTTATGCGTGAACATGGCTAGTCGAGCCATCCTAGCTCCTTCCAGAAGCGCAGAAGCCTCCTGGGGCGTTCACAGGCTTCTAGGAGCGACCTCACCTCTGTGAGGATTTCTGTTCGTTGTGCGGCCAAACCTACGCACTCCAGGATCACGTGGGCGGCTGTTTCCTCAGCGTTCAGGCAACCTCTACATAGAGGACTGTCTGTCGCATTCATAATAAATAGTTGTCGGTTTAAGGTAAGGTGACCTGCAAGTGTACCAACAACTATCCGGAGGTCTGGACGATTGAGGCTGAGCAGCCTGCAGGTCAAACGCGGCGAGACTGCAGTCATCGCCATCTTAGACTGTCTACAGCTTGTTAGAGCTACCCAACGAGTATTATGTGCAGTACGAGTTCGTTGCCTTACCCATGAGCGCAGTTGGCTGAATGGGAGTGGCAGAATGGGTGTAGGTCCTGTCACTATTGTGGAGGATCCCATTCTAGCCAGCTCATCGGCGGCATCATTCCCGTGTGATCCACTATGCCCTTTAATCCATTGTAGGATTACTCCGTTGTTGGATGCTAAACGATCCAAAACTTTGTGGCATTCGTAGACGATACTGGAGTTGATCGTGTTGGCCTCCAGTGCTGTTAGGACGGCCATGCTGTCAGTCAGTATGCGGATGTTTAGTTCCTTTATACCTCTGGACAGGGCCGTGGTAGCGGCGTTTATTATTGCAACACATTCGCATTGAAATATCGAACTGTGTTGGCCCAGCGCTAGTGATATTTTGATATTCAGATCTTGTGAGAATACTCCAGCTCCAGTTCCAGTCCCTATCTTGGAGCCGTCCGTATAGATTCGGACTTCATGTATGCCAGAGTGATCTCGGTCATTTTCAAATAACTGTATTTGGTATTTCTTTTCGAAAATGTATTGCTTGGGTATCCTATCGCATGGGACAGCGATTAGTGACTCATGTTTCACTAAATCATTCCACAATGTGGAGTGAGGACCCTCTCGATTGTACCACAGACCTAGGTGTTTAAGCCTTATAGCAGCCATGGAGGCTTCTTGTTGTATAAACAGATCCAAGGGTGTTAAATCCAGGGCTACTTCTAGGGCGGCTGTGGGGGTGGTTCGCATGCAGCCGGTTGTCGCAGAGCATGCCAATCTTTGGAATTTCTGCAGTTTGTTGATGACGGTGCTTTGCTCTGTTTTGGACCACCAGGCAACGGCTCCGTATGTGATTATGGGACGTATAACGGTTTTATACAGCCACATCGTTATTTTCGGTGATAGTCCCCAACTTTTGCCGAGTAGTCTTTTACATTGGCAGAAGATGATTGTGGCTTTGTTTAGTTTACTTTCGAGATGTCTATTCCAGAGGAGTTTGTTGTCTAGTATCATTCCTAGATACTTGACTTCCTTGCTTAGGGACAGACTGGTATTAAAAAGTTTTGGGAGTTTAAGATTTCCTAGACTCCGTTTGTTTGTGAACATGATCAATTCTGTCTTTGTTGGGTTCACTGTTAGATTGTGTTTAGTGCACCACTGTTCGACGACCTTTAGCGCGGACCTCATTCGGTCACATATCACGCTCTCAACTCGCCCGCTGATGAGTATGGTCAGATCGTCTGCATAGCCTACTGTGAGAAAGTTGCGGTCGTTGAGCCTACTAATCAGCTCATTGACCACGATATTCCATAGGAGAGGTGAGAGGACACCCCCTTGGGGACATCCTTTGGCTACTACTCCTCTGGTAGTATCATTCACAGTAATTTGTATGGCTCTGTCTCTTAACATGCTGTCAATCCACCCGGCAATAGTAGGATCGACACCATGTCCGGAGAGGGCCTGGCTTATGCTGGTAAAGTTGGTTTTGTCAAAAGCTCCTTCTATGTCGATGAAGGTGCCTAGTGTTGATACTTTGTGTTTGAGATTGTCTTCTATATAAGAAACAACCTTATGTAGGGCGGACTCTGTTGATTTGCCTGCAGAGTAGGCGTGTTGGTTTGGATTTAAGGGGTTCCCGACCAATACAGTGCTCCTTATCTCCCTGTCTATTAGTCTCTCCAACACCTTTAAAAGGAATGATGTGAGGCTAATTGGTCTGAATGATTTAGGTTGAGTGTAGTCTCCTTTGCCGGGTTTAGGGATAAAGACTACTTTGACTTCCCTCCATTTCATAGGAATATGGCGGTGTGCTAGGCAGCTTCTGTAAATGGCTACGAGGTGGTCAATGAGACCTCCGTCGCTCCACCTCATCAGCCCTGGAAAGATTCCGTCTAGTCCCGCTGATTTGAATGGAAGAAAGCTGTTTGTTCAGTACACCCCTGCCTAATCCCGTGGAGCCGGCATGGCGCAGTGGAAGATTATCATGAGTATAGACTCCGGACAAAACTTGGTTTCAGCCGGGATGTAACTGAACAATTGAACTGCGATACACAGCGACTTATTGTGAAGTAAGGTGAATTTTACATACGGTCTGTGCTGTCGAAAATCTCCTGGGCAGCGGAGACAGAGGGCGCGCGCCCCCTGGTAGTTTCTTCTTCTTCTGCAGACCTTACCAATTCGTCACCTTACTCACAAAACAAACAGCGGTCCCAAGACACTGGGCGCTTCAACAATACACAACGACACACGCGGGGCCTGTTTATTAATATATATTTTCCCGACAACAACGCGTGTGGTGGCACTCTTTATTTCAAAACGCCGCGACCGGCCCGATCGTCACGATGGCGTCAAAATCTTGGTCGTACAACACGGGATCGACAGGATAATTCAGGATTCAATTCAAACTCGATATGCCAGGCATATTCAACGCGAGCGGTTTTTAACAATTCAGCAAAATTTTATCCGACATTTTCTTACAAGAATTCCAATCAAGTCGTACTGTCAACTTCAAGTGACAGCTAAATGTCAATTTGACGTGACATTAGGGATGCGTTCAGAAGTGTCGATCTTTTCCGAACATCCCCCCGCCCCGGACCGTTAAGAACGGTACGTCAATCTACGGGTAATCGGGAGAGCCCACTAACTGCTCTCTTCAAAACCGAATCTCGAACCAAAACCTCAGCAAAACGAGGAACTCCGTCAGTTCCGGGGTAGAGTTTAACAATGCGCCCCCTTCGCCAACCTAGGGGCGGCAGGTTAGCATCCTTAATCAACACGAGGTCGCCAGTCTGGGGTGGGGAGGTTTTATCTGTCCACTTCACGCGCTGTTGTAGGATATGCAAATACTCCATCGACCAACGTGCCCAGAAGTTTTGGGACATCTGTTTCAAAAGTTGGTATCGCGACAAACGATGGGATCCTACATCCTGAATCGGATATTCAGGCAAAGCCAAAAGGGGCTGTCCGATCAAGAAATGACCTGGGGTCAACGCTTCCAGGTCATTCGGGTCCGAAGACAACGGGCACAAGGGTCGCGAGTTGAGGACGGCCTCAATTTTACAAAATACCGTATCAAGTTCCTCAAACGTGAGAATAGTTTCTCCAATCACGCGACGCAAGTGTGTCTTGGCAGCCTTTACACAAGCTTCAAAAATTACTCCCCAGGTCGGACAAGCTGGAGGGCTAAACTTCCAGATTATCCCACGCCGGGAGAGGGTGGTTCCAATGTCTATTTTATTATCAACAAAAAACTTAACTACTTCCTTAAGATAATTACACGTTCCCTTATAATTAGTACCACAATCGGAACGTATCAATGTCGGCAGTCCTCTACGGGAAACAAATCTGCTCAAGGCGGCGACAAAGGCTTCGGTAGACAATTCCGAGACAATTTCCAAATGGACAGCCTTGGTGGACAAACACACAAACACGCACAAGTACGCCTTATAAGTTTTAGCATTACGCAGTCTCGAAGCCTTTACAGTAAAGGGACCGGCGAAGTCGGTGGCGACTCCGGCAAAAGCTCTACATTCCGTGACGCGATCAGCAGGCAAATCACCCATCTGGGGCTGCATGGTCGCGGCCTTCAATCGATAACAAGGCAGGCAACGGAAAACCACAGTGCGAATGGCTCGACGAGCAGACAAAATCCAAAATTCACGCTGCAAAATGGCCAACAAAGCATTACAGCCAGCATGTTGTGCATTCACATGGCGATCTGTTATTATCAGTTGAGTCAAATGTCCGGCTTTAGGTAACAAAAGGGGGTGACGAGCTCCATACGGCAGGTTCGCATTTCGAAGTCTTCCGCCGACTCGCAAAAGCCCACTCTCGTCCAGGAAGGGATTTAATCGCGATACCGCGCCCTTCAACTTGCGACGGCCTAAACGCAAAATTTCAATCTCGGACTCAAAACTATCAGCTTGTACTCTCCGGACCCAAAACAAGAGCGCGTCCCTACGCTCGTCCGGAGTGAGAACCGACGAATCACGCCTCGCGCGTGGGTTTCTGCAATTGTACACAAAACGTCTGATCCAAGCGGTAACACCAAGCAGCTTCTGTAAGGAGCTGTACCGATCCAACAACAAATCCTTTTCCCCGGCGGGGTTAGTCTCCAGGACGCATGCCCGCATATCAGGAACGGCTACGTTCGACAACGCTGGAGAGGGCGGCCACTCCGACTCAGGCCGCATCAACCACTGTGGGCCCCACCAGAGGGGGTGGTTAATTAGGGTTGGGGCTACACAACCCCGAGACGCACAATCCGCGGGATTCATGGTTCCCGGCACGTGTCTCCAAATCAACTCGATGTCGGAATTACAAATCTGCGACACTCGATTGGCCACAAACACGTCCAAGGTGTGCGCCGGAGCCTTCAACCAACAAAGGACGACCTGACTGTCCGTCCAAGCATAAACCTCTTGTATCTTAATAGATCGACCTAATGTGAGCCATACGTGGTTCAACAAACGCATTAGGAGGGCAGCTCCACACAATTCCAACCTCGGGATCGTATGACGAGTCCGAAGGGGAGCGACTTTGCTTTTCGCTATCACCAGATGCACAGCAACAACTCCGTCAACAGTAACGGTGCGGAGGTACACGGCCGCAGCAAATCCACGTTCGGAGGCATCGGAAAAGCCGTGAAGAGTAACTTTACAATTTTCAGAAGGGAGGAATAGCCTCGGCAAATGCACTTCATTAATCTCGGGGAGGGATGAAACGAAGCTCGACCAATCTCGGAGTAACTCGTCCGAGAGGGGTTCATCCCACGACACACCCGAAGCCCATAACCGTTGCAAGAAACACTTGGCCATAAACAGCACGGGGCAAATCCACCCATTGGGGTCAAAGGTACGTGCGACAGTAGACAATACTAAACGCTTGGTCCAGACTTTCGGTGGTCGTAAATCCACACAATAAGTGAACGTGTCAGAGACCGGTTTGTACTGTACGCCAAGGACGGTCACCACATGGGGATTATCAACATTTTCGAATAGGTGGGGGTCCTGCTGGTGCTCTTCGGGCAAACCTACCAGTACATCAGGCGAGTTGGATATCCATTTCCTCAACTCGTAACCTCCCGACTTCAAAAGGGCGGTGAGTTCGTCTCTCAGGACAATCGCCTCTGAGACAGATGAGGCGCCCGTGCAAATGTCATCCACATAGACGTCACTGGCCAAAATGGCGGAGGCGCGAGGGTATCTCAAGCGCTCCTTCTCGGCCAACTCCAACAAAGAACGAATCGCAACAAACGGGCTCGAAGCCAAACCGTACGTATTCGTATTCAATTCATAAATCAACAAGGGGTCCCTAGGACTCTCTCTCCACAAAATCAATTGGTACCTCCTATCCTCTGGATGGATGACCGTTTGTCTGAACATCATCCGGATGTCAGTCATAAATACAATTTGGTGCCGCCGGAAGTTGGTCAAAATGTCTGAGATCTCCGTGTGCAGCTTGGGACCTACATGCAGACACTGGTTCAAGGACGCTCCAGTAGAGGTGGGAGCCGAACCGTCAAAGACCACCCGAATCTTTCCGGATTTCAAAACGGCGTGGTGCGGCAAAAAGAAGTGCTCAACGGAGCGCCAATCCAAATCGCTCACGGACATGTGCCCTAACTCCTCATACTCCCGCATAAATTCAACATACTTCTGGCGGAAGACCGGATCCTTGCTCATGCGACGCTCCATCGCCACTAGCCTACGTTCCGCTAGCGGTCGGGATTCGCCCAGAGGAGGTCGGCCGGCACGAAAGGGGAGACGGGTGATCAAACGACCAGAGCGGAGGCGACCAGTGTTATTCTGGTAATACAACTCGCACTCATCCGCTACTGGGTCAACCCGCGGGGCTGGTGGAGGTTCCTCAACCTCCCAAAACTTCTGCACCACTTCGGAGAGAGACACATTAAAAACAAGACCGCGATCCTCATCAAGGGAATCCAAAACGCGGCGAGCAGGGCCCATCACAACTGTACCGAGTGTCGTCTGCAGAGCTACCAAGCCATCTGGCTGCAAAACTCGCTTCCTCGTCAACAAAACTCGCCCCAGGACATCGGCTCCAAGGAGAGCATCAATCGGGCCTGGGCGGAAGAAATTTGGATCGGCGAGTGGGGAATCAGACACCAAAGACAACATACTCGGTCCCAAGTCAACTGAAGGTTGACGGCCAACAACTGTGTCCAACACAATCGCCGAGGTCTTAATGCCTGGCGTGGACTTATTACGTGATGTAAATGTGAAGTCAACATGCCCTAACAACCCGGGGACTTTCACATCGCCAACACCTCTCACGCCTTCCGTGTGGGGGTGCACCTTGAGGCCCAACCGCCTAACTAACCAAGATGACACAACACACCCCTGAGCACCGGAATCCAACAAGGCGCGAACTTCCACAAGGTCGCCATTCAATCCCCTGACAAGCACAGAGGCCGTGGGCAACAAAACGGTCTCTGGAGGGGTGGCTACAATCGACCGTAAACACGTTGATTGCTAGTATGTGGGGTCCCCAGACGTCCCCCCATGGTAAGGGGGTCGCTCATAGCGATCCAGTGGGTCCCATTCTCCCACATACTGCCCACGTCCAATTCGCCCGGTATCAGGCGGGTTATATCTCCCGGCCCCTTGAAGACGGGGCTGGCGCCGCTCCAAACGCGGGTATTCGGCGAGCGGCGGCGAGAATCGGTGCCTAGCATCCACCGTGTACGTCGCCCCATAGTCGCGGGGGCACGGTGACCGATTTTCAGAAGGGGGGTCCCGGGGACCCCCGGCTGTGCGAGGCTCAACACGTTGCGGGGGGCTTCTACGACCTCCCGCATCGCTCGCAAAATCGAACCCCCTAGTTGGGGATCGATTTCCCATGGGGGGGTCCGTGGGACCCCCGCCCGTGCGAGGCTCAAAACGTCGCGGGGGGCCTCTACGACCTCCGGCAACGCTCGCATGACTCATCCCCATCCTTGGGGATCGGTTTCCCATGGGGGGGTCCCTGGGACCCCCGCCCGTTTGAGGCTCCAAACGTGGCGGAGAGCGTCTGGGGCCACTCTGGTGGTCACTAGAACTGCTGCGGGATGCAAACACCGCGGGGGGTCCGAGACCCCCACCCATACGAGGTGATCCTGCAGCGACGCGCTGCGGCGCTCCGCCGCCCTCTGGGCTGTTCATGCAGAGGAGGGGATGGTGGTTGCCCTTACAAAAGCGGCATGGGTGCGCTTGGGTACATTCGCGCTGCATGTGCAGGCCCAAGCACGAGTAGCACCATGTCCGTTGTCGCGCGATCGCTCGACGGCCTTGGACGCGCTGGTCGAGGAACTTATCACAACGGGTCGTGCTGTGACCCGGTTCCCGACAGTACAAGCAGCGGGCGGTCTCCTGGACGGCGGCATAGCGGCCGGGCGCGCGAGGGGCTGGTAGCCCCCTACGGGGGGGTCCGGTGGGGGACCTACTCTGTGGCACAGGTCGTTCGGGTCCCATAGGACCGGCCAGAGAGGAATTATCTGCCAATCTACTCTCTCCTTCCAGGAACGTCAAGAGGTCCGAGAAGGGTGGCAGATAAGTCGCACTATCCCCACCATACTGCTGCTCAAAACGGACCTTAACAGAGTCCGGCAACTTTCCCAGGACAATGTGCAGTAACAAAAACGACCACTGCTCCACTGGGAGTTTTAAGTTTTTTAATGCGTTGTAGGCAACCAACAGCGGATTCAACAAAGCCACTCTCAAGTGCATCACGCTGGCAACGCGGGGTAAATTCAAAATGGCGGCAACATGGTTGTCCGCCAGACGTCGTACGTTCTGGTACCGACGGGCAATCAAATCCCTAGCAATAGGGTAGTTTTCATCCGAGGGGGCCAAATGTTGAACCGATTCAAGGGCCTCCCCTTCCAACACGGATAACAAGTAAGCTAACTTCTGGCCCTGGGTCAAATCATCCCGGGCATGTACCAGACTATCAAAAATATTAATAAAGCCCTCCCAGTCCTCTAGACGACCAGCAAAACGCCTTAAATCTATGGGGGCCAATCTAGCAAATAGCGGGGGCATACTCTTAGATGTGACCGGGGACGGGCTCGGTTCATTCTCTCTTGCCACTTGCAAAGGTCGAGCCACCTGGGTAATTCTGTCCGCAAAATCATAACACTGGTCCACATCCAAACCGACTTCTTGTCGCATTTCCACATCGGCCTCAACAGTCCTTTCCAAAAATAAGGCATACTGTTCATCAACAACAGCCAAACGTACGGGCAGATCTACGTATCTGTTCAACAAGGCCTCCGTCCTATCCGGTCGATCCAACAATGCAACCGCAGAAGCTAACCACCGTAACTCAGAACGTATTTTGGCTTTAGCCGAGGAGGCCGTCATTGTAACGTCACAAATTTATCAACAAAAACAACAAATTCAAAATATTCACTATAACACAAAATCTCCAATATTTGGAGGTTATTAATAACCACCAAATTCCAATATTACAACAACAAAGTATTTATAATGACACAAACTCTTAAATATTTGGAGGTTATCAGAAAACAACAAAACTCAAGTATATAATTATAACTCTACCTCTCAAGAGGTTATAACTTAGACACAAACTAACTTTGACTTTATAAGTCAAAAGTTATTCAGTTCAAACAAATCACTGACTATTGAAATTCACTTGGATATCACTGACTATTGAAATTCACTTGGATATCAACACAGCAAGTTAATTTTAATTATTTCAAAGCACAAGTTTCAATAAGTTTCAATGTGTAAATAATGTCTTAAATCATTTAAGTTTCACTAAGTATTGAGTGCAAACTTATTAGCTAACCTTTTATTAGCTATTATTTAGCAACAACTTGTCAATATTCACAACTCAAGTTTGCTAACAAAACTAAATAATAATTATTATGAGCAAAGAAAGGCATCTGTTTACATTTTGGAACTTCAATACTTGACAATTAATTACAAGACATGGAACCAATAACAAAGGAATGCCCTTTACTTTTCAAATGCAAGTTAATTACCATTTACAAGTACAAATTAATCTAGTCCGGACCAGATGGTCATCAAAACGGCCCTGATTAATAGACAAAGTTTTGGCGTGGGCCTCTCAGGCCTTCAAACTACGCTCTTGCTACCAAGAAATGTTCAGTACACCCCTGCCTAATCCCGTGGAGCCGGCATGGCGCAGTGGAAGATTATCATGAGTATAGACTCCGGACAAAACTTGGTTTCAGCCGGGATGTAACTGAACAATTGAACTGCGATACACAGCGACTTATTGTGAAGTAAGGTGAATTTTACATACGGTCTGTGCTGTCGAAAATCTCCTGGGCAGCGGAGACAGAGGGCGCGCGCCCCCTGGTAGTTTCTTCTTCTTCTGCAGACCTTACCAATTCGTCACCTTACTCACAAAACAAACAGCGGTCCCAAGACACTGGGCGCTTCAACAATACACAACGACACACGCGGGGCCTGTTTATTAATATATATTTTCCCGACAACAACGCGTGTGGTGGCACTCTTTATTTCAAAACGCCGCGACCGGCCCGATCGTCACGATGGCGTCAAAATCTTGGTCGTACAACACGGGATCGACAGGATAATTCAGGATTCAATTCAAACTCGATATGCCAGGCATATTCAACGCGAGCGGTTTTTAACAATTCAGCAAAATTTTATCCGACATTTTCTTACAAGAATTCCAATCAAGTCGTACTGTCAACTTCAAGTGACAGCTAAATGTCAATTTGACGTGACATTAGGGATGCGTTCAGAAGTGTCGATCTTTTCCGAACACTGTTGATTGCCCATCTTACTTTCTCTGGGTTGACAACCTTGTGGGCGGTGATCCAGTCGGTTTCAACAGGTGAAATCTCCTCTCTTTCTTCCCATGTGCGACTTTCCGTTATGCGGCATCCTGGGAAGTGAGTGGTCATTAACAGTTCTGAGGTCTCTTGATCTGTTTTGGTGTATGTTCCGTCAGGCTTTTTCAGGAAACCAAGATTATGAACTGGTTCGCTGCACATAATGTTTTTCACTCTGTTAGCCTCGTTGTTGCTTTCAATATTTGTGCAGTAGCGTCTCCAGCATTCTCTTTTACTGAGGCGAATACGCTTCATGTAATCATATTGGGCTTGTTTATAGGCGTCCCAGTCATGCGCTTCTCGAGAGTTCTTTGCTTTGTTGAACAACTTTCTTACCTTCCGGCGTAATTTCTCCAGGTCAGGAACCCACCAGTGATGTTTGTTGTCTGGCCGGGAGCTGGGAGTAGAAAGTGGGCATGTTTCTTCAAAGCTGGTGATTAATGTTGTTGTTATGCGATCAACGTGGTTATCAATATCCGCTTTAACCGCGTGAGTTGTAGGTGTGTCTAGACACCTTAGCTTCTCAGCGGTCATAAGCTCATAATTACGTCGGTCCATCTTGCGTGGATTACGTCGGGGCTTAGGCGGTGTGAGAGTCGTATTTAGGTTGTATTTGATCCAGCGATGATCGGAGCACGACGCCTCATCAGAGACATGCCAATCAGAAATGTGATGCGACGCGTGTTCACTTGCTAAAGTAATGTCAACGATTGTCTGGGCTCGTGATGTTACGAAAGTCGGTTCCGAGCCCCTGTTGATTATATTCATGTTAGTCGCGAGTAAAAAAGAAACGAATTCCTCACCTCGCGTGTTGTTTTCTTTGCTGCCCCATAGCACATGGTGTGCGTTGGAGTCAGCTGATATGATCAGTTCTAGTCCCTCGCGCTCGCAGTGTTGAACCAGCGCGGCCAGTTCAGGTGTGGGGATATCCGCGTCGCCCGGCAGGTAGGCGGACGCCATCACCACGTCAGGCAGGCCTGGGGAGGGGTCATTACGGAGCCTGATGGTGGTCAGGTCTCTGGAACAGAACTCGGTCATTAAGGTTCCATTCAGTGTTATAGTACAATACAACTGTAGCGGTTTCAGGCATGACAATTTTGGCCTATTTCAGTTGATGTACACTCGGCAGCACATCAGACTATACATGTTGACCTTGAGACCGCCTTTATGCTCTACGTAATAAACGCTTATATCGCAGTTCAACTCTTTAACTTGATGTGCTGTCGAGTGAGTACATTAACGCAATCTCTGTTTGATACAAGCCACCGCAACGCTACTAAAGCACATTTTTAACCGACTTCAAAAACGAAGGAGGTTCTCAAGTCGTCTGAATGTTTGATTTATGTATGTTCCACTCAAATAAAGCACTTAGTTTCTGACCGACAGCATGGATTTTTGAGAGCCAGATCAACCGGCACAAACCTCATCACCTTCACCAATGTCATTGCCAACAACATGGACTCGCAGCTACAAACTGACGCAATCTATACTGACTTATCCAATGCATTTGACAGAATTTGCCACAAGATATTAGTAAACAAGTTGTCGAAATTTGGATTCGGTGGTTCTCTGTTGATGTGGTTACAGTCATACGTAACTAATCGGTCTCAGTATGTTGTTTTAAAAGGCTATCGTTCCGACCCATATTTTTCCACTTCAGGCATACCTCAGGGCTCCCACCTGGGACCATTGCTCTTCGATGTTTTTATAAACGATTTAGTCGATGTGATCAAGCATAGTGATGTCTTTTTATACGCGGACGATCTTAAACTAATTAAGGTTATACGTTGTGTGGAGGATGCCAAACTGCTACAAATGGACATGGATCGTTTGGTGGAATGGTGCGAAAACAATAAGATGTCGCTTAATATTAAAAAATTTTACCATATAAAACTATCTAAAAAATTCCAGACTTTTGAAACCCGGTACAAAATAAAAGATAGTATTTTGCAGGAGGTAAATTCTATTCGCGACTTAGGTGTAACAATCGATTCTAAATTAACATACATTCCACATATTGACAATATCATTGCTAAAGCATCTAAGACACTTGGATTCATCATAAGAAACGCCAAAGTGTTAAAAAAACCTGCGACGAAAATAATTGTTTACAACTGTTTCGTCAGAAGTATGCTGGAGTACTGCTCGGTGGTTTGGTCTCCTCAGTACAGTGTGCACCAGCTTCGTATTGAGCGCATACAAAAGCGCTTCACGCGGCATCTCTCGTTCAGTAGTGGTTTGGGTAAAAAAACAAGTAGCTACATTGATAGACTTCGTTACTTTAAAATGGACAGTCTACTTACTAGGCGAAATCTTTTGGACTTGGCATTTCTTTTTAAGGTTGTTAGGAATAAAGTCGATTGTCCCCAGCTTCTCAGTAACATCAATATCAAAGTCCCTCGCATGCCACCACGATACCCAGCTCCATTATTTAGCAAACCACTAGCCCGCACTAACGTTCAGTCACACGCTGCAGCTTACCGCCTGCCTGACGCTTACAACAGACTAGGTGAGAGTGTTGATATCTATCATGATTCCTTTAGTCAGTTTAGGACGAAGGTAACAGAGTTGTTGAGGGATGCATAGTCTAGACTGGAACGTTTTATTTTGTAAATTTTGTTTGATTGTGTCTAACTTTTTCTGTTTACTTATTAATAATAATGTATAATAATTTGGTTATTGTTAAGAAGATAATATACAGGAAAAAATTTTGACCAGTGCACAAATTTTTTGGATCCACTCAGAATCGGTAAGTGAACAACTTTCTCCTAGAAACATGGGTCGAAATACGAAAAAAATTTTTGGACTCCCCATACTAAATAGATCACGTGATCAGTCCGATTTGTATGAAGAGGCAAAAAAAATTTGTCATATTTCGACCTATGTTTCTAGGAGAAAGTTGTTCACTTACCGATTCTGAGTAGATCCTAAAAATTTGTGCACTGATAAAAAAATTACCCTGTATAAAATTCTAAATGTAATAATTAAATTGATGTGCTTAATTAGCTTGTAATAACGGATCACTTTACGACTTTATCCGTACTTTATTTATAAGCATGATGTGGCCACCTTTAATGGAATTTTACATTTTGCATGCAATATTTTTAAGCTTTTATGTTAAGGTAATGTAATTTTCTCTGGTAGTCCTAAATAAATAAATATATAAATATAAATTTAAGATATCACCACAGATTACTAAAAAGTTACATATCGATTTTGTTAATTATTTTTAGGGTTCCGAAACAAACTGGTAAAAAGGAACCCTTATGGTGCGACTAGGTCTGTTTGTCTGTCACAGGCTTGATATCTCGAGAACTACTAATACTATCAACTTGAAATTTCGAATAGTTTTAGATGACGTTTGCGCAACTATTTTGCAAATAAGAGAGAAATAAAAATCTTTTTTTTGCAACAGGGACTGAAAGGGGGTCTTAAAAATTCGAAGTGGGGCTACTAGGGCATGTGGGATATCATATGAAAGAACGCTGCTTGAAAAAAAACTTTTCTTTTTAGACCGTATAGTTTTCGACTTTCGATCTCCGAAGTTTGCAAAGAGAAAATCTGAAATTATTTTATGTGTTACCTAGAAGTTTATAAAATAAAACGATGTCTCGCTGGTCTAAAACTGCAATATTCTATTCGCAAATTCTCTGACGAATATAGCCTCGCCGATGAAAACATTTTAAACGTTTTATTTACGTAATAATACATCCGCGGTCGGGAGCGTTTCCGACGGTTCGTGAATCGGGGGGCTGAAGTGGTCACATTGTTACCAAGTTAGGATCTGATGATGAAATCAAGGGGAAATGGTAAATATCGTTGATACGTAAAGCATTTTAGTTGTATTCTTTCAGGTTATTTAAGTAAGCTGATTATGGAAAGTAAAACTCCTTAGGAGATAAAGCGTGTTCATGCACGAATAGACATTTAGTTGTATTCTTTCAAGTAATTTAGGTTAGCTGATGGTGGAAGGTTAAAAAACTACATGACAGTTAAGAGTTATGCAAATCCTTTAAAAAAAAATCGTATGACCTTAAGGAATTCTAACGATTACTTTTATTACCTTAAAATTCCTTATTTTAATTGCCTTTGGCAAAACCGACGAAAAGTTACTTAGAAAACTTTTAGGGCTAAAAGTGGCCAAAACCGGTACAGTGGCCAAAACCGGGGCAGGGCCGGGGCGGGCTGACAGAAGTCCTATGTGGTGAATCGACCGTCGTTATTTCGACCATAGTCGAAACGACCGTATATAGTTATTATGATACATACATACCCATTTTCATCATTATTGAAACATAAAAAATATAGGCAAGTATTTGGTAACCAACAATAGAAATAAAAATAGTTCATGCAAGTTGTAAAAATATTATTTTTTATGTTTTTTTGACAAAACTTCTGTTGTTGAAAACTTAGCAATTTTGTCGGAGGTTCAGTATTTTATTCGGAAGTTTAGTTTTGTTATTCGAAGGTTTATTTAGGAGAAAATGTAATTTGAACATCATTATGTTAAATTATTTTTTTCTTTTTCAGTATATTTTGTTATTTTTTTTGTCGGTAATTCATTATAACGCTGGTTAATTATTAGAATAATGTCGGCCACAGATCGCTGGAGATTAATTTGTTGTTCGGAACCATTATTATTTCTTAACTTATTTATTTATTAATTTAATAAAACCGGTCAAGAGCGAGTCGGAATCGCGCACCGAGGGTCCCGTACAATCATAAATATAAAAAAACAAAACGTGAAAACTTCGATCAACAAGATATTTGGCTCACGAACTAAATGAAAACTTTATATGGCACAGACTGTCTTTTTTTTAAACGGAGAAAAAACGAATGTTATGCTTCACCTGCTTCACCTGCGTCTAATGCCATTAATTAGCGCGCTATTTGATATAATACGCAGGTGTAGCCGGGTTTTAGCGCACTAATTTGATACAAAGAGGGCGCTAAGACGCGCATGCCGTTATTAACGCCGTTAGCAGCCGTTAGGCGTCTCAGGTGAAGCCCCAGCATTACGATAAATGACAGGAAGCGTTCCAAGTTTGAAACACCGTATGGAAATACCTTAGTATTATTGATACTGTCAAAATAATCTATTTTTAATCTTATAATAATATACTCTCAAGTGGGCTTATAACGCTCGGCCATGTCTGTCAAGATTTTCTTGAAGATTTTAGAGATGCGGCAGCAAAGCAAAAGTTTATTTCAGCGGATGAACTGAAATTATTATTTATTATATTATTCAGGGGAAGACATAATTCAAGACTAATGACTAGGCTGTATGGGCATTGATCCCTTGCCTACCCAGAATGGGTAAACGTTAAAAAAAATCGGTTGACATAATCTGTGATTATTATTTTTTTGACAGTGACAGCACTGACGTGTTGTTGTCATGTCGGAGGATTTGACGTGTATATTCACAGCTGTCAAATATTTCAATTTTATTTTTGAGTTTGCGTAAAATGAGAAGGAAAAAGTAATTTGTCGGAGGATTATCTATCAGTCCAGTCCTTACATTTAATGTATTATTTATGTGAAGCTTAAAAAATATTTACAAGATGGTTTTAATGACTATGATAGCGAGAGTTGTAGACGGGCTCCCGTTAGCCGCTACTATGCAAGAAGACGAGCAGGTAACAGCTTTTTCCAATTTAAATTATCTAATATACTCTTCACTCATTATGTTTCGTTGTTTTTATGCACCGCAGAAGTGTTTATTTGTCTAGAAAGCATGACATTATGTTACTCTCAAACCATACTTAGTTTCACCTTTCCCGTTCTATTTAATTTGCTGTGGTGGTTCGCAGAGCGGCTGCAATGTTCTGGAGTACCAAAACCAAGCAAAAATGCTGTTTAAGAAACTAGGCCCACAGTCACCGCTGCGCTGCTCCATTGAAACTGGGCCTTATCTTTTCCAGTGAGTTAAACTGCTTGTTATTTTGATTTTATCCTTTTTATGTAGGTCTGTATTAAGTTTGTATTCCTTTTATCCTAAGTTTTTATAACCTATTTATTTTGTGGTATCAAACAAACAGAAAATCATTTCTTAGTATTTTTATGTAGTAGTATTATCCTTATTTTATTCCAGTACATTTTTAAATCATGTGAGCTACACTAGTTTTTAACAATTGTGCACAATTGTTTCCAGCTATTTAATTGAAAACGAGATCTGCTACTTAGTGTTGTGTGAACGTAACTACAGTAAAAGGCTAGCATTCAGCTATTTAGAAGAAATAGCACAAGAATTTTATCAACAATACGGAAAAAGGGTTAGTATTAGATAATAGTATTAATGGGTTATGCCTGTTTTTGAAAGACTTATTTTATTGGCTTGTTTACATCACGTCATCGTTGATGTCTATGTTGAAATACTCAATGTGAACATCTACGTTGATGACACATCATGATGTGATGATGTGGACAAGTCGTTAGTCAAGCAGTGGATAATGAAAGACCCAATGATGATGAAAATGATGACACATTTAATTGTGTACTCCACACACACACACTTGTCTGTCATAAGACTTGAAATATATTTTTATTGTTATTTTTACCTAATATTAATTGAATATGATTAGAATTTTACATTCAATACTAAATTATAAGAGCAGAACCCATAATTAGTTTAGTTAGAGTAATGGTATAATTTGGAGAGGATTTTTCAATTCTATTCCCCTTCCCATGAATACCTGCATTGCCTATTGAAAGCACCAGTCAATATTGATAAACATAGCCAAGTTCCCAATTTTAAGGCTGCTGTACGGTAGAGTAGACTATGGTAGAGGTACTAACTATACTACTGTAGACGTCATTGGTAGAGTAGAGTAGCCAGTATCGCTGGCAAGCTACTCTACCGCTCTACTCTACCGTTTACCCGGGTACAGCAGCCTTTAATGGTTATTGTAAAAATCCTATTTAAATTTTTTCTTTTTAAATTCACAATGCAATTTTTATTATTGAAAAATTAGAAATGAAGTATTTAAAAAAAATCTACCCGTTTCACAAACAGCTCCGGTGGGGCTCGAACCCACGACCTTTCGCTATCCAGTTAGAGCAGTCGCCCGTATAGCGAAAGGTCGTGGGTTCCAGCCCCACCGGAGCTGGTTGTGAGATGGGTTGATTTTTTCTAAAATACTTAATGTAAAAATCTTGTCTAAAACTCCAGGTGAACACGGTGACTCGGCCTTACACATTCATAGAGTTCGACACGTGGATGCAGCGCACACGCAAGCAGTACGGCGAGGGCGGGGCGCGCGCGCGGCGCGGCGCCGCCGCCCAGCTGGGCGGTCAGCTGGGCGACGTGCAGCGCATCATGATGCAGAACATCGACGATGTGCTGCAGAGAGGGGCAGTGCTTTCAGGTAACTTTACCAGCGTTTCCCATGTAGTGGGTCGCGATCCGGCACCGGGCCACGAAAATAAAATGCTGGGTTGCAGCATTGATGTTAAAATATAGAATACTTAAAATATACATGCTCTATGATGGGTAAAAAAATGTAGATGGGTCACGATGGATAAACATTACACATTGCTGGGCTATACTATTAATTGCTCTTACCTAGGATCGAGACGAAACGCATTGATCACCATATCCTAATCCTAACCATACCTAATGTTAAAAAGTAAAAATTTGTTTGTGTAGAGCCGCAAACTCGAAAGTTTTGTCTGTTATTTTTTAAAAGGTTGGTCTCTAAAGTATTTTTTTTTTTTATACTGTGGTGCAGATGGAATAAACTTATTTCAAGCTGGTCATGCTCCCTGGAGCTGACGGAATCACACCATTTTATCTCTTATCTGTCAAGATGCTACCTGAATATTATGTACTAGCATTCCGCCGGTGGACTACACGTCGTTATCCCGCGGGAATATGATGTTTTTCCGGGATAAAAATTAGCCTTTGTCCTTAAAAAAATAAACAACAGGATGCGACACAATTTGTGTGTAATAAGCGAAACTGGCAAAACCCACTGTGCTGCGAGAATAGCAAATGCTGCAAATATGACACATTGCATGTTAGTTAGTTTCACGGCTGATGGCGCAACCTTAACACAACCCCTTCAACCCATTTTTAGTTTCACGGCTGATGGCGCAACCTTAACACAACCCCTTCAACCCATTTTTTTCGCGATAAAAGGTAACCATGCCTATCCCAAGGTCAACTATAACTCAGCACCAAAGGACATTTTCATTTTCGGCTAGAACATTGTACACTATTGGTACTAATAGTAAAAAATATAGTAAAGTCAAATAAAATATTAAAATTCTCATTGTCTTTCTGGATAAATGGTACAAAAATAAACTTTGAAATAAAAATTCTTTGCCATCCATGGTCACACTGGCAACCATATTTAAATCACGTTCGGAAACTTTGATGTTTCTGTACAAAAAAACGATGACATTGACGACTGATGATAATCTGTCAATATGAACCTTGTTTTAAATGTTAGTGTGACATTTTACCGCCATATTGAATCGGGGTTGCATAATTATTAAGACTAGATAATGCTTTTGTACCATCAAACGCGTTAGCTTATTGCGATATAATTAGTTTTCAGTTATTATATTTATATTTTGCTTGCCTATGGTATAGTGTACAAAGTCCTAGCCGAGGCTCCATACAAAACTGAAAAATCTCCTTTCACAAAAATTGGTTAGTAGTTTAGGCGTGAAAGCGTAGCAGATAGACAGACAGAGTAACTTTCGCATTTATAATATTGATAGGGATGTTAAACAAGGCGAAATCATAACATTTGTAAAAGATCTACATCTTGTCTCATCCATAGGCGTACCCAGGAAGGTACGCGTACCTACTCATAAAAGGGGCAGGGTGGGCCGCTTGTCCCACGCTCCGACCCAACTTCAAGCTAAATAGCTGATAAATAAAGTGTGCTCAAAATATCGAGATTCCATACTTTTGCCCCACCCTGAAGTAAATGCTGGGTAAGCCCATGGTCTCATCTCATATGACTCTATTACTGAAGTATGTTTTCTTTCTCAGAACTGGACACGAAGACGCAAAACCTGTCGATGATGTCACAGAAGTACAAGAAGGATGCAACATACTTGAACACCAAGTCGATGTTAGTGAAGGCGACCGCCGCCGCCGTCATTCTACTCGTGGTCGTGCTCTACTTCTGGGTGCTCTAACCGCGCCGCACGGTGGGGACCGGACCTAATGTGGGTTAGAGCTGTTAAAATTTACTATAGATATCGCTGGTCTCTGAATAATATTGTATTTTTTTACTACTCTAGAGAAGAGGCGATGTTATTTTGTATTGTTGATTAAATTACGACATTTTATATTAACTTTAATATGAACGTTAATAATAAATGGTTTATTTGTTACTCCATATTACAAAGTTATCTTAGTGAAAATGCCAAGTGAAATGAGTAATACAGTTTACCTTACTTCTTATTTCCTTAGCCAGTACTTGCTAAAACAGTACCTCATGTACAATCTAATATTACTATAATTATTGTTTCTGTAAAGACCATAATATGGATCACAATGTTATACTTTCATATAGTAAAGCTGTGGAGAATATAATTATTATCTAACCTTACATAAACTACACAAATCATCACTATAAATAACTTACTTCTGTTTCCATTAGTATTCCATTATTATGGTACATACCAATACTTATTAAAATTTCATTAATTAAATTATAAAATAATTGATAAACATTTTTGTAATAAAGATTTACGAATAGTCTGCCAATATTAGACAAATTTTGACTAGCTTACTAACATTTTAGCAGCTCTATCCTCACCAAATGCCTGTTGACATTATGTTGTAAAATGTGTAAAGAAAATAAACAGGTTTTCCTAAGGGTTTTTATGTGGTGTGAATAATCTTCTCAAGTTCCAAGAATTATATGAAAATTTAGTAGGACTAAGCATTCCATTTAAAATATTATGTAAACCAAGCAAAAACTCATGTTGGAATATAAAATAAAGCCTAGATTTTATCTAAGACTAAATTTGGCAGTTCCCATTTGTAGATATGTGTTCCCATTTATATGTAAAGTCATTGTTTATAAATTATAATCTTCGATCAACAATTTGATAGAAGATTATAATGACGTTCTTCACATTTGAAAGATAACCATCATAATAAGACAACAGAGATAACAGTCATCCTGTAAAAATAAATTCTTTTTCACTTGTTATACAATTAAATTGTGAATAAGTGAAAACAAAAGTTAGTAGCGTTAATAATTTTTATTATAAGTACTTACTGATATATTTTTTTTAATTTGCAATAAAAATTTTGCCAAATTTAGTGTTAGAAATTAATTGCCAAATCTTGATTTGCTTTGATTATTTTCAATGCTAATGTTTGTTTTTATAATAAAAACCGCAGGTGTGGTTGGTGATGGAGTGTTGTAAATTTTATCACTTATTGTTAATTATACTATTTATTTAAGATTTAATAAAAATGCATTCTTTTCATTTATATCTTTTATTATTATTAGATTTTTTTTATCCGATACATTATATTAAATCATTGTATTCCTCATCACTCACATGTGTAGCTGTGTGACTATTAGCTATCCGATTCATAGCATCTCTAAGTTTAAATGCCATTTGTACCTTCAATACCTGTAACAATTGGTTATTAATCAGAAAATTATGCCAGGTATTCTGCTATTTTAACAGGTTATTTCACAGCTGTTACCTGCATCAAATTTACGTATATTACTGGTCCATTTTTCCACTGCAGGAAGCCAAATACCTGAACTGGGAATGGAATAACTGTTGATGGCAATGCAGTTTTTAAATACAAGAGTGACAGTCGAACTTGCGGGCTACTTTTTCGAGCTTCGGTATCAAGCTGCAACAAATATAAATATGATTTCATACTAAGTATGGTATGTGGCTAACTGCCGCACTCACACCCACTTGCAGGAAGCTCCATTAAAGTTAATGCTTCATTAAGTCTATTGCTGTCACTTTTCGTTGTCAAGAAATAAAAAGTGACAGCAATAGATTTTCAGCTCCATCGGACACTGGGAAGTGGGTCAAATTAAGCTTGCAAGATTTGTCCCCCACTAACTAACTAACTAACATGACAAGTTAATAAAAAGCTTGTAATAATTAATGAAGCATTAACTTTAACGGAGCTTCCTGCAACTGGGTGTCAGAGACGTCAATTAAATTTAATTGGCATTAAATTATCATTCCTACTTTATTCAATACTGGACATAAAAAAGAGACGGATAGAGATTTAATTATCAATTAAGTTAATTGGCGTCACTGAGTGCGGCAGTTAGACGACATATGTACCTATGTGGCTTAGAAAAATATACCTATTAAAACTTTGTTAAAACTTGCCTCAAGTAAATAAAACTTTCCATTGTTGCTCTGTAGAATACCAACAGCTCTGCACCTCGAAATCTTATCTTGAGATTCACATTTAAGGGATAAATCTTTTAAACAAGAATATGTATAGAACTCAGTCTGAAAAAGTTATGGTTTGGTTCAACATCCAATTCGCAAGTTTATAAGGTAAGCTAAAATTGATGTATGGTATGGTGGTGGTGTAAACTAACACAGTTTTAAACAGTCTATTGTATTACCTACTAAATAAGAGTAATATTCCATTTTGCATTTACACAACGTAACTGGTCCAGAACTATTTATTGAAACAACTTACACAAGAGGATTCACAACTAAAGGGATGGTTTACATAAGAAATATTTTTCAAGCACGACATACTTCTTACGTGTTATTTACAACAATAACATTCTTTTTTGTGCGTTGTTTACAAAATTCAATTCAAATATTTTGTAGGTACCGATGAGTAGTAGTAGAATGGTATTTCCTATATATACAAGTTAGGGCGTTTGTGCACTACACTGAATTTTACCGATCCGGCGATCCGGTTTTTTCCGGACCGATATGGCAGCAATGAAAAACATATGGGCGCTTGTGCACCACACTGAATTTTACCGTCCGTCATTTTACTTTTCCCCATTCCGGACCGTTTTTTTCCGTTCCGAGATGACGGCAATGAAAAACATATGTACGCTTGTGCACTACACTGAATTTTACCGTCCGGAAAAAAACGGATGGTTGTATTTTAATCTTAAATCACTACATAGTATAAAACAAAGTCGCTTCCCGTCTGTCTGTCCCTATATATGCTTAAATCTTTAAAACTACGAAACAGATTTTTATGCGGTTTTCACTAACAGGTAGCGTGGTTCTTCAGAAAGATTTTAATATATAATTTATGAAAGTTTTGTGTAAATTGGTAGAAATATAACGATAATTGTCGAAAGTGCCGGCAAACGGCAAGCCGCCCGGGAGTTTTCTGCAAAAACGCTGCCTAATCCTTTCGAGGTTTAAAAAAATAATGCATGTTGGGATATTCCTCTTCTATAGATCTACAAAAAAGTCCGCGATAGCATATGTCTATCTTTTAAGGATAGCATATTATAGCCATATTATCTCTTAAAAAATGGTTACGAACAATGCGGTAATTTGGAAAGCTATTTAAACGGATACAGTATTAACCCTTATCAATCTAAATACGTTAGTTGCTTTAAGCATTTCATGCACATTATTTTACTCTTTTACACCATATAATTTAAAAGAATATCTTAAGAGTTATCGCAAATAAATTAACGCACGCCAAAATAAATTCAAGCGCCTTTCTCGATTGACGACCGATTTGGCGCAGGAGTAGGCTACCCACTTTCTGCGCCAGTGGTCTCGGGTTCGATTCCCGAACAAGACAAATATTTGTGTGCATGAACATGTCTATTTGTCTTGGTCTGGGTGTTAACTATGTATAATATGTATGTATTTACAAACAAAAAGTATTTAAGTATATATTTATCCGTTATCAAGTTTTCCATGATACAGTTTCTTAATGAAATTAAAATGGGCTTAGATAATTGGTGTGAATGTAAGAATTTATTTATTCATTATTATTATTATTATTTTTCACCAATAACACGTAATATATCTAGCACCAAAAATATGGATTTTGAAATTTTTGTTTGTCTGTCTGTCTGTCTGTTGTCCGTGTTTCACGCAAAAACTACTAAGCGGATTTTGATGAAACTTTTTTTGTTATATAGCTAGCTGTAGACATTCGATAGTAGTTAAAAAATAATTTTTCATCAAGCCTCAATTAATTGTGATTTCGGTAAAATGACCCTGTCAGGTACCTTTCACTGATAAGAGGATGAACCCAAAATTCTTTCTGTCTTCTACGTCTTCGTACATCCATACTTCCATACTAATATTATAATTGTGAAAGTGTGTTTGTTTGTTTGTTTATTTGTTTGTTTGTTTGTTTGTTTGTCCTTCTTTCACGCCAAAACAGAGCAACGGATCGACGTGATATTTGGTATGGGGATAGTTTGGGAGCTGGAGAGTAACATAGGCTACTTATTATTCCGGAAAATTGAGTAAAAATTGTAATTTTCTATGAAAAATCGTTTAACTGTCGTACCTTCGATACAAAACTGTCAAACTTGCCGTTTCCAAAGAGTATGTAATCACTGACGTCTGCGCGGTCAAAGTCGAATACTAATCTTTTCTATAAGCTTAGAATAAAAAAATGTACTGTAACTAGCGCCAAAAATGCCCCAGTCGCTCAGAGTTATCTGACACTCACTCTACTTCACAGAGTAATTTTTTATATGTAGGAAATAGAGACCAAGCTTGGGCCCCTTTATTGGTAGTGTGTAACTAGCGCTATCTGTTGTCTGGTGTAGGCAACTTTTGGTGTATAAACACACACACAAGATGTTGGTGACCGGGTCCACTATTATATGGCAAAACAACGTTTGCCGGGTCAGCTTGTAAAGCAATAAAGCAAGTAAAGTAATTACTGACGTTCCAAGGAACTCATTATTCCTCTCGTTTAAAACGCGTCCGTAGAGTGTAGTTTCAAAGAGATCACTGCGCTGCCCCGGCCAGTAAAAAACCGGACAAGTGCACAAGCCTATCATCCGTGTTTTTCATGCCACGCCGGTCCGTAAAAACACGGACCGCCGGATCGGTAAAATTCAGTTGTAGTGCACAAACGCCCTTACTCTATGATTGTATTGTAAAAAAGTTCGTCCTTTTTGGACAGGCGAAGACATCAAGCCATACTGCCAATTCTTGAGTATTATGTATGTTATTATAGTTTCTTATGTTTTCATTAGAATGTAGGTGTGTTACATTCTAATGCTTCTTGGAGTATTTGGCGTCAAGTATGTCGAGTCGGTCTTCTCGGTATGAGTAGTAGTAGTAAAAATTCGTCCTTTTTTTTTTGTGGACAGGCGAAGACATCATGCCATACTGCCAGGTCTTTAGTATTATTTTTTTTGAATTTATATTGTTCGTCAAATCTCAGGTCTAAACTTGTCTTGGTAAGATAAAAGGCTAGGAGCCAAATCTTGAGTTCTTGTCTTTTCTTTGTAATATAACATAATAGGCATAAAGCCAAATCTTGTATTCTTGTCTTGTCTTGGTAAAATAAGTCAAAAGGCTAAAAGCCAAATCTTGAATGAGAGTTTCATCTTGATAATATCGTCATTTCCTATTTAAGTCTTTTCCGAGGGATGGTCTTTTCCGAGGTATGGTCTTTTCCGAGAGATAGTCATTTCCGTGAGTTTGTCAAGTTAAATTTCTCCAACTGTGGAGCTAATATAATCATAAATAGCAATAAAATTTTCTGGGCATGCTAGAATGTCCTGTAGTGATGGCGGGATATCTTTGTGTGTTTCCAGTAGGTACCGATGAATGAATGATGATGAATGAGATTGTCATGATTGTCATCAATTGTCATTGTCAGCTGGTGGCAGAAAGATATACCTATAAAAGAAGCATAGAACCAAACTGGAGACTGCAGCCTGAATAAAAAAGTGAAGCCAGCTGACCTTGAATGATGTCACGGATGTCTGGGATGTCACGAAAGCCCATATCCATATTTTTTAGCTGGTAGCCCCCCCCGGTCTTCATACGTTTTTAGGAACTTTATGTCAATTTTATTAAATAAGTTCCTTATTTTGTGACATCGGGTATGACGATAGCTACAGTGCCACAATCTTTTCGGGGGGGCTACCGGCTAAGAAATCTGGATATGGGTATGGGCTTCAACTGTCATTTGAATTCCTTATTCTGATAGATTTTTGCTGCTTTGTTCTGTTGAACGTTGCTAGCTAGTTATCGTTATACCCGACGTCACAAAACAAGGAACTGATAGCGGCTATATTCTTTATAAAATTGACTTAAAGTTCCCAAAAACGTATGAAGTTCATATCCATAAAGTTACGCGGTAGCCCCCCAGAACAGGGACTTCTAAGAACTTCAGCCGCCAGCCGCCAGCTGAGCAGCGCTATAGTTGGACCCATAAACTTATTTATACTAGGGGTAATAGACGGACAATGGTGCGAGTGAGAAACCAGTCCTTACGGCAGAAGCTATGTGCGAGAAAGAGTTGGAAGAAAATGACAGCAGAACCCGATTTGACTTATTTAGCGTCTTTTATCATCTTGATGAAAAGCGTCCACTCGATTATTTTGTGATTTTTATCGCGATCGCGTCGATTTGGCTCTTATAACTATATAAATCAATAATGGTGTAGTGTTCTGTGTTGAATTGTAATGTTACTTACGACAATAAACCAAATAAACACTAATTTCACAGGTAAATAGGATTGTACAATTACCATTTTCATAGTTCATATTTTAGTTGAATATATTCCCAAATACACTAAGTGACACATTAATATCATACTATTTATCGCCTATTTTCTAAATAAAAGCTGATTTTTAAACTTAGTGTTAGATAAAAAGATATTATATCCGTGAACTTGAGAAAATATGACGTAGAGGCTGATCAAAAATTATCGATATTATTATCGATAGGTACTCAAGTTGATGGTTTCCAATATAACTTTGTTTGTCTTTGTGAACACTGATAGTTTTATTTAAAGCTGATTTTAACCGACACTTTTTAAATAGTAAATTATACCTACTTCAGTACCAATTTAACAATATATTCAGGTTTCCTGTAAATCCAGTGATTAAGTTAAACTGGATAAAATTAATAAATACAATAGACTGGGAGCTTCGCCAAAACTCTGTGGTGTGCAGCAAATATTTCAAACAAAACTGCAAAGAAACATTGAGAAATTATTTAAATAAAATTGTTCTCTTCAGAGGACAATATCAATGGGTTTGGGAAAGGTATAATTATTTATTTATTTTTAAAATATATACATTTTAACTTAAAATATGTCATTATTTTTTTTACCGTAGGCCTTCAAAACACTTCACAATGAATTTTTAAAGATTCGTATAAATGACGACCAAGTTATTTAAATTTTTAAATTTTTGCATGCACAATGCGTTTTTTTGAAAATTGAAGTGAGAACTGAGCTACGGAGTCGTTGAACGTTGTATTCGTCGTCGTCGTCGTCGTTGACAACTCCGTAGCTCAGTCGTTAGAGCAGCCTAAGATAGCGTAAGGTCGTGGGTTCGAGTCCCATCGGAGCTGGTTGTGAGACGGGTCGATTTTTTCTAAATACTTCATTTTCAATTTTTCACGTGCTAGTGTTTTCGTGACAGGCACAATGCGTGCTTGAATAATACAATATTGTATAGTCTTATACAATATTGTATAATTCAAGAAAATTATCAACATGTCTTCACAAAGTACCTAAGGTATTTAAATACTGTATTTGTGCCTCTATGTACGAATACTTCGATCAAAACGCAGAATAAAAATATTTATTCGTAAAAAATCGAAAAATTTGGTGCAATGCGATGAAAAGGGACTCCAAAAACTCCAGAACTAGTTTTATTAAAAAACATGATTTCAACCAGTGCAGCTGTGCGAGTAGGTAAGTATGACCGGCCCGTGGGGTATACGGGCGGTCGGGAAGAATGACGTCGAACGTGGTAAAAGCCGATTGCTAGCGAACAACCGAGGCAATAGTGTTTTAAGCAAATTAATTTTTACAATAACTTTGTAAATACTTATCGTATTGAAGTGAAATGACCATTATTATTGAAAAATGGAAAATGAAGTATTTCGAAAATCAAATCCATTTTCCATTTTTCAATAATAAAAATTGCATTGTGAATGCAAAAAAAGTAAAAATTTAAATAACATGAACTTTATTTTTATTTTCCCATGTCCATTGAAGTATACTTCATATCATATGAATTAATAAATCTTGTTTGTGTTTTATTTACATTATTGTTATCGACAACCTAAAATGGGCTTGAGGGCAGCTCTAAAACTCACACACACGTTTACAAATTACACACACTAGCTCATGTCATTTTCGGTCTCACAACCAAGCGAACTCTGTCCGTCTATTACTAGAGTATAATAAGTTTATGGTTGGACCCATGAAGTTTGACTTAATACTCATTAAGTCGAACTTCATGGTTGGACCAAAGGATTGGACATCAACTTGACAGAAAAATGACATTTATAAAAAACTCTTTAGTTTCACATTTTGGCCACCGGAACAGAAAAGATTGTGGCACTGTAGCAACGTTTAACAGAACAAAGCAGCAAAAATCTATCAAAATAAGGAATTCAAATGACAGCTGAAGCCCATACCCATACCCATATTTTATAGCCGGTAGCCCCCCTGGGGGGCTACCGTGTAACTTTTTGGGTATGAACTTCATACGTTTTTGGGAACTTTAAGTCAATTTTATAAAGAAAATAGCCGCTATCAATTTCTTGTTTTGTGACGTCGGGTATAACGATAACTAGCTAGAGCGCTCGCCAGATAACTTTGCGCGCGGTCGAATTTGGAACTAATTTCAAATTTGGCAGGTCGCCATGGTATTTGTTGTGACAGGCGAAATGAGTGTGTCAAGTGTCATTGTGTTTTATTAGTTTATTTAGTAATCGTCATGCCATAATTTATCAAAAGTGCTGGAAGAGAGATTGTTTTACAGGTGAAATGTGCTTGCGAAATAAAACAGGACAATAACAGGCTACTTAAACCATTTGCTAAAGTGCAGGCGCGGGCTGCTTGTTTGATAGGTCATTTTTAGGGTGACCATTATGTGATATTTTGCTTTCGCTTGGGGTATTTTAGTTACTATTATTATCTACTCTAAAGTAACTGTTACTTAATAAAATATTTCGAAATATATTTATTTTGTTGTTTTTTAATTCCTACATTACTAACAATTATAATAAACAATGTAACTTCTATCTGCTTATAAAAGTGTTTTTAATGTCTTACAGTTTTATATTGCTATTATAAATGGAAGTATCTAGATAAAATTTACTGTATTCTCAATTATAGCAACCGGACAAAAGCCAGTTAGATTTTTTCCTCATCTACACGTGATGGGAAAATTATTTACAACTACTGGCAACATTAAATACGCCACCAGTCGCGCGCAGACTTATCAGTACCCCGAGTGTAAGTTTTTATGTCAAGCTAACGCAAACTATTTCGAGTACGTATTTATGTCAATTTGTATGAAAACTGCATAAGCGCGCTACTCGCCGCTAGAGGCGCTGATACAGTTTTCATACAAATTGACATAAATACGCACTCACGATAGTTTGCGTTTTTTGACATTAAAACTTACACTACGGGCACTGGATCGCACTCTAGCAACGTTTAACAGAACAAAGCAGCAAAAAACTATCAAGATAAGGAATTCAAATGACAGTTGAAGCCCATACCCATATCCATATCCCATCTGTCAAAGGAAGGAGGGCCATAGCTAGAAACAGCTTGAGACCTATCAGAGGATTTAGTTAAAAAATAGTTGATTTCTAAGCAAAACTCCATGTAATTTCTAATGGTCAATTAAAACTGCTATGACCAAATGAGTCAGGCCCTCAGTTCATCAATTGTCAAAAATTTGCTGTCACCTGTCAAAGTAATTAAGCATTGATTGTTTATAATTTTTAAATCCGAATATAGTAAAGAATTCGTGAAATCTTTTCAGAAGTTTTCAATTGTCTAGAATATACCGTTACAGATTTATAAAGGTTTAGCTTGGGCTCTCAGTTCATCAATTTGTACAATAATGAATCTTCCAAATTTGCAAGTAAACTTAAGAAATACATAAAAATACTTTGAATTTCTGATTCTTTAACACTTCTGGGAATTTCTAACGTAGAAACAATGGTGCAAACGTTAATAGTTTAGTAATAATTGGATTTTTTTTATTTTGACAATTGATGAACTGAGGGCCTCACGTTTTCGGTTCTACTGACTAGGCTTCGCCACATAGAGTAATGAAAGTAAGCTTACGTTTTTTTAGGAAATCTTTACTAGAAGTTGACCTAGCATCCGTTTCTCTAAGTACCATACTTTCAGAGATTGAATTTTTAATTTTTGTGAGAACAAAAGTGACAGATGGTGACCATCATTTTTTACTTTTTTTAAGGACGGTATTATTATAACATAGTGTAAAAATGCGCACTCGCGACGTTCACCGCGGTTATTTAGACTGTTTATTATTCTGGCATCTACTGTCGAAATAGTTGACGCCTTTTTTACACTTTGTTATAATAATACCGTCCTTAAAAGAAATTAAAATCGATGGTCACCATCTGTCAATTTTGTTCTCACAAACATTAAAAAATTCAATCTCTGAAAGTATGGTACTTAGAGAAACGGATGCTAGGTCAACTTCTAGTAAAGATTTCCTAAAAAAACGTAAGCTTACTTTCATGGTCGGCGACCATGACCAATACATCGTACATTGACACATTTGAACGAAAAAGTTTTAAAAAATTCTTTCAAAAGTGTCAATGTACGATGTTTTGTTTGTTTTCCCGGACGTCTTCAAACTTGCAGAAATAATCCCTGTGCATAAGGGTGGCGATAGAGGCTGTGTCAACAACTACAGACCAATCTCAAAGCTATCTACGATATCGAAAATAGTAGAGAGACTGATAAACCTGCGACTAGTAAATTACCTTGAAAACAACAACCTTCTGTCTAAATCACAGTTCGGTTTTAGGGCACGTATTTCAACAAATGATGCAGTACACGAACTGACAGACCATATAGTTGGTAAATTAGATAACAAAAAGAAGGTGATTGCAATATTTTTGGATATCGCCAAGGCATTTGACACAGTCTCTATCCCGCTGTTGCTTCGTAGGTTGGAGGCGCTTGGAATTCGTGATGTTCAGTTGAAACTATTTGAAAGTTATTTAACTAATAGGTTTCAAAGAGTCAGAGTGGGTGAAACGGCTAGCGGCGATTTGCTGATGGAATATGGAGTACCGCAGGGTAGTGTGCTCGGCCCTACGCTCTTCCTAACGTTCATAAATGAACTTTGTGATCTGCAATTATCAAACGGTAAAATTGTAACTTTTGCAGATGATACTGCGTTAATCTTCCATGGCAACAGTTGGGAAGAAGTGTACAATTATGCGCAAACGGGACTTAACACGGTTACTACTTGGTTTAAAAATAACGCCTTGACCCTCAATGTCGATAAAACTAAATTTATCCCTTTTTCTTTAAAAACAACTAATATTGATGACAAACTCTGTTTAGTAGTTCATTCATGCTCACTAAACTGTAACTGTAACTGTGGTAAGCTTTCCGTCGCGGATAATATCAAATATCTTGGTATAGTGATTGATAAAAATCTCAACTTTGACCACCACTTAGAAATCTTATCTTCCAGAGTTCGTAAGCTGATCTACATCTTCAAAAGCCTTCGGTACATTGCTGATGAATCTGTCATTAAACTAGTTTACCAATCACTTTGCCAATCAATAATAAGCTATTGTATCACGGTGTGGGGAGGAGTAGGCAAAACCAGTCTCATTAAGGTCGAAAGAGCTCAGCGCGCAGTGCTAAAAGTAGGATACTGCAAACCATTTCTTTACCCAACTAAACAACTATTATCCCTGACTGGTGTCTTGAGTGTTCGTCAGTTGTATATTCTTAACACCGTTTTGAAGCAACATTCCTCAATAGATTTTGATCCTGCCATAAACAAAAACAAGCGTTTGAAATACAAAGTCTGTTGTCCTAAGACTAACTGGAATACTGCATTTGCCAGGAAATTCTTCGGATCTACTGGTAGCTATCTTTATAATAAAATAAATAAACAACTTAATATCTACTCACTACCAAAATATGAATGCAAAAGAATTATTACTGCCTGGCTAAAAACATTAGATTACGATGAAACAGAAATGTTATTATCAATCATAGCCTGAAAACTAATAAAGCATGAATATCTACAGCACACGCAATTATACACATGCATGCACATACATACACGCACGCACACACACACACAAACACATACACACACATACACATTACTTTTATTCACTTAATCTGAAATGTAGCTTGGCAATATATTATAGTAGACTTATGTCTATCTCTCATGTTGCGTTAGTGATTAAATTATTACCTACCTAATTTGTTTGGTCCGGAGGTGAAGAGTCTGGTAATCTGTAATACAGTTCTACTAGTACAGATACCAGTCTCTCACATAGATTACGTATATGTTATATTAGGTTATGATAATCTCCTGTATTTACTCTGTGTGAGAGAACAATAAATGTCTTTTTTTTTTTTTTTTTTTTTTTTTTTATTGGTCATGGTCGCCGACAATGGTCGGCCATCCTGTACTGGGGGCTTTACGAAACTGTAAGTGTGTGGCCCATAGATGTATTATTCCTGTAGATGGAGCATAAAAATATGAACGATTCTTTCTATAATCGACTCTCGTCTCCCAAATGGCGACATTTCGTGTGTTAAAAAGAGATTACAATAGCCCAACGTGTGCGTCTTAATGAGCCGCGCGCCACTTAAAAGTGAACGTCATATTTGTTTGTTAACCAGCTGGTTACAAATGCTTCAGAAAGAAAATCTTTTTTTGTAGTAAAATATAGAAAGATCTGATGGTGTGGTGCGGTAAATCTGTTGTTTGTTAAGAATGGCCTGTACTGTTCCCGGTTATTCAAGCAGAGTGAGTGTTTTGAAAGAGAATAATGAACACATATCATTTCAGAGGTAAGTCACACTCATTGTTTTGTGTTTTTGCGAACACATTTTTATAGCTTACTGGTCCGTATTTGCAATAACTAAATCGCTGTACGTGTATACACAGTTTAACATTGACTTGGTTGACGAAAATCGGGTGTTTTTAGGCTAAAAATATATAATTTAAAGCCAATGGGGAACTTGCATTAAAAATAATTTTGAGAAATTATATTAATAATCCAACGATGATAGTCATTAAAAGTGCATTCGTGGAAGATTTATTCCAAAATTATTATTATTTTGCAAAATATTTTAATATAGCGGTTTTACAAAACAATAAAACCGATATTATGTGCCGAGAGGGAAAACATACAGCATTGTCTATGAAGAAGCAGTGTGTACTTAGCTTTACGATGGTGTGGTCTGGCCTTTAGCCATAGACAAAGTCGATCTTCCACTTTTCATCCGCTAGGTGTCGCCTGTGTCCCCAGCTAGGGCGGAAGGTGTTTGCCGCCATTCCGAGTCTCATAGTCTTCACCAGGAAGAACTTCCTGCAATGCTGTATGTTTTCCCTCTCGGCACATAATATCGGTTTTATTGTTTTGTAAAACCGCTATATTGATGTGCCTCCGGAAAACATACAGCATTGTCTATGAAGACGTGTTTGTTATCTGCTGGTGAAAATAATTAACACAACGCTATGATGATTAAGTCATTTAATATTTATGTCTGATAAAAATAATGTTAAATTGTCATTATAATATAATAAGAAAGTTTTCAGAGTTAAAGAAAACGATCAAAATGGTTTTTACTTATTTCTAGGGAGACTAATCGTTTGCAATAATTGTTACAAAAATTATGTCTTGGACAATTTCCAATTGCCCCTAGAAAGTATTTTTACCACCTCAAAGAGGCGAACAGATCTGCAGCTTCCTGAAGCTATCAGTAAGCACATTTTAAACTTAATTTCATTTACTGCAGTATTAAGCTTTAATTAATTATTTAATTTAGTTACTTTGTCTTTTAGTCATGACCTAAAAGAAGTATTCTCTAATTATCTCGAGAAGTATTACTGGTATTACTGCCGGTATATTTGAAATGCTTTCCAAGTTGGCTATGAACATGTGAGTCAGTTTCAAGCCCAAAATACGGAATAAGAAAACTGTTTTAATGGACTCTGCGTACAGATGATAAGAATAGTACTTTGCTGATATACTAGCGATATCGAGGAGTTAATAACCTTAGACTTGGTTGGCAGAAAGCCACTTTAGGAATAGATTTGGGTCCCAACCACATTTAAAATTTAGTTTCAAGTTTCAGTTGGAGAATTATAGTTTTTCTCTGTGACGTCCAAAGATTATAATAATTTTTCTGTTACAATAGATTTATCAAGAATTTATGCGATATTATAAGGCTAGTCAAGAGATGGATAAGGATCGACTTGATTATCACCATCTAAAATATCTTCTACTTGCTGGCATATAAGCCGTTTAGGTAGATTTAAGTCAGTTTTTATTTAATAAATCTTTTCCTTCTTATGACCACTCATATTTGACTACCACACCCCCAATTTTTTAAATTTTCAGGTGATTTGTAATGCTTGAACCTGTGGAGGTGGCAGTAACAACGTTATACCTATCAGCGTCTTGGACAAGTGCAGGATTTCACGCGTGTGATCCAGAGATCGCGATTTCAGAACTTGTGATCAGTGAAAGAAAGCTCGAGTACACTCTGGCTCGACTATCATGCATGCTCTGTATAGATGAGTGCCCCAACTCTTCTCGGAAGCGTCCGTTAGCTAGAAAGTGAGTAACTGGAGGTTCTACTATTTTTGTCGAGTGGTTTGTGGCTCCGCGCCACAACACACACAGCTGTGTGGCTCCGCGCCACATCATCTCTTGGCATACCCTTGTAGGAATCGAGATAGTATGTCGAAGTTACATTTTGTCGAATTAGCGTTACAGTATTTGTGAGTAGTAGCGGCAGTGCGGCCGTGCCGTGGCCTACGGAATCTCGCCGGCCTCGCTATTACGCATAACGGAATTGGCAAAGCTAGAGCGAAGAAAGAAGCGATCTAGAGTCTTGTTGAATTTGTCTACTTGCTACTAAATGATTCGCTATATTTTGAATTTTCTGCTGTATTTCGCCGAATTCGGGAATATTCCCAGTGTTGAGAGGGCGATAGGGTAGGTTTTTAGTGTGTAGGTAGTACGACCATAATGAAATAATATATAAACGTGTATAAAACAAACGTTACCTGCCTGTAATGTGCAAGATAGTGAAAGCCCAATTACATGTGGGGTACTAACATTACGTTCTAATAAAATATATGAAGAAAATAATGTCAAATGTACGAAATAGCACATTGCATTAATTTTTCAGTCTGTTTTATTCTATTTTCGTTGCCGATGTGAAAGGAATTTGTTCCGTGAAAATTTCTTAAATAATTTCAAAGATGAGGGTAGGTAAAAACCCAGGCTCATTTCTGGGAGCAAACGTAGCCTTTTTAATAAAATTCTACCGCCTTTAAATCAATTCACCTTTGTGTAAGTAAATTCAAAAGTTTATAAAGATTCACCCATGGGCAAAAGGGATAAAGACCCGCAATGCATGGTATTGATGTAACATAAACACTAGGCATTATGTTTTTTTTTTTCTATTTTTATTAATAATGTGTAATGGGTAACGATATAAATATCCTTAGCTCAGAAAACGCTAGCAAGTTTATTGTGCCTGCTATTCATGTTGGTTAAAAAAAATCGTAAACATAACTCTTTATTATTTTTAATTTCAATACCGGGTTGGTTAAAACATATCATGCAAAGCTCGTAGTGAACGTATTGCCGATTTTAAGAGTAACAAGGTTGAAATTCCATCATAAGTTTGAAAAGTTTCTTGTCAACTGGTTTGATGAACTTTTTATGTACATTTACTTAGTTCTAACAGTTTTGCATATCCAGTTGGTGTCTTGACATTGATACAAATCGGCTTAGTCAAGTTCTCATCAGTATTGTATTTGTAAAAAGACTGACCTGATATATCACGCATCGATCCGAGGATCGACCGTTACCTCAGCTCTTAGTTTCCTTTTCTCGGTGTTTGATGCTTGTTGATCAGTCTCACTGGAGCTGCTGGTCAAACTCTCCTCTTGTACTGGATCCCTCTCGTCGATGTCGATGTAATGGAGCCAGTTGACCAACGCCATATTTTTCCGCAAATTCCGTAATAACCGAGAAAAAAAAATAACAAATTTAATATAGATCGTTTATGAAAAACGTTAACAGTTAACGTATGAGTTGAATTTCTGATCTTTATTTGAAGATCATGAAGATTCAGGACGATTTTCATCCGTACGTGACGAAAGTACACAACGCTATGAGACTCGGAATGGCGGCAAACACCTTCCGCCCTAGCTGGGGACACAGGCGACACCTAGCGGATGAAAAGTGGAAGATCGACTTTGTCTATGGCTAAAGGCCAGACCACACCATCGTAAAGCTAAGTACACACTGCTTCTTCATAGACAATGCTGTATGTTTTCCGGAGGCACATCAATGTAAAGTTACGTAAATTGAAACGTGATTTGAAACACCAATCAGCGCGCAGTGACGTCATTCCATTAGTTCCATTAGTTACATTCAAATCATGTCATAAAACATTAAAAATATCTACAAAATGGAAAAAGGCTTGACTAAATTCGACTCGCGAGATTTGCTTAAGGTTTATATGGACATAGTGCGGCAGTTATTTATGGAAAATTCAAATTTTTCAAGTGTAGAGATTGCTGTTTACTTTATACACTGTTGATGCAAGATCTAACGAGATTATGATTTTTACGAATACAACGTACTTACATCAAAATGATCTTCACAATATTGCAAGGCAGATTTTGAAGAGGGTGAATGTTGTCTTATATAGCTCCTTTCAACCACTTTTCTCTAAGTTTAGGCTCTTGAGGCACAGTTAAAACTGCACACTCTATTTTGTGAGATTTAGCTTTACTTGTAAAAGAATTATCCATTGTAGTAGTAATAAAGTATCGTTTACTGACTTTTTTGTATGTCAAATAAAACTGAAATAAATTAATTCTGTCTTACAAAAATAATATTTACGCGCCATGAAAAGTTATGTGCATCTGAAAGGAGTGACCACTGACCACGAAAAAAGAAACAGGTTGAGAGCTTATCAGAGAATCTTTACGCGACATGAAAAGTTATGTGCATCTGAAAGGAGTGACCACCAAAAGAGAAACAGCTTGAGACCCTGTCAGAGAATCTAGTAAAAAAAAATTGTTGATTCCTAAGCAAAACTCCAAATAATTCGTATTAATTCTGAATTGGACACTCAGTTCAGCAACTGTTAAAAATTTACCGTCACCTGTCGAAGTAATTAAGCATTGTGTGTTAATTATTTTTAAATTCGAATCTAGTAAAGAATTTAGCTTGGTCACTGAGTTCATACAATTTGTGCATTATCGAATCTCTCAAATTTTGCAAGTAAACTAAAGAAATACATAAAATTACGTTAAATATCTAATTGTTTAGCACCTTATGAAGAAACAATGGTACAAACGTTAATAGTTTAATAATAAATGGAATTTATCTATTTTGACAACTAACGACAAACGTTTGAACTGAGTGACCAACGTTTTCGGTTTTAATGACTAGGCTTCGCCACATAGATAAATGAAAGTAAGCTTAAGTTTTTTTACTCGACTGCGGCGGGCGAAGTCAAAAATTACCTGACTGCGGCGGGCGAAGCCCAAAAAGTGTTACGTTTTTGACCTGAATGTATGTGTTTCTGTTCCTATGTTCCCTCGTAACTACTAAACGGATAAACTGATTTTTTTAATTGATACGTCATCAGATTCGTCTTAATAGCCCGAGTGAAAATAGAACATCAATATTAACAAAAAACAAAATGGCGGCTTTTAGGCGGCATATTATTCTGTGCATTGTGAAAGAAATATTTTTAAATCTCATCGAGTGGGGTAGGTATTAAATGAAGAGTTTTAAATAGCGATTCCAGAAACATCTATAACTTGCAGTTTTGTAAATCTCTCCGTTTTAATTTATCTAAAAAAGAAAAGAATTTACGAATTTTTAAATTAGTAAGTTCTCACTTAAAAAGATGATTTATTGACAATGAACTAAAAAGTCTTAAATAAAAACGTAGGTAATATTTAAAAAACTAAAAACAAGACTGCAAAAATTTACCATTAAAAATGAAAAAAACCAGCGCTTTACTTTTGTTTGCTGCAAACTTCAGGACTAACACTAGTCTAAGAGTGACTATGTTACTCAAAATCACGATTACATAAAATTTTGTCAAAGAAAGAAATTGCGAAGTTGCCTCCAAATCGCTATAATAACGATAAACAGCTAGTATTAACAGCTAGTAGCAACTTTTACTATGGTACCAACATTGAAATCGCAAAAAAAAATTCAGCCGTTCCATATATTTTAATCTATTCAATTTAATATTTTCTTTGAAACAGCTGATTTCTTTTTCACGTTTTCAATGTTGGTACTGTACTTAGTAAAAGTTTTTTGTATGCGTGAGTACATTGACCCCTTAAAATTATGTGCACTATTTAAGAAGGACCTTATATATTTTTGTAAATAACCTTTAAATATCCTTTAAAAAAAAAGAATTTGCCTTACCTTAAAAAACAGTAAAAAATGATGGTAGCCATATTTTGTCTATTTCGTTTTCACAAAAATTAAAAATTCAACCCCTAAAAGTATGGTAAGTACTTAGAGAAACGGATGATAAACCAAGTTCTAGTAAAGATTTCGCTAAAAAACATAAGTTTTCTTTCATTTACCTATCTGGCGAAGCCTAGTCAGTAAAACTGAAATCTTTGGTCACTCACTTTTAGCGTTTGTCGTTAGTTGTCAAAATTTCTTTGTCACTCCTTTCAGGTCAAAGATATTATAATATAACAAGATTGCGCACTTATGAGTTACAGCCGAGCCGAGCGAGATAGGCCTATTATGGTGTGCGTCCCTCTCTAATGAGAGAGACATGAGTGACTACACGATTTGGTTTTTTCGAGGACAATTTATAGTTAACCAGACTTGGCTTACGTAGGATTCGAACATCACGCTTCCTAGGGAGCTCTTGTAGCTAAAAGAAACATACATTTAAACATCCGAACTCACTTTCTATTTATAATATTAGTTAAGATGAGGACTCCACGAGGCAAAGCATTTGCACCACATAAGAGGCAATAATGTGACAATCGAAACATAAATACATACGACGATACATACGACGATACATACGACGCATACATATGCTTTATAAGCATACTTACTTTTGAACCGACTTCAAAAAAGGAGGTTGTCAGTTTGACCTGTATGTACTTATATGAAATGTATGTCTGTATTTTTGATAGGCGTATTTTGCTAAAATGGATAGAAATAGAAAGTCCACGTACAGTAATAAAAATCTGTTTATTAGTTAGACTATACATTGCTAAACAAAATTTTCTTCCGGATCTTTTGACGCATGGAGGCTTTGTGTCCAATTAATTTTAAAGATTCGTTTTTTGCGTACCTACTTTTTAACCTTAAATTAAGATACAGATGTTATAATACATTTAATAAGTTTTGTTTCATGCCTATTTTCTGATAAAGTTCTTCTTCTTTTTCTTCTTCCGCTGAGTATTGTGTAATTTTTTCAGATATGAGGTTAAGCCAACCTTTTTTACTTTCTTCATCTTTAGGAAATCTGAAACAATGAAAATTAATGTTTGGGTTAAGTAAGAAAGTAAATTCCAGTCTATAGACTAAAAACGAAATGGACACCCTACTATACGCAAGAATAAAAGTTTGGCTAAATACTTACCTATGAAAAGATACACCGCTCCGTTTAAATGATTCGCTTTTGCATCCTTTCACACATCAAGTGAGAACCATTTTTATTGATTTAAACGTAATTTTAAAATGATAATTAAGATCCACACACTAACTTTACACACATAAATTAATTTTCCGTCGCCATATTGATGATGTTTTTATTTTTATTAAAATTGTCCAGACGCAAAGTGTTGCAAATTTATTATAATTAAAACTACCATAACACCGACTTTTACATTAAAAAAATAGTTTTTCAAGGTTTTAAATAATACAAATGATATGGACTTTATTAATAACAGCTTAACATTCCTTTTAATTAATTAATATTTTGAAAATTCTCGAGAACAGGAAATATGAATTTGAATTAAGTTCTACTACAACCAAAAATATTTCATGGTGGCAGCCCAGTAGACAGGGATGCAATCCTATTTAGGAGCCTCTCGCTCGGCTCGTTTTTCCGTTTATCGAAATGTCATACGAAAATAAACCTTATTGTAACTGCATAGAATCGAATTGACATTGCTTTTATTTTCATAGTGCACAATCTTGTTATATTATAATCAAGGAATTTATATTACAACAGGAAGGTGCACTCCGTATTTCTGTGTATTTAAAAATACACTTAAAACTTGAAAAGATAAGGTTTATATTTCAATACAAAATGTCAACGGTCCAGCTGAGACCGCAAGAACGAGGTGAGGGTATCCCTTTCTTTCAAATTGCCAGCACTCTTAAATAACAGGTTTAGTAGATTTATGGTACACATTGGGTACACAACTTTCGTTATGAAAATAAAATTTCGTAAAATTTTCGCTTCGTATTATTTTTAGTCAATAGAAAACATCGTATATTAATTTAGGTATTAGCGTATTATGCATAAAAATGTATCAGGTCGTTCAAGTTTTTTACGGCTTATACTAGAAAAAAATTGAATGATAGATTTCAGAATTTTAAAGTGGCAACATGACAAGCTGAATGACATCTTCCGTCTTCGTTGTGTCAAGTTGGTTATGCGTAAATATTTTGCCTTGTGGTGGTGTTTTTTGCAATATCGTGAAAAGGTGTTGCGTTAATAATTATGGGCTGTGGAAATGAAACATTTGCTGGTTGCAATATTTCTTTTCACAGGTGAGATAGAATTTATTGAAAATGACACGAGTTCTTACTATAGAACAATTAGGGTGACAACAAATTTCCTTTTCTTTTCATTTGATTCTATAAAACGTTTATACTTACCTAAAATTATTGTCTGATTCGTATCTTACAATTTTATTCAGTAATGTATAGGTACCTAATCATGTTTTGTTAAACATCTGTGTAACAATAAACTATTATTATGATTTATTTCTTTTATTTACTGGCACATATTTTCTGGCATCCCTACTAGTTTAAAGTCGGAAACACACTTCTGTGGTGTGGCGCGACGCCAGAATGTCTGTTTCATGCACTTAGTATGGACACGACAGAGACAGAAAGAGTCGCGCCACACTGCATAAGTGTGTTTCTAACCATATACCTTGGTACTATTATACAGGCTGACGGGGAAACTCGACCTATTTCTTGAAAGGGGTTATACTAAAGGTCATTAGCAACAAATTAAGTCCAGTGAACCAGGGGTCAAAACTAGATGGTTACCGAGCTGTGACGGTTCTTCGATTTCTTAAAATTTTTCTGGATTGTTACCAAAAATCATTGATTGTGAATAAACTACTCTACTCTTAACATTGAATCAATACTTTTCTGAAAGCTGAATAATTAGTGATCATTTAAAAAAAAACTTACATAATCTCAGAAATAAAAGATTTTTAGTAACAATAATTTTTATTTTTTGCATTTTTCTCCAACTTCGCCCTAAATTATTGGAAAAAAACTGTATGGAAGTTGGCGTACAAATAAGTAAAATGACTAACTAGTTTCATAAGATTTCCAAAAGGGTACAAAAATTATTAGGTTACGTACCTAGCTGTTTTTAAAAAATCAACAAAAGAGCGCAGTAGGGCAATTTGCCTTTTAAATTTTAAATTTAATTCAGCCCAAAAAGTGGCGAAGCGATGGCTAGCTTATGCGTCATGCTCGTGAACGAGTGCTGCCAGTGGAAATGGGTCTGCTCTTCTCTGCTGGCCTGAAATGTGTTTTTTTTGTTTTTATTTCTAATGCGGTGGTGGCGTGTGACCGTGTGAGGCGGGTCGTTACGTTCCCTAAAATATGGTTAAGCGAAGCGATGGCTGGCTCATTCGTCATGCTCGTGAATGAGTGCTGCCAGTGGGAATGGCCAAATGGGGCCGGAGAATTAGGTTTATAAGTAGAGAATAATTATTACCGACGTCGGCGTCGGTGGCACTGACTGTTTATCAGAGGTCACCAGTCGCAGGCACGCCGGATGTCGCTGCGAGTCGGTGCGACCGTATACGCTGCACGGGCCCTTACGTGATGCCACGAACATCCAAGTTGTTAGTATTGTTAATCTAGTGTGTTGTTTAATACATCCGTATTACGTAAATATTCGAATGCTATCGTATTTTAAAAATAAAATATCCTATATTCAATCTTATGACAATTTATTCATGGATCAAACTTCATCAAAATCGGTTCACTACACGAAGCGTGAAAGCACAACCGAAAACCACTTTCGCATTTATAATTTTAAACAATTATAACAAATTGTAAAAAAACAAGTCTTTTCTTTTAAAACTTATGGTCACCCTAACGGCCTAGACACGAACATGCGCGACGGCGGTGGCGACGAGCGAATTGCGCATCAGTTGGTGCGTCTCATTGACTTATTTGATTAGACGTCTGTCGCGAGCGCGCAATGATTCCGCAATTCGCTCGTCGCCGCCCGCCGCCCGTCGCGCATGTTCGTGGCCAGGTCGTAATGGAATAGAGTGAGATAAACTGACCTCGTTCTGACTATCTCATTAGGACCGTTTTTTAGCAGCAGTGCACCTTCCTGTTGTACGTAGTACTTATAAATTCCTTGATTATAATATCTTTGTTTCAGGTGCACATTGAAAAGTTTGACGTCCTAAGAAATGACGTCACGTCCGGCCATTGAGCGTTTACGCGCGGACTTTGAAATGTTAATTTTTGATTTGCATTAAATAAATAATTTAAGCATATTTCAACTTTTTAGCTTGTGATATCTTCATGCAATCCTTAAATCTTTCAGATAGACTAAATTTATGAAATAATGCAAGTTCCCTATTGGGATTTTTTGACATTTGACCAACCTGATAGTGTTGTAGTCCTATTTTATTATGTAATATCGATAAAAAATTGTAGTGTTAACAATTTTGTATTTAAACCATAAAGTTAATATACCTATCGGAATAGAGGAACAACCACGAGCTGTCAAACGAAACCGAAATTGGATCGCATTTGTGTGTGTAAAATTGTTTATGTATGCGTGTCAGTGATGTGCGTCATGTCGCTTTTCAGATTAATATCGATATCGATAATATTAAATAATTACAGTAATATATGAATATATATTGGACACGATCACACTCATTGTTCCAATACCAAAGTATAGTAGCTTAAGCACTATTATTATGGAAATTAGAAACAACGACGGGTAATCACCACATACACCCAGACCCGAGGAAATATAGAAAAATTAGTTTTCAACATTTACCCGACCTGGGGGGCTACCGGCTAAAAAATATGGGTATGGGTATCGGCTTCAACTGTCACTTGAATTCCTTATTTTGATAGATTTTGCTACTTTGTTCTGTTGAACGTTGCTAGCTAGACAAGGAACTGATAGTAGCTATTTTATTTATAAAATTGACTTAAAATTTCAAAAAACGTATGAAGTTCATATCCATAAAGTTACGCGGTACCCCCCAGGGATCGAACCCGGGACCTCTAGAGATAGCGACACCTTGAAACCGGTGCGTACACCACTCGGCCACGGAGGTCGTCTAAGAATAATATATTAATATATAGTAATATTATTAATATACGTAACTAAAATTCCCATCTTGGGAAGGGATTTTGCATGGCTAAAACTTCGATTCTGCGCTGAAGTATGCATATTTAAGAAAAACTCCCAGAGATTTTAAATCATTTATTATACACTAGCGACCCGGCCATGCTTCGCACAATCCTTTGAACAATTTGTTGGTGCTTCCACAGTGATAGTACGTTTCACCTCTCGCGTTTGGAAATATTTTTCATCAAAATGCTTACTGCATAATAATCAATTTAGTCCAGTTAGTTTCTGGTATCCAAGTTAGTATGTAATCTGAAAGATAATTATATTACTAATGATAGTATATGTAGGTACCTATTCTAACAGTCAAAAACTGATACCTATGGATCAGTTAAGTATCTTAAATGGAATAACATTCCCAGGTAATTCATATCTAAACGTCTTACAGGTACTTTAATTACAGTACCTAATACATATTCATTTTTTACCGCGAGATAGACAGTGGACACGAAATATCGATAACTTGATGCAGCCCTAGTGTAAAACGAAAATTATTTCTTTACACAAAATATTCGTAAATACTGCATTATGTGTAATCAATATTTGCTTGTTACATAAATAAATGTTTGTTGAAGAGCATTATCACACTTTTTGCTTTAAATTCGAAGCGCATTGGCAAAAATAAACCTTAGGAAGGGAGGTGTCGGTTTGGAATAATTTACCTGTGAACTGAACATTTTGCGGGATTATTTCATTGTGTTGTACAACAATCAATAACTGAGCAAGTCACCATGTTTCCATATCAATATTGGCTAAAAATATCTAAGATTGCACGTAAAATCCGAAAAAAATAAAATACCTAAATTCTCAGCGTGCTGATAAGTGCTGACGAACTGTCAAACAGTAGCCAAAAACGGTTCTGTTACGTTGCATCACGCATCTCCTTTTATCTCACAGTGTTGTTGCTAGTGACATCCCGCTCGCTCAGCCCTTTGTTGCTCTATTCCGATAGGTATATTAAACTTAATTTTTCTCAATTTTAAACAGATTTCCCACCGCCGCGCCGCCGTCGATGTAAAGGAAACGTGAATAAGAAACGTAAGAAAAGGCGACGATTGGAGACCTTCGCAACAAACAAGAATATTACTATATAATATTACTCACTTATTAAAGCAAATTGTGGATTTATACTTAAAAAAATGTATACATTAAGAGTATAAAAATTTGCGTGAAATCTGTATTTTTTTAGTTGATATCATTCAGCAGATTATTTAATTTAATAAATTCATTAGAAATCTCGTTCAGTTTTACGACTATACCTCCTAGTATAAATAGTATAATTATCATCATTATCATATTAATGTCCTCACTGCTGGGCTATAGGCCTTCCCTATGCATGAAAACACCACAGGTAGAACGGGCCATAAGTGCCATAACCCACCACGCGAAGCCAATGCGGATTGGTGGGTGAGGGTGCCAACGACTTCTAATGCAACCGGGACCAACGGCTTAACGTGCCTTCCGAAAAACAGAGGAGACCGAGATAATAAAGTTTTGGGTCACCATTCAGGGGGGCAATTGCGTAAGATAATCGTATTAATTTGACAGTTCATATCGTATTCAATCGGCTGCAATTTGTATGGAATGACATTTATTATGATACAATATGAACTGTCAAATGAATACGATTGACTTTACGCAATTCCATAGCAGATGTCCAACCGCAACGAATGTTTCTTAACATCAACCACCGGATGCAGAATGCGCGTACCAATGAGCCATCGATCTCCTCAAGTATAATTATAGTACCTACTTCATATTTGGCACTGATTCAAAATTAAAGGGCTTGCTTAGACCATGAAACTGAACAACTTTCTCTTTGGAGCATAGCATACGTCGAAATATAAAAAAAAAAACTGCCACACTAGATCGATCAGCTGAGCGTGCGCTTTTGTCTGGAGTACAGTTGCAAAACTTCTGAAGTATTCGGAATAATTACGTAATACTTCTCATAAAGTTTCTTTCCATCAGAATTTTTCAAAATAAATTTGTTTGAAAATATTGGCATTTTTTTATTAAAATATTATTATTTATTTTATTAAAATATCGTGCCCGAGTCCGGCGGGCGACGACGACGACGGACGAACGAACAACTCGTGCGCGGCGCGTGGCGCCCGCCCGCCACAGACAGCAGAGTGAGCAGAACCACAAATTATGGCGTTGGAATCACCCATAGAATAGGTCAAAACTTAGTGGCCGGTAGCCCCGATACCCATTCATTGGCTATAATTAAGACCGCCATTTTGTTGGGGTGCCCCCATTGGCTAAAATTAAGGCTGTCACTTTTTTCAAGAATTTCAAGATGACGTTTATTTAGTTTGTTTTTTTACTCATTTCGGTTTTCTAGTATTCTTTAGATGTTTTTCCACTTTTTCTCAAATATTTCTTTACAGAAATATGGATACATTAGTCGAAGATGCCTTCGGTACACGTAAGTAAATCTATTTACGTAGTTTTATGTATCAATTATTTATTATTTTAACCTAAATTTGAGTTTTGTTGTTTTAGGTAATTCCAAGAGGCAACATTGTATTTATTAAAACTAACCAAAACAAAAGAAAATACAGTTCACAACTTAACCGGAGTAAAGAAGATTCGGTTTCTCAGAAAGTTATGAAATTTATCAAAGGCTAAAGAGTCGCAATATTTTTTACAAGTGCGTCATTCCTGGCACCACGGAGGCCTCTTTAACCAAAGTTAAACTGTGGGAAAAGTCTGCTACCCTTTCACACCCATATGTGCTCATCCAGGAAAAGCTCCCTCCTGGCCTTGAACTTCCCAGATCATTATGGAGATCTTTAAATAGACTCCGTACCCAAGTTGGTCGAAGTAAAGACAACCTGTCCAGGTGGGGCTTCACCAGTAACACGGATCTCGCGTGCAGGTGTGGTTACACTCCACAGACCATGGCCCACTTCATTGATTGCTCTTTATGCCCGGACACCTGCATGCGTGAGGACCTCATGTTGGCTGCAGATAACGCGGTGAGAGTGGCACAGTTTTGGGCCAACAACATATGATTTTGTACTTGTCATTGACATGTTGAAGAAGAAGTTATGAATGAAAGGTAGGTAATTTTTGTTTATTCTTTTTATATGAATGTAAGTAGGTATGTGTAATTAATTATTGATTAGTTTTGTTAAAAAAAACCTTCCGAATACCTTATTTCAATATACATTTAGAAATTATATCATATGGTGATAATGATAAAGCACAGTAGATGACTTGGGATTAAATTTAAATAATCAATTGTCACATTTAACAAGTTTCAATTTCGTAAAGTTGTTAATACCAAGTCAAGAGAAAATAACAGTGTAAGTAATTCAATAACTTTGTCAAAACATTTAAAATGCCTTATCATCAAATTCATATTTCTGATTCTGACAAACAGAACAGAATTATAACAAATGTACTGGTGCGCGGTGGGATAATATATGATTGTTGTCGGTACGAATGATGGTTTATTGTGATTGTCTTATGACTATGTTATAACTGTTACTACTACGTACTATCTTAGATCTTACTTAATTATATATACTACCTCTCATCAGTCTATGTACAAAGCTTATCTACTTAATATCAGTTATTAACTATAAACATTGATTATCTATAACTTGTGCATAGCGGCACAACAAACAAAATGTGCTTTATACACACTACTCTTTCTTGATTTACAAACTTTTCAGTTCAACTATCACTTATTTGTTTATAAAATGTTATGGCAGATTATAGTAACAATATGTAGAATCTATACTAACCAAATCTAATCTTTTCAGATAACTTGAGTCTCAACGAGGTTCGTGGAGTGCTGCGAAGATGCCCGTGTCTGCCTATTCTTGCGGTAATAAGTTATCAAATCAGAATTATGGTGCAAATTACTGCTGTTAGTTGCTATATTGATTACTTACTGCATTAAATGTTTCACTATTAGAGTTAGGTTATTGCGTCTTGCGTTGAAAGTGATATTAATAATAAATAATGAAATCGCAGATACTAAATAATACTACTAGGAAAAATAGCATTAGCATTTGTGCGTAAAAATATTTGCAAGCAGTTTAATTTTTCCTGTGGCTGATAAAGTATTTATATTTCTTAGTTTATCTATTAAGTCAATTTAGTAAGTAATTTCATTACTCTCATTCTTTGTCTTGTATAAATCTCAACTTATACATAAGTGCTTTGTATTTGATAAAATTATAATGTCAAGTAATAAATGCCTTCTTTCATCAAATGTGTTTTTTATTTGAGCAGAATTTAAAATAGTATATTACTAGGGTTGTACCAAACGTCGATGATTTGCACAACTATCGATAACGAATCAAGGGTGTCGATAATTCTGGCAGCACTATGTTGTCAAAATCTAATCGGGGTCCGTCATTCACTAACAAACGGCCGCTATAAGGCTTGATTCCTATCTAGGCTTCGTTTGAACAATTTGTGGGTGCTTCGAATCTGTGATAACTTCTGTAGTGTTCATTTAAATGAAATACGGTATTTAAAGGATAATTTTGATCTACCTACATTAAATGGCCAAGGTAATTTATATAGGTACTTATTTGGATAAGGATTAATACTGATTAGGAGAAATTAGCTTTGCAAATGAAATAATATTTTTAAATAACTTAATAAATATAAAAATTACTGTGAGTCAACCTATAGAAATAAGGCGACTTCGGGTCTTTTTTGTAGGCCTCTTTATGATATACAATGCCGTAGTAAATTATTTTGATGTAGGTATCTCATACGGTTAAGGGTGGTATTTCACTTATCAAAGATATTTGTCCAAGAAATTGGACGTCGAATGTATGAAATTGGACGTCAAAGTCGTCCAATATGCGTCCAATTTCTTGGATCCAATGCATATTGGACAAGGTCTTTGATAAATAGAATACCACCACCCTTAGCCAGCAGCGTTCGCAATGTAAGCGCTCGAAAAACCGTTTTTTGACGGCTTCATCAAAAAACATGTAATTTTTCTCTATTATATAAATACGTAATTAGAATGTTTTGTATGTAGGTATTTATTTATAAACCTTCGAGAATAAATTTTCTAAATAACAGTGACAGCTGCGTCGAAATCCGATGCGTGGTTTAAAAGAAGAAAGGTTCGAAACAGACAGACAGAGGCGGAGAGCGACTTTGTTTTATACTATGTACCTACTTACCTACCTAGTGATAGTGAAGTGATGACCTCGGCACGGCACTTGTATTGCTAGGTTAGGTACGACCACTTATATTGTGGTTCGACGGCTATGCCGATGACGGCTATACTCCATGCCGAGTTTTGTACTTACCTAGCAGTGGCGAAACGAAAGGGTACATACCTACAAGCCGATTCTAATCGGCTTACCTTAATATCATAGTTTAAAAATATGTTTTCATCCGCTTCAAGCAATTCAAAAACATTAAAAATTCGCTAAAATAATAGGTACTTAGGTAGGGTATATGTGCCTACTCAAGTACCTACTTCTACACTTAAAACTTCCTCAGAAATTTTATTTAAGAGGTACCTAGATAGTAAGATATCCATCCATACTTCTTTTACTATGATTGACTATTTTTCTTGCTAGGTAGGTATTTAAAAATAAGTGTCAACTGCTTTCTACTGCTTTTTTACCGATTGCTGCTTTTTTATCTTTACCTAATCCCGTATTTTACGACAATCGAAATATTCCGAATATTTCGTAATACTTCAGAATATTTCGTAAGTATTCCACGGGAATTATTCGGAATTTTTCCCGACTGCAACTGTAGTCTGGAGGGAAGAAATTTTTGGCATATTTCGACCTATGCCGAAGTTTCATAGCATAAACAAAATTCTAAGGCCGTGAGCACTTTGGACACGATTGCGTGCGACCATTATTCCTGCGTGCGACAGACGAACTCGTACGAACGCCGTATAGCGGCGTCTCACTCTCTCAACTTAAAAATAACTGCTATATGAGCTTGTGGTAAGCCACCTGGTGGCCTACCACAAGCTCTTATAGCAGTTATTTTTAAGTTGAGAGAGTGAGACGCCGCTATACGGCGTCTAGAGCGGCGTCTCACTCTCTCAACTTAAAAATAACTGCTTTAAGAGCTTGTGGTAGGCCACCTGATCGTCTCTGTGGAGCCCCCAGAGCTGTTACTGTCATCAGCTGTCTTGTCTGTCTGTCATTCATGACTTCATGTGTCAGTCACTCTATTATTTTATTTATATAATTTGTTTGTGGTCAGTCATCTCCGCTAGGAGTATATTTTTCTATGTCAGTCATCATCTATATTGTACTATATAATTTGTGGTCATCATTCTGCCACTAGTCTATATAATTTGTGATTCTGCCTGCTCGTTAGCTTGCTACCATGAAGTTTGACTTAATACTCTGAGGTAACTGGAGCTCTCACCCTGAATAAAAAAGTGTCGCCAGCAAATTTGACATTTATGTATGTAGTGGCCATAGATGTATTATTCCTGTAGATGGATCACAAAAATAAGCTATAACTCACCCATCCTTTACCCCTTCTAACACTATAAAATTGTCATAAGATAGAAAGAGACATACATGTTAATCTGTTGCGTCGTAATTAGTGAATGTCTCCATTTTGACTATGCAATGCTAGATGATGATGATGCAATGATAGTGCTGTGGTTTTTTTTATAACAAGTTATCGATAAAAAAATTAAAAATAATTTAAATGCAATGCGATACATAAAATTACAATGCATATGTATATATCGCAGGCGTATTGTATATTTCACCGTATTAGATAGCAACTAGCTGTATTGGAAAACAGCACCGCATTGTAATGCGGCGGATTCAAGATACGCCGTATTCAATACGGCTGATCGAAACTACGCCGCATTGAATAAAGCGCTTCGCGCTTTTCAATGCGGCTAGAGACTTAATGTAATTGGGCGGTTTATAATCCGCTTTTCTGTCAGTTTTTAGTCATAATCGTGTCCAAAGTGCTCACGGCCTTAGAATTTTGTTTATGCTATGAAACTTCGGCACACTTAGGTCGAAATATGGCAAAAAAAAAATCCCTCCAGACAAAAGCGCACGCTCAGCTGATCGATCTAGTGTGGCACAATATTTTTTTTTATATTTCGACGTATGCTATGCACCGAAGAGAAAGTGGCTCAGTTTCTTGGTCTAAGCAAGCCCTTTAATCCTACTAATATTATAAATGTGAAAGTTTAGATGTTTGGATGTTTGGATGTTTGGATGTTTGGATGTTTGTTACTCAATCACGCGAAAACGGCTGAACGGATTTGGCTGAAATTTGGAACAAAGATACTTTGTAGCCTGGAGAGGAACATAGGCTACTTTTTATCCCGGAAAAATATCACATTCCCGCGGGATAACGTCGTGTAGTTCACGCGGGCGAAGCCGCGGGCGGAAAGCTAGTTTTGAATAAGTGCTAAATATGAAGTAGGTACTATAATTATACTTGAGGAGATCGATGGCTCATTGGTACGCGCATTCTGCATCCGGTGGTTGATGTTAAGCAACATTCGTTGCGGTTGGACATCTGAATGGTGACCCAAAACTTTATTATCTTGGTCTCCGCTGTGCTTCGGAAAGCACGTTAAGCCGTTGGTCCCGGTTGCATTAGCAGTCGTTGGCACCCTCACCCACCAATCCGCATTGGCTTCGCGTGATGGTTTATGGCACTTATGGCCCGTTCTACCTGTGGTGTTTTCATTCACAGGGGAGGCATATAGCCCAGCAGTGAGGACATTAATATGATAATGATGATAATTATACTATTTATACTAGGAGGTGTAGTCGTAAAACTGAACGAGATTTCTAATCAATTTATTAAATTAAATAATCTGCTGAATGTAATCAAGTAAAAAAATACAGATTTCACGCAAATTTTTATACTCTTAATGTATTCAATTTTTTTAGTATAAATCCACAATTTGCTTTAGTAAGTGCATCGAGCATATTCTTGTTTGTTGCGAAGGTCTCCAATCGTCGCCTTTTTTACGTTTCTTATTCACGTTTCCTTCACATCGACGGCGGCGGGCGGTGGGAAATCTGTTTAAAATTGAGAAAAATTTAGTTGAAATACAACAATACAATTTTTTATCGATATTACATAATAAAATCGGACTACAACACTATCAGGTTGGTCAAATGTCAAAAAATCCCAATTGGCTTTAAATTATATATTTTTAGCCTAAAAACACCCGATTTTCTTCAACCAAGTCAATGTTAAACTGTGTATACACGTACAGCAATTTAGTTTTTGCAAATACGGACCAGTAAGCTATAAAAATGTGTTCGCAAAAACACAAAACAATGATTGTGACTTACCTCTGAAATGATATGTGTTCATTATTCTCTTTGAAAACACTCACTCTGCTTGAATAACCGGGAACAGTACAGGCCATTCTTAACAAACAACAGATTTACCGCACCACACCATCAAATCTTTCTATATTTTACTACAAAAAAAGATTTTCTTTCTGAAGCATTTGTAACCAGCTGGTTAACAAACAAATATGACGTTCACTTTTAAGTGGCGCGCGGCTCATTAAGACGCACACGTTAGGCTATTGTTATCTCTTTTTAACACACGAAATGTCGCCATTTGAGAGACGAGAGTCGATTATAGAAGGAATCGTTCATATTTTTATGCTCCATCTACAGGAATAATACATCTATGGTAGTGGCTGTCAGCTGTCTCATATGACCATACGTATTTTTTTAAAGTGTAGGTGAGACGGAAGACAGCCACTGTGTTATTTGTGGTATTCAAAAAATTGTTCGCACTGCACTCTCCAGTTACCTCAGTATTTAGTCTAAGCTTTTTGCTTGCTACATATATAGTGATCTGTGCTGCTCGTGCGCGTGAATGCGTGATATTTTTTTGTGATTGTTTTCATGTTTTGTGAACACAAAATAAATAACTCTCTAAGCTTGCAACCTCTAGTTTAATAAGAATGCGCTTGGGTCATGTCTGCACTGCTTCTCATCTTGCACGACTTGGAATCATTAATAGCAATTTATGTGCGTGTGGTGCTTGTGAGGAGGATTTAAACCATATTTTTTTTGCATGTTCCCTCCGTGACTGTTCCTCTTTCATAAACTCCCTCATAGTCCTCCGTGTCCCTCTTCCTACATCTATACCTACTTTATTAAGTTCTATTAATTTTGATTTAATTTGTTATCTACTTTTTTAATTATTAACAATATCAAAGTGTAAATTGATTCCCTAGGTAACTCCTACTATAATAATATATTTTATTATAATATTTATATTGTCTACTTTTATTTATATATTTAGTACATTTTATCCACCAAACCCTGATCCTATTATCCTTTTTTCCAAATTCCGCTCCCTTAAATTTGTTTTTATTAAAAACTGGTTTCCCTACCTTTAATACTTGTCGTGGCAAATGCACAAACCGTGCGAGCCAAAATAAAAAAAAAAAAAAAAAAAAATAGATTGTAAACCATAACGTAGTGATTACATGCTCTTTGGTAAACCATTTCTTGTGATTGTGAGCCGCTGTTTGTTTTGGACTTGTAAACAATTTGGTGATTCGTTTTTGTACTTTTAGATCTTATCAATCAGTCTACAAAATGCCTTCGAGTCTAGTTGATTTACGGCCTGACCGTCGTCTGCTTGATCACGATTTTGAAGGATATAAGTTGAATCTTCAAGCGCTCCCTCATTTCAAAACTGAGCTCGCATCTCCAGTTGATAGAATGTATCCTGATGAAGTACAGTTCTCGTTCATTCACGCCAAACTTTTTGCACTTCATAATCACTTGATCGTGGACTACTGGGACTATTCTTATAACTTTTACTATATAGATAAAAGGCAGCAGGTTCGCCTAGTGGCATTTGAGAATACTACAAATACCTTTGAGAATCATGTTGTATATGATGTCCCAGCTCACGAAGAAAGGAAATCGGGACATTTTAATCTTAGCCTTTCATTCCCATCTCAATCTAAAGCTGTGGTAAGTGATGGAACTGGATTTCTCCATATTGTTGATACTGGTGTTAGAAATGGAACCAATAACAAATCAAGAACATGGCAGACACAACACTCAAGTTTAGTCCTAGGTGAAGGGAAATATTTTATTATTGTAGATTCTAGAATACAAGAAAAAAATAACATAGAAATATTACATTGTCTACTACAGTCTGTAGAACAAAATGATAAGCATTTCAATTCAGTTTTGTCCTTGGTGACCTTTGAATATGACAATCAGACTTGGAAACAGGCAAGTTTAAAGCAAATGGAAGGCAAAGGCATTGTCCACTATGCAGCAATTGAAAGAAGTTGTGAAGCCACATACATAGCTTCTGACAACATCTTTAAACTGACATTGGATTCAGAAAAAGATATGATAGAGCCAGTAACAGAGCAGCCTAAAAAAATTGTTTATACCTGGATTCAGACAACGGAAGATATTTCACTAACATTAAAGCTTGAAGCTGGATGTGATAAGAGTCTTATGCATGTCAGTGTCATGCCACTTCAAATTAAAGTTAGTTATGCGGGGAATACTTTCATAGATGGGAAACTAAGCCATAAAGTTGATAGCGAACTGACAACATGGAACATCCAGGAAAATGGTCAAGTGGATATCCTGATCACAAAGTCAGAGAGCTCTCTTTGGGATGACTTCATAGTGGGTGGAGACCAAAATGGGGAGCAAATATTGGATGCAAGCCTTGTCGAAGAAGCTCATAGAAGACTATCACATTTGTGTTCTGAAACAGAAGTAGCACCAGATCAGTCAGTGCCTGGGTTCTCTACTCAGCAGCTGGAAGAATGTGATGCAGCATCTGAGGAAGACACTGTACTAGGTAACTGTAATGTAAATAATACATGAATATTCCTTTAGTTGCTTCACTCCTAATGAAAATGTCCTAAAATATCCATTTTTAACAATTTATTTACTGTTTCAGTGAGAATGGACATGAATACCCATCAGATAACACACCGAGCTCCACTTACTGTTCATCAATACTTGTTCAGTGTAAAATTGGACACTCAAGAGGTACCAGCCCTGGCGCTGCGTCACGATGTGGATGCATGCATCTGGCAACCATATTCCCAACTGATAAACACAGAGAGCTGGCCTTTGAAACACCAAGGTACCCTAATGGCTTTTGGCTATGTCCAGTCCTCAAAACAGAATCGGAAGTTTGTCACATGTCCACCTAACTTCTCATATAGTGTAGTCTGTGAAGCCACCAGACACTTATTTATTTACCAAAGCAACAGCAATCAGGACTGCCAGCTGAGGAGACGGACTGCTGGAGTTATGAAAACTGTCAACATTGGTCAGCAACATGTATTCAATTTTGATAAATATGGAGAGATAATTGGAATCAATGCTACAAATGAATACTTGTTCTTGTTAACAGAAAAATGTTTAATTGCAATACAGATTATATAAATGTCTTATATATGCTAATGAACTAAATAAATCACAATATTGTTTGTTGTTCAGAATCACTTTCACTTAAACATTCCTCAGAGGAGTAACCTGTTGTAAATAAAAGATTCTTAGGTCTTTTCTTTCTTTCTTCTTTGATTTCTTTCTCAATTTCTAATCTTTTTTCTTCTGCTACCTTCTGAGTCAATAACTGCCTTGGTCTCTTCCTAGACTGTCTATGTCCATCTTCTATTGAACTAATGGTTTCTTGTTTGTTCAAGATATTTTGTTTTATTGCATTTTCATCTTTAGCATTTTCAGATGTTTGGTCACCATCTTGTTTTTGAGATTCTTCATAATTGAATTCATCCTCTGAAAGAATAAGGTGATGGCATATTACTTACCTCAGGCTGATATTACATAATTATTATGAAGTTATATTTTAGGAAGTAATAATACCGCATTAATACTGTATTACCTGGGTTGATTATCTCAAAGCTATAGGCATGATCTTTGAGAACAACGAAAATGATTGGGAACTCTACCAGACATTTTCCAGACAAATTCTCAGCTAATGTTTCAGCAGGGTCCAGCTCAAAGAACTTACGAGATGAACCTTTTACTTTTTCAGCTGAAACAGAAAAATATCTTTTTTATTAAATACCAACTGATTAAGTTCATGAACTTGAGATTTATTGTATTAAATACATCTACTTCTAATTGTACAGTTGAGAGGACAAGTTTAACATGTTCGTTATAAAAACAACTAGTAACTTGAAAGCAATAAGGTGCACTAAGAATTGCTTCATATTAAACTTGTGCTGTTGACTGTTCTTCAAACACTTTGTGTACAAATGTCATGTCACTGCAATTAAAAAAGATATTACCTTTGAGTAATATTTTAATGCCATTGAATCCAACAGATTTGTAATATACCAATGCCTTTGATCCTTCAAAGGGTTCAGCATCAGGGTTCAAATACTTGTCCAACAATACTGAGAGTTTCTTCTGTTCTGAACACTTCTCATCCACAAACTTCAGGGGAGCAGATTCAACATTTGGCAATATCCACTCCACTCTCCAGCTAATGATATTTGTTTTAAAATTATATCGAGTTGTGTTTACACTATGCCTGGTAAAGTTCTGGGCTAGAAATTGAAGTGCAATGCCCCTCTGCCTTGCAGCTATTTTCAATTTATACAAATGCTGTAATCAAATGAAACCAATTAGATTAGAAGTAAAATAATAAAATCAAATAAAGAATGTTAATTTTTAAGGGCAAACACATACAATGGGTAGTTCCTTATCTATCCTAGTGAATTTTTTGTTAGTGTTTTTTTTAACACCATACACAAATCTAGCACATTCTTCTAGCAGTCTGTAATCACTGAGCAAATCCGAATCTTTAAAATCCTTGACTCTTATGAATTTCGTTCTGTCTCTTACGCCATCACAATCAAGTTCTTTTTTGTGTATCCTCACGCAAGTCAAGCAGCATGTCTTCACTTCACATTTTGGACACGTATATATAGCCAAAGTTGAACCGCAAACTTCACAGTCACCTAGTCTATAATAAAGATGAGAAAATCGCATGAGAGGTTGGAAATGCACGAATATTTTGACTGACTTGAATGGACATTTACCTTGTAACTTTCAAACTATAATCCGGCTCTGAATCAGAGGACGACGAAGACATTTCCTTCAATTTACTGAAATGAACGAGATGAAAATGTGGTGAATTTTTAAAGTATGTATGAACAACAAAACAGTGTTTGAAATTAAAAAACGTGCAAATAAAATGACCAGTGTTGCCAACTCGGATTTTCAAAAGGAGCTAGATCATATCTGAAAAAGAGCTAGATTTTTTCAGATAAAAGAGCTAAATTATATAATCTGCAATTTTTATTAAAAACATGTACTGCCGCTGCTTTTAGGTGTTTTTTTCTTTTTATATGATTTAATAAATCACCTTTTTAGAATTAACCTCACATTTGCAGAAGGTACAAAACGCTTTGGTGGGGTCTGCTTTAACTACTTGAAGCCAACTTTGAAATTCTGGTACAGACAGCCATTCTTGTCTGAACTTCTGTGTATAGGGCTGCTTACTTTGCGCCATCTTACTATGATTTACTAAACAATTCACGAATGGACTAAAATAATTACAAATGTTTAGAAGCGACCGTTTAACACTGCGTGCGGCTGCGAGCGAAAATTTATGACTATGACTAAGAAAATTAGGAAAGTTATCGGAAAATACCCAACCATAAACCATTATAGAATAACCATAGACCGGATAGACCGACCATAGATAATGTAGGAAACAAGTATTTTGAGCTAAAAATAATACAAAAAGGTTCGTTCATAGTGTACATGGAAAAAAAGCCAAATTGTAGAAAAGTAGAGCTAAAGAGCTAAACTTGTTTTTTTGGAGCTATACATTTGAAAATAGAGCTAAATTTAGCTCTTTTAGAGCTAAATTGGCAACACTGGAAATGACGGAATTGATTGACACTTTGACTTTGACAGGGAAATGACATTCAATTGACAAAAAGTAGGTACTATTAAAAAAGTTCGTCCTTTTGGACAGGCGAAGACATTAAGACATACTGCCAATTCTTGAGTATTATGTATACTATTATAGTTTCTTATGTTTTCATTAGAATGTAGGTGTGTTACATTCCAATGCTTCTTGGAGTATTTGGCGTCAAGTATGTCGACTCGGTCTTCTCGGTAATTCTTGCTGGGTGACTACACCACTACAATAAAACACTCGGCATCACGTTACCGAGATAGCGCATATTTTAATCATTCCACACATCGTCCAGTTGCGTAAACACTTGGGGTACAAAACCACACCTATCTTGAGTCACAAAGTCCATTCTTTATAAAAGTTCAAAGGGTGACCTTTGAACTTAAATAAAATCTAAACTATGGGAGTTTGAACTTAGCTGTAATAATAAAAAATGCTAAGAATAGTGTCTTCTGTTCTTATATTAAGTTTATTTTTGGTGGCCGGCACTTTTAGAAATAGCCCAGAATGGGTGATGTGATGTCCTTTGATTCATACCAAAACATACCATAGACATGTACATACTTCGTTCAACGCCATCTAGTGAAGCTTTTGGAAGCTTTTTTTTTTAATGACCTCTCAGAAAATCGCTCATTAAAATATCCACTTAAAGCCCCCAGTACAGGTTGGCCGACCAAGGTCGGCGACCATGACCAATACATCGTACATTGACACTTTTGAACGAACAAGTTTAAAAAGGTTCTTTCAAAAGTGTCAATGTACGATGTATTGGTCATGGTCGCCGACCATGATCGGCCATCGTGTACTGGGGGCTTAACCTAACCCGCCAAAATGGCGCCAAAAACTCCTGCCTGACACACAAAATCACAGTTCTCTATTGTCTTCTACTAGGGGGCTGTGACAAAATCAAGGAATTTATAAGTACTACGTACAACAGGAAGGTGCACTCCGTGTTTTTGTGTATTTAAAAATACACTTTAATTTTAAGAGATAAGGTTTATATTTCAATACAAAATGACAACGGTCCAGCTGAGACCGCAAGAACGAGGTGAGGGTGTCCCTTTCTCTGAAATTGCCAGCACTCTTATATAACAGGTTTAGTAGATTTATCACAGATTTATGGTTCACAACTTTCGTTATAAAAATTAAATTTCGTAAAATTTCCGCTTCGTATTACTTTTAGTCAATAGAAAACATCGCATATTAATTTAGGTATTACCGTATTAAGCATAAAAATGTATTAGGTCGTATAAGTTTTTTATGGCTTATCCTAGAAAAGAATTTGAATGATAGATTTCAGAATGTTAAAGTGGCAACAGTACAAGCCGAATGACGTTTTCGGTCTTCGTTGTGTCAAGTTCGCAACTCGCTCGTCGTCGCCCGCCGCCCGTCGCGCATGTTCGTGGCCGCCGTAATGGAATGGAGTGAGATAAACTGACCTCGTTCTTGCTATCTCATTAGGACCGTTTTTTAGCAGCAGTGCACCTTCCTGTTGTATTATAAATTCCTTGGACAAAATATATGAAATGAAGTCAGTTGATTGACTTTCTCTTCTCATGGATTTGACAGTTAAAAAGGACGTTACGTTTTTTCAGGATTTGACTAAAAACACTGACCTCTATTATACCTACCACTGGACTGGCTGACGTAAAATATTTTTGTGATCATTTGAATATCGCCATTTTGGCGTTGTAGGCAGATACGAAAGTACTTGGAACTAACATTAGTGATGTTCTTAGGTCGACTGTGGTAATGATAATATATCGATGATAATAAACATAATAAATATATATTTTTAACAATCTAAGCCCATAGTAAATTTCTTAAGAAACTGTCTACATGAACTTGATAACGGATAATATATACTTAAATACTTTTTTGTTTGTAAATACGTGTGTTACGTTCTGGCCCGGCCACGGCGCCGGCGGCGGCGTCAATTAAGGCTGTAAACGGTACGGATACCTACCCTTTGATCAGCAATAACACCTAGAGTGCGCGCCAGATAAGTCTGCGCGCGGCTGGTGGCGTATTTAATGTTGCCAGTAGTTGTAAATAATTTTTCCATCACGTGTAGATGAGGAAAAAATCTAACTGGTTTTTGTCCGGTTGCTATAATTGAGAATACAGTAAATTTTATCTAGATACTTCCGTTTATAATAGCAATATAAAACTGTAAGACATTAAAAACACTTTTATAAGCAGATAGATTTAACATTGTTTATTATAATTGTTAGTAATTTAGGAATTAAATAACAACAAAATAAATATATTTCGAAATATTTTATTAAGTAACTATAGAGTAGATAATAATAGTAACTAAAATACCCCAAGCGAAAGCAAAATATCACATAATGGTCACCCTAAAAATGACCTGTCAAAGAAGCAGTCCGCGCCTGCACAAATGGTTTAAGTAGCCTGTTATTGTCCTGTTTTATTTCGCAAGCACATTTCACCTGTAAAACAATCTCTCTTCCAGCACTTTGATAACTTTTTGCATGGCGATTACTAAATAAACTAATAAAACACAATGACACTTGACACACTCATTTCGCCTGTCACAACAAATACCATGGCGACCTGCCAAATTTGAAATTAGTTCCAAATTCGACCGCGCGCAAACTTATCTGGCGAGCGCTCTACAATAAGTTCTGTTGATCAAAGACTAAACCTAAAAATTTTTTTAACCAATGACATAATCTTTAAATAAAATCATATGAAAGAAAACCCAAAGGCTGATTTATATTTGCATAAATACAGTAGCGAGTTAAGAAATCAGTCAGTTAAGTAACAAGTAGTAAGTTGTAAGTAGCGTCCAAACGTATAGGCGAGTAAGTAGTCATAAGTTGCCGTTCCGAGAAGAAGTATCCGCTCCGCGACAAAGACAACAGTTGTTGGTTATTTTACATAGGTAAGTATCTACCTACTCGGATTCAGAATAATGGACGAAGAATTATTATATTAGGTGCCATAATCGGAGAATCATCATCATCATCAATTTACGTGTGATAATCGAAGAATTAATAGTGCTTTTTCTTGTGGTAGATATTGAAGATGAAATTGTAATAGACCGTGAATAGACCTACAAAAAAAAACGCATATTATACCTAGGAATAGGAAAGAAAGTGGATAGCAAGAAGAGAAACATGGTGTGTATACATAGTAGGTATCATATGTGACCTTACATTCATTACTTAATTACATCTGTAATCTGTATGACAGCCTACACAAATCAAACTATCATACAGGTTGTTGCCAGAGTTCTTTCATAAAGTACCTATGTACTTATCAAAAGTTAATGGATTTTATTAGTTATAAATTATCTGCTTCGCTTTATCTTAATATATTATTATATAGAAATCTGATACAGGAGGCCAAGAGTATTCATGCAGTTAAGGTAGGTAATGATGCAAAGTAGGTCTGTCAGTTGTCTCACCTGGATGATGATGATTTGTCCCTCAGCCAGACTCTAGCCCCCTCGCCATCTTGGTCAGGTTGACACACCTGCGGTTAGACAATTCTTATGATCATACAGTCATGTACAATCATTAAGCACTCAGCACATATATTCTCATTAAAGTAACACATGTAATCAACATGAAATTTAGCATATCAACTTGAGTTTGTTATGTCATTAGGAGTGCAATCTCACATACTTTGTGAAGGACCTCAGTCCTCTTTATAGCTTGTTTACCTTCCGAAAGCATCGGCAGGTCTTATCGTGTCTCAATAGGTGTACTAGTGCAGACCCTACGGTCGGCACACGCCCTAGTCTCAACTACGGTCTTTTCAGACCAACCTTTATACCTCGTGATAAGATTGCGCAAACTTAACATGCAGGCCGCCATCCTGTGGCAGGCGGCCGTGCGGGCGAGCTCTTCAAGGGCTCATTCTTTTATGGATACTCATCCAATCTTAGTTCCCTGACAAGGGACAGAATTGCACACGCCTTATGACATAAAACAACAGTGATTTGTAAGGACATTACCTCTCTGTACGATGAAACTGTACCACATCCCATCAGCTCAGCGAGTTTCGTGGGCGTACCATTCCATCGTCCTTTATCAACGCGATCCTTAACAGGAACATTATGCATTCAATTCTAAATAAGGTTTGTATAATGCTGAGTACTTAACTTCGGTGGTATTTGAGGCTGGCGGCGAGCAGCAGGCGAAGATCACACATGCCACGATTTACACTTTGAAAACTTGAAAGCGAGTCGACGTTGGAGCGAAAAATGTTGACACTTACCGATCGGAAATTAGCTCTATGGTTTGTATTGAGTGTTGCTATATACAATTATTGTTGGGTTAATTTTGATACTCGCGAACCCTTCGCGACACACCCGCCTCGCGAGTTTTACACTATAGTAGTCATCAAGTCGCGAGTCCATTTATGGATCTTCTCCATTGCTTGGACTGCAGCGGCTCGACGCGATCTCTCATCGCTTGTTTGGTTATTACATTCATGGTTATCTATTGTTTCGTTTTCTAGATCACGTTCATTATAGTCTTGTGCAAGCTCAGTGTCATTTAACGTACTAACGTTCTCTATCATCAACGCTTATGTTCTCGAGATCCACTTGATTTAGTGCTTTGTCAATGGAAATTTGTGGTGTCTCTTCCTCTTCCACTTCAAGAGGATATAAATGAGCAATTGATCGTGTGAACACATTGTTATCGACTTTTATTCTAGCAACACGGCATAAACCGTCCTTTCCTTTTAATATTTCTACTATTTTTCCTATTTTCCAACTTTCGCGGTTTCTCGTTTCACCTTTAATTTGTACCACATCTCCGATTTGAGGAATTTCACGAGTCCTCACTCTTGCTTGTTTGGGAGAATTTCCGTACCTTTCTCTGAGGCTCAGAAGGTATCGGCTGATGAACATTTCTTTGTACTCATTCATTATCGTGTTTCCACGTTTCCATCCTTCGATGAGTTGTTGTTTAATGGTTGAACCAGAGAGTGGCAAACAATCCATGAGTAATTGAATGTTCAAACATTTTCCTGGTGTTAGGAAATCAGCTGGTTTCAGAATGTGGTCCATATCGGCTCCCACGTACGTAAGTGGTCTGGTATTGACTACGGCTTCAACTTCTTTGATGATCGTCGAGAGTTGATTTTCTCCGAGCATATGTTTTTGAAGAGTTCGTTTTAGGCAATGCTTTACCACTGCTACCAGTCTTTCGTACGCGCCCCCATGCCAGGGTGCTAGTTGAGGAATGAATTTCCATTTTATCTTTTCTGTCGATTCTCTTTCTGATATTACCTCAGCTAGCAGTCTGAACTGAGGTGCGTTATCAGTTAATATAAGTGAAGGAGTTCCTCTAGTAGCAATGAAGCGTCTGAATGCCATAAGACATTCGTCTGTGGTTAGATCTTTGACAACCTCTAAATGTATTGCTCGTATCACAAGGCATGTGAAAAGACAAATCCATCTCTTTTTTATACCATTTTCTGACCTTATGACCATCGGCCCAAAGTAGTCTACACCGACGTATGTAAATGGTGTATTAAACGTTACTCTTTCAGCCGGTAACGCTGGAGTTTTAGGTAGTTCATATGGACCTCCTCCATGCTTTACGCACCTTGTACATTTGCTTAGCGTTTTTTGAATTTTTGCTCTTCCTTGAGGTATCCAAAATTTTTGTCTTATAAGGCTTAATGTATGTGGTACTCCAACATGAAGGTTTTTCTCATGAGTTTCCTTAATTATTCTTTCGGTAAGTTCACTGTTCTTTGGTAGTAGTATGGGATGTTTTGCATCGTAGGATAAATCTGAATGTGTGAGTCTTCCATCACATCTTAGAATTCCATTAGTATCAATAAATAATCCTAAGTTCTTAGATAGGTTTGTTTTCTTTCCTCCATACTCTTCTGGAAATGTACTTTTCTGTAGTTCTTTTATCTCTTGCAGTTGTGAATCTAAAATTTCGTTTGATATTGCTTCTCTCTCTGACGGTGTTATTTTTGGTTGTTTTTCTGTGTTCAACAGACCCTCCCCCATCAGAAGAGAAGTATCCCTTATCGGACCACTAGGCCAGTGTCTAGGGTTTTGTTTTAAAAATTCGGGTCCAGATAACCACTTGTTCCTTTCCTCTTCTGAGGCGGTTGGACGTGTCGCTACGTCTGCCGGGTTAAGTCCAGACGGTACGTATCTTACTATCAGATCTTTGTTGCGCTTTATTTCTTCTAGTCTTTTAGATACAAAAGGTTCAAGTAACTTTTCAGAGTGATACCAATCAATCACTATTTGACTATCTGTCCACAGTGTTGACTGGGTTATGTTCAATGGTAAGAATTTGAGTACGAATTTTATAAGTCTACTTCCAATTAGAACGCCTAATAACTCTAAGCGTGGAATCTTTAAGTTCTCTTGGTCTTTAATAGGAACTAAGCGTGATTTACCTATTATGAAGTTGACTATGCCTTTCTGTACTATGTATATTACTGCTGCGTAAGCTACTGTAGATGAGTCAGTAAAACAGTGTATTTGTGCCTCTCTTTCGTTGGGTACAGTAATATTTCTCTGTAGGCATATGTTTTCTACTTGTTTCATTTCTTTCAAGATGTTCGTCCACTTGTGAAGTAGATCCTTTGGTAATGGTGTGTCCCATTTAATCTGTTTCTTCCATAATTGTTGAAGTAGTAACTTAGCTGGTAACATGACTGGTACAGAGAATCCACAGGGGTCATAAATAGCTGCAATAGTTCTTAAGACTCCTCTTTTTGTGGTTTCATTGTTCTCGTTGACTCTAGCTCTAAGATAAAGTACGTCCTCTTTCAAGTCCCAGTTTAGACCCAGTAATTTTACAGTTGTTTGTGTGGCAGCATCAGGTATTTGTTCGATAAAATCTTTGGAGTTGGAGCTCCATTCGCGAAGATTCATTGAGATTTCTAAAAACATGTTCTTGCTTTCTTTATAAAGGTTTAAAGCATCTGTTGCTGTTTCTACCCCAGTGACTATGTTGTCAACATATATGTCTTTAGCTAACTGTTTTGCGTAGTCTCCATTCGACCTTTGAAGATGGTGTCTAACCGTACCGTTTAAAAGGAATGGACTGGATATGATCCCAAAGGGAACACGGGTAAATCTGTAGTGTAGTAGATTGTCTTCAGTAGCGGGTTTATTGATGTCTTTCAACCATAAGAACCTAGTGACGTCTCTGTCCTCTTCTTTTAGACCAATCTGTAAAAATGCTTTTTCTACGTCTGCCGTCATGCCTACGGCGTGACTTCGGAATTTCAACAGTAGTCCAGTCAAATCCTCCAACATCATCGGACCGCAGTATAGACATTCATTCAGACTCTTTGTATCCTTTGTTTTAGCTGAAGCATCATAGACTATTCTCAGAGCCTTACCTGGTGCTAATATTCCATGGTGAGGAAGGTAGTGGATGGGATGATCACTTGTATCTTTTCTAGGTACTAGTTCAATGATACCCATTTGCAGTTGATCACTTAGTGTTTGGTCGTAGGCTGACAAAGTTTCTGTGTCTAGGCGTTTCATTAGTCCTATCAGACGTCCGTATGCCAGACCGTAGTTAGTTGGTAATTCAGGTGGGTATTCCTTCCAAGGCCAGCTAACGTGATATCTTCCTTCTATGAATTCGGTGTTTTCATTGAAATGCTTAATAGCTTCTTCTTCACGGTTAGCATTTGGAGAATCAGTAATTCCAAGAGATTCTAAGTCCCACAAAGTTTTCATTGATGTGTTATCTAATGGCAGATCAGGCTCGTTTAATCTAGTTTCATAGGGTGCTTGGAAGTATGTGAGCATTGATAACTCATCCTCATATTTATGCGTTATTTTGCCTGACAATATCCATCCTAAGTCGGAATTCACTAAGTACAAGTTCTCTTGTAATTTCACCTTTTCGGTTGACATAAGTGAATGATAATAATCATTTCCAATCAGAATATCTACCTTATCTGACAGAGATCCATCATCCGCCAATAAGTAATCCTTTTGATGGTTCCATTTGGTCAATTCTTTGCCATAAGATGAGATACTGCGTGTAATAGATGGTACGACATTCGCATATACTGTCCTTCGCATATGAGTTCTTGATTGAATATGAAGTTTTACCAACGGGCTATCTAGTTCTTGAGGTTTGTTCGAACCAAAGGTGAATACTGTGAGGTGGTTGTCTTCTTCGGTTTCTAAATTAAGGTCCTGCGCGACATCTTGCGTAACTCTCTAGCTTCTCATACTGCCTGAATCTAACAGTACACGACACTTCTTTGAAGTATTCTCAGGTCCTTTGACATTAACAATAGCAGTTTGTAGTATTGTGGCTCCCTTTTCATAGATGTGCATTGTACTGGTAGATTCCTTCCTTGGTACCTCATTCTTTGTTGTCACCTTCCTTGGGAACTCTCTGTTCGGACAAAGTGCTCTATTATGGAGGCCTTTCTTACCGCAGTGTCTGCAGGTTATGTGCTTAGACTTACAGGAGCCTGTTTGATGGCCTTCACGGAAACAAATAAAGCAACGGTTTCTTAATTTTAATCTTCTTTGTTGTAGAGTTTTACTTTCTGTACACTCATCATTAAAATGATCTCCTTTACAAAATATGCAGTAGAGCTTCCTTCTTTTCTGATTAGATCCATGCCCATACTTCTCTTCATTGAATTGAAATTTCCTCTTAGTGTTAAAGGTTTTGTTGAAAGCAGTTACACTACGTTTAATTCCTTTATCGGTCTTCCTTATATTATTTGGTTTTCGGACTTTTGATCCCTTCTCATTTCTAGGTTCTAGTATATGAAGCGTTTCTGTTGTATAACTGGTATCTTCTAAATTGAATTTTTCAGATGTTCTTTTAGCATCCTCTCTCGCTGAGAGTACAATATGGAGTTGTTTTCTCATTTCTTCGATAGTGTCGTTACTTAGTTTCAATTTCAACTCGTATACTATATCCTCAGGAAACTTTTCCAGGATTAAGAATCTCAGATGGTTGTGTTCTGTATTTTCGCCCAGTGAGCTCAATACACGAAGGTGTCTTTCAATCTCATCTAATATTCTTCTACAGTCTTCTTGTTTGTCTGCTCTCTTAAGTTTGTAAAGTGTTGAATAATGAGCATCGACTATTTGGGTTTTCTTTCCATATCTGTCTGTTAAAGTTGCTACAGCAATTTTATAATTTTCGTTTGTAGTCTCAAGACCATCCAAAATTGTCTTAGCCTCACCCTTCACAGAAGCCTTTAGGTACAATAACTTATCGACGTCTCTTAATGCTCTTTGATCAATATTGGAAGAGAATTGATCCCAAAATTGTGTCCATTGTAGAACATCTCCGGAGAATGTGGGCAAGTTCAATTCAGGTAGCTTTCCTCTGCTGATGGACTGACTAGAACTGGAAGAAGAATCAGCCTTGTCCTTTTTGACTTGTATTTTTACATTTAGTTCAGCTAATGCTTCCTCTCCTCTTAATTGTTCTGTCGTCATACTGGATATCTCATCCGCATCCGGATTTGTTGAAGTGTTAAAATATTGATACAATTCGCTATTAAATCGGTGAATTACTGCTTGTAATTTTGATGACACGATCCTTGCTTGTTCTAAATCATCGTCTGACCACGACTTCAAAGCACAAAGAGCGCGAGAATTACTCGTTAGATTTTTTATACTTGACACAAATGTAGTTAGTCTATCCAAATATATTTCCTCCATGGTATTAAATTATATTGACTGGTATGAATCTGAAATCATCATAAATACTGTATACCATTTATAACTCATTCATGCATGACACCGTATTAATTGATTTTAGTCAGACTCATTATAGTTAGCCTTGTTTAATTTTAACTTTGTTATGCGTTTACTGTGTGTGAAAAGTGTGTTTGTAGATTAGCACTCTTATTACCTTACAGTAACAATCATAATATTCATCTATAATAGTGCTTTCATAACTTGTTTTGAAATAATTAATCAAGTATTAAGTTTTAATTATTTAGTGACTTCTTGATCCCATAGTCAATTTTGTGAAACATCTCTAGTAAGTTATACTACTCAACCTAGTCTATAATCATAGCACTAGTTGAGCTAGTTGTTGTTACCTTTAAAACATTTGATCTTATCTAGACTTGGCTCTGGCACTACAGTGCCCCCTTGACCTAGTTACTCGACCATGACACTACAGTGCCCCTTTGACTTAGTTACTTGGCTATGACACTACAGTGCCCCTTTGACTTAGTTACTTGGCTATGACACTACAGTGCCTCTTTGACTCAGTTGTATGGGAACACAAGAAAGTTCACTAGGCCACACTTCTTATTGGTCACACAGTGTTTAGATTGTATTTTAGCACTAACTTTATCAAACGCATGAAATCACAATCATTTTATTGCTTTTTGTACACTCAATATACCATATTGACCACCAATAATTTTTCACTTTTGACCATAGGTTATCAAACTATAGCACAGTGTGTAAACACTGAACATGAACACTGATTGTAACAGCACTTCACTATGTATCCATAAGCACAGATACTATATTCTCACAGTGTATGTAACATCTGAACATCAAATATGTATGCATGTAGTTTGTAATAGATAGGTAAGTAGGTCATTATTTATGTATTTGTTTGTGTATCATTTTTTCACAGCATTAACCAACTATTTACCGTTAGGCTATTGAGTTTGATCAGAATTTGTCTAGTTTGATGCTACTCTGTTCTTATAATTTTAAGAATCTTAGTGAGCTAACTTAAGTAGTATTTTGTTGTGATAATTATAACACCTGTCAGTACTCAAATAATAAAAGTTAGTATGAGACGCTCATATTATCTTTGTTGTCAATGTTTTGAGTTGTATTTAATTGAAGCGATGACAATATTCAACTTGGTAGGTATGTGACACTATGTGAAAACTTAAGTGCGCTTGGTGAAAATGTCATGTAAACCATAAGTATGTAAACATTGGGTTATGATTAGTTTTGATTTGGTATAAGAATTACAACGACAATGTTCTATGATAATTTGACATGCTATCTGAAACAATCTTTGCTAGTCAGCTTCTACTTTAATGTTGGAAGTTTTATCAAGTGACTAGTCCTGTATGTGCTTGAAATAATATGGTGTGTGATCACAGTTTTACATACCTGAACCTTGACTTCAATTTATTACTCAATGTCTTCTTGTAATAGTACACTTTTATATGTATTGTTTGTAGGTACTGAGTATCGGTGTCCCTATTAGAATGATAAAAAGTTAGGTTTAAATAAAGATTCACACAGCTAGAGTCCTCATTGAAACACCCTTTACTGATATTTTATTTCATCATTAAGCACATTTTCTTTGTCTAAAAAAAACTTTGAAGATTGTTTTCAACATAATTATGTGACTTATAGGTTGCCGCAAAATTTTTCCTGACAATTGGTTGTTCTGACTTAAAGATATGGTTCAAACTTGAAATTATAGTTTCAAACAATGCTTGTGATGCTTTGTTGTCTTACCTGTTGAAATCTAATTCGTACTTTCTTTGTTTCACTTTAAACTATTGAAAATGTTTCGAATGACATTCAATTTGTTTGTTGACAATTACAATGACCCTTTCGTGTAAGTATAGTAGCGACCTGCGGAGAAAAATTGCAACATCTTAACACACTAGCGCTGCGTGTATTCACTGACACTTCCGTGGCGCTGATCCTAAACTTAACACTTGGCGGGAATTTTGATTGTTTTGATGTTAAGTTGCTAACACTGACTCAACAGTAGTAACTTGTTAGATCAATGTTCACAACCTTAGTAAAACTGAATTTCACTCATACCATCAGAAATAATAACTTATAGTAAGTAAGTGTGTAGGTGTGACCGCATGACTTTTACTAATAAAGTAAATTGTTGCACTTTGTTCATTGTTTTTCATGAGTATTTATCTGTTTATCTTTTTATAGGTATTGTTATCATTCGATGAGACAGCTGACAAATGCATCCTATTGCATCAAATGAATTCTCATTAAACTCTCTTCGGCCATATATCAGATAAGCTTTGTTTGAGATCTGTACTAAACATTGTTTTGTTTGGATTTATACTACTTAAATTATTTTTCAGTAAGTAGGTATAACTATATCCAATTCTTTATCCCCTTATTTTCCCCAGATAAATTCCAACTTATCTATATCAAATTTCAATCCCAGCACATCTGCACCAAATTTGTGTATACATAGTAGGTATCATATGTGACCTTACATTCATTACTTAATTACATCTGTAATCTGTATGACAGCCTACACAAATCAAACTATCATACAGGTTGTTGCCAGAGTTCTTTCATAAAGTACCTATGTACTTATCAAAAGTTAATGGATTTTATTAGTTATAAATTATCTGCTTCGCTTTATCTTAATATATTATTATATAGAAATCTGATACAGGAGGCCAAGAGTATTCATGCAGTTAAGGTAGGTAATGATGCAAAGTAGGTCTGTCAGTTGTCTCACCTGGATGATGATGATTTGTCCCTCAGCCAGACTCTAGCCCCCTCGCCATCTTGGTCAGGTTGACACACCTGCGGTTAGACAATTCTTATGATCATACAGTCATGTACAATCATTAAGCACTCAGCACATATATTCTCATTAAAGTAACACATGTAATCAACATGAAATTTAGCATATCAACTTGAGTTTGTTATGTCATTAGGAGTGCAATCTCACATACTTTGTGAAGGACCTCAGTCCTCTTTATAGCTTGTTTACCTTCCGAAAGCATCGGCAGGTCTTATCGTGTCTCAATAGGTGTACTAGTGCAGACCCTACGGTCGGCACACGCCCTAGTCTCAACTACGGTCTTTTCAGACCAACCTTTATACCTCGTGATAAGATTGCGCAAACTTAACATGCAGGCCGCCATCCTGTGGCAGGCGGCCGTGCGGGCGAGCTCTTCAAGGGCTCATTCTTTTATGGATACTCATCCAATCTTAGTTCCCTGACAAGGGACAGAATTGCACACGCCTTATGACATAAAACAACAGTGATTTGTAAGGACATTACCTCTCTGTACGATGAAACTGTACCACATCCCATCAGCTCAGCGAGTTTCGTGGGCGTACCATTCCATCGTCCTTTATCAACGCGATCCTTAACAGGAACATTATGCATTCAATTCTAAATAAGGTTTGTATAATGCTGAGTACTTAACTTCGGTGGTATTTGAGGCTGGCGGCGAGCAGCAGGCGAAGATCACACATGCCACGATTTACACTTTGAAAACTTGAAAGCGAGTCGACGTTGGAGCGAAAAATGTTGACACTTACCGATCGGAAATTAGCTCTATGGTTTGTATTGAGTGTTGCTATATACAATTATTGTTGGGTTAATTTTGATACTCGCGAACCCTTCGCGACACATGGGGCGCACGCAATCAACTTCTTATGGTACTGGCAGATGAGGACCTTAAAGAATATAAATTATCTTCGCGCATGTCCAAAGATTCATTTTTGTTTCTACAGATAAGTGGGACCTGTCATTCAAAGATCTAACATAGAAAACCAATAAAAATATAAAATGTATAAGTATTGTTTGATTTCGTTTTTTATTTTACAGCTTTTCTTGTGTCGTATGGGCAGAAGTGCCTATTGTTCTTTTTCTTATGCAGCATCTCGAGCTAATTTGTTCTTATATTCATCGCTTTTAGTGTTATATTTATATAGGCAATCATGTCCTAAACATTCCTTGACGAACTTTAATGTTGTCTCCTCCGACCACTTCATCGTGCTGTGATTTAAACAGATTTAAAACTCAAACTCAAAACAAATCAACTTCAAGAAAGAAAATTATTAAAACAAAACACGTTGCAACCAGAAAACTTATGAACTGTACTAAACTCGCCCGTCTACACGCGCGGCGAGTTTAGTTGGCGGGGTGCGGAAGACGCACGGGCGGGGTGGACTTGCACTTGACTTACCGAAAAAATAGAACTTCATTCTATTCTCTGTACTTAATCGTCAAGTTATTACTTAACTGGCAAATCCCTGTCCAAACGATGATAAGAACTTAACTCGCCAAGACCGTAAGTTAACTCGCTACTGTACTTATGCAAATGTAAATCAGCCTTAGAATAATTAATCTATGATAAATCCATAATGACGTGGCGAGGCAGTATGGTCTTAGACCCTAGTCTGTTCCATTAGGAACGAAACAATAAAAACATTTTTTTTTTCATGTCAATTGTCATTGTCATTTGTCATTGTCAATTGATAAAAAAAAAATACCAATTTGTGTTTTTGATATTATTTGCACATTTGTTGCATGCAAGGCATAAAAATATTGTGTACATATTTAGTTCAAAAATAAATAACTATTGAATTTTTATCTTTTCTTCATAATCGTGACAAAATACCTAGGTATGTGGAAAGAACATAACATTACATAAGGACTAGGAGTTATTGTTGATCGAAGACTAGGTAGGCAATAAAAATTATAAAGAAATGGGATCTGCAGAATTATTTGGAGATGACTGGGACCTAGCATGTTCGGACGATGAACTTTCAAAAGCTGGAGTTTTCATTGGTAAAAGTTGGATGCCTGAGCCGGCAGAACTGGAAGAGCTTTATAAAAGTATCGAAAAGAATGGGACTTTAAATTTAGAGTGGAAATGCCCCGGCAGGCGAGCACCGTCGCCAGTGCCAGTCAGCAAAGAAAACCGAATCGAAATTCCTGTTTCTCCAGTAAGAGAAGAAAAATCCGACTTTGATTTTATGGACGAAGTGAGTTCTTTACGTCTTCGTGTGCGTAGAGATGGTGAAGATACATTGAGAGGATCTGCTAAAAAGAAAACTACTTCTTTTGATGGAATTTTGTCAAATATGATAAGACATAAAAGAATAGAACAAATGGAAAAGCAGGCAAACACATCAACTCCATCCTCAACGTCATGACTAGAATATTGACTTAGTCTTCTATAGTAATTTGATTAACTATAGATTATTCAAGACTTATTTTATGTTAAGCACAGTAAATGTAATTCAGTGATGTTTAAATAAAACACTTCATAAAGTATTTACAGTTTTATTTAATTAACAAATTGTTTTGTAAATTTGTACCTATGCTAAACTTAAACAGACAATATTGCAGACTTTGGTTTTAATAATTCTGTATGTTCTTCCATTACTCTCCTACATCTGTCCATGTTGTTGATGATGTGGTCCAACTGCCAATGCTTTCTTAGAAGTGCTAATTCCAGGTCAAACTTGCCCTGCCTTACACATTGGACCCCAGTGCAGTGAGCTGAAGTTTTTAACTGGACTCCAAGGTCATGAATAATAGTCCACAAGTATTTATCATACTCATTAGTAGCTTGTATTTCTGAAATTAAAAATAGCCTTCATATATTGTAGAAAATAAGAAGTAAAATATTTCAATCAATCAACTAAATCTTTACCTAGTGTGAAGTTTGGGGGATCGAAATGTACACATTTGATACCATAGAGGACAGGTAGCTTGCTATTTGCAGGCCGGATCAAACCTTGCGAAGCCAAGTCAAACATAGTTTGTGATTCCATGTGTACTCCAGACATGCTGAGAAATAGAAAACATTCTTATTACCTGTCATTTTAGAATTGTTTGGTGTTAATAAGCCCTTACTCACTCAAACATAGTTTTTTGGTGTGCTGCTTGCATGTGTGCTACCACTCTATCTATTTTCTCTCTTGTGACATGTCCAAAGTAAGATTTTTCTACAGTTTTTCCATTCCAAAAATATGTGTCTGTGGCTTTACCAAGCTGCCCGTTAACTTTAAAGGCCCTTGTTAATCTTGCTGTGTTAATTAGGTAGGTAAGTTTGGTGCCATCATTTAGTCCTAGTACTGGAAAAAGCATGTTTTTGATTATTTAAAAAATAATAGACAAACACTTCTGTTCCTGTGAAATGCAATAACAGAATTCAGTGGGGTTAGGTAAACCCATTACAAAATACAATAATTTATAAAAGCACTTATAAAATTCTTTACATAAAAGTCCACTGCTGAATAGTCCTAGATGAGTTGCCCAACTACAGCGAAAGTCCTCATGAATATACCGAGGCCCGCAGACCAGAGGATCGTCGGCATAATTGGGCAGAAGTCTCACAGTCATTGGAGCATTTGTGGCACCAACTATTTCTACACGATTTTCAAGGGGACGATCCGGTAAGGCATTCAAATCTAAAAGCAACAAAATGCTGATGAGAAAATACAGTATGCGGTCAAAGAGCTACATTAAATAACTAAGTTGAGTCAAAAATACCTCTACACAGGTTGCTAATGATTGTATTTTGCAGCTGTTTTATTGAAACGCATGGTGGTTTATAAACACAGATGAGTCCGTTCAATGTTTTATAAGCAAGAGCAGCTTTGCTAATCTTGCCCATTATATAAAATAAAAATCTGAAAATTATAAATACCCCAACAACCCAAAAAACTTTGTTTTTGATTGACTGACTGATTTGTTTGTAATTGTAAAAAAGTTCGTCCTTTTTGGACAGGCGAAGACATCAAGCCATACTGCCAATTCTTGAGTATTATGTATGTTATTATAGTTTCTTATGTTTTCATTAGAATGTAGGTGTGTTACATTCTAATGCTTCTTGGAGTATTTGGCGTCAAGTATGTCGAGTCGGTCTTCTCGGTAATTCTTGCTGAGGTAGTCACCACTACAATAAAACACTCGGCATCACGTTACCGAGATAGCGCATATTTTAATCATTCCACACATCGTCCAGGGGGTCTACCGGCTAAAAATATGAAGTTCAGATCCATATTTCTGATTTCAAGCCCAGACCCATAATATGGGCTTCAATTGGAGCTACCGGCTAACTGTTTTTCCGGATCTGGATTTCGCGAGTGAATGATAGTCGCGTCTTGTTGCATCATATCAAATAAATACCAATATTTAACAAAATATTATTATTTCTCTGCATTTTTTACTCTTATTATTTATATTTTAAATGACAACGGACAAAGTCGATAAAAACAATTAATTTAGTTCTTCATAGTATTAAAAACAAGTATTCCTAAAATAAATAATGTACGTATCAATTAATAACCAAACGCAAATGACAAGCCTTTCTACAGTATTCCACTTATGAAATATCTTTGTCCAATATGCATTTCATCAAAGAATTTATCAATGAAACCATTCGAAGTTGTCCTCGTCCAATTTCTTGGATCAAATATTTGATAAGTGGAATACCACCCTTAACTTTACTTTTTGAATTATGTAAATAACACAAAATTAATAAAAATAACGAAAAAGGCATATCTTTGAGGGTCAACTATGGTTTCTCTTCGATTTGTGTGCGCTAATTACGTGAACAATTTGACAAATGACCCCGTCATGGCAAAATTTTGTAGAAGTTATTGTTTGGTTGGGTATTTTGTGGTTAATGTTCTTCATTTCCTCTTATGATACTACCCGTAAGGCTCATTATCAGAGCAAGGTTGCAGATATTTATCAAGATTTAAAGAAAAGCAGACCGAATGTTCCTTATAAGTTTAATATTGACATGATGGAATGGACGGCTACTCCAAGACAAGAACATGACTACATAGTATAAAACAAAGTCGCTTTCTCTTTCCCTATGTCCCTTTGTATGCTTAAATCTTTGAAACTACGCAACGGATTTTGATGCGTTTTTTTTTTAATAGATAGAGTGATTCAAGAGGAAGGTTTATATGTACTTTTTATCCCGATATTCCCACGGGAACGGGAACCACGCGGGTGAAACCGCGGGCGGCCGCTAGTTGTTTATAAGATGATAATTACAGAGAAAATCATTCAACAGAACCTTTAAAAGATAAACAGTACAAAGTATACCGTAATAATGTCTTAAAATATGTGTTGTGATTGTGAACTTGTGACAATAACAACTTGGTTAATAAATGCATGATGATACCTACCATTTTGCAGTTCTTTATTTCTGGTTGTTAATTTCTTGTACTTACCTACTTATACCTTTGTGTTTACATAAATTATTAGTATATTGTGACAAATTCAGACTAAACAAAGCCAATATTTTCAATTAAGAAGTGCCACAACACAACCCTTCCAGAATTGAAAATAAGCAATGTTTAGTTTCTTGAATTCATATTTTTAACACTTATTTATGTAACATAGGTAGGTACTTATTTTTATCATTATCTTTATTTTATATAAATTTGCTATGAAAGAGAAATAAAATTACTATCATTTATGAGGATGATTAAATAGTTAGACCTGTAAATACATAAGTTATTTATTTCTTCAGCGGCCAAATGTTATTTTATTTTCTATGATTTTTCAGTTTAGCACATTTTATGTTTTCAGTTGCTAACTTAAATAGAAAATAAGAGGGTTTTTGACATTACAATATAACAGCAATTAAGAAAATTAACAAATTGTCTATCAACTCATAATTTTATTTGGAAAATATGAGCTTTAAGCGCTGTCTCCTAGAGTTGCACACAAAAGACAGGTATAGATGTGCATTGTAGCTATGCTATATTGTACTTAGTAAGTACAACATAGCATAGCATATTATGTAGTTGTACTACTTACTACAAAATACTTTTACAAAATAGCACATAACGTGGATTAGGTACTTTGAATAGAAATTGCTAAATAAATAGGTTAATAATATGGATTATTTATTCAGTAATTCTAAAATAATTGCATCGTCCCGAAACGAAAAACAGACAAACTAGAGTTAGTCTGTTAAGTATAGAGTATCTAACAAATGATAACAGATGGGAGCTTTTATTGAAATTTATAACTTAAACTTCTATCGATTAGGTTAAAAATAAAAATTTATTTGTTCGACAGAAATGATTAAAAATAAGCAATAATTAAACTGTTCAAATAAAATAAAATTCCTTTATTTCAGACCATTTCTTTGCTTACTGACTATTTTAGTACAAAATCACAATATTAAAATTAAAATTGAAAAAGTAAATTAAAATAGGCTACTTATGTTAACATAAAGTTTCACCTAGCAAAATATGGAGAGACTAACTCACGACTAACTTCTCTTCACTCTCCTCAGAATGCCTTTGAAATAAGAAGCCAGATGCACTGCAGAAACGTGGAAGCGCCAACAAGGATTTAAAGATGTTACTGTATAACACACGCAGGGCATTGTAGGAAAGCTGGATAAAGTTTGACCACAGACTACTGGTATAAAAATTTTGACAATAGGCTTTAAATAAAGTAAAATTTACTTCTACTGTACACCAAGCAAACCTGTGTCTCACCATGTTACCACTGACCAACAAAGCCCTGCATCCCTATCCATCTATATCAGAATAAATTGTCATACAGAGTTTCAGTTACTATATGCCCAAGGTATTTAAACTGACTTACACGGCCCAAAGGAATCCTGTTCAAAAGTAACAGGGGCACATTTTCAAGTCTCTTAATGTTACCCCTGAAGATCATGAATTCACTCTATTTCTCGTTGTACCTTAGGCCGTGCTTCCATATATAGTCCTCGCAGGAGCTTTTTGGGCCACCCAGCGATAGGCAGAGCAGCACAGCACCATGTCATCAGCATAACTGATATTATTCACACAGACATTATCTATATAACAACCATGTGTGCTGCTCAGCCCAGCGATGAGCTTGTCCATATATACATATATAAGAGTGAAGTCAGCCCATCCTGTCTAACACCACATAAACTCTTCAGAGCATGTATTTCCCCACTTTACCACATTTTTCTGATTACCATACCAATGTGCCAGTAGGTACATTTATAACCTCAGCCAACGAGAAACATCTTTAAGTTTTGTCCAAAGGTCCAAAGCTTATCATAACTTCATAACACACAAGATCAAATGCTTTGCTGAGGTCTTAAAACATGCATTTATAGGAAGGAGTTAGCTTTATAACATAATAAATAACAGAGAACTTTAACACAGCTCAATATCACTTGTAAAATAATATGTCAATCAAATGCACTTTCCGTAGACAATATCCACAAAAAAGTCGCTATTGATAATATCACACAACACAATTACTCCAAGGAGGATAATAAGTATTATCTAGCACTTCAGCACACTTCAGCCAGAATGGTGGCTAGGCTAGGCTAGTGATTTGGTTTAATTTTTGTGTTTCGGATAAAAATCCTCAAAGCAGTAAATACAAAATATATAACCGTACCTACATAAAATAAAACTTTCCTATTTTTGATTTACATAGTATCTTAATTACTTTAGTTAAATGCCTAATTTTTATCAAAAGTAGGTCAACAATTTATCTTTAAAGTTATGTAAATTCCGATAACGAAACAAGAAACGAAAATTTGAATTTCGCGGGTAAAATTCCATTACATGACTTCGAGAGAAAGGAACAGCGAAATAGCAATTTGTGTTTGTCTCTTTCGCTCCATCTTTTCGCTCTGCTTTTAAACTCTCTTCTGCTAAAGTTCAACGTTTTACAAGTGCTAGGGGTATATTTACTATAAATGAAGTTGATTACACTCAAAAGTAGCAAGTTACTTCACACAAATTGAGAAATTAAACTTTTCCATGAATCTTCCGATACCAAAATACTCGCCTGCTTCATTTGACATAACGATATGAATCTGGGTTTCGAGTTTTTACTTTTTAATTTTTACAAAATACCGATTCTGGGCTTCAACTGTCAAAAATGTATAGAGAATTTTCTTCGTCATTCACTCTTTTTCTGACATATGGGTATGGGAAGAAATATGAAGTCCATGGAATTAGGCGGTACCGCCAAGTTCAGATTATGGGCTTCAAATGTCAAATAAAGCCCATATCCATATCCAGATTTTTTAGGCGGTAGACCCCCTGTTCCTTGTTTTGTGACGTCGGGTATAACGATAACTAGCTAGCAACGTATAACAGAACAAAGCAGCAAAAATCTATTAAAATAAGGAATTCAAATGACAGTTGAAGCCCATACCCATATCCATTTTTCTTAGCCGGTAGCCCCCCAGGGGGTCTACCGGCTAAAAATATGAAGTTCAGATCCATATTACTGATTTCAAGCCCATACCCATAATATGGGCTTCAATTGGAGCTACCGGCTAACTGTTTTTCCGGATCTGGATTTCGCGAGTGAATGATAGTCGCGTCTTGTTGCATCATATCAAATAAATACCAATATTTAACAAAATATTATTATTTCTCTGCATTTTTTACTCTTATTATTTATATTTTAAATGACAACGGACAAAGTCAATAAAAACAATTAATTTAGTTCTTCATAGTATTAAAAACAAGTATTCCTAAAATAAATAATGTACGTATCAATTAATAACCAAACGCAAATGACAAGCCTTTCTACAGTATTCCACTTATGAAAGATCTTTGTCCAATATGCATTTCATCAAAGAATTTATCAATGAAACCATTCGAAGTTGTCCTCGTCCAATTTCTTGGATCAAATATTTGATAAGTGGAATACCACCCTTAACTTTACTTTTTGAATTATGTAAATAACACAAAATTAATAAAATATAACGAAAAAGGCATATCTTTGAGGGTCAACTATGGTTTCTCTTCGATTTGTGTGCGCTAATTACGTGAACAATTTGACAAATGACCCCGTCATGGCAAAATTTTGTAGAAGTTATTGTTTGGTTGGGTCATTTTGTGGTTAATGTTCTTCATTTCCTCTTATGATACTACCCGTAAGGCTCATTATCAGAGCAAGGTTGCAGATATTTATCAAGATTTAAAGAAAAGCAGACCGAATGTTCCTTATAAGTTTAATATTGACATGATGGAATGGACGGCTACTCCAAGACAAGAACATTGTTTATAAGATGATAATTACAGAGAAAATCATTCAACAGAACCTTTAAAAGATAAACAGTACAAAGTATACTGTAATAATGTCTTAAAATATGTGTTGTGAACTTGTGACAATAACAACTTGGTTAATAAATGCATGATGATACCATTTTGCAGTTCTTTATTTCTGGTTGTTAATTTCTTGTACTTACCTACTTATACCTTTGTGTTTACATAAATTATTAGTATATTGTGACAAATTCAGACTAAACAAAGCCAATATTCTCAACTAAGAAGTGCCACAACACAACCCTTCCAGAATTGAAAATAAGCAATGTTTAGTTTCTTGAATTCATATTTTTAACACTTATTTATGTAACATAGGTAGGTACTTATTTTTATCATTATCTTTATTTTATATAAATTTGCTATGAAAGAGAAATAAAATTACTATCATTTATGAGGATGATTAAATAGTTAGACCTGTAAATACATAAGTTATTTATTTCTTCAGCGGCCAAATGTTATTTTATTTTCTATGATTTTTCAGTTTAGCACATTTTATGTTTTCAGTTGCTAACTTAAATATAAATAAGTGGGTTTTTGACATTACAATTTAACAGCAATTAAGAAAATTAACAAATTGTCTATCAACTCATAATTTTATTTGGAAAATATGAGCTTTAAGCGCTGTCTCCTAGAGTTGCACACAAAAGACAGGTATAGATGTGCATTGTAGCTATGCTATATTGTACTTAGTAAGTACAACATAGCATAGCATATTATGTAGTTGTACTACTTACTACAAAATACTTTTACAAAATAGCACATAACGTGGATTAGGTACTTTGAATAGAAATTGCTAAATAAATAGGTTAATAATATGGATTATTTATTCAGTAATTCTGAAATAATTGCATCGTCCCGAAACGAAAAACAGACAAACTAGAGTTAGTCTGTTAAGTATAGAGTATCTAACAAATGATAACAGATGGGAGCTTTTATTGAAATTTATAACTTAAACTTCTATCGATTAGGTTAAAAATAAAAATTTATTTGTTCGACAGAAATGATTAAAAATAAGCAATGATTAAACTGTTCAAATAAAATAAAATTCCTTTATTTCAGACCATTTCTTTGCTTACTGACTATTTTAGTACAAAATCACAATATTAAAATTAAAATTGAAAAAGTAAATTAAAATAGGCTACTTATGTTAACATAAAGTTTCACCTAGCAAAATATGGAGAGACTAACTTCTCTCCACTCTCCTCAGAATGCCTTTGAAATAAGAAGCCAGATGCACTGCAGAAACGTGGAAGTGCCAACAAGGATTTAAAGATGTTACTGTATAACACACGCAGGGCATTGCAGGAAAGCTGGATAAAGTTTGACCACAGACTACTGGTATAAAAATTTTGACAATAGGCTTTAAATAAAGTAAAATTTACTTCTACTGTACACCAAGCAAACCTGTGTCTCACCATGTTACCACTGACCAACAAAGCCCTGCATCCCTATCCATCTATATCAGAATAAATTGTCATACAGAGTTTCAGTTACTATATGCCCAAGGTATTTAAACTGACTTACACGGCCCAAAGGAATCCTGTTCAAAAGTAACAGGGGCACATTTTCAAGTCTCTTAATGTTACCCCTGAAGATCATGAATTCAATCTATTTCTCGTTGTACCTTAGGCCGTGCTTCCATATATAGTCCTCGCAGGAGCTTTTTGGGCCACCCAGCGATAGGCAGAGCAGCACAGCACCATGTCATCAGCATAACTGATATTATTCACACAGACATTATCTATATAACAACCATGTGTGCTGCTCAGCCCAGCGATGAGCTTGTCCATATATACATATATAAGAGCGAAGTCAGCCCATCCTGTCTAACACCACATAAACTCTTCAGAGCATGTATTTCCCCACTTTACCACATTTTTCTGATTACCATACCAATGTGCCAGTAGGTACATTTATAACCTCAGCCAACGAGAAACATCTTTAAGTTTTGTCCAAAGGTCCAAAGCTTATCATAACTTCATAACACACAAGATCAAATGCTTTGCTGAGGTCTTAAAACATGCATTTATAGGAAGGAGTTAGCTTTATAACATAATAAATAACAGAGAACTTTAACACAGCTCAATATCACTTGTAAAATAATATGTCAATCAAATGCACTTTCCGTAGACTATATCCACAAAAAAGTCGCTATTGATAATATCACACAACACAATTACTCCAAGGAGGATAATAAGTATTATCTAGCACTTCAGCACACTTCAGCCAGAATGGTGGCTAGGCTAGGCTAGTGATTTGGTTTAATTTTTGTGTTTCGGATAAAAATCCTCAAAGCAGTAAAAACAAAATATATAACCGTACCTACATAAAATAAAACTTTCCTATTTTTGATTTACATAGTATCTTCATTACTTTAATTAAATGCCTAATTTTTATCAAAAGTAGGTCAACAATTTATCTTTAAAGTTATGTAAATTGCGATAACGAAACAAGAAACGAAAATTTGAATTTCGCGGGTAAAATTCCATTACATGACTTCGAGAGAAAGGAACAGCGAAATAGCAATTTGTGTTTGTCTCTTTCGCTCCATCTTTTCGCTCTGCTTTTAAACTCTCTTCTGCTAAAGTTCAACGTTTTACAAGTGCTAGGGGTATATTTACTATAAATGAAGTTGATTACACTCAAAAGTAGCAAGTTACTTCACACAAATTGAGAAATTAAACTTTTCCATGAATCTTCCGATACCAAAATACTCGCCTGCTTCATTTGACATAACGATATGAATCTGGGTTTCGAGTTTTTACTTTTTAATTTTTACAAAATACCGATTCTGGGCTTCAACTGTCAAAAATGTATAGAGAATTTTCTTCGTCATTCACTCTTTTTCTGACATATGGGTATGGGAAGAAATATGAAGTCCATGGAATTAGGCGGTACCGCCAAGTTCAGATTATGGGCTTCAAATGTCAAATAAAGCCCATATCCATATCCAGATTTTTTAGGCGGTAGACCCCCAGTTGCGTAAACACTTGGGGCACAAAACCACACCTATCTTGAGTCACAAAGTCCACTATGAAACAAATTGCGATTAATTAAAATATCCACTTAACCTAACCCGCTAAGATGGCGCCAAAAACTCCCTGATTTGTTTGAATAAAGTTGATTGACATTTTTTTTTGACGACTTGACTTGGGCTACGTTCCGTTTTGCGCCAACAGCGATAATATCACTGATATCGCGCTCACACATCGTTCCGATTTGTTGTGAGCGCGACAACGAAAGCAGTAATTACGTCACGGATGACGTCACTACCGCCGCCATTTTGCGATCACGGTGATATCGTTCTCAAGCGTTAGCACTGTGAGCGGGCTGTCATATTTGACGTTTTGTTGTCAAACGTCATTGTTTGTTGTGGTTTTGTTTGAGAAATCTCTGCGTTTTAGGTTTTATTTAGGTATTTTATTTGTTTATCCCGAAGCAGAAAGCCAGAAAAATGATAGTGCTTATTAAAGATGAGACGACGGGTAGAGACATTACTCTAAATTTAAGCACGGATCACTATCATCATCGCTGTCCAATAAAACGTTTACTAATTGACGAATATCCATACTAAACCGGTGATTATTTACTTACAAATTCAAATCAAAACAACGCTCGCTCGCGATGCGTGCAAATAGCCGTTCCGAATTGAAATCGCGTCAACAGTGCTGTCAGCGCGATAATCAAATCGGAACAGCTTTTAGCGCTCACAGCGCCAACAGTACTATTGACTCAAAACGGAACACGGCCTTGACAATGACATTGACTTTTGAAAGACGCCAGACAGTGTTGGTTTTTTTTTTGGAAAGTTTTTTAACGGCACTGGGTTTTCGAGCCCTTTTATGCCCGTCTTGATGTGAGCTTGTGGTAGGCCACCAGAAACGAAATAGGTAAATTTAAAGATTTAGGTAAATAAAACCATCTGTCTGACGTTCCGTTTTACGTAAAAAAGTCGCGTCAAAGTAAAATTTATAACGTTCCGTTCCTTCTAACTGCATATGTGGGACAGCGCCATCTAGTGACTGAGCTTTCAGAAAATCGCCCATTATGAAGTTGGTAGTAATCATTTACTGCTATACTGGCAACAAATATAAAAAAAAACTAAAATGACACATGAATTCAAAGAGTATTATATGCATCATAGATGTATTATTCCCGTAGATGCATAGATGTATTATTCCTGTAGATGGATCACAAAAATAAGCTATAACTCACCCATCCTTTACCCCTTCTAACACTATCAAATTGTCATAAGATAGAAAGAGACATACATGTGAATCTGTTGCGTCGACATTAATGAATGTCTCCATTTTGACCATGCAATGCTAGATGATGATGATGCAATGATAGTGCTGTGGTTTTTTTTATAACAAGTTATCGATAAAAGATGTCAAAATAATTTGAATGCAATGCGATACATAAAATTACAATGTATATGTATATATCGCAGGCGTATTGTATATTTCACCGTATTACATAGCAACTAGCTGTCTTGGAAAAAACAGTACCGCATTGTAATGCGGCGGATTCAAGATACGCCGTATTCAATACGGCTGATCGAAAGAACGCCGCATTGAATAGAGCGCATCGCGATTTTCAATGCGGCTAGACTTAATGTAATTGGGCGGTTCATAATCCGCTTTTCTGTCAATTTTTAGTACTAATCGTGTCCAAAGTGCTCACGGCCTTAGAATTTTGTTTATGCTATGAAACTTCAGCATAGGTCGAAATATGGCAAAAATTTCTTCCCTCAAGACAAAAGCGCACGCTCAGCTGATCGATTTAGTGTGGCAGAATATTTTTTTTATATTTCGACGTATGCTATGCTCCAAAGAGAAAGTTGTTCAGTTTCATGGTCTAAGCAAGCCCTTTAATTTTGAATCAGTGCCAAATATGAAGTAGGTACTATAATTATACTTGATGAGATCGATGGGTCATTGGTACGCGCATTCTGCATCCGGTCGTTGATGATAAGCAACATTCGTTGCGGTTGGGCATCTGAATGGTGACCAAAACTTTATTATCTCGTCTCCTCTGTGCTTCGGAAGGCACGTTAAGCCGTTGGTCTCGGTTGCATTAGCAGTCGTAGGCACCCTCACCCACCAAGGCTTCGCGTGGTGAGTTATGGCACTTATGGCCCGTTCTACCTGTGGTGTTTTCTTGCACAGGGAAGGCCCAGCAGTGAGGACATTAATATGATAATGATGATAATTATACTATTTATACAATTAGGTATAGTCGTAAAACTGAACGAGATTTCTAATCAATTTATTAAATTAAATAATCTGCTGAATGATATCAAGTAAAAAAATAAAGATTTCACGCTAATTTTCATACTTTTAATGTACTTATTCAATTTTTTAAGTATAAATCCACAATTTGCTTTAATAAGTGCATCGAGCATATTCTTGTTTGTTGCGAAGGTCTCCAATCGTCGTCGCCTTTTCTTACGTGTCTTATTCACGTTTCCTTTACATCGACGGCGGCGCGGGGCGGTGGGAAATCTGTTTAGAATTGAGAAAAATTAAGTTTAAATACAAAATTGTTAACACTACAATTTTTTATCGATAATACATAATAAAATCGGACTACAACACTATCAGGTTGGTCAAATGTCAAAAAATCCCATTTGGCTTTAAATTATATATGTTTAGCCTAAAAACACCCGATTTTCTTCAACCAAGTCAATGTTAAACTGTATAATACGCGTACAGCGACTAGTTTTTGCAAATTTGCTATAAAAATGTGTTCGCAAAAACACAAAACAATGAGTGTGACTTACCTCTGAAATGATATGTGTTCATTATTCTCTTTCAAAACACTCACTCTGCTTGAATAACCGGGAACATTACAGGCCATTCTTAACAAACAACAGATTTACCGCACCACACCATCAAATCTTTCTATATTTTTGTACAAAAAAAGCTTTTCTTTCTGAAGCATTTGTTAACCAGCTGGTTAACAAACAAATATGACGTTTACTTTCAAGTGGCGCGCAGCTCGTTAAGACGCACACGTTGGGCTATTGTTATCTCTTTTTAACACACGACAAGTCGCCATTTGAGAGACGAGAGTCGATTATAGAAGGAATTGTTCATTTTCTTATGCTCCATCTACAGGAATAATACATCTATGCGTAGATGGATCACAAAAATAAGCTACAACTCACCCATCCTTTACCCCTTCTAACACTATCAAATTGTCATAAGATAGAAAGAGACATACATGTTAATCTGTTGCGTCGTAATTAGTGAATGTCTCCATTTTGACTATGCAATGCTAGATGATGATGATGCAATGATAGTGCTGTGGTTTTTTTTTATAACAAGTTATCGATAAAAGATTTAAAAATAATTTGAATGCAATGCGATACATAAAATTACAATGCATATGTATATATCGCAGGCGTACTGTATATTTCACCGTATTACATAGCAACTAGCTGTATTGGAAAACAGCACCGCATTGTAATGCGGCGGATTCAAGATACGCCGTATTCAATACGGCTGATCGAAACTACGCCGCATTGAATAGAGCGCTTCGCGCTTTTTAATGCGGCTAGAGACTTAATGTAATTGGGCGGTTCATAATCCGCTTTTCTGTCAGTTTTTAGTACTAATCGTGTCCAAAGTGCTCATGGCCTTAGAATTTTGTTTATGCTATGAAACTTCGGCATAGGTCGAAATATGGCAAAAATTTCTTCCCTCCAGACAAAAGCGCACGCTCAGCTGATCGATCTAGTGTGGCAGATTTTTTTTTATATTTCGACGTATGCTATGCTCCAAAGAGAAAGTTGTTCAGTTTCATGGTCTAAGCAAGCCCTTTAATTTTGAATCAGTGCCAAATATGAAGTAGGTACTATAATTATACTTGAGGAGATCGATGGCTCATTGGTACGCGCATTCTGCATCCGGTGGTTGATGTTAAGAAACATTCGTTGCGGTTGGACATCTGCTATGGAATTGCGTAACGTCAATCGTATTCATTTGACAGTTCATATTGTATCATAATAAATGTCATTCCATACAAATTGCAGCCGATTGAATACGATATGAACTGTCAAATTAATACGATTATCTTACGCAATTGCCCCCCTGAATGATGACCCAAAACTTTATTATGTCGGTCTCCTCTGTGCTTCGGAAAGCACGTTAAGCCGTTGGTCCCGATTGCATTAGAAGTCGTTGGCACCCTCACCCACCAATCCGCATTGGCTTCGCGTGGTGGGTTATGGCACTTATGGCCCGTTCTACCTGTGGTGTTTTCATGCATAGGGAAGGCCTATAGCCCAGCAGTGAGGACATTAATAATGATAATGATGATAATTATACTATTTATACTAGGAGGTATAGTCGTAAAACTGAACGAGATTTCTAATCAATTTATTAAATTAAATAATCTGCTGAATGATACCAACTAAAAAAATACAGATTTCACGCTAATTTTTATACTCTTAATGTATAATTTTTTTTAAGTATAAATCCACAATTTGCTTTAATAAGTGCATCGAGCATATTCTTGTTTGTTGCGAAGGTCTCCAATCGTCGCCTTTTCTTACGTTTCTTATTCACGTTTCCTTTACATCGACGGGCGGCGCGGCGCGGCGGTGGGAAATCTGTTTAGAATTGAGAAAAATTAAGTTTAAATACAAAATTGTTAACATTACAATTTTTTATCGATATTACATAATAAAATAGGACTACAACACTATCAGGTTGGTCAAATGTCAAAAAATCCCAATTGGCTTTAAATTATATATTTTTAGCCTAAAAACACCCGATTTTCTTCAACCAAGTCAATGTTAAACTGTGTATACACGTACAGCGATTTAGTTTTTGCAAATACGGACCAGTAAGCTATAAAAATGTGTTCGCAAAAACACAAAACAATGAGTGTGACTTACCTCTGAAATGATATGTGTTCCTTATTCTCTTTCAAAACACTCACTCTGCTTGAATAACCGGGAACAGTACAGGCCATTCTTAACAAACAACAGATTTACCGCACCACACCATCAAATCTTTCTATATTTTACTACAAAAAAAGATTTTCTTTCTGAAGCATTTGTAACCAGCTGGTTAACAAACAAATATGACGTTCACTTTGAAGTGGCGCGCGGCTCATTAAGACGCACACGTTGGGCTATTGTCATCTCTTTTTAACACACGAAATGTCGCCATTTGAGAGAAGAGAGTCGATTATAGAAGGAATCGTTCATATTTTTATGCTCCATCTACAGGAATAATACATCTATGATATGCATGAATTCGTCTCCCTCAATCATCTTCTATCTCTGTCTGGCTCTATTTTTTTATCTCTTTCTTTCTCGTCTGCGTTTCGTTTGTTCACGTTTCGTATCGCGAGCAAGTCAGTTGGTGACGTTGGTGTGCAGTTGGTTTGGTTGTCTTGTCTTAGTTGGTCTTAGTTGTCTTGTCAGTTCGAGTTGGACTGTGGGATTGAATGAGTCTTGAGGAAATAGCAATGGCTGATTATTTAGTGTGTAATGATTATGATGATTTGGTTGTATTGGTCTGAGGACAGATAAAACATCGCGCGGTGTTTTGATTCTGATTAAATAAGACTGTACAATACAAGAAACATTTCTAGTGCTGCAAGCATCAGTGTAAAAAGTAGTTGTGGAACAAGCTTTGTGTTTAAAAGACCGTGGACTAAAAATTGTGTAGGTGTGAACGTTGAGTTTTGTTGAGAACTTACTTATTGGCAGTTTATATCGGTAAGTTACGTTACACTTATTAAATACTCACGTCTCAAAATAGGAAAGTGGCTGTGCACCTTTTAATGCCTGTGCTGTGGTAGTGCTTCACGTCTGACAGCTTACCAGTTTTCGGTTTCTTTCAGGACATTCCAACACTCAGGTTTTTATATACTTATCAATCTGAATCTGTGTATCAATTTAAAATTGAAGAATGATGTGACTGTGGTCAAAGTGTCAGCACAACTCATGATACCTATTATTCAAAATGAAAACATTTAATTCATTGACAAGACAACATACCTAGATTGTATAACTGTACATCAATTAACCTGTTGCTACTACCTTACCTACCTTGGCTTCCCATACAAATTATAGTCCTGACCTTTTAGAATTAAATTAACTACTTATAATCAAATCATGCTGAAACATAAAAAGTGAGGTAAATTGAATCAAAATATTTATGGTTAAATTTGATCATTTTTATCAAAGTAATAAACATCAACATGTGGCATAAAAATTCTAAAGAAGTTTCATTTTGTGCTGGTACAAAATATATAGTTTATTATTATAAAACTTTATCCAAATTCTGACCTTATATTTTATTGTTATTGTAGGTAAAGTCACTAATCAAATCAGTCTGTATAGCTATGTAAGTAATAGTGATGTAACGAATATTTACATTCGCATTCACATCTGCGAATATTTGCTTATTTCTTGATATTCGCAAACACTTTGCGAATATGAATGCAAGAAAAAATATGCACTTTTCAGAAGTCGGTTGGGGTTTTTTTTAAGACTCCTGGTCTTCCAAAAACGCTGTAATATATAAAAGTTGCTGTTCCATTCCATCTAGAAAGACACTCTTGTTTAATCTTGAGACATGCCTATTCTATATTCTTCTTGTCTCGAGTAGAATTCAAGTGATGAAAAGGTGTTCTGATCTTTGTACATTTTGTAAGGCAGCCGTGACAGTTTATTGAGAGCTTTGAGCCTTTCTTTCAATATGTTTTGAATCATGTGTGAAACATTTGCATTCGTATTCGCATTCGCGAATATCAGCAGCAGATATTCGCAACCGCATTCACAAAAAATTAACATTTGTTACATCACTAGTAAGTAACATAAAAAAATTGCATTCTTTACATAAAGTTTGTATAATTACAGAATAGCTGAAACTACCTTATAAGTAAAGGTGTGCGTTATATTCGATAACGCATGTAGCATAACGTTATAAAAATATAACTATCGCAATTAATATAAATATATAACTTATTCTGCTATTGCTATATTAAATTATAGTATATTTTTTTCATTCATTCATTCATTCATTTCAGCCGTACGACGCCCACTGCTGGGCATAGGCCTCCCCCAAGGATCTCCACAATAGTATATTATACTATAAGAAATAGAGTTGAATTTTGAAAGTTGGAAAACCAAATAACGCAATATATTTAAGACAGACTCTAATGATTTATCAATAAGGACTAATATCATAAATCACGTACAACATGCGATTTGAACGAATATGTTATTTTTCTGCTATAAAATTTATTACTGTTATTGTAATATATAACTAATGCTGGTGCTGTACTGTGGAATTCTTGATCGCAAACTCACGCTCGCTCGGGGCTTAAAAAGTACTTACGAATTCTGTTTTTAATAGCGTAATATGAATTTATTCCTGTTGTTATTTGTAAAATAGTGTAATAACTTAATGATCAATTACTATTAATACCAATAGTAATTGATCATTAAGTAGAGTAAAAAACATGAATAACTGATTTTAGTTTAACATGGATTATAATAGGTTATTTATTATATTAGGTAGGTACTTGATACTAATATATTATAGCATAAAAAATAACCTAATATTTTAATGTAGCATAATGTTATGCTATAATATACGAATATAACATAATAGCACACCTTTACTTATAAGTCAGACACATCTGATAAACTTGTATTTTTGCAACTCTATCTCTTTTTACTCTCTCCCTAGTTGAAAACCCGACAACTACTATAGTATGCCCATTTTTGGCATGTTGATGTAATCTATAGACTCTCTGTAATCCACTGTTATCAAACAAGGGTTCGGTAATCCACTGCCAAGCATCATCTTATGCTAATAACAAACACAGTTCTATACTTTGCTGCCCAGTCATAAGCAACCACTCAAGTCTGAACCACTCTTAGAACCAAGGCGGAAGGTAGAATAGAATATTTATTTATTGCATTTCATGTGGTAGGTACATTTGAGACATTACACTAAGTTTTGATTCATACACATGAGCCCTGTAAGTACATAACAATAATTACATTATTTAATCCTACTATCCTACTAATATTATAAATGTGAAAGTTTAGATGTTTGGATGTTTAGATGTTTGTATGTTTGTTACTCAATCACGCCAAAATGGCTGAACCGATTTGGCTGAAATTTAAGGCATAGATACTTTGTAGCCTGGAGAGGAACATAGGCTACTTTTTATCCTGGAAAAATATCACATTCTCGTGGGATAACGTCGTGTAGTCCACATGCAGAAACTTTACATATAAAATATTAGATCAGACAAAATTACATCAAAATCTAAGCAGAATATTTTACAACAAAAATACTTGTAGCTATCCAAATTGGACTTTGTTGAATAAGACTTATTTATCTTTTATAATTATTACAAAAGTTGAATTATTAATAAGAATATCAGCACAATAATAATAATATTAGAATAAGGATAGAGAAAAGTGGAAAGCAATGGAGAAGGCTTTTACCCAGACCACAGATTACTAAATAGTTACTATGTAACAGATAGTTCACTCCGCTAAGTCATTTAAATAAATAGCAACTCTAACTATAATGCAATAAAGTAGAATTCAGCTTGTACGGCGCAGGCAAATTACGAACGGCCACTCGTTGTCGTTGCATCTCTTTCTATCGCATATATTCTATATCTTTTGCGGACCTAATTTCTATGGATTTACAACGCCGGCGTTGCCGCCGCGTTTTCGAGCCGACACGGGGAGTGAAATAGGCCTGCCCAGACGGGAATCATGTCTGAAACTATACTAAGAAATACTAATAATTAGCATAAGGTTTAGGTTTACTAACAAACTAACACAATTAAAATGTAAAGTACTTACATAGATACCAGATATGGAATAAAAAGCTTTATTATTTTTATTTTATTAACAATAATATTACTTATTTGAAAATAGTACTTTAAATTACCAAGTATGTGTTCCTAAGATGACCTTAAGTTATTTCTATTTCTTGTATCACAAAACCTTTTTCCAGCTTTAAGTTCAGTGTATGTATTAGAACACATAATTTACTTAAAGTTGTTAAATTCCACTTTCTTTTACACTATTTTGCTGTGCTCATAGTTTTAATTATGTACATTGACAGATTCTTTTTCATATAAATAATTTACTATTTCGTGCAAAAAAGTTAACAGCTATAGTGTAGGCTAACATTACCTGAGCTAGGTATTTGATAAGATTGGAATAATTATCAATGACACGTCATTCTCATGGTCACAACACAGTCCCCATTACATGTCAGGTGGAAGAAAAACATTTTGCAATAATAAATAGAAATTACATGATTATAGATAGTTACCCACCAAAATGAAACCATTGTTTACAATTATCCAGATTGCAAGTACGCTTACATCCGTGGTTGCTTGGTCAAGTATGTTAGTCACAAGTTTACTTCGAACGCTTTTTACGAATACCCGTCGTTAATTATTATTTTAGATTGTAAATAATTTAAATTCTACTTTATAGTGCACACTCTTCGAATATTTCTAAGTTACTAATTGTGTTTCTCAGTAAGTGAATTTTTTGTAATTCTTTTTGAGAAATAAAGTTCTTAAACCGTAAACCCTACATATAAAAAAATCTATTAAGTTCATTTATTTGTTCACCAAAACTGCAGGCCTGAGACGTATTGTATATGAAACGAACTTTAGGAAATCTTATGTAGAATTCTAATGACATAAACTAAATGAATGGAGGAGGCGTTGATGAGGTGCCCCCCGTGCCCCTGAGGTATTCATTACCGGCAAGAGGATCCCATCAGTGACGTCGGGTGTCGCGGTGCTTTCCGTCTTATTGGCTCACCGTGGTGCTCTCAGCCGGGCTTATTGCCTCGCCCCGGGAATCGGCCCGCGCGCCTCCCCGGGGTGCTTTCATGAATTGCTGTTTAAATTGTTTTATAATACGATTATGTACATTCGGGGACAATTCGGTGAATCACTTTAAGAGCCTGCGCGCACTTGTGATTTTTAGTCGACCGATAGTTTAGTTGAATGCAGTGCGTGCACATTACCGACCGGCCGATAGTTGTGCGATAGTTTGATCGTACAACTATCGGCCAGTCATTTTCGATAGTTCGATCGGTCGATAGTTCGATCGGTCGATAGTTCGATCGGTCGATAGTTTAATCGTCAATGCGCGCACTGCCATATAACTCTATACTGAATCTGAGAACGATCAAACTATCGCCCGATTAAATTACAAGTGCGCGCTAGCTCTTAAGGTCTAATCAGACGACGGACTGTCCTCCGAGTACTTTTTTGTCCATCGATATAGATCTCTTATGGCCCCAGTACAGGATGGCCGATCATGGTCGGCGACCACGACCAATACATCGTACATTGACACTTTTGAAAGAACTTTTTTAAACTTGTTGGTTCAAAAGTGTCAATGTACGATGTATTGGTCATGGTCGCCAACCATGATCGGCCATCGTGTACTGGGGGCTTTATAAATTGTATTGAATAACGCACACGAGGAACTAAAAGTACCGCGGACAAAAAGTCTGCGAAATTACCGCGGACACCGAGAGACTGGACAAAAGTTCAAAGTCAAAGTCAAAGTCAATAAATTTTTATTCATATAGATTAAATAAAATTAATGCTTAAGTTCGCAGTAGTCCGCGAAAAAAATAGAACGAACGTAACTAGGCGCAACAACGCACACAACGAACTTTAGTCTGCATTGAGCGCTCGATAGTGAAGTACGTTTCCGGGCAATAAATGACCGCACACCGTATGCGTTGAGTCCGCGACAAGTCCTCGGAAGACATATTTTGGACGTACAGGGAATTTTTCGTCTGATGATGCCTTTACTTCTATTCTTATGGCTGGTGCCTCGCCATTCACGCACGGACTCTTTTAATATTGTGTTATGTATTACACTAGCATAAATGAAGACTAGCAAAATAAAATGCATAACTAATTAGGTTTAGTGACTGCAATTGAACAGTGAGACGCCCCAGCCACACGAAAATTAGTAAGAGGTGGTTCACCGAATTGGTCCAGTCAGCGTCAAAATGATCTGAGCGTTCAGACTAGGTTCATGCCCGGGAATTATCGAGCCGAGAATTCCCGGGAAATCGTTCGGCTTTGTTCCCGGGAAATTAAGCTTGAGAAAAGTCGAGAACTCGAGAAATCATATTTGAGTCTATGAAATCATAAAATAGAACTATTTGCGTTTGCCGTTTGTTTTAAAGTCCGTTCGGTTTCGGTTAGATAGTGTCGGTAGGTACACCCGCAGTTGTGGCTCTTGCTATAAAATACAGATGTAAATAATACACACAAATTGGGTGACTTTGGTGTAATTTTTTATCACCTTGGATAATTTCAGAGATTATTCTGCTCATGAAAACAAACAACTTTTATTATGAGACCAAAACTGAAACCCCGAAAAAAAAATCAGCAGTTCCATACATTTTGAATTTATTTTTTTGCACTTTTGTAAACAGCTGTTTGTGTGTTTCATGAATAGAATGATCCCTGAAATAATCTAAGGTGATAAAAAATTACTATAAATAAAAGGAATTAAAATGAGTGATTTACAAATAATAATAATACTTAATAATTAATTTTGTTAACGTTTTCATGTTGAAACTTTTGTTTAATAGAAGCTAATTTTGTTGATAAGTTTTAAGTTGATTTTTTTAATTGAAAATGTTTTTTCGTTCGCTCCAGTAGGCCCCCCTTTTCGCTGAAAGTGCGACTCTCCCGTGATACCCTGAGGCTTAGGGCCACGAGGACGTATGAGTGCTCAAAAGACGGCTTTAAGATGATGTAAAAATATTTTGGAAATGTTGGTTTTGGAAAAAACATTTTTTTTTAAATTATCTATAATAGGTAGATTCATTTTCAATGCCCTTTTAAGTAGTGTGCACGAGATCTGTGAATATTTTTGCTATTTAACCAGCCAAAAATGGTGCTGTGATTGAAATTTATAAGTCAGACAGAATAATTTTATATTTTTTTTGTTTTCTTTAAGAAAAAGATAGCGAATTTAGTTGAAAACTTCAATAAAAGTTTTATAATTGTTTTGATACTTTTATTTGAGAGGAAAGGCACTGAATTTGTTGATTAATCACATTATTGGAACCGAAAAAATATGCAAAAACGTACGTAAATGTAAATTTCTCTACAACCCGAGAAGACCCGAGAAATTAGCCTCGAGAATTCTCGAGACCCGAGAAATTGAAAAGCTCGAGAAATCATGAACCCTATAGTTCAAACCTACCAAAAGTATCTAAAGATTTGGCAAAAATCAACCTTATTTCAAGACGTAAAGATGCATTTTCATTTGATGTTTGAGAACAAACGACAACAAATGATAGTACACCTTAAAGTATTGTGCTCAGAGTGATTTTTGTCAAATCTTCAGATACTTTTGGTAGGTTTGGACGCTCACATCATTTTGACGCTGACTGTCCCTGTCCCTGTTTGTACCTACCTAAGCTCTTAAAGTAACAAAACCGATGATTTCATTTTAACGACTTAAAAAGTTGTTCATCTCAGCAGCGACGGATTAAAATAAAAAAATGGTTAAATTATTTTATCATTAGAGGCATTATGGTATCCTAGCGGCTGTTCGCATCGCAACACCATCACCACGAACATTATTCCAGTTCTTTCTTTAATTTTCTTCAACCCTAACATACCTATTTGTGCATTCAAGACACTCATCGATTTGTCAAATTATAATGAAAAGCATAATATCATCATTAAATCCATTTGTGGATATAATTCCGTCCAATAGAGCTTAGTCGTTGAGCGCGCGGTAGAAAGTCGTAATCTGAACCCTAGCCGTCAGTGCCCGCTTTCCATTAATTAGTATACATTTTTCCGTGAAGCGCCTTATTTTGATTACGCCGTACATTGGACAAGGAGGGCGCTAGGCTGAGTCTGCTGACCTTACCAACGGCCGCGAAGGGATCGGTCCTCGAGTGAATGCGACAACCGACGACGACGTTACAATTTATTCGTGCTAATTGAAATTCCGTCGCCGCCCGTCTGAAGTTATAAATTTTATTCGCTTCAAAATTCTTTTTTGTGTCTCTCGAAGCTCTAACGCTGTTAATTTATTCAAAAATAAGGCCATGGTCACAAGGGTAAATTAAGGATAAAAAAAAATAGTGTAGAGCAAGTACAAAATAAATAAGGTGGTAGGAGAAAAACAATTATTGGTCTCTTTCCTTTAAGGTGGTTCGTTGAGCTCAGTAGCGCCACCAATGGAAATAAATCAATTACACTTTATTAAAGGCTTAGATCAAAAGTTTCGGTTATTTTGCGCAAATAAAAGAGTAAAATTCATTTTATAAATATATAATTTTAAGAACTCAAACTTACGCAATAAGTCGTGAATGTGAATAGTGCCAAAAGTGGCCACATTTAGCAATATCGACATCCATAACTTAATGCTCATATTTGAGGCCCTGAAAAAACAATAAAAAATTGCATTTTACTCTTTTATTTGCGCGAAATAACCGAAACTTTTATTCTAAGCCCTTGATAAACCGTAAATGATTTATTTCCATTGGTGGCGCTACTGAGCTCAACGAACCACCTTAATTTGCTTGCCTTGATAGTTGATCATGAGGAAATATCACAAAGACAATTCTTCAGTCAGAGGCCAGGAGACATAATATGGTACTAGGTAGTTAGTAGGTTTGAAGGAATTACTACTTTAACATCGAAATAAATTTAGCTTAGCATACAGGTTGTTATTAAATTATGGCTCCGCCCGTCCTCCTCCCTTGCCTCAGTGGAAACGCACCCTTATACTGTGTTTTAAGTAATGCCAGTAGTAACTACAATCTCATACGTATTCCGACATCGTTTCAGGCAATACATTACTACATATTATGACAGATTTAAAATAGCTTAGCTGCTGCTAAGTGGCACATTCGCTAGGCCCTGTACAAACGTAGATAAGGAATTCTGGTCGTTATGTCACAAACGTATGAAGAACGTATGTTTGATATGCTCCGCTCGGAAGGCGGACGAAGGCCGGGCCGGGCGGGAAGCGCCCCAAGGTTGGCGTCCAACACGCTCCCCATACTGATTGGACCAGGCTGGTGCGACACTTGCCCGATTTGTGGCCTTCCTATATCGACATGTATGACTACTACTGCCAATTGCCTTCGAACTTTACATTGCACGTTCCATTTGAAACTTTTGGCTGAATGTTTTTTTTTATTTTTTTTTATTCACAACGGTGTAGCACTTTTCCTTCAGCGCCATACCGGTCAGGCTTCGGGTTATAAGGTAGTTAGTCGTTAGTACATACCAGCCGTGACTAATTGGAAAATATGACAATGACAATGGACAGCGTCACATACTATGTCTTCGGAATCGGAAATACCTGATCAAGTAAAAGCATTACAGCTTGTATGATTCTAATGAAGAATACTGGTACTGTCATAATTATGGGTCTTATTAAAGTTATGATTCCTTCCTGAATAAAATGTGAAAGTGTGTCTGTTTGTTTGTCCATCTTTCACGTCAAAACATAGCAACGAATCGGGATTTTTCGTATGAGATAATTTTGGGGCTGGACAGTGACATATAGGCTACTTTTTATCCCGGAAAAACATCAATATTCCCGCGGGATAACGTGTCGTGTAGTCCATGCGAGCGAAGCCGCGGGCGGAAGGCTAGTATTTATTAAAATCATAGTTATCAAATAGTCACTAAATAATATATCGTGGGTATTTGATTGATTTCTTTTGAATTTAAATTGTATTTTCTTATGTAGTAGGTACGTCTTATTTCTTTTCTGCCTACCCCTGTGGGAAATAGGCGTGAGTATATGCATGTATGAATGTATGTATGTACTGTTATTGAGTAACATGCGCTACACTGATCATATACCTACTGATGCGGAAGTATATTTTGATCGGTTCTAGAGAACTTCAAGGCTACTACTTCGAAGGGTTATTTATATTCCCTATACCAGCTCATGCATTTCGAATCATAATCATAAGATCAAACCATCATGCAAAGTGACCCAAAATTTGTTCAACTTTTTCCTTTACGAAATTAAATATCAATGGTAGTAGAGTCAAAGCCATCTTCTATCTCACTCGTTGCACTGGGGGGCGCAAGCAGCCGAGAAATAACAGCGGGCCATGGTAGAGTACATTTACACAAGCTACCACATTATTTATGCGACAAAATTACACTTATTCTTTAAAATTTTACCGAGGCCTTGTTGATTAATTCAAAATATATATGCCGATTGGTTTAAAACGCCGAATCGCAGTAGTAATGGATCTCGAGTGTATGTCAAACAATACCTATTGTTGATTGAATTACACAATCGATGGTTTAATCTAGAAATGTGATTTCGAGGTATTCCAGTTACGGCACCACTTTGAACCTTTGTAGGAAAATATTGACGATTCATAAGTACATATTTATTATGTCTAAGTGAATAAAGAATATTTTTATCTTATCTTAAAAAAACCGCACCATTTGAATGGCACCAAAAGCGTTCCCATTACGGCACCATTTGGTGCCGTTCGAAAAATGAATTTAAAATATTATTAAAGCATTCCTGTTACGGCACCAGTGTTTAGAGGCGTAGTAGTGCTGTTACCTAACTAAAAAATATCGATAACTCAGTTTATTTTTTTATTATTTTTAAAGACTTTATTTGAAGTAGGTATTCTAGTAACGGTTTAAAATACAAGGACAATGTAGCTTTGCGAATTATCGTTTGAATTTTAAAGTACCAGGATAACATAGCTATGGAGGAGGTAGTTATAGTGTATAGGTTTTTTAAAACCCCTGACGCAGCGCAAAGAGGGGTGTTATAAGTTTGGGGCCTTGTCTGTCTGTCTGTCTGTCTGTACGTATATTCGTAGTGCCTAAACGGATCAGGCGATTTCGTTGCGGTTTTTTTTAATTGAAAGCTATATTAATCGAGATGGTTTTTAGCCAAGTTTGATGAAAATCCATCCGGCCATTTATGGAGATGGTCAACTGCCTGCTGAAGCGGAAAAAGGTACAGACGTGGTGCTTTGATTAAAATAATGTACACCCTGGGCAAATTTAGGTGACAATAAAAAAAACAAAATGGCGGCAAAAAAATTGCCGCCGAAAATTAAGTTGCTCCGATTTGTTTGGCTGAAATTAGCGATATCAATGCGATTTTTTTCTTTTTATGTGTAATTTAAAAAGGATGAAATAAAAAAATATATTTAAAAACCCCCGACAAAAAACCTCGAAAAGAAAGTCAGAAAACAAGTTTATAACTTTTTATGTCTGCATAAATAGATAATATATTTTGAATATTTATCTTTAAGAGTTAATTATTGTGTTCATAAACCCAATCGCTGTGTGGTGAAATAAATCAAATTAAAAGTAGGTAACTATCAAACTAGTCGTATGTTTAGTAACTATGTCTTAACTAGACTGCTATAGACTGATTTCATAGATTATATCCTATAGAACCGAAAAATTATATCCTAATTTAATCGGAAATTTAATCCTTGCATTTACTAAACTAACGAGGTTATTTCAATGTTTTTCTAAAATAATAATTTATTGTTACAACTGGTTAGAAAAAAATCCAATGTACTATAACTACCTCCTCTATAGCTATGTTATCCTGGTACTTCAGAATCGAAACAATAATCTGGACAGATACATTGTACTTTATTAGTATATTATGATACAAGTGAGCTTAGGTTGCTCATTATACACGAGGCTGTGGGTTGCAGCCCGAGCCGCAGGCGAGGGCGTAAATCAGCCGAGTGTCTAGTGAGTAAGTTGCTCACGAGTTCCATACGCACTTTTTCAACACACTTGCGAGGAAAAACAAACATTTATTGCATACATATTGTATTAACCTAAGGGAAAAAGCGCGCAAGTTTTTTTTTTGCACGCGCCAAATGTGAGTTGATTGATTACATACAGCCATACAGCCTACTTCAAAATAATTAAGTATAATAATAGTGATAAAATGCAAATATTTTATAACAAATTATTGTGAATTATAAATAATTTGATACTTACTAATATACTTAATTATGTTTTTGGTCTTAATTAGAGACACATTTATTTATTCTTAAAACGTAAATGGATTTTCAGCCGTATAAAACCTCTTTGTTGTTACAAAAAAAGAACTGTATCTATTACCCGCTGAAATTGAAAATGCTCTGTTGACTCGCATATAACTTGCAGTTAGGTACTAACTTAACTTTGTAGGGTACTGTATTACCCGGTTAAATTGAAAAGTCTCTGTTTACTCGCATATAACTTGCAGTTAGGTACTTCTTAACTTTGTAGGGATAATTCTATTACGCAACTAGTACTGTAATATTATTATGCACGCGTGGGTTATGGTTCGGTTTATGGCCCTAAGATCGATGTAATAAGGCTCACTTTATGAGCAAGTGTGTTGAAAACTTAATAATGTATTATTCTGTTGTTACTAGAATAACTACTTCAAATAATGTCTTCAAAAATAATAAAGAACTGAACTGATTTATCGATGTTTTTTAGTGAACACCTCTACTTTAAACCATTGGTGCCGTAACGGGAATGCTTTAATAACATTTTAAATTCATTTTTCGAACGGCACCAAATGGTGCCGTAATGGGAATGCTTTTGGTGCCATTCAAATGGTGCGGTTCAAAGTGGTGCCGTAACTGGAATACCTCGTGATTTCGAATCATCCACATTGATACATGACTAGACAAGCTTATTCGATAAGTTTTGTTTGTTTATTTAAAATACTTCTTGTTTCTTAAGTATTTCCGCGAGCACTATTCATTGGAATAAAACACTTAACAGTCATTTAACTTGCGATTATTATTTAAATCACCGTTTCTGTATTCTGAATTGTTTCAAGGTTTTTTCTCAAGTAGTGCAAAATAGCTTTTCTAGATTACAATAGCTTCCAATTTTCATAGTGAAACGCAAATTATGATCAGCAGTTACGTAAGTCATTATTGGTTCTCGTTTACATAATGTGAGGAGTCAGCAGTCTCGCGTGTTCGCTAATTACTCCCGTCTGCGAAACAAATATGGGATCGGCAGACATTATAATAACTACTAAACACTCATCGTTTTCCTTAGAAGTCATGTTTATTTAGTTTAGGCATGAGTTGTAAAGTAATTCCATGATAATATAGCTACTTATGGACGATTATAATCTTATCTGATAGTGGGCACAATTTTCGGATATTTTGAAACGTGCAAATCACTGCGGTTCATCTGTACCTAGCCCTCAGTGTACGAGTTCTTAGGCTGGGTACAGGTGTCTTTTGTACCCAACAACGATTGGGCATTTTCTAGTTGTGATTTTCCTTAAACACAGATTTTCCTAATCGTAAACGAGCGCTGATTACCCAGATAAAAAGAGCTGGTACTTGCGTACCTCAATGGTGTTACAAAAACAAGTGGCTTTGTGCACGTGTTGGGCTAGATGGTGGGCTGCGCGGGCGCAGGCGGTGGTGGCGGAGGTCACGCCGCGCCGCAATCATGCCATGCTATTCCGGTTTGTGAGCTTCGCTCGATGGCCGCTCGCTCCGCTGTTACATTTTGCTCATCGCTGACCGCTGTGAACTTCAGTTGGACGCGAGTTCCTACACAATTTATGCAGAAGAAAGTGATCGCTAAGAAAGCCCTCCTTTGAGGAAAACATTAGTTATGGAACTCGTTTTTAGAAAATAAAATACTTCTTTCGTAGGTTTCTTCCTTATTTCTTCAGCACGTAATGATAACGAAGTAAATGAAGCATAAATTGACAATTTAATTTACGCTTCATTTACTACAGTGACGAGTGGGGCGATGGCGGGCGGCGGCGGCGAGCGATTTGGGCATTCATTGCGCGCTCGCGACAGACGTCTATTCAAATAAGTAAATGCGTTATGCGACGCAGCAACTGATGCAGAAATCGCCCGTCGCTCTCTTATAGTTTTGAGGCTTTTATCACTAACTGTATACGGTTGGTAACTGAGGTAATGAAGATAATAGGGTATTTTACTGTTGTTGAAATGTAGATATTTAATGATGACGTTAAAAAATATTGCAATTAAGAATACCAAATGTGAAAAAATAATTTGAATCTGTTTTATAATAAAAGAATTATAGTCTGTTTGATTTTGACTATAGCTGTCTCTTTCTAAAACGAAATCTTCTATGGCGTGACTATGACGCTACTAACCCACTGACGTCACTAAGATAGCGTCCTGTCCTTGTCTAATTATAAAGTTTGAAGATCTTTGAAATTATTCAAGATAATTCAAAATGAAAACTTGTTTTGTGTAGCTAATATTTCGAAAAACATTTTAAAGAAATAAAAAAAAATCAGTAAAATACCGTATTGTCACGGTTGATTCACGGGTGAAACACGTAAATCACCGTGGTTCACGGCTCCAGCAAGCAAATGGAGTAAGGACGGGCGCCCTACTTGCTACACAGATAAACTTATCAGCTACCACAGCAGTACCTATGTTTGTCGAGTGTCTGACTACTCTTAACTCAAGGCCTTGTATGAAGTATGTATGCGATGATGATAAAAAACTATACTTATTGATTGATAGGTACTGACGTAATTTGATTCTATCAATTAGCAATTGGGATCAGCAGTAGCGTCACAAAAAAAATACGATATCTATATTACCTATTTTACGTTAAGCAACAAAACCGAAACTTAAAATCCGCTCGGTATTCAGACAAGACAGCAGTTATTTGGATTCGCCAACGCATCACATACGCAATCATGTTTATTAAAGCCGTCAACGATAGCGGTTTCGCTGCAAAAGCTAAACAGTGCATTGCACTACTCGTCTAGTTGGGCAAACGTTTACTTGTAAACAAATTGAAATAAGCCCAGCTTTATTGCGCAGGCGCAGGCGTCGCTATTGCTAACAGTAACAACGATGCAACTCGCCTTGGTTCGATAACAGACACGTCTGTCCTCACAACAATAACAAATTGCCTGTTTTATCACATTCCACATGCTAACTAGTTCATCAATTAAAAAGTTGTTAATTACTTTTGTAACTGCATTTTAGTTGTGGTTCATCGGCTGATGATAAGCTTCAAAAACAATTAGTTTTTATAGCGGACTGAAGAAAAGTGGCTTCTATTGTTAGAATATTATCACTTGATCACTTCGCGATTCAACACTAGAAAAGTTTCCAGTTGATAGTGTTTACTCGTTTTGCATGCGTCGTTTAGTATAGATAGATGGGTGCGTCTGCGCAGGCATTGATGCTCGTTACGTCTGTTGCCGTCGCAATTGTTCACCGGACACTTGAGCAAACTGCGCATATCAGCCATTGTCGCCGGGCAGACCGACCTCACATCGCAATGTAAATATTCGTGTTTTGCTGGCCTCCCTCCACCATCATCTGCCACACAATAGCTGTTTGTTATTATGTTGATACACTTTCTTTCCGTTAGCAAACTAATTAAAACTTTGTGAACGATCGCATTCATCGGGTTCAAAGAATTTTATAAAACGCGTTTTGTCATTGAGATATTAGAGATGTCACTTTTGAACGGCTGATATCAATCTGTCGTTCCAAAAAACGCCTCGCTTCCGCTTTGTATGTAAGTGACCATGTTATGTTGTATTGTATGTACATCTTTTGATGCTAGTTTTTTGCCAGTTCTTTCGTGTCGTTTAGTTTAGTCGTGATTTTGTCTACGAAACGACGTGGAATCATCTTTAAATACTCTTATTAAGTTTAACCTTGAAGAGGCTTGAGTTTGCGATTAGTGAGTGACTTGTTGGATTAGTTTCTAACTTTAATCTTTTTGAAAGCTTTTTTTTATGTGTATACAATGTAGCTATTACGATAAATGCGGTATAATATGTTGTGATCACGTAAAGCGAATTGATGTGGCCTTGTCATTGTGCAGACACCGGAGCGGCACTGCCACCACCGGTCAAAGTCACTGCCAATTCTCGCCACGCTCAAAGCTTACCATCAAAACACGGTTCTATTTTATACCTCGTTCAAAAATAAGGAGAGTGATACTAACGTGTTTTTTTATTTGAATGACAGTCTCACCGATTTCTTCTTTAACGTATTGCTTAATCAATTCACGAGTGCAATGTAACATGCAAGCCATGACTATGTATGTTGCAACATTGACATAGAATTTTACGAATGCTGCATGTGCACTGGCTGATAGCCTCGCGATTTCTGTTTTCTAATCTAGCTTAAATTGGAATAATTGCATTTATGAAAACAACGCAAAATTGTTCTCATTTTACACGACTATGAAATCCATGAGTTGAAAAGAAATGGCACTTCTATTCCCTGATTTTCAAGTAAGTAATAAAACAAACTATTTAGATGGTGGTGGTGGTGGAAAGAAGCGTAGCAACATTTTTTCGTGGAAAATGGTAGATGTAGGTTCTTTCGTTCTTAGAACCCGATTCTTTTTACATTCTTGTATGCGTTGCTTCGTTGCTTGGCTATTGTGGTACCTTCAGCTGGCTATTAATTGGGGTGCATCCCAGTGCAACCGGTCTATTTATTGCTCTTGACATGGCGACGGCGTCCTTGAGCTGAATGCGTCTTGACACGGATCCCGCCGACCACTCGGCCCATTGCCTGCCTGCGCACACATTATCTCCTCGTTCTATCAACTAGATTCTATTCTAGAAACTGCGAGTCCGGTTATCAATTTAACAGAGTTTTTGAAGTTTTTCAACCGCGTTTTCTTTTAAATCATTTTTGGTGCAACGTAGACTCTGCTTAAATTGATAGAAAGCTTCTAAAGAAGGTTGGCTGAAAGTTTGTCAAAGAAACGGATGAAGCAATCCACAGATGTTTCATGCTCATGCGTATAGGCTAATACTGATGTTGAATCCGGCCATCGGGCAGGACCTGCGCTTGTAGTGTGTATGTAATGACCGCGAATCAAGATTGCATGCAACCGTTAGTCGAGTCGACATAGAGCGGTGGCGCGCGGACTAGCCGCCGCCGATCGTTTCGGCTGCGGCGCGGCGGCTGACCCCAGTTGACATCAATCACGGTCTGTCACGTGGCCTTGCTTCTCGAACGATTCTATTGCTATTGCCATGCAACGAATTAATGTATCCTTGTATTCTGCTTTTGATTGAATTGACGCCTAACGGCCATTTCATCAGCACTATTGTAGTCTCCTTTTCTGATGCCTAAGTGCCAATGTTCACCTATTATTACTTACCTAGTAACTCCAAAAAGTCAATGTAATTTGACTCGTTGTTGATGAAATGAAAATAACTGTTTTAACGTTTAGTGCACCTAGACTGGTGGACCGTAGGTGTAAAATATCTAGTGGTCAAGTCGATGTCAATGAACCTGTCGAGCAGCGAGATGTTGGTTGCGCGGGCGCCGCCGCCCGGTCGTGCTAGGCGCTATTTCGCTGTCTAGTTTATTATTAAAAATATATTAACCGATGGATACCTATATATTTTGAAAGCCAAACTACAATCAAACGAATAAATAACACGCATTTGCTTTAGTGTATATTCCGAATCTAATAGCTATTGTCAAAGAGATAAGTTTTGAATGACTATTCTTTGGTCACAATAAACATTCAAGGGCATTGTAAATCCATTTATTGATGTGCTAATGCAGTTTACTTTTGGATATTCTTTATCTGGTTTACATACGGGATTATGTGTAGTGACGTGGTTCTCACAGCGTCCTGTGTGCAGTAAAAGTAACCTAATCTCAATTAAATCATATAGGCTTATCGCTCGCCTGTCGCGTGACCAATCGTACTTGTTTCTTTACCTATTTGTTTTGAATCGGTCTTGTACCCTATCTGAAATTGCCCTTTTAGATATTCATATAATTGATACGTGTAAAATTTTGAACGAGAAAATCAAGATGATTCCTCTAATAAGTTAAGGATAGAGTCGAGTTGTTTTTTTACAAAATATGTCTGTATCATATAAAATTATGCTTCACAGAAATTCAACGTAAGTTCATTGCCATAAAGATATTTAACCTAACTGGCAAATAATTAATTTTCGTGTTATTATTAGTGTCGATGGCTCCAAAATGTCATTCACGTTCACGTAGCTTGTTAATCGATACGTGAATGTAGGTTAATTGTCTCTTAAATTGTTGTCTTCTGTTTTGTGAGCCACTTTAGTTAATAGAAGTTTCACCAGAAATAGCTTCCTGGTTATTTGACAAAGACATCAAAAAAACCAAAATCAGTTTAGGCCGATTGATACAACACTTGTGAACGTCAATGAAGCTACGCTCTCGGTTCGCAAATCCTACATCGGGAGGCCTTGTAACGAGAAGAACAAATCACATCAAATATTTATTTAGTCACATAGACATAATAAGCATGTACTTATGAATCGTCAATATTTTCGAACCGGCAAGAAACTCGCCATGGGCTATTTTTTTCTCCGTCATATTTCATACGCAGTCGTCAAACTCAACTCTGGGAATCCCAAGGTTACTGGAGCTATTGCACAACACAGCCACGGGTGCAATCATTGAGATATCAAAGCAATCGTAGTTTGTTCTCTGATAAATTTCGAGTGTTTGCTAACGTCTTATGATTCGTGTTCAGCGATGTGCCTATCATTGCCGATGTGAAGTGGCTTTGTATAAAGACTGAGGAAGTCTGAATAATTAAGTTGCTAGAATGACGTAATGGCGGCGTGATCGGATGTGTATGAGAGTTCTCTGCGTGTGTTGTTGAAGATTTTGAATACATCCGCGTTGATCTGAAATATCACATCTCATTAACGCAGTGGAAACAAAGGCGAAGAACGGAGTTTACAGACAATTCTCCAAAGTTATATTGAAACGATTTCTTTGTTTACAGATTCGTTAGATGACAAGTTATGTCATCGTTGCCTTTTGATTTGTCTTATTATACGACAAAAACAAGTAGGTACTTAAGTGACATACAGAATTATCAAAAGTGAAAAATCCTTGTGATTCTTATCTGTATTCTATTATGTTGCCTTTTGATAAGTAAATCATGTTAGGCAAATCAAATTATATTTACTGTAAGAAATGCGTCTTCACCGTTCCAATACAGTATGTATGCTAATGTAACATCATTATGTTATCTGACAACGTGCCGATTCTTGGTATAAATTGATTACGTTGAGTGAAAATTCACACAAATTTTCTCGTTTATATTAAAAGGCTTAATCACCAGTGAATACAGCGATATCGCAGACCGCTGCCGGCCGCTGGTCGCCATTAGAAGGCTGTCGCAACGCAACGCAAAACGCAACCGATCGCATCAACCGATGTAGATTTGGAAAGTGCGCATGCTGCGCACTCTCGCCACCGCCTACCTGTTGCAACCCGCCACCGTTGGCGAACAATCGACCGAGTGGGCGATCCTTGCATTATTGCTTATCACAATATCGCGTAGATTGTAGACTGACGCCGAGCACAACGGCCTACCCAAAATAAATGATGACCTAATGTTCTAAGTATCGACAGTCCAATTCCAAAAGTTAAGCGTTGTACGTCGTTGAACCTAAATAATCTAGACACTTACGTAGCTTGTTTTTACGTGACAATAACAATTCTGATTCCAACTTTATCGAAAACTCTAGTAGAGCATTTTGATCTCTAAGTAAAAGTCTACAAGTTAGAGAACGTAGTCGCCATTCTCGACGTGGGTGTTTTATTCGTCTGGCAATTCCGACATCGTCACTATTGGTATTAGACGAGTTTTCTTCATATACCTTTTTCAAACGAGAAATAAGAGATAAGCGAACGCCTTCTGTATTGTAGTCATATTGAAAGTAAATTACCAGAGCGTTTACTCAAAGTTGTTGTTTGTTAGATGTTGCCTCATAGCGAAATGGCTACTCTGTAGTAATTACTTGTGCTGTCTGTAATAATGTACAGACAATTGCTGGTCTTCGCATGGTCGCTTCAGCTATTGCGATTTTTTATTTCACGTCCAATTTGAGTCATCACCCCGGCGGTGCTGGCGTGGTGGTGGCGTGACTGTAATTTGGCCGTTGGTCACAGTCACTCGCCTCTGTTTTTGCTGGACGTTGACGCAACTCGACCAAATTACTGAAAATGAAATGCTGATTGGACTGAACTGATGCACGATGGACCTCGATGTCGCATCTCGTGTCCGAAATTGCTGTCCAGACTTAAGTAACTAAAATTTTGACCAATATCTTTCATATTCTTATTCCAATATCTTTCCTAACCAGGCTATTGCACGGCTACATTTTTGTAAGCTACCTTATACATTTATATTACCAATATCTCAGTTGAAACCTGTTTGGTTTAATAATGCTTAATCTCAGCTTCTGCAAGATTGGTTACAGAGAATTCAAGCTCGTGCATCACTCAAGGTTGTAGAAACCGCTAAAGGCTCAAGTGCCGCTATTTGCTCTTACCTAACAAGCGCTCACATACATCAAGAACTGGGACAGACCACCTTATTGTGCTCTATATGTTTAGTGGCCCTTACGTTATTTCAACAAAGAGAGTCTGCTCAGCGTGCGCTTTTTGTCGTCTCGTTTGGATGATTGTAATGATTTCGCTACATCTGCGTAGAAGACTTGATTGGCCTCGCTTCTACACGCTTCGCCGACGTTGCGTCACGCGTGTTACCTGGTTCATCTGATAATGAGAACTCGTGTTCATTCGAAACAAATGTATCTTTGATTATTGTAGAGAAATGAACCGGTCTCGGCTCGTGTAGTATTGCTACCTGATTCTGTTAATTTTACGATAGATGTTTATTGTTTATTTCAATGGTAGTATTTAGGACTCCCACACAAAATTGCGATTCGACGCCGCATCGCAAAAATCTGCGACTCGTGTCAAGTACCTATTTGACAGGCAATAAGGTTTCTATTAGTATGGCGCGCTGCATATTTTTGCGATGCGAATTCGCTGTTTTGTGCCTTAATTTTCTAGACAAATCCTATGGAATAGTCAAGAGCTTTCTAAAATCGTAGCTTGATCCTCAACAGCTGTGTTTTTTTTACCAGTCCAACCGAGAGTAGATCACGTCTAGTTTGATTTGGTGTGAAACGACCGGTATTAATTGGGCAAGCGTCACAGAGTGGCACGGAATCGAGGCTGCTAGTCGAGTGATCTCGATCACTCGACTAGCCTGTCGCGTCGCCCGCCCGATGTCCGAGCCGGCTACGTGACCGTTCGGACAATGGACGCCCATGTAGGGTTACCAGACCCATAAATAAGATTTCCTGCCAGAATATCTGACTTTTTTCTGCCTCAAATCCCTGTATGCAGAGTAGTAAGATGCGGGGCAGCAAAACTTACAAAAATTTACAAATTGTCTCAAAAATTTTTGAGTATGTATCTCGATCCTCGCGATTCGAGACGAGTTACTGATCTAATAATTCTTTTATCTGGTATGTTAAGAATTTATTATTTTATTTGTTGTGACTAAAATGCTCAATATAAATATTATTTTAATCTGTTATTTTTCCCACTTTCAATTTTAAAAACTCCTGACTATTTCAAATTTTACCTGTTTCCCTAACAAATAACCAAAATTCCTGACATGTCAGGAAAATTCCTGTCGTCTGGTAGCCCTACACCGTGCGAATTGAACGACTCGAAGTGCACCGGTGCTCCTCAGCTCAGAATTTATTATTTTATTTGTTGTGACTTAAATGCTCAATATAAATATTATTCTAATCCCATATTTTTCCACTTTCAAATTTTCCGTTTCCCTGACAAAGGGCCAAATTTCCTGACTTGTCAGGAAAGTTCCTGTCGTCTGGTAGACTTACACCGTGCGAATTGTACGACTTGACGTGCACCGGTGCTCAGCTCATTTACATCTTTTATTTCCTGCCAAGTTTCCTTAAAATCGAAGGTAAAAGGAAAATATTTAGTATGTATGTAATAGATCGCAAATTCTCAACTCTCATCTCTGACTAAATTGATTAAAACATCGTTACGTTTTATGCTGGTTCATTATCCTTGAGCAGTCTGTAATGTAACATTGACAGAGTCACGATTCGAGATTACTTTTCTGAGAAGGAATCAGCTTATTTCGTCAGAGACGGACGAGTAGGTTAGACAACAATGGAAAACCCGCGCCCATGGGAAAATGAAACTCGAGAAAAGTCAGCCGTGACGGATCCGAGCATCATCCGTGCGACAGAACGAATCGACTGTTGCGTTGCGATTCAGATTAATTCTTCGCCATGCATTAGGTAAGCGGTAACCACTGCAGATTACGTCAGATACGATTCGAAAAGCATTATTAAAATTATTTCATGATTATAAGAAAATGATTTTAGCTTAGTTCTTATTTTTGTGGTTAGCAATGTAGACAAGAGAGACGAGCGGAACGTTTTAATTGCTTAGCTTCGATATCATTTCACTAGTTATTTCTTTTTTTTTTCTGCCAGTTTTTCGTTGCGTATGAATGAGGTTGCGTTAATAATGGATACGTGGGTGTAAAATGTTATCGCTGTCACAGTTTTCAAAGCCAGATGTGGTATACGCCATGCGTGCCGCTATCGGTGGGGAGGACGCCGGCGCCGGCACGGAGATAACGCAAATGTGCCTGTAAACGCCAAATTGCCTGCTAATGATCTCGCTCGCTGCGGCAGATACCGCGCACTCACCGCCGTTATGGCCACCAATTGGCATTTAACGACCAATGATTATCTGCCTATTTGGCTAGGGTGATGGATTTATCATTGGAATGTCAATTATAGTCGTAATCTATCGCTAACTGCGATGTTTTAAGAGAGGAAGTAGGACTAAATGCACGTGTAATGTAAGTACGGGTGATGATATGTGAATCTTGAATATATTTGCAAACTGCTAGCATGGGGCCCCACACCATAGCTGCCCCATGGGTTGGCAAGGCGAGTCGGTCGCGTTGGCCGGGTGCCAGCCGCCAGGCGCGGATTCTAACGTGCTATCGGCCCTCGCAGGTGCGGTATGCGTAAACAGGATTGTTAGCATTACACCAATTGATGAAAGCGTTTATGCTCGTGATGTGTTTACACATTTTTGGCTCGACTTACGTGCAAAAGGAGACTGGAAGATGTAGTTATTAATCAGAAAGATAAACATAGAAGCCGTACGTCGACATCCGCCGGCGCCGTTGCAAATTCGCATATTTTACCTCTACGCCTCTCATTTGCGTTACCTAATTGAACGTGATCTAATTTCTTGGAATATTATTAAGGTAACTCAATTAACCCCTGGTGTCACTCTTAAAATAGCATTTGCTGATTTAACTTTTGACCTGGCGCAAATTGAATCTGATTGATGTAGTCACTTCGGAAAATCACGTCACGGTTAGTCGGAAAGTAAATAGGATCGCTAAACGGACCTTACGTACTGCTTAGCGATTAGAAGTGGCCATGTAAAAGGCTCATAATTTCATAATAGGTATAGTGTGGACTAGGGATTCTGACGTATGCTGACATAAACCCACATAACGGAGTAAACCTCGAGATTTGCTCGCGCACGAGTGATTATTATTTCACGTACTTAATCGGTGGTTGTTTTGACCATACGAAATACTTGTTTGTTAAATATTACGTCTGAAGGCCGATCTCTACAATTTAATAGTTAAATAATTAGAGTTATTATTGTGGATTTTACCTCTCCGTGCGATCTAGCATGGAATAAAAACTGGGATGATTAGATGTTTCCTTTGTGAATATTTATGAAGTGCTGGTGAGCTGTAATAACTTAGTTTCAGCTCAAATTAAGTAGGATAATTATATAATACGACTTGATGATAATGTTCTTTTTCAAGAAAATATTATTATCTTTAAATAAACTGAGATTGAGATTTCCCAGGATCGCGCTGGGGTTTGCGCCGCCTACGAGCGAAGGCCTCGTTAGGCTACAGGCTGCGGAATGTATTTTTAAGTGGACGCCAACATGTACTAGCAATTTATCACACCCTACGCGTATTATGCATATTTTATTGTTCAGATAATTTATAAAATAAGATAATATAAACGGTGATTCGAATTGGCCTTATTTGTGGTAGATGGATAACAAAGAAGTTTTTAATTATAGAGTGTTTCCGATATTGTTTTATTGAAGTTAATTTGTTTGTTGCAGGATATGTGAGTGCATGGAACCCCAATGCGGTGGTTTGTGACGGCCGGCTATGTGGCCATCCACTGTCCGCGACTCTCGTCTCAAGGTGCGTGTTACACCTTCATTAATGTCGGGTTAATACCTTACTAATTAAAACATTTGCCCTATCATAAAAATGTCATAACGACTAACTAACTTGAATAATTAAGTGGTCAATCATTTTCTAATGTTAACTAGTATGTATAATATCCTTATAAAAGTATTAGTTGTGTTTGCGAAACGTACCATGTAACATGCTGCATACGACAGGTTTCTTATAGATCGCTAATCCCCATACATTTGTATTTGTAGCCAATATTTACACTTTGGGGACTTCACTACCACTAATATTGTATTACGGGTCAATCGTCTTGTGATCCGCCTCTAGGATTGTTATTTTGCACATTTTACTTCGAACTCGTGGCTGGAATTGTTCTGGTATTCTGATCTGATCGAATTCTGTTAATTTCAGACTAACGTGTTCGCCAAGCATGCGACTGACCAACGGACGACGCAACGCCATCGCCGAAATAGTAACAAAACCAATTTACTTAACCACTTAGTCGTGTTAGTGTGAGTTGGTTACCCGCGCGTCGCGACACATGTGAAGTGCAGTGAGTGACAGTGCAGTGTGTCGGCCCGATGGTGGCGGCGTCATGGCGTTCATGACCAAGAAGAAACGCTACAAGTTCGGGGTGCAGTGCTGCCTCGAGGAGCTCACCGAGGTGCCCTTCGTGTCGGGCCTGCTGTTCGCCAAGGTGCGCCTGCTCCACGGGGGCAATTTCCAGGAACACTCCACCAGGTAAGCTGAAGCCTTCGATTTAATCACAAAACTCAGGTGTCACGGCTTTCTCGCAGATTACGCCGGATCTTAACGGCTGATAAATTAATCCCCCTCGGAGATTTTAATACTCCAATTTTCTCTGCCAATAGCGTGGGACGAGTACCTTAATTAAGCTACGAATTTGCAACTGCTCTTTACGTTCAGACGAAGTGGAGCTATAAATTGTTTCTTTTTTCATTCCGCCTGAGGGTGTACACTTGTATTGTAATTAATACGTTTCCATAGATACACTTCCTATGTTTCCTTGATTTTCAATGCAGATTATGTGAATAAATAATACGATAGAGGATAAACAATGCGCTGTCTGTGTAGACAATGCTTATTTGTGAAGATGACGTATTTAATCATATTGAAGACATTAGGCAAGCTAATGACCGCCGCCGCCGCTAAGAAACCGCGTCTTTATGTAAGCGTCGGCCGAGACAATCGCTCTCAGGCCTCCCGATGATCACCACAAAAACTGATTTGTATCTCGATACCTGCCTGACTCATTAACTCTTTTGGTTGGTGAGCGATTTCATTCCCGTGATTTGGTTTAAATTAAAAGCATTTGTTTATACTGCCAATAATGAGCAGCTAGCCCCGAGCCGTGAAATTAAACCGCCCCGCAACATTAACTTAATACTTACTTAATTACCCATTTTAGCTGAGCTTTGAATTTTGTTCTTGAGGTAATTTATGATTGGGGTAATACAACTTCAAATTCCAGGGAAAATAGTTAGATAGTAGTTAATTTATAAAAAGATGCATGAAATGGTTCTATAAATATAATAGTAGAGGGTGCGTCACCTTTCGCTGGCCGGTACCTACGGTAATGAATGGACATGGTGGCGGTGGCCGTGGGTGGCGCATCATCCAGCCCATTAATCAGGCCACCTTACGTGCGTGCCTCGTCCGCCCCCGTCTTCACGCTTCTGTGCCCACTATACTTGCTCCACGCAGGGTTCGTCTATCCACATTATATCCCAAGAAATTGTGGAAAAATACAGACACCATTTCCGTCGAGTTCATTGTGTTTATTATTATATGCCCGATGAAATGTTGAATATTCATTTACTCGAAATCGAACACAATGAATGAATGTCTTATGCATACTGTCTTTAACATTGGATGAGTAATTCGAAACGTCCGTTCCGAATGCTGCTTGATAGATTTTCTCTGCTGTTCAGAACTTCGGAGCTAGTTGTGGTAGTTCCCTCTAATGAACGTTTAAACTGCTGCGCTGCAGTAAGGTTAGATGATGGGTCTTGTGGAAGTGGGTGCAACAAAAAATAGGTGCCCGGTGGGAAGTCGGCAGTTAGAGGGGAGCGAGGAATGCGGAGGCGTCCGCCGATCAGCGGCTCCGGCCCGTCTCGCGCGCGGTCTCTCGCCGCGTGCACTGGGACCCTTGCCGTACATTTTCGACTTACGGGTTCAACTTTGGCACTTGCTTAGTCATATTAGACATATTAATTTTCATAATATTTGTTCTTTCTTTTCCTAAGTATTTGTTAGATTCGTAAATTTTCCCCTGCATTAGCAATGTATTCGTATAATTTTCCATAATTGCATGATGGTAGATTAGATAGAGACCAATAATTGCCAAGCAGTCTAAAGTACTGGATAGACATAACAGGTTATGAGACATGAATAATTCTGTTTATGAATTCAAAGGAATTATGAATTATAGACACTTTCTTGTCTATATTAAATATACACTGGTTCTGATAACAATGGAAACAACACTCGAAGTTATCCAAACAAAGGGTGCGATTATCACGATTGATGAATTATGTCATAAAAAGCAGACATTGTTCGACGCGCGACCGCGACGTGCGTTGCGATTGACGCCAGCCTGTGATATTTGTCATCCGCTTGTCGATCGTCTCTTTACGAGCGACAATCGTAAAATATGCAGCATTAATTACTCACATAACTCTAATTAAGTGCCGTGCAAATGAGTTACATATTAATCATGAGCTACATCAAATTATACCAATAAAACTGAATACCAAATAAATTGACTGATTGAAACTAACTGTCTTCAGTTTGAGAGTGATGACTTTTCATTTTCTTCTTCATGACGATGTCATTATCATATACCTAATTACGCAATATTCAGATTTGCGGGGCTTACCTACCGCCGGTTTCTGAAACGCCAATCAAAATTAAAATTAGCCAACAGACTGTCACAATTAATTCTCAATTAAAACCACATTGGGTTTCTGAAACGAAAATTATCTAATTGACTGCTAATTATTGGTTTATTATTAGTTTGGCCACCCTGACTGAAGTCAATCGAATTAGTACTCATCATACATAATTATTGTATCCATTATCTCTGGCTGTTTTTTTTTGTTGGTACTTATTGCAGGACAAATCAACTAAATTATTTGATCCCTAGCGCCACCTAACGTGTAAAAGCTCTAGATAAAAATGTTTTTGACACCGTAACGAACCACGGAACGAATTGCGAAAGTAGCAAAAGAAATCGCACGGCGAGTGAAATATTATGAATTATCACTTTTAAAAATCATAATTTAAGGGAACATTTAACTCAATTAACTGGAATAATGTATACTTGGTAAAATTGATTTGATTCTCAGTTAATTGGCCGAATTTCTTTAATTAATTTTTCAAGCGTTGACAGTTTGTAAATCATGTGATTATGCTTTCGGAAACCCAAATCTAGAAATGGTTTGAGATTTGTATGGGCACTGACAGACTGTTAACAGACTGTTGACAGTCTGTCACATTTTTCTTTCAGAAACCCAAACTACAATTAATTGGAGATTAATTGGGAATTAGGTAATTTAATTTTAATTGGCGTTTCGGAAACCGGCGGTTAGTGTTAAGCAACCTGCATAAGTGTTCTGATCCTGAGTAAGTGGATAAGTGTCATTCCCCGACCTTACAACCCTTCTGCACCCATTAGATGGTTGTCACAAAATAAAAAAGCGACGAAAAAAAAATTTATCTCTGGCAAGTCTATCATGATAAGAATATCAGTGCCCTTCTGTTTTATCTCTATTGGATTTCGTTTTATTTCAGAGGTTATATTGACTAGTATCAAAACGTTGAGTCATTTATCATCATCATTTAAACAAGCTAGTAATGAAATATCGCTTAGACTCGAATCTTCATTATCAAAGTGTTTTTTACTTTGACAGTTTGCTTCGTTTAATTAAACTTTCACTAAACACATCAAACCAATTTTTTTTTTTTACATATTTATTGATGCATTCTGCAGCGGGTGCGTCTAATTGAATGTTTCAATGAAACTGTCGTAGTGGTCTGGTCTGTGTCCGCAATGCACCAGCGGGCAAGGCCGACCCCGTGGCTCCCGGCCAACCCCATGGCTCCACCTTGGCACCTTGGTCTCTTGTTTCCGATGCAAAGGCCCACTGCCGCCACTCGACCAACTTTGTGTTTTTCCGCGTTCCAAGGTCGCCGGCTAGCTAACGCAACTGATACGGAAAACGTTTTTGTGTCAGTTTTTTTCCGTTTTTCTTAATTAAAAAACGAATCTTTTTGTGATACAAACAACATAGAACTCCAACCCCCTTATTCCAAAACGTGGACTTAAATAGTCCTGGTTTATAACTGGTACTAAACTGGTGCTGTCACTTTCATATTCCAAATGAAAGACGGAATTAGCATCAGGTTTAAACTAGGTCTTACTTTAGTCCACACGTTTTGGAATAAGGGGGCAAGAGTTTCCAGCCATTATTTGCCTATTTTTTTTTATTTTTTTTTATCCACAACGGGGTAGCACTTAGCCTTCATCACACCTGATGATAAGTGGTGATAAGGCTGAAGGTGGAAGCGCACTACTCCCGGAATCCTCAATCACTGAGGAACTGGCTATCTTATCTTTAACTGCCGGAACACAATAATGATGAAAACATCATTGTTATGGCGTCAGACTTAGATAAGATGGTGGTAGCTAGCCAGGCGGACTAAGAACAAGTCCTACCACCAACCAAACCGAATACAATATGTACCCCCACTGGGAATCGAACCCGGGACCTTTGGGTCTGAAATCCGTGGTATGAACCACTAGACCATAGAGGCGGTTATATTTTACTCGCTGCTTGCTGTTATCACAGTGAAGGTATCAAAAAGAAAGGCCACGGTTAATTACCGAGATAGTGCATTCGGTGAGTGCACCGGTTGACGACAGCTGCGCGACAGAGTAGGTAGATAGCTGCGGCCGGCGGTTACTTACTTTCACCAATGCAGTTTTATCAGCTCTTTTATTTTTCTGCTGATCCTACAATGCCTCGAATGCGCAACTCCTTGTTCAGTACCTGGAGACGTACCATTTCCGAAGCGCTCGAGTTTGAATTCGCATCCGAAATTGTAAAACATGCGAGTTTCACACATGAATTCTGCAACGAGTGGTCAGACCGACTCGTTTCTTATTTCTACTAATAGAATTCATCATCTTTATTAGTCTGTGGCCGCAAAGTGTCGTCACTGACAATCATAATGACAAGTGTTTGCATTTTGCTATATTTTTCAAGTTTCTCTGTGATTTTGAAACTAATTTTTTGCCAACACAGATTTCGAATGCTACAAAATGCATGAAAACGGCTGACATAGAATTCGATTTCGTAGACGACTGGTTGACTGACGTACATACGTTTGGTCGAGCGCTACAGAAATACGTCTCCGGATGTTTTTCGTCAACTTCTAGGCTAGGATAGGTTCTAACTGAGATATCTATGCATACTTTTAGTAAATCGTTTTATTTATTTCTTTTATTTACTTTAATTTTTTTTAATTTTACAAATTATTTTTTTACTTATTATTCGTCGCATTAAGGTTGTACGTTTTTCTCAAAACCTTAATGAAAGATTTTCTGCCAGCAAATTAAAAAAAAAAAGTTTATTTATTAGCTCGATAGATGGCGCTGACCAGACATGTATCTCATCTGATCTGACCTACACTTGTATTTCAAAGTTGTGCAAGAAGGTGCAAGGCCAAAAAAAGTTGACATTGACGGAAGAAAAGAAATGTCAAATAATTCTATTCCTCTTGTTTTGCGTTGCAATACCATACCGACCATACCGCGAGTTGTAGATAAGCCTTTTCAGTCCTGCAAATGTTTTTTTTCCTTCTGCAAGTGTTTTTTTTTTAAATTGACCGTCTTAACGTAGACTCCTTGCCAGCAAATAAGTAATAAGTGCGAGTTGGACTCGCCCATGAAGGGTTCCGTACCCACTTAACGTACCGATTGCCTAGCCAAAATTCTACTATCATTTTTCGTCAGCAAAATGTAACTTAATATACCTACCTACCTAGGTACCTACTTAATAATAATGTCTGGCTAGACGGTAAAAATTACGGTTCTACAATATTCAGAATCAATTTTGATGAACGCCATCTGTTGAGTTTTTTGGAACTAACTTTTTTCTTTTTTAATCATCTGTCAGAAAATCCCTCATTGAGTTCAGTTTAAACATTTCTTTAACTGACAAACAACACCTCACGGTAAATAATTAAAGGTCTTGTTCTTGCGTTTGGTTACAAATTGAATGAGATAGCGTCTGCGTAAACAACTATGATCCGTGCAAATTGCGTAAGTATATTATATTTTTAAATTAATATTTAGCCACATAGTATCTTACAATATTTTAGTCAATTGTATTTATGTATGTATTATCGAAAAATAATATAGTACGAAAAATACTTTATTTTCATCGCTAGCGATTTTCACCGAATTTTGAGTTTTTTTTAATATTAACTGTTTCTTACCAACTCTTGAACGAAATTCGCAGCCTTAAGCTAACGTCAACTGAAATAAAAGCAATAAAATAAATGTGTAGGTACAAATTTTTCCTGATTTTCCCAAAAGTAGCTTACTATGTTTTTGCAATTTAAAAATAAAATACTATATTAAAAAAGGTGGCAACCCTAGTCTCTCCACTGCGGTGCAGCAGTAGCCGTCTGTCTGTGTGTAGAACTGCAGATTGATTTCTCGCGACTTTCCCGACCTATGATCAGATCGCGCACAGCGGTGCGTGGCCAGTAGGGCTAACATGACAGCAACGAGATAGCACGAGATAGTTTGTCGCATTACTTTCGACCAATCAGATCGCTCGTAGATAGCGCGCGTGACTGCTGATTGATTGGAAGGCGCGCGACAAACTATCTCATGCTATCTCGTCGCCATCATGTTAGCCCTACAGGCCACTGCCCCCTCCCGGCTCCAGTTTCTAATTAATGTTTGTTTGTTGGGTCCATTTGTTAATTAGCCCTTTACTAACTTCTGCGTTACTCCATTTAATTAACGTATCGAATTTGCTTACAGCTACGGTGTGTAAACATGGTTGACGTTTTCAATTTGTGGTAAGAGATTTTAAAGTAATGCGAGTTGCGGGATAAGTAATACACGTATATTGGACGCAAATAACAAATCTGGAAGTGTTCAGTACTAATCGTTTTTGCAGCTACTCTTTAATCTGTGGCAAGTGTTGTTGCGTGAGAACTTGTGCGAATGGCTTTCACAGCGCCGAGTCAGAACGATTAATTGTTATATAAATTACCTACAATACGGTTAAACACTTATACAGTATGTATGACTTCATGAAAGCTTAAACAATACGATAATTGATTGCGAAATTGTCAGAATAATTGTTATTGACTTATCTTGATCTATTAAAGTACAATAACAATTGATGAACGGTCTGTAGAATGCTCTCCATCCACTCGACACTGTGTACCGGCGCACTCAATCGACGTCTTTAATGAACGAATTAATTAAGCATTGAGTAAGAGCCGACGACGCGCACCGCGCACCGCCTCGCGTGGAAAGTGAAATTGCTCCAACCGTGTGGTTGTGGTCGTCAGCTCTTTATTAGCCTTTATTCTGGTTATGACGGCGATTCACAAACACCGCCACAACTAAGCAGCCTGTTAGAGCTAAAAGTTCGCTTTTCAGCCTAACTAATGTTCTGTTGCGCAACACGTTACGTGAAAACAAAACATTCGAACATTTCGAACTTCCTCAAAGTCGAACATTCACCACGGTGGTTATTGACGTGGCGAAAAATTTCCTTGTTTATTTGTATGCAACTTGATGGATGCGTTCGGTATCCCGAGATGGTAATGCTATGTAAACACGAATGCTATTCTAGCTGGTCGGTACGTATAAATATACCCATTGCATTTATAAGTTCGGGCCGAATGTGCGTTTCCTACTTCCTCATGTGAGAACTGAGATTTGTTAAGAATCCGGTCTGTTCAAGTCATCCTTAGTCGATAATTACAGCCATTCAGTTGGTAGCGCAATTCAATTAAGAAAACAAAAGGAACTGCACATAATACAATGCTGAAAAACAAACTGACCGCGGAAGTGTTGTTTGTTAACAGTTTGCTTAGGATATCTTTTTGCTTACGCTTTGTTCCTGTCGGCAATTAATTTCTAATCACGTTACGTTTTGATGCTGCTTAGCTTTGGAAGATACCACTCTCAATAGTCTCATTCATTTTCTTATGCATAAAGTGCAATGCCATGCTTAGCACTTTTAAAGTTTGTGTAGACTGTAGGTACACTTCGTTTAGTTAAGTTTATTTCTAGTTGTCGTTAGTGAGAATGGTGATGCGAATTAGAACAGCACCGGTCAGACGGCATTCCCCACGCCCCGTCCGTCGCTTGCCAGCTAGCTAGCTCTGTCACTTAAGTTAACAATTACGCATTTACATGCTTTCTTCATTCTATCTCGATTAAGTTTTTACATCCAAGTACCTATCATAAAACTACTTAAATAATTTCTTCTTTACTTATGTAATTTTATGTGACCACTTCACGTCATTTTTGCTGAGATCAGCATTCTATCCTTATTATTACGTTTCAACGACATTACCAAAGTGAAAGCAAACAATTTTTGTAATTGTGAACGAAACGTTAACTATTATTTTGTTCACATTTTAAATTAATGCAGTAATTATTTAAATATTACAATTTAGCATATAAATTGTATTCATAGTTTTTTTTCATTTAGTACTGAAACTATGACGACCAAATAACGACAAAATAGTAAAAATTTTGTAAGAGTGTATGTGAACGAGTCAAGTCACCGGTGGTAGCTAGTGCAGCAATGATCGCCCGGCGACAGAGCTAATTGTGCCGATAAGAAACCTGCCCATTCTTCGCAGATAAGTGATTGTAATGACGTGAGCGTTCGCGTCATGAAGCAATTTCACAATTTTTGTAATTGTTTTACCAATCAATTGGATATTAAGGCGATACTCGGAAAAATTATGCTGAAGCGAGATAGCAATAGCAATTTCCAATAGTGTAAGTAACCCCATTTAAGAATAATCTTGAATTTTCGTATTTTTAGAGGTCTTTTCAAAAAGAAAAAGTGTCGAGGCAAAATCAAAAAATCGTGTTTTTGAAACTATACGATTCTAGATAAAGGTATGAAGAAATAGATATCTTATTACCAGATTTGTAACAACTGTAACCGTCCTATAGTTTTAGATGAAAAAGTCTATACTTTTTCCGAGTAGCGCCTTAAACACGAACACGAGACGGTTTGTTTTAAAATTTTATTTGACAAAACGTATTTCAAGAGAATGTAAATAAACACAGCGTCGGGTGGTTATTGAAATTCAATAACGATGAGTGATAAGCTTGATCCTCAGTTGTTTAGGGTCAGCCGGCTCCCCGCGGGCTACCCCAACCTGTCTGACCTCTTATCAGCGAACATTCCTCGACTCGCCTAAACATAACATACGTTACGTACGCAACAAGGCGAATGCCATTCCCATTTCAGCTAGGAAAAATGTCGCAAGGTTTCCGCAGCTATTCGTTTAATCTACTACCGCGCTTTCTTGTGAAAGTCTTAATAATAAGTGGATAAACAGTAGATTATTATTTATTTACATTGTGTGTGACCTGTCATAAGAGCGGATATTTACCGAATAGGCGGCGTGCCATAAACATCAGAGGTGAGTGAGGCATGTGGACTGCGCCTGCGCATCGCACGTCGGTCGTCACGTCATTTCGCGTCGCCATTTAAAACAAAATTCTTTGCACTGCTCTGTGTAGACTCTGTATTGCAGATGTTGGCATTTATAACAAAGTAAGAGCATCTTAAGATGTTTGTTTAACAAATTACAAGCAAGTATCGTAGGTACGCTATACGCGTTGAATTATTGCAATTTGGAAACATTCGCGAAATAAGATGGCCCCCGCTGACGTACGTACGTACTGCAGCGATATTTAATGTTCGAACATGTTTGTTTACGGCCGGGCGTCTGGAATGTTGGTAGGTTATATAATGTTTAGCGGATAGAAATACCCGGACTCCGTTTAGGTATTCTGTCTGTGGTTTAGGCAAGCAAAGGTAGGTACAACGTTCTCCTTGCTCCCAGAAGTTAAGATGTCATTGTTTTCTTGCTGTTGCCAGAGATAGCGCTCTTATCGTGGGTTTCGCAGAGTTTACACATTTATTTCATTGTCTTGGAAATATGCAAAGGGTTTACTTGTTCCATTATCAATTTAACTTGTATTCCATCGCAACAATTTCGTCACCCCTCATACAAGATTTCTTTGCGAGGCGTACTATAGTGTAAAAATCATAAGAATTCGCTGTCGAAATAATTTCCTTTGAGTTAAATAATACTTTCAATTGCGGCTTACGCAAAATAACTCTTTTATATATTACAAGGTATTTAATATCTACGATATTATAGTGAATCAAAATATACTGAAAAGGTTTTATGAAAGAAACGGGCTCTTTGTAATGTGGACGACAATGACAGCCGTCGCGTCGCTTATTGGCGGCGATTGGCGCATATTGATGGAGTCGCTTTAATATCGCAATATTAAAGTTCTTTGTAAAGATATTGTAGAAGACTATTATTACCACCTAGCCTTGACTTGAATTTTTAGATCTAAGTACTTATATTTTTTCGTTTCACTACGGCAGTTCGACTATCAAATATTAACCAAAACAGTAAATTTAAAGTTAATTGGCAGAATTTATAGCTCAAATTACAACTTGATAAGTTTTTAACACGCAACGCGTCATTAAATGTGTACATACACACCTAATTATTATTTACTCAGACGTAACATTGAAGCTAGCATCAAGTTCAGTAGTTGCCACTCACTATACAACATAGTATTTTATACACAACGGGGTTGCACTTAGCGCCGCTATCGTGTTGATAAGGCTGAAGGTGAAGCGCACTTCTCCCGGAATCCTCAATCATTAAGGATCTGGCTATCTTATCTCTATCTGCCGGAACACAATAATGCTGAAAACATCATTGTTATGGCGTCAGACTACAGAGTAACTTTATCATAATAAATCAATATCAAGTTAATACGTTGACGAAATGTCAGTGTCACACACGAGGATAATTTTTTACTTGGTTGTTACAAATATCGTGAACGTTGCAATGCCGCCGACCTCGTTTACGTGGAGCAATGCGTTAAGTGTATTATATTATAGCTCATTCCGATAACACTTACAGTTTCATTATGATTGGTCATTTAATGCTCTAAAATCACTTGCCACAGTTATGTTACTTACATACAGTACCACAATCTTTTCTGTTCCGGTGGCCAAAATGTGAAACTAACGTGTTTTTTATTATCATTTTGCTTATACCTATAAGTACCTTTTTCCTATACTTACAAAATTGCATTGTGAATGCATAAAAATAATTTAAAATCTCAATATGGCTGTTTCATCTTAATCGATTGTTAAACATTTGTAAAAATGTTTCTTTCGGATGCGAGGGTTTCCTCACATTGATGAAGCAACGCTGGCCTACAGCGTAACAAGTGGTAGCTTAGTTGGTCAGAGCATCGGGCCGGATTCCCGGAGGCGCGGGTTCGAATCCCGCTGAAAGCTACTTATAGGGCTCGTGGTTTTTTACTATCACATTTTTCCTATACTTACAAAATTGCATTGTGAATGCATAAAAATAATTTAAAATATCATTTTGCTGTCAAGTTGATGCCCAACCATAATGCTGCTGGCGGCTGAAGGTCTTAGAAGTCAGGGCCGGGTAAATTGCAAAAAAAAAAGAAAAACTTACATAGCGCCGCTGTCACCGGAATAGAAAAGTTTGTGGCACTGTACAATCGTTGACAGTGGCATGGCATGGCTCCAGTGTTGCTATACCTAAGAGTTCCATCCCTAGCTGGGTCCATGATGATAAGTTAAAAAGGTAGTTTTATAATCCTACTAATATTTAAAAAAGTTAAAGTTTAAATGGTTGGATGTTTGTTGTTCAAACGGTCAGCCGTTTGAACAACAAACATCCATCTGAACGGATTTGGCTGAAATTTGGAACACAGATACTTTGAAGTCTGGAGAGGAGCATAGGCTAATTTTTATCCCGGAAAAATATCACATTCCCGCGGGATAACGTCGTAACGCCGCAGGCGGAAAGCTAGGTCTTAATATATTGTTGTTAGTTGGGTTGTTGGTTTCTTTATCTCTGATAGCAGATCCTCGCGGTTTTACCCGCGCTACGGGTAAAATATAACCTATGCCACTCGGGAAGAATGTAGCTTTCTAACGGTCAAAGAATTTTCTAAATCGGTCCAGTAGTTTCCGAGCCTTTTCGATGCAAACAAACAATCAAATTTTTTCTCTTTATAATTATAGAAGGTTTCTAAAACAAGAATGCCAAAGCAACTTAAAGATTTATGTGACGTATGTGATGTTCACTGGCAGTGCAGTGACAGAGGCATTGGGTTCCTCTATATCTATTTATAATTAAGCGATAGCACTTCAGCCATAGTGCTTCTAATCAGCGTCCCACTTAACTGAGGTTTCAAAATGTCTGCGCGTATAAATTCATTAAAGCAGGTGGATTACTGGACTACTTACATCAGTGGAATCAATCGTGACGAGTGCGTGTGATACGGTCCGTTCAAGTGCACGTAACATTGCCCACTATCTTATCTTATCTTATCAGGCCCTCATTTTATCTCCTCACTAAACACAACAAACAGTTATGTCTTAAACAATTTGTTTCAACAAAAGTGGCGCTCAAATTAAGTATATGACTCGTGGACTAGACGACATACAACCGTGACTCATTCATAAACTTTAAATCCTTAAAACAGGTAGGTATATTATATTGTTTAAAAACTATATAGCTGACATTCGTTCTATATTTAAAGCAAAATCGAATAATATATTCTGTTCTGATGAAAGGAAACTTTAATTTGGTAGAAGCTAAAATGAGACAAGCACGCTTCTTCTATAATTAGAATCTTATTAAAACAGGATTTCATCCGTCCGCGAGTTTCGGCGGCCTCGCGCCAGCTTCAAGAGCGCAGTAGTAGCTGAGATATACTTCCTCTATTTTTTGTTGTCACTCGGTCCTACGACGGCTGTTGCTTGTAACGCCTGCCAGGGCAATGCCAATGTAAATATTTGCGTTAAAAAAATACAGAAGGCAAATGCCAAATGGCCCACCATTTACTGTGACTTCCTTGATCATCATGATCGCGGGTTTTTAGTAATGAGCAATCGTAATTACAAATGGTTAGAGAAAAGGAAGAATGCTTCTTTATCAGCAATTCACTTCTCGTGACCTTGGCGAGCGTACGAGCAAACGGGACCAAACAACAATAATTCCACCTGATTTCGAACGATGCGTTGCGTCTGCCTGCAGTGTACCTACTTCCTTTATTTTTTGTTGTCACTCGGTCCTACGACGGCTGTTGCTTGTAACGCCTGCCAGGACAATTCCAATGTAAATATTTGCGTTAAAAAAATACAGAAGGCAAATGCCAAATGGCCCACCGTTTACTGTAACTTCCTTGATCATCATGATCGCGGATTTTCTGAGCAATTGTAATTACAAATGGTTTGAGAAAAGGAAGAACGCTTATTTATCAGCAATTCACTTGTCGTGACCTTGGCGAGCGTACGAGTACGACCGAACGTGACCAAACACCAATAATTCCACCTGATTTGGGGCGATGCGTTGCGTGCGCCTGCAGTGTCAACAGCGCGGGCGCACCCGCGGCACCGCACCGACCGGTCGGGCAGGTTGCTGGACGTTTTTCCCTCGGACCGGTCTTGAACAATGTTAAAAGATCGAGTATTACCGCAATACTTTTTGATGTGTCTTTCCTTACAATGATTCGAAAGTCACCGCGTTATTAAATTTTTATACAACTTACATCATTCCCCGTGTAGTACGAATAGTGCCCTCTTTTCTGAAATTCAATTTTTCATTAGTAAAAATTTCGAGAATCTACAATAATTACATGTAAAAGAAACTAGTTTCTTGTATTTCCCAATGTGTTAATCCTTGTGTTGGAACATCGGCAATGGCTGTAAACTTCTGACACGTGCTTTCCTTCCTTACAGTACTAATTCACAACAACTGATTTTGTAATACAACCACATACTATGATTGCTCATTAGCCCATTTTGAAATAAAGTACTTCCCTACTTTGTATTTCTTAGCAGTCGAGTTTTGAATTGTTAGGAAATTTTTTAATGTCTCTGTACTGTGATCAATCGCTCTTATTGTGGCAACTTGGCAAGAGGAAAACTGCAAAATGCGACATCTTGAAGCGACATCATACGTTGTTTTATTTCACTGCTTTTGCAATAATTGGTTAAAGGCTTATAAACTTAACAAATCATGTGAGTCAAAGGGTATATAAATAAATACTCTATCAACGGCCACATATTATATTCCTACAGATATTATCTTCTACAGATTTACAAGATCTTCATTCTCCGCTTGATAGTCGTTCGGCATAAACTGTATACAAGCAAACAACCAGCTGGTAAATAGTAATTAATGCGCGCTCACACATGACATGATCCTGCCATGTCTCCATGTAATAACCGCGGGCGGTCTGGGTGGCACGTCTGAGCCTCGCTACTTTCAATACTCGGTTCATCGGATTATATATCCTCGTCTATTAAATACAAAGTACAATACAATGCCATGTTTGTGTATACGTTGTACTTGAACCGGGCGTTGTGTGACTTTGTCTGTGAATCAGTAACCAGATAGAAAATCTTGTCAATTCAAACGAGTCATCAACGTAATTAATTGAGTTCACTACAACGTGTAATTTGCGGGAGTACGGTGCTGTTCAGACGTTTTTGGTTGAGGTGGAATTGCTTACATCTCTATTACTCCTTTATACCCCAGTTCGTCGTTGTGAAAAATTATTTAATAAGACCTTTATGTTACTATATAGCAACTTAATGCCTTATTAATTGAGATTTGTTACCTGTTTGTACTGTAATGTAAAGGAGATCAGTCAAATTGGACCAAAAAAGTAAAAGTGTCGGCCAACGAAAATAAATTGCACATCACTATTGTAAACAGTGTAACGATCATTTTTTGTTATGACGTCAATAGTGTACGATTAGCGGCCAAGCAATTATTCAAGTTTGAAAATGACATATTTTCTTCATTTTCAAAATTGAATACAGCTTGGTCAAAGTGCGGCCAATAAAAATAAATTGCACATTACTATTGTAAATAGTGTAACAATCACTTTTTGTTATGATGTCAACAGTGTACGATTAGTGGCCAAGCAGTTATTCAAGTTTGAAAAGGTCATTTTTTTCTCTTCAGTTTCAAACTTGAATACAGCTTGGCCAAAGTGCGGCCAACAAAGATGTCATAATCAAAAATGATCGTTACACTATTTACAATAGTAATGTGCAATTTATTTTTGTTGGCCGCACTTTGGCCAAGCTGTATTCAAGTTTGAAAATGAAGAAAAAATGTCATTTTGAAACTTGAATAACTGCTTGGCCACTAATCGTACACTGTTGACGTCATAACAAAAAACGGTCGTTACACTGTTTATAATAGTAATGTGCAATTTATTTTAGTTGGCCGCACTTTGGCCAAGCTGTATAGAAGTTTGAAAAAAAAAAAAAAAAAAAAGACCTTTTCAAACTTGAATAACTGCTTGGCCACTAATCGTACACTGTTGACGTCATAACAAAAAACGTTCGTTACACTGTTTACAATAGTAATGTGCAATTTATTTTCGTTGGCCGCACTTTGGCCAAGCTGTATTCAAGTTTGAAAATGAAGAAAAAATGACATTTTTAAACTTGACTAACTGCTTGGCCACTAGTCGTACGCTGTTGACGTCATAACAAATAATGATCGTTACAGTGTTAACAATAGTAATGTGTAATTTATTTTTGTTGGCCGACCATTTTACTTTTTTGGTCCAAACATGTATGAAGCTTGACTGATCTCCTTTAAGTTACAAAAGCAGAAAAATAAGTTCTATAAGTATTGGTTAGATAAAGTTTCGAATTTCGATCAGTCTTGTCAAACTAAGCTAGCTTGTTCTGCCATTATTCTAGCTCATTTGTTGGTCTTTCTTTATTTCATTCATAATTTATTCTCCAATTATTTAGGCTTTCAGATCAAACAAGGTCAGGTCACGCTGAAAACGTGTGCCTATAGTTCACTGCTCGTACCTAGGGGCCGTGGCCCGGACGAGGTTAAAGAACTGTATACGCACACTCGGCGCTTTTCCGGTGCCTAGTGTCATCAAACAAACTGTGCTAGATCCGACGGTACGAGTGTTACTTACTCTACTATATTAATCTTTGACAATTTATTATCTGTACATGCTGTTCGTAACAGGCGAACGAATCAGCAATGTCGTTTGTTTAAGAATAAGAATAAGAATATCTTTATTTGCTAAAACATGGTATACATAGTTATTTCATTAAATTCAAGTCTCACATGTTTTGCTAATTTTTATAGCATGCAAATCTTGTAGAGCTTATAATACTTATATAAAAAAATTTAATGTAACACAATCATTTATACTTAGTCAATATCCAATAATTCTTTAATGTCATAAAATGCCTTTTCACTGAGCCATCTATACAATTTCTTGGTGAATGAATAACCATTTAGTTTTTTTATATCAGTTGGAATATTGTTAAAAATCTTGATACACATAATCAAACAGCTTTTTTAGTATAAGGCTGATTTTGGGATTTCATACATCACAAGTCTATCAGGGTCCCTTTTTAGTCTACTAATTGTATCACTAGCCTTAGTAAACAAACTTTTGTGTTTATTTACAAATTTGCAAATCTCATAAATGTACAGAGATGGCATCGTTAACAAGCCAAGGCCTACAAATAGCGGTTTACAAGATTCATCCGGTAAAAATCCATCCTTCACAAAAGCGAGGATGACACCACATTTATATTGTAATCGATTACTAACAATAATTAACCGACGATGATGTCATTAGTCATTAACTAGCGAGCTAATAAAACAGTCCAATTAAATCTTTAATTACAGAACAAGAGCTGCGGAACGAAGTGGAATTGTGAAAATCTGAGCAAGGTTGACGAAAACGAAAGGAAATTACGGAATCCCACCGACTTTGATAATTAATACGACGAATCTGAAACGTTCCTCTTAAGAGACACTGATTGAAAGAAACAAGAAACAGGAGTCTCGCGGTAAATCTTAAATGTGTCACATTAAAAGTGAGCGGTGTCTTCCGGGGCGAGTCGGCTGCGGCCAATGGGCTTTTTCCATCTGAAATGTATCGTGAGGTTGTGAAGCAACCGCGTCCCATGGCCGATGGCCGCTGGCCGCCCCACTCCATAGATCAAAAGGTACTAACGAGCCTCTTGTATCGCCTCTTGCGCACTCTCGGTAAACATCCGTCCTACAAAACGCCGTTTATTTATAAGCTCCTTTTCAAATAACGCCTCTAAATAAACTATTGTCTTTCACAGAACGCGCCTCTTTGATCGTACGCAGTTATGCATTTGTTGCAACATGGAAATGTTATTTATTTCCTAACCGTATTTAGTTATTTCACAATGTCTTACAATAATTGAGAAATTTCATATTGATCAAAAAGTAGAACGTTCTTTAATCGACAAAGCCATCTTGAGTCCGCGTCGTCGGGCTCCATACAACTTTTAATTATGGCAATCACTATCACTACATAGTATAAAACAAAGTCGCTTTCTCTGTCCCTATCTCCCTTTGTATGCTTAAATCTTTGAAACTACGCAACGGATTTTGATGCGTTTTTTTTAATAGATAGAGTGATTCAAGAGGAAGGTTTATATGTACTTTTTATCCCGATATTCCCACGGGAACGGGAACCACGCGGGTGAAACCGCGGGCGGCCGCTAGTTAAAAATAATCTAAATCTATTTTGAATCTATTTATATAGATTTAGGTACTATGTAGATTAATATAAAGATTCAACGTTAATTCGTGAAGATGGTTTTATTCAAAATGTGTTCATTATTTTAGTACGTGCGTCCGAAGATTCAGCCGCGAGTACGTGCCTGCTCTGCTCAGGAATGTCTCTTTGAAAATGGGATGAAAAGCGCTGAAATTGTTTTTAGTCTAGGAATCCTTTGTAGTCTAAAACTAGCTGTGATGAATATTACAGATTGCTTACGTTGTCTTTGTGATTTTTAACACCACCCATACTTTATCTATCGGTAGTGATTGTTCGTCGGCCTCAATAGTTTTTAAATATTAGGCATAAGGAAATCGTTCAATGACTTTAGAATAGTTTTACTTTTGGCGGTCGCCGGTTCCTTGTCCAGAGAATAGGGTATTTAACTGTTGTTGAAATGTAGATATTTAATGATGACGTTAAAAAATATTGCAATTAAGAATACCAAATGTGAAAAAATAATTTGAATCTGTTTTATAATAAAAGAATTATAGTCTGTTTGATTTTGACTAAAGCTGTCTCTTTCTAAAACGAAATCTTCTATGGCGTGACTATGACGCTACTAACCCACCGACGGACGTCACTAAGATAGCGTCCTGTCCTTGTCTAATTATAAAGTTTGTAGTCCTATATCTTTGAAAATATTCAAGATAATTCAAAATGAAAACTTGTTTTGTGTAGCTAATATTTCGAAAAACATTTTAAAGAAATAAAAAAAAAACAGTAAAATACCGTATTGTCAATCAGTGCGCATTGCGGTCATAAAATTCTGAATATGGTTGCGTTGTATGTGTGACACAGTCGGGTAACCATTACCGTGGCGGCACATGTAACATAACATGTGTTCATGTCAGCAGGGTCGCACTCGCAGGGTCTCGGGGGGTCTGTTACGAATAGGGTTACCATATCTCAGGATTTGGCCTGAGATCTCAGGATTTTTGGACTCATCTCAGGATTGCGGCCGGATTTTGCAAAACTCATGAAATCTCAGGATTTTTAGAATTTCCAATAAAATACAAAAGAAATAGTAAAATAAATGCTAAGATTAAAAGATCTTTATAGATCTTTTAGAACAAACTTACTTCCTTTGGTAATAATTAATTAATAAGTACTAATTTATCTTAGTAGATAATTAAAAAGTAATGTACGGACATAACTTTTTAAGTAAGGTTTTTACTTTAATTATTGATTTATTGCACCCCCCCCCCCCCCCGCGCTCTTAAACTCAGGCTTTTTCAATGGAAATCAGGCCTATTCTCAGGACTTTTGTTTTTTTCATCTGGTAACCCTAGTTACGAAGGCACGTGCGCGATACGTGCGACGCATGCGCCTGCGCACGCATGCTGACCACTTCAACTATGAATGAAACTATTCTCAAATTATTATGTCTAGATAGAGTAGCAGGAGTTGGCTCTTTGCCTGGCCGTGAGCCTTTTTCCAGCGATTTTTGATAAGAAATGCAGGGTATTCATTCATACTAACGTACTTAAGTCGCCGGCGGAACGTGGCACGCTATGAATGAGCCCGGAAGCGGCCCAGGACGCAGGACTCCCGCGGCAACTATAATAAGTAACAACTACCGTTATGTGGGCGCCACTTGAATGCATTTCTGTTGGTTTGTAAGGATGGGCCATTATAATATCGTATTAGAGAGGAAGTTGTCAAATCAAGTTGCAAATTCTACACAATGAGGATTTATGTTTTAATAAGAGTTTTAACCGTCTCTGTGGTCACACACCACCGGTATCAGACCCAGAGGTCCCGGGTTCGATTCCCAGTTAGGGTACATATTGTTTTCGGTTCAGTTGGTGGTAGGGCTTTTTCAAATTCCGCCTGGCTACTACCACCATCTTATCTAAGTCAAATACAAATACAAATACAAGTCTGACGCCATAACAACGATATTTTCAGCATTGTTGTGTTCCGGCAGTTAGAGACAAGATAGCCAGTTCCTCAGTAATTGAGGATTCCGGAAGTTGTGCGCTTCCACTTTCAGTTCAGCCCTATCATCACTTAATATCAGGTGTGATGAAGGCTTAATATATGTATGCTATCTCGTTGTACATAGATAAAAAAAAAGATTATTTTAATTGATTTAATTAAAAAGATAACTTAGATTAGAATGCTGTTTGATAAGATTTAAACCAGTTCAGTGTTTTTTTTCATCCATCAATCGCACAGTTTTCACACGTCTGGAAATTCGGATATCCTTAAAATAGAGTTTATCCTATCTTAAAAGTTTGCAAATGTTTTGGATGTTTACGTACGAAGGTATCCAACTTTCTTGTTTATCTAAACTTTTATGCGGGGGATTACTCGCAAAGAGAAAACAAGGCGAACTCTTGGCTTGTTGCTCAGACAGAGTTCACCATCTAATTCGTACAGGTCAATGTTGGCGAATTAACAAAGACAAAGCAGTCTTCTCGCCTCAGACGTAATTGAACACTTTAATACCGTGTCACATCAGTCACGACGATATTAGGCTTGCAACTTACAAGTGCAATCATAACTGACAAAGTACGCAGTGAACCAAGACTTACAGGATATACTGTGTATCTGTATCTTCGTGCTACACGAAAGGGTAGCGTTAGTACCCGTTTTATTTCCGTGGTCCATAAATATAAGCGGATTAAAAGGCACATATCGTCGTAAAATTTGGTGATAATTAACTACGTCAGCCGCTTTCATCCCTGAGGCATTACTGTAAAGGTCACATGAATAACTTGTTCAGCAGTGGCTAGTCAGCGTTTCGCATAAACATTTACTGCCTTATTAATAAAAATACTAAATTCAATTGCCGTCCAGCCGACGCTATCCTTCATGTTATACAAGAACATACAAGCAACAGCCACCAGAGACTCTACGTAATGTTGATTAGGTAGGTGCAGCGCAGACGGCACACTTTTTGTGTGATCGAGTCTGCGGAGCACAAAAAGTCTGCATGGCGCGCAAAAAGTCGGTCGCGGATTTTTCACAGACTCAACGCACACGACGCACATCTTCGATCATTCTGTCGGCTGAACAGTAGGGACGTAGACGCTATGGAAATACGCTATGGACAGACTAAAGTGTGCGCCGTCTGCGTTAGCGCGCGTTGAAACAACGTTCTATTTTTTTCGCACACTTTTGTGCGGCGCAGTCTGCCCGAATTACACGGATTTTTTGTGCGTCGGACTTTTTGCGTGTCGCGTGCGTTACTGCATATAATTGCATTGGTTCTATTTTGACAGACTAAAAAGTGCGTCACGGATAGTCTGTCGTCTGCGCTGCGCCTAATTCGGGCAGACCGCGCCGCGCGCGCCGCGCCGCACAATTGAGTCTGTGAAAAATCCGCAACCGACTTTATGCGCGCCATGCAGACTTTTTGTGCTCCGCAGACTCGATCACACAAAAAGTGTGCCGTCTGCGCTGCACCTAATCAACATTACGTAGAGTCTCTGGTGGCTGTTGCTTGTATGTTCTCGTATAACACGAAGGATAGCGTCGGCTGGACGGCAATTGAGCCACATCGCAGCGCTCTTAATTAAACGTATTCGACGCCGGATATTAATCTGTAATTGGCTCGACAACATTTAGATATGATGGACTTAATTCATTGATTGGGTAAGTTGGATAAGTTGACTTGGCCATCTTAACTACCCATGTTAGGTCTCGCGGAGATTTGATTTCTGATAAAGATTATTTGCATGGATTTCCAAAAGAAACTGTTTCTTCTGTGCAGGCCATAAAAGTTAAAGATAATAATAATTGGCAATACTTACTTAATAATAATAATCTGTTGATGTATGGCATTGTGATACATGATTTGAATGCGTCAATTTGAAGATTGCGCTGGCCAAACCCTTTCACCGGCGCGCGCGCAGCTCGTCGCAGCAGACTGCAGACGGACGGCCTTGCGCGACCTTGCCGCGACCCGCAGCCCGTGCGCTTGCGCACTCTTAATTTGCTCACTTGATATTTATAAAGTTATTTGTCACCTAATTACCATCTGTAATGTTATGCGGATGCTTTGGTTTCTTGATTATTACCAGTCCTATTTGTTAAATGTTACTCGAACCTTCTTGAAAAAATGCAAAACAATAAATTAACACCCACGATTATTAAAATAAACTCGCACAAAAAGCTCGAAATATGTTTAATTTTTTTGACTTTTGCCTATTTATAGAGGCAAACAGGCATGTTAGTCATGTTACCCAAAACTTCTTGAAAAAATGCAAAACAATTGATAAATTAACTCCCACCACCACGCATATACAAAAAAACTCGCACAAAAAGTTCGAGATATATTCAAAGATTATTCCTTTTGCCTATTTATAGAGGCAAACAGGCGTGGTGCAAGCAGACTGCAGAGTCATCTTTACTCACAATTATCCTCGTCTAATTGTTTGGAGGCGGCCTCCCACTTGCAGCGATGATGTGATACGAAAACCAAATATTACCAGTTTGTTTACGTCTGATCGCTAACATAGTTAACGGCACGAAGTCCCTATCGATGCGAAACCCTTCAAATCCTTACTTATTGGTTAACTTACGTGTTGCCGAAACTCAAAGATTGTAGGTACCTGTTGTTTACTAGCAATGGATTGATTGAATTTGTTCGTAAAAATGTCTTTATGACGGCGGCGGCGGAGGGACGAATATCATAGCGCTAAATCTTGCAATTTTTTCCTAACAGAATGAAATAGTTGAGTCTGAAACTCTGGAACCAATACGTAGGTTTCGTAGGTATATCAGTTTGATAGATAGTATTTCTGTCGTTGATGTTCGGCTCATGATCGTCTGCCTCGTAGGTACAACCTACCGTCCGGATCCTGGTGGAGTTGAATGTGTTTAATTGTATGGATATCTGAGGATCATTCCGAAACTTTCCCACGATAATAAAACGACGTCAGTTCTTTTCCTTAGTTGAAGGAAACGCCCAAAATAAATTCGATCTACTAATAATATAGTCCAATATGGCTGTCGCTTTACTTGTTTTAAGTAGATTTCCAGAATTAAAATACGAGCGAGAAAATTATACTTCTCAACTAGAACACAAATTAATGTTTAAATGTTCCTAAAAGCAGCTTTGCGAGTTTGTTTGACAAACAGTGATTACGCTTCGTCGTTGTCGCCCGATCTTGAGCGTATTTTTCCCTGAATTAATTAGAAGTTTTGTTCTCGAAAACGTCCATTTGTCGGCACTCGCTCGGAGACACTATCGATTTTTTCTTAAACAATATCATGGGACTTTGTTTAAAACTACATTCATCTCATTTCATGTACTTACTTTGTTTAACGCAATTAAAATACATTAGCATTTGAAAATGGTATTTTACCCTGATAGCTACGTGATCGTTGCGCGATGATCGACGCTACGACGATACGATAAAAGATTTTACCCATGGGCTTTGATTTTACAGTATGATTTTCCTTCCCGCATACGCAGCGGCATGGCATTGAGTGAAACAATCGGATCTTGAGTCTTGACTTGAGCTCGACCTGTAATCCTAATCACCTCGCGTTGCAGACTGTCAGCTGGTGCGGCCGTCCTCCAGTCCAGTAGCATCGCAGCTAGGGTTACCAGATGAAACAAACAAAAGTCCGGACAAAAGGCCTGATTTACATTGAAAAGTCCTGAGATTTATTTGCAAATTGAGAATTTTCTCTGAAACGTACTGAACAATTTCAAAAATTCATTTCATTCAGCCCCGCCCCTTTCACTCGATTCTGTCCCAACTAGAGAGTAAGAGGGACGGGTATACCGAAGTTTCGGGTTTTGCGTTTCAGAGTAGGCCCTCAGCGCCGTAATCGTTACAATATGATATGGCTTTTATTTCCCTTTCACTTTCCACGCTCACTGAAACAATACTGTCGTTTTCTTTACCCACTGTCGAACGCTTACAATTAATACGTTCATTATCCAATAGTTGATAAGATAATAGATATGATATCACCCCATGTTATGTTATGAAGCTGGTGCGTTTCACCGTAATAATAGGTAACCTTCTTCAGCACCATAGCAAATACTTAATTTGCTACTAAATCTCAAGGCAAGGATATAATACATAATGCAAAGAGTTCGTACACGTTTTAATTTCCTTTATATAAATTTGTACAAGTCGAAAATCGTTTTCGGAAACAATAAATTGCCTCGGAAACGGCGAGGTTCTAATGCGTAGTGTTGGGTTGTTCATTGAAGGATTTCCATTGAGCGGCGCGTACGCACAGGCTGTGTGGAAAGCGGATGAACCTCCCGTGGTTACACGATAATTACACGCGTGTTTTACGCCACAAAACATTGTTGTATTTTTTAGGAATTGTAATGTTTCAAATGAGAATCTAAAACAGGTGTTCAAAACGCAATAAGCTTAACTCTCCAGAAGACAGGCTCCACAATATATCAACCTATTAATATTATAATGCGAAAGTTTGTGATCTGGATGAAAATAGGTAATGCCTAAAATTGGCGTCTATTTTTTTTTGTCCCGCGGCCATCAACAAAATGTTTGAACATCAATTCTTGATAGTATAACAAACAATATTTGCCTAGACAGTATAGCTGTAAACTCAGTCAGAACCAAGTTAGAACCATTCGTCCGTATATAGATAACATAAAAAAACCGCAAATGTAATTTTGTAATTCATACAAACACTATGAAAAACAAAGTTAAGTTCTAGCTAGTCTCACTCGGTTCGGACTGAGTTTACAGGTATATTTCCTTTGCAAATATTGTCTGTTGTGCTGCCTACAAATTATATTTCAATGTTTGGTTGATGGCCGCAAGAAAAAAAAAGGCGCCAGCTGCCATACAACAATGGTCATTGTCCTTTGCAACAGAGATAGATAATAGACTGGAATAACACATAGGATACTTTTTATCCCGATATTCCCACGGGAACGGGAACCACGCTGGTGAAACCGCGGGCGGCCGCTAGTCTCTTTATATTCTAGAAACTATCGAACAGAAAATCTTGTTTAAAATTGCTGATAAAACAGTTCTCGGCACAAGAGTCTCGTTCCCAAGACGTAGGTATTAGCTTCAGCTCCGACAGCGGCCCTAGAATTGCATAATCAATGCCAGCCAAACGGCGTCCGACGCTTCAATAATCCCAGAAACGGCCCGGCTCTGCTAAATATGTATGGACTCCAACTAAACAGTGGCACCAATATATTAAACCACTTCTGTTTGTTTCAGGTATGCTTCACCAAGCTCCTTAGCATATTGGGGTATGAAATGAGCAACTATTTACATTGTCTCTGTTATTGTGGCAAATATGTTATCTTTGACTTTGATGTGTTCTCAAAGACTCAATTTATGGCCCTTTTGGTGCTGAATCATATTTACGACTAGCGGATCCTCGCGGTTTTACCCGCGTGGTACCCGTTCCCGTGGGAATATCGGGATAAAATATAGCCTATGTCACTCGGGAAGACTGTAGCTTTCTAACGGTGAAAGAATTTTCTAAATAGGTCCAATACTTTTTGAGTTTATTCGTTACATACAAAAATACAAATCTTTCCTCTTTATAATATTAGTATAGATAGACTAAAGATGCTAAAGGTTGTCGACATGGTGTTCGGACACGCCAAAATGTTACAAGTATGGACGCACCTTAAGCGTCTAACGACAACAATTAAGTTAACCTTTTCGTTAAAGCCAAGGACACCGGGTTCGTTGAATTGTGGTTATCTTTCTACAATCTTCTCGAACGCTGCGTCCAAAATTGGGTTCATCATTCGTATTAACGACGCTTGTTGAAGTAATATAATCATAAGTTTCTGATAGGTTTACAAAAGCATATTCAACAGGCTTTTTTATGGTGCGTGTGTACAAGGCGACCTTGCGGCGGGCTTCAAGCCACATTGGGCTGTCGTCGTCGGCATTGACTGCGTCGCGCTCGGCTAGGCTCCCGTTGTCACGACACGACTCACAATACCACGTGGACAACTGTTGATCACACCTACGAAACAGTGCCCCCTAGACAGAGATAAAATGTTGCTTTTTAAACTTGCTCTGTGATCTGTGACTCATCATCTTAGACTGTGCGGAGTTTGATGTTATAGAAATTTCGATCGTGACGTACCCTGACTGAATATCTCCGTTGGGGCGGTCGTTGGAGGTGCAGTCAGCGGTCTCGGTCGCGGTGACATCATACACTTGAAGTTCTACTAGAAATGAACATTTTTTTTATTCAAAGTTAAAGCAATTAGTAAATTTTTTGCACAGGCGAGGAGCAAGGCTCTATTATCACATTGTTTCAACATTGAGTCATCGACAATAGCGTATCGAACGCGCCGCGAATACTATAAATAAATAAATAACTTCTTACATTCACACCAATTATCTAAGCCCATTTTAATTTCAGTAAGGATATAGCATAGGTAAAAAAAATATCGTCGATGGCCGTTGCTTACACAAGCGAGGGGGTGCTGGGATCGGTAAGACTCCGGCCGCGGCACTCTCGTAGACTGAGAAATACGTGTAGACGCGGCATGCAGCGCGCATTCTATTTACATCTAAAATATCACCTATGTGCGCTTTTACTAAGGAAATTATATTATGTAGAATACAAGAAGAATTATTAATGAATATTTATTGTAAACGTCGGTTTGTAGGAAGAGTAGATCTTAGATATTATTCGTATGTAGTAAAAAAAGCTTTTTTTAACAAAGATAGTCACTTCAAACGATTCTTCAAAATGCAGAACACAGCAGCAGCTATTTATATTTATTTTCTATCTCTAAATCATTTCGATAATATATCCATTATCGAAATGATCTTCGCAGGCAAAACTACAACATTTGCTACAAATTACACTGAAAAAAATAAATAATGTATACTGCTCTAACCAGTAGGTACATTTTCAGATTTATTCCAATCAAATTAATAAAACTTATAATTTATTATGAAAAAATATAAATAACTTATACTAGCCCATCATCTAATACTTTTTTACTCAATCAAAATAATCAATATTTAAATAAGTATACCGTTTATATAAAATCACGCTATCAATCTATAATATAAATCAATATATAAAAAAACACTTAAATAAAAATATTGTTTAAGTACAAAAAAATAAAATAAAATACATATTATTCCAATACCAAAAATGATAATATCAAATAATACAATAACTTGTGTCATTGAAAATTGGAAGCAACGATCACATACACCCAGATACAAGAAAATATCTAAAAGCTAGTTTTCGACATTTACCCGTCCGAGAATCGAACCCGGGACCTCAGAGATAGCAGAGCACCTAGAAAACCGGTGCGTACACCAATCGGCCACGGAGATCGTCCAATTTGTTTAAACAAAATGTAGCGCAACTGAAATAATTGATACTTTGTTTACTAATGTAAACTTGCCACGTAAGGTTATAAATCAGCCACTTTAAAAAAACCTTTTTTCATTAATCATTTTAAAATATCTTTATTTTTCATTGTCACTATTTTTCGCCATGTACGCATCATATCCCTTGTGCTCCAAAAATGGGTAAAAAACGTAAAAACTTGCCTAACGTCAGGTTCTTTTTTCTGTTTAAATATTATGCGATATGCTGAAATATTTGTACTAACTAAAAATTAATACCGAAGCGACAGCAACACAACTATATGTTAAAATTTTGTGCAAAGGCAGCTCTACTTAATTCTGTGGAACTTTATTAAAACTAGCTACGCTTTTCCCCAAAAACGAACTTCTTGTTTTTTCAAGTCGAATCCTTGGAACGGCAATCTTATTTTTATTTCTTGTTTTGAATTGATGTATATTGCTACGTTTTACAAATGTATTGAGATACTTCTTCACATATACCATATTCTCTTATATTATTATGTATTGTCCTGCAACAGTTAATATGTTGATTTCTTTGAAAGAATCTCTTGGCCGAAGTTTGTATAGGGCGCGAATAGCTCTTTTCTAAAGCACAAAAATACATTCGATGTTAGCTGCTGAACCCCAAAGTAATAGGCCGTAGGACAATACACTCTGAAAATAGCTAAAATAGATTAACCTTGCCGTTTCAATATCGGTTAAGAGCCTTATTTCTTTAACAGCAAATGCCGCAGAACTGAGTCTACCGGCCAAGGCTTCAATATGAGGGTCCCATTGAAGTCGATAATCTAATGTTATATCTAAAAATTGAGTACTGTTAATTACTGAAAAATGGAAAATGAAGTATTTAGAAAAAATCGACCCGTCTCACAACTAGCTCCGATGGGACTCGAACCCACGACCTTTCGCTTTCCGGGCGACTGCTCTAACCACTGAGCTACGGAGTCGTTACGAGAAGCGTCGAATTTATCCAATACTTCTTACGCACTGTATAGTCAGTGTTAATTTCATCAATGTGGAGATATTACTACCCTCACACGCGAAAGAAATACCTTTCCAGGTATTTGGCAATCGCTAAAGATGAAATTACTATTGCAACTTATTTTAATTTTTAGTTTTTTGCATTCACAATGCAATTTTAATTACTGAAAAATGGAAAATGAAGTATTTAGAAAAAATCGAGTAATAAAGTAATTTCATCTTTAGCGATTGCCAAATACCTGGAAAGGTATTTCTTTCGCGTGTGAGGGTAGTAATATCTCCACATTGATGAAATTAACACTGACTATACAGTGCGTAAGAAGTATTGGATAAATTCGACGCTTCTCGTAACGACTCCGTAGCTCAGTGGTTAGAGCAGTCGCCCGGAAAGCGAAAGGTCGTGGGTTCGAGTCCCATCGGAGCTAGTTGTGAGACGGGTCGATTTTTTCTAAATACTTCATTTTCCATTTTTCAGTAATAAAAATTGCATTGTGAATGCAAAAAACTAAAAATTAAAATAAGTTACTGTTAATTAATTCTACTACATTGTCATCCAATTTTATGTGAATATCAACCTGTCTTACATTTGGCAGGGAATTTTTTTTCACATTTTGTTTTTTTTCGAGTTTAATGATAGAATAATTGATGGTACCACGGCAAAAAGAAATTGCCACAGTACCATCAATGGTACTGTCTAATAGTACCATGGTAAAAGAATAGATTATTGCTATGAAACCAATGCGCAACTTTCGATAAAGTACTATTTACTTCGTCAGAACAATTATTACCTCTGTCAACTTTAAAGACTAGAGGAAGTGTCATCAGCAAATAGCACTGTCTTGCATAAATTCTTTGCTTAAAAAGGAAGGTCATTTATATAAATTAAAAACAGTAAAAGGGACCAGTATTGACCCCTGGGGTACGCCCATGTTGATAGGGGCTCCAGTAGACTCAGTTTTGTTGATAACTACTTTCTGTGTTCTTTCACATAGATATGATTGCATAAGGCTAACCGATTTATCATAGACACCATAATGTTTTAATTTCCTTAAAAGCGTTTGGTGATTAACACAATCGAAAGCTTTGGAGAGGTCACAATAAATACCAACTACATCTCGCTTGCTCTCCCAAGCATCAAATATATGTTTTTAAATATAATATGATAGGATGACATACCAAGACCAGTATGAATTAGATCCCATCTCACAGGACACCATCGATTTTGGGAATGAATTGCTAGAAGCCATATCCGAAACAACGAGAGAAAAGTGGAACAAGCTAATCGAAGGCGTAGAGGCATGGTGTTTTATAAGGAAACTAAATAATGATACTAAAATCGCTGATCGTCATTCCAATGTGACCACAAACCAGATCGCTCACCACTTACTCCAAAATGGGAAAGCTTCCACGAAAAGTCTCCAGAAGAAATTTACACGAGACCCTGGTAAAGATGTTAACCACTTGGACGAGGCTTTTACAGAAACAGAGCTCAAGTTTGCCCTTGATAAGCTCAAAGAAGGTAAAGCCGCTGGCTTTGACAACATCACGGTCGAGCAGCTGAAACGGTTTGGTTTCGTACTACTTATACAAAACTGTCATTTCTTGCATGGCAGTTTCCAAAGGATATGTAATCTAATCACTGACGTTTTAGCCACCTACTTTTAATAAATGACATTTGTGGCAGAGAGTGTATATAAAACTTCTTCGAGATTATTTATTTTTATGAGTTTATTATCTTTGATATAATATGTTAGTCAGTTCAAAGTTAGCCCGACATTTGTTTATACTTTGTGCAATTAAATTTAAATAATGAAATAAATATTCCTCCTTCGGAAGTACTTGTACCTATGCAATATTTCATTAGAGTATCAAAAATTTTACTCCGACTATGCAAGTCTCATTACAGAACTCCGCAAACTTATCTGACGCGGTGGTTAAATTTGAGAGTTTAAACTGTCAATATACAGCTGACAGACCTTTCATTCTTTTTATTGCTACTGGCGCCTCAACCATCGGTTTTAGATATTGTTGTGGGAATTTCGAATTTCAAAACCGCGAGAGCAAGAGCATGTCTTGCAAGAAATTGTATGCATGCTCTAATTTTGTACTAGGTATTGAATTATAATGGAAAAGAGAATCCTACTAATATTATAAATGTGAAAGTTTAGATGTTTGGATGTTTGGATGTTTGGATGTTTGTTACTCAATCACGCCAAAACGGCTGAACGGATTTGGCTGAAATTTGGAACACAGATACTTTGTAGCCTGGAGAGGAACATAGGCTACTTTTTATCCCGGAAAAATGTCACATTCCGGCGGGATAACGTCGTGTAGTCCACGCGGGCGAAGCCGCGGGCGGAAAGCTAGTTAGTAATAAAAAACAGCGAGTTGCACTCCGGGAGTGCCGGCAGAAGTGAAAACTTGAATATAAACGTTGTGCATTTTTGATATTCTTAAATTTTTAACCAGTTGATTTTTAGAAAATATACTTATAATAATGAACTAGATGCGTTGATAAAGGGCTCCGTAGACTTTTTCACAAAAAAAGGAGTTTGGACAAAAAAAAAAGAAAATAATACGGACTGGATTTGAACCGAGGTCTTCTGTCTTCTGTTCTGCCGCCGCGCGCCGCCTGTTTTGTCTAACCGAGGTGCCAGAGCTATCAGACCATCGGGAAAGATGGCGAAATTTGCCTTCGTATTCTAATGACATTGTAACAGTTTTTCGATCAGGCCCCCAAGTACCTCTTACGGTCACGTGATCCTGGGACCGTACTCTGAAACGCAAATCCGAAACTTCGGTTAGCCCCGCCCCTATCACTCGATTCCGTTATGACTCGAGAGTGAGAGGGACAGGGCTAACCGAAGTTTCGGATTAGCGTTTCAGAGGAGGCCCTCTGACGCGAGTTAAACAGCTTTTACCCATCACAATAAATAGTGCACAACGCCGCTAAAGAAGTTGTCAATTCAAGAATGTTTTGAACCTGAAATTTTCACAAAATGGTGCGGTATATGTCCCTCACTCAAAGGTAAGAAGCTGGACTTTTCACAGTCTCATAAAATTGGTGTAATGGTAATATTCGATCAACTAGGTATATGAAAAAAACTTACGTCGGTTTTATTTCAAGAATTGCTTTTTATTGCATTATGTCTCTGTAAAAAACTTTTTCAACAAGTGAATTTCTTATTTCTAGATGCAATTTTTTACACCTACCTATCTTAAGTTTCTCACATTTCCAATTTTGTGAGGAACCTAAAACGAACATAAATTTAATATACAGTAGTAGAAGTTAGAAACTTAGACTAATTATGTACCTACCTACAACACAACAAAATATAGGTACTCAAATAGTACAACTTTTATGGGCTCTTAAGTATCTTAGGCAATTTTACTTATCCGTCACTTTTATTTCAAACTATTAATGTTTGCTTTAGGTAATGAGTAAAATTATTACTTGTCCTAGGTTACATAGGTCTATGGTTATGCAATAAATGGCAAAGCACTCATCTATACCCAATCCTGAAGCGCTAGTTCAATATTTCCTAGCAAAATAAGCATCATTGAAAAAAATTAGGATCCTGGTTTGAGTTTTTTTTTTCAATTTTGGCGCAATCGGAGCGATACAGTCTCCACGTCCAAACGCCGCCAATGCCAGGCGGAGACTGAAGAATCATGCTGCGAAACGGTGTACGATGCATTTTGGGATACTAGTTCTTGAATATAAATATTACAAAAAAAATTTTTAGTAACTTCCCTAGATATGACTAAGAACTACTTACACAAAAAAAATTAGCTTGATTACTCAAATAGTAATTGAGATAATTGAGTTTAAGACGGAAAAAAGGGGTCTTGAAAATCATTTTTTTTAGTACATTGTATTTATTTTATTCAAATAAAATTTAGTAACTTCCCTTCATAAAGAAAAGATCTATCACATATAATATTTTGGAAGACCTAGCAATGATACTTTGTCAGGAAATTTAATTTAAAAACATTGAAAATTCTGAGTTTGATCGCCGGAATGCCCTTAAGAAACTGTATCATGGAAAACTTGATAACGGATAAATATATTCTTAAATACTTTTTGTTTGTAAATACATACTTAATATACCTACATAGAAAACACCCAGGCCAAGACAAATAAACATGTTCATGCACACAAATATTTGTCTTGTTCGGGAATCGAACCCGAGACCACTGGCGCAGAAGGTGGGTAGCCTATCTCTGCGCCAAATCGGTCGTCAAATTACTATACTATTACCATCATACAATCTAGCTTTTATTTTATTTGTGTAAATACAAGTAATTACAATATTTGTACTATATGACGTCTGCACGTGACTGCTTTACACGTGGGCGTAGGAAATCTCGGGAAATACCTAGAAGCTAAAAAAAGGTTGGCTGTTTGCCGCTTCCGCGGGAGGGTGAGGTCACGGTACGTCATCGTGCGGGTGAATGCATCGGTCATTAGCAACGGGAGGTCATCGCTAAATGCTCGCACATGCTAATCACTGCATGACTACCTGATGGAGTCATTCAGCGATAAACAAAAAACATCAACGGGAAGAAATATCGAACTTTTAAATTCTAGGCAAGACACAAACCAGCCTCTAAAAATGGGGGTCAAGTAGAACTTTTGATAAGATAGTTAACAATTCTTCCTCATTCAAAGTACAAAGACCTTAATAAATCTTGCTTCGGAACTTCGCAAGTTTTCGTAACTTCATCAAAAATACACACGAGAATGGCAAACTTGGTTGGGGTGTTAATCGGAAAACTTATTATACCTAACTTTTAAAGGTTGCGCTCAGCGTTGCCAAGGTTATGTGCGAGATATATTTAATGTCGTCTATTTTCCAAGAAAGGTGTCGGCGTGTCGGCAAAGGGAAAATAAATCTGTGTCTTGTTAGTTCGCCGCCAGACGTATGGGATCATGTTCTGGGTGTCGAGTCAAAGGTCTTGTTGCTCAAAACCTTACACCTAACTTATTAGGCTAGGCACTGCGGCGCTTTGCTAAACATGATCGTTTTCAACTGAGATGTTCTACCTCTAACATAATCTCCACACAACACACCTCTTTGAAGTTGAATGTTAAATTAATGTATTTAACATTTTGGTAAACTCGGTTGCCATGCTGCGATTCATAGTCTATTTGTTGTTTCATTTTCAAGGATAAGCGTCAGTATTGGTAATCAAACGAATAAATTGAACTTCAAGAGCGATCTCATTCTGTAAGTCGTGCGTCACTCTTCGAAATGGCATAATTCTTCAAAAGAATAGTCACCATGGCCGGCCGGTATGTTAGCCATCAATGACAACATCACTTTGAGCTTTCGGCTTTTTATCACTCACCGTGTAAATACATATAAATATCGGAACAGTTATCGTGTTCTGCAGACTAATTTTGTCCACCGTGAGCCACTGTCGACAGTGGTCACATCACACATAGATATTGTGTAACGATAAATTACTCTTAAAACTTTATTCTTTATTCTTTATTCTTTACTAGCTTTCCGCCCGCGGCTTCGCCCGCGTGGAATACATATAGGCAGAAGTGGGTGAAAAGTCAATTAAAATGCACTTAGATAGTTATTTCTTATAATTCAACGTTACAACGTGTGCTATCGTTTAGCAGTCAGACGTAACTAACAATAATCCCGAGCTATAATATCAATCTTAGAATAAATGCTGTCGAGTACAAAACAACACAAAGGGGCCCCGTAAGCCCCGTAACTACAGGACGTTCTTATTACATTTGTATAAACAAACTGTAAGAAATACGAATACAATGGTGGCCCTTATCTAAGCCTAGTCGCAGTCACAGTAATGCGATGCCACGCCGGGACATTACAAAGGCCCGGTATGCGACCATGAACCTAACATTCGGCCATCCTATTCTAAGTGAGTCCCATCACTTGTTATAATTTCTAAACTATTCAAATAAATCACAAACAGTTATTGAATCAGCTGCGTTTACTTATTACAATACAGTAAAAACTTTAAATTTAATACTATTAATTCATGCTAATAATAACAAAATAAAAACAATATTATAAATTCAAACACTGCAATTACTAATAGTATCTAATAATTAATTTCATATTCTAAATCTATACATGGTCTACCACAATCTACGATCATCTGTGCGGTGTTCGCTATCTGCACTGATCGCTCATGGTATTCCATGTCTCATATTCAAATATCTGTTCATCTCTGCAAGGTCCATCATAATCTACGACCATCTGTGCGATATTGATTGCTCAATATCATTCGCAGTCTGCACTGGTCGCTTATGACTTTCCATAGCTCATTATTAAAAAAAATCCATGCGTTTATCATAACAAGACATCATAATCTACGACCATCTGTGCGATACTGATTGCTCAATATCATTCGCTGTCTGCACTGATCGCTTATGACGTCCTATTATTATATTCAACAATCAATGCTTCCGTTACCATGGTTCATCATAATCTACGACCATCTGTGCGATACTGATTGCTCAATATCATTCGCAGTCTGCACTGATCGCTCATGACGATCCATGGGCATGTATTAACACAAATCATAATTTCTCTATTTTCAACTTCTTATTCTAATTTTAAATTTAAACCAATTTAATAATAAAACATCTAATTCTCAATTTCTCCTTGCCACAACCTCGTTAATCGATATTTGGCGCAGGGCTCACGTCACTGTCACTCTCGCTATCCTCACTATTCATGTCGTTTAGATTCACCCATGGGTGTATTTTATCAAGCGCAACAACATTCTCATATTTCTTACCTCCTTTCCTTGTTAGAGGCGTATCCTCAACAAGGAATCTGTCATTGGGCAAAACTTTAGCAATTCTGTAAGGTCCATAAAATTTTGGTGTTAGTTTCTTAGATTTACCTATATGATCTTTATCAGATACATTCCGTTCTATCCTTACTAAGTCTCCTTCTTCATATATTCTACCCCTTTTCCTAAGCTTATCAAATATTTTCTTAGAATATTCCTGTTGTTTTTCTATATTCTTTTTAGCATCAGATCTCAACTGCATCAATTCATTCCCTTCAACGCGTCCTGATGTTTCAATAATCACGTCATTCAACAAGTTTTCTGACTCATTCATCAACTTGCATCCAAATAGCAGTTCTGATGGACTTTTCCCTGTCGTTTTGTTAACGGTTGTATTAATACCCAATTGAACTTCACCTATATATTCATCCCATTCATTCTCATTTTTGTCATGACATCTAGTGCCGAGTGCATCGGATATTGTGCGATTGAACCTTTCAACCTGCCCGTTCGCTCTTGGGGTTGCAACTGCATTCAAAATGTGCTTAATATTCAATCTTTCAGTAAATTGTTTAAATTTTATACTGGTAAAACATGAGCCACGATCTGTTATGAGTCGAGTTGGAACTCCAAAGTAACTAAAATATTCTCTAAATACCTTAATTGCTGAAGTCGTTTTGGTGTCTCTTACAGCTCGAATATTAATGAATTTAGTGAATGCATCAATAACAACAAGAATATGCGTATTGCCTCGCTTAGAACGAACGAACGGGCCTAGATGATCTGCATGTATTGTATGAAACGGCATTTCAATTTTGGGTATAGGATGGAGCATACCTTCTTTGCGACCACCTGGTGCTTTGTGGTGGGCACATTGCAAGCAAGCAGAGACGTATTTCTTCGTAAAGCGACGCATTTTTGGAAACCAAAATGACCCTTTTAAACGCTTTAGTGTCTTCTCATAGCCAAAGTGACCAATCTCGTCGTGGTTCATTCGCAAAACTTGCCATCTGCAACCTCGCGGAACGACCCAACGCAGCCCTTCATTAAGAACCCGATATACATGATTTCCTTTCAACTGATAGTTCTTGCATACATCTGCAATATATTTAGTCTTTTCATCTAGCAAAATTTCACGTATACGCTTTATCTCGTCGTCTCCGATCTGGACAGTAGCAATCCAGTTTTGTACGTCTACATGCAGAACATCAATAATATGCTCATCATCGCTCATGGTGGATTCAGTAAGAGGATTACGACTAAGGGCATCCACGTGTGCCATACGTGAACCTGGTCTATACTCGATCTCACAATCGTATTCCTGAAACTGCACCCACCATCGAGCGATGCGAGGTACCAAATCTCGTTTAGTCATTGTCGTCCTCAGCGCATTACAATCAGTTACAATCTTAAATTTTATACCAAGCAAATAAACACGAAACCTATTCAGCGAAGCAATCACTGCTAGTGTCTCTAATTCAAATGAATGTAATTTTTGTTCATCATCCGTAGTTTTACGACTGTAATACGATATCGGCCTCATCAAATTATCCAACCCGCGTTGTATTAGTATCCCGGCAATCCCGTCTTTTGAAGCGTCTGTATGTAATTCTGTTTCTAGCGTAGGATCGTAAAGAGCTAAAACTGGCCTCTCGGTTAACTTCTGTTTTAATGTATTAAAAGCTTTAACTTGTTCATCGGTCCATTTCCATTCAAATCTCATTTTCAGTAGGTCTGTCAAGGGTCGTGCTATCGACGCGAAGTTTTGTACAAATCTACGAAAATAGCTGGCCAGACCAATAAAACGTCTAACGTCATGAACGTTGCGTGGAGTTTGGAAATTGGTAATTGCTAATGTTTTTCGAGCACCAGGACGTATGCCACTACCACTAACATGGAATCCTAAGAAGTCTAGTTCCGTACAGAAAAAACGACACTTTTTGAGTTTAAGTGTAACCCCAGCTTCTTTCAAAAGTCGTAATATCTCCTCTAAACGACTCATTCCTTCATCAAAACATGTCGCAGGTATTAAAATGTCATCCATGTAAATTATTACATAATTGACTTTACTCCTTGGTAATATTTTATTCATAGCCCTTTGAAATGCGGATGGTGCATTTGCTAGTCCAAAGGGCATCCGTTTGAACTGATATTGCCCATCCGGAGTCACAAAAGCAGTTTTGTCTTGCGAGTCTTTTGCAATAGGTATTTGATAATACCCAGAGGCAAGATCAAGACTAATAAACAAACAATTACCAGCTAATCTATCAAGCTGATCGTCGATCAATGGAAGGGGGTAGTGTTCTTTACGAGTTTTGTTATTTAATGCCCGATAATCGACGCACAGCCTTTTTTCACCAGTCTTTTTCTTTACTAGCAGGATTGGACTGGCGTAAGGTGAGTTTGACTCACTCACTATGTCTGCATCGATCATCTCTCGAACCATTGATCGTACCAGTTCACGTTCTGAATACGAAAGTCTATATGGTCTGTAAACTACCGGATTGTCATCGGTTAGTTCAATCTTCATTTGAACGACATTTGTAAATCCTAATTGTTGCAGATTATCGGAAAAACAGTCTTCGTACGTTTTTAACAAGTCTTTTAATCTAATAATTTCAATTTTATTTAATTGTTTGCCATAGCTTAAGTCGGATATCCCACCTTCGTCATCAAAATTCAAAACATTTACATGCATGCTTTTAGTTGTGCATATGCCTCGTGTAATCAAACTATTGTTAGTCAATATCAGTTTGTTTTCAGTAACATTCAGTGCTAACAAACTACCTACTCCATTATTAAAATCATACTCACCAGGTAATAAATAAATCTCCTTCTGAGGTTCTCCACGTAACGTTCCATTTATGTAAACCGGCCCAGTATAATTACTATTTCTGTCTTGGACAGGTAACACGATCATTTGCTTCGGTGCAATCATAACGTCCTTATCCAGCTTTAATAGTAATTTTCTTGGTTGATGACGTTCAAAAAATAATGAGTCGGCAGTTTTTGTAATTACGATTCCGGGTTTTTCAGTAAAGCTATGACCAATGAGTGCTGAGTATTTAATGACACTATCGTCTACTATGTAAATGTCAACATTTTCGAGTATATTATTTATTTCTAACTCAACGCTCGCTAACCCTAGAGGTAACACAACATTGTTACCTATCCCCCTCATCGTAGGTAAATTCTCAGTGACCCAATTAATTCCCAATTTCACAGCTTCACTATGTCGTAACAAGGTGCACTGACTACCCAAATCTATGTACCCTTGAATTACTGTTCCATTTAATTTAACGTCGATCAAATATTTACTATTAGAATCAGTCTCCGTTTCTATTTTCAATACAGTACGTTCGGTTTCTTTGTTACTATTATCGTCCGGGGTCGAAGTTGACATTAATCTAGCGCAATTAATAGTGAGGTGACCTAACTTATTACATATATTACATTTCAAAATCTTTTTTGGACACCTGAAACTGAAATGTCCAGATTCATTACAGTTGAAGCACGCTGTAGACCCATTTGTCTGTTTCTTAGTTGATTTTTGATCACTATTAAGTAAACGTTTTGTTGTACTACTAGGAGATGCTGTACTAAAATGTTTGTCTACATTTATCCGAGATCTATCCGACTCACGTTGCTTAACGGATTGAAAATATTTAAGAACCTGCTCTGGTTCCTGACAATTTGCTGCTTTGGCTCCTAACCTTACAGAACGATCGTCAATCCCATACAACAAACAATCGACAGCGCGCTTCCCATTTATCTGACAACGGTTTAACAGATTAATCTTTTCATAATAATACAACTCCAAGGAGTCATTGAACCTTACACGTTTCGATAACATTTCAGTCAACATTACAGCATAATCATCACTCGTAGGAAAAGAGTCTGTTAATTTAACTTTCCATTCGGACCACGAGAATGACATTGACGGTAAAGCCTGATACCAGGTTTTAGCTACCCCTGATAATTTGGGCAACGCATAGTGAATTATCTGATCATCATCCCAATCATAAAGTTTGGCACATTCCTCTACCTTATTGAGCCACATATAAACAGTCTGACTCTTGCTCATAGGATCAAATTCTGGTATTACATTACCAAGCATCGGAAACTTATTGCCTCGTGGCTTACTATCGGATAAAGTCTTTACTAATTCTATCAAAAGTCTTTGAGATTCCTCGTATGATAAGTAATCACTTGTACTCACGCGCTCTCGTGGAGAAGACAAGGGTTCACTACTCACAGTACCGCTTGAATTCCTTGCATTAGTTTGATCTCGTTCTCGCTTACTGTCCTTTCCTCTGCTTTTCTTCTCCATGCTACGGCTCCGACGGTTCTCATGATGACGCCTCCGACTTGTTTTCCTGTCCCGAACCTTGCGCCGCTCGCTCCTTTCTCGTGAACGACTCCTACGTTCACCACGTGGTGGCGGCGTTTCAGTAACCGCTCGATGCATTCGACGTTTACTTTGTTTCATGCTATTTGAAACGGTGCTACTCCGGTCCCTACGCCGCTTTGCTTTCGTTCGATTTTGCTCTGAAGATCTGATACGGCTACGTTGCCTCTCTGCGCTACCGCCTGCATACTCCATCGTAGTAAATCCTCGTTCACAACAGAAATAAACACTGTTTTATTCTTTCACTTTCGTAGTCCAATTAATCACTAAGCAATAACTTTCGTTTTAACAGTTTAATTTTCCACTTATGTGGGTGTAATAGTTCGATCCCCACTTCTGAAATATAGGCAGAAGTGGGTGAAAAGTCAATTAAAATGCACTTAGATAGTTATTTCTTATAATTCAACGTTACAACGTGTGCTATCGTTTAGCAGTCAGACGTAACTAACAATAATCCCGAGCTATAATATCAATCTTAGAATAAATGCTGTCGAGTACAAAACAACACAAAGGGGCCCCGTAAGCCCCGTAACTACAGGACGTTCTTATTACATTTGTATAAACAAACTGTAAGAAATACGAATACAATGGTGGCCCTTATCTAAGCCTAGTCGCAGTCACAGTAATGCGATGCCACGCCGGGACATTACAAAGGCCCGGTATGCGACCATGAACCTAACATACACGACGTTATCGCGCGGGAATGTGATATTTTTCCGGGATAAAAAGTAGCCTATGTTCCTCTCCAGACCTCGAAAGTATCTGTGTCCCAAATTTCAGCCAAATCCGTAGAGCCGTTTTGGTGTGATTGAGTAACAAACATACAAACATCCAAACATCTCAACTTTCACATTTATAATATTACTAGCTGACCCGGCAAACGTTGTTTTGCCATATAAATTTTATTGGACACGAACTTCGTATCACCTGCCTGACACAATGTCACTTATTAAAAGAAAAGAAATCCTAAGCGGCAAAAATGTCAGTGATTACATACTCTTTGACATACCTTCTCTTTGGAAGCGGCTAAGAAACGACAGTTGTGTGAAGTATGACAGTTTATCGGTTTTCTATACAAAATTACCATTTTTATTTTATAATTTTCTTGGATAAAAAGTAGCCTATGTTACTCTCCAGCTCTCAAATTATCTCCATACCGAAAATCTCGTCGATCCGTTGCTCCGTTTTGACGTGAAAGACGGACAAACAAACAAACAAACAAACAAACAAACAAATAAATAAACAAACAAACACACTTTCACAATTATAATATTAGTATGGATTAACAAATTGCGTTACATGTTACTTAGTAGCTAAACAAAACATGCAAGCACCAATTTTCACATGCACCTCGAAAGGCACTGCAACGAACAGGAGAGGGGCAGACATTTAAAAAATTTTTTCCTCAAAATATTCCTTAATGGAATAGTAAGCCTTTTCTACTAGCAGTTTTTGTAAGGAGCGAATGAACATGCTAATTTTCGTTTCAGCCTTTAAATGCTCCGGCAACTTATTAAAGATTTTAATTGACATCGGGTAGGGACCTGAACTGTGCAATGCTAATTTGGATCTTATTTGTAACAGATTATTTTTGTAGCGAGGCATGTTGTGCCGCGGCGCGTCTATTATTTTTGTGTAAAAATTTGGGTGATTTTTGACAAATTTACACATTTCGAATATATATAAGCACAGTAATGTAAGTATACTAAGGTTCCGAAAATGAGGCTTGCAGCTCTCTCTTTGTCCAATATTGGCAAGTATACGGATGCATTTTTTTTGCAAAATAAAAAGTTCATGTGCATCCACACTGTTACCCCATAGTATAACGCCGTAGTTTAACCACGCTTGTGCGTTGGCATGGTAGGCTGTAACTGCCGTTTTTAAATTTGTACATTTTTTTAGTTCCCTTAAAGCGTATATAAATTGTGATAAGTTTGACTTATTTTTTTGGATATGCGATTTAAAATTTACATTTGAATCAATATTTATACCCAGCAAAGAAAAAACTTTCTTATGACTTGCCAGTTTCGGATACCAGCCATTTATGTCTTCCTCGTCTATTACTGAACGCCAGCAGGAAGTGCAAGTCACAATATATCGCCGCGCGATTAGTGCAGCAATGAGGAAGGGCGGGGGCACAGTAGCGCATGCAGCGGCCGGGCGGCGTGCGCAGGCGCATCAATAAAACAATTTACGCAGTGCATCCGCAGCGCTTCCTAGGCGGTCGCCGGCTCGACCTCGTTCCCAACTGTTTTATTCGCGAAACCAACTGTTTGTTTAAACATCGGAGTTGTGAAGCGCAACGCTCCGCTCTGCAATGAAATACATACTTGACTAACAAGAATGTGAGCTTTACTTAAATTTGACCTAGCTGTGAATACGAGGAATGAATGTCGAGGAATGTTTGTGAGATGAGCAAACGTGATACACAATCGGCGGGTTGGCAGCAGCGCGAGTGCTAGAACAATCGCGAGGAAATGCCGCCGCCAAATATTTCCCCGGAAATGTTGCCGTGTTTGTAAACACGCGCAACGTGCAGTCAGCTCGCACCGTTCGACCGCGTCGAACAAACGCTCGTATGCCGTGTTTGTAATCTCACTAAATGGAGAAAGATTGTTTGCTAGTAATCATAATGGCCTTTGTGTCCGACAATTTTCACCGTTTCGATTACTTATCGATGCCAGAAATAACCGGAGACCTCGTTTGTGCGGTGGCGGCCGATACACGATTATGTTACTTCGATCAGTATAAGTATACTGGTACTATTACCTACATAAAAAGTAAACATATCGTGCATAATTAAAAGGGTCCTTCGCACGGCATTAGTCCACTAATCGGCTCTGCATTACGCGTGACGTCAGTCATGTCAGGCTAGGTTAGTGATGTAATATTGATGTATGTTTTCTCTGATAACATAAATTACTGAAGTAATTTATTTAAAGAGGTGAGCAGGTACAGATTACTAGCAGCAACTTATGTCCTACATACAATTAATTTTTACGATATGAGGTTGGCGTAGTAACCTAATTCTGGAGCTAATAAAACGAGCAGTGCTGTTGGTGGCCATCTGGGCGGCCCATCTGGACCGACACCCGATACCGCTCATTCCCGCCCTCCAACCTCGCTCTCATTGTTGTCGCCGCGCGCCGGTCCTTGTCCAGCCGATAGTGGTGTATGTAGATGATGTGAGACGCATTAGCGAGCAGTACCTACCTACGATAATTTTTCGATTACGATTTACGGCCAATTTAAAATTGTTTTTATATTGAGGCGAAACGTATTCGCGTGGTGTTAGGAGGAGTATGTATCCGGTGGTGGCACGCCATGGCACCTGCATTGCCCCTCTCGCCGCGGGCGCCGGCCGGGCGCGTGTCACGTGCGCTCGACCGTGGTGCCAAGCGCAGGTTATTTCGGCGCTGACCCGGTGCATACTGCAAGCTACATGGAGTAATCGCCGTTGCTCTTTCATCTGCCTCTTTGTCTTCTTAACTTATTTACCATGTTGTCTATAGTTGAGTTGTATTTCACTATCGAAATCTAACTGCATTTTGTAGTTTCCCAAATTGTCCTGGCCTCGATATCTATTGACTTTCTTCTTTAGTATCCGCCATCGACACGCTAAGTTATATTGACTAATACAAGATGCTACGTCTTAGTCCATACAGATTAATTCATTACCTATTTCACCAGGAAGACGTGCACCTGTCTTCAAAAATGTCGGATATCTATCGCTAAGCTTGGAGGAGAGTCCCTAGCTTTTTAGTTAGGAGGGTTTAAATCCGAATCGTAGAGCCATCGAGCCGTGCGTGACTGACTGACTGCCTGGTGCGGCGGCGGCGGCGGCGGCGGCGGCAAGCGGGGTGCAACGAACGCGCTCTTGACCCCCGATTCTTTAGACCGGGTGCCGATAACGCCCGAAACGTGGCTTTAACATCTTCCAAGCACGAAATGGAGGGGAAGATATGGAGAGTATAAAAAACCATTGTCTGTCTTCTCTGGTAAGTATAAAAACCTGCTAAAATAGTAGATTGTATTACAAGGGAGCAAAATAATATATTCGTAAATATACATTATTTATTGGCGAGGGCGCTATTTTGAGTCCAGAGCGCAGTGAAGGATTCTAGAGTAGAATTTCGAGCGCAGCGAGGGATTCTAAAGTACAATCCTGAACGCAGCGAGGGATTCAATATACGCCGCCCGAGGTGAAAATAATTTTGCGGCCGAGTAATACACGCTGCTTTTCATCCCCCTCTATAGGAAAAGCAGTAAAGACAACTCAAACTACCTACCTTTCTTTGTCGTTCGGATACATCATAGCGCTAGTCGGGCAAGAAAAAAAATTTGAGTTTTGAAATAAAAAAAATAAAAAAATAAAAAAAATATATGTCCATCAGATTCCTTATAAAATTTTGTTAGATTTTAGCTACGACCCACCGTTTACGAGATATTGTCAATTTTATAAAATTCTGTTTTTGAATATTTCTCGGTCCCAAAAAAGTCCCGGCCCGATACAAAATCAGTTGAATTTTTTTTTAAGTACTGCACACCCTTTGCTACACTCCAACCATGCTTCTTTAATTATGTTCTAAATTCAAATCTCATCGTTTTGGACCCTGTTATGAAGCTGTTCAAAATTCAAATCTCATTTATACCCTCTTGTCATAACAGGTTAACAATGAATCGTTTTGGACCCTGTTATTAGATAAACAATCATCGCTTTTCGAATCGATGGGATGAAATAGTAGATTGTATTACAAGGGAGCAAAATAATATATTTACGGCGAGGGCGCTATTTTGAATCCAGAGCGCAGTGAAGGATTCTAGAGTAGAATCTCGAGCGCAGCGAGGGATTCTAAAGTAGAATCCTGAACGCAGCGAGGGATTCAATATACGCCGCCCGAGGTGAAAATAATTTTGCGGCCGAGTAATACACTCTGCTTTTCATCCCCCTCTATAAGAAAAGCAATAAAGACAACTCAAACTACCTACCTTTCTCTGTCGTTCGGATACATCATAGCGCTAGTCGGGCAAGAAAAAAAAGTTGAGGTTTAAAATAAAAAAAAAATTTAATAAAAAAAATATATGTTCATCAGATTCCTTATAAGTATCGCAGGGGATGTCGTAGGGGGGTTGAAAATTTTGTTAGATTTTAGCTACGACTCACCGTTTACGAGATATTCTCAATTTTATAAAATTCCGTTTTTGAAAATTTCTCGGTCCCGAAAAAAGTCCCGGCCCCATACAAAATCAGTTGATTTTTTTTTAAGTACTGCACACCCTTTGCTACACTCCAACCAATGCTTCTTTAATTATGTTCTAAATTCAAATCTCATCGTTTTGGACCCTGTTATGAAGCTGTTCAAAATTCAAATCTCATTTATACCCTCTTGTCATAACAGGTAAACAATGAATCGTTTTGGACCCTGTTATTAGATAAACAATCATCGCTTTTCGAATCGATGGGATGAAAAGTATATTTCTTAAACGTATTGAATTGAACTATTTAAAGGGCTAATAATATAAGGGTTCATAGCCAAGTCACAATGTTGCAATGCAATGCAACACACACTTGGGTTTACTTATTCTAGTACAAAGTATTACTTTCCCTTCTTGTTATGTTGTTCTTGTCGCCTAACACAAATACTTACAGCTTATCCTTTCACTGAACGACACTTCGCTTCATTGGGACTTTCCTTGACCACGACCCAGGGACCGTACTCTGAGACGCTAATCCGAAACGTCGGTTAGCCCCACCCCTCTCACTCGATTCTGACCCAACTAGAGAGTGAGAGGGACGGGTATACCGAAGTTTCGGGTTTTGCGTTTCAGAGTAGGCCCTCAGATACGTTGCCCGTATTATTGACTACCTACAAATGTAAATTGAAACGTTAATGAGATATGACACCGCTGAAGGAAAACGCTGGGTAATTTAATATAGCAGTTAAAGTAATGATCATTGTTATAGGTACATACAGGCAGCGATTAGGTATATCAGTGTCTGTTGTTAGTTTGTGTCGAGTTTGATCGTTAATTGTGAACTCATAACATCTAGAGAGAGATGGCGCTAGTGCCACGCTTAGTATCGCCTCTGTATATAATTAAGCAATTAAAAAGTTTTTTCGCATTAAATTGTGTTATTGTGAGTGATATATAGAAAATAGTGATCGATAAATAAGCAGGAACGTTATCTCAGTGAAACAGCAACAGACTATTGTGCAAACTTAAATTAAAACCAGTGACTAAATAGTGTATCAAATTATCGTCTTAAGTGAACAATTAAATAAATTTGTGCTGTCAAACTTATTGGAAATAAGCATACAGTGAATATTAATCCCATTAATTACGCAGTGAACTTTATACCAATAATTACTAACGCAATTATAATATACGTTAAGTAAATACAAAACAGCTGATTCATTGTGCTTAATTGGACTATCGATCTCATTGCTTTACACCACTAGATGACACTGTTTCACATGTGAAAATCTGAAAGACAGCGACATCAAGTGATCTTATTCAACATTATTACTTGATTTCTACATAAGCTTTCGAACTACTATCCTCGTCGAGATATTTTACTACTCGCCGCCAGAGGGCATTGCTTTATATGAAATCTTATGAGGAAAGTGTCTCCTCTAGTGTACCTAATGAAAACTAACTTTTGCACAAACACTGCTGCTTGAGTTCGTTTCTCTGACTAAGTGAACTTTGCAACTCGTCACTAGATGGAGCTGGTGCCATGACCAGGACATTTAAATATGATCAGTGTTGACGAATAAAAATATAATTACCTGCTGTGACTATAATCAACAATAATATACTCTATACTTACTATTAATTATTATTATAAACACAAATTGACATCACATTATCAAGAACTATCATAATAATAAAATTATTGGACATGGATAAATCACAATCACATGAAAACGTGACACAAAGACGGCGAATTCAAAGATCGAAATCAATTGATAGATCCAGATTTTATAACTCGGACATAGATAATATCTTGGACAATACTATACTTGACGCTACTATGAGAAGTTTGCCAAATGCTTCATCCTTAGACGACAGTTCAACTTCGGAATTAAAAATACAAATTGAGGAGTTAAATATACAATTGAAATCAGCTAATCAAGAAATAGAAAACTTAAGTTTGGAAAATACGAAAATGAAATTGGAAGTAGAAAAGTATCAAAAATTACTTAGCATTTACAAAAAATTTGTCCCTGATACAGTTATATGTAGCTCACCTGTTAAGAAACTTAGGACACCTAACGTCATTTCCACACCTATCATATGTCATTCACAAAAGCTGCATAGTATTATCAAGCCTTGTCAAGAAAACATCGAATCCTCATCAGAAAACGTTATTGTACCCCATTCATCGCCCACTCAGTTTAGAACCTCATTACAACCTGCGACGGAGGACATAACTTCATCACTAGATGGCGCTGCATCAAACACCATGTTGTCAGATAAAAAATATGATAAATTGTTGAATACTAAGTCAAGTACCGTTATGAATTGTAATAAGTTAAATAAAAATACACCTCAAATACTGATTCTAGGGGACCAACAAGCAATGAATCTATCTAACAAACTATGTCAAACTTTGGGCACGGCAAACTATTTAATTTCGTCATTTATTAAGCCTAATGCGACTTCCCAAGCTATTTTCGATACCAACATACATAAGAGCTTAGGACAAAATGACTATTTAATCTTGTGTATAGGAGCCAATGACAGAATACCGACAAAAGTTTTTTGCGAATTGTCAGTATTTCTATCACAATGCCAAAACACACAAACATTTTTAATTCAAACTATGGAAAACCCTTACTTGAATATTAAAATGCTTAATTATCAATTAAAGCTCATATGCAAAAACTATAAAAAATGTGAATATATAAACATATCATCAAATGGACATACACAAAAACTATTGTTAGATAACATTTCTTATAAAATAAAATTAGAAATAGATACAATTAACTACCATAAAATGTCAATACAAAAAATCAAACAATTACACTTTAATAAAATGACACATCAACAAAAAATTGACATATCAAATAAACAAAAGGGAACCATTCCATACTACTTTCAACAGCAAAAAAAATCTATCATGACTACCCACGAAGGTTTAAAAGAAACTTCAATTATTACACAAAAACCCAAAATTGGAACAATTCCGTACTATTTTCAATTGAAAAATAAACATATAAATAATTCACAAAACAATTTATTTCGATTATAACAAAATCTCTAACTTCTATCTATTTCACCAAAACATAAGTAGTATACTGAAAAAAAAGATGAGCTAGAAATTGTCCTTATGAATTTAAAAAATGAAAATAAAATAATTGATATAATTTGCCTGACAGAAACGTTTTTACAAAGAGGACATGAACAAAATTTAATACTTACAAACTACAAAATAGGGTCCTCATGGTCAAGGGAACATGAAAAACGAGGAGGCTCTTGTATTTTATTGCGGACAAGTACTGACTTCAAAAAACTTGACTTAGCCGATACATTATCGGAAAAAAATAACTTTGAATGCTGCGGTGTAATTTTAGAAAAAGAAAAAATAATAGTGGTATGCATATATAGAACGCCATCATCAAATGTATTAGTATTCCTAAATAAATTAGAACTGCTTTTAAATAAGATAAGTAAAAAACCTAATAAAAAAATCATTATTTGTGGGGATTGGAACATCGACATTCTACAAAATAATAAGAATACACAATTTCTATTTAGCATCTTACAAAATTATAACTTAAAATTGCATATAGTTAACCCAACCAGACGAAAAGCTTGTATCGATTTAATAGCCAGTAACATTGATGAAGCAGAAGGTTACACAAAGGAATCATCTTTGTCAGATCATAACACCTTTCAAATGTTATCTGTATGTTTAGAAAATTATGAAAAAAGTAACGACTGGTATGAACGAATAAGAAATTTTAGTGAAGAAAATAAAGAAAAATTTTTAGGGTACATCAATTCACTGACATTTTCAGATGTACTGCAGCAAACAGATGTTAATAAAGCTTTCAACATTTTTCATGATACTTTCTGCCAACTATTTGATCAATGCTTTCCTATAATGAAAGTAAGAAGGTCTAATAATACGAAGAAAATTAAATGGCTCACTAAAGGCATTAAAAAAAGTTGTACTATAAAAAGGAAACACTATAATGCATATATACATTCAAATAAAACTAATAAAGCTAACAATAAAATAAAATACCACAACTACACAAAACTCCTGCACAAGTGCATTAATACGGCACAAAGGATTGGTAATTCGAGATACTTACACAATGCAAATAACAAATGCCTGGCCTCATGGAAAATAATCAATAAATACACTAACAGAAAACCAAACAAAAATGACATAAAATTTATTAACAACAACGATGACATTATAAGCAATATTAAGGACATTTCGGAGACATTTAATGATTTTTATATTGATCTAGCAAAGAAAACCAACAGTCCAATAGAAAATACAAATAAAAATAAAGTACAAAATAGTATATTTTTATATCCAACAACTGAGAATGAAATTGAACGAATAATTTTGCAATTAAAAAATACGAAATCAGTAGGGTATGACGGCATAAACACTGACATACTAAAACTATGCTGTGCAAAAATTAAAATTCCACTTTGTCACTTAATAAATCTTTCAATGGAAACTGGCACATTCCCTGATAAGCTTAAGTTCTCAGTTGTAAAGCCATTGTTTAAAAAAGGCGATGATAGTGATTTGGGAAACTATCGACCAATCACGTTAATACCCGTGCTGGCAAAGATATTTGAAAAAATTATAGCTAAACGTGTTTATGCATTTATAGAAAAACTTAACATTATCAACAAAAAACAGTTTGGGTTTCAACAAGGAAAATCTACAACATTAGCTTGTTTTTCATTGATTAAAAAAGTAACAGAATCACTTAATAATAGAATACCTACGGTAGCTATATTTCTCGATATGTCGAAAGCGTTTGACTGCGTTGATCACACAATTTTATTAAAAACTAGCGGCCGCCCGCGGTTTCACCCGCGTGGTTCCCGTTCCCGTGGGAATATCGGGATAAAAAGTACATATAAACCTTCCTCTTGAATCACTCTATCTATTAAAAAAAAACGCATCAAAATCCGTTGCGTAGTTTCAAAGATTTAAGCATACAAAGGGACATAGGGAAAGAGAAAGCGACTTTGTTTTATACTATGTAGTGAAGCTCTTCGACTACGGCATAAGGGGTACAGCGCTCAAATGGTTTGAAAGTTATCTAGCAAACAGACAACAGTGCACAGAAATTTCGCGCATAGAAAAAAAATTGAAAGAAACTGTTAAATCAAAGTACAGAGAAATTCATAGTGGCGTGCCACAGGGCAGCATATTAGGTCCATTACTATTTATATTATTTATAAATGATCTCCCTGACATTACTCAACATGATTGCTTTTTATTTGCTGATGACTGTACACTATTATTCCATAATAAAAATATTGACGACCTTGAGACTGATATTAATAATACTCTTATTGACATAATTAATTGGATGACTAAAAATAATTTACAAAACAAAAGCAATACAATTTCATACATATAAATCGAAAAAAATTACTCTAAATATACAATATGACAGTAAAAAAATTGAAATGGTAGATGCTACACCATTTCTAGGCATAACTATTGATGAACATTGTCACTGGAAAAATCACATCAATACATTATGTACCAAAATAAATAAATTTGTCTACGCATTATCGAAACTCAGAAAAGTCACATCTCGCGAGGTAGCTCTTCAAGCATATCACGGATACGTATCTTCCATACTACGCTACGGCATAATTATTTGGGGAAACAGCGTTGATTCAAAGAGAGCTTTTATAGCCCAAAAGAGGTGCATTCGGGCATTATGTGGTATTGACATACGAGAGTCATGTAAACCCGAGTTCAAAAAATTAAATATTTTGCCTATGCCCTGTTTGTATATACTCGAGTTATGCTTGTTTGTCAAAAACTTCCCAGAGTACTTTATTAAAAATAAGGATCTTAACACAAATATACGCAACAGCAGACGAAATAAAATTGTTATACCAAAATGTAATCTGACATTATTCCAGAAAAATGTATTTTACATGGCCATTAAAATATTTAATAAGTTACCAATGAGTCTAGTAGATTTGCCCATTGAGCGAAACATATTTAAAAAATCGTTGTATCGGTGGCTTATGGATAAAAACTTTTACTCTGTTGAAGAATATCTGGAATATAGAGAGAATGTGTCGCATTTCACTACCTAATGGTTGACTTCTAATTGAAAACCAAGCCTGAATTTTAATTTTTTTTTTTGACATCATTGTAATTTGTAAATTTAATTAGTATTATTGAACTGACATGAATGTATTATTAACTGACATGAATGTATTGTTAACTGACATAGTAAAAGTATAAGATTATTCATTAATTTATTAAGTTGTTAGATTATGACTATGCTAATATTTGCATGCCAACATGTATATGGTAGAAAACGATTGAATCAAATTAATATTGCAGACTATCGCAATATATGTACATTGTTTTCAGCAAATAAAATAAATTTCATTTCATTTCATTTCATTTCATCTAAATTATCCTTAAGCATTATTCCGGGCTTCCGGGTTACATACAATACAAGGCTTACAAGACCGTTGACCAGAGTTTAACACGTAGCACTATTATATATTCTGTGGTTTAACCCGAAAGCGGTCGGCCTAAACCACAGCGTTAGCTACTGGTCCTCACCACATAACATTTTGCTGACAGCAGAATTTGTTCCAACAAAATATGATATGAGGCCGGTGTTGGTACATATTTTGCGGTAAAGCAGCCACATTTCGTACGCTGAGGCTGGGAAATATTATGGAAAATTGAGACGGATAAAATTTAATATTAGCAGTGAAGTACCTATGTAATGTTTATGTCATACTTACCTAATTAAATATAATTAGTTAGAAATCAAAATGTATTTTATAACTGAGAAAAATACTACGTGCTAAAATACAAAAAGTTATTTAACTAAAATAGCACAGATAATTAAATTTTAGGGAAATTAATTAAATTATTGATAATGAAATTATACCAAACTAAATTATAGGTATTTAGATAACCAAGTCTATAATTATGCAATGTAATGTGAAAATAAATTACGCGTTGATTAAAACAACTCGTCATAAATTATCAGTTGACTCTAATTTTATCAGTTTTGTTTTGATATGGTTTATTAATACAATGAGATATAGTTGTTATCAATATTACTGGTATATTTTATTTAAATATAAAACAATAAACTGCATTGCCAATACATATAACATTATTATCTTTTGGAAAATTTGCGATAGAAAAAAGATACCACCAGCCCTACAAGTTTTTTGTTTGTCACAATTTTTCCTTCAAATAATGTATTTTTTTTATTCCGATAAGATACTATTTTAAATTAGAAAAATAAAGCCGAGCAGTTGGAGGATGAGATCAGTGGGAGGAGTGGATTGCTTTTTCTTGTAAAATTGTATTATCTTTGTTGAAGGAGAATATTTACCTTAAAAACAAAAAGGATATTACAAAAAGGAATTATTCAACACTGTTTAATGTGTTAGCATAGCAATTTTAGAAGAAGGAGATAGATAATGTTTTTGTTACAAACAGTATACTATTTTTATTATTTAGAATCGTTTTCATAATACGATAATCTCATTTGCAAACATTGAGGAAATATATTTTAAATTAAAAGAGTTCCCAAAATACTGCTCCTTTTTATTTGCCAGTGTTGTTCACAGCAAATTCTAGTAGGCTTGGTAGTCAGTTAAATTTCGCCACGATGCGATTAAAAACCACCGAAGTCCGAATTTATGAAATTTTTGTACCATTTGTATTTATTCTTATTTTCTTTAGCACCCAACACACCCTTTTGATGTCTAACCGCTACTCTGTTTCCACAGACCTATCAGTTTCGCAACAAACTTGCCTTCCGCGTTCGTCGCTCGTCAGATCGTTGCTTTCTAAACGAATCGCCATTTAGTAACGTTCAGTGATGATATCTGTTCGTCTTTCGTTATATGACCCGTGGGTTACTGTCTGCGAGATCTTCCGCGCAATTTATGGCAGTTCAAAGTGCGTTTTGAGATGTGCAATGTATGCACAGCTACAGAGAACAGCCGTCCGATAGATTGTTTAGTTGCCAACTTACCCCGTTGTTTACCCCGTGGAAGAAGTTTAATGTCATTAATAATTAAATAAAATAATAAATAAATATTGGACATCATCTCATCACATACATTGTTCCAATACCAAAGTATGGTAACTTTAGTACTAGTATTATGGAAATTGGAAATAACGACGGGTATTAGTCACATACACCCAAACTCGAGGAAATATTGAAAAGTTCGTTTCCAATATTTACCCGACCGGGGAAATATAAAACCCGGAACCTCTAGAGTGAGCGACACCTTGAAAACCGGCGATATCGTCATTCGTAGATAATTATTTTATAGATAGGACTAGAAGTATCTATCTCGTATGTTCAGACAAATGTTTGCTGATCCGTAGGTTAATTGAAAGCAGATTTCTCCATCACATGCGATGGTTGGAACAAGTTTCCCACGCTAGTAGGATGAGCAGCATATGGCAGCTGGCTGGACAGCCGGCCAGCTGTTGCGGCAGGGACGCTATAGTACCACATGGGGCAGGCAAACTCACGTCCTATCTATGTCATGTCACCCTTATAAAATGTCACTTGCTTGACTTAACACTTTGACAGCCGGTTATTTTATTACGCGCATCTACTGGTGCGCCGGCCTTTTTGTCATTATTGTAAATTAATAGAAAAAGAACTATCATCATCATCATCAGCTATTTATTGTCCCCACTGCTGGGGCACCTGAACTAAAATAGTAATTAATTTGATTCTTTTTGTACGTGTTAAAGGAACTAATTTATTTTCTTTTTATTTTTTAAAATTAATACTTACAGAATTAAAAAAGGGTTTTTTGGCTAAAATAAAAACTCTTACATGTTTATTTTTATAGATTAAGTATGTTTTTTTTCGATACTAAATAGTGTAATTCTTCTGAGACTACGCAAAACAAATAAACATGCTAAATTAGTCATAAGAAATCATGCAAAACCTAGATATAACCTAGATCTAAGTAGGTACCAAAAACAACAAACTATCTATATCTCTAACCATCAATTTCCTTATCCAAATTTCTTCCCCCTTGCCCCTGCTTCATGCTACGCAAATGACTCGCATATTATTATGTATGTGTAGCTAAAGAATGCAGCGACACATTGCATCAAACGCCGATAACGTTTTAGCGTTGTGTTTTATAGAAAAATCTATGAAGTCGGATCACGAGCCCAGGAGCGCATGAGAGAATAAAGAGCATACCGACCTCAGGTCGCAATATTTAAATTAATTATATTACTTTTACATTGAGTTACAAGAGAGCTTGAAATATGAGGCACTTATTTAATAAAGTTAACATATTTAGAGCCAAGAGATATGAGGCGGAGGCTGTGCAGCAGGCAGCTTTTACGGTTTATGCATTAAGGCGATACTCGGAAAAAATATGCTAAAGCGAGATAGCAATGAGAAAACGACGCGCGCGGGAGCGAGACCGATTTTGCCGATTACGCAAAAAAAAACACAAAATCACTTCGTATTCAAAAACTATAGTGAGTTTAAAAAAATGCTTCTATACGATCCTAAATATTATCCACTAATTAAACCAATTTTCAATAGCATATGTATCCCCATTTAAGAATAATCTTGATATTTCTTATTTTTTAGAGGTATTTTCGAAAATAAAAAGTGTCGAGCCAAAGTCATAAAATCGTGTTTCTGAAACTATACGATTCTAGATAAAGGTATGAAGAAATATATATCTTATTACCAGATTTGTAACAACTGTAACCGTCCTATAGTTTTAAATCAAAAAGTCCGTACTTTTTCCGAGTAGCGCCTTAAGCTAAGATGCGAACTCGGCCCACTTCGCGTCTGGCTCGTAGGCCGGCCCACTTAGCGCGACAAAGAGGCCCATTCCCGGCCCGTTTACCACCCGCCACTAAGCCGATCCCTCTGCCAGCCAATTATTTGATCCATTACAACTTTAACCGAGCACCGATCCAATGCTAAGTAAACTATTCGCAGACGAAATCGTTGTCCCTCTCTTTGTTAGTTTTACAAGTGGAAATCTCTAGAGCATCAAAAATTCTCTGCGCGTCGGCGTCGACCCAAGTATTATAATCGGGAATTCGTTTGTTCGGGACAAATACCCTTTTATCAAAGGCCCCGGGTGCTTTAATAGTACCATTTACACGCGTGCGGGGTGAATGGGTTGAACACTTGGACAATCTGGGCATGTGACTTTTGGTACTTTGTAGTCTCCTGTCCTGTTACGATAGTTTTTTTATTAAGAGTGTTTATTTTATTTTTTTATTTTTTTATTTATTTGGGAAACAAACAATATTTTAATACTAATACATTAAATAATATAAATAAACAGAAATCAGTTAAGTTTCCACCAAGAGTTAATACATGCTGAGCAGTGTAGAACAAAGTATAAAAAGGAATCGCAACAATTAAATACTTACACACTAAAGTTGTACAAGAAAAGTTAGCTATTTAGGATATCCCTTATTTTCTGTTTATAAACATTAAAACTATTATTAAACAAATCAATCGAGTCGAATTTTATATTATAGTTGTTGCAAGCCCTGTACAAAAATGTGTTGGCAGCATAATTTGTCTTAATATTATTAGGAAAACTGAACAACTTTTTATTTCTGGAACTAGCCCTTGGGCATCTTATAAAAATGTTACTCAAAAGGAAAGACGAGTCTAACATGTTATTATAGATCCTAAATAGGAAGACCTGATCTCTCTCATTGCGACGATTGCATAAGGATTTACTGAGGATCTCATCACTATTGGAACGACAATGTGAACACCGATATGAAATATGCTTGACAAATTTTAAGTAAATTCTTTCGATGCTATCAATGTACAAATTGTATTGAGGATTCCATACGACTGAGGCATACTCCAAAATCGATCTCACAAAACAATTGAACAAAAGTGTCATAGTAGAACATCGTTTAAAGTCCTTACTAATCCTAAGAATAAATCCCAGCATCCGGTAAGCTTTTGATGTTATATATTCAATATGGTTATTAAAAGACAACTTACTATCGAGAATAACACCCAAGTCTTTTACCTCAGCAACACGATTTAGCGACTGGTTACTAAAATGGTAATTATATGAAATTTTATTTTTTTTCTTTCTTGTAAAACTAATTATACAACACTTTTTGATATTCAAATTTAACAAGTTATTCTCACAAAAAGTTACCAAATTGTTTAAGTCGGTTTGGAGTAATAAACAGTCAGATTCATTTACAATAGTTTTATAAATTTTCATGTCATCTGCATACAGTATAAAATTAGAATGTCGAATTACGGAATAAATGTCATTAATAAAAAGATTAAATAATAAAGGTCCAAGATGTGAGCCTTGAGGGACTCCAGACGTAACTGGAATGAAAGAAGAGCAAAAACCTTTAACAACAACGGCCTGGCTGCGATCGCGTAAATAGGATTCGAGCCATCGAAGTAGATCACCATGTATACCAACTTCTCCAAGTTTGCAAATCAACAAATCATGCGAGATTTTGTCAAAAGCCTTAGAGAAATCGGTATACACCGCATCCACCTGGTAGCCTTTATCCATTGAAGTAGCAACATTATGCACAAATTCGCAAAGATTTGTCTCAGTAGATTTATTCTTTAAAAAGCCATGTTGTTGATCAATAATGATAGGACTGAATATCGGATAGATCATATCAAAAACGCATTTCTCAAATAATTTCACAATGTCTCACAATGTCTGTTCATTGTTCACAGTGTCTGTGCAAGTTCTGATTAGCTGTTACTTGACAGATAGGCCATACAAAACTGTCAAGTAAACTTAGTATTATTTGACAAAACTATAATTTTTTTATCCACAAGAGGTAGCACTTAGCCTTCATCACACCTGATGTTAAACGGTGATAAGGGTGAAGGTGGAAGTGCACTACTCCAGGAATCCTCAATCACCGAGGAACTGGCTAACTTATCTCTAACTGCCGGAACACAATAATGCTGAAAACATCATTGTTATGGCGTCAGACTTAGATAAGACGGTGGTAGTTAGCCAGGCGGACTAAGAACAAGTCCTACCACAAACCAAACCGAATACAATATGTACCCCCACTGGGAATCGAACCCGGGACCTCTTGCTCTGAAATCGGTAGTCTGAGTGAACCACTAGAACACAGAGGCGGTTAGAACTCATCACATATTATGTTAAACTCATACTTCTACTTCGGATTACTCGATGTTGATCATTGGAATAGAATACGCTCAACTTGGTGGGAACTTCGTAAAGTCACAGCAATCGTTTGTCAGTTGCGGTCGGCTGGGTTTAACGGTTTGGTAAACACGCATAAAAGATTTTCAAGTATTCGCCATTAATTGAACATTACATTTGCGCACAATTTTAATTTAATAACATACAATTCTTAAAATAGTCACCGTCGTTTGAACTCTTTGCGTTCTTGATGAATTGATATAAAAATTGAATTAACTAACTAATGAAACATTGTGGTTTTGTTAAGTTTGATTTATTCATGTATTTAAGTGGTTTATGAAACAAAATTTGCATTAAAATAATGAGCATGCGAAGCATCTGCTCCAACAAAGTGCTAGGCTATACCGATTAAGAGGTCGCCCCTATGGTATGGTTGACTCACCTTTTTTTTGCGCCGTAAGTATGTCTACCCGCACTTTAAAGCACTCATACGTCAAACAAAGTATAATATAGGCTTTTTATTGGGATCGCTGTGACGTGGAGCACACAATACTAAATAAATAGTATACCTAAGTCTTGAAGTTTGTCTTTAAAGAAATCAAAATTGTTTATTGAACATTTTTGTATGCTAATCTGTTAGAAGAAACAAGCTACTACTTCTTGGCAGAGTGCCCGATGTACGCATCACTGCGTTGGAAGCTCTTTGAAACGGACAAGCTTAAGGAAGAGGATCTAAAACAGTTAACGATAAGTCAACTCAGCAGGTACTATAAGCGCACAGGTAGGTTCGAGGGTCCGACGCCGGTGGTGTAAATGATAACCCGCTTCCAGCTATCAGGGGACTTGGGGAACTGGGTGAAATGGTCCCGACCTAGGTGACTGATCACCCGTCCGGCTTCGCTGGCGTCCCCTATAAATAGTTATAGTAATAATAAGGTAATCTGTTTCGTGTTTGTCCGCAGAGTGGAGGTCAGCAACCACGCGGTGCGGTGGAACGCGCAGTTCTCTTTCGTGTGCAAGATGTGCGCCAACGCCAACACCGGCGTGCTCGAGCCCGCGCTCATGCGCGTCTCCGTGCGCAAGGAGTGCAAGGGTCAGTACACACACACGCCACAAGAGGAGTAAGCAAGACAGCATGACGTGCTATATCACATCGCCTGATAAAAGCCGCTCATGCTAGGCCGGCAGCTCTCACTCGTGTGACACTTCCAGCCACTAGATTATACGACATTCACAAAACACCTGTCAAAATTTTTTATCATGTCATCAACACGAGATCTATTTTAAGATCTGACGAACGATAGACTGCAGTGCGCCACGTGTTTCTTTTGTTCCTAAATAACTTCATGAAATCACGAGTCGTTCGCTGCCAAGTGTCAACCGACAGATGACTTTAGTGACAAATAACTGTAGTACGCTACTATCTCGTTTGTTTGCTATGTAAACTTGGGGCCGGCGCGATATTGTGTTTTCATTAGAGCGCGGTGCGGTGAATGATTGTGGCGGAGTTCAATTCATTCATGGCGGCAACAAAGAAAGTATTGCAGAAGCATCGCGTCTTGGGAGTTGTTCGACGAACTCAGACTAATGCCCCAGTGAGTGCGGTGTTACTGGATGTATGGCGCAACTTGCGCGGACCGACGCTGCATTTAAATCGCCTATCGTTAAACATTACCCTGGAAACTCGGCATTTTGCGGAAACACCACTGCTAGAAACGAAGCGAGCTTTTAAGCGCCCATTAAGCTTTAATGTTTTGTACGAAGACGTTAATTCTCCGCTAGCAACCGGGAAATAGGTTTATAGATTCTGAGAGTTTCAAACGATCTCCATTTTATTATCTCATCCCATTGGTAGAAATACCGAGTCTACTCTCTGCCAGCATCACCGCAATCCTTGAATATTAACCTACAGCTTTTGATTGTAAAGAGTACCTAACTAAAAAGTAACGATTATTTTCGTATGGTTTTGCAGGCGGCAGGTCGTACCAGAAGCTGGGCTTCTGCGACGTGAACCTGGCGGAGCTAGCGGGCGCGGGCGAGACGACGCGGCGCTGCCTGCTCGAGGGCTACGACCTGCGCCGCCGCCAGGACAACTCGGTGCTGCGCCTGCGCATCAAGATGAACATGATCGCCGGCGACCCCCTATTTAAAGTGTCAGTATTAACTTTTTCATCAAACTACCTGCTCCCAGCAGTTTTAATTAACCGAGTCCTAACCTAACCTATGTCACCTGGGAATAATGTAGTTTTGTACTGGTAAAAGAATTTCAAAATGAGTTTAGTTAGTAGTTCAATCAAGAGGTTACCTCTAACATTTAATCAAACTTTACCTTTTTATAATTTTTCTTATGATTTATGAAGTCTTAAGAAATAGGCTCGTGATATTTTATTTTATTCTTTTATTAGTACACAAACAGAGATACAACAAGTGACAGCATAAATCAGTTGAGTACAGAGATTTGGAAAGATGGTTTTACTAGCCCACTAACTTTATATGACTCGTTATAAAATAACTTTAAAGAATTCGTTAAATCTCTAGTGTTGGTTAAGAATATAGTAACATTTTAAATGGGTTTTGATATTATTGATATTTGTAATGATTATTATTATAAATATTTCAACTCACATTTATCTTGTCGTTGCAATGTCGTACTCAAATGTGGATAAATAAAGTGACTCCTAGTAGTGCCTGGTAAATTATAAGAGCCTAAGAACTCTTGTTTGACAGCAAATGAGAACCAAGAGTTAGATTTAGTTCCTACTGGCAGTAAAGTTGTTGTATGTTCGATTATAACACCGAATCTATGCTGTATAGCTATAGCTAACTACCTGTTCTCATTATCTGCAAACGTGTAACGCATGCAAACGTCGTCTCTACGAGTCAATACGCCATTTAAATTCAGCCTGTTGTTAACATTATCGGATATGGTACGGAATTTGAATGAAATCACAATACTATTCAAAACCTTTAAACTGGTAAAATGAATAAAATGTTTTGAATTAAAACTTTTTATTTATTTCATTCATCAATCATTCCGATTCGCTGCATGAGTAACCGCAGTTATGTTAACAATAACGCATACTAACCGCAATATTGTCATCAATTTAATTCAAAGTCCAAGGAAAAATAGTGAAATTCCCAATGAGTGATTAAGGAAAGATTTCACAGCAACGGTCACGAGACGTCATGATTTGTTAATATTTATTGTGATTTTACAGGGACGTCACTACACTAGTTGAAATATTACGTTATTTGGGTGTCATAAATCCTACACACAGTCAGATCATCAGATGTAGGTGCCGTGACTCATTTTACGTTAACGTGTGACGAAACGGTGATTTTGTATGACAATTGAATAGTCCTTCGAGCTTCGAGCATATCGAATTTCGGGATTGTTATAAAAATTAAAAAGCTTAGTATAATTTGATAACCTTTGGATTTAAACAAGAGTTAATTTCTTTAATATAATTTCCCCTTGGAAATTAGAGACACTACGTTGTAAGTCGTAATAAAGCGAGGTGTTTCGCTCGTACCTACCTACACCTAAAAGGTAATTTACTTGCTAGACTGACGTTTACCTCGAGACTTAATAAAATACAGAGAACAGTGAATTTCTATTCGCTTGAAATTCGTTAACTTACTTCATTCACGTTTCAAATTCAATGACTTAATGTGATTAGGTGTTACACAAGGTACTGTTCTCGGACCGATGCTATTCATATTGTATAGCAACTATGTCGCTTGATTCCTAATGAGTGTGGTACTTGCAGACCGGAGCGCAAGAAGGAGGCGGCGGAGACGAAGGGGGACAGCGGGTCGGAGTCGGCGCCGGCCGACGACGACGCCGCCTCCTCCACCGCCAGCTCCGGATTTGGCTCGCTCACAAAGAAGAAGAACTATGGTATATTGAAAATGAAGTATTAGAACAATAGGGGCTACCGTTTTCTTGCTCACCAGTTGGCGCCACAGTCGCGAGAGGTCCTGTCAAAGTTTGTTTACTACGGCGCCTACGGCTAGCATATAATAAACTAGCTTTCCGCCCTCGGCTTCGCCCGCGTGAATTGCACAACGTTATCCCGCGGGAATGTGATACTTTTCCGGGATAAAAAGTAGCCTATGTTCCTCTCCAGACTACAAAGTATCTATGTCCCAAATTTCAGCCAAATCCGTTCAGCCGTTTTGGCGTGATTGAGTAACAAACATCCAAACATCCAAACATCCAAACATCTAAACTTTCACATTTATAATATTAGTAGGATACTGTGCTACTACGGGTGTAAAAGAAAACAAATCTTTGATAATACCTATTATTAAAAATATCCAGCATGCCGTAACGTTGTGCAGTCTCATTTTGTTCTGAAAAACTTTTTTTTCTTGGCTCCGCTTTTAAAGCACTGACGCTCATTGTCCCGTAACTCATATTTGCCTTTGTGAATCTCGTATTGCAAAATAATCACAACATTTTATTTATTTTAGTAGCTTACACACAAAGTATGGACATTTGACCTCACACAACACCAGCGCCTCAAGCGGCGAATTCATACGCGTTAGCCCTCATTACAAATGGTATATTAAATTAAGTATTATTTCTAACAGCGCGTAAGAACTGTAAGATAAGTAAAAATAATTTGAACTTTGGTCTACTTTAATTGTTGTTTTGCTTTCGTAATATAACGATATAAATTAGCGTTTAGATACCTGTTTTGATCTGATTATATATAACGCGCGCGCGTCCTTAATCAACTTGTTTCTGAATAAGTCAGCAAAGGTTCGATTTGTTGAGTTATGATAATAATGGTTGCCTTTCCAGAGGGCAGTCACTCTATGCCGCTATCATCGCTGCCGTCGTGCGAGCTGCCCTCGCCCGACGCCCCAGAGCCCGCGCCCGCGCCCGCGCTCGCGCTCCATCAGCTTTTGGAGCACACAGGTAACACTCAAAAGGGACTTCAACTTTACGCCCAACGACTTACGGGTTCATTTCATTTGAAAAACTCTTATGCTGGCCATACAACATCCTTCCTATCTTCCAATCGGCATGACGCTGCAGATTGGATCAAGCAGAATTGACCGTGGGTGGGCGTGGATTGGCATGACAGTTATCAAATTATGGTGTAATATAGACGAACTGCAGATTCAATCCTGCCGTCATACCGATTAGACGATAGGCAGGGTGGTGTATAGCCACCAATACAGATTACATACATACATACACATACTCACGCCTATTTCCCACGGGGGTAGGCAGAGACTATGGATCTCCACCTGCTACGATCCTTGCACACTTCTTTCGCTTCATTCACATCCATCAATCTTTTCATACATGCAAACAAAACAATAACAAATTATCTGTTTTATTTGGATACCGAATTAACTAAGATTCAGACCAACCGGCGCGCATCTGCAGCAGCGGAATCCATACGAATACTGGTTTAAAAAAAAATTAGTGGAAATGGCAACCGAAGTCCACCGAAGTAAGGGTATCAGTCAATTTTTTTTAATGACAGAAAATGAACCACCTAGCAACTTTTTGTATGACAAAAAAATAGATAAACGCTAAGTTATTACTATAGCATTTGGCCTTTATGTGATACTCGCTCGACGCAAATTGACAGATTTTTTTTTCGTGCAAAAACAAACTTTGATTTTTTTTTTGCAAAATCTATGCGGATTTTTGTCATAAGTACAAAAAGTTGTTAGGTGGTTCACTATCTGCCATGAAAAAAAAACAGCTCGATACGCCCACTTCGGTGGACTTCGGTTGCCAGGTTGCCATGTCGACTATTTTTAATTTTGGAACCACTGTGCGCCGTCGCAGAATGCAAACGGGAGTAGCGGTTTGGAGCCATTATGACCTGTAATTCCTGTTCATTGCATTCCAATTTTCTTTACCCCACTTTAAAATGCTGTCTAGGCCGGGCCGATGCGCGCCGTTTGGGCCGAATCTTAGCTAACACTTTATCTGTATTAGCTTTTGTAATTTATCCATCCTTAATGTCTTATTTAGATAGGTAAATAAAAATAAAACATACATAAGTTTCGTGTTCAGAGTTTAAAAAATACTACCTAAATGGACACTATGATAGACCTATGTTCCATATCCACGGATAACAGGCAATATCTCGTATGCCACATTGATTAAACTTTACAGTAGAGGCACAGAATACTTAATAGTACAAGTAGTAGAGGATAAAATGTGTAATTTTTTTCGTCTGAATATTATTTGTGATAAATAATTGAAAATGAAGTATTTAGAAAAAAACGACCCGTCTCACAACCAGATCCAGAAATTTTTCAATAATAAAAATTGCATTGTGAATGCAATTTTTCAGTAATAAAAATTACACTGTGAATGCAAAAAAGTAAAAATTTAAATAAATTACTTGTGATGTCAACTTGGTTCTACTTTATTTTATTAGTAACCAAATATTAAATTTAACGTTAAATTTACTTGATACAAATGCATTCTTGGTGAAAAATAAATCATTGGCATCACTAAGTCGAGTATTTACTGAAATTCTCTACTTTTAACTACTTTTTACTGGTAAAACTAGAGAAAAACCATATTGTAGGTTATAAAATAAAGCATATGGCATCAAAAGCTCATTTAAAACAAAATGTGGGTTACAAGATATTGCCAGTATTGCCTGTTAATCGTCGATATAGTTGTATGATATCTTCCTAAGCAACAGCCGGTTTGCAGAACTTACAGTTGTATGTTGTTGGTTGCAGCTGGCGCGCCGGCGTGCGCGTCGTGCCTGCAGCACACGCACTCGCGGAACTCCTCCAACACCTCCGGGGACATGAGCAGCAAGGTACGCCCACCATGTTACCACATGGGAATCCTGTTTATGCTTCCAGTTAATATACAAAATTAATAATTGATCTTTGTAATCTAATGGGAATATAGGAAAAATGTGATAACAAAAAACCACGAGCCCTATAAGTAGCTTTCAGGCGGGATTCGAACCCGCCAGAGCATCGGGCCGGATTCCCGGAGGCGCGGGTTCGAATCCCGCCTGAAAGCTACTTATAGGGCTCGTGGTTTTTTGCTATCACATTTTTCCTATACTTACAAAATTGCATTGTGAATGCATAAAAATAATATATAATCTAATGGGAATAGTTGACAAAGTGTGTTTGATGAACAAATCACTGTCTCGTCGCACTTGTTAAAACTTGTTGTATTGGACTTTTGACAAGTCCAATTTTGTATGTCGAGTTCAAAAGTCCAATTTTGAACGTCGAGTTCAAAATTCTGCGTCTATTTTTGTAGATTGTGTATGAATTATTTTCAGTTATCGTTAAAAAATACCAACTACAACAATTTTACCAACCAACTCTGCAACTCAACAAAAAAATTATCAGCTGTTCCATGGTCGAATAGGTATTGATAATTTGGATGAAACAGCTGTTTTTTTTGTTGAGTTGCAGAGTTGACCCCATAGTAAAAGTTGTTCATATTCATGATCACAATCTAAACCTAAGAGATTTTGCGCTTATTCATTAACACGTTGTATATCCATTTTTGGTTCGATTATTAACGTGTATGTGATGTGATATTGTCCTTGGTGGTTAACAGTTTTTGACATACGTTATTGATTTTTTGGTAGGCTATTGAAATTATTTGATTGACTTTCTTAGTTTACTGTTTTGACATAAGTATTAATTTCTTTTTAGGGTTATTGCCGATAATTTACTGTTTTGTAATATTGTTTTCTTTTTTGCGTCATTGAATTGAATTGGATTATTTTAAATAAAGCATGCAATTATTTATTCTAAGTTCCTACTGCAACTGTATTTTGAAAGATTTTTATGATTTTGTACATCGTCTACGTACGGTAAAACATGTTTGAGACCTATTTTTATGCGAACATCTTTGTTACACATGTTTTGAACAAATAAATTATCCCGCCTGAAAGCTATTTATAGGGCTTGTGGTTTTTTACTATCACATTTTTCCTATAAATAAATTATCTTTTCACCTGTCCAGCTCGAAAAGGGCGCTTTTGGCGCCTAAAAACTCGCAGCAAAATCGATTTTTGCTGGGAGCGTGAGGCAAAGTGCTTTTTTAATTTCTTACAACAACTTTTGAAATAATTAAGAAAAAAGAAATAGAGTGACAAGGATGAGACTCTTAAAATTAATATGTGCAAAAAGGATAGATAGATAGCTTTATGTCGATGGACATGAAATATAAAGCATAAAAAATAAATACACGCATACCAAAGGTTCGAACTAAAGAGTATGGACGAAATGAGGTTGCATGCATGATATAAATATAAAATAAGAAAAATTAAAGAATTCTTATAACAAATTATATAAATACGTTTGTACTACTATTGCTTTTTATACACGCAATATTTAAAATAAATAATATGAAGTGAACATTATATCGCTTATTAATATCATGTTTGGTTTTCATAAAAATTACATGTAAGTATTGCAGTTTTTTAACGCAATGCAAACAGTTACCTTCAACTTGCATAATTGCACCAATTTTACTCTTAATTATTAATTTTGTAATTTTGATGTTTTCTTTATTGTTAAATGTTGCCTTCAATGTTGTTTTTCTGACCTGTAACACTTTTCTCGCTGGTAGAGGTGAAAAGTTGTATGTTTAACACGAGAGCAAAATTTTCTGATGTCTCGTGCCTTTAAATCACTTACTGTGCTCAGTAGTCTATATTTGAATCACTCGCTACGCTCGTGATTCAATTTTAGCCTACTTCGCTAGTTCGTGATTTAAATTCAGCACTCGCAGCGAAAAATGATTTTGCTCTCTTGTATAACAATTATCTTTTCACCTCTCCAGCTCGAAAAGGGCGCTTTTGGCGCCTATAAACTCGCAGCAAAATCGACTTTTGCTGCGAGCGTGAGGCAAAGTGCTTTTTTAATTTCTTACACCAACTTTTGAGATAATTAAGAAAAAAGAAATAGAGTGACAAGGATGAGACTTTTAAAATTAATATGAGCAAAAAGGATAGATAGATAGCTTTATGTCGATGGACATGAAATATAAAGCTTAAAAAATAAATACACGGATACCAAAGGTTCGAAATAAAGAGTGGACGAAATGAGGTCGCATGCATGATATAAATATAAAATAAGAAAAATTAATGAATTCTAATAACAAATTATATAAATACGATTGTACTACTATTGCTATTTATTAAACACGCAATATTTTAAATAAATAAAATGAAGTGAACATTATATCGCTTACTAATATCATGTTTGGTTTTCATAAAAACTACATGCAGTGCAGTTTTTGAACGCAATGCAAACAGTTACCTTCAACTTGCATAATTGCACCAATTTTACTCTTAATTATTATTTTTGTAATTTTGATGTTTTCTTTATTGTTAAATGTTGCCTTCAATGTTGTTTTTCTGACCTGTAACACTTTTCTCGCTGGTAGAGGTGAAAAGTTGTATGTTTAACACGAGAGCAAAATTTTCTGATGTCTCGTGCCTTTAAATCACTCACTGTGCTCAGTAGTCTATATTTGAATCACTCGCTACGCTCGTGATCCAATTTTAGACTACTTCGCTAGTTCGTGATTTAAATTCAGCACTCGCAGCGAAAAATGATTTTGCTCTCTTGTATAACAAATAACTATTCACCTGTCCAGCTCGAAAAGGGCGCTTTTGGCGCCTAAAAACTCGCAGCAAAATCGATTTTTGCTGGGAGCGTGAGGCAAAGTGCTTTTTTAATTTCTTACAACAACTTTTGAAATAATTAAGAAAAAAGAAATAGAGTGACAAGGATGAGACTCTTAAAATTAATATGTGCAAAAAGGATAGATAGATAGCTTTATGTCGATGGACATGAAATATAAAGCATAAAAAATAAATACACGCATACCAAAGGTTCGAACTAAAGAGTATGGACGAAATGAGGTTGCATGCATGATATAAATATAAAATAAGAAAAATTAAAGAATTCTTATAACAAATTATATAAATACGTTTGTACTACTATTGCTTTTTATACACGCAATATTTAAAATAAATAATATGAAGTGAACATTATATCGCTTATTAATATCATGTTTGGTTTTCATAAAAATTACATGTAAGTATTGCAGTTTTTTAACGCAATGCAAACAGTTACCTTCAACTTGCATAATTGCACCAATTTTACTCTTAATTATTAATTTTGTAATTTTGATGTTTTCTTTATTGTTAAATGTTGCCTTCAATGTTGTTTTTCTGACCTGTAACACTTTTCTCGCTGGTAGAGGTGAAAAGTTGTATGTTTAACACGAGAGCAAAATTTTCTGATGTCTCGTGCCTTTAAATCACTCACTGTGCTCAGTAGTCTATATTTGAATCACTCGCTACGCTCGTGATCCAATTTTAGACTACTTCGCTAGTTCGTGATTTAAATTCAGCACTCGCAGCGAAAAATGATTTTGCTCTCTTGTATAACAAATAACTATTCACCTGTCCAGCTCGAAAAGGGCGCTTTTGGCGCCTAAAAACTCGCAGCAAAATCGATTTTTGCTGGGAGCGTGAGGCAAAGTGCTTTTTTAATTTCTTACAACAACTTTTGAAATAATTAAGAAAAAAGAAATAGAGTGACAAGGATGAGACTCTTAAAATTAATATGTGCAAAAAGGATAGATAGATAGCTTTATGTCGATGGACATGAAATATAAAGCATAAAAAATAAATACACGCATACCAAAGGTTCGAACTAAAGAGTATGGACGAAATGAGGTTGCATGCATGATATAAATATAAAATAAGAAAAATTAAAGAATTCTTATAACAAATTATATAAATACGTTTGTACTACTATTGCTTTTTATACACGCAATATTTAAAATAAATAATATGAAGTGAACATTATATCGCTTATTAATATCATGTTTGGTTTTCATAAAAATTACATGTAAGTATTGCAGTTTTTTAACGCAATGCAAACAGTTACCTTCAACTTGCATAATTGCACCAATTTTACTCTTAATTATTAATTTTGTAATTTTGATGTTTTCTTTATTGTTAAATGTTGCCTTCAATGTTGTTTTTCTGACCTGTAACACTTTTCTCGCTGGTAGAGGTGAAAAGTTGTATGTTTAACACGAGAGCAAAATTTTCTGATGTCTCGTGCCTTTAAATCACTTACTGTGCTCAGTAGTCTATATTTGAATCACTCGCTACGCTCGTGATTCAATTTTAGCCTACTTCGCTAGTTCGTGATTTAAATTCAGCACTCGCAGCGAAAAATAATTTTGCTCTCTTGTATAACAATTATCTTTATCTTAACAGGCGTCCGGCTACGGCAGCTCTGCGTCGGGCGCTTCGGCGCACTCGCGACAAAGCTCTGAGGGCGACGCGCCCGAGCCCGCGCCCGGCCACGCGCCCGGCCCCGCCCAGCGCGCTCATAACAGGTACGGACAGTTGCGCACACGCATAGATACTCCTTATGTGATTGCTTTACATCTAGGTGCCGCGCACACCGAGCAACGACGCTTGTTTCATAATTATTGTACTATTAATCTGTATATAATTAGAATATGTCAATCAAAATAATGTTCACGATTCGGGAATAGGTTTCCAGCCGTGTACATACCTGCCGCGGACTAACACTCGCACCGCGCACGTCACTAACCTTCCCCTTTTTTATTTTATTTCCGTCACCCTCCGTATTCGGCCTCACTAATCTGTATTAGGAGCGTTCGCGTCGAGCGCTCGAGTACGCAGCGCAGCACGAAACTGATCCTCGAGAAGACGCTCGTGAATGCGGAAGTGTTCCTGTCGCCGGACGTGACGCTCCGCGCCGTGCCGGATGTGGTACCGTCGCTCGGGCGGTGGCCGGCGTCGCCCCTGTCGCCCGCTAGCGATGAGTACGCCACGCCGGACACGACGCTAGCCCCGCCCGACTACCCGCTTACCAAGCAGCGCTCGCTGACGACGATCCCGCCGCAGCTGGAGCGCTCGCGGCGCGACGAGCTGTTCCACGACTTCCCGTTCCTGACGCCGCTGGCGCACCGCAAGGGGTCGCTGACCCCGCGGCTGGCCGGCTGCCTGGAGGACGACGTGGCGTCGGAGCCGGACGAGCGGCGCCGCCCCGCCGCCTCCACGCCCGCACGGCGCAGCTACTGCGACGCCAGGTCAGTCCCGCCCGCGTCCGTCGCCCCCGCTGAAAACCGCTTCTGTACGTTTGCTTCGCTTCGTATTTTATATATTTCAAATTTTTTTTATGTAATAAAACGAATTTTCAATACTCATAATTTTCAATTTCTCTTCGAGCAAAATATACCAAAGCACGAAGGGTACAGGGGCAAAACGAGAAATGTCACAAACAGGTTTTTGGTTTTTTATTTTTATATTTTATTTTTTTTAATTTTTGTCTTGCATATTTTTTTTTTTTATTAATTTACTGATAGGAACCTAAGTTTACTTTACAAAGATCGGCTGTAAATACAAATAAACTTTTGACAAATGTTCACAAATATAATTACATTAGAATGTAAATTACACAAAAATCTGTTTTGTGACATTCCTTGTTTTGCCCCTGTACCCTTCACTTGTATTCTTATTATTTTGCTTACACGATTGACTAAGAAAAACGGTATCAAATATATACATAGGTCGAGTTGTAGTCATCTGCACTATAAATTAAGGAGATTAATTTAGATATAAAACAAGTTAATAAATAAGTGCAAAACCACTTAGGTGGTGGTTGTGCTCATGAATATGAACAACTTTTACTATGGCGCCAACTCTGCAACTCAACAAAAAAAATCTGCTGTTTCTTACAAATTGTCAATACCTACTCGACCAGAATGTATGAAACAGCTATTTTTTGTTGAGTTGCAGAGTTGGTCCCATAGTAAAAGTTGTTCATATTCATGACCACAATCACCACCTAAGAGGTTTTGCGCTTATTCATTAGCACGTTGTATAAATTATACAAAGTTAGCTTACACAATAAGATATCATAAGTAGCAAACGTGTAGAGGCGGCCGAGCGGACGGGCATCGGGCAGTCAGCCGCGCTCATCCTTCCATTCTGTTCTGTTCTACCTTCCTCTGTTTAGTTTGGTCCCCTTGGTTCTCTCTTGCATGGTGCGGGTGCTGTCCATTAACACGGGTGTGGCTAGCCTAAGATAGAGTTAAGCTATATTGTGACGTCAGCGAGCTATTGTGAACGTCGTATTATTGTTTTTTTCATTACATTTTGTTATTATTATTATGTATCATTCATGTAAATCTGAAATGAATCTTGTTAAGTTTCTTGAAATCATAAATTTGTAAATAAATTTTTTTTTTTTTTTTGTAAAAATATCAAGAAAATATTGTACTTAAATGTAATTTCTTAACATAAGAAATCAAATAAATGATTATGTAAATTATTCTAAATCAAACCAATAAAATAGTGAACTATTTGAAATGAAAGAACTTTATGTTTATTAGCCAAAAATGTTTCTACTTTCAATTGTTTTTGCAGCATACAGCCTTTTAGCCAACTAGCCTTTGTTACAGCCGGACTTAAAGCACGAAAAACTATGATTATGGTAATGGTTATCGTGATAGTATTATTTTGTATGGAAATCAGAGTAGCGCCTTGATCTTAACGGTCATAGAAAGAACTTAACTTCAATATATATTTGACAGCAGCACTTTGACAGCTTTAGACCATAACGATAGTGTCGTGCTTACGTTCAGAGTATGGCTATGAAAAGCTCTATGTAAAATGATTATCACACAACGTTGCAGCAGCACTGCTGTGTGGAGAATGAAGATGCGTTCTCAAGCATGTTGTACAGTCGAGTTCAATAATATCTACTGTGCGCTTTTGAACTTTGTTGTAGTAATTTATTGTGACAATTTGTACTGAAAGTCAAAGACAATGTCAAAAAACTTAAAACGGCAAAGTCCAGAAATGCACGGATATGATTGAACTTAACTGTACCAAATTTTCTGTACATTTGAGATAAGTACTTTGGTACAACTTTTAAAAAAATTGTTGAAGCATAAATTCAATATTCAACTTTAGCCGGAGTATTATGATCATCGCTTAAGTACTCTTGTATAAGTTCATTTGACTATTATTGTATTTGATAGTTCACCATGACTGATTGGAAACACTGTCTAAAATAAATTGTTGAACGTGCAAGTTTCAGGATTTCGACAACATTTATCATTGCCAACTTGATTACCTCGTGCCGACTCTTAGAGGAATACCTATTTAATATTTTGTGCCTTGATTAATTTATTAATGGTCAATGTTGGAATGGAATTATACCTCGGGCCTGTCTATTGTTGATGTGATTATATTACAAAGACTCGTTACAAGAATATTGGTAGGCACTGCCGGTTGTGATAGTAGTTTGCGTGATGAATGCGTGTACGTACAGGCGGAGCGAGGCCTTGTGCGGCGGCGCGTGCCCCGAGTGCGGGGGCGCGGGTGCGGGCGGGGGCCCCAGCGGGGGCGGGGGCCCCGGCGGGGGCACCATGGGGCGGCGCGAGGCGTCCCTGCCGCGCCGCGCCTCCACACTGTCAGTTGCCATTACCACGGTTTCAGTAAAGTTGCTTCTGCTGCGCGCACTGCACACGCCTTATGTTGGCCATACACCATCCTTCCTATCGTTCAATCGGCATGACGCTGCAGATTGGATCAAGTAGAATTGACCGTGGGTGGGCGTGGATTGGCATGACCAGACTAGTTGACCAGAGTTTTTATTCTGCGAAAGATTTCTTTGATCATAAAACATGAATGTCAATGTACTATGTACATACTTAGTTGGATTAAATATTGAATTTTGCATGCTATTTAAAATTGTAGCTAAATAGGTATAAGAACTTTAATTAAAATAACACCCATTACTGTGATATGTAACCCTATTTAATGCAAATAATTGATTTGATTTGATTTGACAGTTATCAAATTATGGTGTAATATGGACGAACTGCAGATTGGATCAAACCTGCCGTCATACCGATTGGACGATAGGCAGGATGGTGTAGGGCCACAATTATAATTAAAAAGAGATGGTACAAAACGACGCATTGCAATGACGTCAGACACGTCGTCATTATTTATCGCTACGTGTTTTATCCGCATTCCTACTCAAATAACGTCTTAAATAAGTACTGTTTGCAAATGTAGCTTTACTCATTTATTTGCGGTGTGCAAATAAAGTAAATAACGTGACGCTGGCTTTGCGGCTGGGTATTATATTCGTATATTCAACTGCAACAACATTTAATGTACAGTGGGAGTATTAAAAGTTTCGTCACCATAAGGTCTACTTTCGTTTGCTCAGTCTGAGCGATAGGTGAGCTTTACTGATTTACCATTTAGTATTTGCGGCAATGTCATTATTAGTTTGGCAATAAATTTAATAAAACATCGGTTGCCAAAACCTAACCATATTATAATTGATATACTTAGTTGCTATGGTGACCATTAATTGCAAGAAACACAAATCAAATATAACTGATTCAAACTTTGTAATGAAAAGGCTACTTAGAAGGTTTGATGTGGATATGAAACTAGACGTTGGTCAAAGTTGTATACGATTTTGACCCTTATCACTATAGCAAGTATAATTTTATTATGTAATTGTCTGCTTAGGGCTTTAATTTCAAAAGATACTAAAGAGCATAATAATATGACATAATTTAGGAATGATTTTTTTAACTGACGAAGGTTTTCGGAACGTCATTGTACCCGTACACCGAGACGGGAATATAATCTTGTCGAAACATGTGCAGTGCGTAGCGGTGGGCGGGCCTTAGATGTTGTGTCGTGTAGGTGTTTCATGCGCATTTGTACTGCGCCAGCGCATGACGTAAGACATTTATCAACATTAGTGCCGTTATCAGCTTATTTGATACCTTTATATCTTTAGTGTTTGAAAACTTTTTAATGCATTCATAAATTAGACTTATCTAAATGTTGATATATTCTTATGACCGTGAATGAATGGATTATTACTGAATTATTTTGCTTTCATTGTTTAAATAGATGAATAGAAAATGTATGTAAATAAATAAAGGCTGTAATTATTCGATTTGTTGTTATTTTTATTAGATGTATAATATTGTAAACAGTTTTCGTAGTTGTAATATCTTTAAAAAAAATCTGAATTATATAACTATGCATGCCTTACTTTTCTTTCTTTAAACTTAACGTTACTTTTACGTAACTATTATGCTTTATGGCATGGCTTTATAATCGCGTCATTCAAGAAATATAACGCGAAATTGATCTGGTGTTACTATTGTGTGATTGCCACGTTTTTTATGGCGCTTAACTGCGGTCTACGAACCGTAATGCTTTTTAACAGGTTAGCGCGGGTCGCCGCGCCGCTGACTGGTTCACTTTTTACTTCTGACTGCAGCGAGCAAACAGAATCATTCCGTATCGAACTAATGATTGAGCTCAGTTTAGTAATCTATATTTTATTCCGAGATTATTGGCATAATAAAGTCGTCGATATCCCTGTGATGAAGTAAAAATAATTGTTGCGTGTGCTAATGCTTGTGGTTTTGCGCGATTAATACCCGTTAATACTCGTGGTGTCGCGAAACTCATGATGCCGTGCAGGCGTGCTGGGGCTTACTGCAAAAATCGTTACACGAAAATTCGAAGAACCATTCGAGTAACGTGACTTTTAAGGTTCATAAACAAAAAATTAAGTACTTTCACCGGGCTACGAACATGGTCGGACTAAAGATAGACTTCCGTGCATCGCGGCCGATCAAAGCCGCGCGCGAGCGATCGTGTGCGACTGACGCGCGTCAATATACTGATGTGTCAATACTCAGTGTTGATCATGTATGAACTGACATCTGTTGTAAGCCGCACGCGTCCGTCGCAGACTTCAGAATCGGCGCCAAACATTTTCATACACTATTTTCGCACGCGATCGATCGCGTTCGGCTGCGATCGTCCGCGATGCACGGAAGTCTACCTTCGTGGTTTTTTGCATTCGACACTAAGGCATCTGTTGTGAGTATCGCTGACCATCATGTTTGCCGCTTTATTGGTAATAAAATGGTGGTCCATTAAGTTGTATATTGTTTAATTGCGCTGCTAGCTTCATAGAATGCCGAATGCCTGCTGCCTACGAGTTGTTCATATTTTATATGTCTATGTTATATGTTGCTAAATTAGTTTAACTTTCGCGTTCATTCAGGATTCTAATATCAAATGTCTTTTATTGGATTTTTATTACTAGCTAAAATACATCATTCCATTAAATCATTTAACAGTTGGTTTGATTCAAATTTTTGTAATACTGAACTAAAATTCGCTTGTTTAACCCTTTTTTATTAAATGAACTTATAAGCTAGCAATATATTTTTAAATTGGATCTTGCCTCAACAACTATTTGATAGTTTTATTCAAAAAAGCAGATTTCTATTAAGTGTTGTTAAAAAATCTTGAAAAACTTTTGACTATTTAAAACTAAATTTCGGAACCATTTGTCGGAATCTTCATTAAACTAATTATACTAGAGTAGATGGGTATTGTTAACCCGTAAGTAATGCCGTAGGAACCCATCGTCCGGGTCACTGACGGCGTCTGCGTCGGAGGGCGGGTCGCTGGAGCGGGCGCGGGGGCGGGGCGGCGCGCGGCCGGCCGCCCCCGCGCCGCCCGCCCCCGCGCCGCCGCCCGACCCCGCGCCGCCGCCCTCGCTGCCACCTGACGACGCACAGGTACCATCTTGTACTTTTATAATGCTGGCAATATAATATTAAGGCGAGGAATTCCGACCGAAATAGACACGCTAACGCTTGCTCGGCCGCGCTCTATACACTTCGCGCGGACCCAGCGGCAGCCGGCAGTGAACTGTGAACTCGCGAGCGCCCAGCGAATCGAAAATCACTTAAAACTCAATTAAAAATTAAATAATTAGAAAATTTAATTTATGACGGCCGGAATCCCTCGGCTATTCAAAGACAATTATTTTCATATGTTTTTCATTAACTAAAACCAATTATACTGCAAGTAATATGATATTTGAATTATTATTAGACTGATGTTTGGGATTTTATTTGACACAGTTAAATATCACCAATCGAAAAAAAACGGCCGGAAGCACTAGATAAATAACTGTAAAATAACATATATTTTTTCCAAATTTTAAGTACTTGTGATTTGCGAGTAATCCATAATTTAAAATACCCTATTTTGGGGAATGGGCGCCTTAACATCCTCTTGTCGCGATGCAATACGCGTTGTCGCGATGTACCCGGCTACATTATCGCGTTCACACAGCACTTCGCCGTAGCCCGGTAATTTAGCCGCAGCATTACACGCTAAGGTGGCCATACACCATCCTTCCTATCGTCCAATCGGCATGACGCTGCAGATTGGGTCAATGAGAGATTTTTGAGGGGCAGAAAAAAAGAAAAAAAAATAGTTCTAATAATGAAACGAGATGGCGCTGACAAATAGCGAAGTCGGTCTGACCAGGAATAAACTAAAATGACGAGTTGATAACATTTTAATTTGTTTTCAAATTCGTAGGTAGCAAGTAGGTAGCACTGTCTAATATTAAAACAGTAAAATAACAATGAAATAACAAAAATATCAGTGAGAACGCAACGTAAATCTACTAGTTGAAGCATAAGCAATCAAAAAGTGTGTAAATAAATAAATAAATAAATCATTTATTTCAGGCGACTTATGGCCCATACAATAAATACCTTACAGACTAACATACATATATTTATATAAGACAATTTTATTATAAAACTTTAATTGACTTTCGGCGTCGTATCGGTGGCCGTGGCAGTAGGCAACGTCCCACGGAAGCGCCGGTACACCACGCCCTGCGGCCAGAAATCCTCCTTCATGAAAGTATCCAACCTTGCTGTCGGGACGCGCACCACAAACGACTTGAAGTTTGTATTGTGGCGCGATTCCAAAGGTTGGACTCTCAAGCAGAAGTTGGCCTTCTTCTTGATGTACTCTGACACGTTCTCCACGGTGACGGTGTGGTGCAGACGGGACAGGTATACCGCCGTAGTCGGTATGGCAGCTCGCAGCAGGAAGTTGGGCCCTGTCGGTGCGGTACCATAGTGGTTCTTCGTCGTCATGCGCTGACGATGTCGCCTTTTGTTCCGAACCTCCATAAAACCTTGGTCATCTTGGCCCGGTGAGGTAACAATCGGCGCAGGTGCTCTTCGGTCTGGCAGGTCTGGCTTCTGCGACCGCGAAGTTGTTTTGGCGGCAGCAACAGCAGCATAGTCAAGTTGACTGTGCGCGGGCGCAAGCGGCGCCGCTGCGGTAGGAGGCGGCGGCGGCGGGGCGCGGGCTGGAGGCGAGCTGCTCACGGGGTCGGCGCTCGCGGCCAGCGGCGGCGGCGCTCGGGTTCTGTCGGGTCGTGGCGGTGTCGGCGACGAAACTGCTGACTTGCAACTCGACGTCGTCGACGTATCTAGGCATGCCCCGCGTCGCATGTTTACATTAGAGCCTGCGATCGGTGACCTACTTACTGCAATCGATTCACGTAAATCGTAAACTTCTTTACGCAATTCGCTTACAGTATTTTCGGATGTTTGAAATTTGATCATTATATCAGCCAGACTCTTCTTCAAGGAAACAATATCCTTCAAAAGGCTGGTTACATCGACGTGATCAAAGGTGACGGGAGGCAGCTTGTTGAGATCCCTCGCCACGAAAGTGGGCACGTCATCTGGATCGGTTTCCTTGAACAGGGTGATGATTTCCTGCAGGCTCTTCTGCGTCCCATCACGCCTTCGGGACACCATCTGGTCAATCTTGCCGAGAGACTCGTAAAGCAGCTTCTTCGCTGTGGCCACATCATCCTCACTGAAGTTAGACTTACAGATTTGGAGCGCGCTCACCTCATCCATGACGTCCAGCTTTTGTTGTAGGAACGCCAGGAGTTCGTTAGCCACAAGTTTATCGCTCATGGCTCTATGCGTAACGCGGCACTTGGCCGCGTTTCACAATATTCACAGAAAATTTTAGCACGCGTCTGCACCGATCCGCATCGCAGACACGACGTGTAAAATCCCCGCGCTCGACTGACATGACATGACAAGCATAGCCTGGCAACGTCGTGCGTGCGTGTTCTTGACCTAAATTCTAGTCCTTTTGATAACTTTTTTTTTTTTTTTGTATTGTAGGCTTGCAAAACTGGTTACAATCTTATAGGTATCTTACATAAACTTAAAATAATAACATGCTAGAATGCAACCTACTCGATGCAAGCACAGCATGCAATGAATAATTTAAACATAATTATTCTGAATACCCCAGTCCAGAGAAACCGATTTTAACAAATTATTAATTAAAATAAAATACTTAATTATAAAGGAGGTAGGTATTCCTTTTTTACATTTGATCAAACTAAAAACAAAAACACAGGTAAGTACAAAAAAACCAATAATAATAAGAGTAATTAAAGAATCGACTTGAGACAGTGTTTAGCCGAGACTATTGACCCACTGAATATATCAAAAGCTGATCGTATGAAATTGTAGTAGGTACACATGCGATATAACGGAGAGTGTTGACCAAGGCAAGTCTTGCGTGGTGGCAATGTAAAGGTTTTCCTGTTTTGCACGCGACTACCAATTCGTGGAATCGTAAAATTAATTTTCTCTAAAATATCTGAGGAGTTTACATGACCATGAAGCAATTTGAACAGAAACATAATATCTGAAGCTTTTCTGCGAATGTGAAGTGGGGTAAGTTGATAATGAATAATTCGGGACTCGTACGATAGAAGCTCACGACACTTAAAATCTGAAAAGGACAGGTGATACAAAAATCGCTTCTGTACAAGTTCCGATCTGTTAGAATGCACCTGGTAGCTTAGATTCCACACCGGACTACAGTACTCAAGGATACTCCGCACTATGCTGTTAAATATAAGAATAGTGAGTTTTGGATCCCGCAGTATCTTCATCTGCCGTGTTATAAAACCTGACAGCTTCGCTACTTTTGATCATTTCGTTATTTGCGAGCGCCATCTGTCGCCACTTTAAATCAACTTTTTTTTTCTTTATAGCTGTCAGAAAAATCCCCCACTAAAACTGACCGTGGTGGGTGGGCGTGGATTGGTTCCAATATAACTTTATATAATTTGATAACTGTCATTGGCATGACAGTTATCAAGTTGTGGTGTAATATGGACGAACTGCAGATTGGATCAAGCCTGCCGTCATGCAGATTGGACGATAGGCAGGATGATGTATGGCCACCTTAGCGTGTAATGCTGCGGCTAAATTACCGGACTACGGCGAAGTGCTGTGTGAACGCGATAATGTAGCCGGGTACATCGCGACAACGCGTATTGCATCGCGACAAGAGGATGTTTAGGCCGGGCTGCTCAGGAGGTTTATATACCAACAAACTCTGACACCTCTAACAATCCTGATAGTATATTACTGAATAATGAAAATAACCCACCTACAAGAATAAGTAACGCTAAAACAATTATGTTCTGCGATGAGATTGGGAAGGGCTTGGGCCAATTAATCCAGAAACATTCTAAGGAAAGTGTTACTAATTATTGTATGCCTGGATCAAGCATAAATGAGATAATGAAAGTAATTGTAAAAAAATCTTATAGTGAAAACACAAACTTGATTGTTTTAATCGGGAATAGAGATAGTATAAACAAAAACCATTTAATATCATACTGTAACTCATTATGCTCTCTAAATGTTAGAAAAGTTGTTATGTTTACATTTCCCTATAGTCAAGGGTTTTCACAATTAGAGAATAAATTGAGATATAATCTTAATTTAACATTAAGCACAATAGCATCTCATAATAGTCAGATACAAATAATTGACATAAATACCTTGTTATATAATCTTAACTTGACGAAAGATAAATATTATCTGCATAATTATCATAAGCGACAAATAGCATTATCGCTATCTTTTTATTTTAATCAACTAGCCAACAATCTGGCTACTCTAACTTCTGCTTCTTTTGAGCAGCTAAAATGTGACATTTCTAATTCAACTTTGGAATCTGTTCCAAATAATTCGATTCTTTTGAATCCAAATACTGACATGGTTAATTTAAATTACCATTAGAGACAACGGAGGCATACTCTAGCCCAGTATTGACAAGAGGAAGGCCTAAATGTTTAAAAATAGTACACCAGAATATCCAAGGCTTTTCTGCTGGCAAAGACCTAGAAATAAGTTTATTTTTAAATTGTGAAAATATTGATGTGTTATGTGTTACTGAACATTGGTTAAAAGAATATGAATTATTGTTAAATTTGGATAATTATAGTGTTGTAAGTTCATTCAATAGAAAAACTGCAGTAAGGGGGGGTTCTCTAATAATTTTACCTAATAACACACAATATAAAGAGCGAAAGGATATAGTATCCCTCTCTGTTGAACGAATTTGTGAGATATCATGCGTGGAACTTGAACAAATGATTATAATCTGTGTATATAGCCCCCCTGGAGCAAATTACACAGTCTTTGAGTCCACTATGGAGGATGTTTTGAAAATATGCTGTCGTAAGAATAAAAAAATTGTAGTTTGTGGAGATTTTAATATAGACATCTTAGATATTAAATTAGCACAACTCTCCAGTAAATTCCTTAACCTTTTTAAATCATTTAATTTGCTTCACATTTTTAATGAACCGACGCGAATTACGCCAACATCGGCTACTTGCTTAGATAACATCTTTTCCAACTGTAACTTAATTGAGAAATCGGTAATTAATATTATTAAATCCGACCACAGTGGACAACTAGCTTCTTTTGAGCACTATAATGTTACTCCTAAACGCGAAGTAATTTGCAGGCCAATACCGAAACGTGGTATTAATAAATTTAGAAATAATGTACAAGATAAAATTCAATGTTTGCCAGCTTCTGCTGACGCTAATAACTCTTATCAATCATTATTTGATATTGTTGAAAAAGAATTTAGTAACAATTTTAAACAAAAAGTTATAAAGTGTAATGATCGTAAGAAGTTCAGTGACTGGGCCACACCTGGTATCTATAATAGTAGAAGAAAGTTATTTAAACTCTATGCACAAAAAACGACTTCCTGTGATCCTAGCTTCATTGAATATGTCAAGAAATATTCAAAAACATTTAGGAAAGTATGTGCTTTGGCAAAATCTAGGTATATTTCAAATAAAATTAAATCATCTGAAAATAAAATAAAAGCTACCTGGAGTATTATAAACCAAGAGACTGGCAAAACAAAATGCAAAATTAATTCATTTAACTTAAAAATTAGTGATCAGACTTTTGAATCGGATATTGAGGTGGCTAGTGCTTTTGAAGGTTTCTTTGCTCGAATTCCGTTAGAAACTACTAGCAGACTTAACTCTTGCCCCAACACCGCTGTCTCTCTTATGGAATCTAGTGTGAACAAGTGCCAGGAAACATTTAGTTTTAGCTATGTCACTACCGAAGATATTATTAAAGCATTCAAAGCAATAAATATTAAAAAAACAGAAGATCTCTGGGGCATATCTACAAGTATCATCAAATCAATAATTGATGTGATAGCTCCATCATTAGCAATAATTTTTAACCAATGTGTAAGTGAAGGGGTCTTTCCTAATTTAATGAAAAATAGTAAAATAATTCCTCTATTTAAAGCTGGTGACAAAAGTGACCCAGCAAATTTTAGACCTATATCCATACTACCAGCAATAAGTAAAATATTTGAGAAATTAATTTATGCTCAACTTTTAGAATATTTTAAATTAAATAGTATACTGCATGAGAAACAGTTTGGTTTTTCAAAAGGTAAAAGTACAACTGATGCTGGGGTTGCATTTCTAAAACATGTACTTGATGCCTGGGAGGACAAGCAGGATGTAATCGCTATTTTTTGTGACCTTTCCAAGGCATTCGATTGTGTTGATCACCAAACACTATTAAGGAAGTTAAAACATTATGGTGTTTCTGAAATGTCAGTAAGCCTTATGCATTCATATCTGTATGAAAGAACTCAGAAGGTAGTTATTAATAAAACTGAGTCTACCGGAGCTCCCATTACTATGGGCGTACCCCAAGGATCAATATTGGGCCCGCTGTTGTTTTTAATATACATAAATGACCTTCCTTACTACGCGAAGAATTTATGTGAGACAGTGCTATTTGCCGATGATACATCTCTAGTCTTTAAAGTAGATAGAGGTGATGACTGTTCTGACGAAGTGAATAGTGCTCTTTCAAAAGTGTCACATTGGTTTAATAGTAATAATTTATCATTAAACTCAAAGAAAACTAAGTGTTTAAAATTTTCGTTACCTAATGTAAGACAAGTTGATTTTCATATAAGACTAGACGGCGATATGGTCGCATTCATTAACAATACAAAGTTTCTAGGTATTATATTAGACTCGCGACTACAATGGGATCCTCATATCGAAGCCTTGGCGAGTAGACTCAGTTCGGCCGCATTCGCAGTTAAGAAAATAAGGCTCTTAACCGATATTGAAACGGCTAGAATAGTCTATTTTAGTTATTTTCATAGTGTTATGTCCTACGGCCTTTTGTTGTGGGGCTCAGCCGCTAACATCCACAGTATATTCGTGCTCCAAAAAAGGGCTATTCGCGCCATTTACAACCTCCGATCGAGAGATTCTTTAAGAGATCTATTTAAAGAAATAAACATTTTAACTGTTGCAGGACAATACATCTATGAAAATATAATCTATGTGAAAAAGTATTATAATACATTTGTAAAGCAGAGCGATATTCATCGCTTTAACACAAGAAATAAAGATAAACTTGTCGTTCCCAAGTTTAGGCTAGAAAAATCCAGAGCCTCATTTCTGGGGAAAAGCATAGCCTTTTTTAATAAAGTTCCACAGCGTATAATTGAACTACCATTGCATAAATTTAAATGTTACATTAAAGAGTCGCTGATGAGCAAAGGATACTATAAAGTAGACGATTATTTGAATGACCGCAATGCATGGTCATGATGTAACACATAACATAATCACTGTTTAATATGATGTATTTTTATACTAAGCAATTGTTGTATTAGTAACGATATGTTTTTTTTTGTAAATGTCGTTACCTAACTAAGAAACGCTGGCAAGTTTCTTGCGCCCATTCTTCTTGTCAGTTAAAAAAGTCTTGAATGGGTGGTAGGAAAATATTGACGATTCATAAGTACATATTTATTATGTCTAAGTGAATAAAGAATATTTTTATCTTATCTTATCTTATCTTACTCTTTCTAACTAACCGCTAGTAGCGTATGGAAAGAGGTAGTCCCGCCTAGTGTATAGTCCGTTCGGTTAGATAGTGTCGGTACACCCGCACGGCATTGTGGCAGAGCGACACTATCTAACCGAACGGACTATATATACAAGAACATCGCGTAGGTATGCCCGACAACGATAATTTTAGCGCGCCAACGCGACACGAATTATCCTCCGCTAATGTAGCCGCAGCATTATGATACTCCAAGCTGCATACAAAGATAAATTATTTTAAGCTTTAGCTTATTTCTTTAGGTATTCTTTATAATAACGAACTCAATTGCAAAATCAATGGATGGAGTCGAGTCGAACTCAATAAAACTGTAAAATCAATGGATGGAGTCGAGTATTAACTTTTCAACGAGATATATAGTGCTTTGCAGTATATTGCTTTATTATAATAGTGGAAAAGGCGTGAATTTCCTTTCCCAATATAATTCACCAATAATCAAGTCGTCTTACGACAACCCAATTTTCAATACGTAATTAACCGCATAATGACTGAGCGAGCAGCCGCGCCATATCGTATCCCTATCGTCGGTCGGTGACGCTCCAGCGCACGCGCTGCCGGGCACACACCAGCCGCAAACGTTTGGCATGCGAGGCCGCTCGCTCAGCCAGGACGCGGCTATTCGATAGCTGCCCAGCCCCCTAACCCATGACAGAATCGAGTTGAGATCAAAATCAATGAATGGTGAATCATTGAATCAAAAATCACCATTCAAGTAACGATTGTAGCACCAATCGAGTAGTGGTTGAATACCGAACTAAATGAAATTAGTATAGGTGTACTGTTTTATAGATTTAAGGTCAAAAATCACACCCTCGATTACAAGAAAGCTACTTTTTTTGTGATCGAAGGTGTGATTTTTTACTTTATATCTATAAAACAGTACACCTATAACGATTTCATTTAGTTCTGTATTCAACTACTACTTGATTGGCGCCACAATCGTTACTAGGATGGTGATTTTTGATCTTGATACGATCTTGATCTCAACTCGTTTCTGTCAGGAGTTAGCCCCCAGTTCATAGTGTAGTGTGTGGAGCTATTGAACGGTCGTATAGTAGTGTGTTGTGTTGTGTCGCAGCACGTGGTGTCGTGCCGCGTGGAGAACACGCGCGTGAACCCCGACTCGCTGATCGACGAGCTGCTCGCCGCCACAGACCTCAAGCACGCCGTCGACGACTCCGCTGAGAGTAAGTACCGACTGCCGACTGCCGACCATTCCACCCAAGGAGATTTAACCAAGGAAACTGGAGAGAGTAGTACAGTCAGCGTCAAATTGATATAAGCGTCTAGAGTAGTCAAAAAGATCTAAAAACATAAACGCAATTTGATCTAAGCAGTTCGAACTTATAAACCTGTGACATCTTAAATTTGTACTCCAATCAAAAGTAAATAAAGATTTATGATTTTTGATTCGAATCATCATATTGTTGTAAGCACGCAAGGCGTTCAAAATATCTAGGCACTCATTGTTTCATATTTAAATGAGCAGTCAGAGTGTTCAAAATTATCTAAGCAAACAAAGCTGTCAAAGTTATCTGTGCATTATGGTGTTGTACATTATGCATAGATATTTTGAGAGCTTTGTTTGCCGACAATATGATGATTCGAACTGCGTAGATCAAATTGGTTTATGTTTTTCAGATGATTTTGACTAATCTAAACGCTTATATCAATTTGACGCTGGCTGTACTAACACTTTTTTGTAGACTATTGCTGTCTTCCGTCTCACTTACTCTTTGAAAAAATACGTATAATCATATGAGACAACAGACAGCCACTACATAGTTAAATGTAAAATTTGCTGGGTACACTTTTTTATTCAAGCTGAAAACTCCAGTTTCCTTGTAGAATCTCCTTGATTCCAGCACGCGGCAGGGCTGCCATTAGTACGATTATTTATAACAGTGTACGATCACAAATTTCAGATATTTATTTGGCCGTGTACGATCGTTTTTTCCATGTTTCTCCCGAGTTTGTATGGTTTTTGTACAGGTGTACGATTTTTTTAAATTTAATGTACGATTCTCGATTTTTCGCACGTGGCAGCCTTGCCACACGGTCCTACTGCATTATTACTGCGCAGGACACTAGCAAATCTGGGTGTCGTTTCTGATAACGTTACGTCATAATCGTATCAATATCGTGTTTCAATTATTGTAGTGTTTTTTTTACACACTAGTTACAAGAAATGTGTACTTTTTTCACATACTACTGATGGTCACACCACATACTACATTCACAACACATCATACTGTCCAAATTCTTGAAACTAGTGTGTAAAAAAAACTACAATTGAAACACGATTTTGATACACCGGTAAACACCGGTTGCACCAAGTTTTTTTTACATTATACTTTTATTTTTACAGGGTTTATGGTTTAAAAATGTATGGGATTTGATAGTTTTGACAGCAAAATTCAGTTACTTTTCACGAATTCGTAAAATGAATATTTTGGTACAACCGGCTGTAAATGTTACTAACGCAATTCGTATTTTCGCAAAAACCATGGGCATTTTTCAGTAAGATTGAGAAATATAATTACTATGATGATTTTATATTATTTTTATGCATTCACAATGCAATTTTTGTAAGTATAGGAAAAATGTGATAGTAAAAAACCACGAGCCCCATAAGTAGCTTTCAGGCGGGATATAATTACTCTTTTTTAGTTTATTTGGGACTATCACAATATGAAGGTATTGTCTAATTTTCCGTGATTTTTCAATCGTTGTTTATCAAATCGTCCTACTTTGCACGTGAACTTTGTGTATTTTCTTACTTATGAAACTTCCATTTTTTGGTAGTTTTGTTAACTTCCCTCAAACGTTCCCAAATAATGTTTTAACTAGTAGTGTGGATGTGTCCACAGCGTCGGGGTTGCAGCTGTTCATCACCCGCGACGGCACCGCCGAGCTGGGGTCGCGCCAGCGCCAGCAGCCGCGCCAACACTACCAGCGCGTGGTGCTGCACCCGCACGACAACAGGTCATATGAAGCGCCGCGCCGGGCGTCACGCAAAGCTGTTGGGCTAGCACAACTTGAGCGCGACTCGAGTGAGAAAGAGTCGCGGGCACTTTCAACCAATCAGGGTGTCGATTCTGCTAACGTTAAGTCATAATCGTGTCTCAATATCGTTTAAATTGTAGTTCAATTGTAGTGATTTTTTACACCCTAGTTACAAGAAATGTGTACTTTCTTCACAATACTACTGATGGTCACACCACACACTACATTACACTACACACATCAGTCTGTCATAATTAAAAAAGTTAAAGTAAAAAGCACTACAATTGAACTACAATTGAAACACGATTAATATTATTATTATTATTAATATAAATGCTTAACCAGTTTTTATAAAAAAAAAAAAAACGATTGTGACTTAAGGGCAGGATCTTCCAAAAACTCTGTCTTTGTCTTTTTCCTTACGTGTGAAGAGTAATGAAAATAACCTCACTTTTTCATTTTTTCAATGTTTTTGTTGTTATTTTGAGCATAAATTCACTTTTTGAAAAAGTAGCCTGCGAATAGTCTACAATATGTCACTACCTATTTTTCTATATATTATTCGTGTATTCTAATTAATAATCTAAGTAGAAAACCAAAAAAAGTATAAAAATAATCAAAATTTTCTTTGTTTTTAGATTTTTTTTATTGTCGAGTTACGATACGAATATCGTGTTCCTAACCACAAAATAATCAAGATCGTTTATGAATGAAGAGGTATGACGCTTTACCGAGGCTAAGGTAATAAAAGAGATGTGACTTGTTCGGTGTCAAGATGTATATTGAGATAATAATATTGAGTACAATTAAAGATACATTATCTTAGTAAGCGATCTTATTCTAGATTGCTGAGAATGCTACGCGTGTGTTCCAATTTTCTGTAAATGCGCGATAATGCAAACATCTTGTTTGTGTAATATGTTGCAATCATACTTCATCTCCCCTGAAAAAGTGGAAGGATCATCCCCTCCCTGCAAAAAGGAACAGACTCGTAACATTGACTTTAACGAACTTAACCAAAATTTAATTACTTAAGTAAAATAAGTAAACAAAATTTAAACATTATCAACATAGCAAAGTTAAAACTATTTCATTTATTAAATCGTACTAATACAAAAACGTTTTACAATATAAACAATATACCTAATTAAAATTGTATCTAATTAAAATGGTATCGAATTGAAATGGTATTGAATTAAAACGGAAGCTTCACATTTTACACTTAATCATAACAATAACAAAGTGTTAAGTAACATGGTATGTAATTAAGTACCTATACTTATAATTACGTATCAAATAAAATAGTTATTTATTGAATGGTTTGGTATTATTCTTATGCACAATTATAGCTTTATTTTCTTTTAAAATTTCTACATTAGACGTCATATCTCTTAAAACTTTATAAGGGCCATTGTAAATACTATCTAATTTATTTCCTACTTGGTTCTTTAATAATAACAAATCGCCTAACTGATAGGTAACATTATTGCTAGTTTTATCATACAATAATTTTCTTTTCTCTTTAGATTGTATCAAGTTACGTCGTGCGTCGGATTGCGCTTGTTGTAAACGATACTTAAGTTCTCGGGGATAACTGTCATAGTTATATAAGGGGTCGATTTCTGATTGTAAATTATTTGGAAGGTTACAAATTTTTCCAAAAACTAATTCGAAAGGCGTATATTTAGTTTCACTATGCACTGTGGTATTAAAAGAAAAACACCAATATGGAATCCAGGTGCTCCAGTTATGTTTATAATTATTACACTGGATTCTCAGAAAAGCTCCTAGGGTTTTATGAGTATTTTCTAAAGCGCCTACAGTTTCGTGATGGTACGCCGTAGAATTTAATTTTTTAATATGTAATAGAGAACATGTTTCGGACATCACTGATGACATGAATTCGGTTCCCTGGTCAGTCAATATTTCTCTAGGAATACCATAACGTAAAATGAAATTATTGGTAAAAGATTGAGCAACTGTGACCGAGTCTTTACTAGGTAATGGATACGCTTCAACGAATTTGGTTAAATCGCATTGTAATGTCAATACATATTTATTATTATAGTCATCAACATCGAGTGGACCCATTATATCCAAACTAATTTTTTCGAATGATGAGTGGGCTGTTGATGTTATGGTTAAGGGCTGCTTAATATGTTTATTACTATGCTTATGATATTGACATTGATGGCAATTTTTAACAAAAAGTTTTACATCATTACTCAAACCTGGCCAAAAATAATATTGCTTAATGTTGTTCATCATTCTATTAACTCCTGCGTGTCCGCTGGTAGGTAATAGATGGAAATCATTTAGTATTACTCTTTTTTGTTCACTATCATATATTCTTAATATATTTTTTGTTATGAGAAAGCGCGGGGTAACAGAGTTAATTCTTTTTGTTGCTTGTACAAGACTTTTGATTTTACTCTCGTTACATTTTTCTTTAATAATAAGTACCTCATGTATGCCTATTTTTTGACATAATGACTCTAAGTCCCTCGCTAACACCTCTGGGGTAGATGACGATCGGGTACTCAGATATATCGCTGATTGCGAAGGTACGTAAACGTAACAACTTGCATTAGAAATAATGCTATCTTTAGACTTTGAATAATTGTCAAACTTTAATTGATTAAAACTTAATTCAGTTACGTCATCGGGTTTCTTGAGAAGTTCTACCGCAATAGGTTGATCAGGCCTAGTGCTGGTGGAGCTCTCTGAAGAAGAATCAGTGGGGGTTTTTAATTTTTTACTTTGTGCTCTAGTTAAAACTGATACTGTGTTTTGATGTAATGATTTTAAAGTAGAAGATGTAATAGGTATGCGACTCAATGCGTCTGCAGCTGCATTGTTTCGTCCTGGAACATACTCTATTTCAAAATCATACTCCTCTAGGAATAATCGGAATTTAGTAAGTCTGCTTGTTGGGTCTTTCAAGTTAAATAAATAAATTAACGGTTTGTGGTCTGTTATAATTTTAAATTTACGTCCATATAAATAAGGGCGAAAATGTCTCACAGACCAAACAATTGCTAAAAGTTCTAATTCTATGATGGGATATCTCGTCTCGGCGGGTTTCAGGTTTCTACTCGCATACGCGACTACTTGACCGTTCATGTTAGATAAAACAGATCCTAAACCTGTCTTACAAGCATCTGTTTGTAGCCGAAAGATGTTACTTTCTGAAAAATCTGGATAAGATAAAATAGGGGGTTGAATTAATGCTGATTTTAATTTTTCAAATGCCGTTTGACACTCTGATGACCATAGAAACTGTACATTCTTTTTTCTTAATTGATTTAAAGGATAAACAATGTTTGCAAAGTTCGGTATGAATCGTCTGTAGTAATTTGCAAACGCGACAAAACGATTGACATCGTCGCAGTTCATCGGCACTGGATAGTTTTGCATGGTTGCAATTTTACTTTCATCTGGTAAAATTCCATCAGAAGTTATTTTGTGTCCTAGATATATTATTTCGTTTCGCAAAAATTCACACTTCATAGGATTTAATTTTAAGTTAACTTTTCTAAATCTCTCTAGTATACTAATTAAGTTTTTATTGTGGTTTTCTATAGATTTCCCGAAAATTACGCAATCATCTAAATAAATAAAAGCCTTTTTATAATTTAAGCCTGACATTGCAATAGTCATAAGACGTGAAAATACACTCGCAGATGTCCGGAGACCCATGGGACAGCGTTTCATCTGAAAAATTTTATCACCAGCAGTGAAAGCTGTGTACTTTCGTGAATCTTCGCTTAAAGATAACTGATAATAGCTTTGCGAAAGGTCTAATTTTGAAAAATAAATGTTATTTGCAAGCGAGTCTAAGATATCAGTTATATTAGGCAAAGGGAATTTGTCGTCCTCAATACGATTATTTAACTGCCTGTAATCTATAACTAATCGCCATTGTTTCTCGTTTGACCTATCTGTTTTTTTCGGTACAAGCAAGACGGGACTAGACCACTCTGACGTAGCTTCTTCTATAATATCATTTTCGAGCATAATATCTATCTGTTTCTGAACTTCCTTCCTTAGTGCGAACGGTAATCTATGTGGCTTGACATAAACTGGCGAGACATTAGGTTTTAAAGTTATATTATGGGTCATTAGGTTTGTACAAGAGAGTTTGTCGCCTGGCAGATGAAAAACATCTGCGTACTTAGCGCAAATACTCTCAATACTTCGTTTTTCTTCTAAATTCAGTTCAGGTAAATTTAATAATCCTAATAATGTTTTTACACGATCGACAGAAACCTCCTCTTTTTCAAAATTACAGACTTCAAAATCATTCAATGAAAAAGTCTCTAAATCGGTAAGATCTAGATCAACTTCTTTCTCAGTGGTGTTTAATATCCTTACTGGCATGCGACCATTACAAGGTTTCGCTATTATACTTCCTATAAAAACTCCTTTCTGTATCTCTTTAGATAAACAAACACAATCGTCGCCTAACGATGTAGGTATATATTTTATTACCTCACATCGTGGCGGTATCAAATGTCTATAGTGACTCAATATAGGTATAGACACATAATTACTATCTTTAGTTAAAAGCAAAGTATTTTCTTTATAGTTAATTATAGCTTGATAGCGTTTCAAAAAATTATCACCTAAAATACCATTTGCAGAACAAGACATATTTTTAAACACATACATTTTTTCTCTAAAAACTAACCCATTATAAGACAAATCTAAGTAAATATATCCTTCAGATACTAGTTTACCGCTAACACCTTTTATAACTAACTTCTCAAATGTAATTAAATTCAATAACTTCGGATAATCGCATAACCATTCGTATTTTAAAACACAAAGGCTTGCTCCGCTATCGACTAAAAGATCGATATTGCTATTACTTACGTTAAAAGTTACGGTACTACTATTATTGTAGTTTAAAACATAATTTTCAGTAGGAACGAAAAAAATCTAAATTATTATCGTTCTGGGGCTCAGAACGCGCTTGTGACTCACTATTGGTCGATTGCTCGTGGCTAGCGTACTGCACACGTTGAAAAGGCACAGCTGAGCGCGGCGGGCGCGGGCTCGGCCGACCGCGGTCACGTGAACGTGATTGTGTTCCTTGCGCGGCGCGGGAGTCTCGCGACATGTACTTACCTTGTTGTGGTCTCGTGTTTCCGGCAGCGTACCTATTGTTTGCGCTAAATCTATTATAGTAACTATATTTATTAGAATAATTACTTGGCTGACGCGGATAATTAGTAGGTGTGCGTGAGAAATTACGAGTATGAAACTTTTTAATGTTCATAACTTCCTCGTGTCTGGTAGACATTGACTGCTCGTCTAGGGCAGTTCTTATAGCCTCTGGTAAAGAATCAAAGTGACGTGATGCTATGATAGTACTAAGCTTTTGATTCACTAATCCATCTGAAAAGCGTTTGATTGCAACCTTTTCATTAATGGGACGCAATACTTCAAACTTAGTAGCGTCGTCATCCGCTTGTGCTATGGTTAAATTCACAAAAAGTTGTTCTAGTTCCGAGCCGAATGACTCGATCGACCTATGACCTTGACGACAGTTTTGTAATTTGTGTTGGATAGCAACAGCAGATTTTTTCTGAATCAAATGCGTATTCATATCTCTAATTAAATCTTTAATAGTTGGATAACTACTTTTTAAACGTAATTTTGCGCTAGGAGAGAGCCTAGTTTTAATCACAAAATCAATAAGTAACCCATGAGTAGCATCGCTGATCATTGAACTATATAATTGTATACCATCAATTAGAGATTTAGTGACGTGTTCTTGACCTGTCATCGTTGGTAAAAGTGCAATGGCTGTCTTCAAGTCAAATTTATCTTTTTCTGCCATTTTTGAAATACTACTAACACTTAAAGTCTCTAAAGAAATAATTTTGTCATAAATGATCTGAATGTCATTTGCTATTTTATTAATTAAAGTTATATCTTTAGTTGATACCTCCGATTTTCCAACTAAATTATGTACTTGAGCTAAAATATACTCTAATTTCGCGTATTCAAGTTTCGCTTCATTAAATTTCGTAAAACCTAACTCTTTTTGACGTCTATCTGGTCCTAGTTTTACTAAATTATCTTTAATATACAATAGTTTCTTATGCAATTCATTTAAATCGGAAATAATAAATGACATTATCTAATAAGAAAAAAAAATGTAATCCTACATATTATTTAAAACGTTTAGGTATAAAATAACTTACGACTTACGGTGGCATTATAGCGCGCGAATAAAATAATTACGTCTCTGCACGATGAGTAGGTATGTGGTGACCGGCGTGGCGTGTGGGGGCTGGGGCTGCGGGCTGGGGGTTTTCTCATGCTCCTTGAGTGTGTAGGATCTTCAGACTTCTAAGATGGGTTCCTGGACCGCTTGAAACAGCTAACTGAAGATCGGGCTGGGATTTCCCTTGCCCCTCGTACAATGGGCCGGGTTTCTACCCTGGACACCTCCTGGTCTACGTTGATGGTTGAGTCGACGTCGTTGCCAGTTCCACGGAAGATATTGTGTTTCTTAGAACTGCGCTGTTGAATTCTCTACGGAGTCGGTTGACAATTCGGTCCCAAATTTTCCGGATGCAGGCGTAAATGATGAGTATAACGATGAGAAGCAGTATGACGGATAGTAAAATTTCTGTTGTAGTGAGCTGGCTTGAAGTTTTCTGCGTTGCTTGGGCGTCGCCGCTGGCGGTTTGTGCGATGATAACTTCTTCTTTACTTTGTGGTGCTCCCATATTATTGTTTTGTCTTCCCAAGTAATGCGATGAACAGAAGTGTAGAGCCAAATAGCACCGCAACGAAGACTGCTGCTAGTATGGTGTTGAAAATTTTGCTTTGCTGCTCCATGTAGTAATGATTTTCCCGCAAAAATTTATAAGTTCGGTTGGCAAAGGGTCGCCATGAAGAGGTATGACGCTTTACCGAGGCTAAGGTAATAAAAGAGATGTGACTTGTTCGGTGTCAAGATGTATATTGAGATAATAATATTGAGTACAATTAAAGATACATTATCTTAGTAAGCGATCTTATTCTAGATTGCTGAGAATGCTACGCGTGTGTTCCAATTTTCTGTAAATGCGCGATAATGCAAACATCTTGTTTGTGTAATATGTTGCAATCATACTTCATGAAACTTCAACATTATATTTTTATCTGCTCATAATAAAGAATATTTGATTGTTTACTTTTGAATCAAAAATAGGTTGATTTCGATATTTTTGGAAGTACGTGCCTTTAACGCTAGTAGACTTGGCCCCCAGATCGCTCGTAGATAGCGCGCGTGACCTAAGGCGACGTGCTTATTGGTTGGAAGGAGCGCGCGCGCCAAAGAGTCGCGCCAAGTTGTGCTAGCCCTACTGGCTCCACATTTGTATCGTCTTCAATCTCAAAATCAGGCGTATCGTATCATAAGTGTGGACGCCCATTTCGACTTTGTCGTTTCTCTCGACGTGTCATGCCAAAAACCACGTCCACACTGTATCTTGTCGGCGTGTCGCCGACACGGTGTCGTCATGTGCGGACGCTCAATTTTTAACTACAAATAAATGAACGGAGCGGAGATGGGTGCCCGTGCAATGATCGAGAAAGCACGTCCAAACTTGTCTAGATAGATCGTGCTTAGCTTATCCCGGGCAAACCCGCCTCGAGATAGATCGCGGTGTATCACGTATCAAATTATCATCATTATCATGATACAGTGCCAAAATGCGTCCACACTACGATCATTTTGCCGATCATGAAACGGATATCGATACGACCCGTATTACCAGATACGCCGTTATTATTATACGAATCGGGGTGTATTATGCTACACCGTTTAGCGTATCATTTGCGTCCACACTAACGAAAATAATACGCGTCGATGACGCGTGTCGAACATCTGCTAAAATTATACAAATGTGGAGTGGACCCAGCTTAAAGCCTCACACACTTTTGCAACAGACTCCGAGATTACTGTTGAAAGGAAATGAATAGACTAAAAATAAGATATGATGATTGATTAGAAGAATATTACTAACAAAAAAAATCTCTTTTCAGGTAGCCAACGGCTTGAGATTAGACCGGGTCGTTCCGCGGTCGAGCCGCGACCAGCGGCGACTCCTAGCGTAATAGGAAGGTCGCTCTCCAAGACGACTAAACAATGCATATTTATTGTTTTTATTCGTAAATTATGCCATAAATTGTTTTACAATTTGTAACTTAATAATGTTGATTATTACTATTATTATTATTCGAAAATAGCAACTCTGCAAGAACGGTTGTTTGTGCAATCTGAACGGTTTTGTATGATTTATATAATTAATGATTATTTTTAAGTAGGAAACTTTTCAATTGTATAACGACCTACGCGACGACTGAATGTTCCTATATTTGAGTAACGTCTGTGCTTCCTCCACTATTTATTTCCCCGAGCGGCGGCGTCCCGCGACAGTCCCTTATGGAGTATTGTGATTTATTTCTTATTATATTTATTAATGTAAGTTCGGTCGCGAGGGCGCTCCCGCAAATAGTACAGTCAGCGTCAAATTGATATGAGCGTCTAGATTAGTCAAAATGATATGAAAACATAAAAGCAATTTGATATACGCAGTTCGAACATCATATTGTTGTAATCACAAGTGTTCAAAATATCTGCGGCGCTTTGTATTTTTTTTTTGCTTTTTGTAGCAATTTAACCGGCCCTGACTTCTAAGAGCTTCAGTTGGCAGCAGCGCTTGATTATACAACAATTTGACAGCAAATGACATAAAAAAACACGTTACAGTGCCACAACCTTTTCTGTTCCGGTGACAGCGGCGCTACGTACGTTTTTCTTTTTTTTGTAACTATTTAACCGGCCCTGACTTCTAATAACTTCAGCCGCTAGCAGCGCTATGGTTGGACATCAACTTGACAGCAAAATGACATAAAAAAAACACGCTAGTTTCACATTTTGGCCACCGGCACAGCAAGGTTTGTGGCACTGTAGTTTTAGTTTTTGACCACCGGAACAGAAAACGTCGCACCTGTACTCATTATTTCTTATTTATATGACCAAACGGTTTAAAATTATCTTAGCAAACAAAGATTTCAAAGTTATCTGTGCACGATTATGCACAAGAATATGATAATTCGCACTGCGTATATCAAATTTTATTGCTTTTATGTTTTTCATATCATTTTGACTACTCTAGACAAGACGCTCATATCAATTTGACACTGGCTGTACCTACGACCAGTGCTTCTTGAACTCTTGCCTCTCCTCACCGGACGGAGTCTCTCTGTGCATCCTTCCCATTTTCCATTAGAGCGGTAATCGTAATATAAAGAAGTGCTCACATAACTGGTGCTAAGTCAGTGTGTGTACAGTGAGGCGTACACACGGTCGATGCGAAGGTTCGCGCCGTAATGTTTATTGACGAAACTGAACTTCCGAGTCCCTCCATATAGTTTGTGCGTGGTGCGATAGTGGAGGTGTATCTAAGTCATTCCTTTGCGTTTGAGGGCGTGTGGTAAGCTGCCGTAAATAGTGGAAATCCACTCTCGATAGAACTTGTTATGATGAGGTGTGTGAGCAATCTAGGTTCTAAGTAAAGAATACAGAACCACCTTAACATATATTTGAATACGAACATATTATATTAGAGTAAGTCCAACTCTCATTGTATTAAGGTCACAGCCCACTTATACCGCACCGCTCCCACCCGACCAAAGTATGAACAGCCAAATATGGACTTAATATCGTTCACTGTAGATGCATTTTGCATCAACTACAGAGCAATCTGACGCTGTCCGCTATTTTATATTGTTACTGTAAATTGCATCTACAGTGTACGATATTAAGTCCATATTTGGCTGCTCATACTTTGGTTGGGTGGAAGTGGTGCGGTATAAGTGGGCATGACCTTCAAGTTCCACAGTGTGTCGTCCACTAGTGGGCGGCGGCGCGGGCGCCCGCGCGGAGTTCCGCGATGCTGTGATATGTAGCCACTTGTAGAAGGAACTCGCGCGGTGGGGCGCGCGGCCCCCCACGCGGCGTTGATGTATCATATTGTCATGTATACAGTCTGTACAGTATTTGATTAAAGGACGTGTTTAGGACTATTTGTATGTTTTATTTCAATGTTTTTGTGAATCCTACAGTCCCGACTTTTGGCGATCGTAAAGTTATCGACTGTTGTCGTTAACTCAAAATGGGGACTTTGGTGGGGTAAGGGGTTGTTTTTAATCGTAAAAGTGTGTTTTGTACATAAAGTTAATATACCTATCGGAATAGAGGAACAACCACGAGCTGTCAAACGAAACCGAAATTGGATCGCATTTGTGTGTGTAAAATTGTTTATGTATGCGTGTCAGTGATGTGGGTCATGTCGCTTTTCAGATTAATATCGATATCGATAATATTAAATAATTACAGTAATAAATAAATATATATTGGACACGATCACACTCATTGTTCCAATACCAAAGTATAGTAGCTTAAGCACTATTATTATGGAAATTAGAAACGACGGGTAATTACCACATACACCCAGACCCGAGGAAATATAGAAAAATTAGTTTTCAACATTTACCCGACCAGGGGGGCTACCGGCTAAGAAATCTGGATATGGGTATGGGCTTCAACTGTCATTTGAATTCCTTATTCTGATAGATTTTTGCTGCTTTGTTCTGTTGAACGTTGCTAGCTAGTTATCGTTATACCCAACGTCACAAAACAAGGAACTGATAGCGGCTATTTTCTTTATAAAATTGAGTTAAAGTTCCCAAAAACGTATGAAGTTCATATCCATAAAGTTACGCGGTAGCCCCCCTGGGGGGCTACCGGCTAAAAAATATGGGTATGGGTATCGGCTTCAACTGTCACTTGAATTCCTTATTTTGATAGATTTTGCTACTTTGTTCTGTTGAACGTTGCTAGCTAGCTATCATTGTACCCGAAGTCACAAAACAAATAACTTATAGTACCTACCTATTTTTTTATAAAATTGACTTAAAGTTCAACGTATGAAATTCATATCCATAACGTTATGCGGTAGCCACCCTGGGGGGCTACCGGCTAAAAAATATGGATATGGACATGGGTTTCAACTGTCATTTGAATTTCTTATTTTGATAGATTTTTGCGGCTTTGTTCTGTTGAACGTTGCTAGCTAGCTATCGTTATACCCGAGCGACGTCACAAAACAAGGAACTGATAGTAGCTATTTTCTTTATAAAATTGACTTAAAATTTCAAAAAACGTATGAAGTTCATATCCATAAAGTTACGCGGTACCCCCCAGGGATCGAACCCGGGACCTCTAGAGATAGCGACACCTTGAAACCGGTGCGTACACCACTCGGCCACGGAGGTCGTCTAATAATAATATATTAATATATAGTAATATTATTAATATAACTAAAATTCCCATCTTGGGAAGGGATTTTGCATGGCTAAAACTTCGATTCTGCGGTGAAGTATGCATATTTAAGAAAAACTCCCAGAGATTTTAAATCATTTATGCTTCGCACAATCCTTTGAACAATTTGTTGGTGCTTCCACAGTGATAGTACGTTTCACCTCTCGCGTTTGGAAATATTTTTCATCAAAATGCTTACTGCATAATAATCAATTTAGTCCAGTTAGTTTCTGGTATCCAAGTTAGTATGTAATCTGAAAGATAATTTTATTACTAATGATAGTATATGTAGGTACCTATTCTAACAGTCAAAACTGATACCTATGGATCAGTTAAGTATCTTAAATGGAATTACATTCCCAGGTAATTCATATCTAAACGTCTTACAGGTACTTTAATTACAGTACCTAATACATATTCATTTTTTACCACGTGATAGACAGTGGACACGAAATATCGATAACTTGATGCAGCCCTAGTGTAAAACGAAAATTATTTCTTTACACAAAATATTCGTAAATACTGCATGTGTAATCAATATTTGCTTGTTACATAAATAAATGTTTGTTGAAGAGCATTATCACACTTCTTGCTTTAAATTCGAAGCGCATTGGCAAAAATAAACCTTAGGAAGGGAGGTGTCGGTTTGGAATAATTTACCTGTGAACTGAACATTTTGCGGGATTATTTCATTGTGTTGTACAACAATCAATAACTGAGCAAGTCACCATGTTTCCATATCAATCATCATCATCATCATGTCAGCCGAACGACGCCCACTGCTGGGCATAGGCCTCCCCCAAGGATCTCCACAACGATCGGTCCTGCGCTGCCCGCATCCAGCGGCTTCCCGCGACCTTGACCAGATCGTCGGTCCACCTTGTAGGGGGCCTGCCCACGGAACGTCGTCCGGCACGCGGTCGCCATTCAAGAACCTTTCCGCCCCAACGGCCATCGGTTCTCCGCGCTGTGTCCCGCCCACTGCCACTTCAATGATGCAGTCCATATCAATATTGGCTAAAAATATCTAAGATTGCACGTAAAATCCGAAAAAAATAAAATACCTAAATTCTCAGCGTGCTGATAAGTGCTGACGAACTGTCAAACAGTAGCCAAAAACGGTTCTGTTACGTTGCATCACGCATCTCCTTTTATCTCACAGTGTTGTTGCTAGTGACATCCCGCTCGCTCAGGCCTTTGTTTCTCTATTCCGATAGGTATATTAACTTTATGGTTTTGTAGTATGTTTGAGCGGTAGCAAGATAGTGCAAACAAGTTTTGTATTGTAATTCGTGTAAATTGCAAAAGATCGAAGTAATGATCATTTCATTAGCTTTACGATAAAAAAGCGATGTTTACGTCGAACATAGCTTGTAAATGTGACAACCCGCTGAGCTAACGATTTGATCTCAACATATTGTGGCTGCGGGTCTGCCGTCGTCGCCGCGATGCCAGTTATTTTAGCTTGGCCAATCGCGCGGTCGGTTTGTGAGGCTATTTCAACGGGCGTGTCAACTACCGACACGTTATGACTTGCCAAATGTCAGTCTTGCGTTTCCCCGCATAATACAAGGACAAAAGAAATTGTTTTTCTTTATAAGATGTGAAAACCAAGGAATACACAAAACTTGTTTGCACTATTATTTAGTAGCTTGATACCAATCAAATATTAAAAAAAACATACTCAAAAATAATTTCTACCTAAAATTTTACCTATATCTATAAAAACATCCCTAATTTGTGAGGAATCGCCATAACCTGGCGACACTGACGTAACGACGAAGTTCGATATCTTTACGAGCACTATCGCTGTAGGCTAGGCACGGTGTTTGAAGGGTTTGAATATTGAATTAATAAAAAATACATATTCGTATATAATACAGTTTAATGAGTAAACAGCCAATAGGCTGAGGTGCAATAACACACAAAATTCATTCAAACTACGCGAACTGTGGACGGTAACATTGCTTGCAGTGCGTCTGCCGACCTATCGCCGTTTCTTTACTCGCTATCCCATTAATTATACAACTAAACATTAAGTACTAAACTTTAACTAAACTTTATACTGAACGATTGCATCATTATTTGGCGCAACATCAAAAAGTTTATTATACAATGAATAAAAGCTCGATCACTAAGGTCAATAGAGATAAATTCGTTTTTGATAAGTAGATGTGGGATTTAAGACTAAATAATACTAGATTTATGTACAATACTGACTGTGATACAAAAGCTACATAATTGCTAGTCATATTGATGAGAAATACTATACAATCGAGAAGTGTCTAAGAGAAATTGAGTACATGTGTTTTATATACAGTTTAAATGCATACACGATCAGAATAATAATCTTAAGTTGTCCGTCGAGCGATATCACATTTCATATTAAACATCAGCTGTCACAAAATAACACATAATCCATTGGAGATCTGTAAATGGAATATTTAATAAATTTCACAAGCTATGGAATGTATAAGTACTTCAATTGAGCGGGCGAACCGAACCGTACTACGCGACGTTCCGAGGGTTCATATAAATAGACTTAACTTAGATTCACTTAACCTAAACTGTACAGTTACACACACTCCCTAGCTAGATATACTTTACTAGGCGATACAAAACTTATAGAACTGTTAATATACAGACTTTTTTGTAAGGCACGGGCGGTCGCCGCATCCGGTGCTCGGCTCGCCGCATGCATGCGGGCGCATACAACATGCATATGCGAGCGCATATAGCACGCATATGCAGGCGCCCGCATGCATGCGTGGCGCGGGGCGCGGACTCTCGCGGACGATGTCGCCTTCACTACAATGTAATTTAGAATCTTGCACGCTTTTTGATTTCACTTACGTCTAACCTATAATCTATGGCGTCGGCGAGTGTGGCAAATGTCGTGTTAATCTTAATATAAATATTTGATCTCGACTGCAAGTTCGTCACGACAAACCAGACTCGCCGACAATATAACGGAGTCAGTGACGTGACCAGAGTTATATTGCGTTAACAATCAGCGCAATAATCCACGTCGCTACGAGGCTGCCTGCCCAGCAAAGCGGAGCGAAGTTGCTGAAGGCAAGCGCAGTTTTCGTTCGTTAAACGCCGTGATACCCCTTTGATGATACCCCTAGGGTTGCTATGGGGAATCGCTTTGCCCCGTGACACCCTCTTAGAGATATGAAACACGAAGTGTAAAAGAAGCAAGAGTTACTGTTTGGAAATTTATTATGAATAAACCTTTTTACCAAGCTTATAATATGAACTTAATAAACAACAAACAAATTTTTACTGCGTTAGTATAGGTATTTATAATAATATTATAAAATCAGTAAGATAAATAACAGCAGTCCATCTCTAAAAGACCACGGTGTCACAAGGAAAACCTATTCCCCATAGAACCCCTGGGGGTATCATGAACGGGGTGTCACGGGTAACGAACGGCAGTTTTTTTGCAATCTTATTGGTGGATATTTAACTCTCATAGCTCCACCGCCTCGCTGCGCTGTGGTCGACTTGGCCATCTATGACTTACTCGCTACGACATCCCGTACAGACTGATACAAAATGATGTACTAACCGCCGGTTTCCGAAACGCCAATTAAAATTAAATTACCTAATTCCCAATTAATCTCCAATTAATTGTAGTTTGGGTTTCTAAAAGAAAAATGTGACAGACTGTCAACAGTCTGTTAACAGTCTGTCAGAGCCCATACAAATCTAAACCTAATTGTGAGATAATTTTCGTTTCAGAAACCCAAGGTGCTTTTAATTGGGAATTAATTGTGACAGTCTGTTAGCTAATTTTAATTTTGATTGGCGTTTCAGAAACCGGCGGTAAGAATGCTCGCTACTCCCTAATACTATTACCTAGCTACTTTTTAGTTAGTCGCAATTTCAAATATGATCACATTACATTTCGCCCGACACACTAGTGTTGAGCGATTCAGGCACATTCGGTATGCGGTATAGCGCATTTATTTCATTACTTATCATAAAAAGTAGTTGCCATTGAATTAAGTTAATTTGTAAATGTCAATGGATAGATATGTTAAATAAAATTTTCTTATTTTACAATATGATTACAAGTTCTACTATTTGTCAAAGTATAAAATTGTTATGAACTAAATAAACTCACTAAACCCACCGTATAAAAGTCTATTGGGTCGTCGGTGGAGGTCTGCGAGTTACACAATCAGCTCGAAACATCGAAATTGACGTCTTGTGATAGTCAATAATATAAAATACGTTTTACAGCACCTACTCGAAGTCATTTCTAGGTATTATAAATCTGTTATTATTAACGACAAACCGAGAGTTGAGCAGTTAACTTTAGTGAAGAGATAGCGAATTAAATGTAATTTGGTGCAGCATTTAGTCGCTCACGTGCAATACGTCGTAATCGACTCCAATTTTTAAACAACATATGTATGTACAAACTACGCATTCGTTTAGAATTTATGTGAACGAACGTTTCGAGGGCTTCTCGCTTGTTGTCGGAATCTCACAATTAAAAACACTGTGCTCGTCTATTCACTAGATCACTGTACTAGGAGAGTCTTCCACAAAAGTCCGTATAAATAGCACTGTCTTCAAAGTACTGGTGATCAATCACTAAGTCCAACGTCCTAGGGTTGCAGCTTATTCCTCGCATGTCCTCAGATGGCGCGTAATAGCACTGTGTAGAGGTGTTATATGAGACATATAAAACTAAAGGCCGCAACATCCACTTTTTTCACTATAGCAACTTTGAATGCTGGTGGCCTACCACAAGCTCTTATAGCAGTTATTTTTAAGTTGAGAGAGTGAGACGCCGCTATACGGCGTGTAGAGCGGCATCTCACTCTCTCAACTTAAAAATAACTGCTATAAGGGCTTGTGGTAGGCCACCAGTCTTGTATTGACTTCAATATATTTAGGTATAATATTACAATCGTAGCAAAATAAGGAATACCCTTACCGAAACAGCCATTTCAAACTCAGGTTTGTAGCAAAAATAGCATCACCAATATGATTGACGCATAGACAAAAACAAAAATGTCTTTTGTACCCATTTCAGCTAAAGTAGGTGTTGCTGCCTTTGCTTCTATATGACTCTTAAGTGCCCCTGTAACGGTCATTCGCAATTGACAATGTTTACGTTATTGAAGGATCAAACGATCGTCTACAGAGGCAATAGAAGCCATTGTCATTCGAAACTACGTGATTGACGGCGAATGATGGAAAGCCCATTGACAATCGCGAATGACGCTACCAATTGAACGTTTCGTTGTGCGATTGACCGATTTTTCGGTCATTTGTTCGCTCGCTAGTCGAGAAATCGAATGAAGCTCCATCATTCGCACCTTCAATTGAAACGGTCAATCACGTAACAATTGACGAATGACGATTGACCGTCACCGGGGCACTTTATAAAGGAAGTGACCAGAGGGGTAGGCGCTCATATGAGTCGCTCTTCGGGCGGCGGCTTGAGCGTGTGCAGATGCTGAGCGCGTGGGTTGCAGTACTCCTGCCCGGAGGGCGAGTAGGTGCCGCGCGTGGCAAAGGAGGCATGTTTTGCACAAAAGTCCGTATAAATAGCACAAATAGTCTTCGAAGTACCGGTGATCACACAGACCAACATCTAAGGGTTGTAGCTTATTCATCGCATGTCCTCAGATGGCGCGTAATAGCACTGTGTAGAGGTGTTATATGAGTCATATAAATGTAAAGGCAGCAATATCCATTTTTTTCACTGTAGGAACTCAAAGTTGAAGTCAGACTTCAATATATTTAGGTCTAATATTACAATCGTAGCAAAATTAGACTCAGCCATTTCAAACTCAGGTTTGTAGCAAAAACAGCATCATCCCATATGATTGACGTATAGACATTTTTGTTTTCAAAAATGTCTTCTGCACGCATTTCAGCTAAAATAGATGTTGCTGCCTTTGCTTCTATATGACTCATATGGTCCCAGAGTAGCGGCCAGTGGGGTAGCTCATATGAGTCGCTCTTCGGGCGGTGGCTTGAGCGCGTGCAGATGCTGAGCGCGCGGGTTGCAGTACTCCTGTCCGGAGGGCGAATAGGTGCCGCGCGTGGCCAGCGCCGCTAGGGCTGCGCCAGCAGTGACTTTAATATATTTAGGTCATTACAATCGTAGCAAAACCAGAAATACCCTATACGAAACAGCCATTTCAAACTCAGGTTTGTAGCAAAAATAGCATCACCAATATGATTGACGCATACACAAAAACAAAAATGTCTTCTGTACGCATTTCAGCTACAGTAAAAGTTGCTGACTATGCTTCTATATGACTCGTATGGTCCCAGAGTAGCGGCCAGTGGGGTAGCTCATATGAGTCGCTCTTCGGGCGGTGGCTTGAGCGCGTGCAGATGCTGAGCGCGCGGGTTGCAGTACTCCTGTCCGGAGGGCGAGTAGGTGCCGCGCGTGGCGCGCTTACGCCGCGCCTGCGCCGCCAACGCCGCTAGGGCCGCGCCCGCCGCCGCCAGCGCCACCAGCGCCGCGCCCACGCCGATCAGCACCGACGATGTGGTGCCCACGCCCGAGGCCTCCGATGACACTGCCTGTGACACACAAAATAATAAAATAAATAAAAACAAAATTGATTTATTTTTATTTTTAGTTTTTTGCATTCGCAATGCAATTTTTATTACTGAAAAATGAAAAATGAAGTAACTTATTTTAATTTTAATTTTTTTGCATTCACAATGCAATTTTTATAATAGAAAAATGGAAAATGAAGTATTTAGAAAAAATCGACCCGTAATCGACTATACAGCGTGTAAGAAGTATTGGATAAATTCGACGCTTCTCGTAACGACTCCGTAGCTCAGTGGTTAGAACAGTCGCCCGGAAAGCGAAAGGTCGTGGGTTCGAGTCCCATAGGAGCTAGTTGTGAGACGGGTCGATTTTTTCTATATACTTCATTTTCCATTTTTCTGAAAATGTACTATTTAGAAAAAAATATGAGACGGGTCGATTTTTTCTAAATACTTCATTTTCCATTTTTCAGTAATAAAAATTGCATTGCATTCGCAATTCGCAAAAAACTAAAAATTAAAATAACTTGCAATAGTAATTTCATCTTTAGCGATTGCCAAATACCTGGAAAGGTATTTTTTTCGCGTGTGAGGGTAGTAATACCTCCACATTGATGAAATTAACGCTGACTATACAGCGAGTAAGAAGTATTGGATAAATTCGACGCTTCTCGTAACGACTCCGTAGCTCAGTGGTTAGAGCAGTCGCCCGGAAAGCGAAAATTGATTTATTTTCTTTTACAATAAAGCCTTAACTTTAGCATAAGAGCTTCCAGTTATGCAGAGCCTGTGTAAGGAAGCCCCCTCTTCCTATAATAAGTATTGAATAACATCAATGCAGTATGGTATTTTTAGTAAAGTTACAGTACAGTAAAACACAAATAAACAATAAAGAGAAGATAAAAATAACAAAAATAAACAGCAAAAATAAACACACGATAAAACTCTTTGCTTGACCGAAAGTAATTTGAATAAGATCCAAACGAAATTGGATAACTGATGGAATTTATTAATATGTGTATTAGAAATAGAAACGATAATTACACCCATTTATAATTTCCGTTCTTCTCGTCAGTTAAAAGAGTCCTGAATGGGTGGTGAGGCAAAACTGACGATTCGAAAATACTTTTAAAAATTATTTAAATTTTTACTTTTTTGCATACACAATGCAATTTTAATGGTTGAAAAATGGAAAATGAAGTATTTAGAAAAAATCCTAAATTTAACGACTCCGTAGCTCAGTAGTTACAGTCGCCCGGATAGCGAAAGGTCGTGGGTTCGAGTCCCATCGGAGCTGGTTGTGAGACGGGTCGATTTTTTCTAAATACTTCATTTTCCATTTTTCAACTTTTAAAAATGTTTATTTGAATAAAGGATAGTTCTATTTCTATTTCTATCTATTGATCAAAGTATATCTTTAGTGGCGAATGGCAAATTTAATATTTACTAGCCATCCGCCCGCGGCTTCGCCCGCGTAGACTACACGACGATATCTCGCGAGAACCTAATATTTTTCCGGGATAAAAAGTAACTTTTGTCACTCTCCAGCTCCCGAACTATCCCTATACCAAAAATTACCTTGATTCGTTGCTCAGATTTGATGTGAAAGACGGTTAAACGATTTACGTCAAATGTTTGATAGCTGGTTTGAATGGGAAAAGAAAAGTGTGGTTTTTATTATTTTCCACGCAATTTTTATGTTTTTTCTGTACATAAAAAAGGAACACAATGAAAAAAAATTGCCGAATTGATCCAGCCCTTTTTGAGTTTTTGCGCTTAGCAATATTCTTTTTATTTATATAGATAACTAGCAGCCGCCCGCGGTTTCACCCGCGTGGTACCCGTTCCCGTGGGAATATCGGGATAAAATATAGCCTATGTCACTCGGGAAGACTGTAGCTTTCTAATGGTGAAAGAGTTTTCTAAATCGGTCCAGTACTTTTTGAGTTTATTCGTTACATACAAAAATACAAATCTTTCCTCTTTATAATATTAGTATAGATAGCCGCTACACACGTTCAGACTCGACCGCCGCGCCGATTTGGTGCGGACGAACTTCGCTGCCAATTTGATCGTGCGATCGTCGCCGACGTTCCGATTTGGTTTGGCTGCACCGAGCTTTAGTTGCAGGTGTTGCCAGCCACTGCTGGCAACAGGGGCCCGATTCTCAGACATTCGAACTTTTTTAGTGTGGTAATTCGTATGTCGAACATTTTGTTTGTGGTTTCTATTGAAAAGTTAGAATGTTTCAAACAAACTAATCTGTCTCACATGTCAACAAATTATTTTTGACAGCTAAGTTTGTATACGAACATCGATTGGTCCGTACAGTGCCACAAGCTTTTCTGTTCCGGTGACAGTCGTGACAGAGGAGCCACTTGCAATACGAAATTAGCTGTCAAAATGGACTGTCGTATGAAAACTGTTTTAGTTCCTAAGATAATCACCGGAACAGAAAAGATTGTCGCACTATGCCACTCGTTGCGTTTGACTGGTTTTCGATCGAACTTTTTCGATTGTGAAATTCTGACAATACACAATCTGTGTTATATTTGAATTTCAAGCATAAAAAAGTGAACTTTTCTCGATTGCCTGAGAATCGGCCCCCTGGACACAGCTGGCACGGGGGTCCAGCGTCAAATGTACCAACGCACCTGGTGCGTGCAGTTCTGTCCGGCCCAGCCGTCGACGCAGTGGCACACGTGGGCGGGCGCGCTGGTGCAGCGCTGCTCGCAGGCGCCGCCGTGCTGGCACGGGCCCAAGGTCACGTTGACGCCGCCGGTGGCCGCGCCAGGGACCCCCGCGTCCAGTGCGGCCGATGCTGGCGCCGGCTCGAAGCACGGGTCGCGCAGCGCGCAGTTGTCGCCGCAGAAGCCATCAGCACATTGGCATCTAGTAAAGTAAAGCCAGATTACATTAAAAATATTGAAAATGAAGTATTAGAAAAAGTCAACTCGTCTCACATCTAGCTCCGATGGGACTCGAACCAACCTTTCACTGTCCGGGCGAATGCGAAATAATTAATTTGAAATGAAATGTTAATCGCTTTTTAAAATATCTAGTTTTTTTAGAAAAAAAAAATAATTTCAAATATATATGTTATATACAGGGTGGAATCGAAGTCGTTAGCATCCTTTTAAAATAAGAACATACTCATGATATAGAGTCTTTTCCCCAAATATGATGCAAATCCAAGACGTAAAATAATTATTTTTAAAACCCTGAAAAATCGCATAAAATACTCAGTAATTGATCACTATGGCAAACAAAAATTAAAATAACTAAAAATAACAATTTGATAAAAAAAAAACATTGATTAATTAATATTCAAATAACATACAAGCCTTTAACTACTTTCATTGGCCTCTCGACAAAACGCGAGCTCTACTTTAACGTGAATTTATTCAAGTTCGCGCACGGAATTCACTGAAACAAACAATGTCGCCCATGCTTCATGCCCGCTTTGCCCGCGTCCCTGCGCCCGCGCTGAGGTCGGTCACCACCCCTTTTCACGTAAAAACATAGCTTCATATGAGTACATTAATGGGCCGAATGGATGCCAATGACTTCAAAAACACCCTGTATATATATATATATCTTTATAAATTAATCGCTTTAGCGACTCCGTAGCTCACTGCATTGTGAATGCAAATTTTTAAAAAAAATTAAAGGCTTAAATTAACTGCTCACCAATGTAACCTAACCAAACCTACAAAAATACTGAAATGCACACCAAAAAGGCTAAATGACTTAAGTTTTGGTGTGCATTCCAGTATTTTTTTGTGGTGCAACTAATTAATACCGAAAATTCAATTCAAGTTATTATCTATTCGTATCGACTTACCGTATTATTGTTATTATTTGAATGTAAGAGGCTATGCATCTCCCATAGGAGATGTAGTTCCTGCGACCTTAAAGATCTATTGTGAGATTAATTTAGCCTGGAAGCTTCCAAGAAGTCTAGAATACTCCTAGCTTTTAAGAGTTTTAGTCACCGGCTTACCGTAGCATAATCGAACTTATTAGCTCCGCAAGTGAAACTCTAAACCCATGATAAGCTGTATACACAATATAAAAATCATCAAAACTTAAGTGCTTTCCGTAAATTAATTTACAGTAAACTTATCTGAGTACTTGAATTAAAGTGTACAAAGATTAAGGCCCGTATTTTAGAACGACACCCAAGTGGAGATCTCTTCCCAAGAATAATTAGAAAGGGATGCAAATACATGCAACAAATACATTCATCCCTTGCTAACTATACTTGAGAAGAGATCTCCATTTGAGTGTCGTTCTAGAATACGTGCCTAAAACTCTAAATAAGTAGGTAAACGAAACACACTGCTACTACTACTGATCGATACTGACTTGTAGGACCCCTCGAGGTTGAGGCACTCGCCGGGCCCGCAGCTGACCAGCCCGCTCGCGCACTCGTCCACGTCCAGCTCGCAGTGCGCGCCCGTCCACCCTGAAACACATAAATATTTTATAACCCTTTATTTACTTCAAATAAAACAAAGTTTAAATACATATCGTTAAATTATTACAGTGTTTTTATAAATTTGCAGCAGCTTCCTTTGTAAGTGTAGCGTCACATGTAGTTTCCTGGAACGTAAAATGTTGATTCGGCAATTTGAACATCGCCGCTGTGCCTACGTGACGCCACAGTCGTCCCTCTGCCTCCTCAGGAGTGCCCGCCTTTTAACCTAAATATATAAATTAATATGTACTTGTATGTGTGTGAATGAATACAGACTTTGCAGTTAAATAATCTTTATTTTACATCTTCCCTTCAGACAACCATAGTGACGGTTAGTTTAGACAGTAGTCAAGTTCACGTAGTAGTCCAGAATAACGTGACATAAGTCTGTCCTCCAGTCTTTTCCATGTTTCCTCATCTTGAAAAAGAGGAAGGCCAAGAAGAAGATGGTCAGACGCGTTCTGGAAATCAAATGATCCACTCTGGCTCAGACAGGCCAGAGATGAGGAAACACACAAATAACCATAAGCGATGCCATCCACTGAAACTCGGCTCTTGTCAGCGACTCCTTCCATTCTGTATACGGTTACATACAATATTTATTTTTATTAAGTGATGACCACGTAACCTCCTTTACTTTCATGTAATTTATCCTATTGTGTTTTCCTGCGGCGACATATTTCTTATCGACACATTCGACAGATTTAATTTGTGAAAAGGAATAGAATAGAAAATTATTTATTCCACACACTGTAACACATTACAATCAAAAACACAAGCAGGATAAAGATACATTGAACAACATAAAAAAGAAAAATAAAACACACATACATTATCTAGAAATATACAGAGCACATTGTATCTAAGTGAGCAACGCCACAGCGGTGGAAAAGTCCCCGGCTCAGCATATGTCAGAGCGAAATCGAATGTTCGCTTTGACGCTGTTTTTCAGACGGAGGCTAGGGGGGTACGAGTATGTATACACATATAATTACAGGAATCAGATGTGTACACATACATCATACGTCTTCGAGTCACACTTTCTCGTCAGAGTATGTACTGAAATGCAAAAGATGTAAACTGTTAACAAGATAAAATAAATAATGTCAAAGATTAATATTGAATATATTACAATTGTATAACAAATGAATAAAATAATGTCAAGATAATTTTAATTAATATAATATTGCAACTAAAAATATATATAATTATGTGTAAAATTCAATAATCATCCCATCAGAAGCTAGATAAAAGAAAAGCCATCGGCACATGCAACATTATGGTCTATCAAACTGGATGGACAACAGATATTTTTTCAGTTTGTCCTTAAAGGCAGCCTTCGTGTTAGACTGTCTAATAGGTGGAGGGAGATTATTCCAGCATTTAGTTGCCGAGTACCGAAAGCTACCACGAAAAGCAGCTGTTTTATGTCTAGGCATCACCATCCTCCAAGAAGCACCACGAGTTCTAAGATTAACATTGGAATTGGCCCAGATAATCTTATTAGCCAGGTATTCCGGTGCCTTGTTGACCACTACATCAAAGAGCAAACTAGCCAAATGCAAATCACATCTAGCGCTCATTTTCAGCAAGTTGGCCTCGTTAAGAAATGGGGTGACATGTGCTCTAGGTGGTACATTGAAACAAAATCTAGCACAAGCATTTTGTACGCGCTGTAGTGTCTTTTTTGGAAAATACTACTAAATGATTTTGAACCATACACATAGAGGCAAATTAGTAACACAACGGAAACAAGGAAGTTCAGAAGGAAACTGTATAGATGACATTTACTAATTTTAAAATAAATTCTCATAAGGATAAAGTAAGTAACGTTTGATTGACTCCGATTGAGGATTTCCCAAATAGCTAAGAAAGTATTTTTTTAAGGCGATACTCGGAAAAATTATGCTAAAGCGAGATAGCAATGAGAAAACGACGCGCGCGGGAGCGAGACCGATTTTGCCGATTACGCAAAAAAAACACAAAATCACTTCGTATTCAAAAACTATAGCGATTTTTAAAAAATGCTTCTATACGATCCTAAATATTATTGGTGTCCACTAATTAAACTAATTTTCAATAGTATATGTATCCCCATTTAAGAATAATCTTGATATTTCTTATTTTTTAGAGGTATTTTCGAAAATAAAAAGTGTCGAGCCAAAATCATAAAATCGTGTTTCTGAAACTATACGATTCTAGATAAAGGTATGAAGAAATATATATCTTATTACCAGATTTATAACAACTCTAACCGTCCTATAGTTTTATATCAAAGAGTCCATACTTTTTCCGAGTAGCGCCTTAAATAGGTAACATATTTATCCCGAGGCTAACTTGTCAATTACGATGACTACTAAAAATACAAACGAGTACCTATGTGAATATACAAATGATACAATGCACAGCGACGAGTCCATAGAGAGCCATACAAAATGACATCATTAAGATGCAAACATTGATGTAACTTACATCTCAAGGGAGCTTTAACATTCAATATAAATAGTGGATTAGCTAACTGTATCCCACCAACATAAACGATATTAATTTAATATTTCTGCCGATAAATAGTAAACATTTTAATAATATATAATCTTGTATAATTTATTTATTATACAAGATTTATCTTTTCCGTAAATAATGTGTAATGACGATCATATGACGTTTTTAACATAGATTAGCAGTGACATTTTCCCTAATACGAGATTTTTTTTATTACATAGGTACAGGGTACGCATTTTGTATTGGAAATGAATACATTTTGCCGTTATTATCGACGGCGTGGGTGATACCGACCACAACGTAACCACCAGCGACGCTGCGAAATAGCGGCGGCGGCGGGCCACTTCGCAAACAACATTGCGTCGCCGCCATGACGACAGTCGTTTTGCAACTACGCTGCTGACGTCGTCGTCTTCTACTTAATAAAACCCATTACAAGGATAGCAAAAACAATGTTTCCTGTTCGAATTCCATGAGTTCGTACAGTACGCGTGTTTCCTCTATGAGAGCCGGAGTCGAACTGTGTCTTCATACGATGTAACCACATCGCAACTCCTAGCAACAATGCAACCACATCAACATTTTCACGCATTGTCACACAACCACAACGCAACTGCAGAAAGCTGCAGCGACACTATTCACACACGTGACCACATTTTGTGGCTGCGATGTGGTGTGTTTGTGGTATGTGTGTGTTGACCCAAAACAATCGCACGATATTGGATGTTTTCTTTTTACTTCTGATGGACGAAAGGGGCACATGGTATTGCGATCAATACGTTATTCTCAATTTTAGCAACTTAAGTGCTTTTGAAACTAAATACTTTGAAACTAAACTTTGAAACTAAAAACTTTAATGCTCATCTCTTTTCAAAGTTTGAATAGAGATGAGCATTAAAGATTTTGGTTACTTGCTAAAATTCTAATCTCCTTCTAAGTCTAACTTAATTTAATTTATTAAAAGATTTACACTCATTATCCACACAAACGAAACCGCAGTCACATAGTAGTTACATAAACATCCAAGTAATCCATACCCAGCACTACGAAGGCCAGCACCAATGTCCTCACTACACTCATTTTATCATCACAATGCATCATAACACTGCACACCGTCAAACGTGGAATATCCTCACACTAGCACGCGCGTACATTATCTAAGAGTCTGTCCCACAATCGGGCCCAGATTTGGCACATTCCGAGCGCCGCGAGACTTGTGCCGTCTCCTGTAACCCTGATACTAGCTGTGTGATTCACAAACTGTGCCTGTGGTTCCCAACTTATCAGCTGACGCAAGAAGCGTGAATAATAACGCGCCGATGACGCGCCACTACTGTTAGCGAGAATAAACAAACAATTTATTTACGCGAGCTACGACCAGTATTAACGTTTAAATTGAATGGGAATTGTATTAGAGTAATAATAATTGTGGTTCCGGTTTTTGTTATAGGGGAAATAAATGTAGTAGGTAAGTAATTAATTCTTAGGTGGATTATGTTGCTACCGTCGATTGCGAATCATTAACCAATTATTTAAGTACATACTCATATACTCATATTTAAGTACATTTAACCGCCTCTGTGGTCTAGTGGTTCACACCACCGATTTCAGACCAAGAGGTCCCGGGTTCGATTCCCAGTGGGGGTACATATTGTATACGGTTTGGTTGGTGGTAGGACTTGTTCTAAGTCCGCCTGGCTAGCTACCACCATCTTATCTAAGTCTGACGCCATAACAATGATGTTTTCAGCATTATTGTGTTCCGGCAGTTACAGATAAGATAGCCAGTTCCTCAGTGATTGAGGATTCCGGGAGTAGTACGCTTCCACCTTCAGCCTTATCACCACTTAGCATCAGGTGTGATGAAGTCTTAAGTGCTACCCCGTTGTGGATTACAAAAAAAATACTGCTTTACAATGAAAAATGAAATATTGGAAAGAAAGGAAAATATGTAATCGATAGGAAAGAGATAAGCAGCAAGTTTGAGAACCAGTGGCACGTTATCGTTATCAGCGCGGGCGAGGTATCGCCGATGAAGCGTGGCGCGATAACATCTCATCGCCGCTGCCTAATAAATAGCATACAAATTTAATTGTTCTTTGTACGTCTCGGTAAACAACAATTATATTGTTTTAGTTAAATGAAATTCGAAATATTCATATATTATTTCTAAAACATTTCTTTAAATTGTCGTAAGATTTAAAACGTTTTTGTTGGATTATTTATGGTGTAAAAATCTCGATTAGTACCTATTTGCCGATAATTGCTGTGTTTACCTGACTCACGTAACTCACGTTAATACTGCGGATACAAGGGATATTTCAACTTACACAGACAAAAATATATCGGTATTATCTTATGTAATTTAGAGATCTGCGCCCATTCTTCTTGTCAGTTAAAAAAGTCTTGAATGGGTGGTAGGAAAATATTGACGATTCATAAGTACATATTTATTATGTCTAAGTGAATAAAGAATATTTTTATCTTATCTTATCTTATCTTAGATCAGCCAGTATCAATACCTATTCAATACTCTTAATACGGTCAGAAATCCTCACAGAGGATACCTATTCAATACTCTTAATACGGTCAGAAATCCTCACAGAGGTGTGGTCGATCTTAGAAGCCTGTGAACGCCCCAGGAGGCTTCTGTGCTTCTGCCTGCCTAGCATGAGCGGCTTTTATAACGCGATATGATATGGTACGGCATGCCGTCTTGCTTACACCTTAGTGGGGTAAGCAAGACAACTTGCCGTACCATATCATAAAGCCGTTCATGCTAGGCCGGCTGGAAGGAAAGGAGCTAGAATGGCTTGAGTAGCCATAACGATGCTATGTTCACGCATAACGGACCAAATTGGAGTCTAAATGCGGAGAAAAGTTAAAACTACTACTGCTACTACTACTAGTACGATAACCGAGAAGTGGGGTCCCATATGTGTGTCGCGCATCTCACCTGTCCCGTCGCAGTCGCAGCGGTAGGCGTGTCGCAGTCGCAGGCACTTCCCGCCGTGCTACACAGCACACAATGCCCGTCCACATGTCGCGCGTCTCACCTGTCCCGTCGCAGTCGCAGCGGTAGGCGTGTCGCAGTCGCAGGCACTTCCCGCCGTGCTACACAGCACACAATGCCCGTCCACATGTCGCGCGTCTCACCTGTCCCGTCGCAGTCGCAGCGGTAGGCGTGTCGCAGTCGCAGGCACTTCCCGCCGTGCTACACAGCACACAATGCCCGTCCACATGTCGCGCGTCTCACCTGTCCCGTCGCAGTCGCAGCGGTAGGCGTGTCGCAGTCGCAGGCACTTCCCGCCGTGCTACACAGCACACAATGCCCGTCCACATGTCGCGCGTCTCACCTGTCCCGTCGCAGTCGCAGCGGTAGGCGTGTCGCAGTCGCAGGCACTTCCCGCCGTGCTACACAGCACACAATGCCATGCCAATTTCATTCGCTCATCGGGGCCCATTCGAAGTAGACATGTACACAAAATCTCTCTTAAAAGTAAACAATTCGTAAACATTGAAATTGCGCCTTATGCTAATTTAAAGAAGTGCTAGTTTATAGTGCAGTGTTATTATCGTGAAATATCGTGACAAAAGTGTTTATTCACTCCGACCTATAGTTGTGTCTTGTTTTAACGTACGACCACCTACGACGTTCTGTTGTCAGCGGCGCTGGCGCGCGGCGAGGGGAACACACCTCACACTTCGCACCAATCACCATGCATCATTCACCGCCACCAAATATGTCTTTGCCGTTAAAATACCCTTCTAATCCGGATCTACCCGAATCCTCGCGAAAAAATGAAGATTCCTTTGTGCAAGTTCGCAAACGCAAGCAACCTGATGACTTGAAAATAGTACTGGAACATGTCGAAGAAAAAATAAATGAACAATTAAATTCTTGGAAAACGCAATTAGATACCGTTATCGCCAACAGCGTTAAGCATTCTATTGATACCATTATAAACCAAGAGATGAAAAAAATTTCATTGACTTTAAGCAATTCATTTAAGGACCTGGGCGCCAGATTGGATACAATCGACAAATCTTTATCCTTCGCGATGGATAGGCAGGAGGACATAGATAAACGTCTGAAGGACGTGGAAGTGCAGATACGTTCGAATGGTGATGCCGGTAGTCAAATTATTTTACTACAAGAAAAAATCGAAGCAATGGAGCAGCAGGCACGATCATACAACATTGAGGTTGCTAATTTACCGGAGCGCCGTGATGAAAATCTAGTAGCTACTATCGAGAAAATAGGATGTGTCATCAAACACCCCATTAAATCATCAGATATTGTGTCCGTTCACAGAGTACCACACTTCGACAAGAAAAGCTCTCGTCCTAAAAACATAATAGTGAAGTTCACAACAAAAATTCTCCGTGATAATTTCATTGCAGCATCTCGTGCATTTAAAGATTTGAAGTCAGATCTTTTATCTATTTCTGGAACTGTTCAAAACATTTATATCAACGAACACTTGACTGCTAGGAATAAGTTGTTATTTCGTTTATGCCGTGAACAAGCAAAAAAATCTAACTATAAGTTTGTATGGGTTAAACACGGTACTGTATTGGTGCGACAGACAAATTTGTCTCCTATTTTTGCTGTACGCGGGGAACAGGATGTTAAAAAGATTAAATAATGGCCTTTTCCTATTTTCAAATCAAAATAACCCCATACGAGAATTATTCAATTTGTGTCCTATTTTTGTATGTTGTGTGTGTTATGCATGTTTACTAAAATTTATACTGTTAACTGCAGGTGTGTGTGAAAATAAATATGATCCCAACTACTTATTTACTTATTTTATACCCATCATATTACTTAACAATAATTATATTTATACCCAGTTTTGTTATAATATAATATTAATACTAATTATTAAAATCTACTCCAAATGGCTTTAAAAAATATATCTATTTATTACCAAAACTGTCGCGGTCTCAGAACCAAACTGCATGAACTACTAATGAATATACTTACCGAAGCATACGATATTATAATATTAACAGAGACATGGCTAGAATCGGGCATCTCCGATAACGAGTTTATTGATAGTAGATATATGGTATTTCGAGCGGACCGTGATCGTGTGACAAGCGGCCGCCGTGACGGCGGCGGGACACTGATTGCAATCTTGCGATCACTGTGCTTGTCCGGGTGTGCCCCCGTCGCCGTCACGTCACCGCTCCCACCTACTATTGATAATATTCTTATTCAATTTAAATTAGATCAGCGAAACTGTTGCATTGGTGCTGTTTATATTCCACCAAAACAATGCGCTGACGTTTACTACGAGTATTTGGAAATGTTGGAAAACTATATATTGAATGAGAATTCTTTCTCAGATTTTTTTATTATTGGAGATTTTAACTTGCCCGACTTGGTTTGGATTAATAGTCATGACTTGTATAAACAGAGACCTTGTAATGACGTTTATAACCGAGCGCATGCATGTGTAGATAATTTTATGTCTACGTTGAACTGTTTTCAATTAAATACATTGAAAAATCATAATGGACGTACTCTGGATCTATGTTTTACAAATAAATATAACTGTAAATTATTACCGACACCTAGACCACTTGTGCCAGTTGATACACATCATCCTCCTTTTTGTATACTGGCTCCATATGGCGAAGACCCGAGCTCCGCCCAACAGAGGCCATCTTTCCGATACTGTTTTAGAAGTGTTAATTACGCATTAGTAAGAAATGAATTGTCTAAAATAGTCTGGTCTGACTTGTTTCTTAATTTGTGTGCAGAGGAAGCCGTATCAATTTTTTACGAAAAAGTCTATGAAATAATTGAAAGTTACGTGCCTAAGAAAATCATTAAAACTACTACGTATCCGATATGGTTCACTCCTGAATTAATAAAGTTATTTAAGCTGAAAAATCGAGCATGGATTAAAATGAAAAAACACAATAATGAATCAAATTATAATATATTCTCAATATATAGACACAAGTTTAAAATACTATCGGAAACATGTTACAAGCAATATATAACAAGGGTTGAGGATAGTATATCGGATAACAGTAAATATTTTTGGACGTACTTATCTCAGCGCCGCGATTCTTCGTCAATTCCTAATAGCTTACATTATGAAGATTCTTTAGCTAATTGTCCAGAGGAATCTTCTAATTTATTTAGTAAGTTTTTTCATTCAGTGTTTCAGCCGTCTACTCTGTCTGAGGATTTCAGTGTGGATGACATTCCTGCTCCACCTGATAATGCACCAGATCTTGCAATAAGTAATATTTCTTTAACAAGGTTGGAAGTATATAAGGCATTGAAAATGTTGGATATATCAAAAGGTGCGGGGCCTGATAATATACCTAGTCTATTTTTCAATGAGACGGCTGAGGTTATAGATCTACCACTTTTTTATATTTATAACAAATGCTTGGAGGAAGGCGTATTTCCTATAATATGGAAAATGGCACGAATTGTCCCAGTACATAAGGATGGATCAAAAAATGACGTTAAAAATTACCGTCCTATATCAATATTATCCGTACCTGCTAAAGTTTTTGAGCGGCTTGTTCACAACAATATTTATCCTCATATGCACAACGTTATTTTAGATGAACAGCATGGTTTCGTAAAGCGACGCTCAACTTTAACAAACCTAGTCACTTACACTTCATGTTTATTTGATGCTCTTGATTGTAACAGGCAAGTTGACAGCATTTACACTGATTTCCGAAAAGCATTTGATGCGGTTGACCACAGAATCTTGCTGGAGAAAATTTTCTTTAACGGTATACGTGGTAACCTTTGGAGGTGGTTTAAATCTTATGTCTCAAACAGAACGCAAAAAGTCGTTATCAAAGGTGCAGAGTCTGAAGTCACTTGTATCACTTCTGGTGTCCCACAGGGCTCCATACTCGGTCCTCTATTGTTCATAATATTTATTAATGATGTAAAAAAATGTTTCAAATATAGCCAATTTGTCTTATATGCGGATGACCTAAAAATATATCTTTGTATTGATAAACATGCAGATCACCAATTACTCCAAGATGACCTAGATAGATTCTGTAATTATTGCGCTGAAAATAACTTGCAACTCAATTTGAAAAAATGCCAAACAATAACATTTACAAAAAAAAGACAAGTAAGTAACTTTAATTATAAGCTTAGTGGCACAGATATTACTAGGGTCAACTGCATTAGAGATTTAGGAGTTACGCTTGATAGTTCTTTGCATCTAGATATTCATGTTCAACATATAATTAGTAAAGCGTTTAAAATGTATGGGTTGGTTATGCGGTCGTCAAAAGATTTTAAGAATCCTCAAACCCTCATACACTTACTTAAGTCCTTGGTCAGGCCTCATTTGGAATATGGAGTGTCGATTTGGAATCCGTACTATGAAAAGTATAGCATATCTCTAGAAATGGTCCAGAAAAAGTTTTTGCGACGAGTTCATTATAGGTTTTATCGAACAAAAATATCATATAAGCAACTCTTAAAAAAATATAAACTCCTCGACCTTAAATCACGACGCTCTCAATTAGACGCTATGTTACTTTTCGATCTATGTAACAATAAATATGATTGTATAAATATTATTCAACACATAAAATACTCTGTTCCATCTCACACGCATAAACGATCCTCTCGATTGAAAACGCTGTTTGCTGTTAATCGATGTCGCACAAATGCGGGATTCAGATCTCCCTTATATCGTATGCAAGACACTTATAATAAAATATTTTCAAATGTAGATATATTCAAATGTAGTTCTAGATCTTTTAAAAAACAGGTTATTGATATTTTGTCAAAAATGTAAAATTATCATTTGTGGGTATATTTATACTTATATTTCATATTTTTATTGTATAATATATTAATATGTGAAGTGGGTCTTCTTTTCTTTTAGTAATTTGTTTTTTTTAGATGTTTAAGTTAGGTTTAAGGTATTAAAACTCATTTTCTTTTTAAGAATAGCTAAAACTGTTTGATTTAAGTTCAATGTATACTGTCGATACTATGGGCCTTTATCTTATTTAATTCTTACATTTAAGACGTGGCCATTAGTGTAGGGTTTATTATAACTCATTTCTATTTATATGTCTAATATATTATACTAGTTTCTGTATTGTAAACCTGTTTGTGGTCCTAAGAATAAATAAATAAAAAAAAATAAAAAAAAAAAAAAAAATGCCCGTCCACATGTCGCGCGTCTCACCTGTCCCGTCGCAGTCGCAGCGGTAGGCGTGTCGCAGTCGCAGGCACTTCCCGCCGTGCTACACAGCACACAATGCCCGTCCACATGTCGCGCGTCTCACCTGTCCCGTCGCAGTCGCAGCGGTAGGCGTGTCGCAGTCGCAGGCACTTCCCGCCGTGCTACACAGCACACAATGCCCGTCCACATGTCGCGCGTCTCACCTGTCCCGTCGCAGTCGCAGCGGTAGGCGTGTCGCAGTCGCAGGCACTTCCCGCCGTGCTACACAGCACACAATGCCCGTCCACATGTCGCGCGTCTCACCTGTCCCGTCGCAGTCGCAGCGGTAGGCGTGTCGCAGTCGCAGGCACTTCCCGCCGTGCTACACAGCACACAATGCCCGTCCACATGTCGCGCGTCTCACCTGTCCCGTCGCAGTCGCAGCGGTAGGCGTGTCGCAGTCGCAGGCACTTCCCGCCGTGCTACACAGCACACAATGCCCGTCCACATGTCGCGCGTCTCACCTGTCCCGTCGCAGTCGCAGCGGTAGGCGTGTCGCAGTCGCAGGCACTTCCCGCCGTGCTACACAGCACACAATGCCCGTCCACATGTCGCGCGTCTCACCTGTCCCGTCGCAGTCGCAGCGGTAGGCGTGTCGCAGTCGCAGGCACTTCCCGCCGTGCTACACAGCACACAATGCCCGTCCACATGTCGCGCGTCTCACCTGTCCCGTCGCAGTCGCAGCGGTAGGCGTGTCGCAGTCGCAGGCACTTCCCGCCGTGCTACACAGCACACAATGCCCGTCCACATGTCGCGCGTCTCACCTGTCCCGTCGCAGTCGCAGCGGTAGGCGTGTCGCAGTCGCAGGCACTTCCCGCCGTGCTACACAGCACACAATGCCCGTCCACATGTCGCGCGTCTCACCTGTCCCGTCGCAGTCGCAGCGGTAGGCGTGTCGCAGTCGCAGGCACTTCCCGCCGTGCTACACAGCACACAATGCCCGTCCACATGTCGCGCGTCTCACCTGTCCCGTCGCAGTCGCAGCGGTAGGCGTGTCGCAGTCGCAGGCACTTCCCGCCGTGCTACACAGCACACAATGCCCGTCCACATGTCGCGCGTCTCACCTGTCCCGTCGCAGTCGCAGCGGTAGGCGTGTCGCAGTCGCAGGCACTTCCCGCCGTGCTACACAGCACACAATGCCCGTCCACATGTCGCGCGTCTCACCTGTCCCGTCGCAGTCGCAGCGGTAGGCGTGTCGCAGTCGCAGGCACTTCCCGCCGTGCTACACAGCACACAATGCCCGTCCACATGTCGCGCGTCTCACCTGTCCCGTCGCAGTCGCAGCGGTAGGCGTGTCGCAGTCGCAGGCACTTCCCGCCGTGCTACACAGCACACAATGCCCGTCCACATGTCGCGCGTCTCACCTGTCCCGTCGCAGTCGCAGCGGTAGGCGTGTCGCAGTCGCAGGCACTTCCCGCCGTGCTACACAGCACACAATGCCCGTCCACATGTCGCGCGTCTCACCTGTCCCGTCGCAGTCGCAGCGGTAGGCGTGTCGCAGTCGCAGGCACTTCCCGCCGTGCAGGCACAGAGCGCCCGCGCACACGTCGCGCTCCTCTGCACACAACCGTCCGCTGTAGCCCGGGGAGCATTCGCAGCGAGCCTGCAAATATCACTCACTTACATACTTCCATAATCAAAGTAATAAAAAGGTCGATGAACGCTCATTTATTAAAAAAAATAAGAATTATAGGAAAAGTTTTAAGTAAAAATTTCATTTTTATGACAAGCTTTTTTGCTGACTTAAGGCCTGGAATACACATGCTCTTTTGTAGCACAAAAGCATGCTAGTTTCGAGCAGATGCTACGTAGTAGCAGACAATTAGCACGTGCATACGAAAAGAGCATGCTCGAAATGCATTGTTATAAAAGAGCATAAGTACTACCTAGTAGCACAAAAGCATGTTTTTTAGTAGCAGGTGTATACCGGCCCTTATTTTTTAATATTGTATTGTCATCTTAACCAAACCTGTATACAAAATTTCAGCTCCATCGGACACTGGGAAATGGGTCAAATTAAGCTTGCAAGATTTGTCCTCCACTAACTAACTAATATACTAACTAACTTACATGACAAGTTAATAAAAAGCTTGTAAAAGGTAGATGAACATTCATTTATCACAAAAAATAAGAATTATAGGAAAAATTGTGATAGAAAAGAACCACCAGTCCTGCAAGTAACTTTCAGGCGGGATTCGAACCTGCGTCTCCGGGAATCCGGCCCGATCCTCTGACCAACTAAGCTACCGAAAGGCTTACAAGACTCGTCGAATTTATTTGTTACATAAGACACTATAGGCCAGCGTTGCTTCATCACTGGTGGTTCTTTTCTATCACAATTTTTCCTATAATTCTTATTTTTTGTGATAAATGAGTGTTCATCTATAGCCTAGTGAATGCATAAAAATAATTTAAAATCTTAAATTAAAAATTTTGAATTGATTCAACAATATTGATGTGTTGATTGTGATTAAAAATCGACACATTGATTACAAGAAATTATTTCGAAAAGATATGTTTTAAATAAAGACGGCCACCTTCTTCACTTACATAACTTTTAACAAGTAAAGTATCACCAGTATCACCACAATGTTGTTTAACGCCAATGTAGTATGAGTATAGACTTCTTGGTGCGAAAGGGTATTCTTTTTTATGTCATATTTTTTTTTGTTATTCTTTTTTAGTTCGAGTTCTGTCATTGTAATAAAAGCAATTTCAAGTTCAATTTTGGTGTTATTTATCTCAATAAATAATAGTTCTGGAATAAGACTACGGTCTTAGACATGGTCCTGTAAGAGCCGAATGTTTTACCATTGAGAATAGTAGTCCAAATTAGTACCGTCACTCGTTACTAGCAACCGATCGCATCAAGCGAAAGTGCCCAGTTTTCAGCCTTTTCAGTATTCCATAAACCAGTACAAGGATCTGAAGGGTGAACGAGGTGACGACGTATTGAAGGAGAGTTCCAGTTCAGTGCAAATTAGAGGTCAAATTGATGTATATAATGTAAAAAAGTGCAAGCAAAACTGTAAGTACGTTTTTCAACTTTTTTTCAAAGAAGAAAAGCTCATTGAGAAGAAACAACAGTGATTATAATTATAGTGAAGTGTGTGTGTATATAAAGTAGACTTTATTTCCTTGTAGATAACTTGTAAGAAATTGTATATATCTATTTAGGGCTTAGAATACTTAGTTTGTTTACGTTGTGCATATTCAAGTTTGTTATTGTTTTAAGGTTTGGTGGTTTAAGTTTATAGTTTCAATATGGAAGGTCTTATAAATGTTCAATTGTCACTTAAAAACAATATTGAACGAAGTTCAACTAATTACAACAAATCACCAAAAAGTAGGATAACTTTAGAATATGTAGAAATTAGAACAGAAAACCTAGAAAGGGATTGGGGCCAATTTAGACAAAATAATGATAAGTTGATGGAAATATCTGTTCCCGAAGAATTGTCGAAATCCAAGTACATAATAAATGATATTTATGGTAGTGTTGAGGAGACCTATTTAGACTATAAAACTTTGTTAAGGTCCGCACAAAGAAAGTTGTGTGTAACAGATACTACGAATGTCACTAAAGAAAATAGTTCTATAAATATTGCCTCTTCAGTTGTAAGGTTGCCTCAAATTTCGATACCCATTTTCTCTGGAAAATATGCCGAGTGGGCCACGTTCCACGATATGTTTGTTTCCTTAGTTCATAAAAACGATTCTTTGGACAATGTCCACAAAATGCATTATCTAAAAGGGCACCTTACGGGTGAAGCGGAGCAGTTAATTAGACATATACCTATAACAGCGGATAATTATAAACAGTGCTGGGAACAGTTAGAAAACAGATACAATAATAAAAGATACTTGGCCAATTGTATTCTAAAACGCTTTTTTGGACAAAAACGTATTTATGTTGAATCGGCAAGTGCTATAAAGGATATTTTAGATACAACCTCGGATTGCATTAACGCTTTTAAAAACTTAAAGATTGATGTGTGCTCATGGGATATATTAATTATTTATGTAGTTGCATATAAACTTGACCCAGAGACCCGTAAACAGTGGGAGCTTTCCATTTCTAGTGATAGTTCTGGAGAGCTACCAACATTCACACAATTCAAAACGTTTTTGGAGAGTCGTTTCAGGGCTTTGGAATTTATTGAACCTAAAAAATCTACAGGTCAGCACAATGTTTCACACACACATCAATCAAGTCCTAAGGTCATGTTAAATACAAATAAAGGTAAAACTAGTTACTTAAAGTGCGAATATTGCGCTGATAGTCACAAGTTGTGTTTTTGCAATAAGTTCATTGGTTTAGACGAGTATAAGCGGCGTGAATTTGTCACAAACAATAAAATTTGTTTTAATTGTTTGGGGGAGAATCACATGGTAAGTGAGTGTCAAAAACCAACTTGTTGTCGCACTTGTAAGAAGCGACATCATACGCTTTTGCATGTTGATAGTTTTAGTTCTAGTACAGCTAAGGGACAAGGGTGTGATTCTGATACTCGATCTGGCAACCCTAGTACCTCAAACGAGAAGGTGCCGATTGTTTCATGCTTATCAACGAATACCATCACTAAGCCTAGACAAGTTTTACTAGCTACTGCGTTAGTGAAAGCTCAGACTAAGACTGGTGATTATCAAGTGCTTCGAGCCTTATTAGACCAAGGCTCGCAAGCAACCTTTGTCACTGAGCATGTAGTTCAGTTTTTAAGATTGAAGAAAATCCCTTTCAGAGGAATAGTATCAGGTCTTGGTGCAAATAAGATAACCTTATCGAAATATATGGTTATCCTTAATCTGCAATCACTAATAGAGTCCAATTTTGAGATCAACGTGCACGCGTATGTTTTAAAGGCTATTACGTCCAATATACCTGAAAAAAAGGTTGAAACATTACAGTGGTTGGAGTTAGGGCAACTTAAATTAGCAGATCCCGAGTTTTATAAGCCAAACAAAATAGATGTGTTATTAGGAGCCAACGTCTACAGCCAACTTATGAAGGAAGGTGTCAAGCGATCTCCAAATGGATCTGTTCTAGCTCAGTGCACAAGCTTGGGATGGATTCTATCTGGAGTCGTGGTTCCTGAAATCGAAAATGAAAAGATCAGTACAAGCAATATCACGGTAATGCATATCAGTATGAATGAAAATGATATGTTAAAGAGGTTTTGGGAAATGGAAGAGCAGTTCAATAAGAATAATACAATACTTACCTTAGAAGAGCAAAGATGTGAAGAGCTGTATGCAGCCACAACAAAGAGAGCAGTGGATGGAAGGTACGTTGTGAGTCTTCCTTTCCGCTCAGATCCCCCACAATGCAATGGTGGTAATAGCAGAAACATAGCTCTTAAAAGATTAATATCATTAGAAAGAAGGTTTGCTAAGGACAAAGATCTAAAGGAAAGGTATAGTGAGGTAATTAATGAATATTTACGTTTAGGACATATGAGAATAGTAAAGGAAGGAGACAAGAATAATTATAAAGCGGTGTACTTACCACATCATGCGGTGATCAAGGAAGAAAGAACAACGTCCAAGGTGAGAGTAGTTTTTGACGCGTCATCTAAGAATGAAAACGGTATATCACTCAATGATGAATTAATGATAGGACCGACTCTACAATTAGATTTACGTAAAATTGTTATGCGTTGGAGAGTATTTCCCATTGCAATAGTCTCTGATATTGTTAAAATGTATCGGCAAATACGAATTGCTGAAAAAGACGCTACCTTCCAAAGAATTGTTTGGAGAAATGATCCAAACGAACCAATAAAGGACTTCGAGCTAATAACGGTCACGTTTGGTACAGCATCCGCACCATACTTGGCTGTAAAGACTTTAAATCAAGTAGCGGTCGATGAAAACGATAAATATCCAAAGAGTTCAGTTCTAGTTCCTGTATCTTTTTATATGGATGATTTGATGACTGGTTGTTTCAGTATAGATGAAGGGGTAAACATATACCATGAAATGAAGGATCTGCTTGCAAGTGGTGGTTTTGAGTTACAGAAGTGGGGTAGCAATAATAAAGAACTTTTAAATATAATATATAAGGAAGCAAAAGGGTTAAAGGAAGATGAGGTAGAACGGACGGATGAAGGTTATAATGAAGACAATGCGGGGTCAGAAGGAATAGAAAAGGGAGAAGGTGAAAAACAGAAAGAGGAAAAGGACATAATGGATACTACCAAAATCTTAGGACTTACCTGGTCACGCAGCGAAGATTTCTTCAAATATTCGGTACGCTTAAGTCTGGATCCCGGACCTGTAACCAAAAGATCTGTAATATCAGAAATAGCACGGTTATTCGACCCCCTTGGTTGGATAGCTCCTAGTATAGTTCTTGCTAAGATATTCATACAAAAGTTGTGGTTATCAGGTATAGGCTGGGATGACGAATTACCTAAGAGTCTAAAGGACGAGTGGGATGCTTACCGTAGTGAATTAATTCAACTGACAAAGGTTTCTATTCCTAGATGGCTTGGTATTGAATCGATGGAAGATTACTTAGAACTTCATGGGTTTAGCGATGCCTCAAAGTCAGCATACTCTGCGTGTATTTATGTTCGCACTGTAAACAAAGAAAGTAAGGTCCATGTTTCTTTATTGGTGGCAAAAACAAAAGTTGCACCAATTCGACAAATCAGCATTCCAAGATTGGAGCTTTGCGGTTGCTTGCTACTTACCCGATTACTGGTTGAGGTGATGGAAACCATGCAGATTCCTAAGAACAGAGTCCACGCCTGGACTGATTCAACGGTTGTCTTAGACTGGCTAAATAGCCACCCCAGTAGATGGAAAACCTTTGTAGCCAATCGTGTATCAGAGATATTAACGAGTCTTGATTCTGAACAATGGGCTCATGTGGCTTCTAAAGAAAACCCGGCAGATTGCGCATCGCGGGGAGTTCAGCCTAGTTCAATGTACAATAATACACTTTGGCTACAAGGACCATCATTTCTGAGAGAATCGAAAATTTTATACAAAAGACCAATTAACATCGAAACTCATTTGGAAGAAACCATTAAGACACATTTTACTTTAACTGATGATGAACCTCTATGGTCAAGGTATTCTTCTCTTAGAAGGTTACTGAGAGTATTAGCATATTGTAGACGCTTTATAGATTGGCAAAATAGATCAGACAGAACAGAATATTTGAAGAAAACAGAACTGTGCGAAGCTTTAAAGTTATGTATAAAGGTTTGTCAAAAGAGAGAATTTGCAGATGAGTACTCACAGTTAAAGAAAAATATGTGTTTGATTTCCAAGAACAGTAAGTTAAAATCTTTATGGCCTTACATTGATGAAGAAGACCTTATAAGGGTGGGTGGTAGACTACAAGCATCGGTACTTCCACCTCAGACAAAGCATGCCATGATTCTGCCAAGGGACTCGCATCTCACATATCTGATCGTGGCGGACGCGCACGAACGTACTATACACGGCGGTCCTCAGCTCATGCTTAATTACTTAAGATCAGCTTACTGGATTGTCGGGGTGAAGCACTTAATAAAGAAATTTGTAAGACAGTGTGTAGTATGCGCAAGGTATAACGCGAGAGTTAAAAATCAGTACATGGGTAATCTTCCGTCTGCTAGATGCACTCCCTCTAGGCCCTTTCATAATAGTGGAGTGGATTATGCAGGTCCAATTAACATTAGGACCACAAAGGGCAGGGGACATCGTGCCTATAAGGGGTGTTTAATTTTGCTTTTATTATTTTAATCTTACGTTAATTACTAACTTCAAACACCTATTCAAACTTTATAGTACCTAAAATTATCAATAGATGTCACTGTGTCATTCTAGGTCGCGGTATAGTTTTATTCTATCAGTTTGATATAGGGCTTGTGAACATAAAATAAATTTGTCATTGCCTTGGAAACCAGTGCTTTATTCATGGTGCTTCGATACCGGATATTCGGAATTAGAACGAGCGACAGTGGTGCCGTCTGGTGGAAAAGTGGATAACCAGTAGTGTGACAGTGAGCAAAGGTTGTATGGGCGGAAAAACTGTAAGTACAGCTGACTTTATATTAGAAGATAGAAGATTTCAAGCGATTATCGACTTTAGCAAGTAGAACTTAGAATATTATTAGTAGAAGAGCTGTCAATAGACTTGCTAAATTTTAAGCGATACTCTGTTGAGACGGGGAATCTATGCCCGAATTCGGCTAAGTCTACAATTTTGAAACACTTAGAAAATTTCACTCATTCTGGACTTAGAAAAATTTTGCTCACTGGACTTAGAAAAAATTTCAACTTCCAAACTTTAAATTTTTGGCAAAGAACGACGAAATTTAAACTTATCTTGCGATGGAGGCATTGGTCAGACTACAGAAAGATACCAACAGCAAAATTAATAAAGGTTATGTAAATTTCAAGAAGTCTCCAAAAGAAAGAATAACTATCTCTCACATTGAAACAAGAACAGAAACCTTACAAGAGCAGTGGTTGTCATTCAAGAAAACACACGAGAGGCTAATTTGCGAGTGTGATGGAACCGTATTCGAAAAGTCAACATACAACACTGAAGATCTTTACACACTGACGGAAAACTTGTATACAGACTACAAAACCGACTTAAAGGAGAACCTCAAAACATTGACAAAGGTGCCCATACAAGTTTCTTCAGAGGTGCAGAATCAGACCGAACCAATTGGGTTCAAGTTGCCTAGAATTGGTATACCAACATTTAAAGGAAATTACGCAGAATGGACCACCTTTCGGGATTTATACACCTCTCTAATACACAATAACCAGACCATTCAGGAAGTCCAAAAACTTCACTATCTGAAGAGTTATTTGGCTGGTGAAGCGGAGCAACTTCTGAGACATCTGCCGATTACCAGCGAAAATTACGCTGTGTGCTGGAAATTGTTGGAGCACAGATTCAATAACAAGAAATATGTTACAAATTGCATTTTTAAAAAGTTTTTTGGTCAGAAGAATATTGTAAACGAAACGTCAAGTGCTCTAAAGGAACTATTCGACACAACAAATGAATGTCTTAACGCTTTGAGAAATGTTGGCATTAACACTGAAAACTGGGACGCAATCATTATCTACATCTTATCATCAAAATTGGATACCGAATCGCGAAAACGATGGGAAGAAGCAATCAGCGAATCTTCCAATGAATTGCCAACTTTAGTTCAGTTTTTAGAGTTCTTAGAGCACAGATTTAGGTCATTAGAATTCTTGAATCCTAAAATTACAAAAACAACCCAATCGCATCACGTAGTCAATTATACCAAAAATAAAAATGTTTTCCCCTGCTCCTTTTGCTCCGATTGTAATCACAAGTTAGGAAACTGTAAAGAATTTGCAAAGAACGATTTATTAGCCCGTCGTAATTTTGTTCAAACCTCGAATCTTTGTTACAACTGCTTAGGAGCGAATCATTCAGTTGTAACTTGCCGTTTGCCCACCAGATGCCGAATCTGTAAAAGAAAACATCACTCATTATTGCACATAAACAATTCTGACGTGTCAGGGAACAACACCTTGCCGTCAGAAAGTAACAATGTTGTTGCAGCAACAGCGACAACATCAGGCGTGACCACTGAAAACAACATTACCACTTGTTTTTCCAACAACGGATACCAAGTTTTGCTAGCAACGGCTTTAGTGAAAGCTGAAACTAAACAAGGATCTCAAATGACACTACGATCTTTACTGGATCAAGGATCGCAAGCATCCTTTATCACAGAAGCTGCAGTTCAGCTTCTGGGACTCAAGAAGATACCTACCAATAGTGTCATTTCAGGGGTAGGAGGTGATGAGAACATATCACTGAATACCAAACATGCAGTTGCACTCAAACTGTATTCAATTCAAGATCCGACTTTTACCATCATTGTTAAAGCTTATGTACTTAACAAACTAACGTCATTTCTACCTGAAAGAAAGCTTATGGTCAAACTATGGCCAAACTTACCAAGAATGACGTTAGCAGACCCAAAGTTTGATGTACCAAATAAAATAGATTTACTGCTAGGCGCCGAAGTGTACTGCCAAATCATAACCGAGGGGTTAATCAAAGAACCAATGGGGTCACTTATAGCGCAGAACACCAAATTGGGTTGGGTTCTATCAGGAAGGGTTTGCGAACAAACGAATTCCACCACAAGTTCTAGTGCAGCAGTCACTCTACACACTCAAGTAAACAATGAAGAATTTGATCTAAAGAAATTTTGGGAACTTGAATCTGATAGCATGCCGTTTGACACAAAACAACATCTTACTCCCGAGGAACAATGTTGTGAAGAATTTTTCAAAGAAACCACCACACGTGATACTTCAGGACGTTACATAGTAAAATTACCATTTAAGGATCCTGAAATCAAGTGCAAATTTGGAAATTCTCGGGAAATATCTACCAAAAGGTTCTTCATGTTGGAAAAAAGATTGCTTAAATCTCCGCACTTGAAAAGCCAGTATACTGATGTCATCTTGGAGTACTTGAAACTCGGTCATATGGAGCCAGTACCACCCAATGAGATCAACAATTTTGGCAGTGTATACTTACCTCACCACGCTGTAGTCAAAGAAGAAAGAACAACAACGAAGGTCAGAGTGGTCTTCGATGCTTCATGCAGAGATTTCAACGGTGTTTCTCTCAATAGCGAATTAATGGTCGGCCCAACTTTACAACCGGACCGACGTCATATTATCATGAGATGGAGACTTCACCCGATATCGTTGGTAGCAGACATTGTCAAAATGTATCGTCAAATCAAAGTAGCAGATGAAGATGCAAATTATCAACGCATAGTATGGCGAGACACTCCAGATGAAGAAATCAAACATTTTCGGATGTTACGAGTCACTTTCGGCACAGCTTCTGCTCCTTACCTAGCAGTACGATCTTTGCAGCAAGTAGCCCATGACGAGGGAGAGAAGTTTCCTCTAGCATCTGGAAGAGTTTTAGAAGATTTTTATGTAGATGACTTGCTAACTGGCTGTCAATCAGTATCAGAGGGAAAAGCAATTTTTGAAGAGATTAATAGTCTCTTAAGCTTGGGGTGGTTTGAGTTACAAAAATGGTCAAGCAATAGTGATGAATTACTTAACGTGATGAGTAACGATAACAAGACTACCACAAGCAACCTAGAGCTAAAAACGGATGAAATTATCAAAATATTGGGACTTACCTGGAACCGTCGTTCAGATGACTTCAGATATTCAGTACAGCTACCACCTATAACTGAGCCTGTAACAAAAAGAAAAGTGATTAGTGACATCGCAAAATTATATGATCCAATGGGATGGATAGCTCCAGCAATTGTGAAAGCAAAAATATTTATTCAAAAGCTGTGGCTTACTGGGATAAGCTGGGATGAAGAGATACCACTCAAGTTCTTAAAAGAATGGTTAACTTACCGTGATGAACTTATTGAGCTTACCAAATTTTGTTTACCACGATGGATCGGAATCAAGCAGATTCATAAAGGGCTAGAACTTCATGGATTTTGCGATGCTTCCAATGACGCTTACGCTGCTGTTGTGTATGCACGCGCTGTTGATTATTCTGGAAATGTTGAAGTTCATCTCATAACTTGTAAAACTAGAGTGGCACCAATTAAACAGGTTTCCATACCTAGGTTAGAGTTGTGTGGAGCCGTTCTCCTGTCAAAGCTGCTGAGAGAAGTCTCTACAGTATTGAAAATACCTAAAGAAGATATACGCGCTTGGACTGATTCAATGATTGTATTGGCTTGGTTAAGCAGTCACTCAAGCCGTTGGAAAACATTCATTGCAAACCGGGTATCTGAAATATTATCGAATCTAGATAAAAATCAGTGGTCCCATGTAATATCTTCCGAAAACCCAGCCGACTACGCGTCTCGTGGTGTCAGCTCTAAAGAAGGTAATAGCCTTCCACTATGGAAAACTGGTCTAGGTTGGCTAATGCAAACAATTTTTAAAATTATGACCAAAGAAAAGTCATCGTTGAACCAAGTTTTCAACATTAAGGAAGTAATTTATTACTGTAGAAGATTTTTATCTAAATTAAAGACACCAACAGTTAGATTTCTATTATGGTTATCAATTAAAAAATTTACTGAAACACTGTATAGCTGTGTAGCAGAAAAAGCCAAAGTGAGCACTTCTATAATGAAAACAAATGAAAACAGTGATTGAAAGAAGAATACCACTTCTTTACCACTGAATACCACTTCTTTAAAGAAGAATACCACAATTAACAAGCAGAGTAAACTTACCGCACCTTTCATGGATCATGAAAGCATCTTGAAGGTTAGAGGTCATCTTGAGAAGGTAGAAATCAGAGTAGATAAAAAACATACCATGATCTTACCAGCAAATTCCCACTTCTTATGCTTAGGCATCGTTACAAATGGGCATATCAAAATCCAGAGCCAAGCATTGGTAATATCGTACTTGTAAAAGAGGATACGCTACCTCCAACCAAATGGCTCTTAGGTATTATCACCGATAAACATCCAGGTTTGGACAACATTACGAGGGTTGTGAGTCTTAAATGCAAAGGCGTTGTAATTAAACGCCCTATTACTAAAGTGTGTATATTACCTGTAAGTAACTAACATTAAATAATACTGTGCTTTGTATCTTATTGTTGTGTTTTGAAACTTATCTGATAACTGTGTATAATCTTTTTGAGTCTCACCTAATAACTGTTTGTGTTATTTTTGTATGTTACTTAATAGCTGTGTATATTGTTTTGTTTTGTTACCTAATTTCCGTGTTATAGTTTAAGTTTGGTGTATATAGTTATTGTTAATTGGTTATATGATTGATAATTACTTCTGGTCACTGTGAAAAACTAACCAACATATCGAAGGTATTTACAGTCCACTTCTACATTAATTAGGCAAGTTCATGGTGGGCGGAAGTGATTATGTACATTCTGTCCATGGTGGGCGGAATGTTTAATTTTGCTTTTATTATTTTAATCTTACGTTAATTACTAACTTCAAACACCTATTCAAACTTTATAGTACCTAAAATTATCAATAGATGTCACTGTGTCATTCTAGGTCGCGGTATAGTTTTATTCTATCAGTTTGATATAGGGCTTGTGAACATAAAATAAATTTGTCATTGCCTTGGAAACCAGTGCTTTATTCAAGGGGTATATTTGCCTTTTTATTTGTTTAGCTACTCGTGCCATACATCTTGAGGTAGCAAGTGATTTGAGTACACAGGCTTTTATCGCAGCTTTCCGACGTTTTGTTTCGAGACGCGGACATGTGGCTAACTTATATAGCGATAATGGGTCTAATTTTGTTGGAGCTGCACGAGAACTAACGGATTTGGCTAAAATACAGTCAAACGTCGCAGAGTACTTAGAAGCAAATGCAACTCAGTGGCACTTCATACCACCTCACGCACCCAATTTCGGTGGGTTGTGGGAAGCGGCAGTTAAGTCCACTAAGTTTCACATTAAACGTGCCATAGGCGATTCTACATTGACATACGAAGAGATGAGTACTTTACTCTGTCAGGTCGAAGCTTGTCTCAATTCTCGGCCTATGACATTAATTAATGATAATGCTGATGAACCGTTGCCATTGACCCCTGGTCATTTTTTAGTGGGTGAACCATTGGTAGCTGTACCTGACGTTAACTACGAGAACCTAAACATTAGTCCTTTGCATAGATGGCAACTTATACAACAGATGTTGCAAAATTTTTGGCGACGTTGGTCGCAAGAATATCTGACCACACTTTTGCATAGATATAAATGGTGTTCTAAAGTACCAGAACCTGAAATAGGCGACATAGTTTTAATTGTGGAGAATGACTTACCTCCAGGTCGTTGGTTGATGGGTCGAGTTGAAAAAAAACATCCTGGCGATGATGGTATAACGCGAGTGGTCACATTGCGCGTAAAGGATTCATTTTTAAAGCGTCCTACTTCAAAACTATGCATTTTGCCGGTCAACACAAATTAACAATATACAGGGTGTAAGGGTACACCCGGTATACTTAGTACATAAGATAGATAGAGATGTCGTAGAAGTTAAGTACCTATCATTTTAGTTGAGGTTTAAGGATTTATTTTGTTTCTTTATGGTTTAATATTCAGTTCCATACATGTTTTAAAGGACGACTGTTTCAGTGTCGTCCTTGGCGGGCGGTATGTTTAACGCCAATGTAGTATGAGTATAGACTTCTTGGTGCGAAAGGGTATTCTTTTTTATGTCATATTTTTTTCGTTATTCTTTTTTAGTTCGAGTTCTGTCATTGTAATAAAAGCAATTTCAAGTTCAATTTTGGTGTTATTTATCTCAATAAATAATAGTTCTGGAATAAGACTACGGTCTTAGACAAATGTAATGCCGGCGCCAGACATAGCACAAACATTTGAATAAATGTTTGGACACATGTGTAGCACGGGTATTGGAGTATTTGTTCAAACCTTTGATAAAAAACTACAGTACTTTGCCATGTCAGAAGGCAAAGTCTTCAAAGTATTAGTCTATGTCTGGCGCCGGCATAACACAACACAGTTAGTTTAAAGATTTCACCTAACTTGATCCCAAAGCACGCTCATGGTAAGGATAAAGATTTTACCAGAGATTTCACCAAAGATTTTACGCTGTTTCTAATAATTCATCATCATCATCATCATCAGCCATTTAATGTCCCCACTGCTGGGGCACTGGCCTTCCTAATGGATGAATAAGGATAATAATAATAATAATTAAATGGACTCAAACTGAACTGGATGCCCTGGATAGAAAAGTTCGTACATTGCTAACAGCACACCGCATGCATCACCCACGTTCATCGACCATGAGATTGTATATCCCGCGGAAGTGCGGTGGTCGTGGCTTCTTAAATGCTAGGACATTGCATAACCGCGAGATATGCAATCTTAGGGAGTATTTTCTCCAAGTCGATATTGGGTCTCATAGAGATGTAGTTGCTGTTGACAATGGACTGACTCCTCTATTTTTAGCAAAAGAAAACTGGCGCAAACCTGTAGTACTTAGTACTTCCGACCGCAGCATTGTGTGGCAAAGCAAGGAGTTACATGGCAGATTCTACCGGGCTCTCCATGGGCCCGACGTAGATTTATTAGCCTCAGTATCCTGGCTCCGTTTTGGTGATCTTTTTGGTGAAACCGAAGGTTTTGTCTGTGCAATTATGGATGAAGTTGTGATGACGAATAACTACCGAAAGTATATCCTAAGGGATGGCACAGTGGATATTTGTCGAGCGTGCCATCGTCCGGGTGAATCCCTTAGGCATATAATCTCCGGTTGTTCTCGTCTCGCAAACGGCGAGTATTTGCATAGACATAACCAAGTGGCCAGGATAATACACCAACAACTTGCTTTGAAACATAGTCTTGTGGCATCCGAGGTGCCGTACTACAGGTATGCACCAGAACAGGTCCTTGAAAATAGCCATGCCACATTGTATTGGGATCGATCTATCATTACAGACAGGACTATTGTAGCTAATAAGCCTGATATTGTATTGATAGATCGACACGAACGCCGCGCAATAATTGTTGATGTCACTGTTCCCCATGACGACAACCTTGTGAAAGCTGAAAAAGATAAAGAAAACAAATATCTTGATTTAGCTCACGAGATTGTTGACATGTGGGACATTGATTCAGCAATTGTTGTTCCGATAGTCATATCTGCCCATGGTCTAATAGCCAAGAGCCTCGATAAACACCTTAAGAGGCTTGCGTTAGGTGGATGGATCGGGAGTCAGATGCAGAAGGCAGTACTTCTGGACACGGCCCGTATAGTGAGAAGGTTCCTGTCTCTGGATCCTTAACCATCGGTAGCCGGGACCCTGATCTTGCTGCCGTTGGGGAACTGCATTTTTGTATTTTTAAATGTTATATTTTTTAGTGTTATACATTGTAAAAATTTAATGTTTAGAAATATAATTTTGTAAGTATTTAAAATGTAATAAAGGGAATAATAATTAAGTGAATGTAAATCGTTGATACAATAAATAAACTAAAAATAAAACCTAACGTGAGTCACAAAGCACAGTCACGTACCTGTCCGTCGTCAGCCCTGCAGGTGCCGTGCACGCAGGGCGTCCGCTCGCAGAACGCCAGCTCGCAGTGCGCGCCCTCGAACCCGTCCGCGCACACGCACGTGTAGTTGTTGCCCGTCGGCGGGTCTGCAACACGCGGCAACACGACACATGCGATAAGTAACAAGGCAGCTTGCTTTAAGAGGGCCCTTCCCGGTCTTTCTATCGTCAACGCGATCATGGTTGAAAAGCTTGTTGTTTCATCCAGCAAAATGACAGTGAGTGAGTTAGCAAGTTAGAACGCGATAACATTTAACGAAATTTAGTGTGCGGAAACTTATTCCAGGAATACGTGTTTTTCAGTAAGCCTTACAAGTTTGTGAAATAAATGTTTGTCATTTAGAATCTCCATTACATTTGCAAGGTTTCTATGATAATATTTTCAGTAGGTACTTTTAATGTTTTATAAACGCCCAAAGTTCAGGTAAAATTTGTACAAAAAGTCAGATTTTTGGAGGCTTATACTGAATTTGTTTCTTCAAATTTTAATTTTTTATTTCGATAGAAACCTAGATATAGGGCATAAGATACCTATTATTTCAAAAGTTTCAAAGAAAGATCTGTTACAACGCCATAAACACGTAAAAGCGTTTGTATGAAAAGTAATTCGGGTTGGCTGCCCTTAATGCTACACGCATGAAAAGCTCCCCGACCCCGAAAAGTTTAGTGATCGTCGATGTACTCACCCGGCGGGTCGTCTTGGCACGTGGCCCCGTGGGCGCAGGGCGCGTGCGCGCAGGAGGTGCGCGCGGGCGCGGTGCACGTGGGCGGGCGCCACTGCGGCGCGCACGCGCACGCGAACCCGCCCGCCAGGTGCGAGCAGGGCCGCACTATATCGATGTACTCACCCGGCGGGTCGTCTTGGCACGTGGCCCCGTGGGCGCAGGGCGCGTGCGCGCAGGAGGTGCGCGCGGGCGCGGTGCACGTGGGCGGGCGCCACTGCGGCGCGCACGCGCACGCGAACCCGCCCGCCAGGTGCGAGCAGGGCCGCACTATATCGATGTACTCACCCGGCGGGTCGTCTTGGCACGTGGCCCCGTGGGCGCAGGGCGCGTGCGCGCAGGAGGTGCGCGCGGGCGCGGTGCACGTGGGCGGGCGCCACTGCGGCGCGCACGCGCACGCGAACCCGCCCGCCAGGTGCGAGCAGGGCCGCACTATATCGATGTACTCACCCGGCGGGTCGTCTTGGCACGTGGCCCCGTGGGCGCAGGGCGCGTGCGCGCAGGAGGTGCGCGCGGGCGCGGTGCACGTGGGCGGGCGCCACTGCGGCGCGCACGCGCACGCGAACCCGCCCGCCAGGTGCGAGCAGGGCCGCACTATATCGATGTACTCACCCGGCGGGTCGTCTTGGCACGTGGCCCCGTGGGCGCAGGGCGCGTGCGCGCAGGAGGTGCGCGCGGGCGCGGTGCACGTGGGCGGGCGCCACTGCGGCGCGCACGCGCACGCGAACCCGCCCGCCAGGTGCGAGCAGGGCCGCACTATATCGATGTACTCACCCGGCGGGTCGTCTTGGCACGTGGCCCCGTGGGCGCAGGGCGCGTGCGCGCAGGAGGTGCGCGCGGGCGCGGTGCACGTGGGCGGGCGCCACTGCGGCGCGCACGCGCACGCGAACCCGCCCGCCAGGTGCGAGCAGGGCCGCACTATATCGATGTACTCACCCGGCGGGTCGTCTTGGCACGTGGCCCCGTGGGCGCAGGGCGCGTGCGCGCAGGAGGTGCGCGCGGGCGCCGTGCACGTGGGCGGGCGCCACTGCGGCGCGCACGCGCACGCGAACCCGCCCGCCAGGTCCGAGCACGTGCCGCCGTTGGCGCACGGCACGGACGCGCACTCGTCGATGTCCACCTCGCATCTGAACGCGCACCGAAATGTATCAGTCACTTATAGAGCGACCATCTTTTCTGTTCAGGTGAGAGCGGCCCGGCGCTATGTATTTTTCACCTCTCCAGCTCGAAAAGGGCGCTTTTGGCGCCTAAAAACTCGCAGCAAAATCGATTTTTGCTGCGAGCGTGAGGCAAAGTGCTTTTTTAATTTCTTACACCAACTTTTGAAATAATTAGGAAAAAAGAAATAGAGTGACAAGGATGAGACTTTTAAAATTAATATGAGCAAAAAGGATAGATAGATAGCTTTATGTCGATGGACATGAAATATAAAGCTTAAAAAATAAATACACGGATACCAAAGGTTTAAATAAAGAGTATGGACGAAATGAGGTCGCATGCATGATATAAATATAAAATAAGAAAAATTAATGAAAAATGGAAAATGAAGTATTTAGAAAAAATCGACTTACTTCATTTTCCATTTTTCTATCACTACATAGTATAAAACAAAGTCGCTTTCTCTGTCCCTATGTCCCTTTGTATGCTTAAATCTTTGAAACTACGCAACGGATTTTGATGCGTTTTTTTTAATAGATAGAGTGATTCAAGAGGAAGGTTTATATGTACTTTTATCCCGATATTCCCACGGGAACGGGAGCCACGCGGGTGAAACCGCGGGCGGCCGCTAGTTAAGTATAAAAATTGCATTGTGAATGCAAAATACTAAAAATTAAAATAAAATTAATGAATTCTAATAACAAATTATATAAATACGATTGTACTACTATTGCTATTTATTAAACACGCAATATTTATAATAAATAAAATGAAGGGAACATTATATCGCTTTCTAATATCATGTTTGGTTTTCATAAAAAATTACATGCAGTGCAGTTTTTGAACAGTTACCTTCAACTTGCATAATTGCACCAATTTTACTCTTAATTATTAATTTTGTAATTTTGATGTTTTCTTTATTGTTAAATGTTGCCTTCAATGTTGTTTTTCTGACCACACTTTTTTCGCTGGTAGAGGTGAAAAGTTGTATGTTTAACACGAGAGCAAAATTTTCTGATGTCTCGTGCCTTTAAATCACTCACTGTGCTCAGTAGTCTATATTTGAATCACTCGCTACACTCGTGATTCAATTTTAGACTACTTCGCTAGTTCGTGATTTAAATTCAGCACTCGCAGCGAAAAATGATTTTGCTCTCTTGTATAACAAATAACTATTTTCACCACTCCAGCTCGAAAAGGGCGCTTTTGGCGCCTAAAAACTCGCAGCAAAATCGATTTTTGCTGCGAGCGTGAGGCAAAGTGCTTTTTTAATTTCTTACACCAACTTTTGAAATAATTAAGAAAAAGAAAAAGAGTGACAAGGATGGAACTTTTAAAATTAATATGAGCAAAAAGGATAGATAGATAGCTTTATGTCGATGGACATGAAATATAAAGCTTAAAAAAGAAATACACGGATACCAGAGGTTCGAAATAAAGAGTATGGACGAAATGAGGTCGCATGCATGATATAAATATAAAATAAGAAAAATTAATGAATTCTAATAACAAATTATATAAATACGATTGTACTACTATTGCTTTTTATTAAACACGCAATATTTAAAATAAATAATATGAAGTGAACATTATATCGCTTACTAATATCATGTTTGGTTTTCATAAAAATTACATGCAGTGCAGTTTTTGAACGCAATGCAAACAGTTACCTTCAACTTGCATAATTGCACCAATTTTACTCTTAACTATTAATTTTGATGTTTTCTTCATTGTTAAATGTTGCCTTCAATGTTGTTTTTCTGACCTGTAACACTTTTCTCCCTGGTAGAGGTGAAAAGTTGTATGTTTAACACGAGAGCAAAATTTTCTGATGTCTCGTGCCTTTAAATCACTCACTGTGCTCAGTAGTCTATATTTGAATCACTCGCTACGCTCGTGATTCAATTTTAGACTACTTCACTAGTTCGTGATTAAAATTCAGCACTCGCAGCGAAAAATGATTTTGCTCTCTTGTATAACAAATAACTATTTTCTTCTTATTGTAGCAATTTAATGGCCGGTATATACGACAACGATTTGTCGTGTATTTTGTCTGCGCAGTCCGTTTGTGCAGTTTCATCGAACGTGTGAACGCAAATTGGCGCCGATTTTTTGGTTGGTGCAAACCATTGAGTTATAATGTACTAACGTACTAGAGAAGCTATCCCAAACAAAAATCTTGTAGTATTTTTGCTAAGCTAAGAGTTAGCCTCGCGACCAATCGAAAGCGCCCGTGCAGAAAGCGGCGGTAACCAATAGTAGTGCAACAGACATAGATCAAACATTGCAGAACAGACATAGCTTTTGTGCGTGTTTTCTGCCTACCAAATTTTATGAAAATTCATATTTTATTTAATAATTTTTTTTTTAAGATTAAACATTGACATCGTGAGAGAAATACTTACTAATCGAGTTTATTTGTGGTACTTATATACGTTTAAATACATGAATACTATTAATTATTTATTAACTGACGTTTATTTATACAATGTTCAAATGTTCAATAACAAAAAACATCAAACTTCCATCAAAACCTGAACCCAAGTAATCACCTAAAACCTAGTACCTAAAACGTTTAAACTGTCACTTCTGCACCACAAAATAACCAATTTTGTTAATCTATGACTCTATCGAAATATGGCTGTCGCTTAATTTTTCGGCGACCTAATGAAATAATTACTCAGTATCATGTTATTAGATACTTTAGTGAGTACTTACTAGTAAAAAATAATTCCTTGGGCTTTATTAGTATTTTTTGAGTTATTTAAACAGTACCTCAACCCACATATCGGCATTTTTAAATAAAATAGAACAGAGTACACACACGTGTTGTTGCGTCTATCGCTTGCCACAGACTAAACGAGTTGAGTCCACGTGGACTCAACTCGTGTTGCAAAGATTCTAGTTGAGATGTCTCCTCTATTCTTTTATCTCAATGGTGCAAACGATCGGGGCAGGAACAAAATCTATTCGATAAATCGTTGTCGTGTCGAGTGCGGTTGCAACAAAATGACATAAAAAAACACGTTAGTTCTAGTTTGGCCACCGGAACAGAAAACGTTGTTGCACTGTACAAAACAATTGAGTAACAAAAATCGTGATGGAAAATTCAAAAATAGCGATAAGTAGTATGTACTACAGCCGTCTCTATCGTCTTCTACAAGCCGTGCGCATAAAGTTGGCAACGTCGCATTTCTAGTTTTAAGTGAACCGATTTGACACCGTTTGACAGGTAAACAGCGAGTAAACCTTGAGTACTGAATCCTATGGAGATGGCATATTGTCCTAAGTATATGAACTATCCGTTATACAAATATGAGCAAAATCGACATTGTGCTCATAAACAGCCATGTTGTTCTATCTTACCTACAATACTCCATGTAAAAAGAGCCGGCAATATATTTATTTGACCTATTTTTGGCAACATTAAGACGTGACGTCATAGTAATGCATGATTGAGGCCCGTTACCGGTCGCCATTCTAGTTTCTCGGTATGTGTAGGTATGCCGCACTTTTTCGTAGGTATGCCATCTCCATAGGATTTAGTACTCAGAGGAGTAAACCGGTTCATAGCAATGTTGCCGTTCTGCTTCATAGCATGGCTTGTTGAAGACGATAGAGAAGGCTGTGGTAGTACCGACCCGATATAGAATGATAAAACTAAAATATTTTTCAAAATTACAATAAATTGAAAACATTGAAATCAGCAAGTTGTAGGCCTAAAATAAATAAAAAATAATATGTTGTGACTCACAGGTCGCCCTCGAAGCCGGGCGCGCACTCGCACGTGTAGGAGGCCACGCCGTCGCGGCACGTCGCGCCGTTCGCGCACGAGTTGTTCGCGCATTCGTCGATGTCGATCTGGGGAACGTTACAGTTGCTTTATTTTACGAGCGCGGACGAGCTATACTTGTAGTTGTAATGGTATAGACACGCGCTGCGGTGTGTGTTGGCCGGCGATTTAGCCAAAAGTGAGCACTCCCGCGCTTACGCAAAGACAGTGTGCATATACATAAATTTACACACACAAGCGTGGCTCATCCGAACAAGTGTGGCTCACCCACGCGGTTATATCTCATAGTACAAATAGGATATTTTATCTTATAGTACAGATGTACTATATGGTAAACAGTATTCAGTATCGCAATAAAGTTTTTAAACTCGACGACAAATGATTGCGCGGTGATATTGTCGCTCGTTTTATTGATAATTTATTTCAATTTAAAAAATGGATAAAGGAGATCATCAGTCAAATTGGACCAAAAATTAATAGTGTCGGCAAACAAAACAAATTGCACATTATTATTGTAAACAGTGTTACGATAATTTTTTGTTGTGATGTCAACAATGTACGATTAATGGCCAAGCACTTATTCAAGTTTAAAAATGAAAAAAATAATGTGCAATTTATTTTCGATGGCCGACACTGTTACTATTTTGGTCGAAATATGTATGATGCGTGACTGGGGGCCGATTCTCAGGCAATCGAGAAAGTTCACTTTTATAAGCTCGAAATTCAAATATAACACAGTTTTTGTATTGTCAGAATTTCACAATCGAAAAAGTTCGAGCGAAAACCAGTCGAACGCTACGAGTGGTAGAAACCAATAGATGTTCGTATACGAACTTAGCTGTCAAAATGAATTTGTTGACATGTGGGACAGCTTAGTTTGTTTGAAACGTTCTCAGAGGTTCTAACTTTTCAATAGAAACCACAAACAAAATGTTCGACATACGAATTACCACACTGAAAAAGTTCGAATGCCTGAGAATCGGGCCCATTCTCACGCATTCGAACTTTTTCAGTGTGGTAATTCGTATGTCGAACATTTTGTTTGTGATTTCTATTGAAAAGTTAGAACGTTTCAAACAAACTAAGCTGTCCCACATGTCAACAAATTCATTTTGACGGCAAAGTTCGTATACGAACATCTATTGGTCTGTACCACTCGTTGCGTTCGACTGGTTTTCGATCGAACTTTTTCGATTGTGAAATTCTGACAATACAAAAACTGTGTTATATTTGAATTTCGAGCATAAAAAAGTGAACTTTTCTCGATTGCCTGAGAATCGGCCCCCTGATCCCCTGATCTAATTATTACGATCGGCCGCGGCACACGGCCGCCGGCCAGCCCACAGTGAGTGTACCTGGCCTGTTATACAGGAAAAATTTTTGACCAGTGCACAAATTTTTAGGATCAACTCAGAATCGGTAAGTGAACAACTTTGTCCTAGAAACATGGGTCGAAATACGACAAAAATTTTTGGACTCCCCATACTAAATCGATCACGTGATCAGTCCGATTTGTATGAAGAGTCAAAAAAATTTTGTCATATTTCGACATATGTTTCTAGGAGAAAGTTGTTCACTTACCGATTCTGAGTCGATCTTAAAAATTTGTGCACTGATTAAAAATTTACCCTGTATATGTCATACATGTTATATACAATTAATAACCACGCGCACTACCGCGCGTGGACTCTCGTCTATCCAGGGCCCTGATACAACTGTGCAGACCGCAACTTCGCCTGTTAACAGGTGCTATCACTGGTCATGGACAATTTAACAGACATCTTTTTAATTTAGGTGCCACTTCATTAAGAAGAAGAAACAGCTGCCCACGTACTGCTGGAATGCAGGGGGGTGGCCCCTACCGGGCGAGGTACCTCGGCTCGCCGGGCAGCGTCCAGGAAGCGATCACGAATGTGAAAGCTCTTGGAGCGTTCCTGGCTGAGCTGGGCTGGCTGGAGTGATCCGGCCGCGCACTCTCCAGTCGCAAAATAGGCGTAATAGACGTCGAGTTGCGGAAACCGCCCGTAGTGATAAGAAGAAAAGAGTGTACCTGCAGGCCTGTCTAGCTTCCATACAAGCGGAAGCGGCGCAAAATCCCCGAGATATTTACCTACTGTTCTGGAAAACAACCTAGTTTCAACTTTTTGCGTCGCGTATAGCGTTCATAGTACAATAATTATCTGCCGTCTCGCTTCAGTCTGCTAGGGCTGTCAGATGTACTACTTTATCCGTGAAAGTATTACACGCGAAGCGAGACAGATGGCGACACATGCGGATGCGTGCGCTGCGTGTGCGACAAGTCGAGCGAGTGCCAGCCTATTGAGACTAGTCCGGTGACCGGACGCTTGCGTTTATCATACCTAAATTTTGATGAGGTGGAAAATATAATTTTATCAAATTTAAATTAACTAATTATATAACATAATCATTCACAACACACACACACACACACACACACACGCACACACACACATTACACATACACTTATCAAGCACACGCACGTATATAGATTATTCTTTGTTTTATTTTTTAAAAATTCAATAGATTATTCTTTGTTTCATTGTTTAAAAATTCTCTTTTAGTGTTGAATAATCTCGCCAAATACAATATAATTTTTAAGGGTATGGAAGAGCGGGACCTCCTGACACACGCATCTTGAATGCTTACTGGGTTGGTCTCAACCACAAGTTACCAATGTATTTGTGATTTTTGAATAAAATATTTTTGTTTTTTTTTTTGATTGATTTTTGACCTAAACTCGGGAGTGAAATTTCTATACCGTAAGGTACTAATATATATTCTGTGGTACCTGGCAGTAGTCCCCGGCGAGCCCCTGGGGGCAGGCGCAGGCGTACGAGTTGCGCACGTCGGCGCAGCGCCCGCCGCGCAGGCAGTCCGTCTCCAGGCACAGCACGCAGCCCACGTTCTCCGCTGCTCCCCACGGTTGGCCAGACCTGTATTCAACACCAATTCGCTTATAGATTGACCAAAACAACTAGTTATAAAAAAAGTTATCTTAGTTGGATTTTAAGTTTTGGACATAGGTAACTTTACTTCTTGATTGTGTTTGAATTAACGTTTTCTTCACCGCCGCTAGGTGGCGCCTGCTGCGTCTTCTTTGGTGTAGGATTGTATATTTCAGCTTGTCGCCTCAACGGGGTCTGGGATTTTGTTGCATATTTGCTGTTTCTAGATGAAGTATTGTTACATCTTAAGAGGACCCTTCCCGTTATTGTTGACAAGCTTGTTGTTTCATCCAGCGCAATGACAGTGAGTGAGTGAGCAAGTGAGAACGCGATAACGGGTTATTAAACTTTGAACGAAAATAGTGTGCGGAAACTTGTTCCAGGATTTACGTGTTTTTCAGTAAGCCTTACAAGTTTGTGAAATAAATGTTTGTCATTTAGAATCTCCATTACATTTGCAAGGTTTCTATCATATTATTTTCTTTGCTTTTAAAAATTATGAGTAGTGATGAACGCCCAAAGTTCAGGTAAAATTTGTGCAAAAAATCAGATTTTTCGAGGCTTATACTGAATTTGTTTCATCAAATTAAGATTTTTTATTTAGATAGAAACCTAGATATAGTGTATAAGATACCTATTAGTTCAAAAGTTTCAAAGAAAGATCTGTTACAACGCCATAATCACATAAAAGCGTTTGTATGAAAAGTAAGTCGGGTTAGCCGTCCTTAACAGATCTGCACTCAAAACGAATTTGCACAACAACAAGTTAGAAAACGTTTCTGAAAATAGTCATAAGAGCGTAATGGTGACGTACAGTAGCGCGTAGTGCGGCTGCGAGGCGAGCAGCGCGGCGGCGGCGCCCACGAACAGCTGCTCCTCCGTGAAGAACGGCAGCAGCAGCGAGCCCACGTGCACCGACCCGATGCAGCCCTGCACACACACACACACACGCGCGTAGTATTAGCTAGTAGTAACTTCATTGTCTAACATTCGAAAACATTTTCGGGCACAGAATCGAACTAGGTGTTATTGTTGATCGAAGACAGAATCTAATGGATTGTCGCTTCCGAATAGACATAGAAACTGAATCTAAATAATTTGCTGAACGGTTGCGAGTTAGGGAGTCAACTAAGATGTAATTTCAATAACGAATGGTTCTAGACTAGACCATTGCCATTTATACTGTTTAGAATTATTTCATGATAACTGGAAGGAAAGTACTCGAAATAATAATCAAAACCGCATACATATATTTTTTAACCGGTTAAAACTCGAAAAAACAACAACAATAAAACTGAGCTTGGGACAGTACCTTGAAGTAGAGTCCGGCCGAATTGTCAACAGCTAAGTCTTCGCCCTCGCTGTACTCCCATATCGATACGTCCGTTACGTTGTCAAACTGCAATAAATGGAACAATAAACAATCAAAATAGTGTCAAAAATCGAGGGACGACTGTTAGTCGAGTGTCAAGTGTTCAAGAGTATCAAATTCCGCGTGTTACAGATGTTTTGTCTCACGAGCGCGGGTGAGCCACACTTGTGTGTGTAAATGTACATGCACACCAAGGAGTAACATTTTATATATGGGAAATAGAGGTCAATCTTCGGCCCCTTTATTGGAAGTGCATAACTAGCGCTGTCTGTTGTCTAGTGCAAGCAGGTTTTGGTGTATAAACACGTTATATAATGATAAAAAAGTGACACCTAAGGCCTGGTATAACAGCTTTCAGATTTTTTGGCTTAGTCGTTCTCAGATGAATGTATGAAGGTTGCGCCCCCTGGTTTTGGCTGAGTCGCCTGACGACGCACACAGGAGCGCGTGTCTATACGCAAACGCATTACAACTACAAGTATGGCTCACCCGCCCTCGTGAGATAAAACTGTATTTTTCCGTGACCACGGCCAAAACGTCGGAAAAACCTAAAAATCCTTTAAAAACACAAATAACGGTCACATACAAGAATAAAATCAGGCAGGTAACATTTTACAAAAAAAGACCTATAGTTTCCTATGCGATTAATTCATGCAATACATATCCAGTAAAAGGAAAATATATATGAAAAAAAAATATGCTAAAGTTTACGGCCATTACAAATAAAATTACTTAGAAACAGATAAAACAAAAATGTATAATAATAAATTTATTTCATTGACCATAAAATTACAATTACAATAACTTTACAATAAGCAGGCTTTTATAAAGGATTAGTCTTCAAGTTTACAATAATATTGACGTAATATTTCATTTTCAAGGAGAAGTGTTACCACTGACCCTAAATTGGTTATGAAAATAACCTGTGCTTAGGGATTCAGCCCCTTCGCTACAAAAACCTTAAAATGTTACATAGCTAATTCATTTAAATGGACAACGAAAGCATTTTATGTTAACAGATATTATATAGAATTTACTTAATCTAATAAAAGTTTTAACTTAATGTAAAATAACTAAAGGATTGTAGGTTTAATTATAAATAAATACAATCAACAAGTAACCTTATTGCACTAAGGATTGATTGGGTTTATGAACGTGAGTGATTCTGTGAGTGTGATTGTATGTATGCGAGTGTAAGTTTGTGTATGTGTGGGTGTGTGTATGTGTGTGTGTGTGTATGCGTGTGTGAGTGTGTGTATGTGAGTGTGTGAGAGCGTGCGTGCTTATGAAACCACTTCCAGCAGAGCTTCAGTTTCTTCGTATGGTCTTCCAGAGAGCCAGTCATAAATTATTCTCTTACATTTTGGTAACGGATGTTCGTGATGCAACAGTATTTTATTTATTTTATTATAAAGATACGGTCCGAGGAAAATGATAAACCTTTTCGTAAAAGAGAAATTTAGTTTAGGGGTGTGACATACACGGCTTTTATTTCTTTTAGTGGAATGTTTATATGGTGTTCTAGCATGTGTGTACAGAAGAGTATTGAGTATATAAAGCTGGCGAACGGTTAACACTTTACAGGCCGAGTACAGTTCTTCAGTTGGAAAAGAAAATGGTCGGAAAGTGCTTACTTTTAAAATCGCGCGTTGTGCTCTTTCCAACAGAAGGATGTCAGTTTTAAATGTCCCCCCCCATGCGGTAATACAATAACTTAGGATACTCTGGCACAATGCATAGTAAGTCGTTTTGATAACCGCTGGTGAAGCAACATGACGAAGTTTTCTAAACATGTAAATTAATTTTCTGACTCTAGTAGTCAGGATGTCAATGTGTTGTTTAAAATTCAAATTTTGATCAATGATTACTCCAAGGTATTTTATGGATGAGGTAGAAATTATATGTGGGCAGGGGCAAGTATTTGAGTTAGGATTAGGACAAATATGAGCTATTACGCTTGGCGTTGGATTTGGTTGTGTGTTGTTACTGATAGAGAACGTTATAAGATTAGATTTAGCAGCATTTAAGGTTAGGGTATTGGAAATTAGCCACGAGTTGACTTTATTAAACCCTTCTTGGGCAGAAACCATCGTATCGGGCCAGTTTTTACCCGTAAAGGATAGAACGGTATCGTCTGCGAAGGATGTGATTTTGCCGCAAGTGAGGTCTAAATTACAGAGGTCGTTGATGAACACGAGAAAGAGGGTGGGGCCCAAAATACTTCCCTGTGGAATTCCGTGGGTTGTAGAGACGTACTCACTGTAATAATCATTGATTTTTACTCTTTGACGTCTGTCCAACAGATAGCTACTAAACAACTCATGCTGGATCCCTCGGATACCAAATGTATTGAGTTTGTGTAATAAGGTAGGGATGGGAACCGTGTCAAAGGCCTTCTTCAGGTCGATGAAGATGGATGTTACTTTCTTTCGATTGTTCATATTATCGACAATATAGTTAATGAGTTCTAGAACGGCATCAGAAGTTGACTTTTTGCGTCTGAAACCAAATTGGTTTGGCGACAAAAAATTATTGGCTTCCAGATAATTAACTAATCGCGTATTTATGAGACGTTCTAGCACCTTTGAAAGAGAAGTGAGAATTACAATCGGCCTGTAGTTTTCAGGTGAGTTCCTATCGCCACTCTTAAATATAGGATGAATTGTAGCCTTTTTAAATGCACTGGGGAAAACCCCAAGACGGAAACAGTTGTTAAAAATATGTGTTAAAGGGGCTTTAAGGGGTGTAGAGTATCTTTTAAGGAAATTAGATGAGATATTATCCCAACCCATTGCAGTATCCGATTTTAGAGAATGTATAGAGCTATGAACTTCATCTTCATCTGTGTCCAAAAGAACAAATGACTGAGGACATGATAGTATTTCAGGGGGCTTGTGTTGATTAGTCAATGCCGTTAGATTTCTGTTCTTGGTTATTTTGTTCGCTAGGTCCCTTCCAACAGTTGCGAAAAAAGAATTAGTAATGTTGACCGATTCAGTTGGCGTAGTACCACATTGTAGGAGCTCAGATGATGGCTGCTTTATTGGTGTTGTGTAGGTTATGCGTCTAACGACTTCCCAGATCAATTTCGAATTATTCCCTGCTTTAATGAGTTCGTTTTTGTCATATTGCTTTTTTAGATTTTTTAGTAATTTCGTACAGAATTTACGGTATCTAACATATGTTACCATAAGAATAGTATTTTCTGGATTCTTTTTTAATTTTCGATGCATGGCATCCCTATTACGAATACATCGCAAAACTCCAGGTGTAATCCATGGTTTAATCGTGCGTTTTTGACGGGATAAGCATGTAACGGTAGTATTTTCTGTTATGACTGTACTCAACATCTGTATAAGGAGGTCTGTCGCACGGTTTGGGTCATCGATATTATAAACAGGAGAAAAATCCAGGTTGGTGATTGATTGGTCTAAACCGTTATAGTCAGTTTTGCGGAAGGTTTGTTTTGTGCTAATACGTGGTTGATTATTTTGGAGACAAAGTAATACGGGTGAGTGATCTGTTGCGGTAGAGTCTAAAACTAGAGTAGTTGAAGGTAAAACAGTTCTCAACATAACATGATCTAAGCAATTAGGTCCACGAGTCGGCAATGTATGGGCAGGTAAGACACCATGGAAAGCCAAAGTATTTAGATAATCAGGGGCTCGTGTGTCGGTTGTAAGGGGAATAATGTTGATATTTATATCACCCACGATGATAACGTTTTTATATGATGTTAATGTTTGTAAGATGTTGCACAATGAATTTAAGAAGGTATCGACTAAATCGTTAGAGGGCGAACGGTAAATACATAGAATGGCTGTGTCAGTCCCTAGTTTGATTAGTAAACATGAGGCAAATTGCAAGCTTATTTCGTCAACGGTACAAGTTATATTCGATTTAATATAGGCTACCACGCCGTCGGCTTGGTTAAGATGTTGTGTAGTTGAAAAAGTATTGTAGTTATTTAAAATAGGTAAGGTTTGATTAGATAAACAAGGAAGCCATGACTCAGTTAGGATAATCAAATCCATATCGACAGATAGTCTGTGTAATAATGTATGTAATCCCAGGATATTCGCGTTTATAGACCGTATATTCTGTGTAAGAATTTTTAAATTGGACTGGTAATTACTTATGTATGATAAACAGTCTTCAGGCGTACTATTGAATGATTGTGATACCGAAAAATTGTCAATGTTATCACTTATGGATTCTAAGGGGGTGAATGGAATTGTATGGGGGTATTCGTTGATAAAAGTCGTTTTGGGAGCAGAGATTTGTTGGAAGTCGATCTGTAGTTGGAAGCAAGATTTTTGTTTGGGTATAGTGTAATGTAAGTGTTAGAAATTGTGATGCTTTTGTGTGTTTCCTTGTAGTGTGTAGTGAGAAGTGGTTTTGTGATTGTGTTGTTTACGCTATTAAATGTGCAATAAAGTGATACAATGGAATAAAAAAAAATTAAGTAACTGAGATTATACAAATCTATGTTATTTTTAAGAGTAGGTAAATAAAAAAATACAAAAAAAGGATCGTGACAGTTTGACCCAAATGAAAAACAATAAATGGATAGTAATAGTCATTTTTCTTGGTTAAACTCTTCTACTTGTTGTTCAGTTTTAATGTGAATGGCTGGTGCTTGATCAGTCTTTCGAATCAGTATTCGGCCGTCGGAGGTCCAGCAATGTTTAATCTTTCCACTTTTCTTTACTTGTCTCACCAAGTAGAATAAGCGGGAGGCTTGCTGTGTCAAATGCTCAGCAATGTATATAGGTACAGTTGAACCTAAAATCCCGGCGTGACCTGAATTGAGTTTTGAATCTTTATGTGATTTGTTATAGGCCTTTACGAGCGACAATACGTTGTTTTTAAGAGCAGAGTTCGTAAAGTTGACAATTATTGGTCTATTTTGTCCTCTTTTACCAGGGAGTCTGTAAATGTCCTGAAAATCTGAAATATTAAGTCCGGCATTTAGCGCCTGGAGTAAATTGTGTACATAAGTCGAAAGGTCGGTTTTTGTTTCCTTTTCGCTCACAGGGACGTTTCTAATTTCCAGTTTTGTCGACCGATTTTCACGCTCTAAAGTTTCGATTTTCTCTTGGAGTGAATCTATAATTTGCCGGTTCGTTTTACATTCCGTTTCCATGGAGTTCATTTTTGTTTTAATTCTTTCAAATTCCTCAGATATAAATTCGATTGATTTTTCAATTCCACAATTTATTTTTTGAATATTTTCTAGGGAATTCTGTATTTTAATGAGTTTATCATTGTGTTGCGCAGTGAACGAGTTAAACATGCTCCTTATCTCTTCCTTAAAAGCACTCAATTCTTCTATTAGTATATCGTCATGGCGACGCTTTGTTCGCGTGTTTACGAATGATAATTGGTTCGCATCGTCAGTAGCTGTTGCTAAACTTATGTTGGGATCTGACCCATATTTGTTGTGATTGGACAGGTGTGCCATTGTCGTTAAGGTGCAACAGATAATTAAGCACCAATGAGTGCGCAGGCAGCGCGAGGAAGGGCGATAACGTAAGATGGGCAGTGTGTTGTTGTCCAATAAAGGATGCGCGTTGATCCGAGAGGGCGTGGTCTGTGGTAATGTAGTGAGGTACTCACAGCGGCCGTCGTCGGTTGAACCTCTTCTAATGCTCTGCGCGCCTGGTAGCACTAGTATTATTTGTATGATTTAAATTTAAAATATTTTTGTATTTTTCTCAAAACTGACACAGAAAACACGTCTGTACGCTTTCGCGGTCCAGAGGGAAGGAAGGAAATGACCGAATTATCGTTTTTCTTTTAAGTTGTCTTTGCTCAACTGAAATTGAAAAAAACTAACGAAATGTGTATAATAAACGCGTGATAGATTCCGTAAAAGAGTGTCTTATTTCAACTACTGTATTTGTCTTTGCTCAACTGAAATTGAAAAAAACTAACGAAATGTGTATAATAAACGCGTGATAGATTCCGTAAAATAGTGTCTTATTTCAACTACTGTATTTGTCTTTGCTCAACTGAAATGGAACAAAATTAACGAAATGTGTATAATAAACGCGTGCTAGATTCCGTAAAAGAGTGTCTTATTTCAACTACTGTATTTGTCTTTGCTCAACTGAAATTGAACAAAATTAACGAAATGTGTAGGTATAATAAACGCGTGATAGATTTTGTAAAAGAGTGTCTTATTTCAACTACTGTATTTGTCTTTGCTCAACTGAAATTGAACAAAATTAACGAAATGTGTAGGTATAATAAACGCGTGATAGATTTTGTAAAAGAGTGTCTTATTTCAACTACTGTATTTGTCTTTGCTCAACTGAAATTGAACAAAATTAACGAAATGTGTATAATAAACGCGTGATAGATTCCGTAAAATTGATGTTCACGCGCGCTTGCGAGCGGGCAGTTGTCATTGTCAAGGTCACGGGACAACGCGCTCGGGCCGGTGTTTTTTCATTCGTGCAGTTCGCCGCCAACAGCCGTCCGCGCAACATCGCGCTCAGTTACCTACCCGTATTGTGACCGAGATTGCGAGTTTTTGCACCTACTAGTGCCCGGTCGGGGTACGGACTTGTGACCCGTGTGTGTTCGCTTTGAAAAGCGCCGGGAAAGTTTTAGCTGTCTATTAGGGCATTGTGTAGTTATAAGAGTGTTAGCTATAAGAGTTTCCCATCGGGGTTGGGTGAAGACCTACTTGTCAGGCGCGCGCGCCGGCGAGACAGCGATCAGCCCCCCTGGATTATGAACAGTATCTTCTCGTGAAGGTAGGCCTAGCTTTTAAGTAACTTAATTTTGCATGAGAAACATCCGTTTCAATAAACTGTGGAACACAGTAGATGATCATCACAATTGTGCGTGATCATATTTTGGTAGCAGAGCGTAGTTAGAAATACCTAAAAAGCGTACCTAAAAATTATTTTTTTTTGTTAAAATCTCGAGGGTATTCCGAGACGATTTGAAGTACTAAGAAATTGTTCTAGTAAATTCTCGAAGCGAATGTTTCTCACTTGGTGGATCCGATAATAGATAGACACTTATATAATTGTTGTCACATACTAGTGATTTGATACGAGTTTACTCGCCTAGATGTGTATATTTTTTTTTGTGTGTCCGGATTTATTTGACGAATAGTTTCGTTCGAAAGTGTGTTTATTAGTACCACATACTAGTGATTTGATACGAGTTTACTCGCCTAGATGTGTATATTTTTTTTGTGTGTCCGGATTTATTTGACGAATAGTTTCGTTCGAAAGTGTTGTTTATTAGTACCACATACTAGTGTTTGTTCCGAGTCCGCTTGCCTAGTTAAAAAAGTGGAACTAGTTTTAATTATTAGTAGTATTAAATTACGAGTATTATTATTAAAAATAGTTTTGTTTTTGTTTGTTGATAACGGTTTAGTAGTTGATTTGCGAGGTTGACTTGGCCGTGCCGTGTATGCCATACCGTTAATCCTATACGTTTTGTTTATACCGTTATATTGTTAGCCCTTGAAATTGGTAAGTTGTTAATAATTTATGAAAATAGTAGGGTCCGTGTATGTCGTCCGAATTTTAATTGTGTTTTATATTATCGTGACACGACCTATTTCTATTGTTTTTTTTTGTTGATGTTTACCACTTTTATAATTCTTTGTTTGCTTTGTTTATTAAACGGAGTATAAATGGCTCCTACGAATCCGCTCGCCGTATCCAGGGCTGGCATCCAAGGAGTTTTGCGTTGGCTTGCTTGTGCGGTCACATTAATAGACCGAGCCGACCGGGTAGGCGCGTTGCTAGCTCGGTATGGCGGGCTGGCAGCTCGGCTGCAAGACCTGGAGCGCTACGCCATGGAGTGTCGCGCGTATTATTTGGAAAACCCCCCAGCTGATGATGCCGTGTCGGAACAGCTGGAGCAGGATGTAGCCCAGGCCTATGAGCTGGCTGACCAGTTCACGGAGGCGGCTGAGAGGGCCCTGGCTGTTCGGAAGGGGGAGCCGGTTTTGAGCGGGGAGGTCAAACCTACCCCGACGGCGTTGCTAGGCCGATTGCCTACTTTGGAGATTCCCACTTTTAATGGGGATCTGTCAGCCTGGATGGGCTTCATTAACCTGTTTGACAGCTTAGTGGATTCACGACGGGACTTATCCCCTAGTGAGAAGTTGGCCTATTTGCGCTCCTCCCTGCGAGGAGAGGCCAGCGCGGTAATCCAGCACCTGCTCATCAGCGACGACAACTACCAGGTGGCTCGCCAGCTTCTGGTTAGCAGGTACCAGAATGTCCGGTTACTGGCGGACACCCACGTGGCCACGATTTTGGCCCTCCCGCGAATCACGCGGGTACACCTGTTACGGAGGGAGTTGCTGAACCCGCTACTGTCAGCGGTCAACTCCCTAAGGCGATTGGACCTGCCGGTGGATCAGTGGTCCTTTGTACTGCTGCACATAGTCCTCGCCAAATTGCCCGCTGAAATGAAGGGGCGTTTCGAGCAGAGGTACGGAGGCGACAGCGCCTCGTATCTCCCGCCCTTCGCGGACCTCCTTTGTTTTTTGGAGGACGAATGTAGGGTGACGGACCACCTGGAGCCCGCCCCGGTTCCAGGTGTTGGTCGTATGGTGGCGGCGAGGGAACAGCCCCGTCGCCCGACCAACCGGTATGCTGCCTTCCAGCAGTCCCCTCCCCCCGCACCGAGTGAGCGGTGCAGGTATTGCAGGGGAGATAGGCACGTGGTGCACGAATGTGCCAAATTTAGAGGCCTCCGCCCAGAGGGACGGAGGGCTGTTGCTAGACAGCGCCAATGGTGCTATAGGTGTTTGGGGGGACACATGCAGTCGGCGTGTCCCCAGACAGAGGATTGTCGTCTTTGCGGAGGGAGGCATCACCCCCTCCTTTGTTTGGACCGCAAGGACGCCGGGAGCGACCGGGGTTCGAATTCCTCGCGCACGGGCGGGGGCTCGGCAGCCCGGAACCGGTCCCCTAGAGATTCGGCGGGGCTTAGCCCCCCCGTTCAGTCCCCCCCGGAGAGGGGGAACTATAGGAGAGACGCCCCCGCCACGGGCGGGGGTAGGGGGGTACCACAAGAGTACGCCACGGTGGCGATGGGCACGGGCCCTATTTGCTACTCCCCTCCCCTAATGGAGAGGCCTCGATTGGGGTACTATGTACCGAGGCACGCCCCACACGGGTATTACCCTGCACCTAGGAGTGCTGTTGGTCGGGGCCAGTATGTACCCGATTGGGACCCGCTCGCCCGGTACGAGCGTCCCACATTTGGCGCGCCGACTCAGGCGCGAGGGGGACAAGTACCCCCCCAAAATTTTTAATGGCGCCCCTGTCGGACCCAACCACCCCTCCGGAGCTTGTGCTGTTGCCAACAGCCTCCGTGAATGTTTGGGGACCTAAGGGCAATGTTGTCACGGTGCGTGCCCTTTTGGACTCAGGTGCCCAGGGGTGCATAATGTCCAGGTGGCTTGTCCGACAGCTGGGTCTTTTGCTTGTGCCGCATCACGAAGCGGTACGGGGGGTGGGAGACTCGCGGATCCCTGATCCGATTGGTCGAGTTGAGTTCTCCTTCTCCCCCCACTTCGCGCCAAGGCCGAAGATCGGTGCTTCGGCGATAGTCTTTGATAAGGTGGTTGGACCACTCCCGCAAGTGCGAGTGCCGCCATCCACAATTGAGCTGACGTCTGGACTGGCTTTGGCTGATCCTTCCTTCCACCGACCGGGCCCAATACACTTGTTGATTGGTGCGGATGTCCTCGGTCGTGTACTGTGTGGAAGCAAGCGAGTTTTGCAGACAGCCGATCTTGTCGCCTTGTCCTCGTCGCTGGGTCATGTGGTGATGGGAAAGGTACCACAGACACCAGAGACCCCGTCGGTAGACCGCCAGACCATTGTCGGTTCTACTTTGTCCGACGTTCTCCAAAAGTTTTGGGAGGTGGAGGAACCTCCCACTGCCAAGCGGTTGGATCCGTTGGCGGAGGAGTGCGAATTGTTCTACCAGAACAACACTGGGCGCCTCCTCTCGGGTCGCTTGATTACCCGCTTGCCCTTCTTGGCGGTTCGCCCTCCTTTAGGGAGCTCCCGGCCGATGGCCGAGAAGAGATTGTTGTCCATGGAGCGTAGGATGGCCAGGGATCCCGCATTCAAGGAGAAGTATATAGACTTCATGCGGGAGTATTTGGACCTTGGGCACATGTCCATCTCGCAGTTGGACTGGCGTAATGTGGAACATTACTTCCTGCCACACCACGCTGTTGTGAATGTGTGACAACAGTGTCTTTGATGGTTCAGCGCCCACGTCAACCGGAGTGTCGTTGAATCAGTGTCTGCATGCGGGGCCGAAGTTGCATCACGATGTCTGTGATGTTTTGACCAACTTCCGCCGGCACGCTGTCGTCTTTGTGGCCGATATCCGCATGATGTTCAGACAGACCGTGATTCACCCGGAGGATAGACGATACCAGCTCATCCTTTGGCGTGAGGATCCCCAGGATCCGATGTTGGCTTACGAGCTGAACACCAACACTTATGGTTTGCGGTCGAGCCCCTTTGTGGCGATCCGTTCGCTTTTGGAGCTCGCAGAGCGCGAACGGCTACGCTATCCCCGGGCATCTGCTCTTATTGAGGGGGGGGCCTTATTTGTCGACGATATCTGCACGGGGGCCTCGAGCTTAGATGAGGCTCTCGTCTTACGTGATGAGCTGATTGCGCTCTTGAGGGCTGGTGGCTATGAGTTGCGGAAGTGGCTGTCTAACTCACCGGACCTATTGGCAGATTTGCCTAAGGACCACCAGCAAGAGCCGCTCCTCTTTGAAAATCCGGAGACTCCAGACATTCTGTCTGTTTTGGGAGTCCAGTATCGACCAGTCCCGGATTTGTTCACATATAGATTAGAACTGCCAGACCCAACGGTCTGGACTAAACGCACGGTGCTGTCTACTGTAGCCCGTACCTTTGATCCGAACGGTTGGCTCAGCCCTGTAGTGTTTTCGATGAAGTGCTTCCTACAGGAGCTCTGGGCTGCGGAATTGTCATGGGATGAGCCCCTCTCTGGAAGCCTCCTACGAGAGTGGGTGAGGTTCGTGTCATCCCTACCCGACGTCAATCGGGTTTGTATACCGAGGCAAATGCTGCCTTCGGGAAAGTTTAAAGCCTCCCTGCACGGCTTTTGTGACGCGTCCGAAAGCGGATACGCGGCAGCCGTTTACATCCGAACGGTGGATGCAGCAGGCGTTGTCGCCGTACACTTAGTTACGGCCAAGAGTAAGGTCGCCCCCCTTCGGACTAGGCTAACCATTCCGAAGTTGGAGTTGTCCGGCGCCACTCTCTTAGTACGGCTACTCAATCATGTTGCCGACACCTTGGGAAACGGTGTCGACCTGGAGTCGATATTTGCGTGGTCTGACAGCCAGGTCGTCCTTTGTTGGCTGAAGAGTTCAGTCCACACCCTTGAGGTTTTTGTGGCCAACCGGGTCTCACAAATTCAGACTTCAAAGGCCCCGTTGATTTGGCGCCACGTACCGGGCGAATTGAACCCCGCAGATTGTGCCTCCCGCGGCTGCGAGGCGCCTGAGTTAGTGGACCACCACCTATGGTGGAGTCCATCATGGTTGTTACGGCCTGAGCGCTCATGGCCTGCCACCCCGGCTGTGGCCAGAGTCCCAGACCTAGGCATGCGTGTTCACGCCGTGGAGACGGTGGCGGCTCCGCAGATGGAGTTTTTGTTAGACCGCTACAGTTCTCTTGATAAGTTGCTCGGCGTGACTGCTTGGATGAGGCGCTTTGTGCGAAATTGTCGCCAGCCTCAGGAGAAATCGTTGTCTCCGGTCCTCGCCCCACAAGAGCGGCAAGACGCTCTGTTGCATTGGTTGCGAGTGACGCAACAGCGAGAGTTTGAACCGGAGCTGAAAGCCCTGCGCTCAAGTAAGGCCAAGTTGAAGGGACCCTTGGTGCGGTTGAATCCCTTCTTGGACAGTACCGGATTGCTGCGTGTCGGAGGTAGGCTCAGACATGCCAAGCTGCCGTACGGATCACGCCACCCTTTGTTGCTCCCCAAGGATGGACCGTTAGTTAGACTGTTGATTACAGACCGACATGTAAAGAATGCTCATGCCGGTTGTAATGCTTTGACCGCGCTCCTCCAACGAGAGTTCTGGATTTTGTCAGCGCGGAGAATAATCCGATCCGTTATTTTTCGTTGTCTCCCGTGTTATCGTTTGCGCGCCGATACGATGCAGCCCCAGATGGGTGATTTGCCTGCCGATCGAGTGAACGAATCGATGCCCTTCTCAGGAGTTGGAACGGATTTTGCGGGGCCATTTACCGTTAAGACATCGCGGCTTCGTAATGCTAGAACGGAAAAGGCTTACTTGTGTGTATTTGTTTGTTTGGCCACTAAAGCGGTCCACCTGGAGGTGGTTAGTGCCCTCACCACAGAAGCCTTTGTAGCCACGTTGAATCGTTTTGTGTCTCGCCGCGGAATGCCGTCGTTAATCAGGTCCGATTGTGGAACCAATTTCAAGGGCACCGATAGGTATTTAAAGGAAGTTTGTGAATTTTTGGATAGGAATAATTTTGAGATCGGATCCACACTCTCTCGCAGAGGGGTACGATGGCAGTACTCCCCGCCATCCTGCCCCCACTGGGGAGGGATTTTTGAAGCAACTGTAAAGGCCGCTAAAACTCACCTTCGTCGCGTTATTGGGGAGACGGTCCTCACGTTTGAGGAACTCGCGACCGTATTTTGTAAGGTTGAGGCGGTCCTCAACTCGCGTCCGTTGTGTCCGTTGTCTTCGGACGCGAATGATTTAGAGGCCCTTACGCCGGGCCATTTTTTGATTGGCAGACCGCTTAACGCCTTGCCGGAATATCCTTATTCCGAAGTGCCCTCCGGACGGCTCTCGCGATTTGAATTGCTCCAGCAGCTTACGCAGAGTTTTTGGCGCCGTTGGCATCTGGAGTATTTGCACATTTTGCAGCAACGCGTTAAGTGGTCGGATAGGACGACCCCACCCAAGACCGGGGACCTCGTGTTGGTAAAGGATCCAAACCTGCCGCCCCTCCGCTGGCGTTTAGGACGCATTGTTCAGCTTCATCCGGGGTCGGATGGTGTGCCCAGGTTTGCCGAGGTCCTGGTGGGGGACTCTGTTTTGAAGCGAGCGATCGCTACCCTCTCTCGCCTACCCTTAGATTGAGTTGGCGGACAGTTTGCTACTGTCCGGGACGGGGGGATGTTCACGCGCGCTTGCGAGCGGGCAGTTGTCATTGTCAAGGTCACGGGACAACGCGCTCGGGCCGGTGTTTTTTCATTCGTGCAGTTCGCCGCCAACAGCCGTCCGCGCAACATCGCGCTCAGTTACCTACCCGTATTGTGACCGAGATTGCGAGTTTTTGCACCTACTAGTGCCCGGTCGGGGTACGGACTTGTGACCCGTGTGTGTTCGCTTTGAAAAGCGCCGGGAAAGTTTTAGCTGTCTATTAGGGCATTGTGTAGTTATAAGAGTGTTAGCTATAAGAGTTTCCCATCGGGGTTGGGTGAAGACCTACTTGTCAGGCGCGCGCGCCGGCGAGACAGCGATCAGCCCCCCTGGATTATGAACAGTATCTTCTCGTGAAGGTAGGCCTAGCTTTTAAGTAACTTAATTTTGCATGAGAAACATCCGTTTCAATAAACTGTGGAACACAGTAGATGATCATCACAATTGTGCGTGATCAGGATGATTCGATTCCATATTCTATTTTTAAGTTTAGGCTATTATGTACCTACTTAAGTAATCACAGTTTGTTTTGGTTTTTTGTTTGACTTTTGCACGACTTTTTTTTTCACAAACTTTTGTTTGTTTATTCCGTTTATTCATTTATTATAGCTATGGGTTTATTCCGTACCTTCCGTACTCCAGAGGTTTGTTTGTTTGTTCTTGTTCTTCATTTCATATTGTCAATGTCAATGTCAACTTTTTTTCTTTTTTTATTAATAATTTTGTCTATGCTTAACTATTTTTATCAGCCCTGGCCCCTAAGGCATAAGTTATCATTATGAATATAAATAAGTGTAGATGTGCTTGTAGAAATTGTTTTTTTTTTTTAATTTTATTTGGTATTGGTATCTGTATTCAGAAAACGTTACTCGCACAGGCTCTGCCAGAATAACAGCGTTGTTGTGGGATGAGATGACCTCTCACCCTGCAGCAACATTATGCTGAGGCAGGGTCCTGATTGGCCCATCACAGCCACTGTTTTAAACTGTGTTTTGTTAAATTTTTTGTTGTTTTGAGTATTAACAGTGTTTTTTATATTTTTTTTATTTGTGTATTTTGTAATGTTTTTTTTTTTGGTTTTGTAATTTGTGAAAGTTTGTGATGTGTCAATAAATGTCTTTCTTTCTTTCTTAAAAGAATGTCTTAATTAAACTTCTGTATTGTATACCGTAGTGTGTATTGTACCTGTGCGGCGGTGGTGGGCGGCGCAGTGGTGGAGTCCTGCGTGAGCGCGGGCGCTGGGGCGGACGCGGGGGGCGCAGGGGGCGCGGGGGGGCGCGCGCCCTGCCCGCCCAGATGCAGCTGCCCCTCCAGCATGAGGCGCTGCCACGCCGCCACGTCGATGCTGGCCTGCAGGCCCGCCTCCTCGTGCCCTTCCGCCTCCACGAACGCTCCTGCCGCACACGCGCACAAGGTTAAACAAGAAACATTGAGCGCTGAGCAAACGATTCGTGGAACATTGTTTTTCTGACCGGTCGGTATAGTAGAATATAATATACAGTTTGTGTTAATAGTTTAACCAAAACTGAGAAAATTGTTTGTTCAGAATCGAAAGTAGAATCGATTCCACACATTTATAATAGGGGTTAGTTTAAAATAAAAATTAATTTATTGCCGCTTCCAAAAATATTTGTGTCTACTGCCTCTTCATTCAATACGCGCGCGACCCATCATGTGCTTTATTACACCATAGAGCTTAAAATCTGTCAGAAAGTTACGGAAACCTATGAGGACGTATATTTTGGAAATATCTATTAATTTTTTTATATGCAATTCCCTTGCCCCCTGGCGAGGCGCAGGCGCAGCGCGGTCCAGTACAGCAGGGCTCCACCTGCCGCCCGCTGGCTGCATGCCCTACTGCGTCCCTCGCCCGTGAGCTGCCCCCTGGCGAGACTGCCCCGCCACCTGCCGCCCGCTGGCTGCGTGCCCTACTACGTCCCTCGCCCGTGAGCTGCCCCCTGGCGAGACTGCCCCGCCACCTGCCGCCCGCTGGCTGCGTGCCCTACTACGTCCCTCGCCCGTGAGCTGCCCCCTGGCGAGACTGCCCCGCCACCTGCCGCCCGCTGGCTGCGTGCCCTACTACGTCCCTCGCCCGTGAGCTGCCCCCTGGCGAGACTGCCCCGCCACCTGCCGCCCGCTGGCTGCGTGCCCTACTGCGTCCCTCACCCGTGAGCTGCCCCCTGGCGAGGCTGCCCCGCCACCTGCCGCCCGCTGGCTGCGTGCCCTACTGCGTCCCTCACCCGTGAGCTGCCCCCTGGCGAGGCTGCCCCGCCACCTGCCGCCCGCTGGCTGCGTGCCCTACTGCGTCCCTCACCCGTGAGCTGCCCCCTGGCGAGGCTGCCCCGCCACCTGCCGCCCGCTGGCTGCGTGCCCTACTGCGTCCCTCACCCGTGAGCTGCCCCCTGGCGAGGCTGCCCCGCCACCTGCCGCCCGCTGGCTGCATGCCCTACTGCGTCCCTCGCCCGTGAGCTGCCCCCTGGCGAGACTGCCCCGCCACCTGCCGCCCGCTGGCTGCGTGCCCTACTACGTCCCTCGCCCGTGAGCTGCCCCCTGGCGAGACTGCCCCGCCACCTGCCGCCCGCTGGCTGCGTGCCCTACTACGTCCCTCGCCCGTGAGCTGCCCCCTGGCGAGACTGCCCCGCCACCTGCCGCCCGCTGGCTGCGTGCCCTACTGCGTCCCTCACCCGTGAGCTGCCCCCTGGCGAGGCTGCCCCGCCACCTGCCGCCCGCTGGCTGCGTGCCCTACTGCGTCCCTCACCCGTGAGCTGCCCCCTGGCGAGGCTGCCCCGCCACCTGCCGCCCGCTGGCTGCGTGCCCTACTGCGTCCCTCACCCGTGAGCTGCCCCCTGGCGAGGCTGCCCCGCCACCTGCCGCCCGCTGGCTGCGTGCCCTACTGCGTCCCTCACCCGTGAGCTGCCCCCTGGCGAGGCTGCCCCGCCACCTGCCGCCCGCTGGCTGCGTGCCCTACTGCGTCCCTCACCCGTGAGCTGCCCCCTGGCGAGGCTGCCCCGCCACCTGCCGCCCGCTGGCTGCGTGCCCTACTGCGTCCCTCACCCGTGAGCTGCCCCCTGGCGAGGCTGCCCCGCCACCTGCCGCCCGCTGGCTGCGTGCCCTACTGCGTCCCTCACCCGTGAGCTGCCCCCTGGCGAGGCTGCCCCGCCACCTGCCGCCCGCTGGCTGCGTGCCCTACTGCGTCCCTCACCCGTGAGCTGCCCCCTGGCGAGGCTGCCCCGCCACCTGCCGCCCGCTGGCTGCGTGCCCTACTGCGTCCCTCACCCGTGAGCTGCCCCCTGGCGAGGCTGCCCCGCCACCTGCCGCCCGCTGGCTGCGTGCCCTACTGCGTCCCTCACCCGTGAGCTGCCCCCTGGCGAGGCTGCCCCGCCACCTGCCGCCCGCTGGCTGCGTGCCCTACTGCGTCCCTCACCCGTGAGCTGCCCCCTGGCGAGGCTGCCCCGCCACCTGCCGCCCGCTGGCTGCGTGCCCTACTGCGTCCCTCACCCGTGAGCTGCCCCCTGGCGAGGCTGCCCCGCCACCTGCCGCCCGCTGGCTGCGTGCCCTACTGCGTCCCTCACCCGTGAGCTGCCCCCTGGCGAGGCTGCCCCGCCACCTGCCGCCCGCTGGCTGCGTGCCCTACTGCGTCCCTCACCCGTGAGCTGCCCCCTGGCGAGGCGCAGGCGCAGCGCGGTCCAGTGCAGCGCGCGCGGCGCCCGCAGCCGGCGCACGCGCGGCAGGGCTTGTGGAGCGCCCAGGCGCCACTGCACGGCCACTTGGGCGCCCAGCGCGCTCACGCTGAACCAAGACTCCGTGCCGTCTTCCTCCACCAACGACGCGTGGAACAGCGTGCCACCCACTTTGGTCCTGTCATCGTCCATTTACAAATACCATTAAAACGAAGATTTTTTGTTCAACACACAATATAGACAACTGATAATTGCTGGTAGCTTGACAATAGCTTTTAGTTTTATATGTTTGTTGTTATCTGTATGTTTATAAGCTGTTAGCTATCCAAAAACGATAAATAAATAAATAATATTTGTTGGCCTTCACATATATTCATAAAACACATATAAACCTGGGGGCCAAGACTTACAATTACAATCGTGTTGCAATTGTAATGCTTTTTTACACAAAATTACAAGAATTATGACAGTATGATGTGATGTGAATTTAGTGTGTGGTGTGACCATCAGTAGTATTGTGAAAATGTGCACATTTCTTGTAACTACTGTGTAAAAAAGCACTACAATTGAAACACGATTGAGACACGATTATGACTTAACGTTAGCAGACTTGGCCCCCTGTTGTAAATCCTGGCACAACTGTAACTCTCACTTTACATAAAACAGGTATTTCACAGTATTTTACCATTCTTCCCCTCGATATCATTCCCTAAGCTGTTTCACAAATGTTCCGTTGTCTACATACCTGTATGAGATGGTGAGCGAGTCTGGCGGCGCGGGCGGCGCGGCGGGCGCGGGCGGCGCGTGCGGCACGCGCAGGCGGTACGACAGCGTCGTGTTCACGCCGTCGAACGTCGCGTTCGACACGCACTCGTATCTGAGGACGAGGGGGTCCGGTCAACATCACGGTACTCGAAACTTCACATAATAGGAAGAGGCAAGCAAAAGAAACTGTCGCTTAAACTTTAGGACGACTAAAATGATTGCAATTCTTGCGCGTGCGGCACGCGCAGGCGGTACGACAGCGTCGTGTTCACGCCGTCGAACAATAAATAAATAAATAAATAAATAAATAAATAACTTCTTACATTCACACCAATTATCTAAGCCCATTTTAATTTCATTAAGAAACTGTATCATGGAAAACTTGATAACGGATAAATATCATACTTAAATACTTTTTGTTTGTAAATACATACTTAATATACATAGTAAACACCCAGACCAAGACAAATAGACATGTTCATGCACACAAATATTTATCTTGTTCGGGAATCGAACCCGAGACCACTGGCGCAGAAGGTGGGTAGCCTACCCCTGCGCCAAATCGGTCGTCAACAATAGTATGTATAAAGTAGTAGTAGTAGTATATATAAATAGTATAGAACCCTACAATGTGCTCCGCTAGTTCTTTCTTGATGCAAGCTACTAAAGATTGGAATGCGCTGCCAGCGCATGTATTCCCCGATCAATACAACCTTGGCCTTTTCAAGGCAAGAGTGAATGGGACCTAACGGAGTTACGATTACAAGACAGAGTCTCGATTGCTCGCACCAAACAGGGCCTAGAAACTATAGGGACTTACCCCGCGTTCAGGTTACGACAGGCGGAGTTGAGCGGGCAGCCCTGCAGCTGACAGAACTCCACCTCCGCGCACTGTTTGCCCTTGTATCCGCGCGGGCAGCTAGTGATCTACACGGACTCACCCCGCGTCCAGGTTGCGGCAGGCAGAGTTGAGCGGGCAGTCCTGCAGCCTTGTTCCTCATCATTATATAATAGACATTCCAATCCCCCTATCCCTACAACGTGCTTCGCTAGTTCTTTCTTGATGCAAGCTACTAAAGATTGGAATGCGCTGCCTGCGCATGTATTCCCCGATCAATATAAGAGTGAATGGGCACCTACTGGATAAGTAATTTAACATGCTACACCCTATGCATGCCTGATAAGCAAATCGCTCACACCGAGGCCTAGAAGCTGCTAAAGATTGGAATACACTGCCTGCGCATGTGTTCCCCGATCAGTACAACCTTGGTCTCTTTAAGGCAAGAGTGAATGGGCACCTACTGGGTAAGTATGCTACACCCGAAACTACATCCTGTTTGTAGCATGATGGCGGTCAAATGCTTAACCAGTATATAAAAAAAAAAGAAATATGTTAAGACATTTATTTAACGCAGATCACAAAAACACAGAAGAATTCAACTTTAAATTAACGGAGTTACGATTACAAGACACGGTCTCGATTACTCGCACCAAACAGGGCCTAGAAACTATAGGGACTCACCCTGCGTCCAGGTTGCGGCAGGCGGAGTTGAGCGGGCAGCCCTGCAGCTGACAGAACTCCTCCTGACAGAACTCCGCGCACTGTTTGCCCTTGTATCCGCGCGGGCAGCTAGTGATCTACACGGACTCACCCCGCGTCCAGGTTGCGGCAGGCGGAGTTGAGCGGGCAGTCCTGCAGCCTTGTTCCTCATCCTTATATAATAGACATTCCAATCCACCTATCATTACAATGTGCTTCGCTAGTTCTTTCTTGATGCAAGCTACTAAAGATTGGAATACACTGCTTGCGCATGTATTCCCCGATCAATACAACCTTGGCCTTTTCAAGGCAAGAGGGAATGGGCACCTACTGGATAAGCAATTAAACACGCTACACCCTATGCATGTCTGTTGAGCAAATCGCTCACACCGAGGCCTAGAAACTAATTTCGTAGGGACTCACTCACCCCGCGTCCAAGTTGCGGCAGGCGGAGTTGAGCGGGCAGCCCTGCAGCCTTGTTCCGCCTGCCCTTTTCCACCATCGGAATACCAGATGCAGGTAAGTTTACCATCCTTACATTGTAGACATTCCACCCGTCCGAACAACGAGCTTCGCTAGTTCTTTCTTAATACGAGCTGCTAAAGATTGGAATACACTGCCTGCGCATGTATTCCCCGATCAATACAACCTTGGCCTTTTCAAGGCAAGAGTGAATGGGCACCTACTGGGTAAGCATGCTACACCCGAAACTGCATCCTGTCTGTATAGCATGATGGCGGTCAAATGCTTAACCAGTATATAAAATAAAAGAAATATGTCAAGACATTTCTTTTACGCAGATCACAAAAACTGTCTAATACACACAGAAGAATTCAACTTTAAATTAACGGAGTTACGATTACAAGACACGGTCTCGATTACTCGCACCAAACAGGGCCTAGAAACTATAGGGACTTACCCCGCGTTCAGGTTACGACAGGCGGAGTTGAGCGGGCAGCCCTGCAGCTGACAGAACTCCACCTCCGCGCACTGCTTGCCCTTGTATCCGCGCGGGCAGCTAGTGATCTACACGGACTCACCCCGCGTCCAGGTTGCGGCAGGCGGAGTTGAGCGGGCAGCCCTGCAGCCTTGTTCCTCATCCTTATATAATAGACATTCCAATCCACCTATCATTACAATGTGCTTCTCTAGTTCTTTCTTGATGCAAGCTACTAAAGATTGGAATACACTGCTTGCGCATGTATTCCCCGATCAATACAACCTTGGCCTTTTCAAGGCAAGAGTGAATGGGCACCTACTGGATAAGCAATTAAACATGCTACACCCTATGCATGTCTGTTAAGTTAAGCAAAGACACGGTCTCGATTGCTCGCACCAAACAGGGCCTAGAAACTATAGGGACTCACCCCGCGTCCAGGTTGCGGCAGGCGGAGTTGAGCGGGCAGCCCTGCAGCTGACAGAACTCCACCTCCGCGCACTGCTTGCCCTTGTATCCGCGCGGGCAGCTAGTGATCTACACGGACTCACCCCGCGTCCAGGTTGCGGCAGGCGGAGTTGAGCGGGCAGTCCTGCAGCCTTGTTCCTCATCATTATATAATAGACATTCCAATCCACCTATCATTACAATGTGCTTCGCTAGTTCTTTCTTGATGCAAGCTACTAAAGATTGGAATACACTGCTTGCGCATGTATTCCCCGATCAATACAACCTTGGCCTTTTCAAGGCAAGAGTGAATGGGCACCTACTGGATAAGCAATTAAACATGCTACACCCTATGCATGTCTGTTGAGCAAATCGCTCATTCCGAGGCCTAGAAACTAATTTCGTAGGGACTCACCCCGCGTCCAGGTTGCGGCAGGCGGAGTTGAGCGGGCAGCCCTGCAGCTGACAGAACTCCACCTCCGCGCACTGCTTGCCCTTGTATCCGCGCGGGCAGCTGCACACGTAGTCGTTCCACGTGGTCGCGCACGTGGCGTTGTGCAGACACGGCCGGGACGCGCACGCGTCGTCGGACACTACTCCCGGGAGCACGCCCGTCGGCTCGAGCCGCACTTGGCCGAATGGCGGCGGGAGGGAGAGCCCGGGCACTTGGAGCGGGAAGAACTCGACGATGGTCACGTTCACGCCGTTCGAAACCTGTCGGGTTAAGCGTTCGCTAAATAATTGCAATTGAATTCAATACTAAATCGATATTGACTATTGGATTATGACATCGAGAAAACACATTTTTTGTATTTATTATAAAAAATCTAATTACTCGTAAATAGGTTAAAGACCGATGTTGTTACTTCGTCACACAACCGAATCAATAAAAAAATAATACAGCTTTTATAGTTTTTGAAAATTAACAGAAAATTTTCACCAGACATCTTCGATCAACAATAGTACAGTCAGCGTCAAATTGATATAAGAATAGAATAGAATAGAATAGAATAGAAAATTATTTATTCCACACACTGTAACACATTACAATCAAAAACACAAGCAGGATAAAGATACATTGAACAACATAAAAAAAAGAAAATAAAACACACACATACATTATCTAGAAACATACAGAGCACATTGTATCTAAGTGAGCAACGCCACAGCGGTGGAAAAATCCCCGGCTCAGCATATGTCAGAGCGAAGACGAATTTTCGCTTTGACGCTGTTTTTCAGACGGAGGCTAGGGGGGTACGAGTATGTACACACATATAATTACAGGAATCAGATGTGTACACATACATCATACGTCTTCGAGTCACACTTTCTCGTCAGAGTATGTAAAGGAATGCAATAGATGTAACAAGAATAGAAATAAAATAATGTCAAAGATTAATATTGAATATATTACAATTGTATAACAAATGAATAAAATAATGTCAAGATAATTTTAATTAATATAATATTGCAAATAAAAATAAAAATATATATTATGTGTAAAATTCAATAATTATCCCATCGGAAGCTAAATAAAAGAAAAGCCATCGGCACATGCAACATTACGGTCTATCAAACTAGATGGACAATAGATATTTTTTAAGTTTGTCCTTAAAGGCAGCCTTCGTTTTAGACTGTCTAATAGGCGGAGGGAGATTATTCCAGCATTTAGTTGCCGAGTACCGAAAGCTACCACGAAAAGCAGCTGTTTTGTGTCTAGGAATCACCATCCTCCAAGAAGCACCACGAGTCTTAAGATTAACATTGGAATTGGCCCAGACAATCTTTTTAGCCAGATATTCCGGTGCCTTGTTGACCACTACATCAAAAAGCAAACTGGCCAAATGCAAATCACATCAAGCGCTCATTTTAAGCAAGTTGGCCTCGTTAAGAAAAGGGGTGACATGTGCTCTGGGTGGTACATTGAAGCAAAATCTAGCACAAGCATTTTGTACGCGCTGCATTACCTTTTTTGTACGCTCCAGTAGACGAGGGCCAAACACAGGTAGACAATAGCTTAACCTCGAGAGCACCAGCGCTTCACAAAGATTAATTCGAAGTTGTTCGCTAAGATGTGGTCGCATTCTATACAAAACCCTAAGTTTGAAGAAGCAGCTCCTTACCAAATCTGAAACGTGATCTTCAAAACGAAGTTCAGCATCCATCTTTATACCTAAGTTGCGAGCTATGAAGACCCTTTCAATTGGTTGAGATTCTATACTCACAGTAGGATCACTATTCTCCACAGCTTTTATCTGAGTTTTTGACCCAAGTACCATGAATTTCGACTTAGTTGGATTTAGTACCAAAGAATTCTGGTCAGCCCATGATTTAATCCTATCTAAGTCTTCATTCAGCTCACGAACTTCACTTATAGTTAGTTTGGGATCAAAAGATTTGTAGATTTGTATATCGTCCGCATACATAAGGTAGCTACAGTTACGTATATTACCTATCACATCACCACTATATAAAATAAAGAGTAATGGACCCAAAATTGATCCCTGTGGAACACCTCTATGAAGAGCCTTGACTGCAGACCTACGAACAGAACCATCACTATTAGTAAGCTCTACCTGTTGTGTTCGATAAGACGATAAGCGTCTAGAGTAGTCAAAAAGATCTGAAAAACATAAACGCAATTTGATCTAAGCAGTTCGAATCATCATATTGTTTCAAGTGTTGTTGGAAGCGTTCCAAGTTTGAAATACCTTAGTATTATTGACACTGTCAAAATAATCTACTTATAATTATACTCTCAAGTGGGCTTATAACGCTCGGCCATGTCTGTCACTCCAACTATGTATCTAGAACTAGGTGTTATTGTTGATCGAAGCCAGACATACTTGAAAAGTATCTTTATTGACTTTGAATGTTGTTGGTAAAGTGCTTAGCTGTTAGATTACCTGCACGTCCTGTATGACGCCCTTGAAGTAGGCAGCGTCGTCGGCCTCCGCGCCCGCCTCGCCTGCCGGCGGCGGCGGCCCACCCAGGTATAACACCTGCCAAGGACATCACGCATTTATCTATCTTTTTCTATACAAGGTAATATTTTTATCACACTGGATAATTTTAGGGATCATTCTACTCATGAAAACAAACAACTTTTATTAAGGGACCAACACTGAAATCGGGAAAAAAAATCAGCTGTTCCATACATTTTGATTAAATATTTTTGCACTTTTGTATGGAACAGCTGATTTAGTGTTGGTCCCATAATAAAAGTTGTTTGTTACTGACTGACTGACAGACAATGCACAGCCGAAACTACTGGACGCAATAAACTGAGGCATGTATGTTCCTTGGGGAACATTGGGGAGTGTAGGGGAGCACTACGAGAGGATTTTTGGAAATTCTCCTTCTAAGGTGTAAAAAGGCAAACACGCAGACAAAGTCGCGAGCGGAACGCTAAAATTTTATATATATTTTTTATATAATATCCAGATAAATGGTAGTGAGATGTCTCGTAGTGATGAATCAAATAATGTCATACGTATTACACGTTTTATGCTTAAGTCTATAAGGAAAAGGAAACTAAACCAGCCTCAATTTTGCATTAAATTTTTCGTGGTAAGTAACGTGATACCTCAGCGTCAAGCTGCTTGGCGGCGGAGATGGACTTGCGGAAGTACTCGGTGCCGTTCAGCTTCACCTGCACCAGCGTCGCGTTGCGCACCACCTGCACACAAACATACTACGTCATGTACTGAAATTTATGGCATTTTATGACCATTAATAGAGGACGGAAAGTGGTTTTGGAAGAACAGCTTTGCAACTTTGAATGGAGGAGATATTAACGTTGAATAAATGAGGTCTGGGGGCCGATTCTCAGGCAATCGAGAAAAGTTCACTTTTATAGCTCGAAATTCAAATATTTAACGAACATAACACATTTTGTGTATTGTCAGAATTGATTCTCAGGCAATCGAGAAAAGTTCACTTTTATAGCTCGAAATTCAAATATTTAACGAACATAACACATTTTGTGTATTGTCAGAATTTCACAATCGAAAAAGTTCGATCGAAAACCAGTCAAACGCAACGAGTGGTACAGACCAATAGATGTTCGTATACGAACTTAGCTGTCAAAATGAATTTGTTGTCATGTGGGACAGCTTAGTTTGTTTGAAACGTTCTAACTTTTCAATAGAAACCAGAAACAAAATGTTCCACATACGAATTACCACACTGAAAAAGTTCGAATGCATGAGAATCGGGCCCCTGGGGGCCGATTCTCAGGCAATCGAGAAAAGTTCACTTTTATAAGCTCGAAATTCAAATTTAGCACAGTTTTTGTATTGTCAGAATTTCACAATCGAAAAAGTTCGATCGAAAACCAGTCGAACGCTACGAGTGGTAGAAACCAATAGATGTTCGTATACGAACTTAGCTGTCAAAATGAATTTGTTGACATGTGGGACAGAGTAGTTTGTTTGAAACGTTCTAACTTTTCAATAGAAACCACAAACAAAATGTTCCACATACGAATTACCACACTGAAAAAGTTCGAATGTCTGAGAATCGGGCCCCTGATCAGATAATGCAGTAGTACAAGGCATACGTAAGTTTATATATGTACAGAAAATGATGGCATTTTAGGGCCATGACTAAAGGGCGAAAAGTTGGCTTAGAGGAATAACTTTGCAACTTCCGAATTGATGAGAAACGGAAAGTACAGTAGACGAGTTATGATCAGACAATGGCCTCTATTATTCCACATTGGACAGTTTGTCTCCATGGACAAATGGCAGCTAATTTTGTGTGGCAATTTGAAGCGCCACTACGAGTGTCCCGAGAAATACTTTTGACATAATCATTACCACAGGCGACATAAGAGGTCAGTGTGGTCAGATAATCAGAAGTAGAAGTCGATGCGTCACCTCAATGAGATGCAGGTGTCCGTTGTCGAGCCGCGTGCCGCCCACGGTGTAGTTCTCGGAGGTCTGGTTGAACCGCAGGTGCACCAGCAGCTCGCCGCCCGCTAGCGACGCGCTCACTTGGGTCTCTTCCAGTCCTTCCCTACACACGGGAAACTCAATGATCAATACTCAGTCATTTTCAGCTGACACATTTCCAGTTATTTAAAACGACATTTCTCCTTTATAGTCGCGATGCAAGTCATGCGAGCCAGTCTGGTCAATACTGACAGTAATGTTATGAAAATTACGTCATATTTACACTATTACGATTAGCAAAGGATATAAATCTTGCACAATTTTGTACAGTACTTCCTTCGATCATATAAACCCTAGATACAGAATTCCATACTAACTGCGCTTGAAAAGTGATCCCAACACCGCTGTCATTAGTAGTTATACATATAGATATTTAAATTCCGAATACTGCCGTCACCACATTTGATATCGAATATCAAGCTAGGGTCGACCCTAAGCAACAGTAATTGGATTTAAATTCGGTCGGCATGGTAGTACTTACGGTCTTATTTCATGGAAAGCTCAGATGGTCGGCCGACGCTAGAACAGCGAATCGTATTTCGTCATGTTTGCATCTCTGTCTTACTAACGCAAATAGAAGAAACGGTTGCGCGGCAAGGAATATTGCAATATTTTAGTATAAATAATGAAATTATGATAGTTTCAGTGCATGTTTGACTTTAAATTAATTGTTCAATTATACTTACGTTCAATACTGACTGAAAATATGATATTACATCCCTTGTTTTCCCTTTTTTCGAATTGATTTTGCGCATATTCTCAGCACATTTAGGCGTCGTTTCGCCGGGCGGTCAAATGACTACTGAGAGAGATCTAATGCTCCCTTTCGAATGGAGCATTCGTTGGCGGCTTCACTTTCTGTGCGTTTACGCTGTATCTAGGGTTTATATGATCGAAGAGTACTTCAATTAAAAAAGCATTTGTTAGCTGCACAAAGGTTTCTTTTTATTTCAACTTAGAAAAGCAAACAAAATTTTGAGATTTTAAATTATTTTTATGCATTCACAATGCAATTCTGTAAGTATAGGAAAAATGTGATAGTAAAAAACCACGAGCCTTATAAGTAGCTTTTAGGCGGGATTCGAACCTCCGGGAATGTTGCGAATTAAACAAAATGTTGCGGAATTTTGTTCACATTAATAGATAGATGGACAAAAATACTAGTTTTGTGTTCGATCGTTCAGTTACCTGGGTAGCGAGCCGAGGTAGAAGATCTGTCCGGTGGGCTTGCGCGTGCGCACGAACATGGAGATGTCGAGTGCGGCGTGCACGGCGCGGCGCGCGCCCGCCGCCACCGCCACGCTCACCACCGAGCGCGCGCGCGCCGACTCGTGCCCGAACGTCGCCGCCGTGTAGTCTGCAACGAGCGCGCCGTTACAGCGGGGTGTGGACACATGGACAATAGGTGACAACGACAACATGGACATGTCGAGCACCGCCACGCTCACCACCGAGCGCGCGCGCGCCGACTCGTGCCCGAACGTCGCCGCCGTGTAGTCTGCAACGAGCGCGCCGTTACAGCGGGGTGTGGACACATGGACAATAGGTGACAACGACAACATGGACATGTCGAGCACCGCCACGCTCACCACCGAGCGCGCGCGCGCCGACTCGTGCCCGAACGTCGCCGCCGTGTAGTCTGCAACGAGCGCGCCGTTACAGCGGGGTGTGGACACATGGACAATAGGTGACAACGACAACATGGACATGTCGAGCACCGCCACGCTCACCACCGAGCGCGCGCGCGCCGACTCGTGCCCGAACGTCGCCGCCGTGTAGTCTGCAACGAGCGCGCCGTTACAGCGGGGTGTGGACACATGGACAATAGGTGACAACGACAACATGGACATGTCGAGCACCGCCACGCTCACCACCGAGCGCGCGCGCGCCGACTCGTGCCCGAACGTCGCCGCCGTGTAGTCTGCGAATACCACAAGATGTTATACTGTGTTTACATTCAGCCATTTCCGTTGCCGCTTGCCCTAGCATATATACTTCCCCAAATATTGCTGTGGCAACGTCAATGGCAATGGAAACGACCTGTTTACATTCTCGAATTTCTCAGTTTATTCCCCATGTCCTTGCTCATTGCCGCAGCTATAGGCTGAATGTAAACGCGGTATTACTCCGAACGTGTAAGACGTGAGGTGTGGAAATATGGAAAATAGCTGGGATTTAAACTACTGTTGTTCGTTTTTACCTAATTTGGAACATTGATAAAATATGTAGGAATTGTTGTTTTGTTTCTTTTGGCACACGTGTCCCAGGTGCGGGCGGGGACACGCGCACAGGAACGAGCTCCATCTGTCGTCGCAGGCGCCCCCGGACTGGCACGGGTTGGGCTCGTGCGCGGGCGCTGCCCCAACAATGTACTCACTGTACTGGCACACGTGTCCCAGGTGCGGGCGGGGACACGCGCACAGGAACGAGCTCCATCTATCGTCGCAGGCGCCCCCGGACTGGCACGGGTTGGGCTCGTGCGCGGGCGCTGCCCCAACAATGTACTCACTGTACTGGCACACGTGGCCCAGGTGCGGGCGCGGACAGGCGCACAGGAACGAGCTCCATCTGTCGTCGCAGGCGCCCCCGGACTGGCACGGGTTGGGCTCGTGCGCGGGCGCTGCCCCAACAATGTACTCACTGTACTGGCACACGTGTCCCAGGTGCGGGCGGGGACACGCGCACAGGAACGAGCTCCATCTATCGTCGCAGGCGCCCCCGGACTGGCACGGGTTGGGCTCGTGCGCGGGCGCTGCCCCAACAATGTACTCACTGTACTGGCACACGTGGCCCAGGTGCGGGCGCGGACAGGCGCACAGGAACGAGCTCCATCTGTCGTCGCAGGCGCCCCCGGACTGGCACGGGTTGGGCTCGTGCGCGGGCGCTGCCCCAACAATGTACTCACTGTACTGGCACACGTGTCCCAGGTGCGGGCGGGGACACGCGCACAGGAACGAGCTCCATCTATCGTCGCAGGCGCCCCCGGACTGGCACGGGTTGGGCTCGTGCGCGGGCGCTGCCCCAACAATGTACTCACTGTACTGGCACACGTGGCCCAGGTGCGGGCGCGGACAGGCGCACAGGAACGAGCTCCATCTATCGTCGCAGGCGCCCCCGGACTGGCACGGGTTGGGCTCGTGCGCGGGCGCTGCCCCAACAATGTACTCACTGTACTGGCACACGTGGCCCAGGTGCGGGCGCGGACAGGCGCACAGGAACGAGCTCCATCTATCGTCGCAGGCGCCCCCGGACTGGCACGGGTTGGGCTCGTGCGCGGGCGCTGCCCCAACAATGTACTCACTGTACTGGCACACGTGGCCCAGGTGCGGGCGCGGACAGGCGCACAGGAACGAGCTCCATCTATCGTCGCAGGCGCCCCCGGACTGGCACGGGTTGGGCTCGTGCGCGGGCGCTGCCCCAACAATGTACTCACTGTACTGGCACACGTGGCCCAGGTGCGGGCGCGGACAGGCGCACAGGAACGAGCTCCATCTGTCGTCGCAGGCGCCCCCGGACTGGCACGGGTTGGGCTCGCACTGCGGCGTGCGCGGGCACTGCGGCCGGACGCCGTGCAGCACCAGCGCCGGGCCCTCGCCCTCCTCGCCCGAGCCCGCCTCCGTCGTCGTCTCCACGGACGTGTCGTTCGCGTCCTCAGGCAACACCTGCGGGTGGGAACACGACCTGTTAGGCTCAATCTATAATACTGAAACTAGCTTTCCGCCCGCGTGGACTACACGACGTTATCCCGCGGGAATATGATATTTTTCCGGGATAAAAAGTAGCCTATGTTCCTCTCCGGGCTACAAAGTATCTGTGTTTCAAATTTCAGCCAAATCCGTTCAGCCGTTTTGGCGTGATTGAGTAACAAACATCCAAACATCTAAACTTTCACATTTATAATATTATATAGTAGGATGGCAGCGAAGGGACGCGACGCGACGATCACTTTCGTATTAAATAATTTTCAACTCTAGTTTATATGCATTATATAAAAATGCGCGCAACGGCGCCGCCCCTGGAGCAGTCGAGCGGCCGTGCGCATTTTTGGTCATTTCAAACAATATTCGCCTTTTTACATATGCATATACTTAAAGTTGAAAATTATTGCATTGTAAATACAAAAAAGTAAAAATTTGAATAAATAGTTATGATTTAACCTGCAAATTATACAGCAGTAAACGTGAATTTTTGATGACAGGTACATTTTATAAACTAACAAAAGGCATGTCTTTAAAAAACCAAAAGTCTTAGGCTTTCTGCGGTCCAGCGCCAGTGCGACTACGGCCCCCATGCTAAAAAAGCGTACAAAATTTAAAAAAGGTGGGATTGTTGACAAAAAATGACATTAATATTTCGCTCAGGAATCAAACCGTAGGTAAGTGAGTATGGTAACCGTAGGTAACTGACCCAGTGTCCGTTGACGAGCACGTCCTGCACGCAGCCCACGAACAGGTTGGGCCCGTGCGTGAGCGTGGCGTCCGACGATGTGAGTATGGTACTGACCCAGTGTCCGTTGACGAGCACGTCCTGCACGCAGCCCACGAACAGGTTGGGCCCGTGCGTGGGCGTGGCGTCCGACGATGTGAGTATGGTATTATAGGGTTTCTACCCTATATTACTTTATCTTGGACGTAAAGCACAGTCTAGAAATTCACTGAATCTATTTTATTTTTAATTAACTGTTTCGTACACATCGGCTAGCATAGCCAGTCTATCATATAGGGATAACTAGTTGCTCTTACTGGGAGCCTACTCAGGAATGTGTCAAACCAGTCAGATTGTGTTCCGGCAGTTAAAGATAAGACAGCCAGTTCCTCAGTGATAGAGGATTCCGGGAGTAGTGCGCTTCCACCTTCAGCCTTATCACTACTTAACATCAGGTGTGATGAAGGCTAAGTGCTGCCCCGTTGTGGATGAAAAAAACACTCTTTTTTTCATAAATTCGTTCTACTCACTGGTTTGAATTAAGACAATTACCAAAAAGGATTACCTACAAATAGTGTTACAGCCTACATTATTATCCATCGGCTGTACACAGACTATAAACATGCCTTAGACATCGGTTACACGCTAATTCTGGCGTCAGTTCAGTCCATCATTCTGGTCAGAATGACGAGAGAATTATCGTGTAACCATTCAGACTGACAGACTGATGGTTTAGACTGATGAAAATTAAATATTTTAAATAGTATTCGTCAGTCCGTTTCGAATGACAGTAAACGGACAGGAGACTGAACTGACGCCGGAGTTAGCGTGTAACCGATGTATAACAGTACTGACCCAGTGTCCGTTGACGAGCACGTCCTGCACGCAGCCCACGAACAGGTTGGGCCCGTGCGTGAGCGTGGCGTACGAGGAGCCGGGCGCGCCGATGCGCGTGGACGGGAATGACGTCACCGACGAGTTGTACGCCTCGTTCTGGCTGATCGGGTAGATGGTCTGCTCCTCGTTCGCCGCCAGCACCAGGTGCGAAGAGTTTATCGTCACGAACACCTGCCACGACAAACCAAATGGATTGCTTTAGTTGCATAAAAGAAACGATGGCATAACAAAATAAAGGAGTCAATTGGCTACGTGACAGTTTTATGAAAGATGTTTTAAGACATGCAAAATATGTTGATAAGTACTATGCGATTATTATAAGAATAGGACTGTCAAACGGCATTTTTGATCTTTGTTCCTTTTCTTGCACATCCTACACCCTGAAGTGGAAGCGAAACGCAAACAAATATGGCCGTTTTGACAGTCCTATTCTTATAATAATCGCATAGTACCATCACAATTGACTTTCTCTCAAAAAATGCATATTTCATAAAAATAGTAAATATTTTTCCGATAACGATTTAATTTCCCGCTAAAACGCTCGGTAACGTGACTTCGACGTCACGATAAACTATTTGTAAATCCCGTAGTATATTATTACTGTTTGCAATAAAGTCAGTAAAATGACATTACAACTTATTACAGATCATTGTGAAAAACGAAATATATGTAGCTTACTTCCGCAAAAAACACAATATGCAAGATGCACCGCCCGCCCGCCCGCCCGCAAAAAATTGCACATGCACACCACGAAAACACCAGTGCACAATACCTGCATCTAGCAAGACAGCAATACACCTTGCACCGTCACCGATTAGACTACTCTACACGTGTTTCGCCCCAACCCGGGGCATCCTCAGGAGATAGTTCGTGCTAGTTCAAGATTCAAGATTCAAAGATTCAAATTTGTTTATTCAATTTAGATTGTTATTTACAATACTTGTGAACGTCATAGAAGCTACGCCATCGGTTCGCAAACCCTACAGCGGGAGGCCTTGGAGAAGAACCGGCAAGAAACTCCAAGGGTTGTTTTTTTCTCCCTGTTTTATTTCATACAGAGTCGTCAAATTGAAAAATGACCTTAACATGGTATGACTAAGGTCAGTTTCCATCACAATTACACAATGGGTTATGATAAATACAGTTAAGTATAGGCGAACTAATGATCATAGCGGTGAACAATTTTCAATTAAGTACTTAGGAACTCTACTTACAGCTTTAATATTAGTTAAAAACAAAAGACAATTCTACTATATACTGCAAGTTGCGCCATACATGTTTCAAATGTAATTCTTAATAAAATGAATAAAAACAAAAGAAAACACATTTTAAGGCAAGCAGATAAGAGCAGACCCATTCCCACTGGCAGCACCCGTTCACGAGCATGACGCATGAACCAGCCATCGCTTCGCTCAACCATATTTTAGGGAACGTAACGACCCGCCTCACACGCCACCACCGTAGAAATGTTTTAGTGAGCATGACATACTCAAACGGGTTCGTGCGAAGAACCAACACCAAAAAGGTGTTGGTGTTGAAAAAGGAAGAAGTAGATGAGTTCGCTGCCCAGGGTGGTCTTGTAACGAGAAGAACCGGCAAGAAGCTCGCTAAGGGCTATTTTTTCTCCCTGTCCTATTACATACAGAGTCTTCAAATCGAATGAGACAATGACTCACCTTCTGCCATTTACTGTCGTTCAGATTAGAGCCGATGAAGACCCCTTCCCACTTGTTGAGCAGGCTGGAATGCAGGTTGAGCCTCCCGTTGGAGAGTTCCAGGAAGAAGTAGATGAGTTCGCTGCCCAGGGTGGTCTTCTAACGAGAAAAACCGGCAAGAAGCTCGCCAAGGGCTATTTTTCTCCCTGTCATATTCCATACAGAGTCGTCTATTTGAATGGGACAATGACTCACCTTCTGCCATTTACTGTCGTTCAGATTAGAGCCGATGAAGACCCCTTCCCACTTGTTGAGCAAGCTGGAATGCAGGTTGAGCCTCCCGTTGGAGAGCTCCAGGAAGAAGTAGGTGAGTCCGCGGCCCATGGCCAGCAGCCCGCTGCCCAGCGTGGTCATGAACCGGAACGAGATGTCGTAGCCCTCCTCGCGGGACGTGTTCACCTCCGCGTAGCTGCTCTTCTCCAGGGACATCGTCGTGATCTGAACATTGTAAGTGTAACATTAGGGACAAAAATTACGCAAGGGTGCGGTTGTTTTTAATTCTTATCGCAGTAGAGTAGATAGATAGATAATAGTAGATTGTACAACAAGTGCATAAAACTTATCATTTTACCCGAGACGTATATATCCACCCGAGCCATAGGAGTACATAAAACCCATTTTACCCTCGACTATCCAAGTCGAGGGTAAAATGGGTTTTATGTACGAGTTATACACTCTGCTTTTCACTTCGAATGTGAGGAAAATAAATGGCAATATTGCAAAAAAGAAAAAACAAAGACTTCGCCATATTGGCGGGAAGACATTATTTTTCTTTTTTTTATACGTGGCCTTGGCAGCACAGTGACTTTAGCATAGATCGTAGTCCATCATCATCATTTCAACCGTAAGACGCCCACTGCTGGGCATAGGCCTCCCCCAAGGATCTCCACAACGATCGGTCCTGCGCTGCCCGCATCCAGCGACTTCCCGCGACCTTGACCAGATCGTCGGTCCACCTTGTAGGGGGCCTGCCCACGGAACGTCGTCCGGTTCGCGGTCGCCATTCGAGAACCTTTCCGCCCCAACGGCCATCGGTTCTCCGCGCTATGTGTCCCGCCCACTGCCACTTCAACTGAACAATCCTTCGAGCGATGTCGGTCGTTTTAGTTCTCCTGCGGATCTCATCTTTTCTGATTCGATCGAGCAGGGAAATACCAAGCATCGCTCTCTCCATTGCTCGCTGGGTGACCTTGAGCCTTCTTATGAGACCCATAGTAAAAGACCACGTCTCGCTTCCATAAGTCATAACTGGCAACACACACTGGTCAAAGACCTTAGTCTTGAGACATTGAGGAATTTTGGACGCAAATATATGCCGGAGCTTCCCAAACGCTGCCCATCCGAGCTGGATTCGACGAGAGATCTCTTTCTCGAAGTTGGACTTACCTAATTGGATTGCCTGTCCTAGGTAGACATAGTGGTCAACAACTTCGAGTGTAATGTTCCCAACATTAACTGGAGCGGATGCAACATGGGCATTGGACATGATTTTCGTCTTATCCATGTTCATCTTCAGACCCACTCTTTCATTGCTGAGATCTTCGAGCATTGTGTTCAGGTCTTCCAAGGTCTCAGCCATGAGAACTACATCATCGGCAAACCGCAGGTGTGTTAGGTACTCGCCATTGATGTTAATGCCGAATCCTTTCCAGTCCAGTAGCTTGAAAATATCCTCCAACGCAGCTGTGAATAGTTTCGGAGAAATGACGTCTCCCTGTCTCACACCTCGCTGTAGTTGGATAGGATTAGAGCTCTGGTTCTGTAGTCGGACTGACATGGTGGCGTTTTGGTATAAGTACCTCAGCACCTCGATGTACCTGTAGTCTATTTGGCACCTCTGAAGAGACTGCAGCACTGCCCAGGTCTCGATCGAATCAAAGGCTTTCTCATAGTCCACGAACGCCAAGCATAGTGGCAAGTTATACTTTTCGGTCTTCTGTATAACTTGCCGCAGCGTATGAATGTGGTCTATGGTACTATAACCTTTTCGGAACCCGGCTTGTTCGGGAGGTTGGAAGTCGTCGAACCTGCGAGCGAGACGATTCGTAATGACTCTCGAAAACAACTTGTAGATATGGCTCAGAAGCGAGATGGGTCGGTAGTTTTTCAAGAGAGTCTTATCACCCTTCTTGAAGAACAGCATCACATCGCTTCTGCCCCATGCCTTTGGCGTTTTGCCCTCGAGGATGACAGAGTTGACGAGCTTCTGGAGGACCTTAAGTATCGGCTTACCGCCCGCTCTCAGAAGTTCTGTTGTGATTCCGTCATCGCCCGCCGCCTTGTTGTTTTTGAGCTGCTTGAGAGCCATTCTAATCTCGTACAGGCTGACGTCCGGGATATCTTCGGTATAGTGTCGGGTAAGCTTGGCTCTAGGTTCTGTAGCCTTACTTTCAACAGGTGTTTGTGTGTGTAGTCCATAATGCGTTTGAAATACTTATTTCTTAGAAAACTCATTGATTTTGCCTAGTTTGATTAATTTAGTAATTTAACATGGATAAATTGAAGAAACAGAATGAAATAATAAGTTCATTTAACGACGTTTAATTGCGTGTGTGACTGTTTACCTGACGACCTTTGTCTTAGAGTCTGAGATTAAGACGAATATTTTACTTTATGCACTAGAGCATAAAAATATATTTTATGCAGCCTATACCCAACATAAACATATTTATTTGCATCACAAACATACATGCACATAAACAAAAGAAAAGAAAAGAGAAACAAACCAACTACTTACTGACTAACAAAAATAATGTGTGTGTGTGTGTGTGTGACGTCACCTTGTCGCAGGTGGTGCCGGTGTAGCCGGGCGCGCAGGAGCAGTTGAACCGGTGGTCGGCCTCGCCGGCGAGCCAGGCGCGGCAGGTGTGTGTGTGTGTGTGTGTGTGTGTGTGTGACGTCACCTTGTCGCAGGTGGTGCCGGTGTAGCCGGGCGCGCAGCTACAGTTGAACCGGTGGTCGGCCTCGCCGGCGAGCCAGGCGCGGCAGGTGTGTGTGTGTGTGTGTGTGTGTGTGTGTGACGTCACCTTGTCGCAGGTGGTGCCGGTGTAGCCGGGCGCGCAGCTGCAGTTGAACCGGTGGTCGGCCTCGCCGGCGAGCCAGGCGCGGCAGGTGTGTGTGTGTGTGTGTGTGTGTGTGTGTGTGTGTGTGACGTCACCTTGTCGCAGGTGGTGCCGGTGTAGCCGGGCGCGCAGGAGCAGTTGAACCGGTGGTCGGCCTCGCCGGCGAGCCAGGCGCGGCAGGTGTGTGTGTGTGTGTGTGTGTGTGTGTGTGACGTCACCTTGTCGCAGGTGGTGCCGGTGTAGCCGGGCGCGCAGCTACAGTTGAACCGGTGGTCGGCCTCGCCGGCGAGCCAGGCGCGGCAGGTGTGTGTGTGTGTGTGTGTGTGTGTGTGTGACGTCACCTTGTCGCAGGTGGTGCCGGTGTAGCCGGGCGCGCAGCTGCAGTTGAACCGGTGGTCGGCCTCGCCGGCGAGCCAGGCGCGGCAGGTGTGTGTGTGTGTGTGTGTGTGTGTGTGTGTGTGTGACGTCACCTTGTCGCAGGTGGTGCCGGTGTAGCCGGGCGCGCAGGAGCAGTTGAACCGGTGGTCGGCCTCGCCGGCGAGCCAGGCGCGGCAGGTGTGTGTGTGTGTGTGTGTGTGTGTGTGTGACGTCACCTTGTCGCAGGTGGTGCCGGTGTAGCCGGGCGCGCAACTACAGTTGAACCGGTGGTCGGCCTCGCCGGCGAGCCAGGCGCGGCAGGTGTGTGTGTGTGTGTGTGTGTGTGTGTGTGACGTCACCTTGTCGCAGGTGGTGCCGGTGTAGCCGGGCGCGCAGCTGCAGTTGAACCGGTGGTCGGCCTCGCCGGCGAGCCAGGCGCGGCAGGTGTGTGTGTGTGTGTGTGTGTGTGTGTGTGTGACGTCACCTTGTCGCAGGTGGTGCCGGTGTAGCCGGGCGCGCAGCTGCAGTTGAACCGGTGGTCGGCCTCGCCGGCGAGCCAGGCGCGGCAGGTGTGTGTGTGTGTGTGTGTGTGTGTGTGTGTGACGTCACCTTGTCGCAGGTGGTGCCGGTGTAGCCGGGCGCGCAGCTGCAGTTGAACCGGTGGTCGGCCTCGCCGGCGAGCCAGGCGCGGCAGGTGTGTGTGTGTGTGTGTGTGTGTGTGTGTGTGACGTCACCTTGTCGCAGGTGGTGCCGGTGTAGCCGGGCGCGCAGCTGCAGTTGAACCGGTGGTCGGCCTCGCCGGCGAGCCAGGCGCGGCAGGTGTGTGTGTGTGTGTGTGTGTGTGTGTGTGTGACGTCACCTTGTCGCAGGTGGTGCCGGTGTAGCCGGGCGCGCAGCTGCAGTTGAACCGGTGGTCGGCCTCGCCGGCGAGCCAGGCGCGGCAGGTGTGTGTGTGTGTGTGTGTGTGTGTGTGTGTGACGTCACCTTGTCGCAGGTGGTGCCGGTGTAGCCGGGCGCGCAGCTGCAGTTGAACCGGTGGTCGGCCTCGCCGGCGAGCCAGGCGCGGCAGGTCCCGTGGTGCCTGCAGGGCTGGTCCCGGCAGCCCGTCAGCACCACGGAGCAGTTCCGCCCGCCCCAGCCGGCCGCGCACACGCACACGTACGACGCGCGCGCGTCGTAGCACCGCCCGTGCACGCACGGCTGGTATCTGCGCACGGACACATGCATGTTAACACACGCTAGTTACATTCAAAGATTGGGACAAATATGTGAGTAAAAGAGCGGCAAATATGTACAGATAAACGCTTTGGATCATGAAGTAAACGGTTGATTTTGAATTGAAAAAACAGAATGCAAAATCTGAAAGAAATTGAAGTTTGGTAATTAGTTAGTACAATTTAGTTTTTAAAACGATTTAGTAAAACAATTTGCTAATTTATCAATTTATCATAGTAACCAAATTATTTTAGTTAGTATTTCTTAGTGTCCGACCGAAGCTTCGGCTTCGGCTCAAAACCCGGCCGATACCGATGGTTTCGCCGAAGGTCCGAGCAACCGTCGAGATTGAACGAACTGTTACGAAAGACTGAGTGAAAGAGCGACGGACCGGTCGTGGTTGCAGAGGCCGCGGGGAGTCACTGTCAAATATCACATTGCATGCGCGTCAAGACAAGTTCGTACGTGTATTTAAACGTGTGTTTTGTTTGTCTAGTTTCGGTCTAGTCGAGTAAAATAAAAACTGATTGATTGGTCTAATTGTAATTTGTGAATTACTTAATATATAAATAATTATTTTTTACAAATAAATCACAAACTAAACTTTTATTACCATCTCTAAATCAACTTCTATATGAGACAGTCAATATAAACCTTCAATATTGAAGTTTTGAAATAATTTTAATATTAATTGTAGCTTGTAGACAATATTGAACAAAATAAAACACTGAGAGATTATAAACCTTCGACTTCGGCTTTTGCCGAAGGTTGTGGCGATTGCCGATTAATCGGCTTCGGCTTCGGCCAAAAATAGAACTTCGGTCGGACACTAGTATTTCTTGTAGAAAAACCAATCAAAAAGTCAAATTATTGCAATATTACTTTGAGCAAAGGTACCTGCAGAATAATCAGTGCCATGACAACGCTCGTTGTCACGGCTTAGACTGAGCAGAGGCCTTTATGGTGTACCAAACATGTTGTGTAATTTTGTTAATTTATTTGGATTTTCCTTTTTTTACTTTTATTTTGTTGTTTATATTTATCTTGTGTAAAATTTTTTGGTACCCGAATAAACTATATTCTATTCTATTGCAGGACGTACCTCTGGCACTCGTCGATCTCGAGCTCGCAGTGCGCGCCCTCGTAGCCGGCGCTGCACTCGCACTCGTAGCCGCCGATGGCGTCCACGCAGGCGCCGTGGCCGCAGGGCGCCGACGCGCACTCGTCCACGCCCACCTATTGCAGGACGCACCTCTGGCACTCGTCGATCTCGAGCTCGCAGTGCGCGCCCTCGTAGCCGGCGCTGCACTCGCACTCGTAGCCGCCGATGGCGTCCACGCAGGCGCCGTGGCCGCAGGGCGCCGACGCGCACTCATCCACGTTCACCTCGCAGCGCGCGCCCGTCGTGCCCGCCACGCATACGCACTCGAATCTGTCCGTGAGAAACCAGACAAGGGTCAATTGGGGAGGAAAACTAACTTTTTATCAACGACAGAGGGCATAGGTGTTTGTTTTGTTGATAACTTTATCAACCAATCATAACAGCTGTCAAAATCGATGAAATCTTTTAACCAATCATCGACCAAAGAGTACATTACTATCCCACAGATTAGGTAGAAAGTGGACCCCCAATTACAAAAACGCCATCTACAAAAAGTTTTGTCCGTTTCTCCTCATTACCAATAAAGCCTAGCGTCGACTACAGCAGAAACGCGTCGAATCGAAGCTAGTCGCATTTATTTCTAGTGCGTCCATCTCTGAAGAATCGAATCTTATTGTTCATTCATCGCAACTCTTCATCGATTTAGGTCGTATCGTAAAATGTAGATCTTCATGATTAAACAATTCTGTATATTGTTGGACCAGTGATATCAATAACGTTTAAGTATATTTTATTTAAACAGAGATTTTTAGGAGTTTTTAAACGATACCTACAACTAAAAATAATAAGTACATTGGCGCGCCGAAACGATTCAAATCGCATCGGCGAAAAAATCCGGCAAAAATTAGAAAGTCTAGATATTCGCGCGATCGATTCAATTCGGCGTGCCGCGGCTGGTCGCTAATGGACGCAGTTTCATAGAAATATATAGGAGACAACTTTCTCCGATTCGATTTACCTCTGCTCGGCGAGCTTACAGGACGCAAGGCTTAAAAGAGCAGCAGAAGAGCCAAGAGACTCTTTTAACAAGCCGCTAGAAGGCTAGCGCATTGCTTTACCTTCAAATGACTATGAGCTTTTTACGAATAATAAATAAAACTTAAAATTGTTTATGCTGGCCGCAACTTTTTCAGTGAAAATTGCCTTGAAGAGTGAAAGCCAAGAATCATTCACTCTCGAGTGACGCTATCTTTAAGCATAAAAGTTGTTGTATGAATCAAGGATACGAAAGAAAGTAAATATTTATTTGAATTTTGGCGAGGCACTAGGCAAAAGTATTGACAAGAAAATGTTCAAACCAATATGTCTCATTTCATTGAAAAAAAAACATGGCCCTTAACTTAATACTAAAATGTTACTAAATGAAAAAATACGTATGTTTTATAGGTTTTACTAAACTCTTTGTATGACCAACTCTTGTAAACTCATAATAAATGGTACTACTAAAAACGTCTCCTTAGCTCTGTTAAACGGTTCTGTTGGAATTAATAATGCATATATTCATATGTATAATTCATAATTCGAAAAGGCTAGAAGTTGTAGAATAACCAACACTTGTTCTTATGTTAATAAGGTTCAAAATATTTAGTTAAAAACAAAACAGATCTGGCAACAAGACAAAGACATATGGACATACCCGCTAGCATTCTGGTAGGAGAAGGTCTGATAGAAGGAGGCGGGCAGCGTATGGCGGGGCCCAGCATCATAGTTATACCTCACCTTTTACCTTATCCATACTTTACCATTTCTATACCTTACCTTATCCATACGTTACCATATCCATACCTTACATTTCCACAACTTACCTTAACAAGTAGTTTTTTTTTAAGTATTTTTTTGTGTACACTGCTAGTTCTATATAAGTTATGAAATAGTATCAGCTATTTAATATTTCTTAACTAACATTTTTTTGTAAGTAATTTTTTTTAGAATAATTTACGAAACTGCTTCCATGTAAGCTGCGCATGTCGTGGTAACTTGTAATTAAGGCCGCACTATGTGCATGTATTCTCACAAGAGCTAAATTACATTTTATAAGTGTGTGTCTTGTAAGTTATCCTTAATAAATAAATAAATACCCGCTAGCATTCTGGTAGGAGAAGGGCTGGTAGAAGGAGGCAGGCAGCGTCATGGCGGGCCCCAGCTCTAGGGGCGGCGCGTGCGCAGGCTGATACAAGCTAACATTGCTTCGCTCCAGACAGATGCCGCCGTACTTGCAGGGTCCGCTCGCACACTCCAGGATGTCCGTCTCGCAGTTCTTGCCTGATTCACAAGCACAAAACAATGTTCCATTACTACCTAGCAATTCCAATAAATCAAACAAATGTACAGTGATCGGAGTAGGTAGATTGATTTTTTGGTATGAAGAGATCCGAATTCATAGGACTGGTTTTGGAAACATCAGGTCAAAGGCTAAAACACAAGTATCATAGACGATATAAGAGATACAAGAACCCTAGGGACTTTTATACTTTTTCCATGCTGGGACAACGTGCTAGTCTTGATAGAAGAGTGCTTCAGACAGATTGTATTTAAAAAGATCTTATATTAAGTCTTTCTGGCATTATATAAATAACAAAAGAGTCACTAACACTATTCCGAAACGTATGAATCACGGTGATAGTACAGTCAGCGTCAAATTGATATAAGCGTCTAGAGTAGTCAAAAAGATCTGAAAAACATTAACGCAATTTGATCTAAGCAGTTCAAATCATCTTAATGTTGTAAGCACGCAAGGTGTTCAAAATATCTTGGCACTCATCATCATCATCATCATGTCAGCCGAACGACGCCCACTGCTGGGCATAGGCCTCCCCCAAGGATCTCCACAATATCTCTCAAAATATCTATGCATAATGTACAACACCATAATGCACAGAATACTTTGACAGCTTTGTTTGCCTAGATAATTTTGAACACTCTTGGCCGGTTTCTGAATTGAGAAATTCAAGTTGAGCACTACTTAAGTACAAAATTTGTATGGTTAAGTAACGTTTGAGTAGTTCTCAACTTCGATTTCTCAATTCAGAAACCGGCCATCAGACTGCTCATATAAATATGAAACAATGAGTGCCAAGATATTTTGAACACCTTGCGTGCTTACAACAATATGATGATTCGTACTGCTTAGATCAAATTGCGTTTATGTTTTTCAGATCTTTTTGACTACTCTAGACGCTTATATCAATTTGACGCTGACTGTACAATTTCTTCAGGGCCGGAAATTTTCAATCTCTTTGCGGATATTTTTTTTCATCTGTCTACAAGCAAAATTGTACTGCAACGTTTACGCCTGATTGTTTATCTAATAATGTTCACAGGTTAATTCAATTAAATCTTTTTCTCTGGTCTGTGAGGTGGCTAATATTAGCCATAAATATATAAGGCGCGTCTGTGGGATGGGATGGCTTAAATTTGCCATTAATCACTGTATGTGAGGGTATCTCATATGTCTCGGCAAAACTCGCTATTATTAATGACACCTGGTATTATTGGTATTTTTAATTTGTAAACAACAAATAACGCTAGATATCTGGTCTCCATCGCAGTGTCTACAGGAAAAAAATAATGTAATTGGACCTAGAAAATGTATTATTGAGTGGCTAATATTAGCCACCTCACAGACGCAGCTTTTCGACTCGGATAAGCCTGGTATTTTATTTCTTTATTTTTATCGACTTTCTTGAAATAAATTGATTTTTACTATCATTGGTGCTCTACACATGGTCTGTACTTAAAATGACGCATTTTTTCAATATTTGAGACAAATCAACAGAAGGCGTACCCATACTAGTCCTGTCGTTATAAAAATTGCCTGTATGTGAGATGGCTAGAATTAGCAGTCACGGACAGCAACTTTTAGGGGTAGGAGGGCTCACAAACCAGAGGTTATTAGAATTAATTAATTATTAGAGTGTATTTTTTAGTTCGATGTTTTGAAAAGGGTTCAGTCACGCGCACTCGTCTACGTCGCGCTCGCACGTGGCGCCCTCATAGCCGGTGTAGCGCACTCGCACACGGACCCGGGGGGTAATTGTCTAACTTAACATCAATCGCAATCGCATTCAGTTTGAAAGATATTGCATGGTCATTGCTGCTTTTGTCAACTAAAATTTTGTCAACTTTCTTCAACAACAAGTGATGGATGCATGATGGATGTCAAACTGAAAGCGATTGCGATTGATGTTGAGTTACGGCCAGAATTAATAACCTATCTACAGATAGGGATAGGTGCGATCCAGATTAGTTGCTAGGCAACACCTAGCAACACCCTGGCAACTGTCGTTAGTTCTATGTTAATATCAAGCGTTGCATAGCAACTAATCTGGATAGCACCTATCCCTATCTGTGGATAGGTTATTAATTCTGGCCGTTAGACAATTGGGTATTTGACTGAATTTTTTTTATTGACGTAAAATGTTGATTTAATTAGTAGCAACACAAAATAGGTATTTATTTTCAAATATCTTGCATATTTTCAGCGATATAGAGCATCAAACTTTCTAATTAGACAAGGAGAGCGCTATAGAAACGTGACGTCACATTTCTATAGCGCCATACTCGCGCCATAGAAAATTTCATTTTATAAAGAGATAGCTATAGTCACAATTAAGTAACTCATAATTCTCTTGTTATAATACATATTGAATTTCTTTTTTCACATTTGTTATTCAATAATGTTATATTTCTGAATGTCCTAATTAAATATCAACATTTCAACAACAGTCAAATACCCAATAGGGTATTTTTTGTTATTTAATGATGACGTTAAAAAATATTGCAATTAAGAATACCAAATGTGAAAAAATAATTTGAATCTGTTTTATAATTTAAAGAGTTATAGTTTGTTTGATTTTTACTATAGCTGTCTCTTTCTAAAACGAAATCTTCTATGGCGTGACTATGACGCTACTAACCCACTGACGTCACTAAGATAGCGTCCTGTCCTTGTCTAATTATAAAGTTTGAAGTCCTATAACTTTGAAAATATTCAAGATAATTCAAAATGAAAACTTGTTTTGTGTAGCTAATATTTCGAAAAACATTTTAAAGAAATAAAAAAAAAATCAGTAAAATACCGTATTACCCCCCCGGTCACCATGTAACGGAGTACAGTACACGCACCGGTGTAGCCCGGGTGGCAGGCGCAGCGGTAGTCGTTGAGCCCGTCGAGGCAGGAGGCGCCGTGGCGGCAGGGCTGCGGCGCGCACTCGTCCACGTCGCGCTCGCACGTGGCGCCCGTGTAGCCGGTGTCCGCGCACTCGCACACGAACCCGTTCACCATGTCCACGCAGCGGCCGCCGTGCTGGCACGGCTGAGACTGCGCACACAGAATTACCATCGGTTATTATCGGCTTAAACCAATCTTTTCGACAATATTGCGTTATAGTTACGAAGTTGATAGGAGAAGTTGCCGAAGTTGCCGTTCCAAGATTTAGACTTGAAAAAAGTAGAGGCTCGTTTTTGGGAAAAGGCATAGCATTCTTTAATAAAGTTCCACAAGAAGTAATCGAGCTGCCTTTAAATAAATTTAAAAAACATGTTAAAAAGACGCTCTTAAGCAAAGGCTATTACAAAGTAGAAGATTATTTAAATGATCACAACGCTTGGTTGTCATAATTATAGTAACACCAAAGTCTATATATTTCCCTTGTGGTAACACTAACAATGTATAAAAGGAAAATATTCCTATACATAAGTATGAGAATACTTTCCTTCAGCATTAGCTTTTTGTATAAATTTTATTATTGTATCATTTTGTCCAGCAACGACATAATTTTTTTTTGTAAATGCGTTGCTTCTGTCAAAGCTGATGAGTTTTTTTTCGCCTGTTTTTCTTGTCAGTTAAAAGATGTCCATAACAGGTGGTAGGGAAAAAATATTGGACGATTCATAAGCATTAATTTTATTTAATCTACATGAATAAAAAATTTATGACTATGACTAGAAGTGTTATCCTCCACCATTAAATGTTTACTTTAAAATTTTGTTTATATAAGTAAATAACTAATGTAATTGTATATTAGAGTCTGGCAACTAAAGCTGTCCACGAGAAAAGGCGCCAAATTTAAAAATCCTTATATAAAAATTCTTTATTACCATGTAATTATGTGATTTATTGGTGTTATTGTTGATCGAAGAATTTATAACATCTATTTATTTCGTTATTTTCTAATAACCAAATAAAATAAACATCAAGTATCAGTATCAAAATAGCTTTTCAGAGTATATTCAGGGCAAACGTCTACAGGATTTTTAAAATTGCCGCCTTTTCTCGTGGACAGCTTTCGTTGGCCAGACTCGTAACTTTCTGTTTTTATTTTGACATAGTGTTATTTTAGTCTCACATGTAACCTAATGTGTAATGATCTTTTGTTTTTAATCTAACATCTAATTTTAAATTTTAAACTGACATTTTATTTGTGATTTCTAGACTTTCCTTTTATATTTTTATACATGATGGGGCTCCCTTATACAGAATTTTACATTAGAATTGTGCAATATTATTTATAAAATTTTATTGTCAAATTCGCTGGTGGTCCTAAAAAATAAATAATAATTACTATTGATCACGCACAATTGTGATGACCACATCTACTGTGTTCCACAGTTTATTGAAACGAAGGTCTCTCATGCAAAATTAAGTAAATTAAAACTAGTCCTACCTTATGGTAAGGGATACTGTCCGTAATCCAGGGGGGCTGAACGTTGTCTCGCCGGCGCGCGCCCTGGCAAAACGATCTCCACACAACCCCCGATGGGATACTCTTACAGCTAACACTCTTATACTACACCATGCCCTAATAGGCAGCTAAAACTTTCCCGGCGCTTTTCAAAGCGAACACACACGGGTTACAAGTCCGTACCCCGACCGGAGCCCTAGTAGGTGCAAAACGAGGTCACAAAACGGGTAGGTAACTTGCGCGGCACGTCGCTACAGAAACACACGAACTTGTCTCACGGCTGCTTACGGCCAACTGCTAGCGATGTCGCGCGGGCGGCGGTCGGCGCCGAACCCACGAACGCACGCGAATGAATGAATCACGCGCGGCGTGAACATCCCCCCGTCCCGGACAGTAGCAAACTGTCCGCCAACTCAATCTAAGGGCAGGCGAGAGAGGGTAGCGATCGCTCGCTTCAAAACAGAGTCCCCCACCAGGACCTCGGCAAACCTGGGCACACCATCCGACCCCGGATGAAGCTGAACAATGCGTCCTAAACGCCAGCGGAGGGGCGGCAGGTTTGGATCCTTTACCAACACGAGGTCTCCAGTCTTGGGTGGGGTCGTCCTATCCGACCACTTAACGCGTTGCTGCAAAATGTGCAAATACTCCAGATGCCAACGGCGCCAAAAACTCTGCGTAAGCTGTTGGAGCAATTCAAATCGCGAGAGCCGTCCGGAGGGCACTTCGGAATAAGGATATTCCGGCAAGGCGTTAAGCGGTCTGCCAATCAAAAAATGGCCCGGCGTAAGGGCCTCTAAATCATTCGCGTCCGAAGACAACGGACACAACGGACGCGAGTTGAGGACCGCCTCAACCTTACAAAATACGGTCGCGAGTTCCTCAAACGTGAGGACCGTCTCCCCAATAACGCGACGAAGGTGAGTTTTAGCGGCCTTTACAGTTGCTTCAAAAATCCCTCCCCAGTGGGGGCAGGATGGCGGGGAGTACTGCCATCGTACCCCTCTGCGAGAGAGTGTGGATCCGATCTCAAAATTATTCCTATCCAAAAATTCACAAACTTCCTTTAAATACCTATCGGTGCCCTTGAAATTGGTTCCACAATCGGACCTGATTAACGACGGCATTCCGCGGCGAGACACAAAACGATTCAACGTGGCTACAAAGGCTTCTGTGGTGAGGGCACTAACCACCTCCAGGTGGACCGCTTTAGTGGCCAAACAAACAAATACACACAAGTAAGCCTTTTCCGTTCTAGCATTACGAAGCCGCGATGTCTTAACGGTAAATGGCCCCGCAAAATCCGTTCCAACTCCTGAGAAGGGCATCGATTCGTTCACTCGATCGGCAGGCAAATCACCCATCTGGGGCTGCATCGTATCGGCGCGCAAACGATAACACGGGAGACAACGAAAAATAACGGATCGGATTATTCTCCGCGCTGACAAAATCCAGAACTCTCGTTGGAGGAGCGCGGTCAAAGCATTACAACCGGCATGAGCATTCTTTACATGTCGGTCTGTAATCAACAGTCTAACTAACGGTCCATCCTTGGGGAGCAACAAAGGGTGGCGTGATCCGTACGGCAGGTTGGCATGTCTGAGCCTACCTCCGACACGCAGCAATCCGGTACTGTCCAAGAAAGGATTCAACCGCACCAAGGGTCCCTTCAACTTGGGCTTACTTGAGCGCAGGGCTTTCAGCTCCGGTTCAAACTCTCGCTGTTGCGTCACTCGCAACCAATGCAACAGAGCGTCTTGCCGCTCTTGTGGGGCGAGGACCGGAGACAACGATTTCTCCTGAGGCTGGCGACAATTTCGCACAAAGCGCCTAATCCAAGCAGTCACGCCGAGCAACTTATCAAGAGAACTGTAGCGGTCTAACAAAAACTCCATCTGCGGAGCCGCCACCGTCTCCACGGCGTGAACACGCATGCCTAGGTCTGGGACTCTGGCCACAGCCGGGGTGGCAGGCCATGAGCGCTCAGGCCGTAACAACCATGATGGACTCCACCATAGGTGGCGGTCCACTAACTCAGGCGCCTCGCAGCCGCGGGAGGCACAATCTGCGGGGTTCAGTTCGCCCGGTACGTGGCGCCAAATCAACGGGGCCCCTGAAGCCCGAATTTGTGAGACCCGGCTGGCCACAAAAACCTCAAGGGCGTGGACTGAACTCTTCAGCCAACAAAGGACGACCTGGCTGTCAGACCACGCAAATATCGACCCCAAGTCGACACCGTTTCCCAAGGTGTCGGCAACATGATTGAGTAGCCGTACTAAGAGAGTGGCGCCGGACAACTCCAACTTCGGAATGGTTAGCCTAGTCCGAAGGGGGGCGACCTTACTCTTGGCCGTAACTAAGTGTACGGCGACAACGCCTGCTGCATCCACCGTTCGGATGTAAACGGCTGCCGCGTATCCGCTTTCGGACGCGTCACAAAAGCCGTGCAGGGAGGCTTTAAACTTTCCCGAAGGCAGCATTTGCCTCGGTATACAAACCCGATTGACGTCGGGTAGGGATGACACGAACCTCACCCACTCTCGTAGGAGGCTACCAGAGAGGGGCTCATCCCATGACAATTCCGCAGCCCAGAGCTCCTGTAGGAAGCACTTCATCGAAAACACTACAGGGCTGAGCCAACCGTTCGGATCAAAGGTACGGGCTACAGTAGACAGCACCGTGCGTTTAGTCCAGACCTTTGGGTCTGGCAGTTCCAATCTATATGTGAACAAATCCGGGACTGGTCGATACTGGACTCCCAAAACAGACAGCATGTCTGGAGTCTCCGGATTTTCAAAGAGGAGCGGCTCTTGCTGGTGGTCCTTAGGCAAATCTGCCAATAGGTCCGGTGAGTTAGACAGCCACTTCCGCAACTCATAGCCACCAGCCCTCAAGAGCGCAATCAGCTCATCACGTAAGACGAGAGCCTCATCTAAGCTCGAGGCCCCCGTGCAGATATCGTCGACAAATAAGGCCCCCCCCTCAATAAGAGCAGATGCCCGGGGATAGCGTAGCCGTTCGCGCTCTGCGAGCTCCAAAAGCGAACGGATCGCCACAAAGGGGCTCGACCGCAAACCATAAGTGTTGGTGTTCAGCTCGTAAGCCAACATCGGATCCTGGGGATCCTCACGCCAAAGGATGAGCTGGTATCGTCTATCCTCCGGGTGAATCACGGTCTGTCTGAACATCATGCGGATATCGGCCACAAAGACGACAGCGTGCCGGCGGAAGTTGGTCAAAACATCACAGACATCGTGATGCAACTTCGGCCCCGCATGCAGACACTGATTCAACGACACTCCGGTTGACGTGGGCGCTGAACCATCAAAGACCACGCGGATCTTCCCATTGGAAGTCTTCAAAACAGCGTGGTGTGGCAGGAAGTAATGTTCCACATTACGCCAGTCCAACTGCGAGATGGACATGTGCCCAAGGTCCAAATACTCCCGCATGAAGTCTATATACTTCTCCTTGAATGCGGGATCCCTGGCCATCCTACGCTCCATGGACAACAATCTCTTCTCGGCCATCGGCCGGGAGCTCCCTAAAGGAGGGCGAACCGCCAAGAAGGGCAAGCGGGTAATCAAGCGACCCGAGAGGAGGCGCCCAGTGTTGTTCTGGTAGAACAATTCGCACTCCTCGGCTAACGGATCCAACCGCTTGGCAGTGGGGGGTTCCTCCACCTCCCAAAACTTTTGGAGAACGTCGGACAAAGTAGAACCGACAATGGTCTGGCGGTCTACCGACGGGGTCTCTGGTGTCTGTGGTACCTTTCCCATCACCACATGACCCAGCGACGAGGACAAGGCGACAAGATCGGCTGTCTGCCAAACTCGCTTGCTTCCACACAGTACACGACCGAGGACATCCGCACCAATCAACAAGTGTATTGGGCCCGGTCGGTGGAAGGAAGGATCAGCCAAAGCCAGTCCAGACGTCAGCTCAATCGTGGATGGCGGCACTCGCACTTGCGGGAGTGGTCCAACCACCTTATCAAAGACTATCGCCGAAGCACCGATCTTCGGCCTTGGCGCGAAGTGGGGGGAGAAGGAGAACTCAACTCGACCAATCGGATCAGGGATCCGCGAGTCTCCCACCCCCCGTACCGCTTCGTGATGCGGCACAAGCAAAAGACCCAGCTGTCGGACAAGCCACCTGGACATTATGCACCCCTGGGCACCTGAGTCCAAAAGGGCACGCACCGTGACAACATTGCCCTTAGGTCCCCAAACATTCACGGAGGCTGTTGGCAACAGCACAAGCTCCGGAGGGGTGGTTGGGTCCGACAGGGGCGCCATTAAAAATTTTGGGGGGGTACTTGTCCCCCTCGCGCCTGAGTCGGCGCGCCAAATGTGGGACGCTCGTACCGGGCGAGCGGGTCCCAATCGGGTACATACTGGCCCCGACCAACAGCACTCCTAGGTGCAGGGTAATACCCGTGTGGGGCGTGCCTCGGTACATAGTACCCCAATCGAGGCCTCTCCATTAGGGGGGGGGAGTAGCAAATAGGGCCCGTGCCCATCGCCACCGTGGCGTACTCTTGTGGTACCCCCCTACCCCCGCCCGTGGCGGGGGCGTCTCTCCTATAGTTCCCCCTCTCCGGGGGGGACTGAACGGGGGGGCTAAGCCCCGCCGAATCTCTAGGGGACCGGTTCCGGGCTGCCGGGCCCCCGCCCGTGCGCGAGGAATTCGAACCCCGGTCGCTCCCGGCGTCCTTGCGGTCCAAACAAAGGAGGGGGTGATGCCTCCCTCCGCAAAGACGACAATCCTCGGTCTGGGGACACGCCGACTGCATGTGTCCCCCCAAACACCTATAGCACCATTGGCGCTGTCTAGCAACGGCCCTCCGTCCCTCTGGGCGGAGGCCTCTAAATTTGGCACATTCGTGCACCACATGCCTATCTCCCCTGCAATACCTGCACCGCTCACTCGGTGCGGGGGGAGGGGACTGCTGGAAGGCAGCATAGCGATTGGTCGGGCGACGGGGCTGTTCCCTCGCCGCCACCATACGACCAACACCTGGAACCGGGGCGGGCTCCAGGTGGTCCGTCACCCTACATTCGTCCTCCAAAAAACGAAGGAGGTCCGCGAGGGGCGGGAGATACGAGGCGCTGTCGCCTCCGTACCTCTGCTCGAAACGCCCCTTCATTTCAGCGGGCAATTTGGCGAGGACTATGTGCAGCAGTATAAAGGACCACTGATCCACCGGCAGGTCCAATCGCCTTAGGGAGTTGACCGCTGACAGTAGCGGGTTCAGCAACTCCCTCCGTAACAGGTGTACCCGCGTGATTCGCGGGAGGGCCAAAATCGTGGCCACGTGGGTGTCCGCCAGTAACCGGACATTCTGGTACCTGCTAACCAGAAGCTGGCGAGCCACCTGGTAGTTGTCGTCGCTGATGAGCAGGTGCTGGATTACCGCGCTGGCCTCTCCTCGCAGGGAGGAGCGCAAATAGGCCAACTTCTCGCTAGGGGATAAGTCCCGTCGTGAATCCACCAAACTGTCAAACAAATTAATGAAGCCCATCCAGGCTGACAGATCCCCATTAAAAGTGGGAATCTCCAATGTAGGCAATCGGCCTAGCAACGCCGTCGGGGTAGGTTTGACCTCCCCGCTCAAAACCGGCTCCCCCTTCCGAACAGCCAGGGCCCTCTCAGCCGCCTCCGTGAACTGGTCAGCCAGCTCATAGGCCTGGGCTACATCCTGCTCCAGCTGTTCCGATACGGCATCATCAGCTGGGGGGTTCTCTAAATAATACGCGCGACACTCCATGGCGTGGCGCTCCAGGTCTTGCAGCCGAGCTGCCAGCCCGCCATACCGAGCTAGCAACGCACCTACCCGGTCGGCTCGGTCTATTAATGTGACCGCACAAGCAAGCCAACGCAAAGCTCCTTGGATGCCAGCCCTGGATACGGCGGTCGGATTCGTAGGAGCCATTTATATTCCGTTTAATAAACAAGCAAACAAAGAAATATAAAGGTGGTAAACATCAACAAAAAAAAAACAATAGAAATAGGTCGCGTCACGATAATATAAAACACAATTAAAATTCGGACGACATACACGGACCCTACTATTTTCATAAATTATTAGCAACTTACCAATTTCAAGGGCTAACAATATAACGGTATAAACAAAACGTATAGGATTAACGATATGGCATACACGGCACGGCCAAGTCAACCTCGCAAATCAACTACTAAACCGTTATCAACAAACAAAAACAAAACTATTTTTAATAATAATACTCGTAATTTAATACTACTAATAATTAAAACTAGTTCCACTTTTTTAACTAGGCAAGCGGACTCGGAACAAACACTAGTATGTGGTACTAATAAACAACACTTTCGAACGAAACTATTCGTCAAATAAATCCGGACACACAAAAAAAAAAAAAAAAAAAAAAATATATACACATCTAGGCGAGTAAACTCGTATCAAATCACTAGTATGTGGTACTAATAAACACACTTTCGAACGAACTATTCGTCAAATAAATCCGGACACACAAAAAAAAATATACACATCTAGGCGAGTAAACTCGTATCAAAACACTAGTATGTGACAACAATTATATAAGTGTCTATCTATTATCGGATCCACCAAGTGAGAAACATTCGCTTCGAGAATTTACTAGAACAATTTCTTAGTACTTCAAATCGTCTCGGGATCTTCAAATACCCTCGAGATTTCAACAAAAAAAAATAATTTTTAGGTACTCTTTTTAGGTACGCTTTTTATTTTTACTATGAAATTTTATGTAGTTAATTTTAATATGAAAATTAATTATATCAACTAAGCTCTGCTACCAAAAATATGATCACGCACAATTGTGATGACCACATCTACTGTGTTCCACAGTTTATTGAAACGAAGGTCTCTCATGCAAAATTAAGTAAATTAAAACTAGTCCTACCTTATGGTAAGGGATACTGTCCGTAATCCAGGGGGGCTGAACGTTGTCTCGCCGGCGCGCGCCCTGGCAAAACGATCTCCACACAACCCCCGATGGGATACTCTTACAGCTAACACTCTTATACTACACCATGCCCTAATAGGCAGCTAAAACTTTCCCGGCGCTTTTCAAAGCGAACACACACGGGTTACAAGTCCGTACCCCGACCGGAGCCCTAGTAGGTGCAAAACGAGGTCACAAAACGGGTAGGTAACTTGCGCGGCACGTCGCTACAGAAACACACGAACTTGTCTCACGGCTGCTTACGGCCAACTGCTAGCGATGTCGCGCGGGCGGCGGTCGGCGCCGAACCCACGAACGCACGCGAATGAATGAATCACGCGCGGCGTGAACAACTATAGTTCTGAGAACAACTAACGAGAACAGAAGAACAAACTTCATATTTGTTTACGAAGTAAAAGTACTTCAAGTTTGTTAAAAGAGACAAAATATTTTTTTTTGTTTAAACTAATAATGTTTATGAGTTTGAGGTAGTGAGCGAAAGTAAATTAGTTAATATTTTCGCAAGTGTCCCCCCCGCTTTACACATTTCCTAAAAAGTTGTATAAGTATATAATATGTTGTAAGTATGTATGCAAAGTGTATCTTTTGAAATCAATAATTTATTTATATTTGTATAAATTTAAAAGTGTCCAGCGAATGAGTGACGTCACCTCGCAGTCGTCGATGTCCTGCTCGCAGCGCGGGCCGGTGAGCCCGTCGCGGCACACGCACGTGTAGCCGACCACGCCGTCCACGCACGTGGAGCCAACATACTAAATGATCCAGCGTGTGAGTGACGTCACCTCGCAGTCGTCGATGTCCTGCTCGCAGCGCGGGCCGGTGAGCCCGTCGCGGCACACGCACGTGTAGCCGGCCACGCCGTCCACGCACGTGGAGCCAACATACTAAATGATCCAGCGTGTGAGTGACGTCACCTCGCAGTCGTCGATGTCCTGCTCGCAGCGCGGGCCGGTGAGCCCGTCGCGGCACACGCACGTGTAGCCGGCCACGCCGTCCACGCACGTGGAGCCGGCCGCGCACGGCGCGCTCGAGCACTCGTCGATGTTCACCGAGCAGTCCTTGCCTGTCGACCAACGAACACAACGCCTCCTTAATAGGCGCCACACACGATCACTTTTAACTGTCAGTTTTCACTGAACAGTTTTAGCTGACAGTGAAAACTGAACGTGTTACTATGAAAAACTGAACGTGTTACTATGAAAAACTGACAGTTTTCATGGTACACACGTTGAGTTTTCACTATGAGTTAAAACTGTTCAGTGAAAACTGACAGTTAAAAGTGATCGTGTGTGGCGCCTATAACTATAACTATAACTCTTCCATTGACATTGCGACACATTTTATCTGCTACTTAGAGCATAACTTCATAATCGCGAACTTTACGAAACGGCCAATCTAAAATTAATTGTGTAACTATAAATTTATGAAAAAAGTTATCGAAATACGACCGACATTTGATTTAATAAACGGAATGTGCATGTTAACGTTTAAAACGTATGCAAATCGCGCAACTAAAAAAACTCCCTAAAAATTCTAAACTGCTCATAAAAGTTTCAAAAAAGTCAGTTTAATAGTAAATATAATTAATTTATACTTCTAAAATACAAAATGCTCACAAAGGTTTCATTTTCAATTACTTATAACTTTTTACACTAATTAATGAAAGTCATGTGAATCGAATCGTGACTCAAATATATTGATTGTTATTAACATTCAAACTACTACATGGTAATAATTCAACGTGCGTGCCTCACCTTCGAAGCCTTCCGGACAGGTGCACTCGTAGTTGTTCTCTAAGTTCTGGCAGGTGCCGCCGTTCTTGCACGGCGACGACAGGCACTCGTCGATGTCCTGCTCGCAGCTGTCGCCAGTGTAGCCTACACAAAACCATTCAATAAAATACTATGCAACAATCAATAAACAAAAACAAAACATATGAAGTGTTGAGCTACCCACCGGGTCGGCAGTAACATTGGTATGAGCCGGGCACATTCACGCACACGCCGTTGTTGCATATCTTAGGCGTTCGCGCACACTCGTCGATATCCAACTCACATAATCTACCTGCGAAAATAAATTAAAATTAAAATTAAATTATCATTGTTATTTCGTTATCAACATCATTAAACACATTCGTCATACCTACCTTGCAAAAGAAAGGACCATATGAGGAAAAAATGCAACCAGTGACTCATTTCATTAAAATTGGTCAATTGATTATTTATACATACGCGATGAATGTAATCCTAATGTTTGGTTTATAGTTTGCTCATAAACTAAATTAGTCACATCGTACAACGGCAATGTTTACTCAAGTGTATGTGACACACAGTTTCTTCAATGAATCGCGCCAAGTATGTCAAAGAAAAGAAGTACTTAATTAAATAGTTTCAGAATAAGTTAATACATAAATTACAAATCGATATCGTAATTCGATTCGAACACAATAAGTTGTAATATTCCACAAGGAACATATAAAAAGAAAACTTTCAGAACAATAATCGATTAACATGTATCGATTTACTATTCAATTGAACGATAATAAAATGAAGGCACAACACTATGGAAGGCACATCGTTGTCAAATTATTTACCTAATCTGTGAACGTCATGTCAAAGACAAGCGAGACGTCAAGTGTCAACGTCAGACGCACTTCAGTGACAGTGACAGTCAGAAAAGTATTTGTTTATAAACTAATAATCAACGTAAAAATGGATCGATTAATATTATTTAACATCAACATTTTAGCAAACAAATAATTATTACGGACGGAAAATGTGAATTTATCTCATTTACGTTTGCAATATGATATATCCTTTGAATCACATTTTGAGGTTATGTCGGAGGCAGTGTATGTTACAAAAAGGAAGATACAATCATGTTCGAGCAACTAATGGATTGAACGACAGTAAAAAAGATCGGGAGAAATGTGATACAGGTAAAGATTTAAAAGAGCTGCTCTCAAAATATGGAAACAAAATAATATTCAACTCGTACTTGGAACATGACAAATTGGAATTAGGGAATTTCAAATATCACTTAAAAATGTTGAAAGATGCTAAGTTAGAGCAAAAGAAACAGTTATTTGAGAAAGGTTTACCTCCTCTTCCTACTGCCCTTGAGTATTATGTGGATAAAAATTGTCTTCTAAACAGTTCAACCACTGAAAATAATGAGGTCAGTGAAGAGGTATTTCAACTGCCCTTTGCAAGAACCTCTACTATAGAATCACAAGAGGAAAAAGAGACTTCTCGACAAGAAATAAGTGCAGACTCTGAGAAATCAGAGTTTGACCGATCCGATATAAATAAATGGATGACAAATTATGAGTATTTTGATGACAACCAATTAAATGAAAGTGATGAATTGGAGGACTGGACAAGAAAATACGGGACACCTGATCCCTCTGTCGGTATCAGTAGAATTCAATGTGGGGGCTGTGGGGCCCTGTTTCACTGCAGTGACCCCGCCATTCCAGGATATTTGCCGAGCGAGATCTTCCAAGATAGAACAAATGAACAACTAAAAACAATGGAATGTCAGCGCTGCCATTTTCTTAAAGAATATAATATAGCTCTAGATGTAACTGTTCAGCCTGAGGAATATGAAAAGTTACTGCAATCTATAAGGTAATTAGACATACAACCAACTAGGTTTGCATTTTAAAATTAAAATTAAAATTCATTTATTTCAGGCATAATATCCATATCAAAATAACATGTAGAATTAAAATTATATTTGTGTGTATCTTATAACAGTGTATTAAATTTATTGTGTAAAAGTAACAGTCAACCAATCCTTGAATACCAGTATTTATTAAATTACATTATTTATATTATATTTTAGATATGTCAAGTCATTGGTGGTGCTTATGGTAGATTTGTTGGACTTCCCATGTTCCATATGGCCTGGAATCGTAGACATTATTGGCACAAACAGGCCTCTAATAATAGTTGGAAATAAGGTGAGAATATAATCATGTAATTTCATGGAAATAATTACATTTTAAAACCAAAAAGATGTTAAGTCTATTACTATTCCTTGTTCTAGGTGGACCTATTGCCTGGAGACAGCCATGGTTATCTGAAGCGTGTGAAGCATTCACTGATTACTGAAATTAGTAAGACAAAACTTAGTGATGCCAAAATTAGACACATTTCTCTTATATCAGCGAAAACGGGCTATGGCGTGGAGGACCTAATATCAGTCATGTTTAAAGAGTGGCTGGGCAGGGGGGATGTATTTTTGGTGGGCAGCACCAATGTGGGTAAAAGTTCCCTGTTCAATGCACTCCTGCAGTCAGATTATTGCAAGGTTCATGCAGTAGACATAGTGAAGAGAGCAACCGTGAGTAGGTGGCCAGGAACAACATTGAATCTCTTAAAGTTTCCCATCAACAGGCCATCTGGTTGGAAAATATACACAAGAACAAAAAGACTGCATAACAAAGCCAGACTACTAAAATTAGAAAATGAAATTAGAAAGGGTCAATTCCAGGGAAAACGGCACACCAACAAGCCGCTACTCATAGGTCATATAGGGAGGTCATTTTCAAACGAGTTCATAGATGTGCCCGATGACCTTCCTGAAGCAAAAAGAAAAATGATGGTTCTAGACGAGAGAAACGAAATTTTCGCCAAGAGCAAGTGGTTTTACGACACGCCAGGAGTCATTCTACCCGACCAAGTGTTATCAATCTTGAGCACAGAAGAACTGCTGCTGACCATTCCGAGAACGATCATCAGGCCCCAGACGTACTACTTACAGAAAGGTTCGACGATATTCATCGGTGGTTTGGCGCGAATCGACTTCATCGATTGTGAGTTCCCGTGTCGATTCACTATATTTTGCTCGGAAAGCCTGCCGATAACGGTGACCAAGACGGAGGACGCAGACGAGGTGTACGAGAAGTTCGTCGGGACGGAGGCGATGGCGGTGCCAAAGGGTGGCACGGAGCGGCTGCGGGCTTGGCCGGGGCTGGCGCGCGCGCGGGGTTTGTTGGAGTTCGAGGGTCGCGGGCCGAGCGTCTGCTGCGGCGACGTGGTGTTGTCTTCGGTGGCGTGGGTGGGCGTCACGGCCAAGGGCGGCGAGCGGGTTCGTGTGGCGGCTTGGACGCCGGACGCCCGCGGGGTGCACCGGCGTGTGCCCGCATTGCTGCCCTATGCCGTTGGACTCAAAGGCAAACGGCTGCGCGACACGCCGGCGTATATGGTCGGAAAAGCCTATTTCGAAAATTAGCCAAATCTGTGTCGATAGTAGGTCTTAAGCAAGTTAATTGGTATGGATAGATTACAATATGAATGAGAACGAAACACAATTAGTTTCATTTGATTGTTCCTTTTATTATTTAATTTTTTCATTCGTTTTTATATCTCCCGCTACAGGCCTAAGTAGTTTTGTCATTTAGCAAAAGTTAAAAGAATACCGTGCCGTGAATGTACACCTTGTTCTAGCGTCGAAGTTGTGATAAATTACTTTTTGAAACACAAAAGAGCAAACATAACCCTTTGTATGACACTTTGTATGGCGGGTGTACTTACTTGTTCAATACACCTCGCAGCTGACACGGCAGGCACGGCCGGCTACTACAATATAGGTTACGCACTCACATCACCTTGTAGCGAGCTACATAGATGCCGTATGACAAATATTTTGTTCTAATTCAATGTCGCAATTTTTGGCGGTTGGAAGGGGGGCGAGAGGGTTAGGTAGGTCAGTTATCTTATCAGTGATAAATTGTAGAAGCTTGGTGAAGGTCGGTTGCCCTAAATGCGGTATTTTAATTTTTAATTTATTTAATAACAAACAAAGGTAACAAAAAATAATAAACATAGGTAGTTATCAAATAGACCTAAAGTACAGCTACAATACAATCTTTTCTGTTCCGGTGACAGCGGCGCTACGTACGTTTTTCTTTTTTTTGTAGCAATTTAACCGGCCCTGACTTCTAAGAACTTCAGCCGCCAGCAGCGCTATAATTGGACATCAACTTGACAGCAGAATAACATTTAAAAAAAACACGCTAGTTTCACATTTTGGCCACCGGCACAGCAAAGTTTGTGGCACTGTACAATCTTTTCTGTTCCGGTGACAGCGGTGCTACGTACGTTTTTCTTTTTTTTTGTAGCAATTTAACCGACCCGGACTCCTATGAACTTCTGCCGCCAGCAGTGCTATGGTTGGACATCAACTTGACAGCAAAATGACATTAAAAAAACACGTTAGTTTCACATTTTGGTCACCGGAACAGAAAAGATTGTGGCACTGTACTATAAAATCCATACTAATATTATAATTGTGAAAGTGCGTTTGTTTGTTTGTTTATTTGTTTGTTTGTTTGTTTGTTTGTCCGTCTTTCACGTCAAAACGGAGCAACGGATCGACGAGATTTTCGGTATGGAGATAATTTGAGAGCTGGAGAGTAACATAGGCTACTTTTTATCCAGGAAAATTATAAAATAAAAATGGTAATTTTGTATAGAAAACCGTTAAACTGTCATACTTCACACAAATGTCATTTCTTAGCCGCTTCCAAAGAGAAGGTATGTCAAAGAGTATGTAATCACTGACATTTTTGCCGCTTAGGAATTCTTTTTTTTTAATAAGTGACATTGTGTCAGGCAGGTGATACGAAGTTCGTGTCCAATAAAATTTATATGGCAAAGCAACGTTTGCCGGGTCAGCTAGTATCTAATAATAACATGTATATGTCACCGGAAAATAACAAGAACCTCAAACCTGTAGAACACGTGTTAGGTTAGAAATGTTAAAATTCGTGGTTATTTTTTTTTAGGAAATTTATAAATTTACGGTTTTTATTATTTTACGGTGACATATATAAAGACTTCATAAGAAACAGCTAAGTAGACAACGTATCTACTGGTGGTAATCTATGTACGCACCAGTGTTGCCGGCCGGGCACTGGCAGAAGTAGGTGTTGTCGTGCGCGACGCAGGTGCCGTTGTGGCCCGGCCCGACTCTATCTATGTACGCACCAGTGTTGCCGGCCGGGCACTGGCAGAAGTAGGTGTTGTCGTGCGCGACGCAGGTGCCGTTGTGGCCCGGCCCGACTCTATCTATGTACGCACCAGTGTTGCCGGCCGGGCACTGGCAGAAGTAGGTGTTGTCGTGCGCGACGCAGGTGCCGTTGTGGCCCGGCCCGACTCTATCTATGTACGCACCAGTGTTGCCGGCCGGGCACTGGCAGAAGTAGGTGTTGTCGTGCGCGACGCAGGTGCCGTTGTGGCCCGGCCCGACTCTATCTATGTACGCACCAGTGTTGCCGGCCGGGCACTGGCAGAAGTAGGTGTTGTCGTGCGCGACGCAGGTGCCGTTGTGGCCCGGCCCGACTCTATCTATGTACGCACCAGTGTTGCCGGCCGGGCACTGGCAGAAGTAGGTGTTGTCGTGCGCGACGCAGGTGCCGTTGTGGCCCGGCCCGACTCTATCTATGTACGCACCAGTGTTGCCGGCCGGGCACTGGCAGAAGTAGGTGTTGTCGTGCGCGACGCAGGTGCCGTTGTGGCCCGGCCCGACTCTATCTATGTACGCACCAGTGTTGCCGGCCGGGCACTGGCAGAAGTAGGTGTTGTCGTGCGCGACGCAGGTGCCGTTGTGGCCCGGCCCGACTCTATCTATGTACGCACCAGTGTTGCCGGCCGGGCACTGGCAGAAGTAGGTGTTGTCGTGCGCGACGCAGGTGCCGTTGTGGCCCGGCCCGACTCTATCTATGTACGCACCAGTGTTGCCGGCCGGGCACTGGCAGAAGTAGGTGTTGTCGTGCGCGACGCAGGTGCCGTTGTGGCCCGGCCCGACTCTATCTATGTACGCACCAGTGTTGCCGGCCGGGCACTGGCAGAAGTAGGTGTTGTCGTGCGCGACGCAGGTGCCGTTGTGGCCCGGCCCGACTCTATCTATGTACGCACCAGTGTTGCCGGCCGGGCACTGGCAGAAGTAGGTGTTGTCGTGCGCGACGCAGGTGCCGTTGTGGCCCGGCCCGACTCTATCTATGTACGCACCAGTGTTGCCGGCCGGGCACTGGCAGAAGTAGGTGTTGTCGTGCGCGACGCAGGTGCCGTTGTGGCAGGGCGCCGACGCGCACGCAGACTCTGCCGGCGCCGGCATACAGCGCCACGAGCCGCTCTGCTCTACACACTCCTAAACACAAATAATTGACAAGTGTTAAACTAATTGACTTGAAATTTTCCATTTGACCAATTTGTAGAACATTAGTAAATACTGATTAAAAAGTTTATTGTAAAAATTTCATTTTTATAACAAGCCTTTTTTGCTGACTGTACTTAAATATTGTATTGTCATCTAAACCACACTTGTATACAAAATTTCAGCTCCATCGGACACTGGGAAGTGGGTCAAATTATGCTTGCAAGATTTGTCCCTCACTAACTAACTAACATGGCAAGTTAAATAAAAGCTTGTGAAATAGAGTATTCTCCCTCTGACTATATCAAAAACACCACATAACATTTTCAGTAAATATTTTTAAATGATCTTAACAGTTTCATCCAACAGTAGGTAAATATCTAAATCGAATTTTGGAAGATTCTTATTGACAATTTTAACGGAACTTTTGCAACTGTAAGTTTCAAAATAAAAGGTAAAATAAACGTTAGTTGAACACAAGCTATATTCATCGTCATAATTATCAATATGACAAGAGGAGGCGCGGCAGTCGGCGGGCGTCTCGCAGGCGGGCCCGGCGTCCCCGGGGCGGCAGTCGCAGTATATTGACCTGGTAGCTGGGGCAGGAGGAGGCGCGGCAGTCGCAGTATATTGACCTGGTAGCTGGGGCAGGAGGAGGCGCGGCAGTCGGCGGGCGTCTCGCAGGCGGGCCCGGCGTCCCCGGGGCGGCAGTCGCAGTATATTGACCTGGTAGCTGGGGCAAGAGGAGGCGCGGCAGTCGCAGTATATTGACCTGGTAGCTGGGGCAAGAGGAGGCGCGGCAGTCGCGGTATATTGACCTGGTAGCTGGGGCAAGAGGAGGCGCGGCAGTCGCAGTATATTGACCTGGTAGCTGGGGCAAGAGGAGGCGCGGCAGTCGCAGTATATTGACCTGGTAGCTGGGGCAAGAGGAGGCGCGGCAGTCGCGGTATATTGACCTGGTAGCTGGGGCAAGAGGAGGCGCGGCAGTCGCAGTATATTGACCTGGTAGCTGGGGCAAGAGGAGGCGCGGCAGTCGCAGTATATTGACCTGGTAGCTGGGGCAAGAGGAGGCGCGGCAGTCGCGGTATATTGACCTGGTAGCTGGGGCAAGAGGAGGCGCGGCAGTCGCGGTATATTGACCTGGTAGCTGGGGCAAGAGGAGGCGCGGCAGTCGCGGTATATTGACCTGGTAGCTGGGGCAAGAGGAGGCGCGGCAGTCGCGGTATATTGACCTGGTAGCTGGGGCAAGAGGAGGCGCGGCAGTCGCGGTATATTGACCTGGTAGCTGGGGCAAGAGGAGGCGCGGCAGTCGGCGGGCGTCTCGCAGGCGGGCCCGGCGTACCCGGGGCGGCAGTCGCAGGCGCCGTCGTCGCGGCAGACGCCCCCGTTGAGGCACCCGCAGTCGCCCGTACCCGCCCCCGCGTTCGCCCCCGCGGCCACGTCGCAGCGGGGCCCCGCCCAACCCGCCTCGCACTCACAACGGAACCCGGACGGCTGATGAATATAAATGGTCATGAAACGGAAGAAATGGTGTAAGTACGGCTCGAGTGACCATATCGCACCTCGGCTCGAATAGTGTATTAAACTCGAGAAAAATACATTGTTACACAGACTATTACACTCTTATTCCAAAACGTGGACTAAAGTTAGAACTGGTTTACAACTGATGCTAATTCTGTCTTTCATTTGGAAAATTAAAGTGACAACACCAGGTAAGTATTTTGTGCACTCAAAAAGTTTGCACTAAATTTTCATTTTCACGAAGGTTTTATTTTTTCCTAATTTTTCCTGCTCTCTAATAGACTCAATAAAATAGGTGATATATACCCTCTGTCATATAGTAGCTGTAAGAAAAAGGTGAAACTATTCTGCAAGAAATGCCCTATGACGACACAGAGAATTTTAATTTTTTTTTTATTTATTTATTTGGAACATACAACAGCAGTGTACAAACAGTTAACTTAAAATATTAATTATACAGACTAAGGTCTATACACAGCCAACCACAATGCTCACAGCTTAAATTAACAAGTAGCGGGTCAGTTGGACACGGGTCCAATCTCACATTAAATAAATAAATAAAAAGGTACAAAAGTTATATTATAAATCAGTGGTAACTAATTCTTTTAACACCAAGTTCCTAAATCTGCCAAGAGGCGATGAGAAAATGTCGATATGCAAGAACTTATCATTATAGGTTGAGACTAAACGGCGCAAGGGAGAGCGTAACCCTGCATTCGTTTTGCAGGGCACGGTAACAAATAATTTGTGGGGGTGAGTTGATCGCTGGGGGCGAACAGGAACGCTATATGCAATATAACTCATGAGATTCGAACAGTCAAGTGCATTGTTGCATAGCTTATGAAGTAACGTAACATCCAACAGTACTCGTCGTGACTGAAGAGACAATGTAGAATATTTGGCCTTGAGTTGGTTGTAAGAGATTTTCCTACGAAAACACCTAAAGTGTAGGGAACGATAAAATTTTCTTTGGACAATCTCAATCTTGTCATTATATTTGTTATAGAATGGGTTCCAAACTTGCGATGCAAATTCCAGGTGTGGGCGAACTAAAGCGTTGTAGAGATAAATAAACGTATTTGGACGTTTAAAGTCGCGACAGGTTTTCATTATAAAGCCGAAAACTCGAAAAGCGTTATTAACAATTTTGTCGACATGCTTGTCTAGATGATAGATAGATAGAGAAGTTACTAGTTATATTAAAATAAGCGTCTGAAATTTACTTTAGTATTAATATGGAAAATGAAGTATTTAGAAAAAATCGACCCGTCTCACGACATCTTGAAATCCATTTTTCAGTAATAAAAATTGCATTGTGAATGCAAAAAACTAAAAACTTTTAGTATTAAGTTTAAAAGTGTAGTTTTGTGTGGCTTTTCTATTTAAGAATGTTAAAACATTTAGAATGTTTTTGCTGTAAGTTTTGTAAGTGATTAGTAATAATAATAATAAAATAAAAAAAGCTTTATTGCACACAACGAAAGAAATACAATTACAAGAAGACAAAGTAAAATATAGAAAACAAAATAGACAAACAAACAAAATTGACAAAATACAATATAGAAATGTAGTTTTAGTTTTAATCTAATACTGTAATTAAAGATCTGCCTTACGCTCGCCTGGAACACAGGTTTTCCTAGTTCAGACAAAATGTAATATGTTTTTTAGCCTTAATGTAATGTCTGTTGTTTAAATTGTAAATGTGAATACTATTAGTACCAGTTTTAAACCTGGACTATTTTAGTCCACGTTTTAATGAGGTTAGAGTCTAAAGTTGGGACGATTGTGGTTCGTAAACTATACAAATGTTTTGAGTTAATACACTATTATTTGAGCGGAGGTGCGATATGTATAAATGTGCAGACGACTTTCGATAAATTTTACTTTGATGCTGTGGCAACAAACAAACTTTATAATAGTGGATTTGAAGTATGCTTCGGTACTAGTTGTGAAACTTACTAAACGATTCGTAATATTATAAACACAAGTCATACAAATGTGTACTCATGCAAGCAATGTGATCGATACAGTCGCATACTTCACTGATGCAACACAGTCAGCTGAACAAACAAAAACAATGCTACACCAATACAAATAATGATTCACAACACTACACTAGTCGTAAACAAACAACGGCAACATACTAGTGAATAGAGTATATAATACCTCAGTGTAAACCGCTAGCAGTGTCTCGTGTGCAGATACTGTCATCGTTTAACTACGTGGGAATCTCCAAACCGCATCAAGTGCCAGACTCATGTGCTGTCAACAGGCGCGGATACAATTTTTGCCTACAACTTTTTTACATTCATCATTTTACTACGTGAAATAAGCTAAGATTGCCCCCGTGAACCAAATTTGCCCCCCTCCCTGAACCAAATTTGTCCCCCTGAACCAAATTTGCCCACTCTGAACCAAATTTGCCCCCCTCCCTGAACAAAATTTGCCCTCCCTGAACCAAATTTGCCCGCACTGAAACAAATTTGCCCCCCTGTACCAAATTTGCTTCGCCCCTGAAACAAATTGCCCCCCCCCCCACTGATTCAAATTTGCCCACCTGCACCAAATTTGCCCCCTCCCCGAACAAATTTGCCCCCCCTGAACCAAATTTGCCCCCTACCTGATTCAAATTGGCCCCCCTGAACCAAATTTGCCCCCCTCAATGAACAAAATTTGCCCTCCCTGAACCAAATTGGCCCGCCCTGAACCAAATTTGCCCCCTGAACCAATTCCTGTATCCGCGCCCGGCTGTCAGTCAGGTATACTCACGCGATCGTGGCAGGCCTTCGCGTGCAGACAGGGCGGCGGCACGCTACTGCAGCGCTCCGCCTTCAGCTCGGACAGCCCCCGCGCAGCCCCCGCGCCCGCCCCCGCCCCCGCGCTCGCCCCCGCCGGCGCCGACGCCTCGCAGTACTGCCCTGCGCACACGCATGCCACAACACTACACACTACACGCACGACACGACACGGAAACAATTATGGGAGGATGAAGCATGAACCTTAACAGATGCAAAACAAAACATTTGCAATCGGTAAATCAAAATGAAAACAAAAATGTTATCTCTATAATAGGCGCTACATACGGTCACTTTTAACTGTCAGTTTTCACAGAACAGTTTTAACTGACAGTGAAAACCGAACGTGTATACGATGAAAACTGTCAGTTTGATGATGATGATGATGTGTGTAGCGCCTATAAGGCTAATCAAAATTAAAACATTCGCCTATAAGGCTAAAATAATTATTTTGAACAAACTTGTAACAACTTTAACTAAGTTACAATAAACTAATTTTCTAGTTTCTATTATTCTCGAATTGTGTTTTCCTACATTTCATGTTACTAAAATACAGTATGAAAACAAAGTTCTACTCCACTCCTCTCCACCTTTATCTAATCGAATTTTAATGAATAAAACTTAATAATATGAAACGCTAGATATATCACAGTTTGTAGTCAATGAGGTACCATGCGACAGTACAGTACGGTACCGTAGAGGTAGCGGTCATACCTTTGTACGGTGGCGCGCAGAGGCAGTCGAGGCGGTCCCGGGCGGCGAGGCAGGTGGCGCCGTTGAGGCACACGCCCGCCTCGCACGCCGCCTCCAGGGGCCAACAGCTCGCCTTAGGACCCGGGAGACCTACGCACGATAACGTGACGGATTTACCTCTCAATAAAGGTGAACTGTTTGGTTATTAGAAAGGACGTATTAAAAGACCACTTGAATGATAAAACAATTTTACATTTAATAATTTTGAAAAGGACATTGTATTTAGATTTGTTTATTTCAGACATTTTACTTTAATCATTTTTTTATAAAATATTTTTTTTAAGAAAATAAATATTGTGACATTTAAATATTTGCAGGTCGAAAATTATTATACTATCTTGTGTTCGATTCCCGAACGAGACAAATAATTGTGTGCATGAACATGTCTATTTGTCTTGGTCTGGGTGTTTTCTATGTATATTTTGTATGTATTGACAAAAAGTATTTATGTATGTATGTATTTATCCGTTATCAAGCTTTCCATGACAGTTTCTAAACGAAATTTACATGGGCTTAGATAATTGGAGTCATTGTAAGAAATTATTTATTTATTTTGTTGTACCATATTTATGCAAATAAACAAAATTGTATAGAAAATTAAACATTCGGGTTGTTTGCGACTATTCTTATATGTAATAGTGGACACTTTTAGGTTTGAGAACTTTTTTCGTATTTAAGGTATTTATTTATTTCGAAGACCAATCTTATTGGAATAGGGTCGTCAATGTTTATTTTACAGACTGAAATTATATAATACTAACCGTAGTACCCGGGGTCACAGACACACGTCACCGGTTTGTTCATCATCACTCCGGCGACCATGGTGGGCATGCCTGCTGAGGAAAATCCAATGGTAACTTTTGCAGCTCAGAAATGCCGTTTCAATAAGGCGTTTACAATGTCTAATGTTTGTCATGGATATACGAGTGGCAGATCGTCAATAGTGGGTAACATGAAACATCCTCCTTTTTTGCATTATTAACATTTAATAATCAATTTAACATGTTTTATTTTATTTTAATTTTTAGTTTTTTGCATTCACAATGCAATTTTTATAATAGAAAAATGGAAAATGAAGTATTAAGAAAAAAAAATAAAAATTGCATTGTGAATGCAAAAAAAAAAAAAAAAAAAAAAAAAACTAAAAATTAAAATAACTTGCAATAGTAATTTCATCTTTAGCGATTGCCAAATACCTGGAAAGGTATTTCTTTCGCGTGTGAGGGTAGTAATATCTCCACATTGATGAAATTAACGCTGACTATACAGCGTGTAAGAAGTATTAGATAAATTCGACGCTTCTCGTAACGACTCCGTAGCTCAGTGGTTAGAGCAGTCGCCCGGAAAGCGAAAGGTCGTGGGTTCGAGTCCCATCGGAGCTAGTTGTGTGACGGGTCGATTTTTTCTTAATACTTCATTTTCCATTTTTCTATTATAAAAATTGCATTGTGAATGCAAAAAACTAAAAATTAAAATAACTTGCAATAGTAATTTCATCTTTAGCGATTGCCAAATACCTGGAAAGGTATTTCTTTCGCGTGTGAGGGTAGTAATATCTCCACATTGATGAAATTAACGCTGACTATACAGCGTGTAAGAAGTATTAGATAAATTCGACGCTTCTCGTAACGACTCCGTAGCTCAGTGGTTAGAGCAGTCGCCCGGAAAGCGAAAGGTCGTGGGTTCGAGTCCCATCGGAGCTAGTTGTGTGACGGGTCGATTTTTTCTTAATACTTCATTTTCCATTTTTCTATTATAAAAATTGCATTGTGAATGCAAAAAACTAAAAATTAAAATAACTTGCAATAGTAATTTCATCTTTAGCGATTGCCAAATACCTGGAAAGGTATTTCTTTCGCGTGTGAGGGTAGTAATATCTCCACATTGATGAAATTAACGCTGACTATACAGCGTGTAAGAAGTATTAGATAAATTCGACGCTTCTCGTAACGACTCCGTAGCTCAGTGGTTAGAGCAGTCGCCCGGAAAGCGAAAGGTCGTGGGTTCGAGTCCCATCGGAGCTAGTTGTGTGACGGGTCGATTTTTTCTTAATACTTCATTTTCCATTTTTCTATTATAAAAATTGCATTGTGAATGCAAAAAACTAAAAATTAAAATAACTTGCAATAGTAATTTCATCTTTAGCGATTGCCAAATACCTGGAAAGGTATTTCTTTCGCGTGTGAGGGTAGTAATATCTCCACATTGATGAAATTAACGCTGACTATACAGCGTGTAAGAAGTATTAGATAAATTCGACGCTTCTCGTAACGACTCCGTAGCTCAGTGGTTAGAGCAGTCGCCCGGAAAGCGAAAGGTCGTGGGTTCGAGTCCCATCGGAGCTAGTTGTGTGACGGGTCGATTTTTTCTTAATACTTCATTTTCCATTTTTCTATTATAAAAATTGCATTGTGAATGCAAAAAACTAAAAATTAAAATAACTTGCAATAGTAATTTCATCTTTAGCGATTGCCAAATACCTGGAAAGGTATTTCTTTCGCGTGTGAGGGTAGTAATATCTCCACATTGATGAAATTAACGCTGACTATACAGCGTGTAAGAAGTATTAGATAAATTCGACGCTTCTCGTAACGACTCCGTAGCTCAGTGGTTAGAGCAGTCGCCCGGAAAGCGAAAGGTCGTGGGTTCGAGTCCCATCGGAGCTAGTTGTGTGACGGGTCGATTTTTTCTTAATACTTCATTTTCCATTTTTCTATGTTTTATTTTTTCGAGTTTAGTAATTATTTTTACTTTTTTGCATTCACAGTCCAATTTTTATTACTGAAAAATGGAAAATGAAGTATTAAGAAAAAATCAACCCGTCTCACAACCCGCTCCAATGGGACACGAACCCACGACCTTTCGCTTTCCGGGCGACTGCTCTAACCACTGAGCTACGGAGTCGTTACGAGAAGCGTCGAATTTATCCAATAATTCTTACTCGCTGTATAGTTAGCGTTAATTTCATCAATGTGGAGATATTACTACCCTCACACGCGAAAGAAATACCTTTCCAGGTATTTGGCAAACGCTAAAGATGAAATTACTATTGCAAGTTATTTGAATTTTTAGTTTTTTCGCATTGACAATGCAATTTTTATTACAGAAAAATGGAAAATGAAGTGGTGCGTTCACACTTGCAAAATTTTTGGCGTGTCCGAACACCGTGTCTTTCTAATACATTGTCTCTTTGATACAGTATTAATTACCACAGCGCATGCCAACAAAACTAGCAATGCATGATAAAGACACGGTGTTCGGACACGCCAAAATGTGTGTGTGTGTTGTCTTTCTTAAGTAGTGGGACAGTCAATGTGGCAGTGTTTCAAATGTACTGAAAACAAACATGGTTTTACTACGTTACTGTTGACTTTTCGAGCCAAATTCAATTTACAAATCGTAATGAAATGTCTGACCTACAGCGCTCTTTTGCTGATTTTTTTAAAAACGGCTAGGAAAGTTAATAACTTTTGTTTGCTAAAGCTTAAGAAACTAGTATGTTATTTTACTAATTTGTACGCTAACTTTCATACAGCTTTTTTACAATAATTTACGGCGAAGTTGGAGACAAATACATGAAATAAAAATTATTGTTACTAAAGATCTTTTATTTCTGAGATTATGTGGGTTTGCATGCGGTATTTTTTAGAATGATCCCGAATTATTCAGCTTTCAGAAAAATACCAATTCAATGTTTAAGGTGGAGTAGTTTAATCACAATTTATGTTTTTAAGTAACAATTCAGAAAATTTCTAAAAAATCAAAGAACCGTCACAACTCGGTAACCATTCAGTTTTGACCCCTGGTTTTGACTTAAATTATTGCTAATGACCTCTAGAGTACCTGTCAGATAACTCTGCGCGCGACTGGGGCGTTTCTGGCGTTAGTCAAAGTACATTTTTTTGTTCTAAGCTTATGGAAAAGATTAGTATTCGATTTTGACCGCGCGCAAACTTATCTGGCGTGCACTCTAGTATGACCCCTTTCAAGGAATAGGTCGAGTTTCACTGTTACCCTGTATATTGTTTTATAAACACATGTAAGTAAAGAGGTTTTACTCTTTAGTAAAGTAATACTCTCTTTGTTGATGTCGCTATCGAAATGTCATTCTAAATGAGTATAGACGGTTTTTTCTAAAATGTCAGATTGCTAGCAATATAGTTTAGTGAAAATCTGTGAAAATATTTTATTTGATTTATGTAAACTAATTGACAAATGTAATTAGAAACTTTAAATGTCGTTTCTTTGTATTTTTAGGTGAGTTACCTAATAATTATTTCTTATGCAATTATAATTTGTTGGCTGAAGTCAAGCTAAATAAACTCTGTATTTTCAGAGCAACGCAATAAGTTTTATTTTCTGCCGGTTCCTTGTAACTCCGACTAATTGTCTTGTACACATTTGATCGTCATCGGCGGCACGTACCCGGCGGCACCGCGTAAGCACAGTGCGAGTGGTGCGGGCAGTCCAAGTCGGCGCAGGCGTCCGCCAGCGCGTCGTCCGCGTTGTGGGGCGCGGGGGGCGCGGGGTCGTGGGGCGCTTGGGGCGCGGGGGCAGGGGGCGCGGGCGCGGTGCACAGCGGGGGCGCGAACCCGCGCGCGCACACGCACCGGAACCCGCCGCCCGCGCCCTCCTCCACGCACGCGCCGCCCAGCCCGCACGGGCCCGACGCGCACGCTGACAACTACGCACGCACAATAACAAACTTATTCATTTCGTACATTCGCATAAAGGGCTTATTACACTTGAAGGGTACAGGGGCAAAACAAGTACAGGAGTGAAGGTACAGGGGCGAATGTCACAAAACAGATTTTTGTGTAATTTAAATTTTAATGTACTTAACTATATTTGTGAACATTTGTCAAAAGTTTATTTGTATTTACAGCCGATCTTTGTAAAGTAAACTTAAGTTCCTATCAGTAAATTAATAAAAAATAATTATGCAAGACAAAAATAAAAATAAAATAAAATAAAAAACAAAAAACCTGTTTGTGACATTTCCTGTTTTGCCCCTGTACCCTTCACTTATCCTAGTTAGGATCCTAAATAAACATACAATGGCATACATTGCTTTCTTTGAGCTCATTTTTAGCAAGTGATGTAATCAAAATGAGCAATGTATGCTAAATTAGGATCCTAACTAGGGTAAGTGAAATAAGCCCTTAACGAATAGGATATATTACTGATATTTTTTTATTTATTTAAAAATGTTTTTCGAAATATTAGTTCCACAAACTTCGATCAACAACAATACTAATTAAGGCTCATGAACTAAATCAAAACTTTTAAACGGAGAAAAAAAGTTTAATAATTTTACGATCTTACGTCAAAAATGACAGGAAATACATATTTAGACTGTTATTTAGCCAAGCTAACAGATGGACGTGCCGTGCGTGCCTTCTGCAAAATTTATTAGATAATTAAAATAACAATATTCGCGCCTTATTGTATTAATATTGCTTCCGCGTAAATCGGGGTCAGTGTATCTCGGTCATGCATTTGCCGATGTATTTAGTGTGTGTTAGCAAAACAAAGTAGTTAATATAAGTTATGTTACAAGTGTCAGCTTTATGGTCATTCCGCAAAATATTGTCGAGAGTCAGACCCTACATGTGGACATTGTGGATGTAGTTGGAGTGGAGGAGTTCCATAGTTTAATTGACTATGAGAGTGTCGAGTGCGCAGCATAGCCATCAAATATATAATAAATAGACCTAATTAATTTTATATAACAAAACTGATAGTAAAATATATACTTAGATATAAATTCATTTTTATTTTAAAAAATCGTTATGTAAGCACTAACCTACTTTCACTAAACAGATGCCTAAGTTACAAGTATTACTTAGTTTAGGTATCGCTTAGATTATTTTGCACTACTAACATTTATTAAACAATATCAACAGCAATTTTGTGTAATTATATCTGATTTATGTATTATAAAGAAAATAGATGTTACTATTTAAAATTTATGTATATTTTAGACTAAGTTTTATACAGAAATAAATTATTCTATTCGAGTGGGCGTATATCGCTCGGCCATGTTTGTCACTCCAACTATATATTTAGACCTAGGTGTTATTGTTGATCGAAGTCCGCGAAACAAGTTTTTATATTAACCGACTTCAAAATCAAAAAGGAGAAGTTCTCTATTCGTCTGTATGTATGTTTTTTGTGTATGTCCGCCGATTACTCGAAGACGGGTGGACCGATTGAAATGATTCAAACGTTATTACATCAGATTAGTTGGTCCCATTTTTTTTTAACATAAAATACAGTTGTACAGTACAAGCAGCATAATTATATAAAATAATACTATCGATCATTATCAGAAGAAATTGGAGGCAAACAGTAAAAAATGTACGTTGTTCTGACATCATTACTGAAAGTTTGATTGACTGATAATGTATTCCCCAACAGTAGGAGGCCGGACAGAATCAGCTGTCACGCTCTCACGCCATAGATCTTAACTTGATACTATAAAAATGTAATTAACGTATTCACGCAACGATTGACGCGTAACTAGAACTATTAAATATGCAGTAACATGATGGATAGCGCAAAACATAACGTGCATCTTATCATTGTTTTCCTATAATTACATTTCGATTGGCAATATATTACTAAACAGGAGACGTTATGTTATGCGTGATTGTTGTTGAGTTATTCATACAATTTGAGATTTAATCTATCGTGTCTTGCAGGCATTCGTTCATTAGCTATACTCTATTCAACTTCCTCTGAGACAAAAGGTAATTAAACAAACCAATGTTTCTCAAACTTACGAAAGTACAGGCATTGCTTGGTCCAGGTTCACTCATAATTACAGCACTTTTATGCACGAAAACGTCTATAGAACAACAAACTTAACAAATGTAATAAACAAATATCAAGAATTTGTCGAAACTATCTGAAAACGGCACTCACGAGTCAACGAGTTGATCGAGAGTAAAGATGGCCGGTGTAACCAGACTAATTTACAAAATTTCACATTTCTACGTAAATTATTTGCTTTATAACTACTCCTCAATGTAGTAGTGTTATAATACGTTTTATGTTTGGGAACAGCTACAGTTTTAGGTGCTTTTAATGTCACTTTTTTTTAAATAGACTCTAGATGCATATCAAATTTGACCTAAAGAACCTTTTTCTGGTTTGTTTACCTTTTGTCTCAGAGGAAATTGAATAGACTATATAGTGTAGTCAATGAAGCTAGTTGACCCCCACAGTAATTCCTCAGTCAGAAAAAACTTTACATCATGATAAAGTATCAATAAATTAAAAGTATGGTATAAATTTCCAAAAAATAATAATAATAGAAGATTAGGTATTTTTTAATGAAAGTCTTATTTCATTGATATCTTTTTTAGGAAAAATGCTGCGTCTAAACTTTCTTAACCGGACATAATAATGTAACGTATAAAAACAATAATATGAAATATCCAAAAAAATATCCCAGCAGAAACACCAAATTTTAAAAAAAGAAAATGGGATGGCTTGGACTGAAAATGTCTCTGTCGAACTGACGGAATTATACCATTTTGCCAAGCATACTCATGTTTGAAAAAAGTTTTGGATTTTCATCAAGTATCACATACTAGTATAAATAACTCATTTGGTAAAATAAATTTGGACTGATAAATTACTCGGTTCAATATATAAACAGATTTGAATATTTATGTATAAATACCTAACTTCCGTGTGAGTTTTTTTTGGATAATCATTTAAAAGTTTATGGCTCATGCTATTTTATAACTCAGCAAAGTTTCATCGACTGAGGAATTAGTGTATGGGTCTCCATACAAAGAATCTGTTCATTGCCTACACTAATAGCACTAACCGTGTCGCACTTGTCGCCGGTGTAGCCGGGCGCGCAGGCGCACACGTACCCGCCGTACGTGTCGTAGCACACGCCGTGCCCGCACACGTTGCGGTCTTCAAGACATTCGTTCACGTTCACCTCGCAACGTGCGCCCGTGTAGCCTAGACATTACGACAAAATATGACATGAAATTTGTTGTTCAACTTTCATAAAACGATGTATTTTTTGGTCACGTCGGGTTACTACAAAATGTCAAAATTTATTAATTGGAACTAAACTTTATCTTTTGGAAATAAGGTTGAATTTTGACAGTTTGTAGTAACCTGACGTGCTGGCGACTGTACCATTCAAAGAAATATAAATCTTGAAGAAACAAATCATCGATGTGTATTATTATGCTAGGCAAAATTAAAGGCACACTATTACTAAAAGTAACTATGAAATCTTTAAGACTCGTATTAGTTCAATGAGCGGAAGAATTTCTACAAAATATGTCTTTATTTACAACTTACAATCGTGTAGGTACATTAATACAGGGTGTTAGGGGCACCGTTGCAAAAACTTTAACCATGGCTTCAGACCATCATGCTGAACAACGCACAGCAAGAATTTTTGTCGGAAATGAAAAAAATATTTCGACTTTTCATACAAAATGTTCCGATTAGTTGCTAAATTTGTATGGAGTCGAAATATTTTTTTCATTTCCGACAAAAAATCTTGCTGTACGTTGTTCAGCATGATGGTCTGAAGCCATGGTTAAAATTTATGCAACGGTGCCCCTAACACCGTGTATATGAAATGAAATGATTATTTATTCACGGAAAACAGAGTAAAACATAAGATTTGTTTAAATTTATAAAGTCCGTCTGTCTTGCCAACATTCGGCATGTGAAAGTTAGGTACAGAGTTGTGAATATTGATATTAAAGTTTATACTAAACAATTTTATAAGTAGATATTAGTTAAGTATGTCACATTATTAAAACCATTTATCATATTATTATAAAATTATGTCAACTAATTAGTTCGATATTTATATCAATTTATATTCTAGAACTTTATAGATATTATGTCATATTATTATTATTATAAAATCGTGTCAACTACATAGTTCGATATTTATGTAAACTTATGGACGCACCAGTGTCGGTGCAGTCGCACGTGTACTTGTTGTCGGCGTCGTGGCAGCGGCCGCCGTTGAGGCAGGCGTCGGGCCCGGCGCCCGCGCACTCGTCGATGTTCACCTCGCAGTCGCGCCCCGTGAAACCTGCCACGCGCAACAACAACCGTTTTTTTATAGTGATATAGTTAAATAATATAATTAAAAACTACACATTACTTTGTCAACTCTTTAATTATAAACAAGAGTAACGGGACTCAACGCAACTTATTATGAAGTACATATTATTATGTACTTACAGCTTGACGTTTCGGCTGTGTTGCTACAGCCGTGGTCACAAGCAGACATAATAATATGTACTTGAAACGCTCCTGGCTGGAGGAGCCGGAGAGCACGAGTCAGAAATAAAAGAGGGTATATGAAATTAAGTGTATTTTATTTTCCACAATTAGACCGTGGGTTCTGTCGCTCGGGGATCAGTGCAAAGAACAAGTTGGGAGGACTTAACTTAGGGACTTCCTAAAGAGGGGAGAAGTCGCTGTAGCCTAGAGGCAGCGGGGTCTGGTCCGGGGTAGGCCGGAGCAGAGCAGGGTCCTGGCGGTTAGGCGCGCAGGAGCAGGTGGAGAGCGGCACGAAGTAGGCAGGTACTGGTGCAGGTACAGCAGGTAGGTACCGGTGACGGTGAGACTCGGGGAGATGTTGCCCGGAGATACGACCCCAATTATGTTGGGGCGAGAAACCAGAAAAAGGCGAAATCTTTAGCAAATCCTCCTTTATATATTTAAAATCTTCCAGAACATTCTGGCTGTAAGTAGGGTTATAATTTTTTTGCATAGATAGATTCAACTTGTCATTGGATTTTAATCATACAGCCAAGGCACCGACTAATTACGTCGCGAAGATTTCAGAATTATCTGGAAGATTAATTTAGTAAAATCTATGGCGCGCGTAAGACAAAATTGCTTCCAATAGACTATTTATGTTGTTACGTTAAGAAATGCAATATAAATATGCACGAAACTACAATCAAAGTATTTCGCATACAGATCACAGTCTGCCACGGAACGCGCGGCGGTTTATAGCTATGTTACTTCGGAACATCGCAAACAAACAGACAGCTGAGTGGCATCTGACATTGACAGCTCCTATCACATAAATACAATAGAACTGAATAGACCATATTTGTTTATAATTGTAATGATTTTTTCATAAAATTAATAGTTGGTGCGATTATTATGGATAAAACAATGAAAGAAGTAAGTAAAAATGGCAGCCGTTACATATCCCCCTTTTTAGAGAAGGATTTTGCCTGGGAAAAATCCACTAAGAAACACAAAACCACCGAATACAAAACTAAGATTTAGAGTAGCAGTATACAATAAGATAAGCTAACTGTACGTTATCGACAGTAAAAGTAACACCATAAAATTGACGAGAGGTATCGACAACCAGTTCAAGACTAATCGAATAGAACGGTACAAGGACCAAGAATCGCAAGACAGGAGAAGAATTCCAGTTATTTAGTGTAACTGAATCAACATTCCCGTTGAGAATGCTAATGTTAAAACAATGCGAAATTAAAAATAAAATAGTCGAGAGATAAACTTCATGCAGACACAATTCAAACGAACAGGTTCCCTAGCTATAAATGTATTTAATTAAAATTATATTTATGTATAATTTTATGCAATAAAAGCCCTAGCTAAAAATAATCAGATTAAAAAGTAAAAAACGATGACCAACAATTTATTCAATACATCTAAAACAAAATTTTGCTATAAAAAGGTAAAAATAACGACGAAGACTAATACTTTGTAGAATTTCTATTTAAAAAATTTATTTAATTTAGGAATAGTTATTTATTTTAAAATCTTTAATATGCCAGGAACCTAGGTTTTTCCCATTCATATCTTCAAGTTCATAAACTAGAGGAGACAGTTTAGATTTAATGAGACATTTTATATATTTAGGAGCAAGTTTTTTAGAAAACTGCTTATCCTTATCACTTTGATAATAAGTTTTTCTCCAAACAGTATCACCAACGTTAAAGTTATAGTTTTTGCGACGAAGATTGTAATGCCCAGAGTTTCGGGAATGAGACTTGATAAGAGAACTTTGCACTTGGTCCATAATTTTTCTAAGTTTACCAGTGTTTTCAGCATACACATCCCTAGGCGCAAAAACAATTTCATCGGACAGATCAACATCAAGATAGTGAGAACCGCACGGCACTAACTCTCTCCCGTAAACCAGAAATGACGGAGTATAACCTGTGACTTCACTGACGGCTGTATTAAGTGCGAATTGTATTTTGGGAATGTTGTTATCCCAGGACCTGTGGTCCTCTTCAATAAAGGTGGAAACAGCAGTCATGATGGTTTTATTATAACGCTCAACCGTGTTTACCTGTGGAGTATATTTAGGAGTAAAGCGTACGTTTGGTATTTTATATTGAGAAAACATGTGATTAAGCTTTTGACTGACAAACTGCTTACCGTTGTCCATCAAAACAGTACTAGGAATGCCATGAACAAGAAAGACTTTCTCTTCAATTAAACTAGTTATAATGTCGGCAGTAGCACGACGGATAGGAAACAAAAGCGAGTATTTCGAAAAACAACAAGTGACTACAAGTAGCATAGTATTCTGTTTTCTAGATATAGGTAAGGGACCAACCAAGTCCACACTAATCATTTGGAATGGTCTAGAACATTCCTTAGGTCGTCCCATAAATCCTAAGGTAGGATGATTTGCATGTTTGTGAGAGTTACAAGCATCGCACTCATTAACAAATTTTACGACATCTTTATGCATGCCAGGCCAGAAGTAATTTAAAGAAATTCTTTTAAAAGTTTTAAATATCCCTAAATGTCCAGAAGTAGGATTATCATGATAGTCTTTAAGTATATCCATTCTAGATTCTTTAGGAACAACTTCCTTCCATTCAAATTCTCTAGTTAAGGGATTTATAGTTTTTATGAAGCGATATAACTTATTATTATTTATTTTATAATTGGTAAAAGAGGTAGGGGAATTTTGACAACCGGCAAATAGCTCCAAATACCAGGGATCAAGTACAGGAGGTGAAGAAGATCGGTTGACGCTATCTATAGCCGCTACAGGCACCGCACGGGACAACGAGTCTGGAACGACATTATCCTTGCCACGTCTGTGTTTGATGTCGAAGTTGAACGCAGAAAGACGTACTCCCCATCTGGCAAGTCGACCTGTAGGGTTATTAATATTTAGAAACCATTTTAAAGACGAATGATCAGTAAAAACGGTAAATTTCCGGCCATTATCCAAATAACAGCGCCAATGTTCTATAGACACAATTACTGCGAGCGCTTCCCGCTCCGTAGCGCTATAGTTTCGTTCTTGTGCCGACAAGGACTTGCTCATATAGGCTATAACTTTCTCTTCGCCATTTAAAATTTGAGTTAGTATAGCTCCAATCCCGTAATCACTAGCGTCGGTATGGACTTGAAACGGTTCAGAATAATCCGGACAAGATAAAATCGGAGGGGACGTTAAACACTCTTTGAGCTTCTTGAAGGCAGTTTCTGCTTCTGGTGACCAGGCAAAAGGAATTGCATTCTTACCCTGAGAGGTAAGTTTGTTCAATGGTGCAGCCAATGAACTAAAATTGGGAATAAAACGACGATACCAAGAAGCAGTACCTAAGAAACGACGAACTTCCTTTCTGTTAGTAGGAGTAGGATAATTCACAATGACCTCAATTTTCTCCGGATCGGCGTGTAGCCCATTCGAATCGACCATATAACCCAAATATTTTAATTTTTCTCTGAAAAATTGACATTTTTCGAAATTTATAGTTAAATTTGCGAACTTTAGTTTCTCCAAAACTCGTAAAAGTAAAGAAATGTGCTCCTGAAAGGAATTAGACACAATTACTACGTCATCAACAAATACATAGACCTTATTTTCGAATTCAGGACCATAAAACAGCAAATCTACCAATCTTTGCTGCGTGGCAGGTGCATTGGTCAACCCAAAAGGCATAGACTTAAATTGGAAGGTTCCTCTAGAGGGAATATAGAATGCAGTCTTACATCGGTCTTCAGGCTTAATTAATACCTGCCAGAACGATTTAGATAGGTCTATACTAGATAGATACTTAGCATCCCTAAGGTTATCTAGGATTTCAGTTATATAAGGTAAGCTGTAAGCATCTTTGCGAGTGACAGAGTTTAGTTTCCTACTGTCGAGACAGAATCTATACTCGCCATTCTTTTTGGGAGTAAGAAGCACGGGATTAGACCAAGGGCTCTCACATGGTTCGACAACATCTTCTTTCAACATCTCGTCCAGTTGATCGGAGAGAATTTGTTGCTTCTGAGGGGATATTCTATAGTAACGTTGTCGAATGGGAACAGAGTCACCTGTATCTATAGCGTGAGTGATCAACGAAGTACGACCTAAACCACATTTTTCATAGGAAATGCTACGAAATTGAGAAATAATATTATCAGCGTTTTCCTTTTGTTCGTTGTTAAGTTGAGCGTACGAACAAATTTGTTTAGGATCGTCAAGAGCAATATTAGATATATTAAATTCGTTAGACTCATCCAGCAAAAGGCTATCGAGTTCACTCGGAAACAACTCGAACTTCCTCAGAAATCCATACCAAGAATTAAATTGTTTTTAATTTCCGGCACAACAAATAATTTAATATGAATAGTTTTATTTTTAAAATTTAAAGGTAGAATAACATATTTAGAGGCAGTAAAAGTTTGACCGCCAGCTGCAGAAAGCTGTAACGGGTCACAAGAATAAAGTTTATTATTAGGATTTAATATATATTCCTGATAATTATTCCCAAGTAAGGATATGCCGGAACCGGTATCTAAAAGACCAACGACATGATTATCACCAATAACAACAGAAATATACGGTCGAGAAAAATTAATTTCAGTTTCCGGGATTGGAGACTCAGAATGACTATGAGATAGATTAGATATAATAGATAACCATTCTTTCCATTCAGCTTCATCGCAACGACTAGAGAATCTCGAGCGAAGCTGCCTAGTTTCACAATCCCGATCAATTAGTTTTTTTGATTGGTAGGCTTATTGCAATCCGGACATTCGGGGGTGCGAACACCATCTTTGCCACACTTAAAACAAACTATTGTTCGTGGTTGAGTACAGTTTTTCAATTATGCGTGTTAGAACGACATCTAGGACAATATATATTATCATTGTTCACAGCTGAAACAAATGACTTATTAGTTTTAGTAAAAGGTTTATTAACAACCGGAGTGCTAGTAGCACCGCGGTAAACGAACTCCGTAGCTAAGTTCGACATATTAGAAGCAGAAGGCTCAACAAAATTTGCCACTTGACACTGTATTTTTTCAACGTGTTGACAAATAGCTTTAAGATCGTCGATGGAGTTTATCACCGAAGACGGAGTAAGAGCATTAGCGTAGCAAGGCCTAATATTAGTAAGTAAAATTTCTAATTTATCTTCCTCTGATATTGGTTTCGTGAGGCGAGAAAACATAACCTCCATTACGGAAAGATATATAGCAATTGGTTCGTTAACACCCTGGGTACGAGCTCTAATATCCGATTTAAATTTTAAATTGAAAGTCATAGTTTTTCGGAAGAAAATCAGCCTTCAGCAAGGCTACTAACTCTCCCCAGGTATTTACTTTTGGCCTGGCACAACGAAACCAATACAAGGCGTCGTCGGTAAAAATTTCGTACCAAACGACAAAACCCTACTATAATCTATGCCCCTAGCTGTGACAAACTCGTCAACCTTTTGAATAAAGGAAACAACACAAGTTTTCCGTTGAATTTAAGTTTAGTGAAATCGGAAAGAGCCCGATCGACAGTAACATTAATAATAGACTCCGTCGCGTTGACTTGCTCTCGGCTGGAAGTAGAAGGACCGGGGAGCAAAAGGTCACCCGCATTCGCGCCTGAGACAGGTGTCTCCCTAGGTTTTAAGGTGGACAATTCCTTGTCTTGAGCTTTCAAGCCACGCTTGCATTCAGCAAGGGCACCCAATAGTAACGCGTCCTCGGCCGCATCAACTCTACCGAGCCGATGAAAAACGTGGTTAAGAATAACCTCCGTTCTCAAATAAACACCTCTATCAAATTTAGATTTAATAATCAAGGTTTTTATTAGATTTGTTTAATGCGGCTGAGATGCCGTCTAAGTCGTCAGCAGAAGACAAATGCGAGGCTAAAATCTCCTCAGAAGGAAGTTCTTTAGAGATCTTTGTAATTTGCTTCCTTAAATCGGCCACGTTATCAGCCGGTGTTTCTCCGCGAAGTCCGACTTCGTATTCAAGTTCCGACTTTTGTAAGGAAAGAAAATTTATCTTACGCACAGCCATATTTAAGTACGTTAGGTGAGTCTTTTGCGCGACGAGCCTACTCAAGTGCAACCACTACTTAAGTAACAAAAGGGGTATGTGGGTAACTATAACCGTTGTAAGTTCAATTTAAAAAAATTACAATTTAAATGAAGAAAGTAAATAACCTCCTTGTTTGAAGTAGGTTAAATGAATATCAAGGGCTTTAGTTAAAAAGTAAAAAAAAAAAAAAAAAATTAATAAGGAAAGGTAAGTAACCTCCTTTTTTTTTAAGTCGGTTAAAATAAAAATCACAGGCTTCCTGGTTTAGAACCAAGGAAAGGCTGATATTTAAAGAAAATATTACAGTTAAATCACCACGGTTAGCCGTTCGTTACACAAACTCGGATAAAAAAATAGGTACCCACATACGAAGCACAAAAATAAATAAATAAATAAAGCACTGATCACCAAGCGAGCCTGAATGAGCTGGGCGCCACTGAAACGCTCCTGGCTGGAGGAGCCGGAGAGCACGAGTCAGAAATAAAAGAGGGTATATGAAATTAAGTGTATTTTATTTTCCACAATTAGACGTGGGTTCTGTCGCTCGGGGATCAGTGCAAAGAACAAGTTGGGAGGACTTAACTTAGGGACTTCCTAAAGAGGGGAGAAGTCGCTGTAGCCTAGAGGCAGCGGGGGTCTGGTCCGGGTAGGCCGGAGCAGAGCAGGGTCCTGGCGGTTAGGCGCGCAGGAGCAGGTGGAGAGCGGCACGAAGTAGGCAGGTACTGGTGCAGGTACAGCAGGTAGGTACCGGTGACGGTGAGACTCGGGGAGATGTTGCCCGGAGATACGACCCCAATTATGTTGGGGCGAGAAACCAGAAAAAGGCGAATCTTTAGCAAATCTCCTTTATATATTAAAAATCTTCCAGAACATTCTGGCTGTAAGTAGGGTTATAATTTTTTTGCATAGATAGATTCAACTTGTCATTGGATTTTAATCATACAGCCAAGGCACCGACTAATTACGTCGCGAAGATTTCAGAATTATCTGGAAGATTAATTTAGTAAAATCTATGGCGCGCGTAAGACAAAATTGCTTCCAATAGACTATTTATGTTGTTACGTTAAGAAATGCAATATAAATATGCACGAAACTACAATCAAAGTATTTCGCATACAGATCACAGTCTGCCACGGAACGCGCGGCGGTTTATAGCTATGTTACTTCGGAACATCGCAAACAAACAGACAGCTGAGTGGCATCTGACATTGACAGCTCCTATCACATAAATACAATAGAACTGAATAGACCATATTTGTTTATAATTGTAATGATTTTTTCATAAAATTAATAGTTGGTGCGATTATTATGGATAAAACAATGAAAGAAGTAAGTAAAAATGGCAGCCGTTACATACTTCATAATAAATGTCGCGTTGAGTCCCGTAACTCTTGTTTATAATTATAATGGAACGCGAAAGTTTAAAATCAACTCTTTAAGTTAAGGGCTTATTGCACTTGGATAAATTCAGCATCTAATTCAGCATAGGTACATTGCTTTCTTTGAGCTCATTTGTAGCAAGTGATGCAATCAAACAAGCAATGTATGCTTAATTAGATGCTGAATTTTGCCAAGTATAATAAGCCCTTTAGACAATAAGGTGGAAACAAGTTCAGCTTACAATATGGTACATACTTTACTGTTTTTTTTATTTATTTCGAATGTTTTTCGAAATATTAGCCACAAAAAACATTTATTTGAATTTCCTTGAATATTTTCTAAATTATAGGACATCAAACTTTCTTATTAGACAGAGAAAGAACGACTATCTTTGTGACGTCACCAACTCAGTAGCGTCATAGTTTCGCTATAGAAGATTTCGTTTAAGAAAGAAACAACCTTTATCAAAATACAGTTCATAATTCGCTTGTTATGAAACATCAAATTATTTTTTCATATTTGGTGTTCTTAACCCTTGTCGTGCCTGGTGAGTCTGGCAGACCCACTGTTGCAAAAAAAATTTAGCGTTTCCTGTGCTTGAGTAGCTTCGTGTTTACGAATGCAAGGTCATTTTGGCACCCCTCCCAGAGTCCGGCGCCCACTTCAGTGTAATTAACACGTGCGCAAAGTGCTTACGGGTCTTATGATTTCATACTAAAATGTAAGATTAGAATGTATTGGTAAGTAGTTCCATTTGTAAGAGGTCTATTTGTTCTATTTAAAAGGACTGAAGTTTTACTGCCATTTGTTTTTTATTTATTTAATTTCATACTAGAGGATCCTCGCGGTACCCGTTCCCGTGAGAATATCGGGATAAAATATAGCCTATGTCACTCGGGAAGAATATGGCATTCTAATGGTAAAAGAATTTTCTAAATCGGTCCAGTAGTTTCGGAGGCTATTTTATGCAAACAATCAAATCTTTCCTCCTTATAATATTAGTATAGATAAAATATGATTTAATCCTACTAATATTATAAATGTGAAAGTTTGGATGTTTGGATGTTTGGATGTTTGTTACTCAATCACGCCAAAACGGCTGAACGGATTTGGCTGAAATTTGGAACACAGATACTTTGTAGCCTGGAGAGGAACATAGGCTACTTTTTATCCCGGAAAAATGTCACATTCCTGCGGGATAACGTCGTGTAGTCCACGCGGGCGAAGCCGCGGGCGGAAAACTAGTAAACCAATAAAAATAAATAAAAATCTTTTATTACAAACATATTTTTATATAATGGGTCTGCTAGACCCACCAGGCACGTCAAGGGCTAAACTGTAACAATCTTAAACTGTAACATACTCTATTGCGTCAAATGAGTATGTAATTATAAAAGCAACATGAACATACCAGGCGGACAAGTGCAGAGGTATCGGTCGCGCGAGGGCGGCACGCTGCAGCTGCCGTTGTTGCGGCACGGGCCCGCCGCGCACTGCGGGTCCAGCGACACCTCCAGCTCGCACAGCGGGCCTGCGAGACACACACTCTAATGGAAGCCGCACACGTAAACGTAAGATCAGCGCTGGCCACAAGCCAAGCATTATATACAACAAACTGAATTACGTTCTCTCTACTTATCCACTTAACAAAATGGCATGTAAAAAGAAAGTAACGGAATGGCTGTTGGGCTTAGATTACGATTCAACTGAGAACTTGTTGCACATAGTTTGCTGATAATCTAAACAAAATGCACATACACACAATACTCGCTCATTGTAATGGTCACTCAAGTACTCTCAGAAGCTACCTGCACGCACACACTTACACACACATTCGTACACACACACACACACACACACACGCACGCGCGCGCGCAACATATACACACACATACACTCTCACACTTTTTTAACTTTCTACTTTTGTTTTTTTTTTATTTGATGTTCATATGAATTCAGTTAACATAATTATCTAGATACTTAGTTATAAATACGTACAAAACTCAACTATAAGAGTCAAGCTAGAACACCTTATGCGCTATCATGTTCGGGAGGGGAGCCTGGCAGTCCGTCATACAGGTTTTTTCCTAGTATGGAAGCCAGCTTCCTACAATGTTTTTATTTATTGTAACATTCTGCTACTTCATTTTTAACACTAGTTTTAACCGTATTTAACATTGTAAGAAGAAAAATAAATATATTACTTACTTACTTACTTACTATTATGCCGAGTCGGGACCATTTTGGGACATATGTACCGTACCGGTACACGACAAAATAATCATCACAAAAACAATTAAAACGGTGTTTTAGTGATGATTATTTTGTCGTGATGTCCCAAATAAAAGATTTTTCTTTCTTCTTTCTTTCTAAAACCCATAGTACACGATTCAATAAAATTGAAAGCAATGGGGAGGAAAAGTAACTTTTTATCACGACAGAGGGCGTAGGTGATATTGGAGGGCAGTTTTGTTGATTGGTTGTTTGATATTGTGACGTTATGTATAACCAATCATAACAGCTGTCAAAATCGATGAAATCGTTTAACCAATCATCAACCAAGGACTACATTATTATCCCAGATTCGGTAGAAAGTGGACTCAAATCACAAAACGCCATCTACCAAAACGCCCCTTTTGATTTGGACGACCACATATATCGTTGTTCCCTAGTGACCACAGACGGCTCAAGTAAAATTGTACGATTTCATTTCTATGAAAGTGAGCAGAGCATCCGGGTGTATCGTTAGACGACGCTTTGGCGATGGTTGGCTTAATATTTGCTACAAAACAAAACTGAAAAGACAAAGGCAGTGGATGGCTCGTTAATATGTCGGTACGCTGGTTACCGTAGTAATTGGGCGGGCAGTGGCACGTGTAGTCGCCGGTGGGCCCCTCGCGGCAGGAGGCGCCGTGCGCGCAGGGCCCCGACCGGCACGGGTCCCCCGCGTCCACCTCGCAGTTGTTGCCCGTGCAGTGGATGGCTCGTCAATATGTCGGTACGCTGGTTACCGTAGTAGTTGGGCGGGCAGTGGCACGTGTAGTCGCCGGTGGGCCCCTCGCGGCAGGAGGCGCCGTGCGCGCATGGCCCCGACCGGCACGGGTCCCCCGCGTCCACCTCGCAGTTGTTGCCCGTGCAGTGGATGGCTCGTCAATATGTCGGTACGCTGGTTACCGTAGTAGTTGGGCGGGCAGTGGCACGTGTAGTCGCCGGTGGGCCCCTCGCGGCAGGAGGCGCCGTGCGCGCATGGCCCCGACCGGCACGGGTCCCCCGCGTCCACCTCGCAGTTGTTGCCCGTGCAGTGGATGGCTCGTCAATATGTCGGTACGCTGGTTACCGTAGTAGTTGGGCGGGCAGTGGCACGTGTAGTCGCCGGTGGGCCCCTCGCGGCAGGAGGCGCCGTGCGCGCATGGCCCCGACCGGCACGGGTCCCCCGCGTCCACCTCGCAGTTGTTGCCCGTGCAGTGGATGGCTCGTCAATATGTCGGTACGCTGGTTACCGTAGTAGTTGGGCGGGCAGTGGCACGTGTAGTCGCCGGTGGGCCCCTCGCGGCAGGAGGCGCCGTGCGCGCAGGGCCCCGACCGGCACGGGTCCCCCGCGTCCACCTCGCAGTTGTTGCCCGTGCAGTGGATGGCTCGTCAATATGTCGGTACGCTGGTTACCGTAGTAGTTGGGCGGGCAGTGGCACGTGTAGTCGCCGGTGGGCCCCTCGCGGCAGGAGGCGCCGTGCGCGCAGGGCCCCGACCGGCACGGGTCCCCCGCGTCCACCTCGCAGTTGTTGCCCGTGCAGTGGATGGCTCGTCAATATGTCGGTACGCTGGTTACCGTAGTAGTTGGGCGGGCAGTGGCACGTGTAGTCGCCGGTGGGCCCCTCGCGGCAGGAGGCGCCGTGCGCGCAGGGCCCCGACCGGCACGGGTCCCCCGCGTCCACCTCGCAGTTGTTGCCCGTGCAGTGGATGGCTCGTCAATATGTCGGTACGCTGGTTACCGTAGTAGTTGGGCGGGCAGTGGCACGTGTAGTCGCCGGTGGGCCCCTCGCGGCAGGAGGCGCCGTGCGCGCAGGGCCCCGACCGGCACGGGTCCCCCGCGTCCACCTCGCAGTTGTTGCCCGTGTAGCGCGCCGTGCAGTGGCACTCGTACCTGACAACGACGACCACATGACTCATCCGAATCAAACCATCAGAGGCGTGAAACTTTGAAATGTAGAGGTAAGGAGAACTGTCTCCCTTGTGAAAAAATGTCAATTACATGTAAATTCTAACTTCCGCTCCGGCTTTTCAAAATAAGAAACAAGATACACATAATCAATCTGTTTATCATTTTTAACGCCAGTTTAATATTGTGTCCTTTCGCCGTTATTCGAAGCCTAGGTAAACATATTTTGAGAAAGCCCTTTCCGTTTCCGTTCGACATCAATTTTCCTATTGGTCAATTTTACCCACGTGACGTCACTTCCGTAACGTCATCATAAGTCACGTGATACGAGTTCACCTTTTAGCAACGGCGGAGGATTTGTGTCATTGGCGTCCATTTTTCGCAACCGTTCACATCTAGTCATAAACGCTGTTAGCGTTCGAAATTTAAAAATTTAAAAATTTGTACGAGTGGTTCTTTTATTGTACTTTCTCGGATAAAGTAATATTATTATTTATGAATATTGTTCGAATTTTAAAAGAGCGTGCCTGTGAGTGAGCGCGCGAAAACATGGCGGGTCGGGCTCGAGGTCCACCTGTTAATTTCAAAGTACCTATCGTGGAAATCCAACGCATTTAGGACGACGAGATGGAGTATCAGGTTTATTGGCACATAGGAATTGAGGTAATTTAACACCTCGCCAGGTCAGTGAAAGTTTTGATTTTTATTTTCTTACCCACAAGCAAGTAAGAAATTTTAGATTTTCTCACCATGAAAAATCTGTTCATGTGATAGCTAGTAGCGAGATTTTGCGATCTGCGCTGAGAGATTATATCATAATCATAATCATTTATGTCAAATAGATTTCCTTTTAATAATGATACAATGTGATTTAGGTATTTTGAAAGGATCGGGAAGTATACAGTGGGTCTCGGCTCCCGTCGTCGCCCGTGCTTGACCTTGACACACTTTTCTCTTGTTTAGTTTCTAAATCCTATTTTACAATTTGTACCGACTTCTTGTGGCGATTTATTGTTACGAAAGCATTTTTAAGTACCTACATTTTCTTTAATGGTTATCATGTCCATTGGAAAAGTATCATTGCAGTTCGAAAATAATGTCAGTATAGTCGAGTGGTATAGCACTAATTTTGTTAAGCTGCTTTTGTTTCAACGTTTTGTTTTTGATCATGTATCTATACCGGCACATAGTGTGTGATTACTGTTATTGGCTGCGCCAATGTTGTCATATATTTAATTCTATCAATTTTTTATTTATTTATTTAAACAAATACGCACCTACACACAAAACGCATCCTATACACATTTTACATGGCAACATTCTCCCTCCCTACCCTTAACCTCAGTGCAAAGTTATCAATGGCCGCGCGCGCATAATACTCCCGACTAAACTTATTTAAAAATAATAAAAAACCGCAAGTACTGTGCTTTCAAAAACTCCCAAGTGTCGTGAATAGCTGGAGACAGTGAATCCCAACAAAATCTATCGTGTGTGCTGGATAGAACCACGATCTCAATCCCTGGAACAGGGCAGGCGCTGAGTCACATCAACGAGGTTAGTCCCGCCCTTCCAAGTGTTTGGTCCTTACGATCCTGATCCTCCCTACATATAAATAAATTCCCACTCTCTCACATCCACTCAACATCACAGCAACTCAACTCATTTACGCAATTTACTCTCTTTCAACCACGCTTACGCACCGCCATTATAGGTATCTAACTGTATTTAATCGCTCATATATTACATTATTTTACAAAAAATAATTATAAAAACTCAATTATTAGAATCATTTTATAGGTCAGTGTATATATTTCTAGCATATCGTTAAATTTTCGCTAGGTACATAAATTGTAAATTCATTTCGTCGTTCACGCGCTAAATACCTACCTACCCGCCATTACTTGTAATACGCGCTGTCTTAATTATTTATCGCCAGGTGAACTTTCAACTGTTTTGCTTTTTAAATCATATTATTTTAGTGCATTATTAATTTATTAATAACTATTTTTTAACCACGATGGGAAAAGATAGTAAACAGGACGATGAAAGTTCGTGTGACGACCACGTCATGATAACTTTTTTAGAACAGAAAAAACAATGTTTGTTCCAAATAATCCAGGATGTTTATAACTTAAGCCTAAAGGTTTCCGACGATGTAACACGCATACAATTTCTAGCTAGGGCTCAATCTGTTGATAAAACGCGGTCAGATTATGTAGACACCGTAGATAAACTAATGATTGAAAAGCTCAGGGTAGACCCGGAAGTTCAGCCGAGTTATAGTATTCTTAATACATTTGATGAGTTATATTGTTTCATTAAACAGGCGGAAACTACTCTGAAACAAGAACTTGAGGATAAAAGAAAAAATGATAATTTTAACACTAAATTACCGCCCCTCAATCTCATAGGTTTTGATGGTACCCCTTCTAAATGGCCAATTTTCTATGAAAATTTCCGTAGTGTAATACACACTAATACTCGCCTCACAAACGCTGAAAAAATCCAGTACTTAATTGGTTGCCTCTCTGGCAAGGCACTAAATGTATGCTCTGGAATCACCGCTACCTCTGAAAATTATAACATTATTTGGCAGGCTCTTCTAGCAAAATACCAGGATACTAGGGTACAGGCTTCTATTTATCTAGACCAAATGTTACAACAAAAGTCTGGACAGTCAGCTGACAATATGCTTGACAACTTTTGCTCCGCTGAAGCAGCTTTGCAACGCTTAAAAATTGATAACTTGTCAGACTTCATTATAACTCACATTGCATTAAGCAAGCTAGAAAAACCTATGCTTGACTTATTTGAACAAGCTCATAGACATGTCAATATTCCAAAATTTAATGAACTGAAAAAATTCTTAACTGAACAAAGTAAACTCCAAGTCCTCCACGCGCCATCATCATCACGCTCTCAATCTAATAATAATACTCGCACTCAATTTATTAAACCCGCACCGCAATTTAACAAAACTAAAACGTTTTGTACTCAACTTACCGCACCTCAACCTCAGACTTCCTATAAGTCTGACAGATCTGACACTAGTTCGCAGTCTCGACCATGTAAAGTGTGTAATTCTCAACAAGCTCACCCTCTGTTCAAGTGTGAATATTTCCTAAATCAAAACACGCAAAAGCGCAACGATATTGTACGTCAAAATGTATTCTGTATTAATTGCTTAGGTTTTCACCATATAAGTGCATGTAAATCGTCAAACAGATGCTCGATTTGCAATCGCAAGCATCACTCATTATTGCATTTCGATACTCATTCAAATGCATCCCAATTCCCGCGATCAACTGATAACACTCGTGATAACGGTAACTCGAATCGAACCCCGAACCCTGCGCTTCGACATGCGGACGCTTGCGCAGTGCCTCCGCCGCCGCCGCCGGCGCCGCACGGTTCTCACTCGCACTCCCCATCGCCGTGCTCAACTTCGACGAGTACCGCCCGCACGCATAGCGGACCGCAGCCACATTATTCTGTACCGCCACTGTCTATGCAACGCGCTCACGCAAATAATGATAACAACTTCGCACTCTCTGTTACTGTTCCCGCGCGCATTTCAAATTGTGATACGACAGTATTATTGCCAACCGCGATTGTAAACGTTCATAACGATAACAAAACAAGTCTAATGCGTTTATTTCTCGACACGGGATCGATGAGTAACTTTGTTACACAATCCTGCTGTGAACGTTTAAATTTAAAGATAGCGCCCGCGCCTTCTATCGTTAAAGGTATCGGTCAAATCGAAAACCATTCTCCCGGAATAACGCAATTTAAAATATACTCTCGCTTCGACTCGCGCTGTGTCTATACAGTTTGCGCTCGAGTCATAGACACGATTACGGACTTTTTACCCAACGCCGAAGTTGATAGGACAGAATTAGTGCATTTGCAACATTTGCCGATGGCTGATGAACATTATTACTCACCAGGTGAAATAGACTGTCTGATTGGCAGCGAATTATTCCCGCTTTTACTCGGATCAAATAAATCGACCTCACCGAACTCGTCGGTCGTAGGTATCGAAACTACTCTCGGATATGTAGCTATGGGAAAAGCCCAATGTTTTCCGCGCTCGCTCAACGCTTATTGTCGCACTCTTGACGAACCCGCTACTCGCGCGCACAGCTGTGACAAGACCTTCTTTTGTCATACGCAAGATAACGCGCTCGATGAATTAACGCAACGATTTTGGGAAATAGAAAACGTTCCTGATAAGACGCATTTCAGTCCCGATGATGAGGCTTGTGAAAAAATATTCCAATCAACTTACGCACGTGATAACTCCGGCAGATACACTGTTAATCTCCCGTTCAAATACTCACCTGATGAATTAGGTTCTTCTTATTCTGCAGCAAAATACAGGCTGTTAAACCTAGAAAAGAAACTCGACTCACCCGATTTGCGCGCTGATTATAACGCAACTATTCAAACATATATTGACCAAGGATATTTATCCAAAATTTCAAATAATTTTCAAAACGCTCCCGCTTATTACCTACCGCACAGGGCCGTTTATCGTCCCGACAAAGAAACATCGAAGACTCGTATTGTCCTAGATGCTGGTTGCAAAACCACGTCGGGAAAATCTCTTAATGACTTACTTTATGTAGGGCCAATGTTACAAAATAATATTTTCGAATTACTTATCAATCTTCGCATGTTCTCAACCGCGATAAGCGCAGACATTGAAAAAATGTATTTTCAAGTGAAACTTTCTCCAGATCATCACACGTTCCAACGAATCTTATTTAGATTCGATTCCAATTCACCGGTCGACATATATCAGTTCAATAGAGTCTGTTTTGGCGTGTCGAGTTCGCCTTATCTCGCAATGCGCGTCGTGCGTCAGCTCGCAGCTGACAGCCGCGGTTCGTACCCGCTCGCCGCTTATGAAGCCGAAAATCATATGTACGTCGATGATTATGTTAGCTCCGTTGATGGGGTAGACACCGCTGAAAAAACTTATAAAGAAATGGTCGCTATGTTTAAATCTGGAGGTTTTAATTTAGTTAAATGGATCTCAAATGATACCGAACTCATGTCGCGTATTCCATCCGCACACAAAAGCCCGCTCGCTGTCAAGTTTGATGACGATCCAAACGCAGATACAAAAATAGTAGGCATGCAATGGCAACCTAATGATGACAATTTTCATTTTAAAACAAACATAGATTTTCCAGAGACTTGCACTAAACGTTCGATTCTCTCGGTCACTGCGCGTTTATTCGACCCGCTAGGTCTCATTAGCCCGGTCGTCGCTTATATGAAACTACTCATACAAGAATGTTGGAAATTACAGCTTTCTTGGGATGAAGAAGTCCCTGATTTCATTCTTTCCAAATGGAAACGATTCCACAAGGAACTTTCGCATTTATCGGAATTAAAAATACCGCGTCATATTGGCATAACGTCTGCAATTAGAATAACTTTGATTGGGTTCGCTGATGCCAGCCAGCAGTGCTACGGTGCTGCCATATATATACGCGTTGATACCAATGAAAACTCACCCGCACGCTCTGTGAAATTACTCACCGCTAAATCTAAAGTTTCCAATCCTAATAAGACACTCGCTCGCTTAGAACTCTGCTCCGCAGTATTGCTCGCAAAATTGATAAACTCAGTTCGTGATGTTCTCAATAAGCGCTGTGATATAAATAAAATTTACGCGTTTTCTGACTCCACGGTGACTCTCACCTGGATCCACTCGCCCGCTCATAAGTTTCATACTTTTGTAGCTAACCGTATCGCTCAAATAAACGAATTTTTACCCGCAAGCCACTGGTTTCACGTTCGTGGTGTACAAAATCCCGCAGACATAGTTTCTCGCCCTGTAACGCCAACAGGATTATTAGATAACACACTCTGGTTCCATGGTCCGCAGTGGTTGTCCGCTCCGGTCAACACGTGGCCTGTAAAAGAATATAAAATTAATAATAATGAAATATTAGAGTCACAGGAAACTAAAACTATATCACTTCACGCGCAAACTACATCTATGACGGAAAATACTCACCCAATACATTATCTCGCCGAACGATGCTCGAAATGGATTAAATTCATTCGCTCGTTCGTATACGTACTTCGCTTCTCAAAGTTAATCAAATCTCAAGGCGTGATAACATTAGACGATTTGGAAAACGCGGAACACTATGTGTTACGCTACGAACAGTCTAAATTTTTTTCTCACGAGCTCGACGCTCTTAATAATAATAAAATATGCCCAAACAAAACAATTTTAAAACTTCGCCCCTTTGTTGACGACAAAGGTATCATAAGAGTAGGCGGTAGACTTACCCATTCTCAATTGGACTTTAATCAAAAACATCCAATTTTAATGTCCGCTAAAAGTAAAATCGCGTCACTCTTGGTAGATCATTATCATACATCGAACTTACATACAGGTCCCGCTTTAGTACTAGCTCTGATTAGGCAGAAATATTGGATTCTCGCCGCTCGCAATCTTATCCGTCAAAGAGTACAAAAGTGTAACTCATGTTTCAAGCTTAAACCGCGTTCAACTAACCCACCAATGGGCGACCTTCCCTCCATTAGGGTTTCTCAAGTAAAGGCATTCGTACACACGGCTGTTGATTACGCCGGACCTTTTTATATTACGCATATACGCAAGCGAGGAGTTAAAAGCCATAAGGCTTATATCTGTTTATTTGTTTGTCTCACGACGAAAGCGCTTCACTTAGAGTTGGTCTCCGACCTAAGCACAGATTTATTTCTTGCCGCGTTCAAACGCTTCATTTCACGCAGAGGTCCTGTCTCTATTTTGTATAGTGACGGAGGTACCAATTTTATTGGTGCGAAACGCAAATTAAGCGAAATTTATCCCCTTATACAGTCCACCGATTATAATAACTATCTGAGTCATTATCTCACCCAACATAAAATCAAATTTCAACACAGCCCGCCGTATGGCCCTCATTTTAACGGCTTGAGTGAGACTAATGTCAGATCAGTGAAAACTCACTTATTTAAAGCTATCGGAAGTCAAATTCTCACCTATGAGGAATTTAATACAATTTTGGTTCAAATTGAAGGATTGTTAAATAGCCGTCCAATTTGTGTCTTGTCGTCAGATCCCTCTGATCTGTCTGCATTATGTCCTAGCCATTTTTTAAATATTACGCCACTCAAATATTTACCCGCAGAATATATTGATCCCGCTATCTCAGATAATAGATTAACCCGTTACCAACTTCTAAATAAAATCGTTCAAAGTTATTGGAAACGCTGGAGTATGGAGTACCTAACTTCTCTCCAACAACGCGACAAATGGAATACACCTTCCAAACCTGTGAGTGTGGGAACGGTTGTCATTATCAAGGATAATAATTCTCATCCAATGTTTTGGCCTCTCGCTGTTGTCTCAGAGGTTTTCCCCGGAAAAGATAATATAATTCGCGTCGTTAAAGTTAAAACTTCCTCGGGAAATTATATACGACCTGTAACTCGGCTTTGTCCACTACCTACTCAATAATTACTCTCATTTGTATAAACTTAGTTTTAAGACATGTAATTTAACCTCATTAATTAGATTTAATTTCAAGTTCAACGCAATGTAGAGGAAACCTCTAGGCCCCCCGAAGTTGGCTGCGCCAATGTTGTCATATATTTAATTCTATCAATTTTTTATTTATTTATTTAAACAAATACGCACCTACACACAAAACGCATCCTATACACATTTTACATGGCAACATTCTCCCTCCCTACCCTTAACCTCAGTGCAAAGTTATCAATGGCCGCGCGCGCATAATACTCCCGACTAAACTTATTTAAAAATAATAAAAAACCGCAAGTACTGTGCTTTCAAAAACTCCCAAGTGTCGTGAATAGCTGGAGACAGTGAATCCCAACAAAATCTATCGTGTGTGCTGGATAGAACCACGATCTCAATCCCTGGAACAGGGCAGGCGCTGAGTCACATCAACGAGGTTAGTCCCGCCCTTCCAGTTATACTTTTATTACTCCCATGTCTGTATGTGAGTGCTACCTGCATTAAAAATGGGAACAAGCGTCGCTATGTATGTATTAACTAACCAACAAGTGCAAGGCAAATAATATTTTAAAGGGAATAGTGTATTTAATTTAATGATTTTAAAAGTACATACTGTTGTTGCAAAAGTTTATTCTAAATACTTTCTACAGTTGACCCTTGCCCCTTTTAGGGAGTGTTTATGTGGGTCGTGTAATGTAGCATGGAGCAAATGATTTGATATTGAAAAATGGGGTGCTCAGCCCCCCCGAACACCCCTACCATTGGTTCGATAATGTTTTATTAATGGATACGTAATTGGATTCATTATCCCTGACATTTTTAATATGATATTCAATGCAGATTTTAAGCTGTGGTTACATTTAAAAAAAAAAAAAAAAAAAAAAAAAACATAGCCTGCTTACGCAAGTAACGGGCGGCATTTCCTGCTTACGCAAGTATCAGGGTGCAATGTTTTTGACAATAAGCATTATGAATCTTTTTATTTTTAAAATTAATTAAATAAGCCTGCTTACGCAAGTAACGGGTGGCATTTCCTGCTTACGCAAGTATCAGGGTGCAATGTTTTTGACAACAAGCATTATAATCTTTTTATATTTTTTTTGGATTACGAGATATTATTAGTGCCGTCAATGCCATAATTATGATTGAAAGTAGAAACTGTATATTCAAATAAATATAAGTAAAAAAAAGGGGGGGGGTATAGGTATATCGACTACACATACCTTTCATGTTTATATGCGAACAAGCCCCGCTAGTATTAGGCACGCTGGAAGCTGTGCTTGGCACTAATACTTCATATATTGATTGAAATACTGCGGTGGCTCCCTATGGGCACCAGTGATAGCAATAATTAGTATTTTAACGAATAATAGGTACCTACTGACTAGAAGCTATGCAGTCATAGTAATTATGCTATAAAGCCAGTTGGGATATTGCGATTCTGACTTTTAGTGTAATCTGACATTCTGCGATTTCTGATAATGCGTGTCTGGCGTTTTGCGTATCTGAAAGAGCCTGACAGTCTGACATAGCTGTAAGGAACAGCACGAGCCGATCGGGTCTGCCCTTTCGACTGTTTCATACCTAAATTTAGTTTAGATTAGGTAAATGTGTACCTATTGTTAATGCAGAACACCGAATAAATTATTACTTTACTTTATTTCATCAGTAGAATGTTTTAGAAAATTTATAGGCAATAGTTATTTTAGCCGTCTAGAAGATTGAAGTCATCTGATACAGGAATTGTTTATGCTTACTCATCGTCATGTATAAACATGGCAGGCTGCTCCATGGCACCGTAGATTTATATTGTGAGACGAATTCTGACGATCACGGTCTTTTAAAATGGCAAAACTAGGTAGGTATATATACCATATTTTGTTGCCTGTAATACAGATCAACCTACAACGGGCAATAGCAGTCAACGTTACCGATATTATTTTTCCTGTGCTCATGTAACTCATGTAATTGTGTATGTAATGATGTTGAAAATGTAAACCTTTTGTTATCATGATATAAACTATTCATGTATTCAGTCAAAAGTACTTGTACGTAAATGATTTTGACTGTCTTAAAAAATAGAAAAATTACGCCTTTCCAGGCTAGAATGAATGCAGTTTGGAGATTGACAGGGTCTACAACAATGATATTGTCTACAAAGACATCTTTTTATGAACCTTTAATGAATCATTATCATAAAAATTGGATAAATTATGAATTTTTTGGAAAGAATAAGTAAAAATGGGTTTCTGAGATTGATTTCGCAAGGACACGGACCCATACAAATGTAAAATTAGTAGATCAGATCATTGATAATAATTTACGAGTTTTCAGATTGACAGTCGCTCCACAAGAACACTGTCTTGTACAATAGCAAAATTATGCCCTTAGGGCAAGCATTAGGGCAACTAAAAGAAGTTGCTCGGTTTTTCGTTGATGAGGAAAAGAAGTCTCTTATGTTTCTGATAAACAATGTCTTTGGTGAGTTTTAATCTATATATATATTTTTAGTTCATTATGTTAGAATTGTTTGTATTCATTACGAAGTTATATAATGTGCCCGGTTAACCCATTTTTACTAAATGGATGGGTATAATGAGCCATAACTCAATGAAATTTTTTAATTTTGTATATTCATGTTTCTTTGCTAGAGTGGATATAACTATTTAAGATGTTCCGTGTAGCTAAATTGACAGTAATTAACGGGAGTTTTTCATTGGTTCGATAGTAATTAATAATAAGAGAAACGCGTCTTTAGAATGGCAGTCTATATAAAAAATTGTGTCCTGCAATGCAACTTGGGACCGTGTCGGTAAAATATATGAAGTGAAACTGTCATTATCGACCATTACCAGTCATTTTCGTTGTCATTATTATATTTATATGTATAGTTACAGTTAAAAAGTCTTGAATGGGTGGTAGGAAAATATTGACGATTCATAAGTACCTACATGCTTATTATATGTCTATGTGAATAAACCAATATTTGATTGATTGATAGATATAAGTAGTAGATAAAGTTATGACAAAATATTGCAAATCTTTTGCAATTTATCTTTTAGAGTTACATTAATCCGATTTGTATGCAAATGAGATTTGTTACAAAATAGCAGATGCTTTAAAGAAGTTAATATACGAACTACTTTTGTTTTGATCTTGTAAAATAAGGCATGTGCTTACATTATTTTCAGAAATTTACTTGACCTTTATACATGATCGCTCTTTTTGCCAGACCAGTAAGACAAGCCGGCACAAGTAGTTTAGGATGTTATACATATAACATCCTGCGATCTGCGATCCTATTTATTCGAATAATGTTAACGTTAATTTTTGCAATCAAACTTTAATGCATCTTGCACTGCACAAACATAGCAATAGTTGACTTCTTCTCTAGCACAGAGCTTTAAATAATGTCTTTTCTCTTGAATTTGGTGTAGGTAGGGAGTCAACAGTATAACTGCCAAAAATAACGTCGTGGGTTCGATATTTTAAGTATAATATTATGTTTAATTGATCGAAGTGTTTTGTATATAACACAACCATGTATTTACAAAATACATGTTTATTTATTTATTTAATTCTTCATGCACTAATTACAGTACATAGGTGGACTTAATGCTTCGCACCCTACAGAACCATAAGAATTACGACTTGGGCATCTTGGCCATAGGACAAGCTTTGCTTAGATTGGGGCTACACAGTGGTATATTAAAATTCCCCAAATTATTTATTTTAGTATATTTCCTATGAATAATAATTTCCCTATAGCGGTAAAGGATATACTGAGAAATAGTCGTCAGCTTCGTAACAATGCTAGTGCTCGGGAGTTTAGCGTGTCACTAGCAGGTGTAACATAATAATTTAAAGCAACATGATTTTACAGTTAGGGAAGATAAGAGTCTTGTGCTTATGGTTTCTTGTGCCGAAAGTTTTTACAATTATTATATTGTACTTATATTTTGCTTTATTATGTGTTTTCAGATCATATTGTATCGATGTTATATCAGAAGAGACTTAGCCAAAAGATTTTCAGATGTTTTTGCTTCAAAAATATATAAGGGATAGCACAAGTTGTGTTAATGTAATGTTTGTTTCTTTTCAGTTTTTGAATATTTCAAGAATATGTAAATGATTTATGTAACATAGTTTACATATTTATGAATAAGGTTTGATAGATTGAGCATAAGTATACATTTTATTTTCTTTTCAATCATGTTCAGTCCGTGCTCATATTTTCATTATATAGGTACTTACGTACTATTGTATGACATACTTGAATGTTTGATAGTAATAGCATTGATCACGCACAATTGTGGTGACCATCGACTGTGTTCCACAGTTTATTGAAACGAAGGTTTCTCATGCAAAATTCAGTTACTTAAGCTAGGCCTACCTTACTAGAAGATAGTGTCCGTAATCCAGGGGGGCTGGTCGCTGTCTCGCCGGCGCGCGCGCCTGACAAGTAGGTCTTCACCTGACCCCCGATGGGAAACTCTTACAGCTAACACTCTTATAACTACACAATGCCCTAATAGACAGCTAAAACTTTCCCGGCGCCTTTCAAGGCGAACACACACGGGTCACAAGTCCGTACCCCGACCGGAGCCCTAGTAGGTGCAAAACGAAATCTCGGTCACAATACGGGTAGGTAACTGGCGCGGCACGTCGCTACAGAAACACACAACCTTGCTTCACGGTGGCGTACGGCGTACTGGCCTACACTCGGGCCGGCCGAGCGCATTGTCTCGCGACCTTGACAATGACAACTGACTGCTCGCAGCGCGGCGCGAACATCCCCCCGTCCCGGACAGTAGCAAACTGTCCGCCAACTCAATCTAAGGGTAGGCGAGAGAGGGTAGCGATCGCTCGCTTCAAAACAGAGTCCCCCACCAGGACCTCGGCAAACCTGGGCACACCATCCGACCCCGGATGAAGCTGAACAATGCGTCCTAAACGCCAGCGGAGGGGCGGCAGGTTTGGATCCTTTACCAACACGAGGTCTCCAGTCTTGGGTGGGGTCGTCCTATCCGACCACTTAACGCGTTGCTGCAAAATGTGCAAATACTCCAGATGCCAACGGCGCCAAAAACTCTGCGTAAGCTGCTGGAGCAATTCAAATCGCGAGAGCCGTCCGGAGGGCACTTCGGAATAAGGATATTCCGGCAAGGCGTTAAGCGGTCTGCCAATCAAAAAATGGCCCGGCGTAAGGGCCTCTAAATCATTCGCGTCCGAAGACAACGGACACAACGGACGCGAGTTGAGGACCGCCTCAACCTTACAAAATACGGTCGCGAGTTCCTCAAACGTGAGGACCGTCTCCCCAATAACGCGACGAAGGTGAGTTTTAGCGGCCTTTACAGTTGCTTCAAAAATCCCTCCCCAGTGGGGGCAGGATGGCGGGGAGTACTGCCATCGTACCCCTCTGCGAGAGAGTGTGGATCCGATCTCAAAATTATTCCTATCCAAAAATTCACAAACTTCCTTTAAATACCTATCGGTGCCCTTGAAATTGGTTCCACAATCGGACCTTATTAACGACGGCATTCCGCGGCGAGACACAAAACGATTCAACGTGGCTACAAAGGCTTCTGTGGTGAGGGCACTAACCACCTCCAGGTGGACCGCTTTAGTGGCCAAACAAACAAATACACACAAGTAAGCCTTTTCCGTTCTAGCATTACGAAGCCGCGATGTCTTAACGGTAAATGGCCCCGCAAAATCCGTTCCAACTCCTGAGAAGGGCATCGATTCGTTCACTCGATCGGCAGGCAAATCACCCATCTGGGGCTGCATCGTATCGGCGCGCAAACGATAACACGGGAGACAACGAAAAATAACGGATCGGATTATTCTCCGCGCTGACAAAATCCAGAACTCTCGTTGGAGGAGCGCGGTCAAAGCATTACAACCGGCATGAGCATTCTTTACATGTCGGTCTGTAATCAACAGTCTAACGGTCCATCCTTGGGGAGCAACAAAGGGTGGCGTGATCCGTACGGCAGGTTGGCATGTCTGAGCCTACCTCCGACACGCAGCAATCCGGTACTGTCCAAGAAGGGATTCAACCGCACCAAGGGTCCCTTCAACTTGGACTTACTTGAGCGCAGGGCTTTCAGCTCCGGTTCAAACTCTCGCTGTTGCGTCACTCGCAACCAATGCAACAGAGCGTCTTGCCGCTCTTGTGGGGCGAGGACCGGAGATAACGATTTCTCCTGAGGCTGGCGACAATTTCGCACAAAGCGCCTCATCAAAGCAGTCACGCCGAGCAACTTATCAAGAGAACTGTAGCGGTCTAACAAAAACTCCATCTGCGGAGCCGCCACCGTCTCCACGGCGTGAACACGCATGCCTAGGTCTGGGACTCTGGCCACAGCCGGGGTGGCAGGCCATGAGCGCTCAGGCCGTAACAACCATGATGGACTCCACCATAGGTGGTGGTCCACTAACTCAGGCGCCTCGCAGCCGCGGGAGGCACAATCTGCGGGGTTCAATTCGCCCGGTACGTGGCGCCAAATCAACGGGGCCTTTGAAGTCTGAATTTGTGAGACCCGGTTGGCCACAAAAACCTCAAGGGTGTGGACTGAACTCTTCAGCCAACAAAGGACGACCTGGCTGTCAGACCACGCAAATATCGACTCCAAGTCGACACCGTTTCCCAAGGTTTCGGCAACATGATTGAGTAGCCGTACTAAGAGAGTGGCGCCGGACAACTCCAACTTCGGAATGGTTAGCCTAGTCCGAAGGGGGGCGACCTTACTCTTGGCCATAACTAAGTGTACGGCGACAACGCCTGCTGCATCCACCGTTCGGATGTAAACGGCTGCCGCGTATCCGCTTTCGGACGCGTCACAAAAGCCGTGCAGGGAGGCTTTAAACTTTCCCGAAGGCAGCATTTGCCTCGGTATACAAACCCGATTGACGTCGGGTAGGGATGACACGAACCTCACCCACTCTCGTAGGAGGCTACCAGAGAGGGGCTCATCCCATGACAATTCCGCAGCCCAGAGCTCCTGTAGGAAGCACTTCATCGAAAACACTACAGGGCTGAGCCAACCGTTCGGATCAAAGGTACGGGCTACAGTAGACAGCACCGTGCGTTTAGTCCAGACCTTTGGGTCTGGCAGTTCCAATCTATATGTGAACAAATCCGGGACTGGTCGATACTGGACTCCCAAAACAGACAGCATGTCTGGAGTCTCCGGATTTTCAAAGAGGAGCGGCTCTTGCTGGTGGTCCTTAGGCAAATCTGCCAATAGGTCCGGTGAGTTAGACAGCCACTTCCGCAACTCATAGCCACCAGCCCTCAAGAGCGCAATCAGCTCATCACGTAAGACGAGAGCCTCATCTAAGCTCGAGGCCCCCGTGCAGATATCGTCGACAAATAAGGCCCCCCCCTCAATAAGAGCAGATGCCCGGGGATAGCGTAGCCGTTCGCGCTCTGCGAGCTCCAAAAGCGAACGGATCGCCACAAAGGGGCTCGACCGCAAACCATAAGTGTTGGTGTTCAGCTCGTAAGCCAACATCGGATCCTGGGGATCCTCACGCCAAAGGATGAGCTGGTATCGTCTATCCTCCGGGTGAATCACGGTCTGTCTGAACATCATGCGGATATCGGCCACAAAGACGACAGCGTGCCGGCGGAAGTTGGTCAAAACATCACAGACATCGTGATGCAACTTCGGCCCCGCATTGGTAGACACTGATTCAACGACACTCCGGTTGACGTGGGCGCTGAACCATCAAAGACCACGCGGATCTTCCCATTGGAAGTCTTCAAAACAGCGTGGTGTGGCAGGAAGTAATGTTCCACATTACGCCAGTCCAACTGCGAGATGGACATGTGCCCAAGGTCCAAATACTCCCGCATGAAGTCTATATACTTCTCCTTGAATGCGGGATCCCTGGCCATCCTACGCTCCATGGACAACAATCTCTTCTCGGCCATCGGTCGGGAGCTCCCTAAAGGGGGGCGAACCGCCAAGAAGGGCAAGCGGGTAATCAAGCGACCCGAGAGGAGGCGCCCAGTGTTGTTCTGGTAGAACAATTCGCACTCCTCCGCTAACGGATCCAACCGCTTGGCAGTGGGAGGTTCCTCCACCTCCCAAAACTTTTGGAGAACGTCGGACAAAGTAGAACCGACAATGGTCTGGCGGTCTACCGACGGGGTCTCTGGTGTCTGTGGTACCTTTCCCATCACCACATGACCCAGCGACGAGGACAAGGCGACAAGATCGGCTGTCTGCAAAACTCGCTTGCTTCCACACAGTACACGACCGAGGACATCCGCACCAATCAACAAGTGTATTGGGCCCGGTCGGTGGAAGGAAGGATCAGCCAAAGCCAGTCCAGACGTCAGCTCAATCGTGGATGGCGGCACTCGCACTTGCGGGAGTGGTCCAACCACCTTATCAAATACAATCGCCGAAGCACCGATCTTCGGCCTTGGCGCGAAGTGGGGGGAGAAGGAGAACTCAACTCGACCAATCGGATCAGGGATCCGCGAGTCTCCCACCCCCCGTACCGCTTCGTGATGCGGCACAAGCAAAAGACCCAGCTGTCGGACAAGCCACCTGGACATTAAGCACCCCTGGGCACCTGAGTCCAAAAGGGCACGCACCGTTACAACATTGCCCTTAGGTCCCCAAACATTCACGGAGGCTGTTGGCAACAGCACAAGCTCCGGAGGGGTGGTTGGGTCCGACAGGGGCGCCATTAAAAATTTTGGGGGGGTACTTGTCCCCCTCGCGCCTGAGTCGGCGCGCCAAATGTGGGACGCTCGTACCGGGCGAGCGGGTCCCAATCGGGTACATACTGGCCCCGACCAACAGCACTCCTAGGTGCAGGGTAATACCCGTGTGGGGCGTGCCTCGGTACATAGTACCCCAATCGAGGCCTCTCCATTAGGGGGGGGGAGTAGCAAATAGGGCCCGTGCCCATCGCCACCGTGGCGTACTCTTGTGGTACCCCCCTACCCCCGCCCGTGGCGGGGGCGTCTCTCCTATAGTTCCCCCTCTCCGGGGGGGACTGAACGGGGGGGCTAAGCCCCGCCGAATCTCTAGGGGACCGGTTCCGGGCTGCCGGGCCCCCGCCCGTGCGCGAGGAATTCGAACCCCGGTCGCTCCCGGCGTCCTTGCGGTCCAAACAAAGGAGGGGGTGATGCCTCCCTCCGCAAAGACGACAATCCTCGGTCTGGGGACACGCCGACTGCATGTGTCCCCCCAAACACCTATAGCACCATTGGCGCTGTTTCGCAACGGCCCTCCGTCCCTCTGGGCGGAGGCCTCTAAATTTGGCACATTCGTGCACCACATGCCTATCTCCCCTGCAATACCTGCACCGCTCACTCGGTGCGGGGGGAGGGGACTGCTGGAAGGCAGCATACCGGTTGGTCGGGCGACGGGGCTGTTCCCTCGCCGCCACCATACGACCAACACCTGGAACCGGGGCGGGCTCCAGGTGGTCCGTCACCCTACATTCGTCCTCCAAAAAACGAAGGAGGTCCGCGAAGGGCGGGAGATACGAGGCGCTGTCGCCTCCGTACCTCTGCTCGAAACGCCCCTTCATTTCAGCGGGCAATTTGGCGAGGACTATGTGCAGCAGTATAAAGGACCACTGATCCACCGGCAGGTCCAATCGCCTTAGGGAGTTGACCGCTGACAGTAGCGGGTTAAGCAACTCCCTCCGTAACAGGTGTACCCGCGTGATTCGCGGGAGGGCCAAAATCGTGGCCACGTGGGTGTCCGCCAGTAACCGGACATTCTGGTACCTGCTAACCAGAAGCTGGCGAGCCACCTGGTAGTTGTCGTCACTGATGAGCAGGTGCTGGATTACCGCGCTGGCCTCTCCTCGCAGGGAGGAGCGCAAATAGGCCAACTTCTCGCTAGGGGATAAGTCCCGTCGTGAATCCACCAAACTGTCAAACAAATTAATGAAGCCCATCCAGGCTGACAGATCCCCATTAAAAGTGGGAATCTCCAAAGTAGGCAATCGGCCTAGCAACGCCGTCGGGGTAGGTTTGACCTCCCCGCTCAAAACCGGCTCCCCCTTCCGAACAGCCAGGGCCCTCTCAGCCGCCTCCGTGAACTGGTCAGCCAGCTCATAGGCCTGGGCTACATCCTGCTCCAGCTGTTCCGACACGGCATCATCAGCTGGGGGGTTCTGCAAATAATACGCGCGACACTCCATGGCGTGGCGCTCCAGGTCTTGCAGCCGAGCTGCCAGCCCGCCATACCGAGCTAGCAACGCGCCTACCCGGTCGGCTCGGTCTATTAATGTGACCGCACAAGCAAGCCAACGCAAAGCTCCTTGGATGCCAGCCCTGGATACGGCGGTCGGATTCGTAGGAGCCATTTATAATCCGTTTAATAAACAAAGCAAACAAAGAAATATAAAGGTGGTAAACATCAACAAAAAAAGCAATAGAAATAGGTCGCGTCACGATAATATAAAACACAATTAAAATTCGGACGACATACACGGACCCTACTATTTTCATAAATTATTAGCAACTTACCAATTTCAAGGGCTAACAATATAACGGTATAAACAAAACGTATAGGATTAACGGTATGGCATAACGGCACGGCCAAGTCAACCTCGCAAATCAACTACTAAACCGTTATCAACAAACAAAAACAAAACTATTTTTAATAATAATACTCGTAATTTAATACTACTAATAATTAAAACTAGCTCCACTTTTTTAACTAGGCAAGCGGACTCGGAACAAACACTAGTATGTGGTACTAATAAACAACACTTTCGAACGAAACTATTCGTCAAAATAATCCGGACACACAAAAAAAAATATACACATCTAGGCGAGTAAACTCGTATCAAATCACTAGTATGTGACAACAATTATATAAGTGTCTATCTATTATCGGATCCACCAAGTGAGAAACATTCGCTTCGAGAATTTACTAGAACAATTTCTTAGTACTTCTCGTCTCGGATCGGATCGGATCGGGAATCGGATCGGATCGGGAATCGGATCGGAAATACCCTCGAGATTTTAACAAAAAAAAAAATTTTATTTTTACTATGAAATTTTATGTACCTAGTTAATTTTAATATGAAAATTAACTAATTATATCAACTAGGTACGCTCTGCTACCAAAAATATGATCACGCACAATTGTGGTGACCATCGACTGTGTTCCACAGTTTATTGAAACGAAGGTTTCTCATGCAAAATTCAGTTACTTAAGCTAGGCCTACCTTACTAGAAGATAGTGTCCGTAATCCAGGGGGGCTGGTCGCTGTCTCGCCGGCGCGCGCGCCTGACAAGTAGGTCTTCACCTGACCCCCGATGGGAAACTCTTACAGCTAACACTCTTATAACTACACAATGCCCTAATAGACAGCTAAAACTTTCCCGGCGCCTTTCAAGGCGAACACACACGGGTCACAAGTCCGTACCCCGACCGGAGCCCTAGTAGGTGCAAAACGAAATCTCGGTCACAATACGGGTAGGTAACTGGCGCGGCACGTCGCTACAGAAACACACAACCTTGCTTCACGGTGGCGTACGGCGTACTGGCCTACACTCGGGCCGGCCGAGCGCATTGTCTCGCGACCTTGACAATGACAACTGACTGCTCGCAGCGCGGCGCGAACAAGCATAATGTTTCTGATATCAGTATTAATTTGTGATGTTGAGTTATAAAGTTAAACAATTAATTCTTGTACCCCTTGTACCTGTCGAATTTGTCAAAAGGTATAAGATTAATGTCATAATTGCTGATACATGTCACATTGGCGTCCTCGTTCACCAGGCGATAACAAACAAGGTCTCAAAATATGTTTACCTAGGCTTCGAATAACGGCGAAAGGACACAATAGGAGCGTTTTACCTACCATTAAAACGCATATTGTGTCCGGAGCCTTATTCGAAGCCTAGCTTTAAGACCTGCCTGGTGTAGATTTTATCCTTAATGGTTGTCAAGTGTTTCAGATTTTGAGACTACAATGACACAAATCCTCCGCCGTTGCTAAAAGGTGAACTCGTATCACGTGACTTATGATGACGTTACGGAAGTGACGTCACGTGGGTAAAATTGACCAATAGGAAAATTGATGTCGAACGGAAACGGAAAGGGCTTTCTCAAAATATGTTTACCTAGGCTTCGAATAAGGCTCCGGACACAATATGCGTTTTAATGGTAGGTAAAACGCTCCTATTTATAATAATTATTTTAAAAAGACATACTTACATAAATAAAATGAAGGAATTTCATGTCACTCTAGACACTAGAAAAATTACGCGGCATACTTCAATCCGTCAACAATTACTACATTCACACCACACTCTCGGCGTACGCACGCGCCGTTGCGGAGGATTTTTGAACTGTTATTTAGCTGTCATAACTGGACATTGTTTCAACTTTCCTCCCTTATGAGTGGGTCCTCCTTACCTCTACTCTACACTCCATACGTGAATCTTTACAGTGGCAAAATACCACGAGCCCCCGACTTAGGAGGGCTCAACTGCCAACAAATAATTGAACTCTAGCCTTCTTATACCAAAACGTGGATTAAAGTTAGACTGATGCCAATTCTGTCTTTCATTTGGGAAATGAAAATGACAGCACCAGTTTAGTACCAGGTTTAAACCAGGACTATTTAAGTCCTCGTTTTGGAATAAGGGAGCTTAAGAACATGTATTCTGCATCGTTCTTACCGGTCCTGTCTCGAGATGCAAGTCCCATGTCGCATGCAGGGCTCGTGGTAGCAGTGGTCTTTAGGCGGAATCCTCAGTACGTTCTCTCTGTCCTTGCCTGTTGGCAAAATGTGATACATTTTTTTACTGATAACATCATTTAGGTACATTCAAAACTAAAACACCCTTATTTGGATTACGCTCGTATTATAGTCAAGTAGTAACTCAATGTTTAAGTTGTTTAATATAATTAGGGTGACTTTCAGCACTGATATTTAGACGCGATTAACGCTAAACGTGTTTAAAACGTATTGCTGACTTTGTCACATTCAAACAGATGACAGAAACAGAAATATGTTTTAAACACGTTTAGCATTAAACACGTTTAAATTTCAGTGGTGAAAGTCACCCTTAATTATGTTTAGAGATTATTATACTTTTGATGCTACGTAAATAGCAAACAATGGACTTCTTCTAACCTGTTTACAACTCAACTAGTACTGTAATAAATTATGATAGAAGCAGCATAGTAAAGCCCGATTCGTATCCGAACATCGCAGGAGACGATGCGCGATACACAACTAAGGGTGGTATTCCACTTATCTAACATCTTTGTCCAATATGCATTTGACCAAAGAAATTATCAATGAAACCATTCATGATTTCGTCCTCGTACAATTTCTTTGATCCAATATTTGATAAGTGAAATACCACCCAAAGAGTTGTATTCCACTTATCAAAGATCTTTGTCCAATATACATTTGATCAAAGTCATTTCATACTTTCGACGTCCAATTTCTTTGATCAAATGTATATTGGACAAAGATCTTTACCACCAATTATTTAATACCGCCGTAAAAGGCATGCAGGGGCTCTCCCCTGCATGCCTTGCCTGAGGGCTCTCCTCCTCTCTAGGTGAGGTTGCAGGGTACTCTAATGCGCATGGTTGCAAACTTCACGACTGCCAATAAGGCTGGACCGCACTGTAATTTACATCGGTCGGTGGTGAGCGGGCAGCTGCCGAAGAGCACGTTGTGCGCGTGCGTAGTGCGCGCGTGGAACTCCAGCTGCGGCCCCTCGTGGACGCAGCCGCTGAACACGTTGCCCACCAGCAGCGCCGGGCGCCACGTCACGTGCGATGTCACCTGCGTCACTATCGGGCACTCACATCGGTCGGTGGTGAGTGGAACTCCAGCTGCGGCCCCTCGTGGACGCAGCCGCTGAACACGTTGCCCACCAGCAGCGCCGGGCGCCACGTCACGTGCGATGTCACCTGCGTCACTATCGGGCACTCACATCGGTCGGTGGTGAGTGGAACTCCAGCTGCGGCCCCTCGTGGACGCAGCCGCTGAACACGTCGCCCACCAGCAGCGCCGGGCGCCACGTCACGTGCGATGTCACCTGCGTCACTATCGGGCACTCACATCGGTCGGTGGTGAGCGGGCAGCTGCCGAAGAGCACGTTGTGCGCGTGCGTAGTGCGCGCGTGGAACTCCAGCTGCGGCCCCTCGTGGACGCAGCCGCTGAACACGTTGCCCACCAGCAGCGCCGGGCGCCACGTCACGTGCGATGTCACCTGCGTCACTATCGGTCACTCACATCGGTCGGTGGTGAGTGGAACTCCAGCTGCGGCCCCTCGTGGACGCAGCCGCTGAACACGTCGCCCACCAGCAGCGCCGGGCGCCACGTCACGTGCGATGTCACCTGCGTCACTATCGGTCACTCACATCGGTCGGTGGTGAGTGGAACTCCAGCTGCGGCCCCTCGTGGACGCAGCCGCTGAACACGTCGCCCACCAGCAGCGCCGGGCGCCACGTCACGTGCGATGTCACCTGCGTCACTATCGGTCACTCACATCGGTCGGTGGTGAGTGGAACTCCAGCTGCGGCCCCTCGTGGACGCAGCCGCTGAACACGTCGCCCACCAGCAGCGCCGGGCGCCACGTCACGTGCGATGTCACCTGCGTCACTATCGGTCACTCACATCGGTCGGTGGTGAGTGGAACTCCAGCTGCGGCCCCTCGTGGACGCAGCCGCTGAACACGTCGCCCACCAGCAGCGCCGGGCGCCACGTCACGTGCGATGTCACCTGCGTCACTATCGGGCACTCACATCGGTCGGTGGTGAGCGGGCAGCTGCCGAAGAGCACGTTGTGCGCGTGCGTAGTGCGCGCGTGGAACTCCAGCTGCGGCCCCTCGTGGACGCAGCCGCTGAACACGTTGCCCACCAGCAGCGCCGGGCGCCACGTCACGTGCGATGTCACCTGCGTCACTATCGGTCACTCACATCGGTCGGTGGTGAGTGGAACTCCAGCTGCGGCCCCTCGTGGACGCAGCCGCTGAACACGTCGCCCACCAGCAGCGCCGGGCGCCACGTCACGTGCGATGTCACCTGCGTCACTATCGGTCACTCACATCGGTCGGTGGTGAGTGGAACTCCAGCTGCGGCCCCTCGTGGACGCAGCCGCTGAACACGTCGCCCACCAGCAGCGCCGGGCGCCACGTCACGTGCGATGTCACCTGCGTCACTATCGGTCACTCACATCGGTCGGTGGTGAGTGGAACTCCAGCTGCGGCCCCTCGTGGACGCAGCCGCTGAACACGTCGCCCACCAGCAGCGCCGGGCGCCACGTCACGTGCGATGTCACCTGCGTCACTATCGGTCACTCACATCGGTCGGTGGTGAGTGGAACTCCAGCTGCGGCCCCTCGTGGACGCAGCCGCTGAACACGTCGCCCACCAGCAGCGCCGGGCGCCACGTCACGTGCGATGTCACCTGCGTCACTATCGGTCACTCACATCGGTCGGTGGTGAGTGGAACTCCAGCTGCGGCCCCTCGTGGACGCAGCCGCTGAACACGTCGCCCACCAGCAGCGCCGGGCGCCACGTCACGTGCGATGTCACCTGCGTCACTATCGGGCACTCACATCGGTCGGTGGTGAGCGGGCAGCTGCCGAAGAGCACGTTGTGCGCGTGCGTAGTGCGCGCGTGGAACTCCAGCTGCGGCCCCTCGTGGACGCAGCCGCTGAACACGTTGCCCACCAGCAGCACCGCGCCGCCCGCCTCCAGCGCGCCCGGCGACAGCAGCTCCGGGTTCCACGTCACGTTCGATATCACCTGAAAGAAACACAGCACCTAATGTCATCCACAAGTAAAGGTTAACGTCTCTTTATTTTCGGCTTAAACCAATTTTAAGTAAGAGTTCCATTAACCTTTCGACGAAACCAATAACTTTCTTAATGGCCCATTTTTTATGTTAACAAAGCACTTGAGCGCTTGTTATCAATCTCCCGACGACATATTTATACTTAGCGACCGTAGTTACATATATTATGAGTAGGTGATGACTCAAAGCGTCAAATAACGAAATAAGTTCGAAAATTTTTGAAGAAATTATTACTTCCGATTTGCACATCCGGTCTGATTTCATTTTTTTTTCTTTTTCATCCGAATCTCATTTTGAATTGTATATTTACTGTTCACGCCGCGCGTGATTCATTCATTCGCGTTGATTCGTGGGGTCGGCGCCGGCCGCCGCCCGCGCGACATCGCGAGCGGTTGGCCGTAAGCAGCCGCGAGACAAGTTCGTGTGTTTCTGTAGCGACGTGCCGCGCAAGTTACCTACCCATATTGGGACCGAGAATCGTTTTGCACCTACTAGGGCTCCGGTCGGGGTACGGACGTGTAACCCGTGTGTGTTCGCTTTGAAAAGCGCCGGGAAAGTTTTAGCGGCCTATTAGGGCATTGTGTAGTATAAGAGTGTTAGCTGTAAGAGTATCCCATCGGGGGTTGTGTGGAGATCGTTTTGCCAGGGCGCGCGCGCGCCGGCGAGACAACGTCAGCCCCCCTGGATTACGGACAGTATCCCTTACCATAAGGTAGGACTAGTTTTAATTTACTTAATTTTGCATGAGAAACCTTCGATTCAATAAACTGTGGAACACAGTAGATGTGGTCATCACAATTGTGCGTGATCATATTTTTGGTAGCAGAGCGTAGTTAGTTGATATAATTAGTTAATTTTCATATTAAAATTAACTAGGTACATAAAATTTCATAGTAAAAATGAAAAGCGTACCTAAAAAGCGTACCTAAAAATTATTTTTTTTTTGTTGAAATCTCGAGGGTATGCCGAGACGATTGAAGTACTAAGAAATTGTTCTAGTAAATTCTCGAAGCGAATGTTTCTCACTTGGTGGATCCGATAATAGATAGACACTTATATAATTGTTGTCACATACTAGTGTTTTGATACGAGTTTACTCGCCTAGATGTGTATATTTTTTTTTGTGTGTCCGGATTTATTTGACGAATAGTTCGTTCGAAAGTGTGTTTATTAGTATCACATACTAGTGATTTGATACGAGTTTACTCGCCTAGATGTGTATATTTTTTTTTGTTTGTCGGGATTTATTTGACGAATAGTTTCGTTCGAAAGTGTTGTTTATTAGTACCACATACTAGTGTTTGTTCCGAGTCCGCTTGCCTAGTTAAAAAAGTGGAACTAGTTTTAATTATTAGTAGTATTAAATTACGAGTATTATTATTAAAAATAGTTTTGTTTTCGTTTGTTGATAACGGTTTAGTAGTTGATTTGCGAGGTATGCCATACCGTTAATCCTATACGTTTTGTTTATACCGTTATATTGTTAGCCCTTGAAATTGGTAAGTTGCTAATAATTTATGAAACTAGTAGGGTCCGTGTATGTCGTCCGAATTTTAACCCTTGAACCCCGTTGGGGCCAATTCTGACCACGCATATAGCTGTCAACGTTCACTCAAACCCGGGGCGGCCAATATTGACCATTACCACGGCACAGATTACTTGTGTTTTATATTATCGTGACGCGACCTATTTCTATTGTTTTTTTTGTTGATGTTTACCACTTTTATATTTCTTTGTTTGCTTTGTTTATAAAACGGATTATAAATGGCTCCTACGAATCCGCTCGCCGTATCCAGGGCCGGCATCCAAGGAGTTTTGCGTTGGCTTGCTTGTGCGGTCACATTAATAGACCGAGCCGACCGGGTAGGCGCGTTGCTAGCTCGGTATGGCGGGCTGGCAGCTCGGCTGCAAGACCTGGAGCGCCACGCCATGGAGTGTCGCGCGCATTATTTGGAGAACCCCCCAGCTGATGATGCCGTGTCGGAACAGCTGGAGCAGGATGTAGCCCAGGCCTATGAGCTGGCTGACCAGTTCACGGAGGCGGCTGAGAGGGCCCTGGCTGTTCGGAAGGGGGAGCCGGTTTTGAGCGGGGAGGTCAAACCTACCCCGACGGCGTTGCTAGGCCGATTGCCTACCTTGGAGATTCCCACTTTTAATGGGGATCTGTCAGCCTGGATGGGCTTCATTAATTTGTTTGACAGTTTGGTGGATTCACGACGGGACTTATCCCCTAGCGAGAAGTTGGCCTATTTGCGCTCCTCCCTGCGAGGAGAGGCCAGCGCGGTAATCCAGCACCTGCTCATCAGCGACGACAACTACCAGGTGGCTCGCCAGCTTCTGGTTAGCAGGTACCAGAATGTCCGGTTACTGGCGGACACCCACGTGGCCACGATTTTGGCCCTCCCGCGAATCACGCGGGTACACCTGTTACGGAGGGAGTTGCTGAACCCGCTACTGTCAGCGGTCAACTCCCTAAGGCGATTGGACCTGCCGGTGGATCAGTGGTCCTTTGTACTGCTGCACATAGTCCTCGCCAAATTGCCCGCTGAAATGAAGGGGCGTTTCGAGCAGAGGTACGGAGGCGACAGCGCCTCGTATCTCCCGCCCTTCGCGGACCTCCTTCGTTTTTTGGAGGACGAATGTAGGGTGACGGACCACCTGGAGCCCGCCCCGGTTCCAGGTGTTGGTCGTATGGTGGCGGCGAGGGAACAGCCCCGTCGCCCGACCAATCGCTATGCTGCCTTCCAGCAGTCCCCTCCCCCCGCACCGAGTGAGCGGTGCAGGTATTGCAGGGGAGATAGGCATGTGGTGCACGAATGTGCCAAATTTAGAGGCCTCCGCCCAGAGGGACGGAGGGCCGTTGCTAGACAGCGCCAATGGTGCTATAGGTGTTTGGGGGGACACATGCAGTCGGCGTGTCCCCAGACCGAGGATTGTCGTCTTTGCGGAGGGAGGCATCACCCCCTCCTTTGTTTGGACCGCAAGGACGCCGGGAGCGACCGGGGTTCGAATTCCTCGCGCACGGGCGGGGGCCCGGCAGCCCGGAACCGGTCCCCTAGAGATTCGGCGGGGCTTAGCCCCCCCGTTCAGTCCCCCCCGGAGAGGGGGAACTATAGGAGAGACGCCCCCGCCACGGGCGGGGGTAGGGGGGTACCACAAGAGTACGCCACGGTGGCGATGGGCACGGGCCCTATTTGCTACTCCCCCCCCCTAATGGAGAGGCCTCGATTGGGGTACTATGTACCGAGGCACGCCCCACACGGGTATTACCCTGCACCTAGGAGTGCTGTTGGTCGGGGCCAGTATGTACCCGATTGGGACCCGCTCGCCCGGTACGAGCGTCCCACATTTGGCGCGCCGACTCAGGCGCGAGGGGGACAAGTACCCCCCCAAAATTTTTAATGGCGCCCCTGTCGGACCCAACCACCCCTCCGGAGCTTGTGCTGTTGCCAACAGCCTCCGTGAATGTTTGGGGACCTAAGGGCAATGTTGTCACGGTGCGTGCCCTTTTGGACTCAGGTGCCCAGGGGTGCATAATGTCCAGGTGGCTTGTCCGACAGCTGGGTCTTTTGCTTGTGCCGCATCACGAAGCGGTACGGGGGGTGGGAGACTCGCGGATCCCTGATCCGATTGGTCGAGTTGAGTTCTCCTTCTCCCCCCACTTCACGCCAAGGCCGAAGATCGGTGCTTCGGCGATAGTATTTGATAAGGTGGTTGGACCACTCCCGCAAGTGCGAGTGTCGCCATCCACGATTGAGCTGACGTCTGGACTGGCTTTGGCTGATCCTTCCTTCCACCGACCGGGCCCAATACACTTGTTGATTGGTGCGGATGTCCTCGGTCGTGTACTGCGTGGAAGCAAGCGAGTTTTGCAGACAGCCGATCTTGTCGCCTTGTCCACGTCGCTGGGTCATGTGGTGATGGGAAAGGTACCACAGACACCAGAGACCCCGTCGGTAGACCGCCAGACCATTGTCGGTTCTACTTTGTCCGACGTTCTCCAAAAGTTTTGGGAGGTGGAGGAACCTCCCACTGCCAAGCGGTTGGATCCGTTAGCGGAGGAGTGCGAATTGTTCTACCAGAACAACACCGGGCGCCTCCTCTCGGGTCGCTTGATTACCCGCTTGCCCTTCTTGGCGGTTCGCCCTCCTTTAGGGAGCTCCCGACCGATGGCCGAGAAGAGATTGTTGTCCATGGAGCGTAGGATGGCCAGGGATCCCGCATTCAAGGAGAAGTATATAGACTTCATGCGGGAGTATTTGGACCTTGGACACATGTCCATCTCGCAGTTGGACTGGCGTAATGTGGAACATTACTTCCTGCCACACCACGCTGTTTTGAAGACTTCCAATGGGAAGATCCGCGTGGTCTTTGATGGTTCAGCGCCCACGTCAACCGGAGTGTCGTTGAATCAGTGTCTGCATGCGGGGCCGAAGTTGCATCACGATGTCTGTGATGTTTTGACCAACTTCCGCCGGCACGCTGTCGTCTTTGTGGCCGATATCCGCATGATGTTCAGACAGACCGTGATTCACCCGGAGGATAGACGATACCAGCTCATCCTTTGGCGTGAGGATCCCCAGGATCCGATGTTGGCTTACGAGCTGAACACCAACACTTATGGTTTGCGGTCGAGCCCCTTTGTGGCGATCCGTTCGCTTTTGGAGCTCGCAGAGCGCGAACGGCTACGCTATCCCCGGGCATCTGCTCTTATTGAGGGGGGGGCCTTATTTGTCGACGATATCTGCACGGGGGCCTCGAGCTTAGATGAGGCTCTCGTCTTACGTGATGAGCTGATTGCGCTCTTGAGGGCTGGTGGCTATGAGTTGCGGAAGTGGCTGTCTAACTCACCGGACCTATTGGCAGATTTGCCTAAGGACCACCAGCAAGAGCCGCTCCTCTTTGAAAATCCGGAGACTCCAGACATGCTGTCTGTTTTGGGAGTCCAGTATCGACCAGTCCCGGATTTGTTCACATATAGATTGGAACTGCCAGACCCAAAGGTCTGGACTAAACGCACGGTGCTGTCCACTGTAGCCCGTACCTTTGATCCGAACGGTTGGCTCAGCCCTGTAGTGTTTTCGATGAAGTGCTTCCTACAGGAGCTCTGGGCTGCGGAATTGTCATGGGATGAGCCCCTCTCTGGTAGCCTCCTACGAGAGTGGGTGAGGTTCGTGTCATCCCTACCCGACGTCAATCGGGTTTGTATACCGAGGCAAATGCTGCCTTCGGGAAAGTTTAAAGCCTCCCTGCACGGCTTTTGTGACGCGTCCGAAAGCGGATACGCGGCAGCCGTTTACATCCGAACGGTGGATGCAGCAGGCGTTGTCGCCGTACACTTAGTTACGGCCAAGAGTAAGGTCGCCCCCCTTCGGACTAGGCTAACCATTCCGAAGTTGGAGTTGTCCGGCGCCACTCTCTTAGTACGGCTACTCAATCATGTTGCCGACACCTTGGGAAACGGTGTCGACTTGGAGTCGATATTTGCGTGGTCTGACAGCCAGGTCGTCCTTTGTTGGTTGAAGAGTTCAGTCCACACCCTTGAGGTTTTTGTGGCCAACCGGGTCTCACAAATTCAGACTTCAAAGGCCCCGTTGATTTGGCGCCACGTACCGGGCGAATTGAACCCCGCAGATTGTGCCTCCCGCGGCTGCGAGGCGCCTGAGTTAGTGGACCACCACCTATGGTGGAGTCCATCATGGTTGTTACGGCCTGAGCGCTCATGGCCTGCCACCCCGGCTGTGGCCAGAGTCCCAGACCTAGGCATGCGTGTTCACGCCGTGGAGACGGTGGCGGCTCCGCAGATGGAGTTTTTGTTAGACCGCTACAGTTCTTTGGATAAGCTGCTCGGCGTGACTGCTTGGATGAGGCGCTTTGTGCGAAATTGTCGCCAGCCTCAGGAGAAATCGTTGTCTCCGGTCCTCGCCCCACAAGAGCGGCAAGACGCTCTGTTGCATTGGTTGCGAGTGACGCAACAGCGAGAGTTTGAACCGGAGCTGAAAGCCCTGCGCTCAAGTAAGTCCAAGTTGAAGGGACCCTTGGTGCGGTTGAATCCCTTCTTGGACAGTACCGGATTGCTGCGTGTCGGAGGTAGGCTCAGACATGCCAACCTGCCGTACGGATCACGCCACCCTTTGTTGCTCCCCAAGGATGGACCGTTAGTTAGACTGTTGATTACAGACCGACATGTAAAGAATGCTCATGCCGGTTGTAATGCTTTGACCGCGCTCCTCCAACGAGAGTTCTGGATTTTGTCAGCGCGGAGAATAATCCGATCCGTTATTTTTCGTTGTCTCCCGTGTTATCGTTTGCGCGCCGATACGATGCAGCCCCAGATGGGTGATTTGCCTGCCGATCGAGTGAACGAATCGATGCCCTTCTCAGGAGTTGGAACGGATTTTGCGGGGCCATTTACCGTTAAGACATCGCGGCTTCGTAATGCTAGAACGGAAAAGGCTTACTTGTGTGTATTTGTTTGTTTGGCCACTAAAGCGGTCCACCTGGAGGTGGTTAGTGCCCTCACCACAGAAGCCTTTGTAGCCACGTTGAATCGTTTTGTGTCTCGCCGCGGAATGCCGTCGTTAATCAGGTCCGATTGTGGAACCAATTTCAAGGGCACCGATAGGTATTTAAAGGAAGTTTGTGAATTTTTGGATAGGAATAATTTTGAGATCGGATCCACACTCTCTCGCAGAGGGGTACGATGGCAGTACTCCCCGCCATCCTGCCCCCACTGGGGAGGGATTTTTGAAGCAACTGTAAAGGCCGCTAAAACTCACCTTCGTCGCGTTATTGGGGAGACGGTCCTCACGTTTGAGGAACTCGCGACCGTATTTTGTAAGGTTGAGGCGGTCCTCAACTCGCGTCCGTTGTGTCCGTTGTCTTCGGACGCGAATGATTTAGAGGCCCTTACGCCGGGCCATTTTTTGATTGGCAGACCGCTTAACGCCTTGCCGGAATATCCTTATTCCGAAGTGCCCTCCGGACGGCTCTCGCGATTTGAATTGCTCCAGCAGCTTACGCAGAGTTTTTGGCGCCGTTGGCATCTGGAGTATTTGCACATTTTGCAGCAACGCGTTAAGTGGTCGGATAGGACGACCCCACCCAAGACTGGAGACCTCGTGTTGGTAAAGGATCCAAACCTGCCGCCCCTCCGCTGGCGTTTAGGACGCATTGTTCAGCTTCATCCGGGGTCGGATGGTGTGCCCAGGTTTGCCGAGGTCCTGGTGGGGGACTCTGTTTTGAAGCGAGCGATCGCTACCCTCTCTCGCCTGCCCTTAGATTGAGTTGGCGGACAGTTTGCTACTGTCCGGGACGGGGGGATGTTCACGCCGCGCGTGATTCATTCATTCGCGTTGATTCGTGGGGTCGGCGCCGGCCGCCGCCCGCGCGACATCGCGAGCGGTTGGCCGTAAGCAGCCGCGAGACAAGTTCGTGTGTTTCTGTAGCGACGTGCCGCGCAAGTTACCTACCCATATTGGGACCGAGAATCGTTTTGCACCTACTAGGGCTCCGGTCGGGGTACGGACGTGTAACCCGTGTGTGTTCGCTTTGAAAAGCGCCGGGAAAGTTTTAGCGGCCTATTAGGGCATTGTGTAGTATAAGAGTGTTAGCTGTAAGAGTATCCCATCGGGGGTTGTGTGGAGATCGTTTTGCCAGGGCGCGCGCGCGCCGGCGAGACAACGTCAGCCCCCCTGGATTACGGACAGTATCCCTTACCATAAGGTAGGACTAGTTTTAATTTACTTAATTTTGCATGAGAAACCTTCGATTCAATAAACTGTGGAACACAGTAGATGTGGTCATCACAATTGTGCGTGATCATTTACAGTACGTAGAATTTATCTCTCTTTTGAAGATCGAAAACCGCGTTCAAAACACATAAAAATTGCAATAGCTACTGCCATTGCCATTCATAGTCGAGAGGTCAAGGGAGCGATGTATGTGCAGTACCTGCGAGTCCTTGTCCACCTCGAGCAGCAGCGCGGGCGGGTTGGGCCGGTAGCGGAGCGCCACCCAGTGCCAGCGGTTGTCGAGCGTCTCCTTGGGCAGCCCCACCTCGCGCGACGCCTGCCCCAGCGCCCACGACACTCCATTAAGAGAGTGATGCATGTGCATTACCTGCGAGTCCTTGTCCACCTCGAGCAGCAGCGCGGGCGGGTTGGGCCGGTAGCGGAGCGCCACCCAGTGCCAGCGGTTGTCGAGCGTCTCCTTGGGCAGCCCCACCTCGCGCGACGCCTGCCCCAGCGCCCACGCCACCTCCATTAAGGGAGCGATGTATGTGCAGTACCTGCGAGTCCTTGTCCACCTCGAGCAGCAGCGCGGGCGGGTTCGGCCGGTAGCGGAGCGCCACCCAGTGCCAGCGGTTGTCGAGCGTCTCCTTGGGCAGCCCCACCTCGCGCGACGCCTGCCCCAGCGCCCACGACACATCCATTACAGGAGTGATGTATGGCAGTACCTGCGAGTCCTTGTCCACCTCGAGCAGCAGCGCGGGCGGGTTGGGCCGGTAGCGGAGCGCCACCCAGTGCCAGCGGTTGTCGAGCGTCTCCTTGGGCAGCCCCACCTCGCGCGACGCCTGCCCCAGCGCCCACGCCACCTCCATTACAGGAGTGATGTATGGCAGTACCTGCGAGTCCTTGTCCACCTCGAGCAGCAGCGCGGGCGGGTTGGGCCGGTAGCGGAGCGCCACCCAGTGCCAGCGGTTGTCGAGCGTCTCCTTGGGCAGCCCCACCTCGCGCGACGCCTGCCCCAGCGCCCACGCCACCTCCATTACAGGAGTGATGTATGGCAGTACCTGCGAGTCCTTGTCCACCTCGAGCAGCAGCGCGGGCGGGTTGGGCCGGTAGCGGAGCGCCACCCAGTGCCAGCGGTTGTCGAGCGTCTCCTTGGGCAGCCCCACCTCACGCGACGCCCGCCCCAGCGCCCACGACACATCCATTACAGGAGTGATGTAAGGCAGTACCTGCGAGTCCTTGTCCACCTCGAGCAGCAGCGCGGGCGGGTTGGGCCGGTAGCGGAGCGCCACCCAGTGCCAGCGGTTGTCGGGCGTCTCCTTGGGCAGCCCCACCTCGCGCGACGCCTGCCCCAGCGTCCACGACACATCCATTACAGGAGTGATGTATGGCAGTACCTGCGAGTCCTTGTCCACCTCGAGCAGCAGCGCGGGCGGGTTGGGCCGGTAGCGGAGCGCCACCCAGTGCCAGCGGTTGTCGAGCGTCTCCTTGGGCAGCCCCACCTCGCGCGACGCCTGCCCCAGCGCCCACGACACCACCACGTGTTCGTACAGGGCCACCACGTGCAATGTGTACCGCTCGAATCGTTGTGAGAACAGCTCGCCACCTGACAATGTCACAGTGTCACAGTCACCTTACAGTTCATGTCTCAGGCAGGACAGCTTGTTGTAATTCTTATAGTCAGATGCATGTGGTTACAGATAAGAGTGATAAAGTTTGGCCCCCAAAAGTTTTTATACCCCGTAAAGTGGTGTGTTAGATAGAATTTTTATTTGTTGAGTGCCTAGCACGAGAGATGAATGAATGAAGCAAACAATGTAGCGATGTACATGTTATGTAAACAAAATTTTTAAAGATTACGTATACGTAATCTTAGAGCTATAGCACAGCCTAGCGTGAAACAAATTTTTTAAAGTATTTTCAATATTAATCGGAAAATAACCAGTATAAATTGAAAAGCTTTCACTCGGGTGGGGCGGCGCGTAAAAAACATTCAAATGAACGAAATATAGAAACTAGGCAGTGCACAGCAATCTGTGATTTTACTCTCAAATGGTTTTACAACACTTATGCAAAGAAAAATGCGTCGTGGAAAAAATCTACTTTACTATGCACGTCATAAAATAGTAGCTCGCTATTTACTTGAGAAGGCCAATAACGATGGCCTACTTGTATTACTGTTGCTAAGTGCAGAAAGTAGAAACGGAGCCGCACGGGGGTGTTTGGCCTCAAACAACGAAGATCTAAGGCTCTAAACTAAAGCAGACTTGTTTCTCTAAGAATGCATGAAAAAAGCAAACAATGCGCTAGTGATTGGTGCGAGTGCGGTGTCACGCCGGCTGTTAGCCCCGCGTCGGTTTCTAGGTCGCGATCAACAGCTATCAACGCACGCACCTCTCGCTGCGCTAAACGTGCAAAAAAGGGAAACATCAATGCGATATCATGACATGTCGATTATGGTGCAATGTCAACCAAGATTACATTTACTTGAGTCATGAATTGCTAGATGCATCATTGTGAGTTATACTGGTACTAATTAAGAATAGGGGGTCACGAATTCAGGATCTACTACAATATACGAGCTTATAGACCACTTTATGTGTCTACATTATGGGCAACACAATAAATAGCGATAGATAAAAGCTAACGATACCTATAATACAAGACGTATTCCATGCTCCATCTAAAATGAATGAAATGAGTCGTGAAAATTAAACAAAAGTGGCACTATGACGTGAGGTGAAGCGAATCTAGTTTATGAAAACCGATTGTTATAATGTTCCATGTAATAGTAGCGAAATGAGGCTTGCGGTAACAGTGCGCGGTATTGCTGCGTGCACCAGTTGGCCACGAGTGACGTCACGAGGAAATTTGCGACGAACACATTTAATGTGCTATTTGTGATTGCGAACGGTACTGGACGATTAGGGTGAATGTGATTGCGAGCGCGCCGCCGCGCCGCCGCCCCGCTGTGTTGCCAGACCAGTTTCCTAAGAGAAACGTCTCTGATATCGGAGCGAGGGTTTTAAGTGTAACGAGTCGGTATCGGTATGTTGGATACCAGTCCAAGTACCAATCTGGCAGGATTCCCGGCACTTAAGGTAATAGCTGCGAGATAGCCGGCTTGGCGCTGCTGTGGTCGACGGCCGCTGGCGCACGGCGTGCGTGCGTGACGTATGTGACGTAACACGCGAGCAGAGATGACACGCGACGCGACGCCTGCGCGAGCGCATCAATGCCAGACGCACCACAACATTATGATAATGAGATTTTTCTGTTAATTCAATAAAACAGAACCGCACATTTCACGAAATTGACTTAATATTCAATATAAGTACAATGTTTTATTACACGCTCATACATTTTTGTGAACGAAATTGCCAGAGAGTAGTTCCAGGGTTGCACGACATGCAAGCAAAACAAAACGGGTTGGAAGAAATTACATCTAAATTATTTATTTTTTTTATTTTATTTAATTCAGGTAACAGACAGTTAAATACACACATTAAAATAATAAGTAGATTTGTTGTTGGTGTAGCAGCTGTGTGTGTCGCCACAGGTAACATAGGGCACACAGTATAGGTATACGATGAACACGCTCAGCAAAAACAGGGTAATGAGTTCTGCACGCAGTGACTCCACGGCATGATTGATGCTGCTGCGACGTGTCACTCGCATTCGCATGCGATATCGGCGCGATCTTACGCAGGTCAGTGACACCGGCTGCTTTCTAAATATTTTGAAATACATATCGTTATGTGATTCGGTCACGCGTTTTAGTGCAGTTTCCGTGATCGGACACCGCTCGGGCTCACGTGACGCGCCGGCGCGTGAAAGCAAATCCCCGTGTGACCTCGCGCCGCGCTCAGAGGACGAGGCTTTTCGTGGAAAACCGAGAAACACCGCAGGGAGCCTCCAAGGTTTCAGTTGCGGTTTCTATGTATTTAAGTTTTACTTGTCAGCTGATGCAATAAAAAAATAGTAGCCCGACTGCCATGAAACTTTACAGTCAACGGTAATCAACACACAATACATTCGACATCAATACACAAGCGTCTTAATGAAGATGATTCAAATGCATACAACGTCGAAGAGGAAAAAGTAAACTCACCGACGCAGGTCCTAAAGCTCAACCCCACGAGCTGTTTGAGCGAGACGGGCTTGGAGAGGCGTATGTAGGAGCTGCCGTTGAAGTAGGCCTCGGGGCGCTCGGAAGGGCCCAGCGGGTCCGCGGCGCGCGCGCCCCATGCGCCCCACGCGCCCGCGCACACCAGCACCAACAGGTACCCGCCGCCTGAAAGCACGGCGTCAACATTACATTCATGATGAGGAGGTAAAGGTGGCCAGAACGAAACCACTACTGAATATATTTATCAGATTAGTTTCGAGGATGATCAAGTAAGAATGCATTATGACTACCGTGCTTGACTTGATCAACCGCGACTTTTACACAAAATCTGCATCCAACTCCAATCCGAATGTCCGAATTAGCCGAACTACCTAACTACTATCTGTATCAGAGGCAGTGGCGTAGCGTGGGGGGGGCGGTGGGGGCCATGGCCCCAGGCGGCATACGCAAGGGGGCGGCAGGAAGCGCCAATTTATTAATTTGGAAAATGTAAAAAAAATATTTAAAAAAAACTAAATCGACGATACGTTAGGCGTACGTACGTGCCAAGTAAAAATAAAACCGCCTTCAAAAAAACCACATCAAAAAAGTAAGAAATAATTCCTCACCAAATAAATAACGTAAATACTTTGAAGGCGGTTTTATTTTTTTACTAGCTGACCCAGCGCGACTTCGTTCCCGTGGCCCTACCCCCTACTCCACCCTACCCTACCCGTACTCTACCCCTACCCTACCCCTGCCCTACCCCTACCCTATCCCTACCCTACCCCTACCCCTACCCTACTCCTACCCCTACCCCTACCCCTACCCCTACCCCTACCGCTACCCCTACCCCTACCCCTACCCCTACCCCTACCCCTACCCCTACCCCTACCCCTACCCCTACCCCTACCCCTACCTCTACCCCTACCCCTACCCTTCCACTACCCTACCCTACCCCTACCCTACCTTTACCCTACCCTACTTCTACTCTACCCCTACTTACCCCTCCTTCCCCTATTTTCTCATCGTTAGAACCTTCCTTGGACTTCCACGAACATTTCAAGACCAAAATTAGCCAAATCGGTCCAGCCGTTCACGCGTGATGTCGTGACCAAGGGAAATAGGGATTCATTTTTACAAGCTTTTATTTAACTTGCAGTGTATGTATGCATGCATGTCCGTTCGTCAAATCTTGCGAGCTAAATTTGACCCACTTACCAATGTCCGATTGAGCTGAAATTTGGAATTCACCTTTAGTTCCGATGACAATGCAATTAAATATATAATCAGTATAGTTATCAATTCAGAATTCTTGCAAATTTTCAAGTACTATATTCTTGTTTTGTTGTGATGGTTACTTGACACTTTGTCAATGTAGGTAGGTACCATAAAGTTATAATCAGCGAGCATTCAGCGAGCGCAATCTTCATAGAGTGCGTGTCAGATAACTCTGCGACTGGGGCGTTTATGGCGCTAGTTACAGTACATTATTTTGTTCTAAGCTTATGGAAAATATTAGTATTCTATTTTGACCCCGCGCAGACTTATCTGGCGCACTCTCTAAATTCAACTAGTAATAGAAAACACGTCCCAACCCGACAGCCGATTTGAATTGGTTATTTGAGAAAGAACATGAGTCCATGTCACATAATTGCTATGGAGACAAAAAAACAGTCTGTTTGAAAAGTATGCTATAATAGACTATTTACATAAATTTGAGATTATCAATAGAATATTTTATAACGAGGGACTAAACGAAGCCATTATATACCAGAGGTGTTTTGGCTCCCGAGCGTGCGAGGGAGTCAATGAAACCGATGGTATATTAAGTTGGCGTTTAGTCTCGAGGTGCAAACTGTACTTTTCACTTCGAGTGCGAGAAAACTAGTCAATTTAGTACAAAAACATTTAACAAATTCTGACATTTTCGCGGTCAGTAGTAGTAGTAGTAAAAATATTCGCCCTTTTGTAGGACAGGCCAAGACATTAAGCCATACTGCCAATTATTGAGTATTATTTAATTATTATAGTTTCTTATGTTTTCATAAGAATGTAGGTGTGTTACATTCCAGTGCTCCTTGGAGTTTTTGGCGTCAAGTGTGTCAAGCCAACCTTCTCGATAATTCTTGCTGAGGTTAGTCACCACACCACTATAATAAAACACTCGGCATCACTTTACCGAGATAGCGCCTATTTTAATCATTCTACATATCGTTCAGTTGCGTAGACACTTGGGGCACAAAAACCACACCTATCTTGAGTCACAAAATCCACTATGAAACAAATTGCGATTAATTAAAATATCCACTCAACCTAACCCGCCAAAATGGCGCCAAAAACTCGCAGTAAGTTTTTTCCGCTAAACCAGTCATAAATTGACAATTTAAAACACATGGCGCCACCTTCCTTGCGGAAAAACCATGAAACAAAAAACATCTTAACATTTTCGCAATGAAGATGGTCCACACTTCACAATTAATAGTATATTCACTGGCTGTTTGAGTTTATCTAATGTCACATGAAGGAAATTAAAAAAGTAATTCTATTTTACTCCCTAGGGACTAAAGCGGTTATTTAGTCCCGCTTCGTAGGGCTATATTTGCGTACTTTTAGAGCATGAGAAGTGAAAATTATTATTATTTATATTAAAACATTAATTTAAAGTCCCTGGACTTAGGCTTTTTCTCAATTACTTAAAAAAATGACATTTAATTAAAAATTAAGTTTCCCTGTCAGTTACAGGCTACTCAAAATGGTTTTGAAGAATTTTTCGTCATTCTTTTATGACAGGTACCGTTCAATTTTTTTAAAATCCAAGAGGTCTTTTTCTTTACGAGCCCGTTGCATTGCATTGGCAAATCCAGGTGATTTCTGTGGGTATTTGATAAGAAAAAGTGATGTGATACAAGGCCTTGTTCAGTGATGTGATACAAATACAAAGCCTTGGCCAAGACCAGATTTGGTGTAGCTTTTTGATTTTTTGATTTGGTACGAACGTGTGTAGCACGGATTATATTTGCTTTGCAGCAAAGTTCGTCCGCACCAAATCGGCGGTTAGGTCTGGTCTGGACGTGTGTAGCGGCTATAAGAACGAACGAACTTTAAAAAAAAGGAAAAAACGCGAAGTTGCTATATTCAGACCCTATGTGTCACTTTGCACATAAATAGTTCACTAAAGTCAACGACAGATGGCTCCAAGTTAATACAACCATAGTCTACCTACAGAAAAGAAAAAACCTTTTTTCTTTATGTACTATGTTTATCAACTTTGATAGAAACTTAAATGTGTCTTGTTCTTTAGTATTTATTTTTGAAATACGTACTAAAATTTACAACTGAAAATCAGCGTTTGCTTGCGTTGCAAGACAAGTAATATGACGCTGAGCTGCGACCATTGAGTACTGCTGCGGCACGGCACACACACATTTTTATTTTGAACTTTTTGTCTTATTGGGTCTAATTTGTGTTTTCTATTCTTGTTCGTAATACAGTGCTTCCTTCTCTTATACCTATGTGAATATGCCTTGTATTTAATGAATATGTGTGTCTGTAGTAAGAATCTACAATCTCTATTTGGTGGTAAAATATATTTGTGTGTTTGCAGACTTGATGCAGTTGAAGAGCTAGACTGTAATAAATTAACTGGCAAACGACCATGCAATAATTATGCATTAAATGAAATGAAGCAACTTAGAAACACGTCCAATAATAACTAAAAATACAAAAATAAATTATATTAAAAAACCTTTTATTTAAAATCAAGCTTTTATTCAAATGTCCTAAAAAGAATAAAATAAACTTTGTATCAAGTCAAATCCAACAAATTTATTACATTAAACAATTTATTTGTTTTAAAAGCTTGTCGCGAGATTTTATTGTTACCTACTGGGCTTGCACTAAACACAAATGCTTTAACTTATATTTGACATATGAAATTAAATAAAGCGACAAGCTTTTAAAACAAATAAATTGTTTAATGTAATAAATTTGTTGGATTTGACTTGATACAAAGTTTATTTTATTCTTTTTAGGACATTTGAATAAAAGCTTGATTTTAAATAAAAGGTTTTTTTAATATAATTATATATATAGATAGATAAAAATAATTTCCTCTGATTCAGAGGTTGCGCACTTGATTCTAAATTCGTAAACTGATTTCACTCTGTAAACAAATACAAACAAAAGAACTCGGATACGGTTCGAAACTTCGGTCGCAGCAGTGCAAACACTCACTGTGACAAAATACCAGGCCAAAAACAATATATTTTAATTACATACAAACGCACGTATACTTAACCTACTATTAATATTACGTGATACCTTTCTATAAGGCAACTATTAATGTGAAAGTTTAATTACATTATCACCTATGTTTTAATATGCACATTTTATTTTAGATGAATATTATTAGGTCATAATTTATAACATACATAACTTGATACGATACGAGAGATATACGTGTAAGCAGCCGTAATATTGATACACATTCAAATTAGGTACATCATGATTACGAAACATTTCATTGAACGCAGAGCTTTATAAAAAGTTAGGTATCAATTAATTCTTAATTCGTATGTAATTGAACCTTTTATGATAATGATAATGATAATGATAATGATAAAAATCTTTATTACTGTTATGTACATACATTACAAGAGTGACAAGAGTCCCCTTTTAAGCTAATTTGCCCGTGTCAGGGGGCCCCGCTCTTCAATAACAATGCCTTATTTATCTAATAACAGTTTGTATACTTACAACTAGTTTTTATTTCTTATTACATACCTATACATTTTTTTCCATTTCTCTTAATAATATGTGCACCTGTGTGTGAATGCGTACGAGTGTGTATGTGAATGTGTGTGTGTGTGTATGTGTGTGTGTGTGTGTACGTGTACGTGTGAGTATATGTGTTTGGCTGTTATGTGTGTTTATAACCCATACTAACTTGTTCTTTCAAGTAGTGCCTCTATGTCGTTGTATGTCTTATTTTCTAGCCAATTCTCTAACAACCTTCTACAGTCGTGATGGTTTTTACTATAAATGTCAATTTTATTGTTGATTGCCTTGTATAGAAAAACAGAGCGTGCGTTATACTGCTTTGAGGCAAAAGTTGTTGTACATGTGGTATTAGCTAACTTCAACCGTCTCCTTGTGGCATTTGCTGTATCATACACCATGGTCTTATGTTTTCTTAAAACTGTCTGCAAGATATATAATTTTCTAACAGAAGCCAGTCGACTAAGTTGGTAAAGAGAGTCAGTTGCAAATCTTTGTTTCTTAAAGTACATAACCTTTATTAGGCTTCGTTGAGCTCGTTCAACAGCAAGAAAGCGAGTCTTTGCAGCACCACCCCAGACAGGTATACAATAAATTAGGATAGATTGGACAAGAGAGACGTAAATATCATTTAAAAGGTTTCTTTCCTTACTTCCTGTTTTCGCTACCGGGACTACATGTCGAAGAATCTTAAACATCCATATTAGTTTTCGTATCCTTTGGGTAATATGTTCCAAATAAGGATACCAAGAAAGTCTTTGGTCAACCAGAATACCTAGGTATTTTACTTTTGCAACTTTTTGGATGGTGGGACATAAACATGTTTGCTTTTCAGTGAGAGGGTTGCAATGGTGTATTTTGACAACAAAATCGGTATCAGGCTGAGTAGCGTCGTAAATACTAAAGCATATGTAGTGCGTTTTATCTGTATTGAGTGTAAGGAGGTTACACTGGAGCCAGGAACCTATTTTTTCCAACCCTTTCTCAGCACTCTGCCTAGCATCTTCCCAGGATTTACCAGTGAAAACGATGGCTGTGTCATCCGCATAGGAAAATAACTTTGCATTTTTTATTTTCATCTCACACAAGTCGTTTATATAGATTAAAAATAATGTTGGGCCAAGAACACTTCCCTGCGGAACTCCAAAGGACACATCCATCCTTCCACTGGAATAGTCTCCTAGCCTTACCATTTGTTGTCTGTTTGACAAATAGTCTAAAAATAGCTTTAAAGTAACTCCTCTAATACCAATCATTTCCAATTTGCGTACAAGGATGGGAACCGACACGGTGTCAAACGCTTTTTTTAGGTCCAAGAATACTGCCATACATTTATTATGTTTGTCCACTTCCTGAACTACCAGCGAACTCAATGCAGTTACAGCATCCTCGGTAGATTTTCCTTGTCTGAACCCAAACTGAGAAGAGGACAGGATCTCATATTTGATTAAATAAGCAGTAAGCCGCGAGTTAACTAACTTCTCCAAAATCTTTGAGATCGCTGGCAGCACAGATATAGGTCTATAGTTGCTGACATCGGTCTTGTCCCCAGCCTTGTACACAGGAGTAATTAGAGACTTTTTCAAGGAAACAGGAAACACACCTGTATCGAAGCAGAGGTTTGCAAGATGTGAAATGATTGGTACAACTTCAGATTTTGCATGTTTAAGAAAAGTCATTGGGATATTATCCCAGCCTGAAGCACTATTTGTTTTTAAGTTGCTCAAAATGCTGCTAACTTCATCAGGGTCTGTGTGTAGGAGAACAAAAGAATCGGGCCGTGATGGCAGACTCTGCAGGTATGTATTAGTAGTGCTATTTTCCGATTTTATTTGTTCGGCTAGGTGTTTACCAATATTAGCGAAGTAATTATTTATAAAATTAGCAGATGAATTTGGGTCTGATTTAATATTTAAGAGTTCTGAATTTATGCTATGTTGTTTGTTATTGTGAGTTATAGTCCGAATATTTTTCCACAATTGTTTGTTATTTTTGACAGAGCTTTCTAGTAAGGTTCTCTCATAGTTTCTTTTTAGCTTTTTTATTAATTTATTGCAGTAGTTCCTGTATCTGCGGTATGTCATCACTGCTATGTCATTTAAAGAATCTTTGCGGGCTTTTTTCTGTAAACTATTGCGGTTCCTTATGCAGCGTAGAATACCAGGTGTTATCCATGGTTTCATTGTACGATTTTTTCGGGGTATGTGTGACAAAATGGTGTGTTCTTTTATTGACTGTGAGAGGAAATAAATAAGCTTATCAACTACAACCTCAGGATCATTACAGTGTAATAGCTCTGATATGTTTTGATTTTTAAGGTGGTTAAGAGCTTTATCGAAATTAATAGAGGTTTTAGTTTTGCAAGTTAGTCGCTGCGGTTTAATTTTAGAAAGTGAGAGGAACGTAGCATAATGGTCAGTGCAGGTAGTGTGCAGTACCGCTATGTCAGCATGTACTTTAATTTTGTTTATGTTTAGCATAATGTGGTCTATGCAATTTTTCCCTCTCGTGGGGATAGTGTGACCAGCAAGTATACCATGAACAGACAACATGTCCAAATAACTTAAACGATTTCTAAGTTCATTTGATGACTCTTCGAGCTTTGGAATTATATTTATATTTATATCACCTGTGATTATAACATTTTTTGCCGTGTTAAGCGTGTCTAAATGTGAGTTCAAAGAATTTACAAATGAATCGGCATTGGGGTTTGATGGTGATCTATAGATACACAACACAATGTTGTTTAGTATTTCCAGCTGTAGACATGATGCATGCATCAAGCGTATCTCTTTTATGTTATGTTTTAATGTATTTTTAACGTAAACGACAACTCCATCGTTCTGATTAAGCAGATATTTAGTAGAGTACGAACAGTAATCACTTAGAACAGGTATGGGTTTCTCTGAGTTAATTCTGCACTCGGTCAAGACAATGACATCTATATCCAAGTTAAGACTAGCTAATGATATCGTAAAATCATCAAAATTACATAGTATACTCCTTATGTTTTGGGATATCATGGTAAAGTCATTCTTGTTTACCTGTATATGCTTTTGGATGTCCCCTAGATCACATTCAAAGGAGTGAGCTATTTCTATTTTGTCTAATGCTTGTAATGTAGTAATTGTGTTACTCATGGTAAAATATTAGGGAGAAACACGTAATCAAGAAATGTGTCAGTTGTATAATTAGTATTGTAGTTTGGAACTGATGTCTTGCTAGGTTAAGAATATACTGGTTTATCAGTTTGTTTTCGTTTTTTGAAGCGTTATCGAGTTTTAGAGTAAAAAATTCAGTTGCTGGTTGTACATAGGCGTAGATATAATATAAACCTTTAAGAAAAAGACTCTGGGTTCGTGTTTGAGAAAGAGCGTAAGTGTATGTATGTAAGGGTATAAACTGAGTGTGTGTGTATGAGAGTAAAAGCTGACAGTTTAAGTGTAAGAGTAAGAACTGTTTTTTTATATGTGTGTAAGTGTGAGAGTGTTGCAAGTACATAAATATTAAATAGTTAAGGTAACACAAGTGCAACAAATATGGTACAATAAGCCAAGTAGCGTATGTTTTGTAAGTGACATGAATCATGCAAAAAAATAATGTTATGGTAAAACAAAAAATAAAATATAAAAGAAAATGTAGAAATCTCACTGCGCTTAAAAATAGTCATGGATCCTGTAGAAGGTGCTGAACTTGGTCTTCGCTTCTGATCATAATGACTGGCGACTGTTCATTTTTGCGTATGTACACTTTACCGTAGGCCGTCCAGCAAAACTTAAATCCTTTTGACCTTGCTAGGTCTCTGGCTAGAAAATACAATCTTGAACCTTTGGCAGTGAGATGCTCGGAGACAAAAACTGGCGTCTCTTCACTGGTCTTAAAGCCAAGGTGTTTTGCGCTTAGTTTCATTCTATTATTCCTGATATTAAAGGCTTTCGCCATTTTTATAAAATCCGACTTTATTAGCGCTGAGTGGATTTCAACTATGATAGGCGTGTTCTTTTGTTCCGGCTTTTTACCACACTTTTATTAGCTTCACTTGTAACTAAGTCACAATGTAAGAAAATCTTGGAATTAAATTTTAACCTACTTCTAATTGTCGTATTGATTTGAAACTTTGCAAGTCTATATGAATCCGATGACAATACAATAATTTGCTACCATCGAGCTGATCTGATGATGGAGTCAAGAGGTGGGCAATAGAACTCTTCAATGGCTGCTAGGAAACCCCTCGAGTTTAGGCTCATTTATTTTCTTCTGATGAGACCTATTCGCTACACCTAATGGTGAGGGTCTGATGATGGAGCAGGGAGGAAGCCAGTGGCACTTCTTAATGACCACTAGGAAACCCCTCGAGTTTAAGCTCCGTTGTTTCGTTCTGACGAAACTTATGAGCTGCACTTGGTGGTGAGGGTCTGATGATGGAACAGGGAGGAAGCCAGTGGCACTCCTTAATGACCAATAGGAAACACCTCGAGTTCTGGCTTATTTGTTTCGTTCTGATAAGACCTATTCGCTACACTTGGTGGTGAGGGTCTGATGATGGAGTAGGAAAGAAGCCAGTGACACTTCTTAATGACCAATAGGAAACACCTCGAGTTTGTGCTCATTTGTTTCGTTTTGATAAGACCTACTCGTTACACTTGGTGGTGAGGGTCTGATGATGGAGCAGGGAGGAAGTCAGTGGCACGCCTTAACTACCACTAGGAAACCCCTCGAGTTTGGGCTCATTTGTTTCGTTCAGACGAGACCTATTCGCTACACTTGGTGGCGAGGGTCTGATGATGGAGCAAGGAGGAGGTCAGTGGCGCTCCTTAAGACCACTAGGAAACCCCTCGAGTTTGGGCTCATTTGTTTCGTTCTGATGAGACCTATTCGCTACACTTAATGGTGAGGGTTTGATGATGGAGCAGGGAGGAAGTCAGTGGCACTCCTTAATTACCACTAGGAAACCCCTCGAGTTTGCGCTCATTTGTTTCGTTCTGATGAGACCTATTCGCTTCACTTGGTGGTGAAGGTCGGATGATGGAGCAGGGAGGAAGCCAGTGGCACTCCTTAATGACCACTAGGAAACCCCTCGAGTTTGGGCTCATTTGTTTCGTTCTGATGAGACCTATTCGCTACACTTGGTGGTGAGGGTCAGATGATGGAGCAAGGAGGAAGTAAGGGTTCGGCTCGCGCATCTGGTAACTAATAGACTCCACTTGAATTTGTAAAACTAAATACATACAATCACGCCTTTGAGTTATAATGTTTACGGGGTGGGCAGACACATGAATGGACTGTAAAATCGATTACCATCCCCATCCATAGCTTGCCATTTGTTAAACTAAAAAGTAAAAAATAAATATGTAGTTTAAAAAACTATAAAACACACTTTTATAGGAACAGACTAAAAGTACAAAATAACCGTCTATTCAGTAACTGAAATTAAAAAGCGTGGTGCGCCCGTTGCACAGCATGCATTCAAGTACCTACTTAATATTGACATAGCGCATCACGCTTTTTAATTTCAGTTACTGAATAGACGGTTATTTTGTACTTTTAGTCTGTTCCTATAAAAGTGTGTTTTATAGTTTTTTAAACTACATATTTATTATGAACTGATTTAATAATTACACGACTTTTCCTGTCGATAATATACTCGTAGTTATATAAAATAGGTTTTCCTCATTGTGATAAAAGCATTTGACAAATCAAGGTAAACTTAGTAATATTAATTACCACAAATTACCTTTGCAATATTATTAAAATAACGATGAATCAGTCTCTATAATTATCAAAACATTCAGTAAAGCATAGACTCATAGTAAATGCCACTCAATGATCTCATCGAAGATATGAAAATTGAAAACTATGCAAAGAAGTTAGACAAGGTGTGTCGTAATCTTTATCAGCGCAAGCGCATCAATTGTTCGCTAACTGGCCCGACCAGCAGCTGTCATCGCAATATTGAATAAAGGACGGAGCTATAATCTAAGCATAGCGCCATCTCGCTAACAATTTTATACTGTATCATTGTTTTACAGCTGGTGGTAAAGGCCGCTGAACATGACTCAAGCACGTGCAACATTGCAACTTCTTCCCACTGTATGCTGTATGCAATAATGTGTTTACACCATACGACTTTGCCACATTCCATAATATGATACAGTCCTATGGTGTTTACATTGTCTATGAGAGAACGCGACATATTAGGTCACTCTGGTAATTCTGGTATTCAAAATCATTATCAGCGCAAGCGGATTCAACAATTAGCTTATTGCGCAGTCAGCAGTCGCCGAACATGACACAAGCACGTTCAGTTCAACTTGCAGCTGGTTCCACTGCAACGAATGGCAACGAACGTACGCCACACATTGAGGTTACTATGTTGTTGTCATGTTGTTGTCTGGTATTCATAATTATTGACTATTTAACATTCGCCGAGCGGCAGAAACATCAATAAACACAGGAAATAAATTGCCCGGTGCGACTAAAGTGCAACACATATTTTCATTTCCAAACAAATCGGATTAGGGGTTTTGAATATCCTGGAACCGGCTTATAATAACCATGGTGAATAATTAAATTAACGCCTGTATGTTATTTGGTGATTAGCAGCCGGTTATTTGCACAACTTCCGGGTCAGCTAAATCTGGCCTATGACTTATGTAAAGCACATTACGACCTTTCGCAATGTTTCGTGCTCTTTGCCATTAGTTCAACAATAATTCGAACAGGCATTCAGTACCAAGCAGGCATTCCATTAATAGCTCAGTTAACTTATTATTATGACACACCAAAAGCCATTGTTACCTGGCCAGGCCAGTTCTGCCTGCACAAAAGCGGAAAGGCAGGCCAAATTCATAGACTATATTACCGACGCGTGCTCAGAATTAGTATGAAGTGTTTATTTATCATCTACGGAAATATAAGAGCCAGCGCGCATTTGTGATTTTAATCGGGCGATAGTTTGATCGTTTTCGGATTCAGTATAGGTAGAGTTATTAGGCAGTGCGCGCATTGACAATTTAACTATCGACCGATCGAACTATCGAAAATGACTGGCCGACAGTTGTACGATCAAAGTATCGCACAACTATCGGCCAGTCGGTAATGTGCATGAAGGACTATGTGAGCTCGCGCACTGCATTCAACTAAGCTATCGGCCAACTATCATCGGTCCACTGCGCATCCAGTATGGCACTGTACGTGAGTGTGCGCACTTCTGATAGTTGTACGATCAAACTATCGCACAACTATCGGCCGGTCGGTAATATGTGCACGCACTGCAGCATTCCACTAAACTATCGCCCAACTATCGGTCGACTAAAATTCTCAAGTGCGCGCAGGCTCTAATTGTAGAAGTAAAGTTTGTTTGGATGTTTGAAGTTATCTCTGGAACTAGGTACTGAACCTATTTTGAAAAGTCTTTCACTGGTAGAGAGCTACGTTATTTTTTAGTACAGTCAGTCAGCGTCATATAGAAGGTAGCTAGCAGATGATGATGATGATGGGACCTTGGAGAACGCCTACCCACCTACTTTTTGACACAAAATTTTGAAGCGATATTATCAAATTACTTACGGACAAAGTCGCGGGCGGCCACTAGTTACCACGCGGGTAGCACAGCTAGTATCTTATAAAGGTCTAAAACTAGTAACTGATATCAATAGTGATTCAAGTGACAAGGGAAATAAATACACGTTTAAAGCGATTATTACACTACACGGTATTTAGGGCAAGTTAGGTAGGGCCCTAATTCAGAATACATTGTTGCTTTCTTGAGCGCCTTTTTAGCAAGTGATGCAATCAAACCAAGCAATGTATTCTGAATTAGGGCCCTAACTAAACCCTGAATAAAGTCTAATGTAAATACCCGCTTGAATGATGCGAGGTGGGGAGGGGAGGGTTGCGTCTGCGTGCAGGGCTTGGCCGGCCAGCGGCCTGCGGCCAATGTCACCGGAGTTCTTTGACTCGCCACCGCCCGCCCGCGCGCGGCCACCAATCCCATTAGCGTTTGCGGACGCTAATCGAGTTACGATTGATTCTGCACCACGATCGCGATGTAAACACATCGTATGACGTCCACGATTACGCGATCCCGCACAAATAAGAAATGGAAAAAAAAAACAACTTTCTGGCAAATGATAAAATACAGAACATCATCCAAATACAGGAAGTAAACCCATTTTATTGATAAAGGGACAATGCATAATCGCCGAGAACATTTTCTTAGTTACGTTATCGAAATGATGGGAAACGAATTAATAAAATCCGCAGCAAATTAAATAAGAAGCATCTCCGGACAAGGTTATTGATATTATTAGGTAATATTCAATCCAGATAGAAAGCAGATTTGCCAAAGCTATAATACACCGTATCGAAATGAGAATTTATTTGTGTAATTTTTTACTCGTTGAACTGACACGACTGTGGGAAAAAACAGTAAAAATCCAAACTTAGTCAGCAGAGCAGGTGACCTGCTGATCTATTGAAATTTAAAAAAAAATAATTATTGTTTAAAATGCTAATGATAGCAGGCTGCAGGACATTATGATAATAAATAGGCTAAGTAATAATGTTCATAAACATAGCATGTCATGTTCATCTAGCGTCGAATTAGTTCAATCAAATACTTACACATGATTACACATGATTGCATTGCAATCACTCTTACGAAGCACGGAGGTATTATAGACTCGAGATAATGTATTTTTGGACAGCTATCCCGTGAGCGTGACCGACCATTGTGATAATCACTTCACCTCAACGCGAACGGCGTAAGAAGGTAACAGATACTAGGTAACTTAGATGGTACAGCCATCCAGCGTCATACATGTAGTCAAGATCACTTATTGTTTAAAATGATAATGCTAGCAGGCTGCAGGACACTATGATAATAAATAAGGTACTTAAGTAATAATGTTCATAAACATAGCATGTCATGTTCATTTAGCGTCGGATTAGTTCAATCACAGATAATATAATACTATACTTGATTACACATGATTGCATTGCAACCCACACGGCGCGCGGTGGCGGGGCGGCGGGCATGGCGACTGCAGACGTTGCATTGCTTGCGCGGCGCAACGTTGCACAATCTGCCACGGATACCTAATAAGCAACGCGATTACGCGACTATCGAACTTGCCGGCACCATCGGCACGCACGGTTTTAATACGTCCCCGCGCGCCTTGATTAGCAGTATATGTATAAAATTATGTAAGTATATTTGGGATAAGAAGATGATGTTGATGATGATGACGGAAAAAGATACTAAAATATGCACACAGTATAAAAATGATTCAACCAAACAAACAAAAATCTCTAACAGGTTTAGATCAAGATGGGAAATTCAAAATGCAGAATTTGTTTAATTTATTGAGGACTAGCGGCCGCCCGCGGTTTCACCCGCGTGGTTCCCGTTCCCGTGGGAATATCGGGATAAAAAGTACATATAAACCTTCCTCTTGAATCACTCTATCTATTAAAAAAAAACGCATCAAAATCCGTTGCGTAGTTTCAAAGATTTAAGCATACAAAGGGACATAGGGAAAGAGAAAGCGACTTTGTTTTATACTATGTAGTGAAGCTTCAACAGTGACTAAGTAATATGAATATGACGATTTATGGGGCTGAGTGGTTTTTTTTTCTATTACAAATCATATACGATTTAACTAGTTTTGGCCTCAAGATATCCTTTACAATAGGTACCTACCTACATGCTCTGTTGTTTGTTACAAATTGTGCCATATTACTAATTACTATTTCTATTTCTATACGTCTTGGTAAAATATTTATCCCAAATTACCGAGCAACTTTAGAAATTAACGTACAAATTATTATAATATAGTACCTAGTAGACAGATTAGTACACTGAAAGATATAATTACATCATTACATACAGGGTTCTTTTAGGTTGAAAAAGTTTTTTTCAATAAGTAAGTAAGTAGTTAATTGAAAATCCACTGCTGATAGTGAATGAAACCCAGAAGTTTACAAAGAAACCAAAAACGCAACGCAACAAAAAATATGCGTTTAAAATGCGGTTGCGGTTATGCCTAATATTTCAGACAAGAATCGCTACCGCTATACAAGAGCGGCACAATCGGAGCGCGCAACTGTAACCCAATCCGGAAATGAGCGGTGGATTTTACTCCAAATGCAGAGTAAACCGCGAAGAATCAGAACCTCCGAAAAACGGGAATGATAAAATAACTTGTCTTTATTAATCAAGTTTTCAACAGCCTACAGTAATAGTGTCTATACACGTTCCGATCCGACAGCCGATTTGGTCTGCTCCCAGACCAAATCTGGGCTACACACGTTCCGATTTGGTCTGGGAGCAGACCGAATCGGAGGTCGGATAGGAACGTGTGTAGATACTATAAGCGTCCGATCCGATGAACAATGCGTGCGTGGGCGACGGGCGTCGAGGCTACGCCACTAGCGCAAGATCCTCCAAAATATACTTTATCTCACTACGACAAGGGTCACGTGAAGATACTATTGTTGTATCAGCGCAACAATGGGCCGTTACTTGCCACCTCGAACGTTTCTAAACCATCAGCTACACTACATAGCATTGAAACGGCGAATTTCCAAGTCCACCGATCCGATTGACCGCATACGTACATTTTAACGTCTCGGGTATATTTACTTTGGAACAATAAGGGACGTAATAATAACGGGCTGAACAATCGGCGCGGGTCGCAGGCGGCGTTGGTCATGCGACTCATGCGCATAGCGGTGCGGTGACGTCACGGCTGGCGGCAGGTAGCGCCTCTGGTGAGTCAGCGCCTGCGCCGGAGCCTTCCGGCAACGCGGCGACTTTACTGCTAATGGGGTCCTTAACACTTCCATAACAATATGAGTTTAACTTTCCAAAAAAACCCAACTTAAATATGAAAGTGGAATACGTATCAACTTTCCTATTTAATATTTTACCAGTTGTTTAACAACAGTAGCGAAGGAACGGATTGCTTAGATCGCTGCAACTAATACGACGCAACGACCTTCACGCCACTACCAATTTAAAATTTCACTGACAACCCACGAATTGTCTAGAGACTGCCAGGCCGGTACAAAAAAAACTTCGTAGAGCTTGAAAAAGCAAAAGAAAAGTCATAACATTACAAAGCAAAAAGTCGATGTTGCTCGAGTTAATAACTATAACGGAGATGTAGCCTAATTTAATCATATTCTTCTTTTTTTAAACACAGACTGTATTCCGCCTAAAACGACGCCAACTAAAAACAAGATGATTGGAAATATTGTAGTGCATTTGCATGAGAATCAAGGTTTTACGGGAGTATTACACCAGTTTTACGGTAGTATTTATCAGTTTAACGGTAACCCAGGGTGTGCCAGGGTTAGGGTTGCCAGGTCCTAAAATGAAAAAGCCGGACTCAGCGCTGTATTAAGCCGGACATTTTGGTCTAAAAGCCGGACATAGTGTTTGTAGAAACACACTATTTTAAAGCCGGACTTTTCAAGCCAGACAACAGTTTTACAATAAAAAAACGCAGATGAGGATTAAGGCTTTTAATAATTATTATTTATGAATTACACATTCACAATCAGTCATGGCATTTGCACTAGCATGAAACTGGGCTTACCCAGTTCTCGAAAACCCGGGTATTTCGAAGTTCGGCGAGGACTGATTCTATGAAATCGGAACCGGGTTTTATGTAATAAGAAATGGGATGTGATCATATTCCAGTTCCAGATAACATAACTAATTAAGCATAATAGCAAGCACTAATAACATTCACTAATAATAAAACCAGTTAATCTCGCCGCACGGTGGGACAGAAAAAGCCTAACAAAAGCCGGACAGGCCGGACACGATCGTAAAAAGCCAAACATGTCCGGCTAAACCCGGACACCTGGCAACCCAAGCCAGGGTTCCCGCCGCGCAGTCTGGGCGGTCGCAGTAGCAGCCCCGCCCCACCAACTGTCTGTGCATCCAACCAATCCAACGCTAAAATAAACGACTTCCTGCGCTACCACTACCACGAGCGGCGCAAGGAAACGTAACTCCAACCCTCGGAAATAACAACATTAATTTGAAAAGGGTAGTAATTAACCGAACGACTAAAATACTTTTTTACCTACAAAAATACTAGGTGAGCGACTTAGACTGGACTTCACCAAACTTTTATTCCAAGAATAACGCTTACTCTCCGATACTAATGTCAAACTAGTATGGGGTTTTGACATTATTATACAATCAATCAATTTTTGGTTGTAGATGGCTGCGTCTCTTTACGCGACGATTCTGCCAATGTCCGAGTTTAAAGAGACAATGTGCGTGTTCTGCTAGAATAGAATGACGGTTTTGATGACAGTGGTACGGTTCTGACTGTCGTTTTTAACTATCCATGAGCATCTGTAACAAGGGGGCAGGACAAACGCTTATACAACACAAGACACCACAACACTAAAATACATAGATATCATATATTTAGATATAGCAAGCAAACAAAATAGGGGGACGCAAGTAAGCTTAATACCCAATACCTACATTACAGTGTTATGTTATTTTGTTTTATAAATTTGCACAAAATATATATGGCAGGGGAGTGAGCTAGTGACAGTAGATAGTTTATATTATTATTATACGAGAAAAAGCGTTATTCTGGGAATAAAAGTTTGGTGAAATCCACAGCTTTAGTCGCCAATTTAACCTAACCAAAACCTATTCTTTCCGCAACGTATTATGTGTATTCCTTTGAAAACAGGCATAAACTATTTGTTTTGTCAAGTAAAAGCTCATTTGACCTAATGTTGTAACTAAATTGACTAATGAGGTAACTTAATTTGTATATTAAAACGTGCTTTTATTTTTACAATCTGAGTAAATATCTCCTATTATGAAAACAGTGGCTAAGACATCGCTTGCATGCTTCCATTGAGAGCTCAGTATCACGTAATTATAACTGTCTATCGTTATGGTCCATTGAAAGTGTGTGAATGTAACTTATGTGTGAAAGACGTGTATTGCAACAGTTAGCGTAAAGAGCCGGGATACATCAAAACAATGGATGAGCGGTAACGCAACGGCAACGTTGAAATAAGGTTACACTCATCTTCATCGAGATGCTGAGTACATCTTCGGACGAAGTTAGTTTTGGTGACTACTGGCTCCCGTTTTATCCGCGTGGTACCCGTTTCCGTGGGAATATCGGGATAAAATATAACGTATGTCACTCAGAAAGAATGTAGCATTCATTCACGGTGAAAGAATTTTTTGAATTGGTCCAGTAGTTTTTGAGTTTATCCATTACAAACATACAAACAAACAAAAAATCAAATCTTTCCTCTATACATAATATTAGTAGAGATTCGGAGGTAAGGTAACTGTCTTTATCACAACATACAACAACCAACCAACACAAATCTCTTAGTATTAGCACGCTTAGCGCCAGTGTACTATAGTTCTTAACACACCCATGCCTTTTGCCCCAGGCCAGTGTATCCCTGGATATACACCACAGGTGTCATAAATGGGGGATTAAATCAGTTTGGGGGATGGACTTCAAACACTATTAGATGTAATTTTTCCAAAAAAAAAAAGGTTAAGTCCAAGCCTATTTCCCCGTCGGAGAGGTTGGAATATAATTTCTGCAATAAAAAAAATGACATGTCCAAGCCTTATCCCGTCGGAGAGCTTGGCGCTAATCGTGTTATACACTAATAATTAACGATCTGATTACAAAACAAGAAACGAAATGAAAAGTGGTCCGGCTGAAGTTGCACCGCACCGTGCACGCGAGCGGCGAGAGCAGTCCCGCCGCCAATCAATAACTGTGACGCAATCAATGTGCACATTTTAATCTCGATATGCTATGCCCGCCACCCTGCACCCGGTCGGTACCCGGACACATACAACTACAAGATATACCTACACTACACATAGCCACAAATTATGTAAAAGGAAAGGTGCTTTAACTAGGCTACTGAACTTATTCTGTGACTGAACGAAGTAACAGAACAGCTACTATTTTAACAGTAAAACGTTATGCAATTTCCATGTCATGGACTCAAATGAACTTTGAATAGGTAGGGCAAACTACTAAAATTACAAGAAAAGTATGTTGTCCTAGAAGATTCCGACTGCAACTTTATAAGAAGCTACAGTGGACTCGTCTTAAATAGAAATCAACTTATTATGGCCTTGGTTTCTGGTTTTATTACCAAATATATGATAATACTTCGGATTTGAAACAATAGTCAGGGCAGACAGACACTTCTCATGTCACTCAACCGAACAACTTTGGCAATATCACTGCCGGAAAAGGCTAAAGAAAAATGTGGAAAGCGACCTAGTTAATTGTATAAAAAATCAAGTAAACACCAAACAAGTAATACAGATAATATACCATCAAGATTTGTTGAACGCGTTACTGTAAGTATGCAACAGTGGCTGCGTCATCTTGTTCAGAATTCTGAACAAGATGACGCAGCCACTGTTGCATACTTACAGGCCTATAAATGTCAACCATGCAACCAATACCCATGTCAACCTTATAAGGTTTCCATTAAATCACTTTGTAAATCCTCAAGATAGTATAAAGATTTATACGCTCAAGAGCTAGAATGATTAGCGGGCAGTATTTCCATATTCTGCATATCTACAGGTCTAGTAGGCCAGTCGAGCGCCGGGCTCGGCCGTGAAAACGACACGCTTTCCACCTCTCTGCAGACATTCGACAATTCAGCGAATTCAAATAAAACCTGCGGTAACGGCATTCGCCGCTAACAATAACCATTGTCAAGACCAATTATTTAATCATCAACCTGTGAGGAAACGTTCCCAAGCAACTTGCTTTTGATGATTCTACAACAGTGAAGAGCCGGTTTTGCATTTATAGAATTGTATTTTCTGGTACCGTTGTGTAATGTTGCGTACGTAGAACGTGACAAATCGAATAGTTTTAAATGATTTTGCACTTCCATTCTGCAAATAATTCAAATTCCTGCTAATGATTCATAAAATCCCGATAAAAATTCCTCACGGACAGCATAACTAACCGCCTCTGTGGTCTATTGGTTCATACCACCGATATCAGACCCGGGTTCGATTCCCAGTGGGGGTACATATTGTATTCGGTTTGGTTGGTGGTAGGACTTGTTCTTAGTCCGCCTGGCTAGCTACCACCATCTTATTTAAGTCTGACGCCATAACAATGATGTTTTCAGCATTATTGTGTTCCGGCAGTTAGAGATAAGATAGCCAGTTCCTCAGTCATTGAGGATTCCGGGAGTAGTGCGCTTCCACCTTCAGCCTTATCACCACTTATCATTAGGTGTGATGAAGGCTAAGTGCTACACCGTTGTGGATTAAAAAAAAACTGCTACTCTATTGTTTTGCCTAAGTAACCACCAACGAATGTGGGAGTATCACTACATAGTATAAAACAAAGTCGCTTTCTCTGCCCCTATGTCCCTTTGTATGCTTAAATCTTTGAAACTACGCAACGGATTTTGATGCGTTTTTTTTAATAGATAGAGTGATTCAAGAGGAAGGTTTATATGTAGTTTTTATCCCGATATTCCCACGGGAAGGGGAACCACGCGGGTGAAACCGCGGGCGGCCGCTAGTAAATATTAAATCATAAAATGTAGTCGCCATCATCATCGTCACATGGCGTGCGTTATCTGCGTCGTCGCACGTGAAGCCACTCAAAGTGGCTGCGCCGTTATAATAGCTGCCTTCCCAGGCCCAACCACGTAGCGTAAACAACTAATCTTATGCTACAACAAAAAATGTCAAGCGGAGTCGACGGAACAAGTGTGCACGACCAACAAGGCTCTTCAAAAATTAAGGCGATGATTCCCGACCGAAATAGGCACGCTAACGCTTGCTCGGCCGCGCGCGATACATTTCACGCGGACGCAGCGGCAGCCGGCACTGAACTCGCGAGCGCCCCGCGAATCGAAAACCACTTAAAATTCAATTAAAACTTAAATAATAAAAAAAATAACCTTATGACGGCCGGAATCCCACGGCTATTCAAAGACGATTATTTTCGTATATTTTTCATTAACTAAAACCAAGTATAGGTACTGCAAATAATAGGATATTTCAAGTACGATTAGACGAATGTTTGGGATTTTATTTGACACAGTAAAATATCACCAATAAAAAAAAACGGCCGGAAGCACTAGTAGACTAAGCTCCCGTTGTACGAAACCCTACCTCATAAGGTGGCAGCTCAAAAATGTAATGCAGTGATAGATACTACTTAGGAACACTGGATTTTAGTAGGTTGTCGTCGAATATCCTGGAAGAACTTCTATTTTTGTTCGTCTTCAAATCGCTATTTTGATCGAAAATTACATTATTAGGTGGCAGATCGATACGTTTACGCATCGAAAGAGACACATTTGGACATACCAACCCGCATAGGTTGCCGGCCCAAACCCTGGCAGGTTTCAAGGTCAGCCAAGTTTTATGAGCCCCAAAAATGGGATAAATTACCTCATCAGGTGGCACGCTAAAACTGATGCAGATCGATTGCCCTAGACATGCCATTCATTAATATATAGGGTTGCCTGCCTTCAGCTTGGCAGTTTTTCTGGTCAGCCACCTCGAACAATGTATTACAAAATCTTGGAATAACGAGAAATTCTTGAATAGATGCTATGGTTCAGGGTATAATATAGTAAAAATCGTGATATCAACTTAAACTCGAAGTACTAACAGACTTGCGTCTTATGGTGTTGAAATAATAGGGTAAATGTATCAGTTTTGGTCATTTCTCATAGGTACCTATATCTTTAAATATTGAAAAAAGTGATGTTGCCTTTTACGTTGAACGTGATATAGGTAGTATAACGGGCAATTTTGTGCTGTATAACAATATTTATTATGTTCACTTCAAATCACAGGTGATGAATTTTATGAGTTGAGTTTATTTTTATGTTTTACTAGCTTTCTGCCCCGCGGCTTTTTCCGTAGTAAAATGTACCTACCACATGTGCTATTCTGGTATCTAAGCTATAACACAGTAACGTTTCATCCGGATCCGTTCTCTAGTTTTTGCTTGAAGATGTAAGAAACTGATGCAGATCAATTGCCTTAGACATGCCATGTATTTTTTCTGGTCAGCCACCTCGAACAATGTATTACAAAATCTTAGAATAACGAAATTCTTGTATAGATGCTATGGTCCAGGGTATAATTTAGTAAAAATCGTGATATCAACTTAAAGTGGACGTACAGACTTGCGTCTTATGGTGTTGAAATAATAGGGTAAATGTACCAGTTTTGGTCATTTCTCATAAGCATATATTTATATTTATATTTATATTTATTTATAACAAGCTGACCCGGCAAACGTTGTTTTACCATATAATAGTGGACCCGGTCACCAACATCTTGTGTGTGTGTTTATAGGTTTATACACCAAAAGTTGCCTACACCAGATAACAGATAGCGCTAGTTACACACTACCAATAAAGGGGCCCAAGCTTGGTCTCTATTTCCTACATATAAAAAATTACTCTGTGAAGTAGAGTGAGTGTCAGATAACTCTGCGCGACTGGGGCATTTTTGGCGCTAGTTACAGTACATTTTTTTATTCTAAGCTTATAGAAAAGATTAGTATTCGATTTTGACCGCGCAGACGTCAGTGATTACATACTCTTTGGAAACGGCAATGGAAGAAATGACAGTTTTGTATCGAAGGTACGACAGTTAAACGATTTTTCATAGAAAATTACAATTTTTACTCAATTTTCCGGAATAATAAGTAGCCTATGTTACTCTCCAGCTCCCAAACTATCCCCATACCAAATATCACGTCGATCCGTTGCTCCGTTTTGGCGTGAAAGAAGGACAAACAAACAAACAAACAAACAAATAAACAAACAAACAAACACACTTTCACAATTATAATATTAGTATGGATTAACACCAACAAGATATACACTAATATAAAGTAAAAAGCTAAGAGCATGTGAATAAGGCTAAGTGCAAACTTACTAACAAGTGTTAAACATCAGCATAAAAAGTAGGTATTAACAAATTATTATTAAATTTAACAGCACTTAAATTAATATGTGAGTTATAAAAAAAATATATTAATGAGTTTAATTAATAAAAAAAAATGTATGAAAATAGTTAAAAATTATTTCACTTTACAAAAAATAATAACTTATAAATAATAAATGTCCAAAATAAATTTAAATTAAATTTCATAATCAAAATAACAACCAGTAAATTAAATAGATTTCAATTATTATGTTATTTTACTACATATATACATAACAAAAAAAAAAATTATTACATCATAAAAACTGAAATTGAAATTAAAACTGAAATTGAAATTGAAATCTCTTGAATATCTTCAAATATTGAAAAAAGTGATGTTGCCTTTTAAGTTCAACGTGATACAGTTAGCAAGCAATTTTGGTTTGCAATTTATTATGCAGAAATAATATGAAATAATTAATCGTTAATCAACTTTGTTTCAAAAATGGGAAACGTCCTGCAGGTATCTCAAAATTATTTATCCACACTAGGACAGTACGTTTAACTTTTTTTGATACTTATCTATATATATATATAAATATATATATATATATATATAAAACTCTTGCCTTACTGACTGACTGATAGACAACGCACAGCCGAAACTACTGGGCGCAAGAAGCTGAAATTTGGCATGTATGTTCCTTGGGGAGTGAAAGGTAAGGAGTGGAGGGTGAGGAAGGAAAGTACTAAAAGAGGATTTTTATAAATTGTTCCTCTAAGGGGGTAAAAAGGCGGGTCCACACTGTTGTATGTTACTGGCTAATCGAAATTTGAATTTATATTTCTTTTACTTATACAGGATATTTTTTTTATCAGTGCACAAATTTTTAAGATCGACTCAGAATCGGTAAGTGAACAACTTTCTCCTAGAAACATGGGTCGAAATACGACACAAATTTTTGGACTTCCCATACTAAATTGATCACGTGATCAGTCCGATTTGTATGGAGAGTCAAAAAATTTTTGTCAGATTTCGACCTATGCTTCTAAGAGAAAGTTGTTCGCTTACCGATTCTGATTCGATCCTAAATATTTGTGCACTGATAAAAAAATATCCTGTATTGTATTCTGATTGACAATTCAATAAATAAAGTCAAATACAACACACACAGACGAAGTCGCGAGCGGAGCGATAGTTATATAGGTATATACAAGAAGATGAATCATCATCATCATCATCATCAGCCTATTAACGTCCACTGCTGGACATAGGCCTCTCCAAGAGTACGCCATCGAGCACGATCAGAGGCTGCTCTCATCCAGCGCTTGCCAGCCAACCTGCAAAGATCGTCGCTCCACCTAGTCTGAGGGCGTCCTACACTACGTTTGCCGATTCGCGGTCTCCACTCTAGAACTCGCTTACCCCAGCGGTTATCGGTCCTGCGGCTTATATGGTCGGTCCACTGCCACTTCAGTTTGCTAATCCGGTGGGCTATGTCGATTACTTTGGCTCTCTGTCGGATTACCACCAGAAGATGAATAGAATTGCATATACACTTCATTTTTATCTTATAAACTCAACTAAATAAACTCAACTCATAACAATCACATCTGTGATTTGAAGTGAACATAATAAATATTGTTATACAGCACAAAATTGCCCGTTATACTACCTATATCACGTTGAACGTAAAAGAAATACAAAGTTACTTACACACTATTTTAGGGTTCCGTGCCCAAAGGGTGTACATGGGACCTTATTACTAAGACTCCGCTGTCCTTCTGCTCCAACATCGTCTGAGGGACTCCTCATCACCAAGTGAAGCGAATTGGTCTCACCAGAACAAAACAAACGAGGCCAAACTTGAGGGGTTTCATAGTGGTCATTAGAAGTACCATTGGCTTCCTCCCTGCTTCAATATCAGACCCTCACCACCAAGTGCAGCGAATAGGTCTCATCAGAACGAAACAAATGAGCCCAAACTCGAGGGGTTTCCTAGTGGTCATTAGAAGTACCATTGGCTTCCTCCCTGCTCCAACATCAGACCCTCACCAAGTGCAGCGAAATAGGTCTCATCAGAACGAAACAAATGAGCTCAAACTCGAGGGGTTTCCTAGTGGTCATTAAGAAGTGCCACTAGCTTCCTCCCTGCCCCATCATCAGACCCTCACCAGCAAGTGTAGCGAATAGGTCTCATAAGCACGAAACAAATAAGCCCAAACTCGAGGGGTTGTCGAAGCAGCCATTGAAGAGTTCCATTGCCCACCTCTTGACTTCATCATCAGATCAGCTCGAAGGTATCAAATTATTAAATTGTCATTATATTCCTATAGACTTGCAGAGTTTCAAATCAATTAAATTGAATTCCAAGATTTTCTTACATTGTGACTTAGTTAGTTCCTTACATGTGAAGCTAATAAAAGCGTGTTAAAAAGCATAACCGAATGACTGACAAAAATCGCCGGGCATGTATGAAAAGATTGATGGATGTGAATGAAGCAAAAGAAGTGTGCAAGGATCGTAGCAGGTGGCGATCCATAGTCTCTGCCTGCCCCCGTGAGAAATAGGCGTGAGTATATGTATGTATGTATGTATGTATTGCAAATAACATTGTGTACATTTTATTGAAATTTATACACATTTTTTTAATAGTGAAAACTGCTACAGTTTTATAAGTGTATACCCACATATGAAAGAAAAAATCAAAGTAATCATTGTTAAAATTGTAATGAAACTATATTGTTTACATTTTTGTAAAATCACATCGTTTACTAATTATTGTAACTCATAGTGGCTTCATATTTTTGATTTTGAAAAATGTGTACTGTATTGCGAGAAACTCCGATGGTAATAAAGTATGTATTGATAAGATGACTATTTGTTATTGAAATTTTCAAAGTGTACATTTATTCGAAATTCTGTCCATGTATACATTTCATTGCACGTGACTGTACGTGTGGGTTGACACTTAGGAATGATTTTTTGTTGAATGTGTCTCAAAAATATAATTGCGAAACTGTGTTTGTTTGTCTGGTTCTTACGTCTTCAAGCAAAAACTAGAGAACGGATCTGGATGAAACGTTACTGTGTTATAGCTTAGATACCAGAATAGTACATATGGTAGGTACATTTTACCACGGAAAAAGTCACGGGGCAGAAAGCTAGTAAAAACATAAAAATAAACTCAACTCATAAAAATCATCACTTGTGATTTGAAGTGAACATAATAAATATTGTTATACAGCACAAAATTGCCCGTTATACTTCCTATATCACGTTGACCGTAAAAGGCAACATCACTTTTTTCAATATTTAAAGATATAGGTACCTATAAGAAATGACCAAAACTGGTACATTTACCCTATTATTTCAACACCATAAGACGTAAGTCTGTTGGTACGTCGAGTTTAAGTTGATATTTACTAAATCATACCCTGAACCATAGCATATATTCAAGAATTTCTCGTTATTCCAAGTTTTTGTAATACATTGTTCGAGGTGGCTGACCAGAAAAACTGCCAAGCTGAAGGCAGGCAACCCTATATATTAATGAATGGCATGTCTAGGGCAATCGATCTGCATCAGTTTCAGCGTGCCACCTGATGAGGTAATTTATCCCATTTTTGGGGCTCATAAAACTTGGCTGACCTTGATACCTGCCAGGGTTTGGGCCGGCAACCTATGCGGGTTGCTATGTCCAAATGTGTCTCTTTCGATGCGTAAACGTTTCGATCTGCCACCTTATGATGTAATTTTCGATCAAAATAGCGATTTGAAGACGAACAAAAATAGAAGTTCTTCCAGGATATTCGACGGCAACTTACTAAAATTCAGTGTTCCTAAGTAGTATCTATCACTGCATTACATTTTTGAGCTGCCACCTTATGAGGTAGGGTTTCGTACAACGGGAGCTTAGTCTATAGATAAATAACTGTAAAATAACATATATATTTTTTCCAAATTTTATATACTTGTGATTTGCGAGTAATCCATAATTTAAAATACCCTATTTTGGGGAATCGCAGCCTTAATGCTAATCCACAGATTTTAACCTTACCTATACATATATACTTATTTATTTATGTTTATTTGAGGATAGTTGGATTTTTTATTACACTCATATTGGTCGCTCACGGTTCTTGAATAATTGCATCAGTCTAATAGGCATTAGAAATTAAATTAGACAAATCGTCACGAAGAAGCTCTTGCATGTTTCTTTGTACCTATTCATTTTTCACTTTGTAGTCTTTGTAGGTTTTCATGTTTTTTATGAAAAAATACTTTACGTCAATTGCGTGTTATTCAATGGGCAATAAGGAGCAATTTTATATTACTCCGAAATAGCATACGATAAGATCTAAATACGACATGGCTTAACGACTTAAAACTTTTTGAAAAGTATAAAGAATAAATTGCCACGACTTTAGCGTTGGATTTTCTAGTTTCTATTCTAGGTGGCACAAATCAATGGAAAGACTGACGCCAGTCAGACGAAACAATTTCATGAGCTATCTACCTACATATATCTACAATGCTTTTGTCAATCAGAAAATCGTCGTTGTACGTAGGTACCTACGTCCGGTAAGTCGGACTGTGTGTACTTTGCAGTTACAATAAAACTCGAAAGTTTTAGGTTTCAATTTTAATTATTTTGCCTTATAGCTTTGCCTATAGGAATGACTGCAATAAACCGACCTGCCGAGGGAAAATGTTCATAAATTATGGACTTGTAAATTAAAACCGGCTCTCTCTGGCGGCGCGTGGCTGCTCAAAATTAAGAGTTATTTGGTTCTTTGCTTCTTCGAAGGCTTCGTTCGTTTAACATTTTTATACGAAACGGCTTTGCGTCGTTGCCATCACGGTGAGTGATTGTTTGTTGACGTGTACACTCAACTAACAAGAAAATCAAGACAAGTGCAAGTCCGAAGTTTCAAATATGGTACTTTTCGCCTTCGCCACGGTAAAAGCGGAATACCGATGCTAAGGCACTACAAGAATGTTTGATTGATCATAAAGCGCAGTATCGCACAATACTTTTGTGGAAGTCAAAAAGGAAGCAATCCAAGCATGGCCCAGACTTTTTGATTATGCATTAAGTAATAGATTATTTTTAACAGCCAGTAGTTTAAAATTTTTAAAATGTAGTATTAGAAAAAGTCGACCCGTTTCACAAAGTAGCTCCGATCCGATGGGACTCGAACGCTCCGATGCGATGGGACTCGAACCCACGACCTTTCACTGTCTAGGCGAATGCTCTAACCACTGAGCTACGGAGTCGCTGGGGCATTCGCCCGGACAGCGGAGTCCCATCGGAGCTAGTTGTAAGACGGGTCGACTTTTTCTAGTACTTCATTTTCAATAAAAAAAATTACATTGTAAATTAAAAAAAAAATGAGCCAGTAATTTGCCTAGCAACTACTACTATAATACTATTGTGAACTAGTAAGGCACGCACGCCACCGTCACGCTTGGGGACACTCGGAGGCACGGGCGCACGCCCACCGCACCTGTCCCCGCGACCTGCGCCCTACGCACGCGCCCTGCTCGGTGCCGTACATTATTAATAGGCCGCACCTGCCTCCGCAAATTCCCTTTGCATTCAAAACAAAACATCTCATGTTCCGTTATGTTGGCTGAACTGGAGCTACGTGAGTACCGTGACTCACATACTCATTGACTTGGGTTATTTATCAAAATTTCAGAACAGAAAGAGCAAAGACAACACTTTCTAGTAACACATTGGCAGGTCGGAGCGCGCAACGTTCAAACAATGAGTGCGCTTGCGCATGCGGCTTTCATTTCGAGAGCAAGTCTCACGTGGGGTTTTCACTTCTTCCTACACTTGTAAACTTTGTTAGCATTGACCAACATAACACCAAAACGAGGTGATACTATAATTTCTATTCTATCAAATGCTTATTGTTTGACAACAAAATAGATTTATGAAGTTAGTAAACTTTAGTATTTTAGACCTTAGTCATACCACAGATAATATAATACTATACGTCATACCATGTTAAGGTCATTTTTCAATTTGACGACTCTGTATGAAATAGAACACGGAGAAATCAAAACAACCCTTGGAGTCTCTTGCCGGTTCTTCTCCAAGGCCTCCCGCTGTAGGGTTTGCGAACCGATGGCGTAGCTTCTATGACGTTCACAAGTATTGTAAATAACAATCTAAATTGAATAAACAAATTTGAATCTTGAATCTTGAATACGAAAGTGAGTTGTCGAAGTACAAGCCATTGAGTTATATTATAATGTACTGTACGAGCAAACTTTTTTGTGGGTCGTCAGGTGGGGATTTTCGAGTGGTTACGTGTACTGTCGTTGAGTTAAGTTTAAACAATGGTCAATTTCTAATCGAGCCCTGCATGCCCCGATCTCATGGCAGCACAGCAACCTACACTACAAGTCTGTAAAAGTGGCTAAGTTCTGGGCTGCAATAAGTGTCCGCCGAGCAATCATTAGTTGTAACCGTATAGTCAAAGCAAATTATAGTTTGTTTAATTGAGTCTTTAGTCGTAACGCCCCACAAGCGATTCGCCCCGCGGGGCGAATCGCCCAAGAGTCCTTTTTGAATGGGTTGTTTCGCCCCGCGGGGCGAATAGCCCAAGAGTCATTTTTGAATGGGTTCTTTCGCCCCGCGGGGCGAATATTAAAAAGAATATTAATAGGTATTAAAAAGTTTACTAATCGTTGATTTTTATATAAGTCTTTTCATAAATCAACATTACTAATCGTTGATACAAAATGTATCAACGATTAGTAAACTTTTTAAAGTTATAAACAAAAAATGTAAATATACTTACATAAAATATTAAAAAAAACTTATATAAGTACATGAGCATTTTAGAAAAAAACAAAGTTACTTTTTCTACATAAAATAGGTTAAGTACATACATTTTGAAAGTATAAATTAAACTTAATAAAACACAGTCCTTAAATATTGTACATAAGCAAATATTTGTTACTGAAATTAATAAATAGCAAATATGTGTTGGTATTTTCTCTGAACAAAAATCAAACATTAAAAGCTGATCTATGTCAACATAAATACCATAAATTTGTATCTTAAAAAACTCTTTTATTTCAAATGCTTTACTTACACTCTAAAACAGTAGATCTTTTGTGCACGCCATAAGTTGACAAAAAAAATTATTAAACAATCCAAGGTGGCAGCCAACTTTATTGTTTGTAGGTCGACTTCGATGAAACTCGGTTTTTGGTACTATTTTGACATGAAAACAGCGACGCAATGCTAAAAATATTAAAAATCCAAGATTAAAAAAACCAAGTTTCATCGAAATCAGCCCACAAACAAAAGAGTTGACCGCCATCTTTTATCTAAGACTTTTTAATATTTTTAACATTGCGTTGTTGTTTTCTTGCCAAAATAGTACCTAAATCCGAGTTTTATCGAAGTCAGCCCGGCACACAAACAAAAAAGTTTGCCGCCATCTTGGATTTTTTTACATTTGTAACATTGCGTTGCTGTTTTCTTGTCAAAAAAGTACCAAAAACAGAATTTTATCGAAATCGGCCCACAAACAAAAAAGGTGATCGCCACCTTGGATTTTTTTATATTTTTAACATTGCGTTGCTGTTTTCTTGTCAAAAAAGTACGAAAAACCGAGTTTCATCTAAATCGACCCACAAACAAAAAAGTTGGCCGCCATCTTGGATTTTTTTATTTTTAACATTGCGTTGCTGTTTTCTTGTCAAAATAGTGCTAGAATTCGAGTTTCATCGAAATCGGCCAACAAACAAAAAGGTGGCCGCCAGCTTGGATTTTTTTACATTTTTGACGTTGCGTTGCTATTTTCTTGTCAAAATAGTAAAAAAACCGAGTTTCATCGAAATCGACCCACAAACAAAAACGTTTGCCGCCATCTTGGATTTTTTAACATTTTTAACATTGCGTTGCTGTTTCCTTGTCAAAATAGTACAAAAAAATAAATTATAAAAAATAAAAATTAATTAAAGTAACTTACTATGTAAGTAGAGAATGTAAGTAATTTGTAAATTAATATTTCATAATAGTTTTACTTACCTAATAAAAAGCTAACAATTTTAAATTCTCGTTACAACCCTACCAAAATTTTGCACGCTCTATGAAGTTAACTCTCTGATAGTACTCATGTGCTAGATGCTAGAAATCTCCCCGCCCCTCCAAAGCCATAATAAAATTTCAGTATTTTAATATAAATAACAGTTAAAAAATATTTGTACAAAAATGTTTATACTACAAGAATTTTAGAGTACCAAAAAAAATTTCTGTATACTGGTATCAAAATATATTTATATGACGTCATACAGAAAACCGTTATACCGTTATTCATACCGGTAAACAGTCCTTGGGCCGAACCGACCCATTCCAAAAGAGCCTTGGGCGTTTCGCCCCACCGAAACCACTGCGGGTCGAATCGCCCCATTCAGAAACAGTGCTTGGGTTATTCGCCCCGCGGGGCGAACCGCTTGTGGGGCGAAACGACTAAAGACTCGTTTAATTGTGCTAAACGGGATTGCCATTTTTTTTTCACAGGAATAGATTTGGTCATGCATGTCAAGTATTTTGGCATGTTATGTTAAGGATTACATTTAAAAAGAAATGTAGTTGGTGTACTATAAGTTTATGTAACTGTCCGCTCAGTGATCCATGTGTAATTTTTATGTATTACAGTGACAGATCATCATCATCATCATCATGTCAGTCGAACGACGCCCACAGCTGGGCATAGGCCTCCCCCAAGGATCTCCACAACGATCGATCCTGCTCTGCCCGCATCCAGCGGCTTCCCGCGACATTGACCAGATCGTCGGTCCACCTTGTAGGGGGCCTGCCCACGGAACGTCGTCCGGTACGCGGTCGCCATTCGAGAACCTTTCCGCCCCAACGGCCATCGGTTCTTCGCGCTATGTGTCCCACCCGCCCACTACCACTTCAATGATGCAATCCTTTGAGCGATGTCGGTTGTTTTAGTTCTCCTGCAGATCTCATCATTTCTGATTCGATCGAGCAGGGAAATACCAAGCATCGCTGCAGTGACAAAAAATTCATACTGTATTAAAAATGGATTACCTACTTGGTGTAAAGAAATTGGTAATTAGGTATTTCATTAAGAGGGGACATTTTACAAGTCAACTTGTATTACACTACAAACTTAAGCTTAAGTGATGCAGGGATAAAGTGAATCAAAAATAGCAAATAAATATATGCAATTTTTATTTTTAACCTCACCCACCTAAAGTAATAAAAGGTAAAATTATCTATGTCATTTATTTGAAGTAAAATATGGTATATTTATATTACTGAAACTTGATCACTGAAGATTTCATCAATTCTCCATTTGTATTGTTCTAACATAAGTACTAAGAAACATTCTGTTCATTCCTGGTACACAATGTGATGTGATACAAATATTTTCTTTTCTATTTGTGAAAACTGTACAAGGCTTATTGTCTCTTACAACTGTTTAAGTAAAATAGTCATTTGTTTTCCAAGAAATAAATAACAATAACAAAAGAAAACGGTGTGTTCAACTAACTAAATGCACTTGCATTTACTTACTGCTACTAGCAGTCAGTAAATTATTATGAATTACTAGCTGTTGCCAGCAACTTTGTATGCTCTGTGTAATTTACTTTTGTGTTAATTTAGTTTCTGTTACAATTTTTTTTATTTAGAAGGGGGACACCAGCAAAGCCAGACGGGTGATCAGTCACCTTGATAGGAACCATTTCACCCAGTTCCCCAAGTTATTCTGTTACTAATAGGGGGCCCGACAGAATTTTTTTATTTGTTTAAAATGTTTTTGGAAATATCAGAAACACTACACAGGTATGTGCCCTTGTCATCATATTGAATCATTTTCAAATATTTTACATATTTTTGGAGATATAGAGCATCAAAGTTCTTTATTATACAAGGACAGCGCTAGACACATGTGACGTCAGATGTAAGTAGCGCCATACTTCTGCCAAAAAAAATTTCGTTTTAGAAAGAAATAGCTAGTGACACTGTTTGTCACAATTCAGCAGCTCATTATTTGCATGTTAATCAATAGTTAGAATGTTTTTTTTACTATTGTTATTCTTAAATGTTATATTTTTGAATGTTACTATTAAAAATTTACATATCAGTCCAATCCCATATTGCTATAAATTGCCTAAATTTCATTAGGTCCTTTTTAAAATCATATGCTCTACAAATACTAAACGGGTCTACAGAATATCGAATAGGCAGGCTGGCCAGGGTATTGTATGATGCATAAATACCTACTATTGAACCACCGTTAGTATCATAGTTGAGAAAAATATTCAAAACTTGTATGATACTATCAGTTGATCTAGAATCATCAAATTTGGCAAGAAGTAAAATCTTAGAGTATAAATAAAGAGACAAATAAGAATAGTTTTATTGCAGACAAAAAGCACTACAACCTTATTGGTATTCATTTCATACAAAAGGAGTGCATATTTGTCAAGAGATCTTCCCGCAATAAAAGGTACCCTAAATGTTGTATTTACACAAAATTTGGTAAAAATCCATTCAGAACAGACAAACAAAAAAAAATTTCAATATCTATCATTTTGGGGTCTCTATCATGTACACATCAAGTAGCAGCAATTATTAAAAAAAATATTAACAGATTTGGTTTTGTTACTGTTTTATTAATATGTAAGTATAGATAAAGATTTAAGTTATATACATACATACTTAAAATTACATACAAGGATAAGGATATTGTATAAGATTAAAGTCATTGGAAATAGACAAACCAGGTGATAAATCATTTTAATCTATAGATGGGGTACAGAAAAAAAAAATCTGTAGTATTTCTACATTATTCTAAGTATGGTAATGGTAATACAGTATAGAAATACTACAGAAACTTGGAGTATCAAAACGAACTGTGCACTTGGCAGAACTACCTTTAACCAACATAAAACCAAAATCCATGAAATGATATGTATTATCAACAAATTGTAAATGTGCTGAAAATTGGTAAATGGTTAGAAAGAACAACATGTCTTACTCTACAAAATTAGCTTAGAGACATACACAACACAATAAAAGCAACAGGGTCGTGTATCAAACCAGAACCTGAAGTTTCAGGGTAAAACCACTTACAAACTAAGTCATTTGCATTGAGAAAGGGCAGATATTTGTCCAGATTGCTGCATACAATAAGCTCATCATCTAAACGATTATAATTCACAAACCTGCGACGTTTACAGCGGCGCGTCGCCTCCAAAGTGTGTCCACCTTCATTTTATGTCGAAATAATCAAAACACTTCTACGCATACATCTATTACAAACAAACACTGCCTTCTTCAAAACATGTTTCACTTGAGAGACAACTCAATAAATATTAACGAAAAGAAACAAAATCATACGAAAACACAAAGCTCTTGTAACATTGAAAAAATAAAACAAATCGAACTACACACACTTCACCCCTTGCAATAATTCATGACTGACTGACTGACTGACATTTCATTTCATTCAATGTATCTGTCAGTCAGCCAGCCATCAAATTGAGTGAGTGAGTGAGTGAAATTGCTAGAGATTGAATGAACCTCTTGAACCGAAGACAACCAAAGAGCTTACATAGTTCTAGAGCCATAAAGCCCCCAGTACAGGATGGCCGATCATGTTGGCCGACCATGATGGGCCATCGTGTACAGGGCGAGTTTGCGTTGCTCGCAGACAGCAATCACACGCAAACCGGCCCTGTACACGATGGCCCATCATGGTCGGCTAACATGATCGGCCATCTTGTACTGGGGGCTTTAGTCAATCAAAATAAACCATTCATAGTGCCACCCAAAGTTCCTCTATATCGATTGGCCATTAACACCTTTGAAAGAACCTTTTTAAGGGGCCCATTCACGGCAGGCCGCTTTGCCGTCCGTCGTTTTACGCAGGATGGTGAATGATATTGTCGCATCGCAGCCGGCCACTGCGACGGCGACTGGCTCGACGAGCCTACACAAACCACGAGCCGAGAACAATAGCTGAGCCAAGGTGAGTCAAGACAAACAGCCGAGCCGCCGCCCGGCCGGGTGCCACCGTTTACATGCTGGCCGCCCACTCGTGATGGCTCGACTTGTCTCGCCTGCCGGCTGTACACGTTGGCCAGACCATTAGGGAATACGTCGTATTGACACTTGTCATGTCGAAAGGGGCCCTTTCACGGCAGGCCGCCCCGCCGTCCGTTGCTTTGCGCAGGATGGGCCCGTGAATTCTTTTAAGCCCCCAGTACAGGATGGCCGATCATGTTGGCCAACCATGATGGGCCGTCGTGTACAGGGGTGGTTTGCGTGTGATTGCCGTCTGCGTGCGACTCTGCGAGCAACGCAAACCGCCCCTGGTGGCCTACCACAAGCTCTAATAGCAGTTATTTTTAAGTTGAGAGAGTGAGACGCCGCTATACGGTGTGTAAAGCGGCGTCTCTGTCTCTCAACTTAAAAATAACTGCTATTAGAGCTTGTGGTAGGCCACCAGTACACGATGGCCCATCATGGTCGACCAACATGGTCGGCCATCCTGTACTGGGGGCTTTATAATCTATGCTGAAACGTTCCATTATACGCAATTACTGTAAAAATGTTTATTTGTTTATTTTACATACTAGAATCATTTATGATAAAATATTTTTTGACCTAAATAGGTATATTCATTTTATAAACTGTAAATTTTTTGTTATTACAAAATAATTAAATTAATTTCAGAAAATCGTATGAAACGAAAAAAATAATGTTGCTATTTTTCATAAAAATGGCAGCCTTCATGTCGTAAGCTTTTCTTTTGTAATGTGATGAAAAGTTTTTACTACATTTTACGGATAATTTATAATGTTTTTTGAAGTAATACAGATGATTCATCTCATATATCAAGTAAATAAATAACTATCTGATGTTGTAAGTTATGACCCATAATTTTATAGTAAGTACTACGTGGTTAATCCTTGGCTAAAATATAATTTTCCCGTTAGATTCGATCTACATTATTGCTAATTTGTTGAAATTATCATGTATACTTTTATTTCATACTAAAATTATGTTTCAGGCCGGGTAGTCATCGCACGATCTGTGTATGCAAATGTTGAACGGATCGAACGAAGTCGAATCGAGTAGTTCTGATCAATCATTAGTAAATAAAGATAATATGAGCGCTGGCAGCACAAGTGTGGAGGGCGAGTTGGCGAGCACTCGGCGGCTGCTGTGGGGCGAGCACGTGAAGGAGGACGTGTTCCGGCGGTGGGCGCAGGGGTTCCAGTTCAGCCCTGACGAGCCTAGCGCGCTCATCCAGCTGGAGGGGGGCCCGTGCGCTGCCATCGCGCCCGTCCAAGGATTCTTGCTCAAAATACTGTTGTCTGAAACACCTGGTCACAGTTTTCAAGACTTGACTTCAGAGAAGTGCAACTCTCTTCTTGTTAGGGCTGTGTGTACAATATTAAGCCAGTGTCTAGCTCCTAAGTACAATGTGGCTGTGCACAGGAAGAATGACACAGATGCTGAAAGTAGCAGTGGCCACAATGTCAGTGTCGAGGAACAGTCATGTGATGCTATAGAACACTTCCATCGGAGGATTGAAGTGCACTCATTTCAAACATTGTCTGAAGTGGAAGCATTTTATACAAGAAATATTAGAATTTTGAAAGACAAATATGGTGTACTATTACTCCTGTATAGCGTGATTCTCAGCAAAGGTGTGAGTACAGTAGAAGCAGAGCTTGCAGAGCTTTCTGATCCTCTTATCCATTCCACATATGGGTATGGTTCCCAAGGACTCATCAATTTGATGCTCACAGGCCGTGCAGTTGCTCATGTTTGGGACCATGAACAAGTTGTCGGAGGGTTACGACTACGAGGCATAGAGAGACAAAATGATATTGGTTTCCTCACAATAATGGAACACATGCAGTATTGCACAGTGGGATCTTTTTACAAAAATCCTAAGCATCCAGTCTGGGTGCTCGCCTCAGAAACTCATTTAACAGTGTTATTTTCATTGGAGAGAAGATTGGCTGCACCAGAAACCGCAGGAGAATCGGCCGAACGGATCTTTCGTTCCTTCGACCCAGAGGGTAACAATTTTATTCCATCTGCTGCACTTCAAGATGTTTTGTGTGCAGCGGACCTCGTGAGTGAGCCAGAATATGTAGAATTGATGAGAAGGAAATTAGACTCTGAGAATTTGGGAATTATTTTATTAAGTTCTTTTATGGATGAATTCTTCCCTGGATGCGAGCGCGGCGCTCCGGACACGTTCACGCTGCACCACTTCAACGGGCTGGCGCGCAGCAACCCCGGCGGCCGTGTCGCCTACCGCACGGGCCGCGCCGCACTGCTCGAATGCCCCATGCGGGCCGCTAGCACCGACCCCATGCTCACGTGCCTGCAGACCAAATGGCCCAGCATTGATGTGGTCTGGGACGACGGACACTCCCCTTCGCTTAATTAACAAAAACCTTTCCTGAGGATGACCCTAGACTTTGAACTTGAATGTGACATAGTGAAGAAGTATTGAAGCATATGTTGGATATGTCTTAAAATTCCATTACTTTATTGTATAATATAAATTTGTATTGGATGTTGAGGCTCCCTTGTTGGATCACCTCGCACTAGTATGAGCAGCTATTTTGCATAAAATCAGTGACTTTTTAAAAGTGACATTGCAACATATGATCTAATGTGTAGTCTTAATAACTGGAATGATATTAGAATAGCTCTGAGATGTCTGTGCAAAGAGGGTGATCTAATGAACACAGCAATAAGCTTTATGCTAAATGGTATTGTAACACCAATAACTTTGGTCTTAATTCATTAATTTGAGTAGCAATTGATTCCTAAGACTGGTGATCTGTTCTTGTACGAAAATAGAATTCTATATTTGTAAAATTGCATGCACACTGAGGTGCCAATAGACAGTTACTGATCTGCAGCACTTATTGTGCCTGAGCTGGACCATGCACAGAATATGTAGCAGTTGGTTTAATGAGTCCCATTAGCGTTGTCACCAAGAGAAGCCATTGACACATTATTTTAGAACTGTATATTTAAGTTCGCTATGTAGACTTCAATTTCATTATCATTTATCAGTCTATCTGTATCTCATAAGCAGTGTTTTTTAATGATTGACTTTCTTACATATTAGCTGTACTTTCCAGATGAATGATTAGAAAGCATGGAAGCTTTGTAATGGATGACGTTTTTGTTAATTCCAATCATATATTTCAGCATAACAAGTATACTTATAGTAGTAGCTGTCCTTATCGAGTTTTGTGTTCATAAATTTTAATCAATCTGCTTGCTTACTAGTACTTTTCAAACAATAAAACTGATGTTCAAGTATAAGTAAGTACCTAAAAGTCATGTCATCATGTGATAAAAGCAATACAGTTAAGATTTTCGGCGATAACAAAACAACTTATTTATTTTGTATCTGAAATTAATTGTAACATAATGTTTTTATGTAAAACATGAAGTATGAATTAATATGTTTGATATAGGTACTTATGTTCTAATAATATATGTTTCATATTCATGTAAAATAGCTGTGCACATTAGTGTTGCATTATAAAGAATATAATTATTGAGAGATATTTTCAGTTAGTCATAACTAAATAGTGTAACATGCTTTTTTTAACTATAAAGTGGTTTTTATTGAATGACCATTTATTTTTCGATCCTCTGCTTCCATCTTTGTTTTGCAGATTACAGATTTATTACAATTCTAAGTAAAATACAAATCAAGATAATAGAAAGTTTACATAGTTACAAAAATAAATTAAAAAATTTATGTTTATTCAAATTGCACACAATGTACTGCTAGTACTGCTACACACCAGATGCATAGATTTGGTGGGAGCCTTCTCCAACTGATCTTGCATGTTGTATATTTACATGACTGCCCAAAAAAGGACTGTAAAACTGTAGGATTATCTTTTATAAACCTAAGGTACTTGAAAGCCTGCCAAAGGGACGACAAAGTACATAGGTTCCATTAATTTTTTGATGTAAAATAAAAAATAAGAAAGTATGAATGAACCAAATAAATATATCTCAGAATTACATAGGGACATAAATATAAACATTGCTGTCTGTCTTTTCACGCTAAAACCACTAAACCGATTTGGATGAAATTTGCCATAGCAATAGATAAGACCATGTCGAAGGCCAGACGCAATCATTTAATCCCATAAAAAATAAATTAAATATAAGACTCCCATCACAGCTAGCGTTTGGCGCCATTTTGGCGTGATTGAGTAACAAACGAACATCTAAACTTTCACATTTATAATATTATATAGGACAAGCTGACCCGGCAAACGTTGTTTTGCCATATAATAGTGGACCCGGTCACCAACATCTTGTCTGTGTGTTCATACACTAAAAGTTGCCTACACCAGACAACAGATAGCGCTAGTTACACACTACCAATAAAGGGGCCCAAGCTTGGTCTCTATTTCCTACATATAAAAAATTACTCTGTGAAGTAGAGTGAGTGTCAGATAACTCTGCGTGACTGGGGCATTTTTGGCGCTAGTTACAGTACGTTTTTTTATTTTAAGCTTATAGAAAAGATTAGTATTCGATTTTGACCGCGCAGACGTCAGTGATTGCATACTCTTTGGAAACGGCAATGGAAGAAATGACAGATTTGTATCGAAGGTACGACAGTTAAACGATTTTTCATAGAAAATTACAATTTTTACTCAATTTTCCGGAATAATAAGTAGCCTATGTTACTCTCCAGCTCCCAAACTATCCCCATACCAAATATCACGTCGATCCGTTGCTCCTTTTTGGCGTGAAAGAAGGACAAACAAACAAACAAACAAACAAATAAACAAACAAACAAACACACTTTCACAATTATAATATTAGTATAGATAGTATAGATAAATACTAGCTTTTCGCCCGCGTGGACTACACGACGTTATCCCGCGGGATTGTGATAATTTTCCAGGATAAAAAGTTGCCTATGTTCCTCTCCAGGCTACATAAAGTATCTATGTCCCAAATTTCAGCCAAATCCGTTCAGCCGTTTTGGCGTGATTGAGTAACAAACATACAAACATCTAAACTTTCACATTTATAATATTATATAGTAGGAATTGTAGGATGGCTGACGCAGTGGTTCTGTCTGCCTGCTGCTCTTCTGCTTCTCAAATAAATTCTTGTAATTTTTTTACTATCATACCAGCCGGCCTAGCGTGAGCAGCTTTTATCACGGGATATGATATGATACGGCATGCCGTCTTGCTTACACCTTAGTGAGGTAAGCAAGACAACTTGCCGTACCATATCATATCGCGTGTTTTAAGCCGCTCATGCTAGGGCGGCTGGACAACTTCAGTTTGTGTTTTGTGTATTATGAGCGAATCAAAAGTAGGTATCTAATAAAAACAAGAAGTCCTAATACCGAACTTTGGCGAACTCCTTGTGTAATGTAATCATAAAATCTAGGTGTTTTAAGTGTAACGCAGCGCACAAATTATATATACTAGCTACGCACGCAGCGCGAGCGCGACGTGCTCGCTGAATAGAAAACGTTACAACGCAAATAAACACAAACATTACGCTTTATTCTTCGCTTATCGTAATATGTATTTAGAGTTTGAGGTCAGCCGGCCTAGCATGAGCGGCTTTTATCGCGCGATATTATATGGTACGCCAAGTTGTCTTGCTTACCCCACTAAGGTGTAAACAAGACGGCATGCATGCCGTACCATATCATATCGCTTGATAAAAGCTGCTCATACTAGGCCGGCAGGATAGGAGAATTTGGAGGGTTGGCAAATGATTCGGAATACTATTATAAAAATAAATATACTGATATGTCTCTGAGGTTCATCGAAGTCACTTTCTACGCCAGCGTAATTGAACTAATTGAATAGCCACCGTTAAGTAACATCACTATCACTATTTATTTGACGTTTGGTTTGACGGGTTGATTGACAGTGACAGTTGAACAGTTGTTTGTTGTTGTTTTCATTTTCATTTCATACATTTCATTTTCATAGCATAAGTTGTGTTGTTTTCCTTTGGTTTTTCTTCTTTCCTTTCTTTTCGGTGTCGTGTCCCTTCGTTTGGTCCGAATTTTTATATATTTGGACAGTAAAAACAAATGTCACGTGAAAGATTTATTGATAATGACTTTCAGAAATATGCCACTGAATACGAACCCATACGAATTGGCTCTATTGATGGTTAGTACAATTTAGTATCAGGAGCATCAGTAGGTACATTATTAAAGATATCCCTCTCACTGTTGTACTGATAAATAAAGAATTCGCTAACCTATAATCGAGTGCATTGCGTGCATTGTAACAAAATATTTTGTCTTTTCAGGAACAGATTCCGAACCGCATGACCATGCCATCTTAAGGGCTTTAAATTCTGAGTATGTGCCTAATAAATTAGTGAAAGGGAATCCCCACTACACAGTATTTGTAGGCAGGCTCAACCCAAGAACTACCCAGGTAAAACATTATTTCTATAATGTAATTATCTTTATGTACCAATATTATAAAGAGGAAAGATTTGATTGTTTGTATGCATTGAATAGGCTCCGAAACTACTAGACCGATTTAGAAAATTCTTTGACCATTAGAAAGCTACATTCTTCCCAAGTGACTTAGGCTATATTTTATTCCGATATACCACGGGAATCGGTACCACCACCAACCACGTGGCGTGGCGGAACCACGCGGGTAAAACCGCGAGGATCCGCTAGTTTTAAATAAGTAGACATTGCTATATAGTTGTGTTTGAACATGTAGATCTGATGGTATTTTTTTTTGCTCTTACAGGAAACTGTGCATACAGAATTTTCAAAGCTGGGAAAGGTACTACATTGTCGTCTTGTAAAAGATATTGTAACAGGCAAATCAAAGCAGTATGCCTTTGTTGAATACGAATCCCTGGGTAGTGTAGAAAGAGCACTACGGGATTTACACAAGGAGTATATAGATGGAACTGAAGTGATAGTGGAGAGGGAGGCGGAGAGGCGCCTGCGCGGGTGGCGCCCGCGGCGACTCGGCGGAGGCTTCGGCGGCCGCAAGGAGTCGGGGCAGCTACGGTTCGGTTGCAGGGACAGGCCATTCAGGAAACCTTTTTTAGTCCCATGACTGTCTCTGTTCATGTCCAGTTACTATTCATAAAAATTTATAACAATAGATACAGTATTTTCATTGGAATTAGGTACCTTTCAGTCATGGAATGCTACTCTGTCGTTAGTATTTGGTCTAGTAGGCAATGACGTGCCAAAAATGTTAGGCACATCTCAAAAATGAATTGTCAACTCAAAAAATGTGTAATGTTTGTTGCAAAGAGTTCAAGGGTTGGTGTAAGTCTTTCACAAGGACTGAAGCATTATTGTCAGTTTTAGAGGCAGTCTTGCTTTTTATATTCATAGGACTGTTAGCATTTTTAATACTTCATTTGATAGTATGTAAATCACCCAGTTTTGATATAATTAGTACTACTCCTAAAACTGATGTGTATGGAGAGTCCTCTTATCCCGGCCCTGACGGACCCGACGAGTTGCTACCATTGCCAGAATCAAGCACACAAGTTACTAAGAGACCAAGGGTAGATAAAGATTGCACGTGGACACCGTCAGCAAAAACTGCTGCTCCTACACGTTATTTCGAATATAGTGGTCAATCTAACACTAATACAAGAGTCGTCACTAACGAAATTACTACTACGATGCGAATAGTATACTATAACGGCCCTGTTAACGAGATCATATTGCCGGAAGAAGAATCGGATGGAGAGGACCCGCAGCCGATCTACAAGGGAGTCGTACTGGCGCTGGTCAAAACGAGACCTCAACAGGATATCGTGTTCGGCTGCATCTTGACCCTCGTCTCCGAGTACTGGACGCTGACCGCAGCCAGCTGCATCGAGTCAATAGAGGAAGTCGACTCTCTAGACTCCTTCGTGATCATGGAGAGCTACGACGAGCTGGCGAACGGCGCCACCCACGCCGTCGCCGACGTCCAAATAAACCCATTCTACAAGGGAAGCAACAGGAGCTACGACCTGGCGGCTCTCAGGTGCGAGGTCTCCCTCACGAAACGGAGCGGAAAGCCCGCGACGCTGCCGCGGCCGCTCGACTACCTTCTCGTCACCGTCGGCGAAAGATTCACGATTCTTGGATACGGGAAGTTCAGGTCGGTAGATATAGTCAAAATCAAAGTTTATTCAATTTAGATTGTTATTTACAATACTTGACGTTCATCATAGAAGTTACGCCATCGGTCCGCAAACCCTACAGCGGGAGGCCTTGGAGAAGAACCGGCAAGAAACTCCAAGGGTGTTTTTTTCTCCGTGTTTTATTTCATACATAGTCGTCAAATTGAAAAATGACGACGTATACGTAGGCGAGGCACGTGTACTTTGGGCGTCCGCTGCGTCAGGCTGATCACGACGCGTAGTAAAATACAAGAGCACTCGCCGCACGCTAGCTAGCGGTGCTTTTGTATTTTGCTGAATTTACTACGCGCCACGCGACTAAGCGTTGGATCACGCCCGACGCAGCGGACGCCCTTACCTACATTACATAATTATCCGTCGTAAAGTCGGAAAAGCGTAGTAACTAGCGCGGTTTAAGAAACAATCTGTAAATGGCGGATGGCGGCCATGCATTAAGTGTGAGTGCGATAGCATGACCCACCCACGTGGTATACATGCAGCATGACCATGGAGCTCGACTTAATACTTCTCTGAGGTAACTGGAGTTCTCACCCTAAATAAAAAAGTGTCCCAGCAAATTCGGCATTTAGTATGGAGTGGCTGTCGGTTGTCTCATATGACCATACGTATTTTTTTAAAGTGTAGGTGAGACGGAAGACAGCCACTGTGTAATTTGTGGTGACAAAAAAGTGTTAGTACTGCACTCTCCAGTTACCTCAGTATTAAGTCGAGCTCCATGAGCATGACGGTATGTGTGAGCGAGATAGCATGACCGGCTGGCCGCCATTTCCATCTTGTTTCTTTATCCGCGCGGCTTATACCAAAGGTTATCTATTCACAGAACGGTGACCGATAAAGTGTTGGGGCGCAGCGTGCGGCAGGTGCACGTGTTCGGCGTGCCGGGCGTGCAGTGCGCGGGGGCCGCGGGCGCGGACACGTGGGCGCCCAAGCACCTGTGGGGCGGCGCCCCGTCCCCGTCGGGGGGCGGCGCGCGCGCGGCGGGCTGCGGCGCGGGCCCTCTGTGCGCGGGGCGGCTGCGCGCGCGGGCGGCGCCCTGCAACTACTGCGCGGGCACGCCGCTGCTGGCCGGCCGCCTGCTGCTGGGCGTGATGGCGGGCGACGCGCAGTGCGGCGTGGCCTGCGAGCCGGCGCTCTACGTCAACGTCGCCGCGCCCGACGTCCGGGACTGGGTCGACAGCGTCCTCGAGTCCGATTGAGGGCCTCCCCGCCCCTTTCCATCCTACTGCCGTGCGACTATGGTGCTATAAAAGAAGTATTCCCAATATTCACATACCAACTTTGCGCTCGAATTCAAGGATCTCATACGATGGCCTGTCGACTGTTGTTAGCCTTAAAGATGTTAGATTGATGATAAAATATCTACACATTTCCTCAAAGCAATAACGCCTTTTACGAAGTGTTTTGTTTATCAGAATTAAATAACTTCCATGAACAGCCAATGTTATAAAATCACGAACTTGGGATTATTTTATTAAAGATTCAAGATTCAAATTTGTTTATTCAATTTAGATTGTTATTTACAATACTTGTGAACGTCATAGAAGCTACGCCATCGGTTCGCAAACCCTACAGCGGGAGGCCTTGGAGAAGAACCGGCAAGAAACTCCGGCAAGAAACTCCAAGGGTTGTTTTTATGTTTATGTAGTTAGGTACGTGAAGGGTAGAGTAGAGTAATAATTTAACTGAGATACTAAATAAATAAATATCAAGCATTACATTGATTTCTTTCCGAGTTAGTATGTATCAGATCAGGCAGTAGTATCTATAGGTACCTGTAGTCCAGCTTTATTTATATCAAAAATAAAACCAAAATTAATGGGCTACACGAAACACAAATGATCAATAATAGTGTAGGCAATGAACAGATTCTTTGTATGGAGACCCATACACTAATTCCTCAGTCGATGAAATTTTGTTGAGTTATAAAATAGCATGAGCCATAAACTTTTAAATTATTATCCGAAAAAAAACTCACACGGAAGTTAGGTATTTATACATAAATATACAAATCTGTTTATATATTGAACCGAGTAATTTCTCAATCCAAATTTATTTTACCAAATGAGTTATTTATACTAGTATGTGATACGTGATGAAAATCCAAAACTTTTTTCAAACATGAGTATGCTTGGCAAAATGGTATAATTCCGTTAAAAAGTTCGACAGAGACATTTTCAGTCCTAGTCACCCCATTTTGTTTTATTAAAATCTGGTGTTTCTGCTGGGATATTTTTTTGGATATTTCATATTATTGTTTTTGTATGTTACATGAATATGTCCGGTTAAGAAAGTTTAGACGGAGCATTTTTCCTAAAAAAGATATCAATGAAATAAGACTTTCATTAAAAAATACCTAACCTTCTATTATTATTATTTTTTGGAAATTTATACAGTACTTTTAATTTATTGATACTTTATCATGATGTAAAGTTTTTTCTGGCTGAGGAATTACTGTGGGGGTCAACTAGCTTCATTGACTACACAAGTTTTAAATTCCATTGGTTCCACAGAACACGACAGATATTTTTATTTGATTCTTTTTTTGTGTTCTGCTATTATTTGAAGAAAAAATAAAGTGTCATAGGGTTCTCTTCTCTCTCGACGAGTACCTAAGTGTCAAAAGATTTGTCGTCTTCCAATAAAATTGTAGAGAAGTACAATACTTTGATAATTATCAGCCCTTTACTAACCGCTCGAGACGGTGTAGAGGTTCATAGCCATCGCGAGCGCGGTGTCTGGCTGTCTGGCTGTGTCTGCGGCGGATGAACAAGGCGCTGTGCGCGGGCTCGGTGCTGATGGCGTTATTCGTGGCGGGCACGCTGGCGGTGTCCATCCTGCAGTTCCTGGCCGGCGCGGAGGAGGACGTGCCCGAGCCCACCACGCCCGCCACCACCACGCTCCTCATACCAATCAATTGAACGTTGCTGTCTGTCTTATGCACCTACCTGATAGTTTATTTATTATAGCATTTTTTTAACTATATATACTGTCTTTTACACATCTTATGGAGTTCTTTATCAGATGCCACTGTACCATACACGTTGCAAAAGTATCCAGAATTGTGTGTTTTATTAATTTAACCGCCTCTGTGGTCTAGTGGTTCACACCACCGATTTCAGACCAAGAGGTCCCGGGTTCGATTCCCAGTGAGGGTACATATTGTATTCGGTTTGGTTTGGTTGGTGGTAGGACTTGTTCTTAGTCCGCATGGCTAGCTACCACCGTCTTATCTAAGTCTGTCAACATATCAATGATGTTTTCAGCATAATTGTGTTCCGGCAGTTAGAGATATAGACTTATTATCTCTAACTGCCGGAACACAATTATGAGCCAGTTCCTCAGTGATTGAGGATTCCGGAAGTAGTACGCTTCCTTCCACCTTCAGCCTCATCACCACTTAACATCAGGTGTGATGAAGGCTAAGTGCTACACCGTTGTGGATAAAAAAAAGAATAATTTAAATGTCCTTGCCCTTTAATTGTTCTCGTCTCAGTACCTATTGTAACTCTATGTGGGCCTAAGTGCTGTGCTGCCGCACATTGAGTATCCTAAACGCGGCCACTTGAACGCTAGCACCAGGCTATACAAAATGTATGAAAAATCGCAGCCCTTTACTAACCGCTCGAGACGGTGTAGAGGTTCATAGCCATCGCGAGCGCGGTGTCTGGCTGTCTGGCTGTGTCTGCGGCGGATGAACAAGGCGCTGTGCGCGGGCTCGGTGCTGATGGCGTTATTCGTGGCGGGCACGCTGGCGGTGTCCATCCTGCAGTTCCTGGCCGGCGCGGAGGAGGACGTGCCCGAGCCCACCACGCCCGCCACCACCACGCTCCTCATACCAATCAGTTGAACGTTGCTGTCTGTCTTATGTTCCTACCTAGGTACCTTTAGTTTATTTATTATAGTTTTAATTTAACCATACTGTCTTTTACAAATGTCAGGGTGCTATCAGACAGAGAGCGGTCACGCGGTCAAGCGTTCAAGCAGTCAGTTTTGCGTTCCTTGTGTTATATAACGTTTACACAGATATACTCACACAGGAGTCATTGTGACCGCGTCGGTCAAGTAGAACAGCGGGGTTTGTGAGCAATTGCACGCTCGAACGCAAAACTGACAGCTTGAACCATTGACCGCGTGACCGCTCTCTGTCTGATAGGACCCTTATGGAGTTCTTTATTAGATGGCCCTGTACCATACACGTTGCAAAAGTATCCGGAATAATTTGCAGGTCACCTCCTTGCCTTTGTTCTCGTCTCAGTACCTATTGTAACTACTATGTGGACCTGTCTAAGTGCTGTGCTGCCGCACATTGAGTATCCTAAACGCGGCCACTTGAACGCTAGCACCAGGCTATACAAAATGTATGAAAAATCGCAGCCCTTTACTAACCGCTCGAGACGGTAGAGGTTGATAGCCATCGCGAGCGCGGTGTCTGGCTGTCTGCCTGTGTCTGTGGCGGATGAACAAGGCGCTGTGCGCGGGCTCGGTGCTGATGGCGTTATTCGTGGCGGGCACGCTGGCGGTGTCCATCCTGCAGTTCCTGGCCGGCGCGGAGGAGGACGTGCCCGAGCCCACCACGCCCGCCACCACCACGCTCCTCATACCAATCAGTTGAACGATTCTGTCTGTCTTATGTTCCTACCTACCTATAGTTTATTTATTATAGTTTTAATTTAACCATACTGTCTTTTACAAATGTCAGGGTGCTATCAGACAGAGAGCGGTCACGCGGTCAAGCGTTCAAGCAGTCAGTTTTGCGTTCCTTGTGTTATATAACGTTTACACAGATATACTCACACAGGAGGCATTCTGACCGCGTCGGTCAAGTAGAACAGCGGGGTTTGCGAGCAATTGCACGCTCGAACGCAAAACTGACAGCTTGAAACATTGACCGCGTGACCGCTCTCTGTCTGATAGGACCCTTATGGAGTTCTTAATTAGATGGCCCTGTACCATACACGTTGCAAAAGTATCCGGAATAATTTGCAGGTCACCTCCTTGCCTTTGTTCTCGTCTCAGTACCTATTGTAACTACTATGTGGACCTGTCTAAGTACTGTGCTGCCGCACATTGAGCATCCTAAACGCGGCCACTTGAACGCTAGCACCAGGCTATACAAAATGTATGAAAAATCAGCCCTTTACTAACCGCTCGAGACGGTAGAGGTTTATTGCCATCGCGAGCGCGGTGTCTGGCTGTCTGGCTGTCTGGCTGTGTCTGCGGCGGATGAACAAGGCGCTGTGCGCGGGCTCGGTGCTGATGGCGTTATTCGTGGCGGGCACGCTGGCGGTGTCCATCCTGCAGTTCCTGGCCGGCGCGGAGGAGGACGTGCCCGAGCCCACCACGCCCGCCACCACCACGCTCCTCATACCAATCAATTGAACGTTGCTGTCTGTCTTATGCACCTACCTGATAGTTTATTTATTATAGCATTTTTTTAACTATATATACTGTCTTTTACACATCTTATGGAGTTCTTTATCAGATGCCACTGTACCATACACGTTGCAAAAGTATCCAGAATTGTGTGTTTTATTAATTTAACCGCCTCTGTGGTCTAGTGGTTCACACCACCGATTTCAGACCAAGAGGTCCCGGGTTCGATTCCCAGTGAGGGTACATATTGTATTCGGTTTGGTTTGGTTGGTGGTAGGACTTGTTCTTAGTCCGCATGGCTAGCTACCACCGTCTTATCTAAGTCTGTCAACATATCAATGATGTTTTCAGCATAATTGTGTTCCGGCAGTTAGAGATATAGACTTATTATCTCTAACTGCCGGAACACAATTATGAGCCAGTTCCTCAGTGATTGAGGATTCCGGAAGTAGTACGCTTCCTTCCACCTTCAGCCTCATCACCACTTAACATCAGGTGTGATGAAGGCTAAGTGCTACACCGTTGTGGATAAAAAAAAGAATAATTTAAATGTCCTTGCCCTTTAATTGTTCTCGTCTCAGTACCTATTGTAACTCTATGTGGGCCTAAGTGCTGTGCTGCCGCACATTGAGTATCCTAAACGCGGCCACTTGAACGCTAGCACCAGGCTTTACAAAATGTATGAAAAATCGCAGCCCTTTACTAACCGCTCGAGACGGTAGAGGTTGATTGCCATCGCGAGCGCGGTGTCTGGCTGTCTGGCTGTCTGCCTGTGTCTGTGGCGGATGAACAAGGCGCTGTGCGCGGGCTCGGTGCTGATGGCGTTATTCGTGGCGGGCACGCTGGCGGTGTCCATCCTGCAGTTCCTGGCCGGCGCGGAGGAGGACGTGCCCGAGCCCACCACGCCCGCCACCACCACGCTCCTCATACCAATCAATTGAACGTTGCTGTCTGTCTTATGCACCTACCTGATAGTTTATTTATTATAGCTTTATTTTAACTATATATACTGTCTTTTACACATCTTATGGAGTTCTTTATCAGATGCCACTGTACCATACACGTTGCAAAAGTATCCAGAATTGTGTGTTTTAACCGCCTCTGTGGTCTAGTGGTTCACTATACTTATAATACTCTTTGGGTTCACACCACCGATTTCAGACCAAGAGGTCCCGGGTTCGATTCCCAGTGGGGGTACATATTGTATTCGGTTTGGTTGGTGGTAGGACTTGTTCTTAATCCGCCTGGCTAGCTACCACCCCGTCATCAGGTGTGATGAAGGCTAAGTGCTACACCGTTGTGAAAAAAAAAGAATAATTTAAATGTCTTTGCCCTTTGTTCTCGTCTCAGTACCTTTTGTAACTACTATATGCGTGTCTAAGTGCTGTGCTGCCGCACATTGAGCCCCCTAAACGCGGCCACTCGAACGCTTGCGCCAGGCTATACAATATGTATGAAAAATCTTGTCCACAGCTTGTGACCGCCACAAGTGGCGCAAGGTACGGCAGCAGTATGCGAAAGAACGTTTACGTTCATGTTTTTTTTAACCGACTTCTAAATCAAAAAGGAGGAGGTTCTCTATTCGTCTGTATGTATGTTTTTTTTGTGTATGACTCCCGATTACTCGAAGACGGATGAACCGATTGAAATGATTCAAACGTTATTACATCAAATTGGTTTCCAAGTTGGTCCCATTTTTTGAAATTTTGAAATCGGTTCAGTAGTTTTCAGGAAATCTTGAAAATACTGTCGTTTTCGTTACCACTTTATGTGAATTTAATACGTATCATTAGGCATAACTCCTTTGTTTATAAACCGATTTAGATGATTCTTGTCTTGTTAAAAAAGGGGTACCTCAAGGTATTTTAACCGATTTCAAAAAAGGAGGTTTTCAGTTTGATCACATACCTATTTACCAGAATACACGTAAATTGCCTGCATGATGCACTAAGAGTGAAATAAAAATTATTTTTATAAAAAAATAAAACCGCCTTCAAAAAAATCACATCAAAAAAGTAAGAAATAATCTCTCACCAAATAAATAACGTAATTACTTTGAAGTCGGGCGGGTTTAAACAAAAACAACAAAAAATTGTACATGTTTCACGCCCGACTTCAAAGTACTTACCTACGTTATTTATTTGGTGAGAGATTATTTCTTACTTTTTGATGTGATTTTTTTGAAGGCTTTTATTTTTTCATTGTCACTTTACTTCTAAAACTTGGTATTATTTCTGCCAAATATAACTTTGTTGCCGAGTCTCCCGTTATTTCGGCGTAGCTGTATATGCCAGGATCACGGAGTTACTGAAGCTTAACGGTTATAGCCTACTTATACCGCACCGCTCCCACCCAACCAAAGTATGAGCAGCCAAATATGGACTTAAAATCGTTCACTGTACATGCACTACAGTAACAATAGGTAGGTATACAATAGCAGACAGCGCGCGGTAAGCGAGCCTGCCGCAAGCTAAAGTGCATCTACAGAGCACGACATTACGTCCATATTTGACTGCTCATACATTGGTTGGGTGGGAGCGGTGCGGTATAAGTGAGCTAAGTCCTTAAATGCGGGTGGATGGATGTCTTACTGAGACAAAAAAGACTGAACGAATTCCGTAATGCACGCGTCTTTTTTCTCAGAAACGTGCAATACGTTGTGGAGATAAGGGTGAATTTGCTATGTGAAGTTGCAGATTGCCGCTTCGACTCTGCGCTATCGCGCTAGTATGAATTTACCTTTAGTTGTAATCTATTAATATAAGAAATGAAACATCTGTAAGCATTAACATAAACATTTTATTAAATATCTTCCGTTTGAATCAGTATAATACATTTTGAAATACATTGCCGTGGGCCGCCGGGGCGCCCGGTCCACATAATATACAGACAGTACTTTACTAAGGCATTTAAAAAGTTTATACAACCTCTATATTCCATTACCTAAGCCTTTACGGCCATCGATATCTGTACATCTCTTACATATTTTACATACAAATGGAAAATCATAAATAACAAAGACAACTATAGTAAAAAAGTCTATTTGAGATATCTGTCAATAGTAACATTATTGTCTACACGTAAAGAGAAAAAGAAAGAATTGCACGCGAATAAAGCGATAGAAAATAAAATTGAATTAACATAATAAATAGCTAAGATTTTTATCTAGTAAATAATACCAACAATTTCATAATTATAAGGAAAAAATTCGTTATAACAATTTATACATAAACATAATTGAATTCGGAAACTAAATAATTAGAATATAACCTTTACCATAAAATAACAAACTTAGAGTTATATATTGGAGCGGAAGTAAGAGCTGTGAGGGAGTTAAAGATGGGCCCGTGTCGGCCGCGACTCGTCGCACACTCGTCGCACGCTCGCCGTCACGGGCCGCTCGCGGTCGTCGCTCGGTCGTCATCGTCACTAAACCACAACTAACTGTATATCTAGTTGGTAAGCTATATATATAGAACCCCGTTGCCAAACCGTCGTCTCTACGTATAATCATTGATATTTATTTAACACCTAATCACGCAGTCTGGCTGTAGACACTAGCATACGACGATACAAATAAATTAGATGTGAGTGAGCGAAAATGATCCGTGTTGCATGAGTCGTAGAGATCAAATTGGTCGTCGCCTAAATGCCGCTTCGGTAGGCCTCTTCGCCCGGTTGCGCGTCGTACACTCCCTGCGGGAGAAAGAGAGATATGAGGATAGACCAACTACTTACAAGAAAAATATTATAACTACTAGTATAGTCTACTTAACACTTGCTTAAAAGGTATTTCTGTAGGTTTCGCTTACTTGAACGCGTGTTCGTACGAATTTTACGCACGAACGATCCAAACCTTACGAGTGCTATGAGTGCGAGAAATCCGTATACGTACAGTCGGGGACAAGTTCAGTGAAACACTTCTTACTTCATTTCGTTTGGCTAGTGCCTCTCAATTCGCGCGCAGACCCTTTTACTATTTGGTTTTGTATAAACATCCCTGCATACGCGACGTGTTCTTATACGGACGAGACGGGGACGGGGCGAGACGAGAAGTTTTGGAAACATCGTTCCATACACAAATATACATGAAGTACATATGTCACGAGTCACGGACGGGACGGGAACGTGGGGTTCACGGGGCATTTTAACGCAACGACGTCAAAATATTTTCCCGTCACGTGCGGGACGAGAAAAAACCGCGTCGCGTATGCAGAGACCTTTAAACGGCGGTAGTACAATGTATTTTAATATGCAATTAGGGATAGGGGCTGCAAGTGGACTGTGAGATGCCAGGCACACGAAAATAAGTAAGTGGATCACCAAGTTTGTCCCTGACTGTACGTCAATTTGAACGACCGTCCGTACGTTTACGTATTTGCATACAAAGTGAGCGTAGCCTAACATTTGTTAAAATTAAGGTGAGTGCAATGCAACAATACATAGGCAAGTGTTTGTGGAAATGAGCGCCTGTTGTTCAAAATCAAGAAAATAGGCAATTAAATGCATTACTAGTTTGATATAAGAATACTTTAATTGTGACATAATGCATGCTGTGTTCACCTATAAGTAGTTGTACATTAGATTAAGTGTTTTCCATATAATATGCAAAAATGTAACAACTGTTGGTGTTCCCTTAAACAAACAAAAAAAAATCAATAGTAGCATTACCTGTCAATGACCGTTCGGTATATCGTCCGATTCCTGGGGTAGCGTGTTTACAACAAAATAAACGTTAATAAAGCAAACTTTGTAACTTAAATAATTGATAGGACAATCTAAGAATGCCCCAATCTGCACAGTAAGAATTGACCAGTATACCTGAAGAGTATAATTAATAACATATTAATCTTTGGTAAGTTTGTATTGAAACAATATATCTATACTTACTAATATTATAAAGCTGAAGAGTTTTTTGTTTGAACGCAATAATCTCAGAAACTACTGGAACGAATTGAAAAATTATTTTTGTGTTGGATAGTCCATTTATCGAGGAAGGCTATAGGCTATATCCCGATATTCCCACGGGAACGTGTAGCACACGGGCAAAACCGCGAGGATCTGCTAGCTGATAATATGTTTCAATACAAATTTACCAAAGAATCAAATAATGTGCGTTATACTTAATTTAACTACGAAGTTACCGGATCGGGGGCAAACCCGCGGCGGGGCAGCGGGGTGGGGGAGCGGGACGGGGAGGGAGGGGCGGAGGGGGCGAGGTCGATCACCTGCTAAACAATCATTCACATTACATAAGGGGAACTACTTCGAAGAATTATATAGTTCGTTCGCCACATTTGACTACATCCCAATATACTGCAGCCTATTCCAAACTGATCGTCGCTGGTTGTAAACAAACATGAAGTTCGTCAGTTTACTAGAGTAGAGAATAAATAGTGGGTGCACTTTTTTGATGCATTCCAATGAGGTTTTAAATTCAACTCGATGCGTGAAGTATTCGTACTGTTTAGTGTATACTTGGGGCGCAAGCTCGAAGGGCCCAGCACGTCGCCGGGCGGCGGGTGGCCGCGCCGCTCGTGCTGTTAGTGTGTCGGACGCACCAGGGGGGCTACCGCGTAACTTTATGGGTATGAACTTCATACGTTTTTGGGAACTTTAAGTCAATTTTATAAAGAAAATAGCCGCTATCAGTTCCTTGTTTTGTGACGTCAGGTATAACGAATGTTTCCTTTTATTAAATAAATAAAATAAAATAAATAAACGTTCAACAGAACAAAGCAGCAAAAAGGAATTCAAATGACAGTTGAAGCCTATACCCATATCCAGATTTCTTAGCCGGTAGCCCCCCTGTGTCCGGGGGGGGGGCGCGGCGGGCGCGGGCGGGCCCAGCACGCGCCGCTCGTGCTGTTAGTGTGTGGGACGCACCTGGTGCGGGGCGCGGGGCGCGGGCACGAACAGGCGCGCGGGGGGCGCGGCGGGCGCGGGCGGGCCCAGCACGCGCCGCTCGTGCTGTTAGTGTGTGGGACGCACCTGGTGCGGGGCGCGGGGCGCGGGCACGAACAGGCGCGCGGGGGGCGCGGCGGGCGCGGGCGGGCCCAGCACGCGCCGCTCGTGCTGTTAGTGTGTGGGACGCACCTGGTGCGGGGCGCGGGGCGCGGGCACGAACAGGCGCGCGGGGGGCGCGGCGGGCGCGGGCGGGCCCAGCACGCGCCGCTCGTGCTGTTAGTGTGTGGGACGCACCTGGTGCGGGGCGCGGGGCGCGGGCACGAACAGGCGCGCGGGGGGCGCGGCGGGCGCGGGCGGGCCCAGCACGCGCCGCTCGTGCTGTTAGTGTGTGGGACGCACCTGGTGCGGGGCGCGGGGCGCGGGCACGAACAGGCGCGCGGGGGGCGCGGCGGGCGCGGGCGGGCCCAGCACGCGCCGCTCGTGCTGTTAGTGTGTGGGACGCACCTGGTGCGGGGCGCGGGGCGCGGGCACGAACAGGCGCGCGGGGGGCGCGGCGGGCGCGGGCGGGCCCAGCACGCGCCGCTCGTGCTGTTAGTGTGTGGGACGCACCTGGTGCGGGGCGCGGGGCGCGGGCACGAACAGGCGCGCGGGGGGCGCGGCGGGCGCGGGCGGGCCCAGCACGCGCCGCTCGTGCTGTTAGTGTGTGGGACGCACCTGGTGCGGGGCGCGGGGCGCGGGCACGAACAGGCGCGCGGGGGGCGCGGCGGGCGCGGGCGGGCCCAGCACGCGCCGCTCGTGCTGTTAGTGTGTGGGACGCACCTGGTGCGGGGCGCGGGGCGCGGGCACGAACAGGCGCGCGGGGGGCGCGGCGGGCGCGGGCGGGCCCAGCACGCGCCGCTCGTGCTGTTAGTGTGTGGGACGCACCTGGTGCGGGGCGCGGGGCGCGGGCACGAACAGGCGCGCGGGGGGCGCGGCGGGCGCGGGCGGGCCCAGCACGCGCCGCTCGTGCTGTTAGTGTGTGGGACGCACCTGGTGCGGGGCGCGGGGCGCGGGCACGAACAGGCGCGCGGGGGGCGCGGCGGGCGCGGGCGGGCCCAGCACGTCGCCGGGCGGCGGCAGCGCGCGGGTGGCCGCGCCGCTCGGGTTGAACACGTCCACGTACGATTTCTTTATATCTGTACAAGGGGAGGGTATACTTTACGATACACGCCGAGATGAAGAAGCGACATCGCTTAACGGCCAGAATTAATAATCTATCCACAGACAAGGATAGGCATGATCCAGCACGCGTAGCATGACGAACCCGAGAAGAGTTTTGTCTACCTCGAAAGTCTATAATTGACAGCTGAACAATAGATTTGTCTACGATGAAATGTCATTTTTGACGTTTCAATATAGACAAAACCTTTCTCGAGTTTGTCATGCTACCCGTGCTGATTAGTTGCTATGCAACGCTTGATATTAACATAGAATTAACGGCAGTTGACCTGACTAATCTGGATCATGCCTATCCCTATCTGTAGATAGATTATTAATTCTGGCCGTAAGCCGCTATTACACGATTCAATTAAATTGTCAGCAATTTCATTCAAAAGCATAGCATTAAAAGCTATCAGTAGATCTTACTTTTCAATACTGTTGTTGAAATTTATCAATGCCATTGAAGCAATGGAATTGAAAGCAACATTAAACCGAAATTAAACCGTGTAATATTAGCTTTAAGAACTTGTCTTGAGAACGCACTTTAAGGACAAGTTAAAGCGTTTCTAGTGACGCAGATTAATATAATTACTGCAGACGTTGTAGAAGGAGCTAATAATGAATCGACAATTTATAAGGAAACGCAATTCATTTACTCGTAACTCTAAACGAAGTTAGGGCTACATATAAACTGTTACGAGTACTAGTTAAATATTAATATTTAAATCCTAGAATAAAGCAGAAGCTAAAAACACATAATTATAAATCATTTATTTGCTAGAAAGATAGTAGGTATTAATACAGGTGGTATAAAAGTTTACAGAGCAAGCATGTTCTGCCATCTAATAATAGCATGCAAATATAAATAAAAAGAGAAGGCTGAAGTTAAAACATGTCAAATTAATTCGAGTCAACTAATTAATGCATATAAAAGAATATCATTATAATAGAAAAATGTCAGAATATCAGAGAAAAGTCAAATATCAAAATAAATTGAAGATAAGACACTAATTAACAGATTTTATCACAGATTTTGAACTGATTTTCTGCATTGTACCCTGTAATAGCATTGTACCCTGTAATAGCATTATCAAAAGTGAATGACTCACGTCTGCTCTTTTGCATTTTGAATATGTTGGATGTGGGCGGGGCGGCGGGCGCGGGCGCGGGCGGCGCGTCGGCGGGCCCGCTCGTGGGCGGCGGGACCCCCGCGGCGGGCGCGCCCGGCTGGGGGGCCACGCCCATCCTGACAAATGTTCGTTTCATATTGACAATTTGAAAATAAAACAATAATTTCTATTAAAATTATTGAATATGAAATTTTAGCAAAAACGACCCATCCACCAAGTACCTAGCTCCGCCGGGAATCGAACTCGGGATCTTTCACTGTCCGGACGAATGCTCTGACTGCTGAGCTACGTTTTTTTCTAATATTAAATTTTCAATTCTTTGAATTGCATTGTGAATGCAAAAAAGTAAAAGTAATTTATAATACCAATTATTTCATCTTTATCGATTGTCAAATATCTGGATAGATATTTCATTCGGTTATTGAGGATAGTAATATCTTCGCATTGATGAAATTAACGCTGGCTCACAGCGCGTAAGAAGTATTAGAAAGATATGACGCTTACTCCAACGACTCCGTAGCTCAGCGGTCAGAGCATTCGCCCGGACAGTGAAAGGCCCCGGGTTCGATTCCTGGCGGAGCTACTTGGAGGGTAAGTAATTTTTTCTAATATCTCATTTTCAATAATAAAAATTTGGTTGTGAATGAAATTTTTATTTTTAAATTAAGATTAAAGATAAAGAAATGATGTATAAGTAATAAATAATAATACAATTTTTGTTTTATCATCATAATATTTAAATGGGATGGCCGGCCGCAGTAGGGACAACCTGTCCAGGTGGGGATTCTTGGTCGACGCGGACTTAGCGTGTAGGTGTGATGCTGTTCCTCAGACGATGGAGCATCTGACATCACGTCCTGCTTGTCCAATCAGCTGCACTCGGGAAGACCTAATGGAGGCTAACAATGCTGCGATTCGCGTAGCCGAATTTTGGTTCGACACCTTTTTTTTGGTTTACTATCGACTTGATAAGAAGAAGATTGGACTGTCAGAGCTTTTTGAACAATTGGGTATTTGACTGTTGTTGAAATGTAGATATTTAATTATGACATTAAAAATATAACATTATTGAATAACAAATGTGAAAAAAGAAATTCAATATGTATTAAAACAAGCGAATTATGAGCTACTTAATTGTGACTCTAGCTATCTCTTTCTAAAACGAAATTTTCTAAGGCGAGAGTATGGCGCTATGGAAATGTGAGGTCAGCCGGCCTAGCATGAGCGGCTTATAACGCGCGATATGATATGGTAAGGCAAGTTGTCTTGCTTACCCCACTAAGGTGTAAGCAAGACGGCATGCCGTACCATATCATATCGCGCGTTATAAGCCGCTCATGCTAGGCCGGCAGGTTTCTATAGCACTCTCCTTGTCTAACTAGAAAGTTTGATGCTCTATATCGCTGAAAATATGCAAGATATTTGAAAATAAATACCTCTGTTGTGTTGCTACTAATTAAATGAACATTTTAAGTCAATAAAAAAAATTCAGTCAATTTTTTATAACTAGAATAGAACTTTGACAATTAGAATAGGGCGCATAGTTACATGGCGAGGTGCGCGGCGCTGGGCGGCGGCGGCGGCGCGCGCGTTGTGTCTTCGTCGCCGTCCAGGTTGCGCCAGCGCTTGTGCTCCGCGTCCCACACGATCTGCGACACGCGCAAACAAACATATTATTATATCTCAAGTCATCTTACACAAAAAAACATTGTGAATACAAAAACTAAAAAAAAATTATTGCAAATGAATAACTTATAAGAAAAAATAAAAAAGGGACCCGTCTCACAACTAACTCCGATGGGACTCGAACCCACGACCTTTCACGGTCCAGGCGAATGCTCTTACCACTGAGCTACGGAGTCGTTAGGAGAAGCGTCGACGCTATCCAATACCTCTTATGCGCTGCCAGCGTTTTCTTTTTCTAATACTTCATTTTCAATAATAAAAATTACATCGTGAATGCAAAAAAGTAAAAACAATCTAAAATTTTATTCCAAAACATATATAGGAACCAAAACTAATACTTTCAAACTATAATTCTGTAAGAGGCTATCAGTACGAAAATAACTCGAAAAGAGATCCAATACCTATAATTTTTTAATGTTAATTTATCATTTATTCCATTAAGTGCATCAGAATCGAATACTGATGTAGGTATTAACGATAACGGTAGGTAGTAAACACAGCACAGCACAACTCTATCGTTGGCTGATAGGCGAACAGTCATGTCGACGTTTGACACATCGCCAGAACATCAAACGTGTTTGATGTGACAGCAAAGTATTCAAGTGCCAAGAAAACATTTGGCCAAGCGACAGTGACCCTGCGCGCGCGCCGCGGGCTACCGACAACAACCAAGTGTATTTATATAACGATTGCAAAATTCTACTAATTAATACTGAATTTGGTGGGTTTTTAACAGAAGCTAGCTTTGCGTTCCTTAGAACCTCATTATTGTTCAAAATAAAAGACTATTGTGGCAAAGAATTTTATTGAATTAAAACAAAATATTATGTATGTGTGAATTAATACGTGAATTTTTAGATATAAATCAATTAACAGAATATTACATAGAGGTAACCGTACGTTAACAAACTGGAATTTTATATAATGATGCTACTCACATTAATCAAGGGAGAAAGAATCATATAAAAAAGAATTTGCTAAAAATTCATATTTCAACGCTAAAAATACAAATAAATATAAGTAATACATTTCAACTTAAATATAAAAAAAATATTCAAAAAATCTATTGAGGAGTGAGAAAATTACGTCGGTAAGGTTATTGTTGTTTTTTTATTTAACTTTAACAAGCTATAAATATAAAAAAATATTCAAAAAATCTATTGAGGAGTGAGAAAATTACGTCGGTAAGGTTATTGTTGTTTTTTTTGTACAAAAGTAATTAACTGTATATATTTGAAACATATGAGGCAGGGTCACTGGCGCGTTTAATTAAGGTTTTTTCAAATAAATTCTACAACACAAATATAGAAAAAAATATCGTAAAAAAACTTTCTCTATCGTCCATCGTTCTTTTTCTGAGAAAGGCTTGAATGAGGCAATGACAAAGCCTTTAGTTTTGTTAAAGATATTTTACTTTAGATTTAGACATTGTATTTTATTGAGATTTTATATTATTTTTATGCATTCACAATGCAATTTTTGTAAGTATAGGAAAAATGTGATACTAAAAAACCACGAGCCCTATAAGTAGCTTTCAGGCGGGATTCGAACCCGCGCCTCCGGGAATCCGGCCCGATGCTCTGACCAATTAAGCTACCGAAAGGCTTACACGACTCGTCGAATTTTGCTCCAGCAAAACTATCACTTTTTTACACACACACATCACACATCACATTTTTTTACTATCACATTTTTCCTATATTGGATTTTATTGTAACTGTCTAGCAGTTGAAGGGTTTTTATTTGGGCAGGCACTCCAACAGTCTCTCCGTCAATAGACCGCAGAAAAGGCGTGATAAAGTATAGCTACAAAGCTACATGAGCGTGGGCGCGGGGCCACTCACGGTGGGGTTCTTGTCGTCGGGCAGGATCATCTGGTTGGGCGCGCGCAGCGACAGCCGCGTGAGGATGCCGCCCAGCCAGCCGCCCCCGCCCCCGCCGCCGCGCTTGCCCTCGCCCTTGTCCTTGCCCTCAGACTTCTTGTCCGACTTGGGGTTGGGGGTGTCCGTCTCGCGGTCCGTCTGTCGATGACAGAATGTCCAGAACAAATATTAAATAAGGCAAATTTAAAATAATCCTACTAATATTATAAATGTGAAAGTTTAGATGTTTGGATGTTTGGATGTTTGGATGTTTGGATGTTTGTTACTCAATCACGCGAAAACGGCTGAACGGATTTGGCTGAAATTTGGAACATAGATACTTTGTAGCCTGGAGAGGAACATAGGCTACTTTTTATCCCGGAAAAATATCACATTCCCGCGGGATAACGTCGTGTAGTACACGCGGGCGAAGCCGCGGGCGGAAAGCTAGTGAAAGATAACTTTTAAATCATAAACAAGAGTAACGGGACTCAACGCGACGTTTATTATGTAGTACATATGTAGTTACAGCTTGACGTTTCGGCTGTGTTGCTACCGACACGTGGTCAGGTCCCAAGCAGACTCAAGTGCTTGTGATCACGGCAGTAGCAACACAGCCGAAACGTCAAGCTGTAAGTACATTATGTACTACATAATAAACGTTGCGTGGAGTCCCGTTTCTCTTGTTTATAATTTTATTGTATTGGAACGCGAAAGTTTAAAATCTTATATAACTTTTAAATTAATAAGCTTGTACAAACATACTTATGTTCTGTAATAGTGAAGTTACTGTCTTTTATAAATTCTAACGAAGTACTGAATTTAACAACTTACTGATCAAATATATTATTTTTAAGTTTCATCAAATTTAAAAAAAAAGTTATTGATTGCCAAATTAAATTGATGTAGGTAACACCAAGCAAAAAGTAATTTGCAAAAATTCGATAGATACTATGTAAAATGTAGCATAGTTCACTCGTGCAAAGCAAAAAGTTTAGTATTCTTTGTGCGGAAGTAAGATTTTGCTTTGCACGAAAATGAGCTGTCATAAGACCCATGCTACATTTTACAAAAGTATAACATATACTTACGTCGACACTTATAACATTTATAGATCGACAATCTTTTCTGTTCCGGTGACAGTGGCGCTATGTTTTTTCTTCTTCTTGTAGCAATATAACTAGCCCTGACTTTAAGACCTACAGACGCACTGACCTTTATTAGAGATCAGTGTACAGCCGGCAGAAGCGCTATGGTTGGAAAACAACTAGACAGCAAAGTGACATAAAAAAACACGTTATAGTTCCAGTCTTTAGCCACCGGAACAGAAAACGTCGTCGCACTATAAGGCTAGATTCACAGCACTCCGGGAGACCCGTACAGGCCGGTCCCGAAACGGAGGTACACAGGAGGCGCTAGATCGGTCCGCACGTCCCAATTATTGATATCTCCCGTGCGCGGGCGGTCCGTAGGGTCTCCCAGAGAGCTGTGAAGCCAGCCTGAGTGTAGCGTGTAATAACTCACGTAACTCAGTGGGTTCCGTCACATGTAGGAGTACCGGGGAACGAGGAAGTTGATCGGCTGGCTAAGGCAGCACTTACTGAGGGTGAACAATTCACCTACTTACCATTACATTCGGACATTCTTCAGGATTTAAAGAATGATTGCTATAAATCATGGATGGAATACTTTGATAAAAGATCCTTAACGAAAGGAATATGGTATAAAACCATACAGCCATCAATTCCACGTTCTCCTTGGTTCATGGCCGGCACACCACTTGATAGGAACGACTTAGTTACCGCTTTTAGACTTAGGACCGGGCACATTCCATTGAATAGTTTTGCATTCATGATGAAGAAAGTTGATTCTCCAAACTGTAATAGGTGTAAGGTAGTGGAAGATGTTTATCATATTTTAATGGAATGTGTCCGGACGGAGCAAATTAGGAAAAAGCTACGAATTACTAAGTCTGATATAGGAGCTTGTAATTGTATTTTGATGAGTCCTTATAGTGATGAGGCTAAGCAATTATTCAAATATATTCAGTTAGCTTTAAGAGATAGATAAGATTTATTGTAAGTCCAGTACTTATATTCATTTTGATTGTATTTTGAATATACTATGGGGGTGGCATGCCCACGGGCAAAACCCTCAATGTATTTTACCTTTGTAAAATATTTAATAAAGATTAAAAAAAAAAAAACACTCACGTCAGCGCTGGGCGGGCGGTCGTCGTCGTCGTAGAGTCCGCGCGCGGCGCCGGCGCCGGCGCCCGGCATCGTGATCATGGGCCGCGACTCGCCCGCGCCCGCGCCCGCCTGCGACACCACAACCGTACGCAAACACACATACCGTGCGCTCACACCACACCGAGCCACGCAACAAGCTATGGTTTGGGCTTCAAAGGGGCTGTCCATTAACCACGTGATGTTTTTTTTTGCAACTTTTTAGACCCCCTTGTGATACGTGGCGAGGTTTTGTACTGCTGCTGGCAACATTTAACTAGTTTTAAAAAGTAAAAATGTTATACTTCCGGTATCTTTTCTCTCTGCTCTGCCCTCCCGGCAGCAATAACTGTGTACGCTGATTTTGCTATTTAATTAATGAGTGTGCAAATAGATCCTTCCTTGTTTATTCGGTGTTTTTTTCTACAGACCAAGAATCTACAGTCCAGAAACGAAGAGCTTAACATGTACTATCCCTCCCCCCTAAGATCCCGTGTATTTTTTTGTACATACTTTAGGAAGCGCGATGGCGGGAAAATTTAAACGATACTGCGAATCTATAATCGATAAGATTTCCTTGTACTTACGTATTCATATTCATAGACTAAAATGACTTGTGTGTAAAAAATTTAAGGTGTTTAGTATACCGTGTGACTGGGAGGTGAAATGATTTCACTTGTTTTATGGTGTACTTGTTTGATTTACAAATTGTTATCAGTTTTACGCAATTTCGCAACATTATATGTATAAACAAATGTGTTTCGGTATCGAAAACAAATACACGTGATATCTGAAAAAAAACCCCTCCCCCTTGTGATATTTGGTGATATTTCCTGGACCCCCCCTCCCCTTTTAGGCTTCACGTGATTAATGGACAGCCCCAAACGGTGTGCGTGGAAAACACTCTCGGGGACACAGACAGTGCTATTATTTGTTAGTTTTCAATTTTATTATTGACATTGATATCAAACAAGTATGATTACACTCTATTCAAATGGGTTGATTTCGTGCGAAAAAATCCCTTTGATATTTCTTGTAGAATATTTATGTAAAACAGTTTTGCAAAATTTATTCAAGATGGGACAGAAAACTTATTTTTGAACTCAATAATTAGTTTTTGCTCGATGAAATTCAAAGCTGGGCCTGATGTGCTGTTAATGCTTTCATTGGAATTTTAATTATTCACAATAATCAAAATAAATTCTTGGCCTGTTAATTATTGTTTGTAACAGATCCTTACGTAAATTTATAGTCAACAGCGCACCAGACTTTACAAACAGACAAACTTCTCCAATAGGGTATTTGTCTGTTGTTGAAATGATATTCGAAAATCTAACATTTTATGTACTTATAAGAAAAATAAATTGAAACAAGCAACTATAAGAAATTTATTTGTGAATAGTTGTCAGCTATCTCGTTGTTAAGTTTTTTAATTTTGAACTCATACACGAACATATATATATTGACACACTTTATACAGAAGATAACTTCATAGAAATAAAAAAAAAACAACTTGTATTTTATTTTAATTTTTAGTTTTTTGCATTTACAATGCAATTTTTATAATAGAAAAATGGAAAATGAAGTATTTAGAAAAAATCGACCCGTCTCACAACTATCCCATCGGAGCTAGTTGTGAGACGGGTCGATTTTTTCTAAATACTTCATTTTCCATTTTTCTAACAACTTGTATTGTAAAATTACGACAACGCAACGCTGTCACTTCACTCTTCTTCTTTTTTTTAAATTAATTATGTGCTATAATGAATGACAGCGGTGTCGTTCAAGTTGCTTGTTACGATACAAGTTGCATTTTTAAATTTCTTTAAAGTTATCTATGGTATAAAGTGTGTCATTATATGTTCAGGTATGAGTTCATAGTTAGAATATTATTACATGAGTGTAGATAAACAACTATTATAGCATGTAAAGGCCATAACGGTCTTATTTTTACGTCATTGAAACTATTAAAGATATTTGAAACAGGAATGTGTCATTAGTGAGGTAATATTGCAAAAATATTTTTTAATAAAGAATTAATAATAAAATTATTAAAAAATATATTTAAAAAATGAGTCAAATACACTCAAAAGTTTAAATTTGAACCTTATGACCAACACGATATAGTTCAAATTCGACTGGAGAAGTTTGACAGTTTTGTTAAGTCTGGCCTACTGTCGGGTGTACAGTGAAAAAATTACATAAGTATTTCCATACCTTTTTTAGTATCTGTTCTTTATTGAGGAAAAATTTAGAGTAAAATCAAGAAAACTATACTCGTTCACGACACATCCATTTTATTGAATAGCATTAGTACAGAATTGTATCATATACCAACAATATTATATAGTTTAATATATTATTATTTACAAAGTTATTTTTAGTATATACGAAACCTGAAAACTGTTTGTTCAGAATCAGTAATAGAATCGATTGCAATATCCTACTAATATTATAAATGTGAAAGTTTAGATGTTTGGATGTTTGGATGTTTGGATGTTTGGATGTTTGTTACTCAATCACGCCAAAACGGCTGAACGGGTTTGGCTGAAATTTGGCACAAGGATACTTTGTAGCCTGGAGAGGAACATAGGCTACTTTTTATCCCGGAAAAGTATCACATTCCCGCGGGATAACGTCGTGTAGTCCACGCGGGCGAAGCCGCGGGCGGAAAGCTAGTTTTTTATAAGTATCATGTTATATTTTGACTAAATAATATTTACAAAACCATAATTAACGCACACTATACTAAAATGTCTCGCGCGGACAACACAAAAAGCTTGTAACTTCGCGAGTTTTTAAGGTATCATTATAATTTTTTTAATACTGATTCTGAAAATAAAAATATGTGACCCGTGTTTCGGCTTTCGTATAAACAAAAAATAATGTTGTATATCGTGACGGCCTTCAGTTTCGGACATTCGCTAACTAACTACATAACAATGAACAATAGTTAACTTCCTAACTCTTAGTAAAAGTTATTCAGATCTAGGGGAGGAACAAGCGAGGCTAAAAGCGTTAGAGAACACTATGCGGAATACCGCGGACGTATAGAATTTTACTTCGTCACCACCAGTCAGGCGGCCGTTTAACCTTCGGTTAAATGCATTAAATGAAATAGGAATAAAATTAACAATATCAGATTTTCGATATCACAGCGATTACGACACATAGAACTATCTCACAGCCGGGTCGCCTAGTCGTCGGGCGGCAGTCGCGCGCGGCGGCGGCGGCGGCGGGGCGCCGACAGCGCGCGCCGCAGCGCCGCCGCCGCGCGCCGCCACGCCGCCCGCCACCACGCCGCGCGCCGCCGCGCCGCCCGCCCCTACGTCGCCGGCGCCGTCGGCTCGTCGATCGCGAACGTGCGCGCGCCCGACACCTGGTACGCCGCGTGGCCGCCGCGCCCGCGCTGCCGCAGCCCCGCCCCCGCATCTGATTGCGCCAAGGGCGCGTCCACCGGCCACGTGGTAGCCCCGCCCTCGCCCCCCGGCCCGCCCCCGCGCCGCGTTAAGATCTCCTCGAAGCGGTCGAGGCTGCGCTCGATGGTGGCTCGCAGGCGGCGGCGGCGCGCCGGCTCGTCCTCGGGCACGGTCGTGCGGTCGGCGGGGGCGTCGGGCGCGGGGGGCGTGGTGGGCTCATCGATGGGGTAGGTGCCGCCGAACACGAGCGGCCCGTAGCGGCCCCGCTCCGCGGACCCGTCGCGCGCCCAGCGGTCCACCGTGGTGGCGATCATGGTGCCGCAGCGCGGGGGGCCGTAGCGCGAGCCGCCGCGGGCCGGCGCCGGCGAGGCGGGGGGCGCGACGTGCCGCCGGGGGGGGAGCGCGGGCTCGCGGGGCGCGCGCAGGCGGCGGCGCAGCAGCGGGGCCCCGCCCTGTGCGCCCCCGCACACAAACACAGCGTTAGACACGCACCACCTCACCGCGACAGGGGACACGGGTCGCGTCGCGCGCTCTTTACAGACTTATCCGTTCCGACGCGTTATGAATAGATCCCGAATATCGCCGAAGGGGGTATATAATCGCGGTAGATAACTCACACGTTTATAATGAAAAGAATTAGTATGAAGATAACTATGCAAGACTAGCGAAACGACAATCTACTGATATTAATGTAGAAGTGATGATTTCACACACAAATAAATCCCTAAAACAATGTCACATAACGTAATATACGTCACCCTTTGCCATCCTGCAAAGTTGTGAGTGAGAGGCGATGCTTACCTCTCCGTAGCCGTAGTCATTTCGTCCCTGCCAGTAGTCGTAGGGGCGCTCGTCGGGTGCGTACCCGTCCGGGGGCGCCTCCTGTCCGTACTCGGGCGGCTGCTGCCCGTACTCTTGACTTGGCTGACTGTACTCGTGACTTTGCTGGCTGTACTCGTGACTTGGCTGGCTGTAGTCTGCACTTTGCTGACTGTAGTCTTGACTCTGTTGGCTGTAATCTTGACTCTGTTGGCCGTATTCTTGGCTTTGCTGGCCGTAGCCTTGGCTGGGCTGCTGACTTTGGTAGTAGTGACTGTAGTCGGGGGCTTCTTGGGGCGCCGGCAGGTCAGCGTACGAGGGAACAGATTGTTCGTACTGTTGTGCCTAACACAAGAATTAAATTTGAATAAATGTATTCCTTCCTTGTTTAAACGTGGTTCATTATGTTTTGGAGGTTTAATATTTATGACATCGGTAATTTTTTACTTTACTGCTTTGAAAAATAAAAGCTTAATTTAAAGTTTAAAACAACGAGAAAGAAATAGTTGGTGTTTCTTTTCTAATACTTACTTCATTTTCAATAATAAAAATTGCATTGTGAATACAAAAAAGTAAAAGATGGGTGGTCAAAACATAATCTACAGCGGAGAAATTACAAAAAATATATAAGATTAGAAAATGGTAGGATTAAAATACACTATATAGCATAGTGGGGAGCCCGTGGCGTAGTGGATAGCGCGCTTGGCCTGCGATCGTTGAGGTTAAGCAACGTTCGCAATGGTCGGTCACGGGATGGGTGACCAAAAACTTTCATCTGGAGCTCCTCCGTGCTTCGGAAGGCACGTTAAGCCGTTGGTCCCGACTGCACTTGCAGTCGTTAATACCCACCAATCCGCATTGAGCCCGCGTGGTGGGTCATGGCTCATTCTCCTTATTCATCCATAAGGAAGGCCAGTGCCCCAGCAGTTGGGACATTAAATGGCTGATGATGATGATATAGCATAGTAATAGTGGTACAATACCTGATCGCCCCACGCGGTGGCGGGCGCGTGTTGCGCGTAGTATTCGGCCTGCGCGTGCTGCGGCGACGCCTGCGCACACGCACATGCATTATACACAACGTGCAAACACACGTGGAATAAGGGGATTCCAAAACGTGGACTAAAGTAGTCCAGCCGGCCTAGCTTTTATCACGCGATATGATATGGTACGGCATGTTGACTTGCTTACCCCACTAAGGTGTTGGTTGCCGGCTGGTTTAAAACTGGTACAAAACTGGTGCTGTCACTTTTATTTCCCAAATGAAAGACAGAATAAGCATCAATTTTAAACCAGGTCTAACTTTAGTCGAAGTTTTTGGAATAAGGGGGACGGAGAGGGTGAGACACGACACTTGATGGTGGAATAGAATTGTACGGGACAGACCGTACATTCCGCGCGGTCAGCATTTTACGCCAGCATCGATTACTTATTTTATTTGTAGCAATTTATTAACTAGTTCACAACCAGTCATCATACCGTGCACTCATATCATAAGCAATTAAATTAGCAGTTTATCGTAATTAATCAAGTGTAACTATATAGCAATAAATTAGTGTTCAATACTATTTTCTCTATCATTTTATCATCATCAAATGTACAGCCTGTAAAAGGTTCGTACAAGAATAAATAAAAATGAAATAGTGATTTCACAGAGTCTAGCTGAGGCCGGTCCTCAGGGCAGGATCCCTAGTTTGATTTCTATAGCTATGTAATATAAAGTAGAATCGTTTTCTAGGAATAATTATGTTGAAAGTGAACCAATTCTTTTACTTATCCCCTTGTACGATTAACCGTGGTACATTGCGCCACTACAGTACGTACCTGTAGCGCGCTGGCGGCGCTGGCCACGTCTTGCAACCACTGTCGGTGACGCGGCGACGGCTCGCTGTCGCCCTCGGAACCAGCCTCCTCTTGTAGCGACGGGTCGTCGTACTTTAGCCTGCGGAGAGAGAGCTCACACTCAGTACACCCCGATTCAATACGGTATTTAACTGTTTTTTTTTTTCTTTAAAATGTTTTTCGAAATATTGGCTACACACGAGGAAGACAAAACGAACTTATCATTATGTAACTATAAACTTGCCGCTTTTTATTCTAGGAACAGTCGAAGAGGTGGTTCCTGTATACTTGTACTTCATGGTCATGAATTTAAAACTATTAATATCTCAAAATACTGTGTAAAATGTGTGTTTGAGGCTTGTGCTGTGGAACTCTCACTTCTTAACATAATTGTTGTATGTATATATAGACCGCCTAAATCTGACTATGATCTGTTTTTGGAAAAATTGACACAAATGTTAGATTACCTTAGTAAATGGAAAAATAAAAAAATTATCTTGTGTGGTGACTTTAATGTTGATAGACTAAAAATGAACAGAATGTCTATAGACTTTGAAAATTTACTTCATAACTATAATCTAAAATTACAAATTAACAAACCTACAAGACTAATCAGCAAATCGTGTCTAGACAATTTCGCCACTAACATATGCCGTTGTAAATCTGATGTACTAGACCTTAACCTATCAGATCACACGGCGCAGTTACTAAAATTTCCAGTCAGTAAAAAAAGCAGATTGAGTTCTTGGCGCATTAAGAAACGAGACATGAATAAAACCAATGTAAAAAAGTTTTATGATGCCATAGGAAGTTTGAGCTTTTCCGAAGTATACAATGAAACGGATGTAAACGAAGCCTATAACTTATTATACAACACAATACGCTTATTCTATGATCTTTGCTTTCCATTTAGAATTATTAATATCAAAGCTAGAAAAAGACAGAGGTGGATTTCTCGTGGAATAAAACTTTGCAGTAAAAATAAAAGAAAATTGCTTTGGAAATATAGAAAATTTCCTTCTACGACTAATAAAATATTACTTAGGAATTATACCGAACGCCTTAAAAAAATTATTACGTTAACACAGAAGAGTCAAAATAATTTTACAATTAAAAATTCTAGTAATAAGTGTAAAGCTACTTGGTCAGTTATTAAACAAAATAAAGATAACTTTCCACCGGAAACGATTAGGGCAATTTCCTCAAATAATATCATTATTAAAAATCCTTATGACATAGCAAATACGCTGAATAATTACTTTATCGATCAAGTTAACTCAACATCAAAAGTGACATTGAAAAATAGCAAAGTTGACATTAAATCCCAATCTAACGCGAACTCTATATTTATGACACCAACTAGTCCTCCGGAAGTATTTAAAACTATTTTATCTCTAGAAAACACAAATAGTGTGGGCTACGATGACATATCAACCCTAGCTATAAAAAGCTGTGCCGAACATCTTGCCAGTCCATTAGCTCATATAATAAACCTCTCATTGAGCCAGGGCGTATTTCCAGATGCTTTCAAACTAACTAAAATAAAACCGGTACATAAGAAAGGTGATACTATTGACATGAAAAACTATAGACCAATAGCTCTTGTGCCGGTTTTATCAAAAATCTTCGAAAAAATTATATATATGCTAGTTTATTTATTTTTTGAAAAATTTAATGTATTTACGCCGCATCAGTACGGTTTTCGTCGGAATAAATGCACTAATTTAGCAATTTTTGATTTGCTAAAATTGGTAACGGATTCTATGGATAAAAGAGAGAACATCTGCGCCCTATTCATGGACATGTCAAAAGCTTTTGACTACGTTGACCATAGTATACTCTTACAAAAGCTCTACCATCATGGAATACGCGGCGTAGCGCTAAAATTGTTTGAATCGTACCTCAGTAACAGAAAGCAGCAAACCGCCATTAAATGTATTTGTAATGATAAAAAAATTGAAATTGAGCACTTATCAAAATGTAGAGACATTAAGTACGGAGTTCCCCAGGGGACAATATTAGGACCTCTACTTTTTTTAATTTATATAAATGACATGCCTACAACCATTGAATATCCCATGACTTTATTTGCTGATGACTGTACTATATTAATGAAATGTAAAAATACCTTGACATATGAAAATGAAATTACTTTGACATTAAACCGTATAATAAGATGGCTCGAAATGAATAATTTAAATATAAATATTGACAAAACCAAAATTATGCATTTTCGTCAATATACACAAGCACCTAATCTGACCATACGTCATGGTGATGATGCCATAGAATCTGTCAATGCAACAAAGTTTTTAGGTTTATATGTGGACTATCAAACTAACTGGCAAACTCATGCAAATAATTTGTGTATACGCTTGAGTAAATTTGTCTACGCACTTCGATCCCTGTCTAGAATAGCTAATTTAGAGACAGTACTAACTGCTTATAACGGTTATGTTGCGTCCATTCTACGTTATGGAATTATATTCTGGGGAAATTGTTCAACCAAAGAAATAATTTTTAAAGCTCAAAAAAAGTGCATCAGGGCCATTAAAGGTTTGAAAAGAGAGGATAGCTGCAAACAACAGTTCATTGATCTGAAGATTTTAACATTGCCTTCTCTTTATATATACGAAACTGCAATGTTTGTCAGGAGGAATCCGCATCTCTTTCCCACAATATCATCTGGTCAAACAAAAAAAAGCAAACGCCATGGAAATAAGTTAAGTGCGCCGACTACTAAAACAGCACTGAAAGGAAATAGCTTTTACTGCATGGCACCTAAAATCTTTAATAAATTGCCCAAAACAATAAAAGAAGCTAATTTGACTTCATCTCGCAAGCAGCTACTATCATTGTTATTAGGTAAAGCCTATTATACCTTGACAGAGTATTTAAATGACAAATTATAAATAAATATTATATTAATCGACATTATGCATGCTTTTGACCATCTTATAATTTTTAATCTTGTTGACTATTTAATAACATAGTTAGTATTACGTGACTTGTTGTTTTTTTTTATTTGCTAATTTAAACAGATTGAATATGTATGCATCTGACGTGAATTGATATTATTTTATTTAACTTCTTTTGTCATCAATGTAAGGATCAAGAATAATCCAATTAAATCTAATATATTTGTACGCCTAATAATGGCCAAACATAGTGATACTGAACTTTTACACACCATCTGTACCTATATATAACCTATGTTTACAAATAAATGAATTTGTATTTGTATTTGTATATTTACAAAACAAGTTTTCATTTTGAATTATCTTGAATATTTTCAAAGATATAGGATTTCAAACTTTATAATTAGACAAGGACAGGACGCTATCTTAGTGACGTCAGTGGGTTAGTAGCGTCATAGTCACGCCATAGAAGATTTCGTTTTAGAAAGGGACAGCTATAGTCAAAATCAAACAGACTATAATTCTTTTATTATAAAACAGATTCAAATTATTTTTTCACATTTGGTATTCTTAATTGCAATATTTTTTAACGTCATCATTAAATATCTACATTTCAACAACAGTAAAATACCCTATTCCACATTCAGGGGACGCATTTTTGAATAATTCGAAGTGAATATTAAATTCATGCACGAAAGCAAAACGTTTACGAAATTAATTTCGATAAATTAGTGTTGCCCTTAAACTCGAATTTTATAACATTTTTCATTTGACGCAGAAAAAAATACCGAAAAGCCATAATCGTTGATTTTAAAAACCGGTAATGAGTTACGGGGAACGGAATGTGATTTAATAAAAAGTTATAATGTCATTGTCTGTCAGTCATTTGATTCACTTGTCAGTGTCTTTCTCATATCATTTCTACTGGTAGACCATCGTAAACGAGTGGGTCGGACCACTCGTTGCAAAACTCACGAATATGAATATTCAAAAATAGTGATTCTAGGGATTCGCATAGGAATCTTGCGATTTCATACACGATTTGCAATTCTAATGATTCAAAAATGCGTCTCCTGACGTCTCGGGTCGGAACATCGCGCGAGACCGTGCGCGGGACACAATAGGGGGGAGCGGACTGTTATTGATATGTCAATATTTAAAAGTGACTAAGAAAGTTTGATGCTCTTCAATCAATTTTTATATTTGCCTATGTTGTGTTGATGATACTTCTAAAACATTTTAAATTAAAAAAACAACAGTCCGGTACCCTATTTACAGGCATATTGAGGATGAGGGGTCCGCTACTGCGTATAACGGCTAACTTCACGACCACAATCAAAACGATATTGCACGATGTTTGGGATGAATGCTATGCAAACTGGGCTTAGGCTTAAGGGCTTTTTACACTTGGCTAAATTCAGCATCTAATTAAGCATACATTGCTTGTTTTGATTGCATCACTTGCAACAAATGAGCTAGAAGAAAGCAATGTATGCCTAATTAGATGCTGAATTTAGCCAAATGTAATAAGCTCTTTAGTGATGCGAGAACGTGTATAGACTACCTACAATATCTAACGCGTGTCGTTTTTATCCCAACCCGAGAGCGATTGAAACAATCGACGATTACAATCACGAATTTTATTTTATCAATATTCAAATGATTAAAATAAATTCCATTTTTGAAAAAGAAGTCGTTAGAATTGAATCTGGTGGTAATTTTGTAACTCAACATCGATCGCGATCGCATTCAGTTTGAAAGATATTGTACGGCCATTGCTGCAGCAATATACATAATTTTGACAACTTTCTTCAACAACATGTAATGGATGTCAAACTGAAAACGATTGCGATTGTTGTTGAGTTAGACAATTAACCCTTATATCATAAAAGACTCGCATTTATTAGCGCTTGTCCAGAAAAGGCGAATTCGCCGCGATATAAGCAGCGATCTTCATTACATAATTGTCAATGTGGCAGATAAGTCGCGGAACGCCAATACTTAGCGGACGATGTATGTTGCAATGCAACGCGTCTAACTCGCGCGTAGTTCTCGACAGAGACTTAGTTAACATTCGAGCAAGTTAAGACTTTCAAGCAAGTTAAGACGGGTAGCTCTAGTATGTCATGCTCATTATAAACATTTCTGCGGTGGTGTCGTATGAGGCGGGTCGTTACGTTCCCTAAAATATGGTTGAGCGAAGCGATGGCTGGTTCATGCGTCATGCCCGTGAACGGGTGCCGCCAGTGGGAATGGGTCTACTCTTGACTGCTCGTCTTAACGTGAAGTTAAATTTATTCTTGTATATATTTTTATTTTTATATTTGCAGTTTTCTTATTAGTAATCATTTAATCATAATATGATGAGATAGTGTGTCGATTAAACTTTATGATTTCTTGTTTAGTTGAAAATTGTTTATTGTTGTATATAATACATCATGCAAATGTAACTACTTAAATCTCTATTGTAATGGAAAATACTAATGTGTGAAGGTCATTTTTCAATTTGACGACTCTGTGTGAAATAAAACAGGGAGAAAAAGATTGCCCTTGACGAGTTTCTTGCCGGTTCTTCTCGCAAGGTCTCCCGCTGTAGGATTTGTGAACCGATGGCGTAGCTTCTTTGACGTTCATAAGTGTTGTTACCTCAACCTAAATCGAATAAAAAAGACTTTCAACGCGCTACAAGTGTCAACAACAGTAGGACTTACCTATCGGCGAGCGCGGCGAGAGCGCGCACGAGCCCGGGCGGGTAGTCGGCGGGCGCCCGCGTGACGGCGCGCGCGGCTTGCTCCGTGTACGCCAGCGCGCGCTCGAACTGCCCGCAGTCCATCAGCCGCGTCGCCGCCACCACCTTGTACACCTGCGCGCACAACCAACCGTTAAATATAAATAAATAACCTCTTACATTCACACCAATTATCTAAGCCCATTTTAATTTCATTAAGAAACTGTATCATGGAAAACTTGATAACGGATAAATATATACTAAAATACTTTTTGTTTGTAAATACATAATTAATACTAGCTGACCCGGCAAACGTTGCTTTGCCATATAAATTTTATTGGACACGAACTTCGTATCACCTGCCTGACACAATGTCACTTATTAAAAAAAAAGAAATCCTAAGCGGCAAAAAGTCAGTGATTACATACTCTTTGACATACCTACCTTCTCTTTGGAAGCGGCTAAGAAATGACAGTTGTGTGAAGTGTGACAGTTTAACGGTTTTCTATACAAAATTACCATTTTTATTTTATAATTTTCCTGGATAAAAAGTAGCCTATGTTACAGCTCCAGCTCTCAAATTATCTCCATACCGAAAATATCGTCGATCCGTTGCTCCGTTTTGACGTGAAAGACGGACAAACAAACAAACAAACAAACAAATAAACAAACAAACAAAACACTTTCACAATTATAATATTAGTATGGATACATAGTAAACACCTAGACCAAGACAAATAGACATGTTCATGCACACAAATATTTGTCTTGTTCAGGAATCGAACCCGAGACCACCGGCGCAGAAGGTGGGTAGCCTACCCCTGCGCCAAATCGGTCGTCAATATAGATGCTTTATTTGCAGGATATAGCACCAGTAACTTTTATAATAACCCTGACTTAATAATGACTACAAACTCGGATACAAACTAGTGAACCGAAATATAGCGAAAATGTCACACTTTCAATTTTTTTTTTCACATATACCTCTCAACGACCAGGCGCGTGTATACACGCATAAGCAACAACCCCCAATTGTTTTTTTTTGTTAGTATAGCAATTTTTATATGTTTTGTATGCGGTTTTCGATGTTCAAAAGAGAGATAAACTCGTCGTACTATAAAAATACACTATATATTTCGTTTTTTTTTAATCGGAAGTAATTCATTTTTGAAAATTTCAAATAAATAATTAAAAAATTGTTTTACTTATATTATATTCTTATCCGATAGGTTTTTTAAGTAGATTCAAAATATATATATACTTCTTATATGTTATTTTATCGATAACTATGTGAAAAAAAAATATATCGCATGGATCGCACTATTGTTCTTTGTTTACTCAAAGGTCAAGTTCGAACGACCATTATAAAAACAAAACATATCGTAAAATTGTCGAAACAGTTTTAGTTTATCGCCTTGTTATTCAGCTTATCATAAATGTAACCAAAGACGGACTAAGTATAACCAGATGTTCGGGATAGCGATAGCCGCGCACTCAAGTGCTTTGTTTACATAAAAAATGGGCCATTAAAAAAGACCCTCGCTTTACAAAGGTTAAGACAACAAACAGTCATGTACAGTAACAAAACAGTAACATGTAAAGTTATGAGTATAACTAAAGACCTAACAGTGCCTATAATTTAAATTTTTACAATATTTTATACTTACATTGAGTCACTCTTAGGACTAGGACATTTAAAACTTATTCACTAAGTTAAAGTACGTACGTATACTAAAACACTGACTAATTAAATTTAATTTTTAGTATTTTAATTGCAATTTTTGTTGTTGTGACTATATTTATTATATTATGTAAAACTATTCACTAGCCAAACTTTGAAAAAGAACAGATTTGAGCTTTGATAAAGATAAGTTAAATAAATTTGACAATATGACAATCAAAATTACTAAAAATGATTTACAATGTTTAGCTAACACATAAATACTCAATCTACCTCGAAGGACTCAAAATCAAGTTAAGTTTTTTCAAAATACCTAATGTTTTTATTGAGCTTGTCTATAACACCATGACTAACAAAAATTAAGCTACTCGTTACGATATCCATATTTTGATCGTTAGTTGTTCGAAAACAACTTTACAAAAATATTGGGCAATGAATGCTCAATCCGGCTCCAAGGACTAGAAATCAAATAAATGTTTTTGACAGAAATTCTTTTTCTCTCATGTCAATGCAACGAAATTAAGCTACTCGTCCCGATCTCCATATTTTTATCATTACAAAAACATCGGACAAACCTGGAACTCCTTGATGACGTAGTCCTGGTTGAGCGAGAGCGCGTATTCGTACACTTCGGTAGCGAATATCGCCTCGTCCGTGGCGAAGTGTTGCAACGTGTGTGCCTTGTTATCGGCCAGTAGCAGAGAAACATCGGACAAACCTGAAACTCTTTGATAACGTAGTCCTGGTTGAGCGACAGCGCGTACTCGTACACTTCGGTGGCGAATATTGCTTCGTCCGCTTCGATCAATAATAACACCTATTTCTGGATACATAGTTGGAGTGACAGACATGGCCGAGCGTTATACGTCCACTTGAGAGTATAATTTATAAGTAGATTATTTTGACAGTGTCAAAGTAAATAGTAAAGTATTTCAAACTTGGAACGCTTCCTGTCATTTATAATGTAAGGTTCTTAACCATTTTTTCTCCTTTTAAAAGAAAGTCAGTCTGTGCCATATAAAGTTTTCATTTAGTTCGTGAGCCTTCATCTAGAACTATTGTTGATTGAAGCTCGTCCGTGGAGAAGTGTTGTATGAACCTTGTAATCAGCCAGGAACAGAGAAACATCGGACCAACCTGGAACTCCTTGATGACATAGTCCTGGTTGAGCGACAGCGCGTACTCGTACACTTCGGTGGCGAATATTGCTTCGTCCGCTTCGATCAACAATAACACCTAGTTCTAGAGTATAATAAGTACATTATTTGTACATGGGACAATCCTGGAACTCCTTGATGACGTAGTCCTGGTTGAGCGACAACGCATATTCGTACACCTCGGTGGCGAATATCGCCTCGTCGGTCGCGAAGTGTTGCAACGTATGCGCCTTGTTATGAGCTCATTCCGCCATCCCCGTTCTACCACCGAGAATCTAGGCGCACAGCAGGCTATCATCCTTACTTGGTCAACATCCCGCGGATGCGTACCAAGCGCTTTTCTTCTTCCTTTGTGATGCGCACCGCCAATGAATGGAATGCCCTGCCTGCGTCTGTTTTCCCGAATGACTACAACCCTGTTATTTTTAAAGCTAGAGTGAATAGGCTGCTTCTGGGTAAGCTCGCCCCTTTTTAGGTTTCTTCTCAACCCTAAGGTTCAGTATGAAGCCAAGAGCAAGCCCATACTATATAAAAAAAAAAAGTGAGACGGGAAACATTGGACTAACCTGAAACTCCAAGACGACGTAGTCCTGGTTGAGCGACAACGCATATTCGTACACCTCGGTAGCGAATATCGCCTCGTCCGTCGCGAAGTGTTGCAACGTGTGTGCCTTGTTATCGGCCAACAGTAAAGTGAGACGCAGGAAACATCGGACCAACCTGGAACTCCTTGATGACATAGTCCTGGTTGAGCGACAGCGCGTACTCGTACACTTCCGTGGCGAATATCGCTTCGTCCGTGGCGAAGTGTTGCAACGTATGCGCCTTGTTGTCGGCCAGTAGCAGGGTCAGCCGCGGGGGCGGCGCGGGCGCGGGCTGCGGGCCCTGCATGGGCGCCAGCGGGTGGGCCGCGAACGGGACGCCCGCGGACACGTAGCAGAACTGCGCGCAGTACAACAGCCCGCGGCTGAGGAGACTGTCGCCTGGAGGGGTGAAAAAAATGTTGCTTAACAATTTCGCTTTCAAGCAAGAACAAACAAAATGAATAAGTACTTTTGGATAACTATAATCACTACATAGTATAAAACAAAGTCGCTTTCTCTGTCCCTATGTCCCTTTGTATGCTTAAATCTTTGAAACTACGCAACGGATTTTGATGCGTTTTTTTTAATAGATAGAGTGATTCAAGAGGAAGGTTTATATGTACTTTTTATCCCGATATTCCCACGGGAACGGGAACGACGCGGGTGAAACCGCGGGCGGCCGCTAGTTTTTCTATATATATAAAAATTAAACCCGTTTTCCGTTGTCACGACATAACATGAAAACGGCTTGACCGATTTGGCTTATTTTGGTCTTGAAATGTTCGTGGAAGTCCAAGGAAGGATTTAGGGGTAGGGTAGGGGTAGGGTAGGGGTAGGGCAGGGGTAGGGTAGGGGTAGGGTAGGGTAGGGGTAGGGGTAGGGTAGGGGTAGTGTAGGGGTAGGGGTAGGGGTAGGGTAGGGGTAGCGTAGGGGTAGGGGTAGGGTAGGGTAGGGGTAGGGTAGGGTGGAGTAGGGGGTAGGGCCACGGGAACAAAGTCGCGCTGGGTCAGCTAGTTAAACAATAAATTTCTACAGCATTCAATTTTTATAAAGTGCAGCACTTAAAATAGGTATAGCGTCAAAAAATTATCTAAGCAAACAAAGCTCTCAAAGTTATCTGTGCAATACGATGTTGTACATTATGCACAGATATGTGCTCACATGCGTGATCTTGGTATTATCCAAGACTCTAAGTTATTGTTTGACCAACAAATTGACCACATTGTTAAGAAAGCCTCTAAAGCGCTAGGGTTTCTGATGAGAACTTGTTCTCAGTTTAAAAAAGCCAAAACAATCAAAGTCATATATTTATCTGGAATACAATTCGCAAATTTGGAATCCACATTATTCTATTTACATAAATCGGTTGGAATCAATACAGAAAAAAATTATGAAGTATTAGGAATTTAAAACTAGAGTCTACGACAAAAGTTACAAAGACAAATGTGCTAGACATCACTTGCTTCCTTTAAAAGTTCGTCGGGACCTTTCAGATTTGTCATATCTTTCTAAAATATTAAAAGGCAAAGTAGACTCGAGTCTACTTCTGGAGCGTGTCAAGTTGAATGTACCTAGCAGCTCAACGCGTAGGAAGTTAAGGCTGCATGTTCCTCGGGTGCGCACTAACTACCGGCAGTACAGCTACCTGACTCGCTCATGTCGTTTGTTCAATTCTGTCAGCGATGAAATTGACATAGATTTGTTCTGTGATAGCACTGTTGCCCTGAAGCGAGCACTGGCGACTAAACTACTTGCCGGTTATGGTGATGATATTTAGCATTAATTTCAATCTTTCTTTGTTTATCATAATATAAAGTTAATTATATTTTTTTTTGTTTGTTTATTCTAAAAAGGTATTGGCATGAAAGTAGCTTAATTAAATTTTAGTTAATTATGTAAAAGTATTAAATAAAATAAAAAAAAAACTATATGTGGAAACTTGTAAAATAGCTTTTGATTATTTATTTATAAATATTTATGTAAAATGTAAGCAGTAAGTTTTCCTTAACAAAAAAAAAATAAAATAATGAAACAATGAGTGCTAAGATATTTTGAACACCTTGCGTGATTACAACAATAAGATGATTCGTACTGCCTAGATCAAATTGGTTTTATGTTTTTCAGATGATTTTGACTACTCTAGACGCTTATATCAATTTGACGCTGACTGTACTAATAAAATGAATATAGAAAAAAACTAATGAAAACCAATCCCACACAAACAATCAGACACCTACACGTTTTAACTTAAGACTAAGGACTTTTTTTGAAAATTGGTAATTTTGTAACAATGTCCAATTAGAAGTATTTAGAAAAAATCGACCCGTCTCACAACCAGCCGATCGATTTTTTCGATCTGTCGATTTTTACTAAATACTTCATTTTCCATTTTCAAAATATTATAAATGTGAAAGTTTAGATGTTTGGATGTTTGGATGTTTGTTACTCAATCACGCCAAAACGGCTGAACGGATTTGGCTGAAATTTGGTACACAGATACTTGGTAGCCTGGAGAGAAACATAGGCTACTTTTTGTCCCGGAAAAATATCACATTCCCGCGGGATAACGTCGTGTAGTCCACGCGGGCGAAGCCGCGGGCGGAAAGCTAGTTCAATCATAAAAATTGCATTGTGAATGCAAAAAAGTAAAAATTAAGTAAAATTAAATGACCAATTAGTCATCAGCAACAGCAACACTGTTGTATGTATTACAGATTTTATTTTTATTTTATTTTTTATTTTTCAATTTTTCGGGAAGCTTACAGCTAGGTTACAGAAGAAAAAATACAAACTTAAATAAATATGAAAGGCCAATTACAAGCTTCCACATGTAAATATTATATAAATAAATGCCTACGTAAGATGCAGAAGTATTACAACCTAGTAATTAATATAATATAAGAGATTATTTCAAAGAAAAATAACTGGCGCTTAACATTTGTTTTAGCTTACTTGAAGAGGTGTTGAAAAGATCTATATCATATTGCTTTGCCACACCATTGAAAGACTTGCTGGTTCTAATAAAGAACGAATTTTGCTGATAATTGGTTTTGCACAAGGGGACGTGTAGTACGTTAGGGTTACGGAAGGAAGTTACCGGAACTCGTAAACCTATGCCATTTAAAAGCTCAGGACAATCGACAGCGCCACTCGCTATGCTAATAAAATACGACAGGTCCGCATTGCGTCTTCTTTCAACCAGTGGTAAGAAATGAAACTTACGGCATCGCTTATCATAATCCTGAATGTAGGTACTTGTCTTAAACTGTAGATATCGCAAAAACCGTTTTTGGATCCTTTCGATTCGCGATTCGTACAGTTTATAACACGGGTTCCATACTTGAGAGGCATATTCTAAATGGCTGCGTACAAGGGAACAGTAAAGTATTTTCAGTGCTTTAACAGAGTTGAAATCATGTGATAACCTCATTACGAATCCAAGTGTCCTAGATGCCTTAGCCACAATGTTGTTTATGTGTTCGTCAAACAACAATTTACTATCGAACGTCACTCCTAGGTCACGTATGGTAGTGACTCGGGCAAGGTCAGCGCCTAACAGTTTATAAGGTGTAAGAATGGGTTCCAATTTTCGAGTATAGCTACAGACATAACACTTTGAAACATTAAGATCTAGCTTATTATCTTGGCAGTAACGCTCGAATCTAGTGAGGTCCTCCTGCAGATGCTGAGCGTCTTGAGCAGAATTGATCGGCATCAACACCTTCATGTCATCAGCGTACAATAAAAATTTTGCATGAGTAAAACATGACGAAATATCGTTTACGAAGATGTTGAAGAGTAACGGTCCCAGTAAAGAACCTTGGGGCACACCAGATGGTATGAACATGGGAGAAGAACTGTAGCCGTTAAGAACAACAGTCTGACATCTGTCTTTCACATAAGAGGAAAACCATCTAAATAAATTACCCTTAATACCTATAGCTTGTAGTTTATGCAGGAGTATTGTGTGATCTATACGGTCAAAACATTTACTATAGTCCGTATAAATCACATCAACCTGAGACGGTACCTTCATATGTTTAGTCAGAAAGTCGCTACATAAAATAAGGTTAGACGTCGTTGATCTGCTTTTAACAAAGCCGTGCTGCTCCGGACACAAAGATTGCTTAACGGCTGCGTATACTTGTTTGTAGACAACTTTTTCTAGCACTTTTGCAAACAAACATAATTTGGAAATCGGTCTATAATTATCGACTATATCTTTAGGTCCTTTCTTATGAATTGGTGTGATAAAGGCAGATTTCCAAATGTCAGGGACAATGCCTTCATTCAGTGAACGCCTAAAAAGAATACTAAGAGGGACTGCCAGAGACTTGGAACACTTCACGATAAAAATTGCTGGGATATTGTCGGGCCCGGCAGATTTATTTAAATCTAGTGAAGCTAGTAATTTAGAAATTTCCTGTATGTCGATTTTAATGTCACCAATATCAGCCGAAGAATCTACTACGTCATTTAAAATAACTGGCTGAGAGTTGTGGAAAAAATTGGAGTGAAAGTAATCACCAAACATATCACAAATTACTTCCCCATCTCCAGATGTGCGCTGTCTATAGTGAAAAACAGAAGGATAGGTATTATGTTGGTTCTTCAGTTTTACGTAGGACCAAAATGCCTTGGGGTTGGAGGAAATCGACTTTTCGATGAAAGAAATATAATCATTAAACATTGACTGTTCCAAAGTTCTTGCACGATCTCTTAGTTCGACAAAAGACTGAAGGTCATGATGATTTCCGTAAGTTTTATATTTAACGTGATGTTTGTGTTTCTCCTTCAAAACTTTTATAAGTGTCCTTTTATACCAAGGAGGGTATTTTAAACATGGCGTTACTAATTTGGAGCCTATAAATTTACTACGTAGATCAGATAAGACACTGTAAAAGTAAGAAACTGCGTCAATAAGAGATCTGCGGTCAAGTTCAGTTTCCCAGTCAATCTTATCAATATTTAAATTAATGGAGTCGTAATCTCCAGAGTTATATAAAAACTTAGTATAAGTTCGTGGCTGAAGAGTATGTAATTGTACAAAGTTAACAGTAATACGTAAAGCAGGGTGGTACGGATCCTCGGGTACAAGTGAATTATTAGAATGACTAACAAATACCTCACTATTAGAAAAAACTAAATCTAAAATTTTATTAAAATTATTATGAATATTATTGTATTGGGATAAATTACTTAAATTAAAACAGTCAAATAAATCTAATTGTATGGGGCCCCGAACATTCTGTGGGACGTAGGCGCTGGGGACTAATTCATCCGTCGTCCACGTCAAATTAGGCATATTAAAATCACCAATAACTATAAATTTATCGCATGGATTTTGTAACACAATATCGGAAAGGCCATTAGAAAAAGCAGCCAACTGGTCAGACATCGAGTTACCGCTATTTTCATTACAAATATAAACCGTGCACAAATGTAGTTTATAAGCGACGTTCGGTTTACGATTTTTTAGTGTGAGGGTGACCCACAGATCTTCGGCGTTAGAACGCCACTCAGCTCGAACAGTCGCGGCGAGTTCCTTGCGAACAGCAATTAAAACACCACCACCCATTGATTGCCGAGTGTTCAGTACACCCCTGCTAATACCGCGGAGTCAGCTAGCGCAGTGGAAGCGGTTTCACTAATATAGACTCCGGACAAAAAAACTAGGTTTCAGCCGGGATGTAAACTGAACAATTGGACTGCGATACACAGCGGATAGAATTTGTGAAGTAAGGTGATTTTACATACGGTCTGTGCTGTAGAAAGTCCCTGGGCAGCGTGGGGAGAGGGGAGCGCGCGCGCCCCTGGTGTCCTTTCTTCTGCAGACCTTACCAATTAGTCACCTCACTCACAACACAAATACAACACAACGGTCCCAAGACACTGGGCGTTTCAACAATATACACCAACACACACGGGGGAGCTTCTTTTATTACGATATATTGTCCCGACAACAAGCACGTGTGGTAGAAAAGGTTATCTTTCAAAGCATCCGCGACCGGCCACTCCAGAGATGGCATCAAAACCTTGGTCGTACAAAACGGGATCACATAGATAATTTAAGATTTTATTCAAACTCGATATGCCAGGCACATTCAACGCGAGCGATTTTTAACAAATTCAGCAAAATTAATCAGCCATCTTGCCACGAGAATTTCAATCAAGTGTCACTGTCAACTTCAAGTGACAGCCAAATGTCAATTTGACGTGACATTAGAGACGCGTTCAGAAACGTCGATCTTTTCCGAACATCCCCCCGCCCCGGACCGTTAAGAACGGTACGTCAATCTATGGGTAATCGGGAGAGCCCACTAACTGCTCTCTTCAAAACCGAATCTCGAACCAAAACCTCAGCAAAACGAGGAACTCCGTCAGTTCCGGGGTAGAGTTTAACAATGCGCCCCCTTCGCCAACATAGGGGCGGCAGGTTAGCATCCTTAATCAACACGAGGTCGCCAGTCTGGGGTGGGGTGGTTTTATCTGTCCACTTCACGCGCTGTTGTAGGATATGCAAATACTCCATCGACCAACGTGCCCAGAAGTTTTGGGACATCTGCTTCAAAAGTTGGTATCGCGACAAACGATGGGATCCTACATCCTGAATCGGATATTCAGGCAAAGCCAAAAGGGGCTGTCCGATCAAGAAATGACCTGGGGTCAACGCTTCCAGGTCATTCGGGTCCGAAGACAACGGGCACAAGGGTCGCGAGTTGAGGACGGCCTCAATTTTACAAAATACCGTATCAAGTTCCTCAAACGTGAGAATAGTTTCTCCAATCACGCGACGCAAGTGTGTCTTGGCAGCCTTTACACAAGCTTCAAAAATCCCTCCCCAGGTCGGACAAGCTGGAGGGCTAAACTTCCAGATTATCCCACGCCGGGAGAGGGTGGTTCCAATGTCTATTTTATTATCAACAAAAAACTTAACTACTTCCTTAAGATAATTACACGTTCCCTTATAATTAGTACCACAATCGGAACGTATCAATGACGGCAGTCCTCTACGGGAAACAAATCTGCTCAAGGCGGCGACAAAGGCTTCGGTAGACAATTCCGAGACAATTTCCAAATGGACAGCCTTGGTGGACAAACACACAAACACGCACAAGTACGCCTTATAGGTTTTAGCATTACGCAGTCTCGAAGCCTTTACAGTAAAGGGACCGGCGAAGTCGGTGGCGACTCCGGCAAAAGCTCTACATTCCGTGACGCGATCAGCAGGCAAATCACCCATCCGGGGCTGCATGGTCGCGGCCTTCAATCGATAACAAGGCAGGCAACGGAAAACCACAGTGCGAATGGCTCGACGAGCAGACAAAATCCAAAATTCACGCTGCAAGATGGCCAACAAAGCATTACAGCCAGCATGTTGTGCATTCACATGGCGATCTGTTATTATCAGTTGAGTCAAATGTCCGGCTTTAGGTAACAAAAGGGGGTGACGAGCTCCATACGGCAGGTTCGCACTTCGAAGTCTTCCGCCGACTCGCAAAAGCCCACTCTCGTCCAGGAAGGGATTTAATCGCGATACCGCGCCCTTCAACTTGCGACGGCCTAAACGCAAAATTTCAATCTCGGACTCAAAACTATCAGCTTGTACTCTCCGGACCCAAAACAAGAGCGCGTCCCTACGCTCGTCCGGAGTGAGAACCGACGAATCACGCCTCGCGCGTGGGTTTCTGCAATTGTACGCAAAACGTCTGATCCAAGCGGTAACACCAAGCAGCTTCTGTAAGGAGCTGTACCGATCCAACAACAAATCCTTTTCCCCGGCGGGGTTAGTCTCCAGGACGCATGCCCGCATATCAGGAACGGCTACGTTCGACAACGCTGGAGAGGGCGGCCACTCCGACTCAGGCCGCATCAACCACTGTGGGCCCCACCAGAGGGGGTGGTTAATTAGGGTTGGGGCTACACAACCCCGAGACGCACAATCCGCGGGATTCATGGTTCCCGGCACGTGTCTCCAAATCAACTCGATGTCGGAATTACAAATCTGCGACACTCGATTGGCCACAAACACGTCCAAGGTGTGCGCCGGAGCCTTCAACCAACAAAGGACGACCTGACTGTCCGTCCAAGCATAAACCTCTTGTATCTTAATAGATCGACCTAACGTGAGCCATACGTGGTTCAACAAACGCATTAGGAGGGCAGCTCCACACAATTCCAACCTCGGGATCGTATGACGAGTCCGAAGGGGAGCGACTTTGCTTTTCGCTATCACCAGATGCACAGCAACAACTCCGTCAACAGTAACGGTGCGGAGGTACACGGCCGCAGCAAATCCACGTTCGGAGGCATCGGAAAAGCCGTGAAGAGTAACTTTACAATTTTCAGAAGGGAGGAATAGCCTCGGCAAATGCACTTCATTAATCTCGGGGAGGGATGAAACGAAGCCCGACCAATCTCGGAGCAACTCGTCCGAGAGGGGTTCATCCCACGACACACCCGAAGCCCACAACCGCTGCAAGAAACACTTGGCCATAAACAGCACGGGGCAAATCCACCCATTGGGGTCAAAGGCACGTGCGACAGTAGACAACACTAAACGCTTGGTCCAGACTTTCGGTGGTCGTAAATCCACACAATAAGTGAACGTGTCAGAGACCGGCTTGTACTGTACGCCAAGGACGGTCACCATATGGGGATTATCAACATTTTCGAATAGGTGGGGGTCCTGCTGGTGCTCCTCGGGCAAACCCACCAGTACATCAGGCGAGCCGGACATCCATTTCCTCAACTCGTAACCTCCCGACTTCAAAAGGGCGGTGAGTTCGTCTCTCAGGACAATCGCCTCTGAGACAGATGAGGCGCCCGTGCAAATGTCATCCACATAGACGTCACTGGCCAAAATGGCGGAGGCGCGAGGGTATCTCAAGCGCTCCCTCTCGGCCAACTCCAACAAAGAACGAATCGCAACAAACGGGCTCGAAGCCAAACCGTACGTATTCGTATTCAATTCATAAATCAACAAGGGGTCCCTAGGACTCTCTCTCCACAAAATCAATTGGCACCTCCCATCCTCTGGATGGATGACCGTTTGTCCGAACATCATCCGGATGTCAGTCATAAATACAATTTGGTGCCGCCGGAAGTTGGTCAAAACGTCTGAGATCTCCGTGTGCAGCTTGGGACCTACATGCAGACACCGGTTCAAGGACGCTCCAGTAGAGGTGGGAGCCGAACCGTCAAAGACCACCCGAATCTTTCCGGATTTCAAAACGGCGTGGTGCGGCAAAAAGAAGTGCTCAACGGAGCGCCAATCCAAATCGCTCACGGACATGTGCCCCAACTCCCCATACTCCCGCATGAACTCAACATACTTCTGGCGGAAGACCGGATCCCTGCTCATGCGACGCTCCATCGCCACCAGCCCACGCTCCGCTAGCGGTCGGGATTCGCCCAGAGGAGGTCGGCCGGCACGAAAGGGGAGACGGGTGATCAAACGACCAGAGCGGAGGCGACCAGTGTTATTCTGGTAATACAACTCGCATTCATCCGCTACTGGGTCAAAAACTTCTGCACCACTTCGGAGAGAGACACATTAAAAACAAGACCGCGATCCTCATCAAGGGAATCCAAAACGCGGCGAGCAGGGCCCATCACAACTGTACCGAGTGTCGTCTGCAGAGCTACCAAGCCATCTGGCTGCAAAACTCGCTTCCCCGTCAACAAAACTCGCCCCAGGACATCGGCTCCAAGGAGAGCATCAATCGGGCCTGGGCGGAAGAAATTTGGATCGGCGAGTGGGGAATCGGACACCAAAGACAACATACTCGGTCCCAAGTCAACTGAAGGTTGACGGCCAACAACTGTGTCCAACACAATCGCCGAGGTCTTAATGCCTGGCGTGGACTTATTACGTGATGTAAATGTGAAGTCAACATGCCCTAACAACCCGGGGACTTTCACATCGCCAACACCTCTCACGCCTTCCGTGTGGGGGTGCACCTTGAGGCCCAACCGCCTAACTAACCAAGATGACACAACACACCCCTGAGCACCGGAATCCAACAAGGCGCGAACTTCCACAAGGTCGCCATTCAATCCCCTGACAAGCACAGAGGCCGTGGGCAACAAAACGGTCTCTGGAGGGGTGGCTACAATCGACCGTAAACACGTTGATTGCTAGTATGTGGGGTCCCCAGACGTCCCCCCATGGTAAGGGGGTCGCTCATAGCGATCCAGTGGGTCCCAATCTCCCACATACTGCCTCCGTCCAATTCGCCCGGTATCAGGCGGGTCATATCTCCCGGCCCCTTGAAGACGGGGCGGGCGCCGCTCCAAACGCGGGTATTCGGCGAGCGGCGGCGAGAATCGGTGCCTATCATCCACCGTGTACGTCGCCCCATAGTCGCGGGGGCACGGTGACCGATTTTCAGAGGGGGGGTCCCGGGGACCCCCGGCTGTGCGAGGCTCAACACGTTGCGGGGGGCTTCTACGACCTCCCGCAACGCTCGCAAAATCGAACCCCCTAGTTGGGGACCGATTTCCCATGGGGGGGTCCGTGGGACCCCCGCCCGTGCGAGGCTCAAAACGTCGCGGGGGGCCTCTACGACCTCCGGCAACGCCCGCATAACTCATCCCCATCCTTGGGGATCGGTTTCCCATTGGGGGGTCCCTGGGACCCCCGCCCGTGCGAGGCTCAAAACGTCGCGGGGGGCCTCTACGACCTCCGGCAACGCTCGCATAACTCATCCCCATCCTTGGGGATCGGTTTCCCATTGGGGGGTCCCTGGGACCCCCGCCCGTTTGAGGCTCCAAACGTGGCGGAGAGCGTCTGGGGCCACTCTGGTGGCCACTAGAACTGCTGCGGGATGCAAACACCGCGGGGGGTCCGAGACCCCCACCCATACGCGGTGATCCTGCAGCGACACGCTGCGGCGCTCCGCCGCCCTCTGGGCTGTTCATGCAGAGGAGGGGATGGTGGTTGCCCTTACAAAAGCGGCATGGGTGCGCTTGGGTACATTCGCGCTGCATGTGCAGGCCCAAGCACGAGTAGCACCATGTCCGTTGTCGCGCGATCGCTCGACGGCCTTGGACGCGCTGGTCGAGGAACTTATCACAACGGGTCGTGCTGTGACCCGGTTCCCGACAGTACAAGCAGCGGGCGGTCTCCTGGACGGCGGCATAGCGGCCGGGCGCGCGAGGGGCCATACGCCCCCTACGGGGGGGTCCGGTGGGGGATCTACTCTGTGGCACAGGTCGTTCGGGTCCCATAGGACCGGCCAGAGAGGAATTATCTGCCAGTCTACTTTCTCCTTCCAGGAACGTCAAGAGGTCCGAGAAGGGTGGCAGATAAGTCGCACTATCCCCACCATACTGCTGCTCAAAACGGACCTTAACAGAGTCCGGCAACTTTCCCAGGACAATGTGCAGTAACAAAAACGACCACTGCTCCACTGGGAGTTTTAAGTTTTTTAATGCGTTGTATGCAACCAACAGCGGATTCAACAAAGCCACTCTCAAGTGCATCACGCTGGCAACGCGGGGTAAATTCAAAACGGCGGCAACATGGTTGTCCGCCAGACGTCGGACGTTCTGGTACCGACGGGCAATCAAATCCCTAGCAATAGGGTAGTTTTCATCCGAGGGGGTCAAATGTTGAACCGATTCAAGGGCCTCCCCTTCCAACACGGATAATAAATAAGCTAACTTCTGGCCCTGGGTCAAATCATCCCGGGCATGTACCAGACTATCAAAAATATTAATAAAGCCCTCCCAGTCCTCTAGACGACCAGCAAAGCGCCTTAAGTCTAAGGGGGCCAATCTAGCAAAGAGAGGGGGCATACTCTTAGATGTGACCGGGGACGGGCTCGGTTCATTCTCTCTTGCCACTTGCAAAGGTCGAGCCACCTGGGTAATTCTGTCCGCAAAATCATAACACTGGTCCACATCCAAATCGACTTCTTGTCGCATTTCCACCTCGGCCTCAACAGTCCTTTCCAAAAATAAGGCATACTGCTCATCAACAACAGCCAAACGTATGGGCAGATCTACGTATCTGTTCAACAAGGCCTCCGTCCTATCAGGTCGATCCAACAATGCGACTGCAGACGCTAACCACCGTAACTCAGAACGTATTTTGGCTTTAGCAGAGGAGGCCGTCATTGTAACGTCACAAATTTATCAACAAAAACAAAAAAATTCAAAATATTCACTATAACACAAAAATCTCCAATATTTGGAGGTTACTAATAACCACAAAATTCCAATATTACAACAACAAAGTATTTCTAATGACACAAACTCTTAAATATCTGGAGGTTATCAGAAAACAACAAAACTCACTGACTATTGAAATTCACTCAAAATCACTGACTATTGAAATTCACTTGGATATCAACACAACATACTGTTACACAACAACAAGTTAATTTTAATTATTTCAAAGCACAAGTTTCAATGAGTTTCAATGTGTAAACAATGTCCCAAATCATTTAAGTTTCACTAAGTATTGAGTGCAAACTTATTAGCTAACCTTTTATTAGCTATTATTTTAGCAACAAACTTGTCAATATTCACAACTCAAATTTGCTAACAAAACTGAATAATAATTATTATGAGCAAAGAAAGGCATCTGTTTACAATTTGGAACTTCAATACATGACTTCAATACATTAATTACAAGACATGGAACCAATAACAAAGGAATGCCCTTTACTTTTCAAATGCAAGTTAATTACCATTTACAAGTACAAATTAATCTAGTCCGGACCAGACTGGGTCATCAACACGGCACTGATTAATACAAAGTTTTGGCGTGGGCCTCTCAGGCCTTCAAGCTACGCTCTGCTACCAAGAAATGTTCAGTACACCCCTGCTAATACCGCGGAGTCAGCTAGCGCAGTGGAAGCGGTTTCACTAATATAGACTCCGGACAAAAAAACTAGGTTTCAGCCGGGATGTAAACTGAACAATTGGACTGCGATACACAGCGGATAGAATTTGTGAAGTAAGGTGATTTTACATACGGTCTGTGCTGTAGAAAGTCCCTGGGCAGCGTGGGGAGAGGGGAGCGCGCGCGCCCCTGGTGTCCTTTCTTCTGCAGACCTTACCAATTAGTCACCTCACTCACAACACAAATACAACACAACGGTCCCAAGACACTGGGCGTTTCAACAATATACACCAACACACACGGGGGAGCTTCTTTTATTACGATATATTGTCCCGACAACAAGCACGTGTGGTAGAAAAGGTTATCTTTCAAAGCATCCGCGACCGGCCACTCCAGAGATGGCATCAAAACCTTGGTCGTACAAAACGGGATCACATAGATAATTTAAGATTTTATTCAAACTCGATATGCCAGGCACATTCAACGCGAGCGATTTTTAACAAATTCAGCAAAATTAATCAGCCATCTTGCCACGAGAATTTCAATCAAGTGTCACTGTCAACTTCAAGTGACAGCCAAATGTCAATTTGACGTGACATTAGAGACGCGTTCAGAAACGTCGATCTTTTCCGAACACCGAGTTTTAACATAATCTCGATCACGTCTCCACACTATGTACCGATCGTCGAATAATTCACTGTCCCTTATACCTTCTAACAACCAAGTCTCCGTCAAACAAATAACATCGAACGAGTTTATGCTGATATTTCTATAAAATTCCGTCGTTTTAGTACGTAAACCGCGTACGTTCTGATAATAAACGTCAAGGAATGAAAAAACTATTGTGATTTAGGTACAGCAAATTAAAAATACTTTTAAAAATGTAGGTTAGCAAAAAGGTGAAAGAAAAGATAATTAATTTTGGTACGCAGTTAAAAAGGTCCAAAAACGTTAAGTTAAAAAGCAGGCGAGCGACGAGATAAACACAAAGCGGGCACTGCAGGTAACAGCGGTAGCGAGTGGCGGCCGACTGAGTCCGGGGGCGACCGAGCACAAAAGCAAGCGTGTGCACCTGCACACGCAATGCGCGTGATACAGTAGAACAAAAACCAGTGTTTCTCAAACCCCAAATGGGGGCGGCGGCAGTACAGCGTGGCAGTTGTAGCGTATAATACAATAATATGTAGGTTAAGCTTTTGGCTTCTGCACTAATTAAACATTTATGAGGCAACAATTTAACTAAATAATACAATATGTATACGGCATGAATACTACTTAACAACGTTTCTAAATATAATTTTAAAGTGGCAGCTATGAATAAGACGAAATGTGTACATTTTATAAGCATGGCGTAAAATAATAATGCTAAATAAACAACACGGCTCAAGCGATTGCAAAGCCATAAAGCAGGCGTGAATAGTAAATAATATAATAACACTGACGGGTTTAAATTAGCGTTTAGAGTTTTTTCAAGTCGGCTTCTGATTTGATAGTTATGACAGGGGAGGTCGGGCTTTTCCTCGTAAAAATTTTGCATCCCTTGACCCAAGTAAAAGCAAACCCCTTTTCTTTAGCTAAAGATTTTGTTTTGTTTAGCAAGAGCTTATCTTCCAGGGTCAGATGGTCATTCACAAACACCCTGTTATTGCCATGGAGACCAAGGTCAGCTGGAACAATAGTGAGCTTTTTTGCAGCTGAAACGAAGTCATCCTTGTGATACCTATTGTGAACCGAAACTATAATTGTTTTGTTAGTTTTGTCGTTTCTCATGGGAATCCGAGCGATATAATTTATCTGGTCTTTGGGTATGGGATACTTTATGTGTTCACCAACCTTAGCGAATATCTGAAATAGGTTCTCCGTACTGTTAAAAGGTACTCCCTTAATCTCTATATTGTTCATCCGAGATCGACGTTCTCCATCGCGCAAAAGATTTTCCAGTTTGTCTACTCGTTGCTGCAGCTGGTGTACCTCTTCTTTAGTTTTGAGAAGAGTTTGAATCTCCTTGTTAATATCGCACAGCTTATTTGTTAATGTATCGACAGAATTGTGCATAAACTCAATGGAGTCCTTAACCCCCGTTAGCTCCGATTTCAACGTCTTAAGGTCACCGATTTCTTCTTGTATGCACTTTACACTCTCAACAAGCTTCGGGAGCGATGCTGTCAAACTGGATAGTCGCTTAAGCTCCACCATCACATCCTCGAGGTCTACTGGAGTAGGAGACTTGGCTGACAGTGTCCTGCTTGACTGCGGATGTGGGCTTGCCGAGTTTTTACATGAAGTGCATCTCCAGGTTGCCTTCCGGTCACCGAGCTTACGATAACCAAGTTCCGTGATACCAGCGCATGCGAAGTCGAGGTGGTTATGACACACCGAGCACTGAACTCCATCCCTAAAGTCACAGTTACAACGATTGCAATTGAACATAGTGGTGTAATGGGGTCACTTAGGGGTCGATAAACTTTGAGAATCACTGGCGTAATAGCTGCGGTAAAACAGGTTAGATGTAGGCGCGCACACGGTCCGACGTTTTCGGACTGACTGATACGGCGAACCAGTGCGTGTCTGTCCAAGTTTGTTCTGCACGAGTGAAGTGCAAGAAAAGTCTTAGAAATGTTCCGATTTGACAGTAACAACAACAACAAAACTTACAACTGACTACAATTTTACATTGCACTGCACTTAAAATACAAATAGATATGGAGTTGCGCACCACAACTGTGAGCGAGTATACTGACCGAGCTGCAGCAGCGTGCGCGTGTCGTGGTCTGCGCGCGGCGTGGGGTTGGCCAGCAGCATGGCGGCGTGCGGACGCCAGTCGCCCCAACGCGCCTCCGCCACGCCCTGGGGGTCACAACTGAGGGTTACAATCGAATACGGCTCGAAGGACCATTAGGAATTACGTGTTATGGGGCTGTACATTAATGACGTGTGGCCCAAAGGGGGAAGGGGGTTCGGAAAAAGTCACCAAAAGGAGGAGGGGGGGTTTATTAAGATATCACGTGCATTCATTTTCGACACGTATATGTTGCGAATTTGCGTAAAACTGAAAAACAGCACGTTAAACACCCTAAACTTCTTACAATCAAGTACTGTTTGTCTATAAATACGAATGAGGATTCTTATCGGTTGTAGATTCGCAGTGTCGTTTCAATTTTCCGGCCCTCGCGTCACCTAAAGTATATACAAAAACTACACGTGATCTTAAGTGGGGAGGGAGGGATAGTACAAACCCTTATTACGTATCACCAGAGGGGAGGGGTCTAAAAGTTGCTAAAATCAACACGTGATTAATGGACAGCCCCTATTTTGGCTGATTTGTGAATAACCAACAGTAATAAAATAATACTAACAATAATAACGAATATTTTGATTTATAATTAAACTAGCTGACCCAGCGCGACTTCGTTCCCGTGGCCCTACCCCCTACTCCACCCTACCCTACCCGTACTCTACCCCTACCCTACCCCTACCCAACCCCTACCCAACCCCTACCCCTACCCTACCCCTACCATTACCCTACTCCTACCCCTACCCTACCCTACCCCTACCCTACCCCTACCCTACCCTACCCTCTACCCTACCCCTACCCTACCCCTACCCTACCCCTAGCCTACCCCTACCCTACCCCTACCCTACCCCTACCGCTACCCCTACCACTACCCTACCCTACCCCAACCCCTACCCTACCCTACCTTTACCCTACCCTACTTCTATTCTACCCCTACTTACCCCTCCTTCCCCTATTTTCTCACCGTTAGAACCTTCCTTGGACTTCCACGAACATTTCAAGACCAAAATTAGCCAAATCGGTCCAGCCGTTCACGCGTGATGTCGTGACCAAGGGAAATAGGGATTCATTTTTATATATATAGATTGTTGTCTAGTTCCTTCTTACATCGCACCCTCGCTTATACGTACGTGTGCGGCGGGTGGCGGGCGCGCGGCGTGGGCGCAGTACAGCGAGCGTAGCGGGTCGTTGGGGCGCAGCGCGGCGGCGAACCGCGCGGCGGCCGCGCCCCGCGCGCGCGCCCCCAGCGTGCCCGCCAGCACCAGCGCGTGGCCCCACAGACCGCGGTCCAGCGCCCACTCTGCGACGACACACGGAAAACGACTAGCTCAGAAGTAGAACTTCAAGCACAGAATAATATTTGTAACAGAAGGCTCACTTCCGAGACAGTTACATTAAATAATCAATCTTTTCTACGCGACAATTAGGTCTAAAATAATTTGCACCCGCACGTTTACATAACTAATTTACCGTTCATTACAAGCGAAAATGAACCGTAGCCATCATCATGTCAGCCGAACGACGCCCACTGCTGGGCATAGGCCTCCCCCAAGGATCTCCACAACGATAGGTCCTGCGCTGCCCGCATCCCGCATCCATCCACCGTAGCCATAGGTAATACGATTCTATTACTCGAATACGCTTAAGCCAAATTAGTTTTGGATGGTTTTTGTTGCCTCGCTAAGATCACTCCACTGCAATGAAACGTCCAAATTCTGTGTTTCAATCTTCGATCAACAAAGGTGTTATTGTTGATCGAAGGTTTCAATTAATGTTTTAAGTAATTAAAAGGAATAACAACCGTGTCACTAATCACTATACAATACAATTATTACAAGCTAGATTATCGGTGCATATGATTTTAAAATACAGAAAGAGGATATTTTGTAATTTAGTATGTTAAAAGTGCTACTCGAACGTAATATAAGTAATTGACATTTTTAATAATAAAATAATTTAAAATTATGACATTTTTAAAAGAAACAAAAATATGAAATTTTGTATCCGGTCTCTTTTTGTCTTTGTTCAGACAACTGAAGGCCGCACAATAATGTTTTAATTGTTCACGCCGCGCGTGATTCATTCATTCACGTTCATTCGTGGGTTCGGCGCCAACCGCCGTCCGCGCGACATCGCGACCAGTCGGCCGTACGCCACCGTGAAGCAAGGGTGTGTGTTTCTGTAGCGACGTGCCGCGCCAGTTACCTACCCGTATTGTGACCGAGATCTCGAGCGCTTACACCTAGGAGCGCCCGGTCCGGGTACGGACTTGTGACCCGTGTGTGTTCGCTTTGAAAAGCGCCGGGAAGTTTTAGCTGTCTATTAGGGCATTGTGTAGTTATAAGAGTGTTAGCTGTAAGAGTTTCCCATCGGGGGTTGTGTGGAGACCTACTTGTCAGGCGCGCGCGCCGGCGAGACAGCGTTCAGCCCCCCTGGATTACGGACAGTATCTCCTACCATAAGGTAGGACTAGTTTTAATTTACTTAATTTTGCATGAGAAACCTCCGTTTCAATAAACTGTGGAACACAGTCGATGGTCACCACAATTGTGCGTGATCATATTTTTGGTAGCAGAGCGTACCTAGTTAGCGTACCTAGAAATACCTAAAAAGCGTATCTAAAAATAAAATTATTTTTTTTTGTTGAAATCTCGAGGGTATTTGAAGATCCCGAGACGATTTGAAGTACTAAGAAATTGTTCTAGTAAATTCTCGAAGCGAATGTTTCTCACTTGGTGGATCCGATAATAGATAGACACTTATATAATTGTTGTCACATACTAGTGATTTGATACGAGTTTACTCGCCTAGATGTGTATATTTTTTTTTGTGTGTCCGGATTTATTTGACGAATAGTTTCGTTCGAAAGTGTTGTTTATTAGTACCACATACTAGTGTTTGTTCCGAGTCCGCTTGCCTAGTTAAAAAAGTGGAACTAGTTTTAATTATTAGTAGTATTAAATTACGAGTATTATTATTAAAAATAGTTTTGTTTTTGTTTGTTGATAACGGTTTAGTAGTTGATTTGCGAGGTTGACTTGGCCGTGTGTGTATGCCATACCGTTAATCCTATACGTTTTGTTTATACCGTTATATTGTTAGCCCTTGAAATTGGTAAGTTGTTAATAATTTATGAAAATAGTAGGGTCCGTGTATGTCGTCCGAATTTTAATTGTGTTTTATATTATCGTGACGCGACCTATTTCTATTGTTTTTTTTTGTTGATGTTTACCACTTTTATAATTCTTTGTTTGCTTTGTTTAATAAACGGATTATAAATGGCTCCTACGAATCCGACCGCCGTATCCAGGGCTGGCATCCAAGGAGTTTTGCGTTGGCTTGCTTGTGCGGTCACATTAATAGACCGAGCCGACCGGGTAGGCGCGTTGCTAGCTCGGTATGGCGGGCTGGCAGCTCGGCTGCAAGACCTGGAGCGCCACGCCATGGAGTGTCGCGCGCATTATTTAGAAAACCCCCCAGCTGATGATGCCGTGTCGGAACAGCTGGAGCAGGATGTAGCCCAGGCCTATGAGCTGGCTGACCAGTTCACGGAGGCGGCTGAGAGGGCCCTGGCTGTTCGGAAGGGGGAGCCGGTTTTGAGCGGGGAGGTCAAACCTACCCCGACGGCGTTGCTAGGCCGATTGCCTACATTGGAGATTCCCACTTTTAATGGGGATCTGTCAGCCTGGATGGGCTTCATTAACCTGTTTGACAGCCTAGTGGATTCACGACGGGACTTATCCCCTAGTGAGAAGTTGGCCTATTTGCGCTCCTCCCTGCGAGGAGAGGCCAGCGCGGTAATCCAGCACCTGCTCATCAGCGACGACAACTACCAGGTGGCTCGCCAGCTTCTGGTTAGCAGGTACCAGAATGTCCGGTTACTGGCGGACACCCACGTGGCCACGATTTTGGCCCTCCCGCGAATCACGCGGGTACACCTGTTACGGAGGGAGTTGCTGAACCCGCTACTGTCAGCGGTCAACTCCCTAAGGCGATTGGACCTGCCGGTGGATCAGTGGTCCTTTATACTGCTGCACATAGTCCTCGCCAAATTGCCCGCTGAAATGAAGGGGCGTTTCGAGCAGAGGTACGGAGGCGACAGCGCCTCGTATCTCCCGCCCCTCGCGGACCTCCTTCGTTTTTTGGAGGACGAATGTAGGGTGACGGACCACCTGGAGCCCGCCCCGGTTCCAGGTGTTGGTCGTATGGTGGCGGCGAGGGAACAGCCCCGTCGCCCGACCAATCGATATGCTGCCTTCCAGCAGTCCCCTCCCCCCGCACCGAGTGAGCGGTGCAGGTATTGCAGGGGAGATAGGCATGTGGTGCACGAATGTGCCAAATTTAGAGGCCTCCGCCCAGAGGGACGGAGGGCCGTTGCGAAACAGCGCCAATGGTGCTATAGGTGTTTGGGGGGACACATGCAGTCGGCGTGTCCCCAGACAGAGGATTGTCGTCTTTGCGGAGGGAGGCATCACCCCCTCCTTTGTTTGGACCGCAAGGACGCCGGGAGCGACCGGGGTTCGAATTCCTCGCGCACGGGCGGGGGCCCGGCAGCCCGGAACCGGTCCCCTAGAGATTCGGCGGGGCTTAGCCCCCCCGTTCAGTCCCCCCCCGGAGAGGGGGAACTATAGGAGAGACGCCCCCGCCACGGGCGGGGGTAGGGGGGTACCACAAGAGTACGCCACGGTGGCGATGGGCACGGGCCCTATTTGCTACTCCCCCCCCCCTAATGGAGAGGCCTCGATTGGGGTACTATGTACCGAGGCACGCCCCACACGGGTATTACCCTGCACCTAGGAGTGCTGTTGGTCGGGGCCAGTATGTACCCGATTGGGACCCGCTCGCCCGGTACGAGCGTCCCACATTTGGCGCGCCGACTCAGGCGCGAGGGGGACAAGTACCCCCCCAAAATTTTTAATGGCGCCACTGTCGGACCCAACCACCCCTCCGGAGCTTGTGCTGTTGCCAACAGCCTCCGTGAATGTTTGGGGACCTAAGGGCAATGTTGTCACGGTGCGTGCCCTTTTGGACTCAGGTGCCCAGGGGTGCATAATGTCCAGGTGGCTTGTCCGACAGCTGGGTCTTTTGCTTGTGCCGCATCACGAAGCGGTACGGGGGGTGGGAGACTCGCGGATCCCTGATCCGATTGGTCGAGTTGAGTTCTCCTTCTCCCCCCACTTCACGCCAAGGCCGAAGATCGGTGCTTCGGCGATAGTTTTCGATAAGGTGGTTGGACCACTCCCGCAAGTGCGAGTGCCGCCATCCACGATTGAGCTGACGTCTGGACTGGCTTTGGCTGATCCTTCCTTCCACCGACCGGGCCCAATACACTTGTTGATTGGTGCGGATGTCCTCGGTCGTGTACTGTGTGGAAGCAAGCGAGTTTTGCAGACAGCCGATCTTGTCGCCTTGTCCTCGTCGCTGGGTCATGTGGTGATGGGAAAGGTACCACAGACACCAGAGACCCCGTCGGTAGACCGCCAGACCATTGTCGGTTCTACTTTGTCCGACGTTCTCCAAAAGTTTTGGGAGGTGGAGGAACCTCCCACTGCCAAGCGGTTGGATCCGTTAGCCGAGGAGTGCGAATTGTTCTACCAGAACAACACTGGGCGCCTCCTCTCGGGTCGCTTGATTACCCGCTTGCCCTTCTTGGCGGTTCGCCCTCCTTTAGGGAGCTCCCGGCCGATGGCCGAGAAGAGATTGTTGTCCATGGAGCGTAGGATGGCCAGGGATCCCGCATTCAAGGAGAAGTATATAGACTTCATGCGGGAGTATTTGGACCTTGGGCACATGTCCATCTCGCAGTTGGACTGGCGTAATGTGGAACATTACTTCCTGCCACACCACGCTGTTTTGAAGACTTCCAATGGGAAGATCCGCGTGGTCTTTGATGGTTCAGCGCCCACGTCAACCGGAGTATCGTTGAATCAGTGTCTGCATGCGGGGCCGAAGTTGCATCACGATGTCTGTGATGTTTTGACCAACTTCCGCCGGCACGCTGTCGTCTTTGTGGCCGATATCCGCATGATGTTCAGACAGACCGTGATTCACCCGGAGGATAGACGATACCAGCTCATCCTTTGGCGTGAGGATCCCCAGGATCCGATGTTGGCTTACGAGCTGAACACCAACACTTATGGTTTGCGGTCGAGCCCCTTTGTGGCGATCCGTTCGCTTTTGGAGCTCGCAGAGCGCGAACGGCTACGCTATCCCCGGGCATCTGCTCTTATTGAGGGGGGGGCCTTATTTGTCGACGATATCTGCACGGGGGCCTCGAGCTTAGATGAGGCTCTCGTCTTACGTGATGAGCTGATTGCGCTCTTGAGGGCTGGTGGCTATGAGTTGCGGAAGTGGCTGTCTAACTCACCGGACCTATTGGCAGATTTGCCTAAGGACCACCAGCAAGAGCCGCTCCTCTTTGAAAATCCGGAGACTCCAGACATGCTGTCTGTTTTGGGAGTCCAGTATCGACCAGTCCCGGATTTGTTCACATATAGATTAGAACTGCCAGACCCAAAGGTCTGGACTAAACGCACGGTGCTGTCTACTGTAGCCCGTACCTTTGATCCGAACGGTTGGCTAAGCCCGGTAGTGTTTTCGATGAAGTGCTTCCTACAGGAGCTCTGGGCTGCGGAATTGTCATGGGATGAGCCCCTCTCTGGTAGCCTCCTACGAGAGTGGGTGAGGTTCGTGTCATCCCTACCCGACGTCAATCGGGTTTGTATACCGAGGCAAATGCTGCCTTCGGGAAAGTTTAAAGCCTTGAAGTATGATTGCAACATATTACACAAACAAGATGTTTGCATTATCGCGCATTTACAGAAAATTGGAACACACGCGTAGCATTCTCAGCAATCTAGAATAAGATCGCTTACTAAGATAATGTATCTTTAATTGTACTCAATATTATTATCTCAATATACATCTTGACACCGAACAAGTCACATCTCTTTTATTACCTTAGCCTCGGTAAAGTGTCATACCTCTTCATGGCGACCCTTTGCCAACCGAACTTATAAATTTTTGCGGGAAAATCATTACTACATGGAGCAGCAAAGCAAAATTTTCAACACCATACTAGCAGCAGTCTTCGTTGCGGTGCTATTTGGCTCTACACTTCTGTTCATCGCATTACTTGGGAAGACAAAACAATAATATGGGAGCACCACAAAGTAAAGAAGAAGTTATCATCGCACAAACCGCCAGCGGCGACGCCCAAGCAACGCAGAAAACTTCAAGCCAGCTCACTACAACAGAAATTTTACTATCCGTCATACTGCTTCTCATCGTTATACTCATCATTTACGCCTGCATCCGGAAAATTTGGGACCGAATTGTCAACCGACTCCGTAGAGAATTCAACAGCGCAGTTCTAAGAAACACAATATCTTCCGTGGAACTGGCAACGACGTCGACTCAACCATCAACGTAGACCAGGAGGTGTCCAGGGTAGAAACCCGGCCCATTGTACGAGGGGCAAGGGAAATCCCAGCCCGATCTTCAGTTAGCTGTTTCAAGCGGTCCAGGAACCCATCTTAGAAGTCTGAAGATCCTACACACTCAAGGAGCATGAGAAAACCCCCAGCCCGCAGCCCCAGCCCCCACACGCCACGCCGGTCACCACATACCTACTCATCGTGCAGAGACGTAATTATTTTATTCGCGCGCTATAATGCCACCGTAAGTCGTAAGTTATTTTATACCTAAACGTTTTAAATAATATGTAGGATTACATTTTTTTCTTATTAGATAATGTCATTTATTATTTCCGATTTAAATGAATTGCATAAGAAACTATTGTATATTAAAGATAATTTAGTAAAACTAGGACCAGATAGACGTCAAAAAGAGTTAGGTTTTACGAAATTTAATGAAGCGAAACTTGAATACGCGAAATTAGAGTATATTTTAGCTCAAGTACATAATTTAGTTGAAAAATCGGAGGTATCAACTAAAGATATAACTTTAATTAATAAAATAGCAAATGACATTCAGATCATTTATGACAAAATTATTTCTTTAGAGACTTTAAGTGTTAGTAGTATTTCAAAAATGGCAGAAAAAGATAAATTTGACTTGAAGACAGCCATTGCACTTTTACCAACGATGACAGGTCAAGAACACGTCACTAAATCTCTAATTGATGGTATACAATTATATAGTTCAATGATCAGCGATGCTACTCATGGGTTACTTATTGATTTTGTGATTAAAACTAGGCTCTCTCCTAGCGCAAAATTACGTTTAAAAAGTAGTTATCCAACTATTAAAGATTTAATTAGAGATATGAATACGCATTTGATTCAGAAAAAATCTGCTGTTGCTATCCAACACAAATTACAAAACTGTCGTCAAGGTCATAGGTCGATCGAGTCATTCGGCTCGGAACTAGAACAACTTTTTGTGAATTTAACCATAGCACAAGCGGATGACGACGCTACTAAGTTTGAAGTATTGCGTCCCATTAATGAAAAGGTTGCAATCAAGCGCTTTTCAGATGGATTAGTGAATCAAAAGCTTAGTACTATCATAGCATCACGTCACTTTGATTCTTTACCAGAGGCTATAAGAACTGCCCTAGACGAGCAGTCAATGTCTACCAGACACGAGGAAGTTATGAACATTAAAAAGTTTCATACTCGTAATTTCTCACGCACACCTACTAATTATCCGCGTCAGCCAAGTAATTATTCTAATAAATATAGTTACTATAATAGATTTAGCGCAAACAATAGGTACGCTGCCGGAAACACGAGACCACAACAAGGTAAGTACATGTCGCGAGACTCCCGCGCCGCGCAAGGAACACAATCACGTTCACGTGACCGCGGTCGGCCGAGCCCGCGCCCGCCGCGCTCAGCTGTGCCTTTTCAACGTGTGCAGTACGCTAGCCACGAGCAATCGACCAATAGTGAGTCACAAGCGCGTTCTGAGCCCCAGAACGATAATAATTTAGATTTTTTTCGTTCCTACTGAAAATTATGTTTTAAACTACAATAATAGTAGTACCGTAACTTTTAACGTAAGTAATAGCAATATCGATCTTTTAGTCGATAGCGGAGCAAGCCTTTGTGTTTTAAAATACGAATGGTTATGCGATTATCCGAAGTTATTGAATTTAATTACATTTGAGAAGTTAGTTATAAAAGGTGTTAGCGGTAAACTAGTATCTGAAGGATATATTTACTTAGATTTGTCTTATAATGGGTTAGTTTTTAGAGAAAAAATGTATGTGTTTAAAAATATGTCTTGTTCTGCAAATGGTATTTTAGGTGATAATTTTTTGAAACGCTATCAAGCTATAATTAACTATAAAGAAAATACTTTGCTTTTAACTAAAGATAGTAATTATGTGTCTATACCTATATTGAGTCACTATAGACATTTGATACCGCCACGATGTGAGGTAATAAAATATATACCTACATCGTTAGGCGACGATTGTGTTTGTTTATCTAAAGAGATACAGAAAGGAGTTTTTATAGGAAGTATAATAGCGAAACCTTGTAATGGTCGCATGCCAGTAAGGATATTAAACACCACTGAGAAAGAAGTTGATCTAGATCTTACCGATTTAGAGACTTTTTCATTGAATGATTTTGAAGTCTGTAATTTTGAAAAAGAGGAGGTTTCTGTCGATCGTGTAAAAACATTATTAGGATTATTAAATTTACCTGAACTGAATTTAGAAGAAAAACGAAGTATTGAGAGTATTTGCGCTAAGTACGCAGATGTTTTTCATCTGCCAGGCGACAAACTCTCTTGTACAAACCTAATGACCCATAATATAACTTTAAAACCTAATGTCTCGCCAGTTTATGTCAAGCCACATAGATTACCGTTCGCACTAAGGAAGGAAGTTCAGAAACAGATAGATATTATGCTCGAAAATGATATTATAGAAGAGGCTACGTCAGAGTGGTCTAGTCCCGTCTTGCTTGTACCAAAAAAAACAGATAGGTCAAACGAGAAACAATGGCGATTAGTTATAGATTACAGGCAGTTAAATAATCGTATTGAGGACGACAAATTCCCTTTGCCTAATATAACTGATATCTTAGATTCGCTTGCAAATAACATTTATTTTTCAAAATTAGACCTTTCGCAAAGCTATTATCAGTTATCTTTAAGCGAAGATTCACGAAAGTACACAGCTTTCACTGCTGGTGATAAAATTTTTCAGATGAAACGCTGTCCCATGGGTCTCCGGACATCTGCGAGTGTATTTTCACGTCTTATGACTATTGCAATGTCAGGCTTAAATTATAAAAAGGCTTTTATTTATTTAGATGATTGCGTAATTTTCGGGAAATCTATAGAAAACCACAATAAAAACTTAATTAGTATACTAGAGAGATTTAGAAAAGTTAACTTAAAATTAAATCCTATGAAGTGTGAATTTTTGCGAAACGAAATAATATATCTAGGACACAAAATAACTTCTGATGGAATTTTACCAGATGAAAGTAAAATTGCAACCATGCAAAACTATCCAGTGCCGATGAACTGCGACGATGTCAATCGTTTTGTCGCGTTTGCAAATTACTACAGACGATTCATACCGAACTTTGCAAACATTGTTTATCCTTTAAATCAATTAAGAAAAAAGAATGTACAGTTTCTATGGTCATCAGAGTGTCAAACGGCATTTGAAAAATTAAAATCAGCATTAATTCAACCCCCTATTTTATCTTATCCAGATTTTTCAGAAAGTAACATCTTTCGGCTACAAACAGATGCTTGTAAGACAGGTTTAGGATCTGTTTTATCTAACATGAACGGTCAAGTAGTCGCGTATGCGAGTAGAAACCTGAAACCCGCCGAGACGAGATATCCCATCATAGAATTAGAACTTTTAGCAATTGTTTGGTCTGTGAGACATTTTCGCCCTTATTTATATGGACGTAAATTTAAAATTATAACAGACCACAAACCGTTAATTTATTTATTTAACTTGAAAGACCCAACAAGCAGACTTACTAAATTCCGATTATTCCTAGAGGAGTATGATTTTGAAATAGAGTATGTTCCAGGACGAAACAATGCAGCTGCAGACGCATTGAGTCGCATACCTATTACATCTTCTACTTTAAAATCATTACATCAAAACACAGTATCAGTTTTAACTAGAGCACAAAGTAAAAAATTAAAAACCCCCACTGATTCTTCTTCAGAGAGCTCCACCAGCACTAGGCCTGATCAACCTATTGCGGTAGAACTTCTCAAGAAACCCGATGACGTAACTGAATTAAGTTTTAATCAATTAAAGTTTGACAATTATTCAAAGTCTAAAGATAGCATTATTTCTAATGCAAGTTGTTACGTTTACGTACCTTCGCAATCAGCGATATATCTGAGTACCCGATCGTCATCTACCCCAGAGGTGTTAGCGAGGGACTTAGAGTCATTATGTCAAAAAATAGGCATACATGAGGTACTTATTATTAAAGAAAAATGTAACGAGAGTAAAATCAAAAGTCTTGTACAAGCAACAAAAAGAATTAACTCTGTTACCCCGCGCTTTCTCATAACAAAAAATATATTAAGAATATATGATAGTGAACAAAAAAGAGTAATACTAAATGATTTCCATCTATTACCTACCAGCGGACACGCAGGAGTTAATAGAATGATGAACAACATTAAGCAATATTATTTTTGGCCAGGTTTGAGTAATGATGTAAAACTTTTTGTTAAAAATTGCCATCAATGTCAATATCATAAGCATAGTAATAAACATATTAAGCAGCCCTTAACCATAACATCAACAGCCCACTCATCATTCGAAAGAATTAGTTTGGATATAATGGGTCCACTCGATGTTGATGACTATAATAATAAATATGTATTGACATTACAATGCGATTTAACCAAATTCGTTGAAGCGTATCCATTACCTAGTAAAGACTCGGTCACAGTTGCTCAATCTTTTACCAATAATTTCATTTTACGTTATGGTATTCCTAGAGAAATATTGACTGACCAGGGAACCGAATTCATGTCATCAGTGATGTCCGAAACATGTTCTCTATTACATATTAAAAAATTAAATTCTACGGCGTACCATCACGAAACTGTAGGCGCTTTAGAAAATACTCATAAAACCCTAGGAGCTTTTCTGAGAATCCAGTGTAATAATTATAAACATAACTGGAGCACCTGGATTCCATATTGGTGTTTTTCTTTTAATACCACAGTGCATAGTGAAACTAAATATACGCCTTTCGAATTAGTTTTTGGAAAAATTTGTAACCTTCCAAATAATTTACAATCAGAAATCGACCCCTTATATAACTATGACAGTTATCCCCGAGAACTTAAGTATCGTTTACAACAAGCGCAATCCGACGCACGACGTAACTTGATACAATCTAAAGAGAAAAGAAAATTATTGTATGATAAAACTAGCAATAATGTTACCTATCAGTTAGGCGATTTGTTATTATTAAAGAACCAAGTAGGAAATAAATTAGATAGTATTTACAATGGCCCTTATAAAGTTTTAAGAGATATGACGTCTAATGTAGAAATTTTAAAAGAAAATAAAGCTATAATTGTGCATAAGAATAATACCAAACCATTCAATAAATAACTATTTTATTTGATACGTAATTATAAGTATAGGTACTTAATTACATACCATGTTACTTAACACTTTGTTATTGTTATGATTAAGTGTAAAATGTGAAGCTTCCGTTTTAATTCAATACCATTTCAATTCGATACCATTTTAATTAGATACAATTTTAATTAGGTATATTGTTTATATTGTAAAACGTTTTTGTATTAGTACGATTTAATAAATGAAATAGTTTTAACTTTGCTATGTTGATAATGTTTAAATTTTGTTTACTTATTTTACTTAAGTAATTAAATTTTGGTTAAGTTCGTTAAAGTCAATGTTACGAGTCTGTTCCTTTTTGCAGGGAGGGGATGATCCTTCCACTTTTTCAGGGGAGATGAAGTATGATTGCAACATATTACACAAACAAGATGTTTGCATTATCGCGCATTTACAGAAAATTGGAACACACGCGTAGCATTCTCAGCAATCTAGAATAAGATCGCTTACTAAGATAATGTATCTTTAATTGTACTCAATATTATTATCTCAATATACATCTTGACACCGAACAAGTCACATCTCTTTTATTACCTTAGCTTTGGTCTGTGAGACATTTTCGCCCTTATTTATATGGACGTAAATTTAAAATTATAACAGACCACAAACCGTTAATTTATTTATTTAACTTGAAAGACCCAACAAGCAGACTTACTAAATTCCGATTATTCCTAGAGGAGTATGATTTTGAAATAGAGTATGTTCCAGGACGAAACAATGCAGCTGCAGACGCATTGAGTCGCATACCTATTACATCTTCTACTTTAAAATCATTACATCAAAACACAGTATCAGTTTTAACTAGAGCACAAAGTAAAAAATTAAAAACCCCCACTGATTCTTCTTCAGAGAGCTCCACCAGCACTAGGCCTGATCAACCTATTGCGGTAGAACTTCTCAAGAAACCCGATGACGTAACTGAATTAAGTTTTAATCAATTAAAGTTTGACAATTATTCAAAGTCTAAAGATAGCATTATTTCTAATGCAAGTTGTTACGTTTACGTACCTTCGCAATCAGCGATATATCTGAGTACCCGATCGTCATCTACCCCAGAGGTGTTAGCGAGGGACTTAGAGTCATTATGTCAAAAAATAGGCATACATGAGGTACTTATTATTAAAGAAAAATGTAACGAGAGTAAAATCAAAAGTCTTGTACAAGCAACAAAAAGAATTAACTCTGTTACCCCGCGCTTTCTCATAACAAAAAATATATTAAGAATATATGATAGTGAACAAAAAAGAGTAATACTAAATGATTTCCATCTATTACCTACCAGCGGACACGCAGGAGTTAATAGAATGATGAACAACATTAAGCAATATTATTTTTGGCCAGGTTTGAGTAATGATGTAAAACTTTTTGTTAAAAATTGCCATCAATGTCAATATCATAAGCATAGTAATAAACATATTAAGCAGCCCTTAACCATAACATCAACAGCCCACTCATCATTCGAAAGAATTAGTTTGGATATAATGGGTCCACTCGATGTTGATGACTATAATAATAAATATGTATTGACATTACAATGCGATTTAACCAAATTCGTTGAAGCGTATCCATTACCTAGTAAAGACTCGGTCACAGTTGCTCAATCTTTTACCAATAATTTCATTTTACGTTATGGTATTCCTAGAGAAATATTGACTGACCAGGGAACCGAATTCATGTCATCAGTGATGTCCGAAACATGTTCTCTATTACATATTAAAAAATTAAATTCTACGGCGTACCATCACGAAACTGTAGGCGCTTTAGAAAATACTCATAAAACCCTAGGAGCTTTTCTGAGAATCCAGTGTAATAATTATAAACATAACTGGAGCACCTGGATTCCATATTGGTGTTTTTCTTTTAATACCACAGTGCATAGTGAAACTAAATATACGCCTTTCGAATTAGTTTTTGGAAAAATTTGTAACCTTCCAAATAATTTACAATCAGAAATCGACCCCTTATATAACTATGACAGTTATCCCCGAGAACTTAAGTATCGTTTACAACAAGCGCAATCCGACGCACGACGTAACTTGATACAATCTAAAGAGAAAAGAAAATTATTGTATGATAAAACTAGCAATAATGTTACCTATCAGTTAGGCGATTTGTTATTATTAAAGAACCAAGTAGGAAATAAATTAGATAGTATTTACAATGGCCCTTATAAAGTTTTAAGAGATATGACGTCTAATGTAGAAATTTTAAAAGAAAATAAAGCTATAATTGTGCATAAGAATAATACCAAACCATTCAATAAATAACTATTTTATTTGATACGTAATTATAAGTATAGGTACTTAATTACATACCATGTTACTTAACACTTTGTTATTGTTATGATTAAGTGTAAAATGTGAAGCTTCCGTTTTAATTCAATACCATTTCAATTCGATACCATTTTAATTAGATACAATTTTAATTAGGTATATTGTTTATATTGTAAAACGTTTTTGTATTAGTACGATTTAATAAATGAAATAGTTTTAACTTTGCTATGTTGATAATGTTTAAATTTTGTTTACTTATTTTACTTAAGTAATTAAATTTTGGTTAAGTTCGTTAAAGTCAATGTTACGAGTCTGTTCCTTTTTGCAGGGAGGGGATGATCCTTCCACTTTTTCAGGGGAGATGAAGTATGATTGCAACATATTACACAAACAAGATGTTTGCATTATCGCGCATTTACAGAAAATTGGAACACACGCGTAGCATTCTCAGCAATCTAGAATAAGATCGCTTACTAAGATAATGTATCTTTAATTGTACTCAATATTATTATCTCAATATACATCTTGACACCGAACAAGTCACATCTCTTTTATTACCTTAGCCTCGGTAAAGCGTCATACCTCTTCATGGCGACCCTGCCAGGACCCTGCACGGCTTTTGTGACGCGTCCGAAAGCGGATACGCGGCAGCCGTTTACATCCGAACGGTGGATGCAGCAGGCGTTGTCGCCGTACACTTAGTTACGGCCAAGAGTAAGGTCGCCCCCCTTCGGACTAGGCTAACCATTCCGAAGTTGGAGTTGTCCGGCGCCACTCTCTTAGTACGGCTACTCAATCATGTTGCCGACACCCTGGGAAACGGTGTCGACTTGGAGTCGATATTTGCGTGGTCTGACAGCCAGGTCGTCCTTTGTTGGCTGAAGAGTTCAGTCCACACCCTTGAGGTTTTTGTGGCCAACCGGGTCTCACAAATTCAGACTTCAAAGGTCCCGTTGATTTGGCGCCACGTACCGGGCGAATTGAACCCCGCAGATTGTGCCTCCCGCGGCTGCGAGGCGCCTGAGTTAGTGGACCACCACCTATGGTGGAGTCCATCATGGTTGTTACGGCCTGAGCGCTCATGGCCTGCCACCCCGGCTGTGGCCAGAGTCCCAGACCTAGGCATGCGTGTTCACGCCGTGGAGACGGTGGCGGCTCCGCAGATGGAGTTTTTGTTAGACCGCTACAGTTCTCTTGATAAGTTGCTCGGCGTGACTGCTTGGATGAGGCGCTTTGTGCGAAATTGTCGCCAGCCTCAGGAGAAATCGTTGTCTCCGGTCCTCGCCCCACAAGAGCGGCAAGACGCTCTGTTGCATTGGTTGCGAGTGACGCAACAGCGAGAGTTTGAACCGGAGCTGAAAGCCTTGCGCTCAAGTAAGTCCAAGTTGAAGGGACCCTTGGTGCGGTTGAATCCCTTCTTGGACAGTACCGGATTGCTGCGTGTCGGAGGTAGGCTCAGACATGCCAACCTGCCGTACGGATCACGCCACCCTTTGTTGCTCCCCAAGGATGGACCGTTAGTTAGACTGTTGATTACAGACCGACATGTAAAGAATGCTCATGCCGGTTGTAATGCTTTGACCGCGCTCCTCCAACGAGAGTTCTGGATTTTGTCAGCGCGGAGAATAATCCGATCCGTTATTTTTCGTTGTCTCCCGTGTTATCGTTTGCGCGCCGATACGATGCAGCCCCAGATGGGTGAATTGCCTGCCGATCGAGTGAACGAATCGATGCCCTTCTCAGGAGTTGGAACGGATTTTGCGGGGCCATTTACCGTTAAGACATCGCGGCTTCGTAATGCTAGAACGGAAAAGGCTTACTTGTGTGTATTTGTTTGTTTGGCCACTAAAGCGGTCCACCTGGAGGTGGTTAGTGCCCTCACCACAGAAGCCTTTGTAGCCACGTTGAATCGTTTTGTGTCTCGCCGCGGAATGCCGTCGTTAATAAGGTCCGATTGTGGAACCAATTTCAAGGGCACCGATAGGTATTTAAAGGAAGTTTGTGAATTTTTGGATAGGAATAATTTTGAGATCGGATCCACACTCTCTCGCAGAGGGGTACGATGGCAGTACTCCCCGCCATCCTGCCCCCACTGGGGAGGGATTTTTGAAGCCACTGTAAAGGCCGCTAAAACTCACCTTCGTCGCGTTATTGGGGAGACGGTCCTCACGTTTGAGGAACTCGCGACCGTATTTTGTAAGGTTGAGGCGGTCCTCAACTCGCGTCCGTTGTGTCCGTTGTCTTCGGACGCGAATGATTTAGAGGCCCTTACGCCGGGCCATTTTTTGATTGGCAGACCGCTTAACGCCTTGCCGGAATATCCTTATTCCGAAGTGCCCTCCGGACGGCTCTCGCGATTTGAATTGCTCCAGCAGCTTACGCAGAGTTTTTGGCGCCGTTGGCATCTAGTATTTGCACATTTTGCAGCAACGCGTTAAGTGGTCGGATAGGACGACCCCACCCAAGACTGGAGACCTCGTGTTGGTAAAGGATCCAAACCTGCCGCCCCTCCGCTGGCGTTTAGGACGCATTGTTCAGCTTCATCCGGGGTCGGATGGTGTGCCCAGGTTTGCCGAGGTCCTGGTGGGGGACTCTGTTTTGAAGCGAGCGATCGCTACCCTCTCTCGCCTGCCCTTAGATTGAGTTGGCGGACAGTTTGCTACTGTCCGGGACGGGGGGATGTTCACGGCGCGCGTGATTCATTCATTCACGTTCATTCGTGGGTTCGGCGCCAACCGCCGTCCGCGCGACATCGCGACCAGTCGGCCGTACGCCACCGTGAAGCAAGGGTGTGTGTTTCTGTAGCGACGTGCCGCGCCAGTTACCTACCCGTATTGTGACCGAGATCTCGAGCGCTTACACCTAGGAGCGCCCGGTCCGGGTACGGACTTGTGACCCGTGTGTGTTCGCTTTGAAAAGCGCCGGGAAGTTTTAGCTGTCTATTAGGGCATTGTGTAGTTATAAGAGTGTTAGCTGTAAGAGTTTCCCATCGGGGGTTGTGTGGAGACCTACTTGTCAGGCGCGCGCGCCGGCGAGACAGCGTTCAGCCCCCCTGGATTACGGACAGTATCTCCTACCATAAGGTAGGACTAGTTTTAATTTACTTAATTTTGCATGAGAAACCTCTGTTTCAATAAACTGTGGAACACAGTCGATGGTCACCACAATTGTGCGTGATCATATTACCAATTCTGCAATAGGTAAACGTGTGATTTTGCGCGAAAATTAACTAATTTGTTCCTGAGTACCTACTACGTCGCGTCGCGTGCACAACAGCGCGCGTGACACCCGCGATATTCTTTACTTCGAAGTAGACTGCGCGCAGTCGACTGAATTGCGGAGTGAGCCACGCCTGCTTCAAGTAAAATTGAAATAATGCTTTCTAAACTCGAAAAAAAATTAGAGTGCAATGTTAGTAAAAACTGTAGATTCTCCTTAATATGTGAGTTTTTAAACAATTTATATTCGCGTCTCGTTAAATATAAACATTGTTAATATAACATTTTATAACTGCTACCGATCATGTCTGATCTACCTCAAAACACCCCTTACAACTATACACCGGACTCACCGAGTGCATCTTGCCTGTTGCCGCAGATGAGTAGATCCCGAAACCTCGTCACGGCATCCGCGTCATCCTCCGCCACGCCCGTCGCTACACTTGCGCCCTCTACGCATACGCAACAAAAAAAAATGTTTTTTTTGATCACCTTTATTTAAAAAAACCCTTGTGCCACAGAAATGCCAATCTATATAATCCGAATTAAATTCAGTACCCGCCGGCCTAGCATGAGCGGCTTATAACGCGCGATATGATATGGTACGGCAAGTTGTCTTGCTTACCCCACTAAGGTGTAAGCAAGACGGCATGCCGTACCATATCATATCGCGCGTTATAAGCCGCTCATGCTAGACCGGCTGGTTGCTAAAATTTTAATATAAATAATAATTAATACCGTTCTTAGAAGATGGGTCACTTTTTTTCTAATATTTAATAGTCATTAATAAAAATTGCATTGTAAATGCAAACAAACTGAAAATGACTTATAGAAAAATAAAACGATTCCTTAAAAGTTAGACAAGTAGTAACTTTTTAAAAGCGTTATACCCGAAATAAATTCAAAACACTTATATTAATTTTTAGTTTTTTGCATTCACAATGCAATTTTTATTACTGAAAAATGGAAAATGAAGTATTTAGAAAAAATCGACCCGTCTCACAATCAGCTATGATGGGACTCGAGTCCCATCGGAGCTGATTGTGAGACGGGTCGATTTTTTCAAAACACTTGTTACATAAAATCCCAACATTAAACTAGAGTACTCACCGGGTTGCGGCTCGCTGTCAGCGCCCGCGCCGGCGAGTTCGGGGGCGAGTCCTGCGCCCGACTCTGATGATTCACGCCGCGATTCTACAATTTAGATAGACAATATAATTTTAAACGAGTGATTCCAACCCAAACCTTACACATAGGGTTGTCATTTATTTCTAGAAGAAGTAGAGTACATCTGATTTCAGAGGGGGTAAATAAAGAGTAGGTACCTACTTACACATTTATAAAAAAGAGTATCACTTGTTTAAATTTAAAAAATATATATTATTGCATGGCATGCACTGGAATGTGCTTAAAATGAAAATAGAGTATTTTAGCGCACTCTATTAGTGTTATAGATTATAGAGTGCATCTACATGAAATAAAGTACAATTTATTATCTATTTTAGAGTACGGTTGGCAACCCTACTTACACAAGATAACGTCAAAATTATTGATTTGATTGCATGTTTTATGATATAAAGTTGAAAATTTTAATAACCTTTGAATTTACGACAAAAAAGAAATACTTATGCATCAAATAGTGATAGCTACCGTGATGCGCGGGCGGCGCGGGCGTGGCCGGCTTTGGTTCGTGCTCGTATTCGTACTCGCGTGCGTTCTTCATCAGCAGCTCCGCGATGTCCGTGCCCACCACCACCTATGGCAGACACAGACGTTAGTGAAACATCGCGCCAAATCATTGTATTCTTCTTCCTTTCCTCTTTCTCTTCCTGTCTGCAACTTTGTTAATTTTTGAATTCTGTAAACTTTCCTAACATCTAGTATTCATTGCACTCAACTCATTGCACGTTCACATAGTTTTCCAGATGTTTTAATGATGCATATGAATATGAACAAGATTAGTGTACAGTGCGACAACGTTTTCTGTCAAATACTGGAACTAAAGTGTTTTTGAAATGTCATTTTGCTGTAAAGTTGTTGTCCCACCATAGCGCTGGTGCCGGCTGAAGGTCTTAAAAGTCAGGTTTGGTTAAATTACTACAAAAAGAAGAAAAAACTACACAGAGCTGCTGTCACCGGAACACAAAAGATTGTTGATCTGTAAAGCTGCGTACGGATAGCGCGTTTCTGAGTTACGCGTAGTCGGGATACGTTGGCCACGCGTACATTGGATACGCGTACGGCTCCTGTACGGACCGCCGCCACAGAATAAATAATAGTGCTAAGGCTCAGAAGACTCACTCTGCAAGCTCATTCAAATAAAAATAAATCTCTCTGCGTGGAAATAAAGTCCAATTCCGGTTGCTTTGTCATCGCTTGCCTACTGTTATAATAACCTAGAGTTCGCGCATGCAAGCAAAACTGTACCCAATAGCTACGCGCGAGCGTTTCTATTTCTATGAATGCCTCAAACAGCTAGCTCGCTGGTTAGGGTTGCGAGCGACTTGCGAGTTCGGTTTTGTTGTTTCTTTTGTTCTTTCTTTTATTTAGACACCCGTAAACACAACAGTATATAAGATATATATACGGATTATAAGACCGTTTAGTAGTCATTGTTCGGTGCACAAAAATCACAGAAATGATCGATCGTTTTACGCGCGAACGTGGAGCGTACGAGCCGAGCGGCATCTTTCTGCCATACGCCTGCCCGACAGGCGCGCCGGCCGAACGTACCTAAACTGCGGAGTGACACCCCCTGCCGCCGCGAACCTGAACGCGAGGTCAATCGATCCACAGCGCTACGCGAGCCCCGCCAGTCGTTCACTCTATTATTAAAACCCGATGAACACGCGTGCCGCGTCCAAATCTAGCGTACCCGGGCGTGCGCGTTCCTTTGACGCGCGACTAAAAACCGAGTCAAGGCGGCTCGTGCGCGGCACTCGTTCCCCAGGAGTGTACGCGTAGCTGCAAGTATGAATATGGATCTCCAGGACACGCGTACCCTCGAACGCGCTATCAGTACGCAGCTTAATGAGTATAGTGTGAGCTGGACGCACTGACCCCGTTTTTTTTTATCCACAACGGGGTAGCACTTAGCCTTCATCACACCTGATGTTAAGTGGTGATAAGGCTGAAGATGGAAGCGCACTACTCCCGGAATCCTCAATCACTGAGGAACTGGCTATCGTATGTCTAACTGACGGAACACAATAATGCTGAAAACATCATTGTTATGGCGTCAGACTTAGATAAGATGGTGGTAGCTAGCCAGGCGGACTAAGAACAAGTCCTACCACCAACCAAACCGAATACAATATGTACCCCCACTGGGAATCGAACCCGGGACCTCTTGGTCTGAAATCGGTGGTGTGAACCACTAGACCACAGAGGCGGTTAAAGTTAAGTTCTGCCGCAGCAGCAGCGCCAGCAGTTGCCAGATGAGCGCGTACCCGACGGGGTCGCGCGTGGCCCCGGGTAAGGTTAGTGTAGTGAGTAGAGTGTGAGCTGGACGCACTGACCCCGTTCTGCCGCAGCAGCAGCGCCAGCAGTTGCCAGATGAGCGCGTACCCGACGGGGTCGCGCGTGGCCCCGGGTAAGGTTAGTGTAGTGAGTAGAGTGTGAGCTGGACGCACTGACCCCGTTCTGCCGCAGCAGCAGCGCCAGCAGTTGCCAGATGAGCGCGTACCCGACGGGGTCGCGCGTGGCCCCGGGTAAGGTTAGTGTAGTGAGTAGAGTGTGAGCTGGACGCACTGACCCCGTTCTGCCGCAGCAGCAGCGCCAGCAGTTGCCAGATGAGCGCGTACCCGACGGGGTCGCGCGTGGCCCCGGGTAAGGTTAGTGTAGTGAGTAGAGTGTGAGCTGGACGCACTGACCCCGTTCTGCCGCAGCAGCAGCGCCAGCAGTTGCCAGATGAGCGCGTACCCGACGGGGTCGCGCGTGGCCCCGGGTAAGGTTAGTGTAGTGAGTAGAGTGTGAGCTGGACGCACTGACCCCGTTCTGCCGCAGCAGCAGCGCCAGCAGTTGCCAGATGAGCGCGTACCCGACGGGGTCGCGAGCGGCCCCGGGGTACGCGTCCGCATTGCCACGCCGCGCGTCGCGCCACCGGTTTTCGCAGAACTCTATGATGCTCTTCTTGTGCGTTACACCTGAGACACAAAATTCAGTGTAAGCGAAGTATCCACTAGCAATAAAATTTGCAAAAGTTTGCTTGCTCAAGTAATTTGTATGCAATTTGTGTCGAAACGGTTCTACAAGTTCTTGCAGGAAATCAGCTTCTACAAACTCCTACAAGCGACTTGAATATAGAGAAATTTCAGACAGTGGAAACAGTCGTCAGTTGACTTCTGCAAGACATTGTGGAAGTTACTTGCCAGTGGACACTTCGCTTTACAGTGCCACCAACTTATCTGTAGAATGAAGCAAGGCGCCACGATCGAAAGTAAGGTTGTAATGACAACATTTGTACGACACACACATGCACACATGTGAACAAAATGATCTTTTCAAAACGGCGTCAGTAGTTCAACTTTTGGTCGTTCTACAGATAAATTGGTGGCACTGTAAATATATTGTAACAGTATCCCCACTATTGTTTCTCTTGCTCAGATATAGAGGCGTCTCCACGAGCGAGAGGATCGCAGTGATGTTATCATCGTGTTACTTATTTCTATACACTCTCTCGCCGCCATAACATCACCGTGTGTAGACACATGCAGCGACTATAAAGAAATACGTGGCACGACGATAACATCGCCGCGACTCTCTCGCTTATAGAGATGGCCCCTTAAGACTCTAAATTATCTCCGTCCGATTTCAGCTTGCCGCAACCTGAGGGCCTACTCAGAAACGCAAAACCCGAAACTTCGGTATACCCGTCCCTCTCACTCTCTAGTTGGGACAGAATCGAGCGAAAGGGGGTCAACCGAAGTTTCGTATTTGCGTTTCAGAGTACGGTCCCTGCACCTACCGTCGTCGTCATCAAAAATTGTCAGCTCACCTTGTGGAAAACCTTGGCCACCAAAATACTACGCGGTCGGACTAGTACCTTTTCACCTCATCGAATATCGATTCTTCAAGAAATCTAGTCAGAAACCACCTTACCCTTGACGAGCGGGCTGGGGTAGCGCGGCGCGGCCAGCAGCGCGTGCAGCGGCGCCAGCGTGACGCGCGCGGGCCGCCCGTCCACCGGGTACACCGCCACCACCAGCCCACCAGCGCGCGCCCCGCCACGCTGCCCAAACACACAGACACCTTACCCTTGACGAGCGGGCTGGGGTAGCGCGGCGCGGCCAGCAGCGCGTGCAGCGGCGCCAGCGTGACGCGCGCGGGCCGCCCGTCCACCGGGTACACCGCCACCACCAGCCCACCAGCGCGCGCCCCGCCACGCTGCCCAAACACACAGACACCTTACCCTTGACGAGCGGGCTGGGGTAGCGCGGCGCGGCCAGCAGCGCGTGCAGCGGCGCCAGCGTGACGCGCGCGGGCCGCCCGTCCACCGGGTACACCGCCACCACCAGCCCACCAGCGCGCGCCCCGCCACGCTGCCCAAACACACAGACACCTTACCCTTGACGAGCGGGCTGGGGTAGCGCGGCGCGGCCAGCAGCGCGTGCAGCGGCGCCAGCGTGACGCGCGCGGGCCGCCCGTCCACCGGGTACACCGCCACCACCAGCCCACCAGCGCGCGCCCCGCCACGCTGCCCAAACACACAGACACCTTACCCTTGACGAGCGGGCTGGGGTAGCGCGGCGCGGCCAGCAGCGCGTGCAGCGGCGCCAGCGTGACGCGCGCGGGCCGCCCGTCCACCGGGTACACCGCCACCACCAGCCCACCAGCGCGCGCCCCGCCACGCTGCCCAAACACACAGACACCTTACCCTTGACGAGCGGGCTGGGGTAGCGCGGCGCGGCCAGCAGCGCGTGCAGCGGCGCCAGCGTGACGCGCGCGGGCCGCCCGTCCACCGGGTACACCGCCACCACCAGCCCACCAGCGCGCGCCCCGCCACGCTGCCCAAACACACAGACACCTTACCCTTGACGAGCGGGCTGGGGTAGCGCGGCGCGGCCAGCAGCGCGTGCAGCGGCGCCAGCGTGACGCGCGCGGGCCGCCCGTCCACCGGGTACACCGCCACCACCAGCCCACCAGCGCGCGCCCCGCCACGCTGCCCAAACACACAGACACCTTACCCTTGACGAGCGGGCTGGGGTAGCGCGGCGCGGCCAGCAGCGCGTGCAGCGGCGCCAGCGTGACGCGCGCGGGCCGCCCGTCCACCGGGTACGCCGCCGCCACCACCACCAGTGCGCGCCCAGACACGCTGCCCTGCCGGAGGACAAGCACATTTCAATATCACGACTATATTAGAGCGGCGAACAAACTTATTGGCGATCGACTAAAATTTAACTTCATCATCATCAGCATCAGCCATACGACGCCCACTGCTGGGCATAAGCCTAAGGTAGGGTTATCTAGACGTAAAAACCATTGCAAAGGAGATCCATCACGCTTCATACATGTTTGGACCAATAAAGTAAAAGTGTCGGCCAACGAAAATAAATTGCTTATTATTATTGTAAACATTGTAACGATCATTTTTTGTTATGACTTCAACAGTGTACGATTAGTGGCCAAGCAGTTCTTCAAGTTTGAATATGTCATTTTTTTCTTCATTTTCAAACTTGAATATAGCTTGGCCAAAGTGCGGCCAACAAAAATAAATTGCATATTATTATTGTAAATAGTATTACGATTATTTTTTGTTAAGACGTCAATAGAGTACGATTAGTGGCCAAACAGTTTTTCCAGTTTGAAAATGAAAAAATGTAATTTTTCATCCCATCTATTCGAAAAGCGATGATTGTTTATCTAATAACAGGGTCCAAAACGATTCATTTTTTACCTGTTATGACAAGAGGGTATAAATGAGATTTGAATTTTGAACAGCTTCATAACAGGGTCCAAAACGATGAGATTTGAATTTAGAACATAATTAAAGAAGCATTGGTTGGAGTGTAGCAAAGGGTGTGCAGTACTTAAAAAAAATTCAACTGATTTTGTATGGGGCCGGGACTTTTATCGGGACCGAGAAATTTTCAAAAACGGAATTATATAAAATTGAGAATATCTCGTAAACGGTGAGTGAGAGTGAGTGAGGTAAAATCTAACAAAATTTTCAACCCCCCTACGGCATCCCCGGAGATACTTATAAGAAATCTGATAGACATATTTTTTTTTTATTTAATTTTTTTTATTTCAAAACTCAATTTTTTTTTCTTGCCCGACTAGCGCTATGATGTATCCGAACGACAAAGAAAGGTAGGTAGTTTGAGTTGTCTTTACTGCTTTTCTTATAGAGGGGGATGAAAAGCAGAGTGTATTACTCGGCCGCAAAATTATTTTCACCTCGGGCGGCGTATATTGAATCCCTCGCTGCGTTCAGGATTCTTCTTTAGAATCCCTCGCTGCGCTCGAGATTCTACTCTAGAATCCTTCACTGCGCTCTGGATTCAAAATAGCGCCCTCGCCGTAAATATATTATTTTGCTCCCTTGTAATACAATCTACTATTCTCACGTACACTGTTGAAGTCGTAACAAAAAATGATTGTTACACTGTTTACAATAATAATATGCAATTTATTTTTGTTGGCCGCACTTTGGCCAAGCTTTACTCAAGTTTGAAAATGAAGAAAATTATACATTTTCAAACTTGAATAACTGCTTGGCCACTAATCGTACACTATTGAAGTCATAAAAAATGATCGTAAAACTGTTTACAATAGTAATTTGCAATTTATTTTCGTTGGCCGACACTTTTAGTTTTTTGGTCCAATTTGACTGATCTCCTTTGCAAAGTATGTTTCTCGACTTCCTTAGCTGTTTAAGGGGTTTGAATACTAAGGATGGCTTCTACTTTAGATGGATCTATTTGGAGACCTTGATGGTAAACAACCAAAAACGAGCATTTAGGGAAATTGACAGTGATAATTTTGCTTGTTCAAGTTTGATTATGATTTTGTTTAATAATTCGATATGTTGGTCAAAAGTTTCAGTGGCTATAACAATGTCATCCAAATAACAGAATACTGAGTTATTATCACACATCAAGTCCGACAAGAGTTTCTCGCGGAACCTTTATTGAGTAGCGGGTGCATTGGTGAGGCCAAATGGCATTACCTGAAACTGATACATACCACGACCAGGAATGTGATAAGCAGTTTTGGGCGATCTTCGACTTTTAATGAGGTTTCCCAAAAGGATTGTGCAATATCTATTGATGAGAGGTATTTCAAATCTTTCAGGTTATCTAAACTATCTGAGATTAAGGGTAGTTTATATGCGTCTTTTTGTGTGATATCATTTAATTTGCGACTATCAACACAAAAGCGCAAAATTTCATTTTTTAGGGGTTATTAAAACTGGATTAAGCCAAGGGCTTTCGCATGGTTCAATAACTATAGGAGACGCATCATATCGTCAACCTCTTTCCTCCCCCAGGGATCTCCGCAATCCTTTGAGCGATGTCGGTAGTTTTAGTTCTGCGGATCTCTACATTTCTGATTCGATCGCGCAAGGAAATACGCTCTCTCGATTGCTCGCTGGGTGACCTTGAGTCTTCTTATGGGACCCATAGTAAAAGACCAAGTCTCGCTTCTATATGTCATAACTGGCAACACACACTGGGCAAAGACTTTTCTTGAGACATTGAGGAATTTTGGACGCGAATATAATGCGATAAAAAAAGAAATCAACGAAAAAGACGAGAATTTGGTAGCATAAAGGGCAATATATTATAAGAACCTTAAAGTAGTCATCAAAAAACAAGTGAACGGGGGCCAAGTCTGCTAACGTTAAGTCATAATCGTGTCTCAATCATATTTCAATTGTTTTTTTTTTTTTTTTTTATAGTATGGGCTTGCTCTTGGCTTCATACTGAACCTTAGGGTTGAGAAGAAGCCTAAGATGGGGCGATTGTAGATCAATTGTAGTGCTTTTTTACACACTAGTTACAACAAATGTGTACTTTTTTCACAATACTATGGTCACACCACACACTACATTCACAACACATCAAACTGTCATAATTCTTGTAGTGTATAGAAAAGCACTACAATTGAACTAAAATTGAAATACGATTGAGACGCGATTATGACTTAACGTTAGCAGACTTGGCCCCCAGGAAAAGAGATGAGCCGACTGTTACCTTGATATGTGCGGTAGAGTAGCGGAAGGGCGTCATGCGCTCGGAGCGCACCGTCGACTCCTCCAACTGCAAGTTCAGCGACGCGTCCGTGTTCAGCTCCCTGACACATTCATTTCTTACTTAATATTCAGTCCATCAATACTGATCCTCAGATATCCGATATAAACAAAGTCTTTAATACCAAAACTAACTACTTCAACTATACAATATAAGTAATATTTGAAATTACTAATCACCCCTAAATACATTTCTAACTCATGCAAGCCAGTATTCTACCCATACTTTTATAATTTAACAAAAAATCTATAATATTCTGTATAGCAGAGAGCTATAAAAGTACTATATATATGACACCGTGCCTGAAAGCGTATCTAATGTACTGGAGCCGCATGCTTCGCGACATCAGTGACTGAACTGAAAATGAATGCGGTGTACCATAACAAAACCATTCAGTGTGGCATTACGTGCATCGTGCATCCCATCATGAAGATATTGACATAATACAATACTTTCTTCCTTAGTAATAAATCGTTGTACAGTGATTTATTTACTAAAAATTCTCTTTCATATCAGACCTATTATTTAAGATAAACTACAAGTAGCAGGTACAACAATTTATTATTAAGGGTGTTTATAGTAACATGTGTCTGTCAGTTGACACAGTATAAAAATGAGAATTACAATAAAAATAAAAAGGTTCTTCTCGCAATAGTAGCCTGCCAAATTTCAAACTGTACATATTACCACAGATAATATAATACGATATTACTTTCAAATTAACCTTTTGGGTCTATTGATTACATTTTGCGTCCAACTTTTTGCATAAAGAGCCTAAATATTTTTCTGATATTTAACCAATAATGAAATAATCAACCCATATCAACTGATGCTTAGTTTCATAATATCAACCAACTGCATAGGAAGTTGGGATTATCAAAATTAAATAGCATTACAACACGCATAAGTTTCTATCTTTACTAAGATTTTTTTTTTTTCTACATTACAGTAAGATTACAAGAAGAGTGACGTACAGCTTCTTGTATGTACACATCATCCTTGTAATTTTAGCGGTTTTAATATGGTTTGCTCAGTTTTTTTATGACATCTTATTTGAATATGAAGTAATTATTGCGACGAATCTAAGCATCAGTGGACGGGCAAGGTATAGGATACAGAACACAACAAATTAAGGGTGGAGTCGAAAACAAGCTACATATTACGCGAACAAATTTGAAATCGTACAAAAGGAAAATGTATGGAGTGTTTGCCGTTTTATTTTTACAAATTTTCGGAAAGCTGTTTCAGCACGCGTAGCATAACAAACCTGAGAAGAGTTTTGTCTACCTCGAAACTCTATAATCGACTGCCGAACAATAGAAAGAAAGAAAGAAAGAAAGAAAGAAAGAAATACATTTATTGACTTGCACACACACATTTTATACAAACAATTAAGGCAGAACAAGAAAATAGGTTGACAGTGACAGAAGTGAGAGAAGAAAATAATTAAGAGAGGTTAGGAAATGTGTGCAGCCAACGACCCTGTCTCAGCTAAAAGCCTCTGAGTCGCACACAGGTGGGCGGAGCAACAAAGAAGCGCTGTTTATTCTGACAGGGTAAAAAATACAGGTTTGTCTACGATGAAATGTCATTTTTGAAGATTCGATATAGACAAAACCGTTCTCGAGTGCATCGTGCTACCTGTGCAGGAAAAGGGATACTAAGAGCGCCCTGCCCACTTCATACTTGTAACATATTTCTTGTGTTCTGCGTATTGTATAGAGTGGTGCTAGTGTAGCTATAGTTTGTGCGGTGTAGCATGGTGTCTATGCCAGCTCATTCGTGCAAAGCAAAAAGTTCCTTATGCTATTGGAATAAAACTTAAGAAAAGCAGCATAAGACATTTTTAGTGCTTAGCAAGCTTATGCTTGAAAATAAGACCCTATTCCACGTGCAGAAGCAATATTTTGCTTTGCACAAATGAACTGTCATAGGCACCATGCTACACCGCACAAACTATACAGGATTATTTAAAAACCACTGGCCAAATTTTAAAGTTCGACTCAGAATCGGTAAGTGAACAACTTTCTCCTAGCAACATGGGTCGAAATATGTCATTTTTTTTACTTTTCATACAAATCATACTGATCACGTGATCGATTTAGAATGGGAAGTCCTTATAAATGACAAGAAGCATTCCAAGTTTGAAATACCTTAGTATTATTGACACTGTCAAAATAATCTACTTATAATTATACTCTCAAGTGGGCGTTTAACGCTCGGCCATGTCTGTCACTCCAACTATGTATCTAGAACTAGGTGTTATTGTTGATCGAAGATTTCGACCCATGTTTCTAGGAGAAAGTTGTTCAATTACTGATTCTGAGTCGAATTTAAAAATTTGGCCAGTCGTTTCAAAATAACTCCGTAGTGTGTCGGTGGCGTGCGGTACCTGTCGGAGAGGTCCGTGCGCAGCGAGGGCGCGTCGAGCAGCGAGCCGCCCCCGCCCGCGCGCCCGTAGTACCTGCGCGCGCCCACACCGTCAGCCGACCCACCGCGACGCATTACCATCGCCCGCCCCTTAGAGCTACGCGCACGCTAGTGTACTATTGCATACGGGAATGATTTAGCAGCGAAGCGGGCTGGTATCTGACTGTACCGAGTTCTCTATGAATCTCTATACTATACTTATATTATGACATTCAAAAATATAACATTATTGAATAACAAACGTAACAAAAGAAATTCAATTTGTATTTTAACAAGCGAATTATGAGCCACTTAATTGTGACTCTAGCTATCTCATTCTAAAACGAAATCTTCTATGGCGAGAGCATGGCGCCACCAGCAGGTGACGTCACTGGCTTGTAGTGCTCTCCTTGTGTAATTAGAAAGTTTGATGCTTAATATCGCTGAAAATGTATGTAGATGTACCATGTGGCAGTGCTCAATAAATAAAACAAAATAAATAAATAAAATATGCAAGATATTTGAAAATAAATATCTATGTTGTGTTGCTAATATAAAAAAAAATTAAGTCAATAAAAAAATTCCGTCAAATAACTTATTGCCGCCAGAGCGATAACAAGAGTTGCTTTTTCATAGGAAGTTAAATAAAAAAAAAATGGTTGCTGAATGCAAACACAAATAGTAGATACTAATTGAAACGCATGAGCGAGATTTAAACCGATTCCGTCTTAAAGTATCTACATTTTGATAGCTCCTGTTATAACGATTAATATTGATTGATACGAATTGAAGTACTTGAGAAAAAAGAGATTAATTAAAGTTTAATCACGAACTACATAATATTTTAAAGTCAAATAACATTTAACGATAAGATTACAAGTAAAATAAGACAAAAATAATAAATGTGGTCAATCGTTTGACAAAACATAACGTGAAAGGTGTTGATTTAATTTCAAGTAATTTCTAGCGTAAAGGCTTATTTAGTCACAGGTGTTAGTTGGTTGGCAGCACCACCGATGGCATTCTACAATGAACTCTATACCTGCAGTAATAAGTAACATTTTAGCGTATTCGCAAAGCCTAACCAAATTCAACAATAATATTATATCATAATATCGCTCTGGACACGGTACATTTCTAAACAGGCGGCAATAGTAATGCGTAGAGCGGTAGGTCGGAATGTGTTCACACAATGCAATGTACAGTGCGTAGGCCGATTAATATAATGTACATGACTGATGGTAAAACAGCGCCACACCATGTGTTTGTGACGTCACACGGTATCAATGTATAAGCATATGATAAAGCGTGGCAGTGGTCCATAATCATCTTTTTGCACACCATAAAAATCTTACAGTGAGTAGACTCCGAACTAGCTGATCTAGATATTGTAATCGACAATGCGATAGACTTACTTTAAGATATTTAGAGCGCCAAATAAATGCACAATTGAAAAACCTTTATACATTTAACAGCATAATAAGTTAGTTTAGTTTTTTAGATACAGTTTTTGTAACAAATAATCTAAACTCTAAAATGTCTCTAGATGTAAAAACGTGTAAAACTCAAAAACTCATTTAAACGTGCTAAACTAACTTTTAAGCTGTCATTATTGCACACAAAAACTCAATTGGTATTTGTGGTATCCCCAAAAACCATTCAACTGTGGGGGAAAGTAAAACTTAGATTGCATGGCACTAATTCTAATAGGAACCCTGCGAATAGGCGCGATACGTTGGCTGAATGATAAGTACCCACTTTCGCTTTAACACCACGTCTGATTTAACCAGAAAGTATTCTATCATAGCGATCTACTTTTAAGGCTTTATGGATTGTGTTTATACATTTGTCAGTGTTCTTTGTAATGTAGAGATTAAAAATTAAATTAAAAAGGTCATACTTGAATTTGATTGACAAAAAAAAACATATGAAGAAAGATGTAAGTTTTAGATAAAAAATATTACTGTATTGCAGAGTTGGGCAAATTTTAATTTCAAAAACAAATAAAAGATTAACAATTGATTAACAGTAACAAACTAACAAATCACAACTAATTTAATTGCAAAGTGCAACTAAAAGTGGAATTGCGATTAATTTAATTATAATTAATTCAACTGCAAGTAATTTTATAATCAATTAATAGCTTGATTAAAAAATTAATTGATTAACGCCCAACACTGCTGTATTTATAGTATTGCAGAGAAGTTATTTTGTTAATTTCTGCCACAATTTAATTATGTTGACACAGGTGGTCCACATTCGAAACACCTTTTGCAACCTACATAGAACTTTTATCAATAAACATTGTAGGTATTTGATTTGGTGAGTGACAATAAATAATGTTGCGAATAAACCATTATGCTTACTGTATAGATCGCTACTTCCATGCGAAGCGCTATACTATACTGGCACAAAAGCCAAATTCTAAGAAGCCGAGTTGTAGCGCTATTCTGCGTCAACAACTGGAGTGTTTGTAGCTACTCATCTGTTGAGACTAACTTCTAGTTGTTGTGTACGTGTCTGTGTCCGTACGTATACGTGCGACTGTTTGTGTAAGCCAAATTCTAAGAAGCCGAGTTGTAGCGCTATTCTGCATCAACAACTGGAGTTGTGAAAAACGAAATATAAGTAGCTTACTTCCGCAAAAAAACACAATAAGCAAGAACACCTAGGTGTTGGTTTTCGCACGAACTATCTCCTGAGGATGCCCCGGGTTGGGGCGAAACACGTGTAGAGTAGTCTAATCAGTTAAGGTGCAAGGTGTATTGCTGTCTTGCTAAATGCAGGTATTGTGCACTGGTATTTTCGTGGTGTGCATCTGCAATTTTTTGCGGGCGGGCGGGCGGTGCTTCTTGCATAGGTATTGTGTTTTTTGCGGAAGTAAGCTACATATATTTCGTTTTCACAATGGTTAGGGACTTCCGCCAAGTGACGCCTGATTCAATCAAATAACAACTGGAGTGTTTGTAGTCACTCATCTGATGAGACTAATTTCTAGTTGTGGTGTACGTGTCTGTGTTCGTCCGTACGTATACGTGCGACTGTTTGTGTAAGCCAAATTCTAAGAAGCCGAGTTGTAGCGCTATTCTGCGTCAACAACTGGAGTATTTGCAGCTACTCATCTGTTGAGACTAATTTCTAGTTGTGGTGTACGTGTCTGTGTCCGTACGTATACGTGCGACTGTTTGTGTAAGCCAAATTCTAAGAAGCCGAGTTGTAGCGCTATTCTGCGTCAACAACTGGAGTATTTGCAGCTACTCATCTGTTGAGACTAATTTCTAGTTGTGGTGTACGTGTCCGTGTACGAACGTGTACGCGCGACTGTTTGTGTAAGTCAAATTCTAAGAAGCCGAGTTGTAGCGCTATTCTGCGTCAACAACTGGAGTGTTTGCAGCTACTCATCTGTTGAGACTAATTTCTAGTTGTGGTGTACGTGTCTGTGTCCGTACGTATACGTGCGACTGTTTGTGTAAGCCAAATTCTAAGAAGCCGAGTTGTAGCGCTATTCTGCGTCAACAACTGGAGTGTTTGCAGCTACTCATCTGTTGAGACTAATTTCTAGTTGTGGTGTACGTGTCCGTGTACGAACGTGTACGTGCGACTGTTTGTGTAAGTCAAATTCTAAGAAGCCGAGTTGTAGCGCTATTCTGCGTTAACAACTGGAGTGTTTGTAGTTTCTCATCTGATGATCGGACATCCAGACGCACAGCGGACTACCACCCTTTCTTGGTTGATATTACCAAATGTCGCACCAAGCGCTACTCAACATCTTTTATATTGCGCACAGCAAAGGAGTGGAACTCCCTCCCTGCGACTGTTTCCCGAGTACTTATAACCCGACCATCTTCAAAGCAAGGGTGAATAGGCACCTTCTGGGCTAGCTCGTTCCATCGTAGATCCTGTCTTAATCCATGGGCTTCATTGGGATCAAGAGCAAACCCATTCAAAGTAAAAAAAAGAGACTAATTTTTAGTTGTGGTGTACGTGTCTGTGTACCTACGTATACGTGCGACTGTTTGTGTGTCTGTGTGTATGTGTATGTGTAGCGCACTCACGTGTCGTTCCCCTTGAGCGCGGCGGAGGAGCGGCCCGAGTGCAGGCTGGCGCGCTCGTCGCGCGCCTCCACCGCGCCCGCGTACGCGTCGCTCGCTGCAACGTACACAACACTATTCATACGCACTCTATGCTATATACAACCCTCCGCCTTATTCCAAAACGTGGATTAAAATAGTCCTGGTTTAAAACTGGTACTAAACTGATGCTGTCACTTTCATTTTCCAAATGGAAGACAGAATTAGCATCAGTTTTAAACCAAGTCTAACTGTAGTCCACGTTTTGGAATAAGGGGGTTTGCGTCTAGTTGTCTTGCTTACCATACTAAGGTGTCACTAAGAAAAACGGCTTGCCGTACCATATCATATCGCGTGATAAAAGCCGCTCATGTTAGGCCGGCTGGGGGGTTACCGGCTATAAAATATGGATATGGACATGGGCTTCATTTGACATTTGAAGTCCCATATTTTGTCTTGATGTACCAGTGCTTCTCTCTCCTGTGAGCTAGCGTAAAACCAGATCTCTATCTCATTGCATAACGTACGACCCTCTGCAACACGTTTACTTCAGGCTGTACATACTTGCAATACACACACTCAGCTTGCAATACTCCGCCTTGGGTGCTCGTAGCACTGGTACTGTAGGGTACACAGCTGTATTGTTGGCGTACCTATGGGGTAGAGCGCGTGGGGGCGGTACTGCGGCGCGGCGAGCAGGCGCCGGTACAGCTGCAGGTAGGCGGCGGGGTCGGTCCGCCGCAGGTGCTCGTAGCACTGGTACTGTAGGGTACACAGCTGTATTGTTGGCGTACCTATGGGGTAGAGCGCGTGGGAGCGGTACTGCGGCGCGGCGAGCAGGCGCCGGTACAGCTGCAGGTAGGCGGCGGGGTCGGTCCGCCGCAGGTGCTCGTAGTATTGGTACTGGAGAGCGTACGCGTCTGCGGTCTCCGCGCCCGCGCCGTCGACTGCCGCCGCGCTCGGATCGTACCCTAACAAATTAAATAATCGATCAACAATAGTACTAGATGAAGGCTCACGAACTAAATCAAAACTTTCTATGGCACCTTTAAACGGAGAAAAGAGGTTAGTAATGTTATGACCTTACGTCATAAATGACAGGAACTACTTATAAATATACTCGCAAGTGACTCAAATGGGAGTATAATCGCTCAGCCGTGTTTCTCAACTATGTATCTACGTACCTAGGTGTTATTGATTGAAGCATAAGATACACTTTTTTTAGTTAAGTTTACCAGTTAATTATAACCAAAGTATATCCGTTGTTCATGTAAAAGAAAGCCATGTTTATACCGTTTTATTACTGGTACTATATGTTGTAGGTACAGTCAAGTTCAATAATATCGACCGATTTGGCGCAGGGGTAAACTACCTGTCTTCTACGCCAGTGGTCTCGGGCGATTCCCAAACAAGACAAATATTTGTGTGAATGAACATGTCTATTTGTCATGGTCTGGGTGTTTACTATGTATATTAAGTATGTATTTACAAACTAAAAGTATTTAAGTATATATTTATCCGTTATCAAGTTTTCCATGATACAGTTTCTTAATGAAATTAAAATGGGCTTAGATAATTGGTGTGAATGTAAGAAGTTATTTATTTATTTATTTATCTGTGCGTTTTTGGACTTTGTCGCAATAAGTGTTTGACATCGTATTTGACTTTCTGTACTCGTTTGTAGGTGCAAATTGTCACAATAATTACGACGACAAAGTTCAAAAGTGCACTGATATTATTGAACTCGACTGTACTTCCGTTAACAAATACTCCAGCACGCGTAGCATGACAAACCCGAGAAGAGTTTTGTCTACCTCGAAAGTCTATAATGACAGCCGAACAATAGGTTTGCCTACGATGAAATGTCATTTTTGACGTTTCGATATAGACAAAACCTTTCTCGAGTTCGTCATGCTACCCGTGCAGGAAACACAGCGCTTTCGAGCAAGGACACTGAAATACAAGTAACAGTCGTTGTACCTGCGTAATAGTCGTCGCGGTGTCGCCGGCGCTCGGCGCGGCGGCGCTCGCGCTCGTCGTCGGTGGCGCCGGGCTCCGCCGGGGAGTACACCTCGCCTGCTGATTGCCACCGGGACGTCACACAACATGCTAGTGCTCAAGAGCCATATGACGTGGGATGCCATGGCAGCGACGACGCCGTTAGGCATCGTCCTAATAGAACGCGATTACGCGATCATCGCGCGAGTAGGCGATGCGACCATCGCGTGTTCGCGCGATGGCAAAAACTGGGTGTCCTAATAGAACGCGATTACGCGATCATCGCGCGAATAAGCGAGTCATTTCATCGCGCGAGTAAGCGAGTCCTATCATCGCGCGAATGCACGACCGACGCGACCGACCGTGGAGTCCGTGGACTAGGGCAGTGGCACGGTCGATACCAACAACCATGGACGTCAGAGACGCTAAATTTTTGCTGTCGGGAAATATTTGGATGACTTATTGTGCGGGCTTAGATGGAAATGAAAAACAACAACGTGGGGAGCAAAGTGCTTTGTTAAAAAGGAGACCAATTCGTGGTGAATTTGATTGCGTTGAATTTGAAGCGTGCGTTGCGTCGTTGTCAAGTCTACTCGGGCCCGGTGCCCCACCGACGCAATTGGGTATTTGACTGTTGTTGAAATGTATATGACATTCAGAAATATAACACTAGTGAATAACAAATGTGAAAAACGAAATTCAATCTGTATTATAACAAGCGAAATAAGAGCTACTTAATTGTGACTCTATCTATCTCTTTCTAAAACGAAATTTTCTATGGCGAAAGTATGGCGCTATAGAAATGTGACGTCACGTTTTATAGCGCTCACCTTGTCTAATTAGAAAGTTTGATGGTCTATATCGCTGAAAATATGCAAGATATTTAAAAATAAATACCTATGTTGTGTTGCTACTAATTAAATGAACATTTTAAGTCAATAAAAAAAAACCTGTCACATACCCAATTATCGCGCGTGGCGCGAATTTCAATTAGGACACCTATTCAAATTCAATATGTTTGATCGCGCATTCGTACCAACTAAGTTCGCGCGAATAGATCGATCGCGTCGTGCAATTGTCTGTTAGGACACCTATTCGAGTTCGATATGTTTGATCGCGCGTTCGTACGAACTAAGTTCGCGCGAATAGAATTACAAACATTTCAGTCGCGCGATTGCGTCGTGGGTTTGTCAGTTAGGACACCTATTCGAGTTCAATATGTTTGATCGCGCGTTCGTACGAGTAAAGTTCGCGCGAACCTACGATGATCGCGCATTCGCGTTCTATTAGGACGATGCCTTAGGGTTACCGTGCGCTCCACGAGATAATTTAGGCCACTCTCAATCGCTGTCGCGCGTGTTGCTGTCTCATGCTGGCCATAAACCATCCTTCCTATCGTCGAATCGGTATGACGTCAGGTTTGATCCAATCTGCAGTTCGTCCATATTACACCATAATTTGATAACTGTCATCATGCCAATCCACGCCCACCCACGGTCAATTCTGTTTGATCCAATCTGCAGCGTCATGCCGATTGGATGGAAGGATAGTGTATGGCCAGCATCACTTATAATTTCCTTCACTATCACTTATCCTTATGGTTTAAGTTAGAAAAGAGTCGAAATAAATTCTCGTGGTGCACATGCTAGACCTACAGCAGCGTTTCTGTATCTATCCTTCGCGTCCGTGAGACGCCAAGTGAGGTGGAGTTTGGTACGTAATCAAATTTGAAATACACTCGTGGGCATTAAAATCGACTTACTTGATTTTTTTTATACAAACATGCTCACTTTAGCGTCTCATAGATAGGAAATTAATTGTATCTGTTCAATGATTTTTACGTCGATGAACAGGCAAAACGCCCAATTGTCGAATCACACTTTAAAAAATCTTCAAACTGTCTTTTTGCGAAAAAGAAAAAAGAATAAAGCGAACTCATCGCTCTTTAAAACGTTATAATCATGCGAGATAAAGTTTGACTTATTGTATTTCTTTTTTTGTTAAAATTCAGCGCTTTTTTTAAAACTGGGCGTTTACCTCTTCATTGACGTAAAAATCATTGCACAGATGCAAATAGTTTCCTATCTATGAGACGCGAAATTGAGCATGTTTGTATGAAAAAAGTCTAGTGAGTCGATTTTTTTATCCATAAGTGTACTTTAATTGGCGATGCTGGCGCTGCCGGCATCGCGGCCATGGCATCCAAATGAGATATGGTTCTTAGAGTATGTTTACACCGAAAAGGAGAGAAGCAATGAAAAAATAAGTTTATATTCGTTTGATATTGGAGCTTCTCCTATCGTGACAAATGCATGTAAAGCTCTGCTCAACTCCTGCTAACCCCAAGTGAAAGGTCTTCACCTCCTTAATAATTCAAATTTCTTGGTCGTCGTACTATTTCATCACGACTTATCATTGCTTCAGGTGTGATTGCTACAAAAATAAATGTATACTATCTATCTAGATACAATTAGATTGATTGTAAATCCCTTTGCTAACATACTTTTATCAGTAAAATCACACCATTTCTTATCAATATTCCATTCATTACGTGATTGAATTGTCTGTATTTACTATAAGTATAATTAAATTCATAAGATTGATATGATATAAAGAAGAAAGATGTCCCGATATATTAAGAAGACACCATTGTAGTTTGAATTCAAAGAGAAATCGGAACTTGCGAAGGAAACTAATCGAGTGTTTGGACAAACATTTTACCGTAACCTCAAGTGTTTCGAAATGATAAACCAAGTGTGCAATTCGACACAGATATAGATCTGATAACTCCATCTACCGTCCGTTAGTTCGTCAAGCATGTACATTTGAGATAGTTAAACAAAATAACGTCATAAGAATGATTTTGAAAGAAAGCGATATTTTGAAAACACACCAAAGTATTGAGATGGCTCGCAAGCTGACGTGTTACTCAACTCCAAACAGTGGCATGCATATTATACACGTGATGTGCGCGAGCAGACACGGCAAGGCACAAACTGTACGCTGTTCATTGTACCTTCTCTCCTACTACTATCACTAGATTTCGCATCGCTCGAGAATGTCACGACTGAAAAATAAATACAACACAACCGTCAGCCCGTGTGTGCCGCAGCGAGCGTCAGTCACAAATAACAACAGAATATACTTAAGCCCGGTGCAGACCAGGCTCACCATTCACAAAAAGTCGGGACATTAATAATAGTAAATCAAGATTCTTGGGTGCTTACCAAATCGCCCTGATCTCCACCGAACTTATATAAATAGCATTAAATTACCGTAGATCTCTATAAATATCGTACCTCTCTTGCGCTCCTCGTCGCGCTCCTTGCGCAGGTTGCCGTGCTTCCTGGTGGGGTCGATGTCGCGGTACTTCTGCTCGTACCGGTCGCCGTACCGGTCCCGCTCCCGGTCGCGGTCCCGGTCCCGGTGGCCGCGCCCGCTCTCGCGCTCGATCGTGTTGTACCGCCGGTACTCGCGATCGTCGCGGAATCGGGAGCCCTCGTGCCGGGGAGGTTTCGACGAGGTGTATGATCCTTCTCGTTGGCGTCTGTATAAATGTTTTATTTAAATTAGGAACATATTTACTCTTTCACTACAAAGATACTCAGAAAATCAAAATGCAATATGCTTCACCTCTGGTATCGATCGCGATCGCTGTAGTAGTCAGTGTCCTCGGTTTCGTACCGGTGCGAGCGCGTGGCGCGGCGTTGGCGGCGCTCGTCGGGGCTGGCGGGGCGGCGGTCGCGCGCGTCCCGCCTCCGCCGCGCCTCCGGGCTCTCGTCCCGGTCCCGGTCCCGGTCCCGCTCCCGCCTGTCTCGGTCCGACCTTCGTTCGTCCCGCGGCGGTCTCCTCTCGGATTCTCTGTCGTATTTCTTTTCGCCCCTGGAATACCGACCCTCCTTTTCCCGCTCTCTTGATGATTTGTGTTTGTCTCTGCGAGGAGATGACTTGATCAAACGATCCCTCTCGGAAGTATCTTCCCCGGAAGTGTTCACGTGACTTAGGGACTGTCTTCTCGAGCCACCGATCGTATTATCTAACGATTCCGGCGCGTCGCTCTTTCTATCTCCTATACTTTCTGTGACGTTCAAATCGGCCCCGTCCACTATTTGCTCGCGCGAATACGTCAAGTCTCCTGATGAAATCATACTCAGGTCCTGTAAATTTTCACCTTCCATGATGATTTCTCTTTGCTGATCTTCTGCGCGTGAGCTAAAATCTGGCGATGTGTCGTGGCTAGATTCGCGCGCTCCGATGATGCTTCGGGAAGCATTACGAACTGTTTGGTCTACATACTCTGATCCGTCCATTACCTGTTCTCTTACTTCAGAGAGTCCAGGTTCCGAGGAACCAGCATATTCGTGATCCTCTCCCGTTACGACTCTTTGCTCGTTTGAATTCATAAAAGGATGAGCTTGAAATTGAGGGTAGTCATTACTACTTGATTCCCCTGGAACCATTCTATCTAAGCCGATCGGTCGCCGATCACTGTTTCTGACTGAGGAGGGCTGGTTATAATTATCACAAGTTTGCTGACCTTCAGCCTGCCTGTACGGACGACCGCCGCTCTCCATCGGTTGCCCATCAATATGCCTATCCAAATAATTGTCATTGGATTGGTTGTAGCCGCTCTGTGCTTCATTCTGCTGACCTGGTACCATTCTAGACAGACCAGGTGGAGGTTCATCACCTCCCATATTGAGATTTTGAGTGTATTCCGATTCTTGTTGTCCAACAACCATTCTTCTTAAGCCTGGAGGAGGAATGTTCCGACTAAAATCAGTATTCTCCCCATAATCAGCACCGGATAAATGAGCAGTTTGCAGATATTCATTTCTGTCATTCTGTGGTGCTACTTCTAAATTTTCTGGAATTGGTGGGGAAGCAGGCATTGGTCTGTAGCTAGTCACTTGAGGCTGGTCTGGTCTCTCAGAGTTATCAGGGGTAGTTTCTAAATTAGCACCAAAACCCACAGTAGATCTACTATTTTGTGATACTTTATTTACAACTGAGGGCGATGTTAAATTGGCAATAGGTGCTTGGGAAGGATATTGTTGAGTTGGAGGGTTCGATGAAGCTGATTTACTAATATTTTTGTGAGAAAATGGTCCTGCCAATTTGTATGGATTTTGGGATGGCATAGTTGGAGGTAAATTCTTTGGAGGTGGTAACAAAGATGAGGAGGAACATGCTGGTAAGTTTGATGAAGGTGGAGGCGGCAAGGGTGCCGAGGTTGAAGGTGGAGGGGCAACATTTACAGCAGCGGGCACTGGCGAGGGCACTATCCGTGGTGATGGGGAAGGCACTGGTTCCTGGCTTGGAGATGAATGTGCTGAATAATTAACAGGAAGTACTGCAGGTGGTGATTGTTGTTGAGGGGCACCTAATTCTCGCACCTCGTCGTGTGCATATTTTGGCTCAGACTCTTGATTCCTTAACAAAGTATCAGGTGCAAGATTTTCACGGTTAGTAATACTCATTTCCTGTAAAGAGCTAGACAATTCATCCTGGTTCTCTTGGTGACTATTGTGGCCTGGTATATTTTCCACAACAGTTGGTTCATCAGCTGATTTTTGAGACCATTCAACATTCTGAGGATACAGCTCTTCCATTCCAGCCTGGGAGTAATTAAAATTAGAGTTATCGGCGTTTATCCCGGGACTACTTTTACCTGAATTTCTAGATTGGTTTTCACTTCTGTATGTGCCTTCAGAATGCGTATGAGCTCCATCACTTGACTCTTGGGACATTTGTGATTCTATTGACCATTGAGGAGTTAAATTTTCCAAGTGAAGTCGTTTTCCCAAAGCAAGGTTTGGTAAATGTTCTTTAACAACATCTCTGTCGTTCAAAGTTGTGACTTCTTCTATTGGTTTCTGGCTGTTCACATTGTTGGGAGTACTGCCGATGTGAGCATTTTTATCTGAAGAAGCACTCAAAACAGGTGTATGTTGTGGGAGAGCACTACTAACTGAAGTAGCAATAACAGCAGCGGGCACCTGACTAGCATCCTTTTTTTCTTCCCTGGGCCAATTCCAAGTATCATTGGCAGCAAAGCTCTCTTCAATTACATTAGCATTGTTAACCTCCGGTGGGGGCTGCGACATATGCATCTGTGCAGGGTTAGTGTTCTGACTGGCCAACTGCTGTGCTTTTTGAGCTTGTTTAGATGAATCCTCCCACCCCCAATCCCAGTTGTCCTCCCAGGTGTCTGAATTTGATTTACTTTGTGGGTAGTTAGGTTGGCCCTGATTTTGATAATAGTTCTGCTGATAGCCTTGTTGAGTAGGTTGAGTGTAATTGGCCTGGCTATAATTCTGGTTATATTGCGGTGGCTGTTGTTGGTAGTATTGGTTGGCATTTGTTCCATACTCTTGCTGCTGATAGACCTGTCCATACTGCTGGTTATATTGGGGCTGCTGGGGAGCCTGCTGGGGAGGCATCTGCCAGTACTGTTGTTGCTGGGCATTGCCTGGATTGCTTCCCTGATAGTTAGGATACACATTTTGCTGAGCCCCGTAAGACTGAAATGAAAAAATTAATATTGTACATGTAGATAACACGAATTCCAAATGAATATTGTTTAAGCTGATGGTGGAAACATAGCTAAAGTCTCAAAGATACGGTAGTACCACGTCATTGTTTATACCGAGGGTAACCACCGCAGACTCACCTGGGGCGCGCTGTAGGGCGGCTGGTCCGGGCCCGGCGGCGGCGCGGCGCCTCCCTGCGCCCGGTTCATCCACGACATGTCGCCTACTACCACCGCTTACGTAACATTCGCGGAAAAGCCGCTCACATATGCTGCAACTGCGGCGATTAGCCTCGTCACTATCATGGAATCAAACGACACATCGATCACTTTCACTCTCGATAATTCTGCGATTCCAACACTGAGGAAGCTGTCACAGGTTGATGCTAAATCGACGATATCAAAAGTAATTTAGAGGATTTTCTAAGTTCAGTAAAATATTGTTTCATAAATATTTCCGAGTGAATTTTGTTGACAGCAACCCATCGATCGAAGGTGCCCTGTTGGCAGTGTTGCCATATACGATTTTGAAAGTACCCCAACTCCATCCAAGTAAGAAAATATTTTATTTTAGCTGCTAATATAGCTCTATTTTTTATTAGTACAAATATTTCGGTCAATTAAAAAAATGGTGTTTAAGGTTTTGTTTCTGCCTAACTACTTTTTAGTGTGACGGATTAAGGAAGTATGCATTATGTATGTGTACAAACAGACAAATTCGGTGAACCTTCTCTTACTTATTTTCGGGTATCTATCATAAAAACGACGGTCATTTCGACTATGGTCGAATAACTACGTTCGAAAGACCTACTGTTCAAAATAACTACAGGCCCTGTTTAACGAAAAGAAAGTTACAAATATGTAAGAATTTTACAACTTAAAATCTTACATATTTGTAAAGTCTAATGCTGTTTAACCAATGTCTACAATTTTATTGTAAAACTAGCAGATCCTCGCGGTTTCACCTGGGTGGTACCCGTTCCCGTGGGAATATCGGGATAAAATAAAGCCTATGACACTCGGGAAGAAGTAGCTTTCTAATGGTGAAAGAATTTTCTAAATCGGTTCAGTAGTTTCGGAGCCTATTCGATGCAAACAAACAAACAAACAATCAAATCTTTCCTCTTTATAATATTAGTATAGAAAACGCCTGTAGATTACTATTTACAAATTTGTATCTACATATTTTTTATTGTAAACAAGTTGTAAATTTTTAAAGACGATAGATTAAAAACAATAGAATTTTAATCATCATCAGATATTATAAGTTCCGTAAGTAATAACTGATGGGGCAAAGACCTTCCTTATGGATGGATATGGAGAACGGGACATGACCCACCACACGGGCCCAATGCGGATTGATGGGTATTAACGACTGCAAACGCAGCCGGGACTAACGGCTTAAAGTGCCTCCGAAGTACGGAAGAGCTTCTTAAGATACTTAATAAATTTTTGGTCACCCATCACCCCGTGACCAACCATTGCGAAAGTTGCTTAACTTCAAAGATTGTAGGCCGAATGCGTTTACCACCGCGCCACGGGCTCTTCGTAATTTTTTTTTTCAATAAAAATATTTATTCAAAAATTTTGTTTGAAGAGTACTTTACTGCTGTTTTAACTTAAAAAATAGTCATGGAAACTGCGCATGGTAACGGTATGGCGAAAGGACCAAGATACCTTATTTCTGACTTCTGCGCTACATCAGTCAGCGCTAAAGATTCGTGCCGCTTGCACAAAACTACGTTTGAGATCTTCCTCGTCAGCACATCTTACATTTCTGTGCGAACTGTTCATTTAAATAAAAAACTCTTTGGTGGATTCAGTCAGGCTTTAGAATAGAATAGATCTTTATTGTGTATGGATTGAAGGTCACATAAACAGATAAACTTAAATGTCTATAGTAAAGTTTCACTAAATCCTGTCTTTTCAGACTTATACACAAAAAATACAAAGTTAATTCTTGTCACAAAGCTCAATTTACAATGACATTATTATTAATAACTTACAGCTACCTACTTATAATTTGACGACCGATTTGGCGCAGGGATAGACTACTCACCTTCTGCGTCAGAGGTCTTGGGTTCGATTCCCGAACAAGACAAATATTTGTGTGCATGAACATGTCTATTTGTCTTAGTCTAGGTGTTTACTATGTATATTAAGTATGTATTTACAAAACGAAAAGTATTTAAGTATATATTTATCCGTTTTCCATGACACAGTTTCTTAATGAAATTAACATGGGCTTAGATAATTGGTGTGAGAAGAGTGTAAGAAGTTATTTATTATTATTAATTTTAACACTCCTGAACACTATAAAAGCATTTGTTCGCAAGCCGTTTTTTACTGATGATTTAAAATTATAAAATTTCAAATTCTTAAGCTCTTCTGGTAATTTGTTATTTTAATAATTTTTGTTATTGTTCGCGTGATTAAGATAGATGGGCGTTTCTTTTTTGAAAGTCACGGATTACCAATATAAGTATCAAGGTATTTATTTATCAGTAGACCTTAATTTTTTTTGTTTCATAATGGGTCAGAGTTTTTGTTCGCTTGGTTTTTACAATCAATTAACATGCACTATAAATGAAAGCTATCTAGCCTCTAAAGATAGTGTCTCTACCTTCAACCTAAATGGAAATTCCTTTACAAACTGAAACACCTTGTAGCACCCCGTATAATGGGAATTTTCCAAAACCCTTTATTAGTGCTCACCTACACCATGGAAGGTATCTACCCTCCAAAAATGGTGTCTCTACCGTCTCAGCCCTATACAAATCCCCATACAAAGTGGAACACCCTGTTGCACCTTGCTTATTGCTCATATACATTTTGCCCTATACAAATCCCCATACAAACTGGAACATCCTGTAGCAGCCGGTATAACGGGAATTTTCCTAAATCCTTTCTTAGTGCTCATCTTCATCATGACAGGTATCTACCCTCAAAATGGTGTCCCTACCGTCAGCCGTGAAGGCTCTACGCCTATGCACCTACATGCACCTACATGCGCCTACATGAATGAATCAGTGGATCAGTCAATCAATTTAGAGTTTTACATGTATACGAGGAGATAAGGTTATTAATAAAATTACTAATGACCATTAGCCCGTGAAAGCCCAAAGAATTTTCTAAATCGGTCCAGTAGTTTCGGAGTCTATTCGATGCAAACAAACAATCAAATCTTTCCTCTTTATAGTATTAGTAGGTAGGTATAGATTTATAGCAATGTAAAAATTTATATTAAACGCCTGATTGAATCCGTAAAAGATACCTAAATAATTGTTTATAATTTTTTAATGCTAGTTTCATTTTCATTATATTTAAAAAAGACATACTTACTTAAATAAAATGATGGTTTCTCATGTCACTCTAGTCACTATAAAAATATTAAATTTTCTAGCGTGGCATACTTCAGTCCGTTCTGTCCGTTAACAACTAATATATTCACACCATACTCTGTGTATTGATTGTTGAACTGTTATTTAGTTAAGCTGTCATAGCTGGACACTTTTAACTTTACCTCTATACTAGTCAGTCCTCCTTACCTCTACACTCCATAATACGGTATTTTACTGTTTTTTTTTATTTCTTTAAAATGTTTTTCGAAATATTAGCTACACAAAACAAGATTTCATTTTGAATTATATTGAATATTTTCAAAGATATAGGACTTCAAACTTTATAATTAGACAGGGACAGGACGCTATCTTAGTGACGTCAGTGGGTTAGTAGCGTCATAGTCACGCCATAGAAGATTTCGTTTTAGAAAGAGACAGCTATAGTCAAAATCAAACAGACTTTAATTCTTTTATTATAAAACAGATTCAAATTATTTTTTCACATTAGGTATTCTTAATTTCAATATTTTTTAACGTCATCATTAAATATCTACATTTCAACAACAGTAAAATACCCTATTAGACTATTTTAGACAATCAATTCATAACGGTGCCCTATGTTAAATTTTATATCGATTGGTTAGATAGTCTTGCATGATGGTTTTGTGTGACGGTTGCATGACTATCTAATGTACGCCATATGAATGTTTTATTGTGATTGGTTAAAATAATCATGACTGACAGCAAACTGATAGCAAAACTTACCGTATAAATATGCCTTATGTTACGAGTTACGTTACGATTATTACCCCAAAAGCATGGAAGTGTCATTCGACAGCAACACTGTTATTTAATAATCTGCTCTGTGCGTGAATCACAATTGTCTATGGTTAAAAAAATATTGTTCAATACTTCAAAGTATTTTTTCTCAACTTCTCTATGGTAATATGTATCACATTCCCGTTTAAAGACTCTATACTTTATTGCAATGTAATAGAGTTTGAAATTAGTTTGACGGATTTGCCAATCTGAATTGCTTTTTTTTCTTATAACTAACGTGGCAGAGTCGCCGGACGTACCCGTATATATATATTAGTCTATGGTCCCGACTTTTAGCCAAAAATTGAATGACCCGCGCTTTAGTGCCGCTAGATCTGCAGAGAAATATAATCTTTAAAGCCCCCAGTACAGGATGGCCGATCATGGTCGGCGACCATGTTGGGCCATCGTGTACAGGGCCGGTTTGCGTGTGATTGCTGACTGTGAGCAATGATCGCCGGCGATCCGTCCCGTGTCGGTTTTTCGTGCACGATTCAAAGGGAGTTTGTCGCAGGCCACAAAGAGCGTTCACACGTTGGCCGATCATTCAGTTCATCTGAATATTTCTGCGTTGACTGACGTGTAGGATATTTTAGATTTATTGTTTTTTTTCGCAATCAGGGGCCCGATTCTCAGGCATTCGAACTTTTTCAGAGTGCTAATTCGTATGTCGAACCTTTTGTTTGTGGTTTGTATTGAAAAGTTAGAACGTTTCAAACAAGCTACTCTGTCCCACATGTCAACAAATTCATTTTGACAGCTAAGTTCGTATACGAACATGAAGTTTGACCATAAAGTTAATATACCTATCGGAATAGAGGAACAACCACGAGCTGCCAAACGAAACCAAAATTTGATTGCATTTGTGTGTCTAAAATTGTTTATGTATGCGTGTCAGAGATGTACGTCATGTCGCTTTTCAGATTAATATCGATATCGATAATATTAAATAGAAGTAATAAATAAATATATATTGGACACGATCACATTCATTGTTCCAATACCAAGGTAGCTTAAGCACTAGTATTGTGGAAATTGGAAATAACCACATACACCCAGACCCGAGGAAATATTGAAAAATTCGTTTTCAACATTTACCCGATCTGGGGGGCTACCGCGTAACTTTATGGATATGAACTTCATACGTTTTTGGGAACTTCAAGTCAATTTTATAAAGAAAATAGCCGCTATCAGTTCCTTGTTTTGTGACGTCGGGTATAACGATATCATATCATTTGAATTTCTTATTTTGATAGATTTTTGCGGCTTTGTTCTGTTGAACGTTGCTAGCTAGCTATCGTTATACCCGAGGTCACTAAACAGGGAACTGAAAGCGGCTATTTGTTTTATAAAATTGATTTAAAGTTCCAAAAAACGTATGAAGTTCATATCCATATAGCCCTCCAGGGATCGAACCCGGGACCTCTAGAGATAGCGGCACCTTGAAACCGGCGCGTACACCACTCGGCCACGGATGTCGTCTAATAATAATATATTAATGTATTATTAATTTAACTAAAATAGGATGGGAAGGGATTTTGCATGGCAAAACTACGAATCTGCGGTGAAGTACTTATGCATATTAATTTAAGAAAAACTCCGAAGAGATTTTAAATCATTTATTATACACTAGCGATCCGGCCATGCTTCGCACAATCCTTTGAACAATTTGTTGGTGCTTCCACAGTGATAGTACGTTTCACTTCTGGAAATATTTTTCATCAAAATGTCCAATTTGGTCCATGTGTTATTGGTACTGTACTGTACTGTACGGTCCTGGTATCCAAGGTAGTATGAAATCTGAAAGATACTTATATTACTAATGATAGTATAGGTAGGTACCTATTCTAACAGTCAAAAACTGATACCTATGGATCAGTTAAGTATCTTAAATGGGATTACATTCCCAGGTAATTCATATCTAAACGTAATATAGGTACTTTAATAACAGTACCTAATACATATTCGTTTACCGCGTGATAGACAGTGGACACGAAATATCGATAACTTGATGTAGCCCTAGTGTAAAACGAAAATTATTTCTTTACACAAAATATTCGTAAATTCTGCATTATGTGTAATCAATATTTGCTTGTTACATAAATAAATGTTTATTGAAGAGTATTATCACACTTCGTGCTTTAAATTCGAAGCGCATTAGCAAAAATAAACCTTAGGAAGGGAGGTGTCGGTTTAGAATAATTTACCTGAGAAATGAACATTTTGCGGGATTATTTCATTGTGTTGTACAACAATCAAAAACTGAGCAAGTCACCATGTTTCCATACCAATATTGGCTAAAAATATCTAAGATTGCACGTAAAATCCGAAAAATTTACAATACCTAAATTCGCAGCGTGCTGATAAGTGCTGACGAACTGTCAAACAGTAGCCAAAAACGGTTCTGTTACGTCGTATCACGCATCTCCTTTTATCTCACAGTGTTGTTGCTAGTGACATCCCGCTCGCTCAGCCCTTTGTTGCTCTATTCCGGTAGGTATATTAACTTTATGAGTTTGACTTAATACTCTGAGGTAACCTCAGTATTAAGTCGAGCTTCGTGTATACGAACATCGATTGGTTTGTACCACTCGTAACCATGAAGTTTGACCAAGGAATTTATAAGTAGAGTTTGACTTAATACTCGTTACCTCAGTATTAAGTCGAGCTTCGTGCTCGTAACGTTCGACTGCTTTTCGATCAAACTTTTTCGATTGTGAAATTCTGACAATACACAAACTGTGTTATATTTGAATTTCGAGCTTATAAAAGTGAACTTTTCTCGATTGCTTGAGAATCGGCCCCCAGGCCATTTTTTGGAGCATATTACATTGTCAAAAATATCCTTGATGTTGTATATCTTTGATACTTAAATTCACAAGATGTATAGCACTCCTATACATCTTGTGAATTTAAGTGTATTTTATTATCATTTGAATAAAAAATATATTTTATCAAAGATATACAACATCAAGGATATTTTTGACAATGTAATATGCTCCACAAAATGGCCGGATTGCGAAAAAAAACAATAAATCTAAAATATCCTACACGTTATTTTAGATTTATTGTTTTTTTTCGCAATGAAGCTCGACTTAATACTGAGGTAACTGGAGAGTGCAGTAGGTACTAACACTTTTTTGTCACCAAAAATTACACAGTGGCTGTCTTCCGTCTCACCTACACTTTAAAAAAATACGTATGGTCATATGAGACAACTGACAGCCACTACATACATAAATGTCAAATTTGCTGGGTACACGTTTTTATTCAGGGTGAGAACTCCAGTTACCTACCTCGGAGTATTAAGTCGAGCTTCATGGTTGCAACCGAGCGACGGAACGATCGAGTTGTTTTTATAACGCTCGCTCGAGTTTTATAGCTATTTCTGCAACATTTTGACTTTAATCTTCCTGGAAGATGAGATAGACGAAGTGATAAAGTTAAAATTTTTCGAGATGTCATTCTCTGCTCTGTCACATTATTCGTCGTAGTTTAATTTAGTGAATTAGCCTAGAAGTATGTTTTCAGGCATTTCGTGTATTATTTCAGACACTTTTCATTGTTCAAACGTCAAACAGCTGCCAGAGTGAAAAACAACCATTCGATTTGATGGTTGTTTGGTTGCTGCATTCCAAGGAATTTATAAGTACTACGTATCTACCAGCACTCTGAGCCACATAACGGGTGAAACCATAAAGTTAATATACCTAATGCCCCCAGTACACGATGGCCGATCATGGTCGGCGACCATGACCAATACATCGTACATTGACACTTTTGAACGAACAAGTTTAAAAAGGTTCTTTCAAAAGTGTCAATGTACGATGTATTGGTCATGGTCGCCGACCATGATCGGCCATCGTGTACTGGGGGCATTAGAAGTATATTAACTTTATGGGTGAAACTACACTCTGACAGCTGTCAGAGTAAAATTTCACCAAGTCACGGAACGGCTAGAGCGCGCGCCGAAGTGCGCTCGAGTGCACTCGAGCGAAGCCACAGAACGCACCTCTAGAGCGCGCCACGGAGTGCGCTCGAGTGCACTCGAGCGAACAGAACGCACCCCTGTTGAACGTTGCTACAGTGCGATAACTTTTTCTGTTCCGGGGGCTACCGCGTAACTTTATGGATATGAATTTCATACGTTTTAGGGAACTTTATTAAGTCAATTTTATAAAGAAAATAGCCGCTATCAGTTTCCCTCTGTCACCGCTGTCACCGGAACAGGGGGGCTACCGCGTAACTTTATGGATATGAACTTCATACGTTTTTGGGAACTTTAAGTCAATTTTATAAAGAAAATAGCCGCTATCAGTTCCTTGTTTTGTGACGTCTGGTATAACGATAACTAGCTAGCAACAGAACAAAGCAGCAAAAATCTATCAGAATAAGGAATTCAAATGACAGTTGAAGCCCGTACCAAAGCCATCTTCTATCTCACTCGTTGCACTGTAGGAGCGCAAGCAGCCGAGAAATAATAGCGGGCCATGCCCGTACCCATTTCCAGATTTCTTAGCCGGTAGCCCCCCAGATGGGGACTGTGTGGTGGGATGGTGTGGGACTATAGCTGTTATCGTTATACCCGACGTCACAAAACAAGGAACTGATAGCTATTTTCTTAATATAAATGACTTAAAGTTTCCAAAAACGTATGAAGTTCATACCCATAACATTACGTAGGCAGGGGGGCCCCAAGAAGCCCATGTCCATATCCATATTTTTTAGCCGGTAGCCCCGGTTAGGACAATACTCTGTGCTTGTCTGTCACAGCTGTCAGTGTCATCTCATTCATTGTTCATTGTTAAAATTAAAAAAGTTGTGTTGTGAAACTTTGCTTGCTTCTCCTAAAAATTTATGAAAGAATTTTTGTTACACCTAACTACTTATCTTACATCAATTTTGATAAGAAGTGTTTTAGTGAAAAATGGCAAAACGCACAAATCCATTTACAGAAGATTATTTACCTCAAAGCAAGATTCATGTTGGAATGAAACAATTTAATAACAACGACGACCGACTCAAAAAAGTTTACGGTAGTTTCATAATTTTGTATTTAGTTATATTTTCGTCATAGTGCAGGCTCAAGACAGATTAATTTTGTCCTAACCTATTATACAATAAAATATATTTTACAGAAAAAACATTGGAACTGCTATTCAAAGGCGCCAAGAAATCGCCTGTTGTAGAAAGCTCAGATGTTACACTACCTACTTCTAAGGATAATATGAAACAACTTTTTATAGGAAAAAATGGCAATCTTTTGCACACTGGAATAGTGAGTTGCAATTAAAGACAAAATGTAAATGTTACATCTGTCTAAGATAGATAATTATAATTTTTGTATTGTTTGTGTGTAATGTTCAGGTGCAGAATAAAAATTCACCCACAAAGGAGTGCAAATGTGGTGGTTCTTCCACGCTCCAGTGTGCATACTGCGAGAGGGTTGTGTGCAACAAATGTGAGCGCCACTGCATCCAATGTGACCAGTCTTACTGCTCTCTTTGCTCATTAATTGGGTACCTATATTTAATTTTACGCTTTTTCATGCATTTTAATATTTAAGTTTGGTTGTTCAGTGTGTTCAGATGAGGTGCTAGCGTGAGGTATTCCATATTTTATCCAGGATTGATATTTTAATACTGACTTTAAAAATAAATACTTACATTCAACATGACAATAATATCATTGGAATTGTTAACAAAAATATTGGTCGGAGAGCAGCTTTTGTCAGCTTTTTGTGTTTTGATCTAATAGCTCATTGTCAACTAAAAGATCAAATCAAATTAAATGGTTTATTGCATTCCATAAAGTTTGTACAATAGGGAATGCAATAAACCATTTATTATATGACCAGTTTGTTTAAATATAAATAAAATGTTGATTTAAAAACACTGAAATACCTTTTTTATAATCATCTGGATTCCCAACTTAATTTCAATAATTGTTTATTATTTTTTTCAGATCTGAAGGTGCCGAGGTGTGTGTATCCTGTTATAGTTGAATAAAGAAGTTACTGATCATTTATCTTGAGACTGTTGACATTTTTATTTTGTGATAACAAAGGCTAAGAACTTTCCTTACTGCCTGAAAGCTTGACGTGAGATCATCTCAAAGTCGAATCACTAGCAACCACCAACAATATGCTATTAGACTTGAAAGCATGAATCTCAAACAAGTGCACCATGTCGGCGTGTCGTCAGTTTGTGTGGCTGCGTGGATTTATGGCTAGATTAAGCTAATTTGTTAAATTCTCATTAAGTTTTACTAGATAAATAAAATGACTCGTAATGTTACACATTATCTTTTATTTATTCATATAAAATTTAATAAACATAATCACCCCCCCACAATATCAAACTTAAATACATTACATTTAATGCCAAAACTAATAAAATAGTTTTACATACATAATAAAAAATGGAAATGTGTATAATTCTGTGAGCAAGCACAAAAAATGGTATGCAATGCACCATCCAAGTGTTGTACACACAGTAGTCACTAGTCTCTTTCACCCAAGTTTAAGTTAAAAATACAATACCAACTATTTACGCAGATTTAACGGTTGAAATAGTTATTTACCTAAATAAAGACTTCAAAGTAAGATAACAGCTTGTACATTTATTTACTATCTTGCGTTTGCTTACAACACTCAGTCAGGTCACACGTACCTACCCTCATCAGTCAGTAGTACGCGTGTTAAGGCCCATTTGTGTAGTCGCTCCACGCTGCGTCAAGCTATACGTACAATATAAAACTTTACACAATATAACAAGGGACGATACAGATTTGTGCATAGATTATGAAAAAGGAATTAAGTATACATTAAAATATTATATCCATGCCTGCAAAATAGCCATATATACAAATACAATGGTAATTGACTGTAATTATAAATAATTGTGTCCATCTTGGCGATTACATCCATAATGAGCACCTATAATACCCTTGTCAAAAAATGCTAAAGTAGGTACAGTTTTCACTTAACACAGTTTACGCTTATGCCACAATAATTATAAATCGGGAAAAGTGTATTGCTTTAAAGTTTTTAAATTATAAAAGCTTCTCTCTGGTTTCAAAAGAACCTAAGCATAGTTACGTATATATACATATATACCGACCCAGGCAGGCACATGATGTTTCCACACACTGGGTCGTTCAACTCTACAGTGGGATCTATTTGGTATTTAGAAGAAATCGACATATACATAACCGCTCTTACTAGAAAAATGTGTTTGTTTACACTGAAATAACCCACTGCTAAATACCTGTAATACGTTAAGCTAGGTTTTGCGGCTCTATTTCACTAGGACACCACGATTGCGCGTCAACAAAATGTTTAAAGGGTACCACACCTGGGGACCGATGGTTGCGTAAACAATTTGTCGATTAGTATGGAATCACACGCCAGTGGCGCAACCATGATGTCCTAATGCAGTGGTTCCTTCCTAACCTTTTCAGTTCCGTTACAACGAAATTGAAATATTCAAATATGTACCTACACAATCATGAAACAATTTCTTATAGGAAATATTTTTTTTTCTTCTTTAAATTCACGGACAAGCTTATTTATTCGTTATGATTTCTTTTATTATTTCTTATTTATTTCGCAGGGTTAATGAGCTTTCGGCGTTCGAGACAACAACTAGCTCATAACCCCGTGAAAAACCCATTTTACCCCCGAGGGCGTAATTATCCCATTTTAGGAACCACTGATTAAAAAGGGCCGTACAAAATGCGGTTCCACTCCATAGCAGCAGCGTGGCGGCGGGCGGCGGCGGCGGCGCTACGCGAACAGGTAGCGGTAGAGGATGGTGGCCGCCACGCCCAGCAGCAGCGGCGCCAGCCACGAGCTCCACGCACTAGAGCAAACACACGTTTATACCACCAGGAGCGAGATGAACAGGCGCGGGTTCAGGATTTCGGTGAGGGAGAGGCAAATTTGGTTCAGGGGTTCCCCCCTGCTTAGCTTATTTCATGTGGTAAAATGATGAATGCAAGTGTGTATTGTATCCAAGCCTGGAGATGAGAGGTTTAGAGCCAACACGCACTTGTGATTTTTAGTCGACCGATGGTTTAGTCGGAATCGTAAGACGATCGTGATCAAACTGTCGGCCGATAATTTAGTTGAATGCAGTGCGCGCGCTCGCCAACTATCGGCCGATAGTTTAATCACGATCGTCTTACGATTCCGCCTAAACTATCGGTCGACTAAAAATCACAAAAAGTGCGCGCATGCTCTTAAGTTTTATTATGCTCATGAAGCAGTCGCTTTCGTCTGTCGTTTTTATGATTGAGCAATTCGCCCAGTGTTTAAGATAATCGGGCATGAGTGGTCAAGAGAACAGAACTGTCTACTTTTCCAATCGAATTTTGTACTTTATTTTAATACTAGCGGATGCTCGCGGTTTTACCCGCGTGGTACCCGTTCCGGTGGGAATATCCGGATAAAACAATAGCCTAAGTATGTCACTCGGGAAGAATGTAGCTTTTTTCTAAATCGGTCCAGTAGTTGCGGAGCCTATTCCATTCAAACAATCAAATCTTTCCTCTTTAAAGTACAAATCAGGGTTTCCCAAACTTTTTTATGCCGGCGCCCAGTAATTTTAAATGTTTAATGTTTTTGACCTACTGACTGTTGACTACCTATACAAAGACCGACAAAGAGATTTTTTCCTTTTAACAAGTAAGTAGAGTTCGATCCATGCAACGAACACCACAATGGTAGACTAGTCTTCCCTCAACCATACCATACCCATTTTAAACCAAGATCTTCCACATTTAGTAACCATCACCCTCGACCTTCTCGTTGGAATATATCAGTTCCATTGATGTTACTATTAGCTATTAGCGTCAGAACAAGCCGGTAGATAGCTTTCTCTTTACATAACACAAGTTCGTACTAAAATTGCTTTGCCTTCGTAATAGCTGATAGTAAGCCTTTGATTAGTGTTAAAATGTAGGTGAGTGAGCCATGCGATGTAATCAAATATCTGAGTAGTATCTTATCTTACTAATTATTATAAATGCGAAAATTTGATTGAATATTTGATACTCAATCACGGCTTAGCGGATCAGGGGGCCAAGTCTGCTAACGTTAAGTCAAAATCGTGTCTCAATCGTGTTTCAATAGTGGTTCAGTTGTAGTGTTTTTTTACACACTAGTTACAAGAAATGTGAACTTTTTTCACAATACTACTGATGGTTACATCGCACACTACATTCACATCACATCATAAGTACTGTCATAATTCTTGTATCTAGTGTGTAAAAAGCACTACAACTAAACTACAATTGAAACACGATTAAGACACGATTATGAATTAACGTTAGCAGCCGGCCTAGCATGAGCGGCTTATAACGCGCGATATGATATGGTACGGCAAGTTGTCTTGCTTACCCCTCTAAGGTGTAAGCAAGACGGCATGCCGTACCATATCATATCGCGCGTTATAAGCCGCTTATGCTAGGTCAGCAGGCTTGGCCCCCTGGATGAGATTCGTCACAAACATAAATAATTTATCTTTCATCTTTACCTATAATATTAGTATAGATAACATAGTAACTATTTAGTCATCTGTGGTATAGATCAGGGTTTCCCAAACTTTGTTATGCCCTGGCCCGGTAATTTTTAAATAGTTTTGACCTACTGTTGACTTTACAAAGATCGACAAGAGATTTTTTCCCTTATTGACCACAATTATTGTGGTCTAGAATAGAAAATAGGGGACTTTTAACCACGGGAAAAAACCGGGTGAGGCCGCTATTGAGTCAAAAAGATAATATTATGCAAGTCGTCCAAAAGTATGCTGCATGTACTACCTAGCTGTATATTTCAAATGTTAAAAAAACGCTACTAAATTCAAATAAGATACATATTATTCACTACCAGCTTTCCGCCCGCGTGGACTTCACGACGTTATCCCACGGGAATGTGATATTTCCGGGATAAAAAGTATCTTAAGTTCCTCTCCAGGCTACAAAGTATATGTGTCCCAAATGTCAGCCAAATGCGTTCAGCCGTTTTGGCTTGATTGAGTAACAAACATCAAAACTTTCACATTTATAATAGTAAGTAGAAATTCTGTAACGAGATAGTAATTAGCACAGCATGTTATAAAACTGAAGCAGCAATACCAGTCGATCGATAAAATTTAAACAGATAAACTATTTCTAATTCTGAATAAAAGATAGAAAGTGTAAGTATTTAGATGGTAAGTACCTAATTCTTCTTCCAAAGAATTAGACTGTTCATTCTATAAAAGGCTATGCCAATGTCATCATTAAGGGTTATAATAATTGGTTATAAAAAGAAGGACCGTTTTAGTGAATAGTTTTATTTGTCAATTGTTACAAAGGACATTACACTGATGGAGCATGTTTTATAATGTATGTGTGTTATGTTATTTATGAATGATATAGATACTTAAGCACCATTATGACTAGGCGATTCAAGAACGCAACTTTCAACAGTCAACAGTAGATAAAAATATTTCGCTAAGTACTTACAATAAATGATAATAGTTTCGAGTGCCAAAAAATTACAAAATACTTACATGCAACAAATCAAATAACAATAAAATATTTTTACCAAGTACCTATACTTACAAACTTTTATAAATTGCCAAAAAGCTTTAAAAATAGGAAACACTATAATCGTATAATATAAAAAGCACCTAAAGTTCAAATTAAATTATTATAAAATACTTTTTTATTTGGTCAAAGATAAAATAGGATAACTTTATGCATTTATCTTAATTATAATTATTTTATAAATCAGTACCATTATTGCTAAGATCACTTCAGAGACCTATTAAACTTATTAGCCAAAATCGTCATATACAAATAATACATAAACGTATTGTTTTAATATTATTGTTGCTTAATTTCTATTAAGTATATAGATAAGTAACATTTTATACCACTAGTAAAATAATTTCTCTACTATTTATTCTAACATTTTGAACTTTACAATTTGTGCGGAAATAATGTCAGATCTATCTACGATCTACAATGCAAAAGCATTGGTATTCGTGAAAAGGCGCTTACTTACTGAAAAATGAGATGAGTTGACGAGTCATATTCGAAGAGAAAATGTGATAAACATAATGTAAGTTTATTATTATAATAAAAATAACTATACATTTTGGTTAGATGAATATGATAGATAACATGATTAGTGGAAACTAGTGTTCAAAGCGTGTTAAAGAAAAGTAATATGAGCGCAAACGTGTCAGTACAGTCAGCGACTAAACTCTTCCGAAAACAAGTTTTATAAACTGGTTTCAGGAACAGCGAAAAATAAAATTTAACTAAAATATTTGCAAGTTGCAAGTTATCGGGCGGTTTAGTCGCTGGCTGTCGGTGCAGCCACCGGGTCGCGTGTGGGCTATGCCTAATGCCTAGGCGAGTACGCACTTGCCCTGCTCGACCGGCTGGTCGTTGCTCCACTCGGGCGCGTAGGCTGCCTTGCTCGCCGTGCGGTCCGCCTCCACCAGCTCGCCTATCTTGTACTTCTTCATCAGCGACCTGAAAACAATAAGAACATTGTTCACTGTATTTTCAGTTGGTTATTAAACTTATCATAATGTATGGAGACCCATACACTAATTCCTCAGTCGATGAAACTTTGCTGGGTTATAAAATAGCATGAGCCATAAACATTTAAATGATTATCCAAAAAAAAACTCACACGGAAGTTAGGTATTTATACCTAACTATACAAATCTGTTTATATATTGAACCGAGTAATTTCTCAGTCTAAATTTATTTTACCAAATGAGTTATTTAAACTAGTATGTGATACTTGATAAAAATCCAAAACTTTTTTCAAGCATGAGTATGCTTGGCAAAATGGTATAATTCCGTTAAAAAGTTCGACATTTTTCAGTTCAAGTCACCCCAATTGTTTTATTAAAATTTGGTGTTTCTGCTGGGATATTTTTTTGGATATTTCGTATTATTGTTTTTATACGTTACATGAATATGTCCGGTGAAGAAAGTTTAGACGGAGCATTTTTCCTAAAAAAGATATCAATGAAATAAGACTTTCATTAAAAATACCTAACCTTCTATTATTATTATTTTTTGGAAATTTATACCATACTTTTAATTTATTGATACTTCATCATGCTGCAAAGTTTTTTGTGACTGAGGAATTACTGTGGGGGTCAACTAGCTTCATTGACTACACTACCTCCACTCAATTCATATATTTTGAGTGTCTGCACACTACCGGATAATTCAATAATAATTCAAACTAAGTAAGAAGGTACTACATTACCAAGAATCAAGAGGATTGGATTGGAATAGTCATTCAAATTTTACATTTAGAATGTAATAATAATACATTTTAGGAGTTTCTTTTGCTGAAGATTATTCAATGTTCTACTACAGACTAACTAGACAAAGTACAAAACGCGTTGTGAAGTTATTCAGACCGTTTCAACCGAATATTGTAATTAAGGTGAAACATGTGTTTTGATGACCGATTTGGCGTAGGGGTAGGCTACCCACCTTCTGCGCCAGTGGTCTCGGGTTCGATTCCCGAACAAGACAAATATTTGTGTGCATGAACATGTCTATTTGTCTTGGTCTGGGTGTTAACTATGTATATTAAGTATGTATTTACAAACAAAAAAGTATTTAAGTATATATTTATCCGTTATCAAGTTTTCCATGATACAGTTTCTTAATGAAATTAAAATGGGCTTAGATAATTGGTGTGAATGTAAGAAGTTATTATTTATTATTATTATTATTATGTAATTATGGCAGATCATATGGTAGGTGCAAGGAGCGTAGCGACGAGGGAGTTAGGTTTACATGAACAGATTTAATAAGACTCCCCACACCCATTCTAGTTTAATAGGGAATGGGGAGCTATTTGTATAAAGTCGATTCTGGCGCTCCGCCGCGTTCATTGTATGTAACCTAAACAACATGCTCGTCGCTACGCTCACCTCGCAGTTCGCACCTATCAGCTGGTAGACACGTCTACATTTTAAATTTACATGATCATTATTATTTTAACTCAATATAACTATATGTAATAAAAAAACGGGATTTTCACGATGTTTAAATTTGTTTAGGAGACTCGAAAACAAATTTAAACATGGTAAAAATGTCGTTATAGTTTTAACTGATATTTATTTTAGAGCCGCAGTTAATTGTAGTTTTAACAAAGGCATTTAGTAAAAACTAGTTATAGCCAGTGAAGACGCGTTTTATTTAACTAAAACACCCGCATATCACAGAAGTTGTTTCGACCGATTGTTTGGGTTAGTTGGGCTGGAGTGCGCACATACTGGGCCTTGGTTAGCCGTTGATCGATTATTTTTCGACGAATATGTAGTTTCTCAGCAACAATCGAGTAGTCATCAAACTGATTTATTGGCCGGCACCAAATCGTTGTTGTATGCGTAATTGCGTACTTGCATATTATATCTTCGCTTCGTTCTGATGACCAGCCCCATCAAACTATCGGTCGATGCAAAGTCTGTGGTGTGTGGGAACTAGCGAAGCGACCGATAAATGTGTGGCAAAGGTTGTGTTTTTCTGAAGACCAGCCCGATCAAACTATCGGTCGAAACAAGTGGTGTGTGGGGACTAGGGACTCATATATGTGTGTCAAAGGTTGTGTTTCTGAAGACCAGCCCGATCAAAGTAACGGTCGAAACGAAGTCTGTGGTGTGTGGGGACTGGGGACTCATATATGTGTGTCAAAAAATGTGTTTCTGAAGACCAGCCCGATCAAAGTAACGGTCGAAACGAAGTCTGTGGTGTGTGGGGACTGGGGACTCATATAATGTGTGTCAAAAAATGTGTTTCTGAAGACCAGCCCGATCAAACTAACGGTCGAAACGAAGTCTGTGGTGTGTGGGGAGTGGGGACTCATATGTGTGTCAAAAAATGTGTTTCTGAAGACCAGCCCGATCAAACTAACGGTCGAAACGAAGTCTGTGGTGTGTGGGGACTGGGGACTTATATATGTGTGTCAAAAAATGTGTTTCTGAAGACCAGCCCGATCAAACTAACGGTCGAAACGAAGTCTGTGGTGTGTGGGGATTGGGGATGGGGACTCATATATGTGTGTCAGAGGTTGTGTTTCTGAAGACCAGCCCAATCAAACTATCGGTCGAATTGAAACGAAGTCTGTGGTGTGTGGGGACTGGTACAGTGGACTCATATATGTGTGTGACAGATTGTGTGAAGCGTACCTGGCGTCGGAGCTGTGGCTGACGTCCTCGAAGGGCTCGGTGGCGTCCTGGCCGGCCTTCTCCAGCAGCACCTCCTCGCCGCCAGGGTGCTGCGGACAAGTTGCCACCACTTTAACACCAGTTTTACACTAGTTGAACTTAGGGCTGCCATCAGCTAGATCACGGACCCAGGATAAAAACTTCAAAATCCCGGACATTTGGGTGAAATAAAGATTATTCCCCGGACTCCCAATAAAAAAAATATTAAGTACAATGAAATTGTAATTTTACAAAGGGTCACGTCACGTCACGTGACAAGACTCATGCACGGATATATTGGCCGCTCAGAATTTTTAACTATGAAATGCTGTAATTTATTACAAATCATTCCAATCTTTTAATTTAATCGGATTTGCCCTGACATTTTAGAAACCCCGCCCGGACGCTCCCCGAACGCCCTCCACACTAGTACAAATCCGGGGAAACCCGGACGGATGGCAGCCCTACTTGAACTGAACCCCGTCTTACGTATCCTTACTTATGTTATGTTCCCTAAAATATGGTTGAGCGAAGCGATGGCTGGTTCATGCGTCATGCTCGTGAACGGGTGCTGCCAGTGGGAATGGGTCTGCTCTTATCTGCTTGCCTTTAAATGTGTTTTCTTTTGTTTTTATTCATATTAGCTTTAAGTAGAGTTCCTAAGTAATTGAAAATTGTTCACCGCTATGATCATTAGTTCGCCAATACTTAACTGTATTTATCATAACCCATTGTGTAATTGTGATGGAAACTGACCTTAGTCATACCATGTTAAAGTCATTTTTCGAACCGATGGCGTAGCTTCTATGACGTTCACAAGTATTGTAAATAACAATCTAAATTGAATAAACAAATTTGAATATTGAATCTTGAATCTTGAATCTACGCGATACTACGACTTAGTTTTCAGTCCTCTTTGCCAATTGCCAAGGCTTATTTGGCAAAAAGTAGATTAGTTCATTCATTTTCATTTATAAATTGTAATTCTACATTTTTATAATCATTCATGTTGCATCCGGCGCACGGCGTTTTAACCCCTTACATAGCGGTACTATTATATTATTATATTCTGTGACATAGCTTAAGAAACCATAATATATGGTGTGAACGTTAACAGTTCATTCAATCTAAAAAAATTAAACTGACGTATAAATCCTACTGGGGTTTGTTTGTCTATAAAAAACGAGATATTCATTTTGCTAAAGAAGTGTTTAGGGATACTAGCGAACATTGACCAGATGACATCCTGTAGATCCTGTCTTGTAAAATACCAAATGTTGGTTGACCCTTACATCCATTTACATTTTAGAAGCTTGCATGTTTGTGAGGAATCATGGAGAATTATACTCCCCAATGGAAAACATTAATAAAAGAAATAATAGCAAAATGCAACTTTGTCTAAAATCACAATGTCATTTGGATATTTTGGATATTACCTTACTTTTCCTGAAATTGTCTGTGAATTTTCACACGTACGTGCGATTAGCAATTTTGCATAAAGAAATAAAAATTAAAAAGTAAGTTTTTCGAACGGAAAAAATGTTTTGTTGTGTGGCACTATAATAGATTTTTACTTTCTGTTCGATTTCGATCATTTCCAACACCATTTGTTTTGAAACCTTATTATCTGGGTTCGTCTTGCTTATAATAGAGACATATAATGTGGCTTCGTATGCTTTAAAGCATAAGGATGGATTATTAATTAAGCACGAGTACCTACGGTATAATTTCAATTTCATTTACGTTTTCTCTATACCTACTTATCCTTTTATTACTTGGTGTAATTTTTATGGGCATAATAGGCATACTATCGCAAAACCTACCTACGCTCTATACCACCTTAAACGCGTTAATGATTTTAAGAGTGCACTAGCAGCTACTATGCATATTATGCTTAAGGTTTTATGTCATATGGTATAATACTTTGGGGAAACTCCTGTGTAGTAAACGAGAACGCGGTAATGATTTTAAGAGTGCACTAGCAGCTACTATGCATATTATGCTTAAGATTTTATGTCATATGGTATAATACTTTGGGGAAACTCCTGTGTAGTAAACGAGATATTCATTTTGCTAAAGAAGTGTTTAGGGATACTAGCGAACATTGACCAGATGACATACTGTAGATCCTGTCTTGTAAAATACCAAATTTTGGTTGACCCTTACATCCATTTACATTTTAGAAGCTTGCATGTTTGTGAGGAATCATGGAGAATTATACTCCCCAATGGAAAACATTAATAAAAGAAATAATAGAAACCTTAACAAACTAATCAAACCACTCACCAAAATTGAACTTGTCTCGTCTAGCCCTCACCATATGCTAATAATTTTTTTTAACCACATTCCTAATAATTTAAAAATGATAAAAAAAATATTTTTAATATGTAAATAATAATGTTATTATGATATTTCTGAATTTTTTAATGATAAGAATTTTGAAAAACAAATGTACCAATTTGTAACTGCTCACTCTGATTTCTCTAACAAAATAGTAATTTTAATAATAAATAGTAATTTTTATAATTTAGATACCTAAATACTAATAGTTTATATATCTGTTTTCAATTTAATTTATTTAATGCATGTGATGATTTGAATATTATTTCATTTAAGGAAATTTATTTAAGTAATTTGAATTTATAAGTAAGAGGCAATTAGTTGCCCCTCATGTTTGCTGGTGCCCTAGCAGGGCGTCACTTGTGCCTTACCAGTTCTGCAACACCTTCTGTAACCTGAGACTTGCATAAACAAACTAAATAAACTATATGCATGGCCTTAACAATGATGACTTGACTTCAAAAGCAGGAAAGGCTCTTTCCCGTAAACACTGGACAATGTAGTGACTGGTTCACCATCCACAAGCCATAGAAGCCCATCAATTAATTTGAGCCCTAGAATACCAACACAGAAGAAAAAAATTAGAATTGTCCCAGAAAAACATGGCACTAGTCCTGGTCTCTGAGCATCCTGTACTTCGCTCTACACTTGTAGCTTGTGGGCTGATTATAGCATGAGAAGTTACAACGCCATCCGCGTCCAGTAAAATAACGCTCTCATGGGGCTGCCCCGATACTGCAATGCGTCACGTATGTTTGCGGAGGCGAATACCGACTGCTTTCACGCAACCATGCGCACACGAGCTGCATCGCTGGTGTGCGAGTACGGGCCAGTAAAAACACTGTCCTGGTGTTGATTGCTGGAAGGATCGACTGTCCTTACATCTGGCATTGTTCAATTAGACATTTCTTTTTTTTCTCTTTACATGTCCGAGAGACAATGCCGGAGAGGAAATACTTACTGTTTATTTTAATTTATTGAATGTTATTTAATTACTTATATATTATTGTTAAATGGTGATTTTTTAACTTTTGATTGGCTGTTTGTTTTGACAATTGATTTTATTATTAATGTTGTATTTTTCATTGTGACATTCTATTAATTTTATTTTCTTATGCGCAACCGAATTTGAAATCTAATCTATATATTATTATATAAAATCCTTTGTCCTGAATCACTGACGGATAAACGCACAGCCTAAGCCGCTGATCGTAGAGACCTGAAACTTGGAGGGTGTGTTCCATGTATGATGTAGGCATCCGATAAGAAAGGATTTTTCGAAATTCTACCCCTAAGGGGGTGAAAAACGGGGGTAAAGTTTGTATGGGACAACGTGATTCCTTTGTCCAATCTTCTTCAAATTTTGCATAAACATTCTTTAACAGAATTAATCGAAGATGTGTTTCATATTTCATTGAAACTCATCGCCTAACAGGGTTAAAAAGAGATAGAAAGTTATTTTGGGGGTGATTTGCATCGAAGTTGATATCAATACTCCTTATTGCTTTTGATTTTTAATTTCATTTTGTTTTGACCTTGTTTGAAAACTCAATCCGTTTTTACAGTGCGACGTAGAGCGCTCGCCAGATAAGTCTGCGCGCGGTCGAATTTAGAACTAATTTCAAATTTGGCAGGTCGCCATGTTATTTGTTGTGACAGGCGAAGTGAGTGTGTCAAGAGTGTCATTGTGTTTTAATATTTTATGTGGTAATCGTCATGCGAAAAGTCATCAAAAGTGCTGGAAGAGAGATTGTTATTTATGTGAAATGTGCTTGCGAAATAGAACGGGACAATAACAGGCTACTTAGATCATTTGCTAAAGTGCGGGCGCCGACTGCTTTTTGACAGGTCGTTTTTAGGGTGACCATTATGTGATATTTTGCTTTCGCTTGGGGTATTGTGGTTTTATGAGCATGTGGTCTGATAATTATGCATTTGTTTATTTATGGTTTGTTTATGTTTATTTATCATTATTCTCTACTCTATAGTAAGTTAATAAAACGTTTCGAAATATATTTATTTTGTTATTATTTCATTCTTAAATTAACTACTGTGTAACATCATCATCAGTTTTAATAAGCAATATAAAATGTATCATCTGCTCATAAAAGTGTTTGTAACTATTTCTATTATTGATCGAAGAATTCTAGGTATTTACCGTATTCTCAATTAATAGCTACCGGACAAAAGCAAGTTAGATTTTTTCCTGATCTACTCGTGATGAGAGAATTATTTACAACTACTGGCACCATTAAATACGCCACCAGTCGCGCGCAGACTTATCTGGCGCGCACTCTACCACAGAATAATAATATACTCTACCTTATTGCCACCAAAGAGTAGAGTAGTTTTTATGTATCAACTAGCGTATTGCCACTATAGAAAAAAAGGTTTGCTTTAAAATTGGAATGTCAAATAAAAAAAGCAGTAATTATCGGATTCGTTACTAATATTATAAATGCGAAAATGTATTAATGTTTGTTTGTTTGTTTGTTTGTCTGTCTGTCTGTATGTTCCGTTTACATGTCAAAGGGAAGGATTACTTTTTATCCTGGTTATTGGACGCCTAAGGATCTTTTCGAATGTCCACGCGGACGAAGTCGCGGGCGGAAGCTAGTAATAATATAAAATTATTATAAGTACTTACTAGGTATTTCATAGATTTATCCAATGTCATTAATTTATCTTTATTTTATTTTGTCGGTAATTTTAATGTTAATGTTGGTAGTTAGTTCTGTAAATGGGTGTTTTGCTTGAAGAAATGATATTCTGTGCAGACTGACAATATTGGACACTTGCCAGAGTGGCAGAAAAATCGACAAAGATGCCAAGTCATGATAAGATATTTTTTTTATCTATAATATAATTTTTATCTAGAATACAATTTACTGCTGAGAGATAAATGTGCGTCGTCATAATGACGTCGTACGTACTTACTACGGCGAGAACGTTTTGTGGACACTTTTTCGTTAGAATTTTACTTGTATTTTTTTACTTTTACTTTTTATTGCAATTACTTCCACGTCCAAGTCAACAGCATTAAAACTGACTGACGGACTGTATTTACTGTTATACAGGACTAGCGGTCGCCCGCGGTTTCACCCGCGTGGTTCCCGTTCCCGTGGCAATATCGGGATAAAAGTATACTATGTGTTATTCCAGGCTATAATCTATCTCTGTTGCAAATCTCATCCAAATCCGTTTAGTAGTTTTTGCGTGAAAGAGTAACAAACACATCCAAACATCTATACTTACTCACAAACTTTTGCATTTCACTACATAGTATAAAACAAAGTCGCTTTCTCCGTCCCTATGTCCCTTTGTATGCTTAAATCTTTGAAACTACGCAACGGATTTTGATGCGTTTTTTTTTAATAGATAGAGTGATTCAAGAGGAAGGTTTATATTATGTACTTTTTATCCCGATATTCCCACGGGAACGGCAACCACGCGGGTGAAACCGCGGGCGGCCGCTAGTATTATAATAAAAGGAAGTAGGATTGGCAATAACTCTTGAATGTTTTAGCACAGATTACTAAATAGTTACTACGTAAGTTTTAGTAAAGATTTCATTTTCATGACAAGCTTTTTTGCTGAATGTACTTAAATATTGTATTGTCATCTAAACCAAACCTGTACATACAAAATTTCAGCTTCATCGGACACTGATGGGAAGTGGGTCAAATTAAGCTTGCAAGATTTGTCCTCCACTAACTAACAAACTAACATGGCAAGTTAATAAAAAGCTTGTAAAAATACAACATTAATATAATAAAACATTAAATAGGTTAGTATGTATATTATTCATCAATAATAACAATAAAAAAAAACTTCATTAACATCAATCAAAACATTAATGCGATACGAACTGACCTAGGTGTTATTGTTGATTGAAGGATCCGAAACGTGGAAAGTTACGGTTTGGGCCCCCCTTCTACTTTATTACTCTTATAGTGTCTATACACGTTCCGATCCGACAGCCGATTTGGTCTGCTCCCAGACCAAATCTGCGCTACACACGTTCCGATTTGGTCTGTTCCGACCGAGACAAACAAACGAGAGATAAAAAAGCCATACCTAATAGTTAAAATATCCTATATTCTTAAAAAATAAAAATGTACAAAATTGGCAAGTACAAGAAATGAAAATGAGATAAGTATTAAATTGTGCCCTCCTCCCTTCTAATTTTGCTGTGCCCGACAGGGTCCATGATGTTCACGATTTGTTATTTTTAAGACCTAACAACCATTGTGGAATAGCAATAAAGAATTGAGAATTGAATCTGCGCTACACACGTTCCGATTTGGTCTGGGGGCAGACCGAATCGGAGGTCGGATAGGAACGTGTGTAGATGCTATAGGTACTCGCTCCACAAAATATAATAGCAGCCGCAATGTGAATAATAAATGACTGACAATGAGTTGACAGCCAGCGTGGTTGGTGGGTCATGGCCCATTCTCCTTATCCATCCATAAGAAAGGCCAGTGCCCCAGCAGTGAGGACATTAAATGGCTGATAATGATGATAAAATGATGACAGAGAGTTATTTATTTATCGTCAAGGGATTAAGGGTGTAGTAAGAACAACTACCTAAATAGGTAGCATTATTTCTATGTGTTCAACAGTGAAAAGCACGCGTAAAGGTCATAGCCCATTTGTACCGCCCCGCTACCACCCAACCAAAGTATGAGCAGCCAAATATGAACTTAATATCGTGCACTGGTAGATGCCTTTTACAGTAACAATATAAAAGAGTGGATAGCGTGCGGTCCGCGAGCTTACCGCGCCGTCAGACTGCTCGGTAGTTGACGCCTCGCTGACGCCGCGCAGCCCGTGCACCTATAGAGGGAATAGCAGTCGGCGCGTGGACAGCTGGGTGCCAGCTAGCTGTCGCCGCGTGGACTGCTGGGTGCCTGCTAGCTGTCGCCTCAGTTTACGGCGGTGTTGGGTGTAGGGTTACCATATCTCAGGATTTGGCCTGAGATCTCAGGATTTTTGGACTCGTCTCAGGATTGCGGCCGGATTTTGCAAAAGTCATGAAATCTCAGGATTTTTAGAATTTCCAATAAAATACAAAAGAAATAGTAAAATAAATGCTTAGATTAAAAGATCTTTATAGATCTTTTAGAACAAACTAACTTCCTTTGGTAATAATTAATTAATAAGTACTAATTATCTTAGTAGATACATAACTTTTTAAGTAAGGTTTTTTCTTTAATTATTGATTTATTGCCCCCCCCCCCCCCCCTCCCGCTCTCAATCTCAGGCTTTTTCAATGGAAATCAGGCCTATTCTCAGGACTTTTGTTTTTTTCATCTGGTAACCCTAGTTGGGTGGGAGCGGTGTTGGGAGCGGTGCGGTATAAGTGGGCTATGACCTTAAGACCAGCCGGTCAGAAGGTGCGATGATGATGATGATACCTCCATTTATGTTTCGTTTGCACTGATCGTGCTAGTCGATTAGTGAGTGGTTAATAGACATCCATATGCTCAGATTGATCAGTACGCAGGGCGCCTAATGTACCTATTTTCCAATTATCTAAATTAAATATTTCCAATTCCATTTAAATCATCCAATTAGCGTAGCAGTGGACCTGCTACTCGCCTAGCCTATTCTGAAGCCCCGAACAAATCGAACAAGGATTTGGGGTCAGCCGTCAGCGCAAACTGACTCTCCGCATGGACATGACGTAAATATACAAATTCGTATTGAAATAATTTAATATAGTCCCAACATCGCGGCGGTTTGCGTTGACCCTTCAACCTTCACGCGTTGAATTGGAAATTATTATAATTTTGTATTGAATAATGCATGCTTTATCTTGTGTTGGGTTTTGTTATTTGCCGCGTCGCCGCGTGTAGATTGATCAGGCGCTCGTCTTTTACTAAATTATGTAGGTGCTTACGGTACCGAGTACGCGTATAGATTAGTGATCACTATCTGTGGTAGGTATAATCGGCGAGAGCAAAGTTCATGCGAAGCCCAATGAATAGGTAGGCGCGCGACACGCGTGTCTTGCTTGCCTCTTTCAATCTATTCGTAAATTCGGGACAATGCCTCATAAATAATACATTGGACTATTTTACTGAACACATATTCTAATTCGTCACTGATAGGGTAGGGGTATTTGTAGTGCTTGTATGAGTATTTTAACTCATCATCAGCCTATTAACGTCCACTGCTGGACATAGGCCTCTCCAAGAGTAGGTACCTACGCCTTATTTTAATTAGAATCATCCTCGGCCGCATGACACCAACTGCTGGGAATAGGCCTCTCCTAAGGGTCTTTACAGCGATCAATTATGAGCATAAGAGTGGGGTGGGGTGTTTAAAAAAATGGAAGGAGCATTTTGACAAAACATCAATCGAAAAGGGTTTATGGTATAAAATCATAAAAACGGAGCCTCCTCGTGCTACATGGTTTGATGATCCTACTTTAAAAAGGAGTTATATTAAGTTAGCACTAAAACTTCGTTCGGGGCACTATCCAGCCATCGGCAAAGTCTGCATACCTAATGAAAAAAGCTCTCTCTGATAAATGTCGAGTATGCAACAAAGTGGAGGATGTGCAACATTTGCTGATGGATTGCGTCAGAAATAGGGATGAGAGAGCTATGTTTTTGAAGGAGTTTAATTTAAACGTTTTAGATGTAGGTTTGGTTCAAACCATTCTCTCAGAACCCAATTCTAGAAAAGCCAAAAAACTGTGTGGGTTAGTGGCGATACTACAGTAACAATGCCATCTCATCTTCTATTTTATATCTGTTCGGAAAAGATCGACATTTCTGAACGCATCGCTAATGTCACGTCAAATTTATTAGCTGTCACTTGAAGTTGACAGTGACACTGGATTGGAAATTCTTCTTGAAAAAAATGTCGGATTAATTTTGCTGAATTTGTTAAAAATCGCTCGCGTTGAATGTGCCTGGCATATCGAGTTTGAATCCATCTTAAATTATCTATGTGATCCCGTTTTGTACGACCAAGGTTTTGATGCCATCTCTGGAGTGGCCGGTCGCGGATGCTTTGAAAGATAACCTTTTCTACCACACGCGCTTGTTGTCGAGACACTATATCGTAATAAAAAAAGCTCCCACGTGTGTGTCTTTGTGTATCTATTGTTGAAACGCCCAGTGTCTTGTGAACGCTGTTATTTGTGTTGTGAGTGAGGTCACTAATTGGTAAGGTCTGCAGAAGAAGAAGATACCTGGGGCGCGCGCCCCGTCTCGCCGCAGCCGAGGAGATTTTCGACACCACAGAACCGTATGTGAAATCACCTTACTTAACATTCTCTCCACTGTGTATCGCAGTCCTATTGTTCAGTTACATCCCGGCTGAAACCAAGATTTGTCCGGAGTCTATACTCATGATAGCCTTCCACTGCGCCAATGCTGACTCCGCGGTCTAGGCAGGGGTGTACTGAACATTTTTTGGTAGCAGAGCGTAGTTTGAAGGCCTGAGAGGCCCTCGCCAAAACTTTGTATTAATCAGTGCCGTTTGATGACCCAGTCTGGTCCGGACTAGATTAATTTGTACTTGTAAATGGTAATTAACTTGCATTTGAAAAGTAAAGGGCATTCCTTTGTTATTGGTTCCATGTCTTGTAATTAATTGTCATGTATTGAGGTTCCAAAATGTAAACAGATGCCTTTCTTTGTTCATAATAATTATTATTTAGTTTTGTCAGCAAATTTGAGTTGTGAATATTGACAAGTTTGTTGCTAAATAATAGCTAATAAAAGGTTAGCTAATAAGTTTGCACTCAATACTTAGTGAAACTTAAATGATTTAAGACATTGTTTACACATTGAAACTTATTGAAACTTGTGCTTTGAAATAATTAAAATCATCTTGTTGTATGTCGATATCCAAGTGAATTTCAATGGTCAGTGATTTGTTTGAACTGAATAACTTTTGACTTACAAAGTCAAAGTTAGTTTGTGTCTAAGTTATAACCTCTTGAGAGTTAGAGTTATAATTATATACTTGAGTTTTGTTGTTTTCTGATAACCTCCAAATATTTAAGAGTTTGTGTCATTATAAATACTTTGTTGTTGTAATATTGGAATTTTGTGGTTATCAATAACCTCAAAATATTGGAGATTTTGTGTTGTAGTGAATATTTTGAATTTGTTGTTTTTGTTGATAAATTTGTGACGTTACAATGACGGCCTCCTCTGCTAAAGCCAAAATACGTTCTGAGTTACGGTGGTTAGCGTCTGCAGTCGCATTGTTGGATCGACCTGATAGGACGGAGGCCTTGTTGAACAGATACGTAGATCTGCCCGTACGTTTGGCTGTTGTTGATGAACAGTATGCCTTATTTTTGGAAAGGACTGTTGAGGCCGATGTGGAAATGCGACAAGAAGTCGATTTGGATGTGGACCAGTGTTATGATTTTGCGGACAGAATTACCCAGGTGGCTCGGCCTTTGCAAGTGGCAAGAGAGAATGAACCGAGCCCGTCCCCGGTCACATCTAAAAGTATGCCCCCTCTCTTTGCTAGATTGGCCCCCTTAGACTTAAGGCGTTTTGCTGGTCGTCTAGAGGACTGGGAGGGCTTTATTAATATTTTTGATAGTCTGGTACATGCCCGGGATGATTTGACCCAGGGCCAGAAGTTAGCTTATTTATTATCCGTGTTGGAAGGGGAGGCCCTTGAATCGGTTCAACATTTGGCCCCCTCGGATGAAAACTACCCTATTGCCAGGGATTTGATTGCCCGTCGGTACCAGAACGTACGACGTCTGGCGGACAACCATGTTGCCGCCATTTTGAATTTACCCCGCGTTGCCAGCGTGATGCACTTGAGAGTGGCTTTGTTGAATCCGCTGTTGGTTGCCTACAACGCATTGAAAAACTTAAAACTCCCAGTGGAGCAGTGGTCGTTTTTGTTACTGCACATTGTCCTGGGAAAGTTGCCGGACTCTGTTAAGGTCCGTTTTGAGCAGCAGTATGGTGGGGATAGTGCGACTTATCTGCCACCCTTCTCGGACCTCTTGACGTTCCTGGAAGGAGAAAGTAGACTGGCAGATAATTCCTCTCTGGCCGGTCCTATGGGACCCGAACGACCTGTGCCACAGAGTGGATCCCCCACCGGACCCCCCCGTAGGGGGCGTATGGCCCCTCGCGCGCCCGGCCGCTATGCCGCCGTCCAGGAGACCGCCCGCTGCTTGTATTGTCGGGAACCGGGTCACAGCACGACCCGTTGTGATAAGTTCCTCGACCAGCGCGTCCGTCGAGCGATCGCGCGACAACGGACATGGTGCTACTCGTGCTTGGGCCTGCACATGCAGCGCGAATGTACCCAAGCGCACCCATGCCGCTTTTGTAAGGGCAACCACCATCCCCTCCTCTGCATGAACAGCCCAGAGGGCGGCGGAGCGCCGCAGCGCGTCGCTGCAGGATCACCGCGTATGGGTGGGGGTCTCGGACCCCCCGCGGTGTTTGAATCCCGCAGCAGTTCTAGTGGCCACCAGAGTGGCCCCAGACGCTCTCCGCCACGTTTGGAGCCTCAAACGGGCGGGGGTCCCAGGGACCCCCCAATGGGAAACCGATCCCCAAGGATGGGGATGAGTTATGCGGGCGTTGCCGGAGGTCGTAGAGGCCCCCCGCGACGTTTTGAGCCTCGCACGGGCGGGGGTCCCACGGACCCCCCAATGGGAAATCGGTCCCCAACTAGGGGGTTCGATTTTGCGAGCGTTGCGGGAGGTCGTAGAAGCCCCCCGCAACGTGTTGAGCCTCGCACAGCCGGGGGTCCCCGGGACCCCCCCTCTGAAAATCGGTCACCGTGCCCCCGCGACTATGGGGCGACGTACACGGTGGATGATAGGCACCGATTCTCGCCGCCGCTCGCCGAATACCCGCGTTTGGAGCGGCGCCCGCCCCGTCTTCAAGGGGCCGGGAGATATAACCCGCCTGATGCCGGGCGAATTGGACGTAGGCAGTATGTGGGAGATTGGGACCCACTGGATCGCTATGAGCGACCCCCTTACCATGGGGGGACGTCTGGGGACCCCACATACTAGCAATCAACGTGTTTACGGTCGATTGTAGCCACCCCTCCAGAGACCGTTTTGTTGCCCACGGCCTCTGTGCTTGTCAGGGGATTGAATGGCGACCTTGTGGAAGTTCGCGCCTTGTTGGATTCCGGTGCTCAGGGGTGTGTTGTGTCATCTTGGTTAGTTAGGCGGTTGGGCCTCAAGGTGCACCCCCACACGGAAGGCGTGAGAGGTGTTGGCGATGTGAAAGTCCCCGGGTTGTTAGGGCATGTTGACTTCACATTTACCTCACGTAATAAGTCCACGCCAGGCATTAAGACCTCGGCGATTGTGTTGGACACAGTTGTTGGCCGTCAACCTTCAGTTGACTTGGGACCGAGTATGTTGTCTTTGGTGTCTGATTCCCCACTCGCCGATCCAAATTTCTTCCGCCCAGGCCCGATCGATGCTCTCCTTGGAGCCGATGTCCTGGGGCGAGTTTTGTTGACGGGGAAGCGAGTTTTGCAGCCAGATGGCTTGGTAGCTCTGCAGACGACACTCGGTACCGTTGTGATGGGCCCTGCTCGCCGCGTTTTGGATTCCCTTGATGAGGATCGCGGTCTTGTTTTTAATGTGTCTCTCTCCGAAGTGGTGCAGAAGTTTTGGGAGGTTGAGGAACCTCCACCAGCCCCGCGGGTTGACCCAGTAGCGGATGAATGCGAGTTGTATTACCAGAATAACACTGGTCGCCTCCGCTCTGGTCGTTTGATCACCCGTCTCCCCTTTCGTGCCGGCCGACCTCCTCTGGGCGAATCCCGACCGCTAGCGGAACGTAGGCTAGTGGCGATGGAGCGTCGCATGAGCAAGGATCCGGTCTTCCGCCAGAAGTATGTTGAATTCATGCGGGAGTATGAGGAGTTAGGGCACATGTCCGTGAGCGATTTGGATTGGCGCTCCGTTGAGCACTTCTTTCTGCCGCACCACGCCGTTTTGAAATCCGGAAAGATTCGGGTGGTCTTTGACGGTTCGGCTCCCACCTCTACTGGAGCGTCCTTGAACCAGTGTCTGCATGTAGGTCCCAAGCTGCACACGGAGATCTCAGACATCTTGACCAACTTCCGGCGGCATCAAATTGTATTTATGACTGACATCCGGATGATGTTCAGACAAACGGTCATCCATCCCGAGGATAGGAGGTACCAATTGATTTTGTGGAGAGAGAGTCCTAGGGACCCCTTGTTGATTTATGAATTGAATACGAATACGTACGGTTTGGCGTCGAGCCCGTTTGTTGCGATTCGTTCTTTGTTGGAGTTGGCCGAGAAGGAGCGCTTGAGATACCCTCGCGCCTCCGCCATTTTGGCCAGTGACGTCTATGTGGATGACATTTGCACGGGCGCCTCATCTGTCTCAGAGGCGATTGTCCTGAGAGACGAACTCACCGCCCTTTTGAAGTCGGGAGGTTACGAGTTGAGGAAATGGATATCCAACTCGCCTGATGTACTGGTAGGTTTGCCCGAAGAGCACCAGCAGGACCCCCACCTATTCGAAAATGTTGATAATCCCCATGTGGTGACCGTCCTTGGCGTACAGTACAAACCGGTCTCTGACACGTTCACTTATTGTGTGGATTTACGACCACCGAAAGTCTGGACCAAGCGTTTAGTATTGTCTACTGTCGCACGTACCTTTGACCCCAATGGGTGGATTTGCCCCGTGCTGTTTATGGCCAAGTGTTTCTTGCAACGGTTATGGGCTTCGGGTGTGTCGTGGGATGAACCCCTCTCGGACGAGTTACTCCGAGATTGGTCGAGCTTCGTTTCATCCCTCCCCGAGATTAATGAAGTGCATTTGCCGAGGCTATTCCTCCCTTCTGAAAATTGTAAAGTTACTCTTCACGGCTTTTCCGATGCCTCCGAACGTGGATTTGCTGCGGCCGTGTACCTCCGCACCGTTACTGTTGCCGGAGTTGTTGCTGTGCATCTGGTGATAGCGAAAAGCAAAGTCGCTCCCCTTCGGACTCGTCATACGATCCCGAGGTTGGAATTGTGTGGAGCTGCCCTCCTAATGCGTTTGTTGAACCACGTATGGCTCACATTAGGTCGATCTATTAAGATACAAGAGGTTTATGCTTGGACGGACAGTCAGGTCGTCCTTTGTTGGTTGAAGGCTCCGGCGCACACCTTGGACGTGTTTGTGGCCAATCGAGTGTCGCAGATTTGTAATTCCGACATCGAGTTGATTTGGAGACACGTGCCGGGAACCATGAATCCCGCGGATTGTGCGTCTCGGGGTTGTGTAGCCCCAACCCTAATTAACCACCCCCTCTGGTGGGGCCCCCAGTGGTTGATGCGGCCTGAGTCGGAGTGGCCGCCCTCTCCAGCGTTGTCGAACGTAGCCGTTCCTGATATGCGGGCATGCGTCCTGGAGACTAACCCCGCCGGGGAAAAGGATTTGTTGTTGGATCGGTACAGCTCCTTACAGAAGCTGCTTGGTGTTACCGCTTGGATCAGACGTTTTGTGTACAATTGCAGAAACCCACGCGCGAGGCGTGATTCGTCGGTTCTCACTCCGGACGAGCGTAGGGACGCGCTCTTGTTTTGGGTCCGGAGAGTACAAGCTGATAGTTTTGAGTCCGAGATTGAAATTTTGCGTTTAGGCCGTCGCAAGTTGAAGGGCGCGGTATCGCGATTGAATCCCTTCCTGGACGAGAGTGGGCTTTTGCGAGTCGGCGGAAGACTTCGAAATGCGAACCTGCCGTATGGAGCTCGTCACCCCCTCTTGTTACCTAAAGCCGGACATTTGACTCAACTGATAATAACAGATCGCCATGTGAATGCACAACATGCTGGCTGTAATGCTTTGTTGGCCATTTTGCAGCGTGAATTTTGGATTTTGTCTGCTCGTCGAGCCATTCGCACTGTGGTTTTCCGTTGCCTGCCTTGTTATCGATTGAAGGCCGCGACCATGCAGCCCCAGATGGGTGATTTGCCTGCTGATCGCGTCACGGAATGTAGAGCTTTTGCCGGAGTCGCCACCGACTTCGCCGGTCCCTTTACTGTAAAGGCTTCGAGACTGCGTAATGCTAAAACCTATAAGGCGTACTTGTGCGTGTTTGTGTGTTTGTCCACCAAGGCTGTCCATTTGGAAATTGTCTCGGAATTGTCTACCGAAGCCTTTGTCGCCGCCTTGAGCAGATTTGTTTCCCGTAGAGGACTGCCGACATTGATACGTTCCGATTGTGGTACTAATTATAAGGGAACGTGTAATTATCTTAAGGAAGTAGTTAAGTTTTTTGTTGATAATAAAATAGACATTGGAACCACCCTCTCCCGGCGTGGGATAATCTGGAAGTTTAGCCCTCCAGCTTGTCCGACCTGGGGAGGAATTTTTGAAGCTTGTGTAAAGGCTGCCAAGACACACTTGCGTCGCGTGATTGGAGAAGCTATTCTCACGTTTGAGGAACTTGATACGGTATTTTGTAAAATTGAGGCCGTCCTCAACTCGCGACCCTTGTGCCCGTTGTCTTCGGACCCGAATGACCTGGAAGCGTTGACCCCAGGTCATTTCTTGATCGGACAGCCCCTTTTGGCTTTGCCTGAATATCCGATTCAGGATGTAGGATCCCATCGTTTGTCGCGATACCAACTTTTGAAACAGATGTCCCAAAACTTCTGGGCACGTTGGTCGATGGAGTATTTGCATATCCTGCAACAGCGCGTGAAGTGGACAGATAAAACCACCCCACCCCAGACTGGCGACCTCGTGTTGATTAAGGATGCTAACCTGCCGCCCCTATGTTGGCGAAGGGGGCGCATTGTTAAACTCTACCCCGGAACTGACGGAGTTCCTCGTTTTGCTGAGGTTTTGGTTAGAGATTCGGTTTTGAAGAGAGCAGTTAGTGGGCTCTCCCGATTACCCGTAGATTGACGTACCGTTCTTAACGGTCCGGGGCGGGGGGATGTTCGGAAAAGATCGACATTTCTGAACGCATCGCTAATGTCACGTCAAATTTATTAGCTGTCACTTGAAGTTGACAGTGACACTGGATTGGAAATTCTTCTTGAAAAAAATGTCGGATTAATTTTGCTGAATTTGTTAAAAATCGCTCGCGTTGAATGTGCCTGGCATATCGAGTTTGAATCCATCTTAAATTATCTATGTGATCCCGTTTTGTACGACCAAGGTTTTGATGCCATCTCTGGAGTGGCCGGTCGCGGATGCTTTGAAAGATAACCTTTTCTACCACACGCGCTTGTTGTCGAGACACTATATCGTAATAAAAAAAGCTCCCACGTGTGTGTCTTTGTGTATCTATTGTTGAAACGCCCAGTGTCTTGTGAACGCTGTTATTTGTGTTGTGAGTGAGGTCACTAATTGGTAAGGTCTGCAGAAGAAGAAGATACCTGGGGCGCGCGCCCCGTCTCGCCGCAGCCGAGGAGATTTTCGACACCACAGAACCGTATGTGAAATCACCTTACTTAACATTCTCTCCACTGTGTATCGCAGTCCTATTGTTCAGTTACATCCCGGCTGAAACCAAGATTTGTCCGGAGTCTATACTCATGATAGCCTTCCACTGCGCCAATGCTGACTCCGCGGTCTAGGCAGGGGTGTACTGAACAATATCTTTTATTTCTTTTCTTGCTGATTTTATGTTCACTGTAAAAGGTACAATGGGGTTGACATATCCTCCAGGATAAAAACCCATCCCATCCTCCAGGATAAATCAGCTAAATTACGGACCCAGGATAAAAACTTCAAAAACCCCGGACATTTGGGTAAAATTAAGATTTTTCCCCGGACTCCCTCAAATAAATAACTACAATAAAATTGTAATTATATAATTTTCCCGCGGCGACAGGGCGCACGGAGCGGGGCGACCAAGGGGGTTACGGCACGTCACGTGACGAGACCCACGAGTGCACGGGTATATTTGCCGCACCGCATTTTCTACTATGAAATGTTGTAATTTATTGCAAATAATTCCATTCTATTAAGTATAACGGATTTCGCCTGACATAGAAAGTGCCCGGGTTTCACCCGGACACTTTAGAAAACCCGCCCGGACGCTCTCCGACGCCCTCCAAACTAGGACAAATCCGGGGAAACCCGGACGGATGGCAGCCCTAGTTGTACTAGAATATTATACACCAGCATCACAGCCTTAACACTGTGCCATCACACTGGGCGCTTTCGAGCGCGCGCTTTGGTAACGCGCGCTCTGAGAACCTGTCATCTCATACATTTTTGATGTTTCGTACACACTGAACCGCGCGCTTTTTGACAAGCGCGCGTCAGATGCGAGCTGTCAGTTTTGGCGTTAGCCGAGCGCTCTCAGATACATGGGCCGCCTCGGGGCTGTACATGTGATCGCGCGCTTTCCTGTAGAGTGGACACACGTGAGGAAAATTTTAGGGAAATTGACTCTCTACATTTTTATGAATCGCCCGTTATGTAAGTAAAGTAAGTAAAGTAAAGTAAAGTATTTATTTCTCAATAAAATTTAACCAAATAATACAATCTGCTTTAACTTTAACTTAATCGCTAAACAAGTGTTAAGAATGCGACAACGTTTTGATAATTGTACACAACACAATATTGACTTGCATGTTTTAAGTACCTACTTATGAGTAGGTACCTATAACAATAGAACATACGAAATAAAAACAAATTCAATTTGCCAAATTAATGATATCAATCACAGCGCAAATAAGTTTTTAGTAATTCAAATAAGAATTTTGTGATTAAGTGTAGGTACATTAATATTGTATTGTCATCAACAATCAATCGTACAATGGGAAGTTGGTCGAACCCAGGTTACCTACCTGCTTTGAACTGAACGGACGAACACTGCAAGTTTAGGTTCACTATTTAACAATATTCACAACAGTTAAGTAAGTAAGCAAGTATCTGCGATTGAGAAACGGTTATATTATTATTGATGGTAGCAGATAATGACAGCTACCCTCCGCGCTAGAAAAACTGTATTGCGGCAGAGTAGTATCGTCGTCTACTAGTGACGTAAATGCAAGATTTACAGTACACGCAAAGTGAACAGATCAATCCTCTTAAAATTTTCTTAATCTTAAGTAGTTTAATTAGTGTGACAACATTATATAGCTTAGTTTAATAATAAAACTATATTATTTTATATACATATATACTTGAATAATAATGTATAATATTTTTATTACTATAAATATACAAATAAGTACAAGCTTTATAGTTATATGGACTAAGATATAGGTATTATGAAAAATAATGGTCTAAAGAAAAACATTATCAGATATATATTTATAATTTTTATATATTTATGCACATGCTTTAAATTTTTAAAAACTCCTCGGTAGCTGTGTAATCCATTTTTGATATCAAGATGATATAGATATTTTGCAACTATAGTAAGTTTTGTTTCTTAATGGTTCGTGAATGAGACTTATTTTGTTATAAAGCCATGGACCCATGTGAGAGTAGAAACTGCTAGCGAATAGAGTTTTGGCTATCGGCACCAAGTAAACAGGAGCAACACGTCGTCTCGATGTAATTTGAGGTGGTGGTGTTCGATGTTGTCTTAGTATTATTGATTTTATATACAGTTGACGTACAGATAGAACACCAAACTCTTTGTATAATTCAACTGTGGGGTAACGAATACTTTTAAAGTTTAATACTTTTATAATGGCCCTTTGTGCTCGTTCAATTGTTATTAAATGGGATTTCTTGGCTCCGCCCCATGCAGTAATACCGTACATTATAAGGGATTGACATAAAGCGTAGTATACGGTTTTGAGGGTTTGAATGTCTTTGATATGCCTAATTTTTTTGCAAATACATATTAGCTTTCTTACTCTTTTTGATATTACTGTAATTTGGGCTTTCCAATTAAGATTACGATCAAGAATTAACCCTAAATATTTAATAGACGTAACAGGATGAAGTCTATAGCAATCACAGTTAAAGAGAAATCGGAAGGTTGATTATTTTCGTAGATGCTGAAGGTCATATACTTAGTTTTATCAAGATTTAATGTCAAAATATTACGATTAAGCCAATTCAGCACTTCCTTAAATCCAGCCTCACTAGTTTCTCTTACAACACTCCACGACGGTCCGTCAAATAGTAGCACAGTGTCATCAGCAAAAGATATTAGTTTGGAATTTTTCAAAACCATTTGACTTAGATCATTTAAGTATATTAAAAAGAGCGTCGGGCACAGAACCCTGTGGAATGCCAAAGTCAACATTCAAATCCTCACTCCGATGTCAGTTTATAAAATATGCAGAAATTCATCAAATGATTTTATAGAAATTCTAAAACAATTAATAAACTTAGGTCGATGTTTTGATACAATGTAAAATACATTCCATGCGTCTATTTTATCTTTTAGTTTTATATGCACCCAAGGTTCTTTTTTCTCTGTCGTTGTCGTCTTTTGAAGCGATTGTAGAAGGAGCCACAGTCAAATCAATTTACTTCGGAACCCATATCCGCACTGATCCAGAAGTATACTCGCCCTAGTAACGCTCGTCGAACGCCATGTAAAGCGCTGAGTGTGTACGCTATCAACGCTCGCCAAACGCAACGCCGAGCGCCCAGTGTGTACCAGCTCTAACTCTTTTAGTTTGTTTGAATAAAAAGAAGCATTAGTGACGATGATAGTAGCTTTCCGCCGCGGCGCGGCGCGGGGTACTGCTGCGGGGCGTAGTTGCCCCATGATTGCCAGGACGACGCCGACGACGCGACAGTGCCAACCACATAGACATAGAACCACAGTACCTACTATTTATACAATAGTTTTGCAAGGACGACTAATGACGATGATGATGCAAATAGTGTGATTGGTAGGTACTGACGAACCAATGTCTGTAAAGCCTTCTTTATGTTAAAATGTGAAACTATGATGGAGTTTAAATAAAAAAAATAAGCAAAATGCAGAGTAGTCTGACATAAGTCTAATGAAGGGCAGAATATTGAGATGCCAACTAGTTTACATGCGTACACATCGGATTTCGGAATTCTACCAGCGAGTTCTCCTTTTGTAAACAGCATTAGGATATTCAGAAATCTGCAGATACCATAATTTGCAGTTTAATCGTTGTTCTGCCTACTGCCTCTATTATAGAAAAGTGTCCGTCCATAATAACTAAACTAATCTTTTTTTTAATAACTACACAAAGGGAGGCCACGAAGGCTTCCCGCCGCGCCCTCCACGTCGTCGGTATGCGCCCCAGAGCGGCGCCCATTCTGCGAAATGAGAAATTCCGGAGATTGCACCGCACCAGATGCATTCAATATGGCCCTATACGTGCGTAACATACCAACTGAAATGCTCGTTTGAAATTTAATGAAACTTGTTTTTTAAGAAATGCTATTAGTCTGTCATTTGTACATAACTACATCCATACTAATATTATAATTGTCCATACTAATATTATAATTGTGAAAGTGTGTTTGTTTGTTTGTTTATTTGTTTGTTTGTTTGATTGTTTGTCCTTCTTTCACGCCAAAACGGAGGAACGGATCGACGTGATATTTGGTATGGGGATAGTTTGGGAGCTGGAGAGTAATATAGGCTACTTATTATTCAGGAAAATTGAGTAAAAATTGTAATTTTCTATGAAAAATCGTTTAACTGTCGTAACTTCGATACAAAACTGTCATTCTCTTCCATTGCCGTTTCCAAAGAGTATGTAATCACTGACGTCTGCGCGGTCAAAATCGAATACTAATCTTTTCTATAAGCTTAGAATAAAAAAATGTACTGTAACTAGCGCCAAAAATGCCCCTGTCGCGCAGAGTTATCTGACAATGACTCGACTTCACAGAGTAATTTTTTATATGTAGGAAATAGAGACCAAGCTTGGGCCCCTTTATTGGTAGTGTGTAACTAGCGCTATCTGTTGTCTGGTGTAGGCAACTTTTGGTGTTTAAACACACACAAGATGTTGGTGACCGGGTCCACTATTATATGGTAAAACAACGTTTGCCGGGTCAGCTTGTAGTATAATAATATAACAAGATTTTATTAGGTATTTGTTAGTTATAGTTTAGACACCATTTGAGAAAGAGATCTCTCGTCGAATTCAGCTTGGATGGGCAGCGTTTGGGAAGCTCCGACATAATACCTATTTGCGTCCGAAATGAAATACTTCAATGTCTCAAGAAAAGTCTTTGACCAGTGTGTGTTGCCAGTAATGACCTATGGAAGTGAGACGTGGTCTTTTACTATGGGTCTCATAAGAAGGCTCAAAGTCACCCAGCGAGCAATGGAGAGAGCTATGCTTGGTATTTTCCTGCTCGATCGAATCAGAAATGGTGAGCTCCGCAGGAGAACTAAAACAACCGACATCGCTCGAAGGATTGCATCATTGAAGTGGCAGTGGGCGGGTCCGGGACACATAGGGCGAAGAACCGATGGCCGTTGGGGCGGAAAAAGGTTCTCGAATGGCGACCGCGTACCGGACGACGCGACGTTCCGTGGGCAGGCCCCCTACAAGGTGGACCGACGATCTGTTTTATAACTTTACTGAGACGACATATTATTATGTACCTATACCTAACCCATACTTATAGGATTTATTTTTTGCGAAATATGACTGGTTTTTGTTGGAACAAAGGAAAAGAAGAAAATATTTCAATATTTTTCTTTTACTCAACCAATTTTGAGTTTAAGCAAAAATATAGGTTTCTCCGGATCACTGAGATCATTCAGTGTTATAGGAAAAATGTGATAGTAAAAAACCACAAGCCCTATAAGTAGCTTTCAGGCGGGATTCGAACCCGCGCCACCGGGAATCCGCCCCGATGCTCTGACCAATTAAGCTACCGAAAGGCTTACACGACTCGTCGAATTTTGCTATCACTTGTTTGTTACACTGTAGGCCAGCGTTGCTTCATCAATGTGAGGAAACCCTCGCATCCGAAAGAAACATTTTTACAAATGTTTAACAATCGATTAAGATGAAACAGCCATTAAATAGAGAGAAATAGTAAAAACCACGAGCCCTATAAGTAGCTTTCAGGCGGGATTCGAACCCGCGCCACCCGGAATCTGGCCCGATGCTCTGACCAACTCATTCGATTCAGCGTAAAAAAATACATATAAAAATACACCTTACTTGCGTAGTTTGTAAAATTTGCATCTTTTAATGTCTTAACTGCCCATACCTCCTGGGAGGAGGTAGGTACCCCTAAATTTTGGTAGGACTCGGCAGATCCTCATTTCTAGTGCCAAGATAAATTTATAAACAAAGTTTCATTGATGTACATATTTTGCCACCAAACGGTCATATTTAATCTTATTTTACCTGTACTAAAAGTTAATTTGGCTTGAGTTATCTTATTCTTTAAGCCCATTTAAAAAATAAACTCCATGTAATGTACAGTCAAGCAATTAAATTCCCAACCCAATTAACCCGGCAGGAGGTGCTACCGGGTAAAAAACACCCAGAAGGTTATAAAAGTGCATATATCTTTCTCTCTGGTACATGTAAAAATTTGCTGCTTTTAATTCAATTCAATTCAATTCAAATTGTTTTATTGCACTCATGTGGTATACATATAGATGACATTACAAAAAACAAAACCAAACATGAACCCTGTTAGGGTTTCAGTACCTTTCTTCAGAGAAACAAGGAACACACTGACAATGCGGCTGCCCATTGGGGCCCCGCATTTAGATGCAACGGAGGTGTGAAATGAAAATGGGTGTAAAATACTCGGTAGCAGCCCTTTGTGTACCAAAACTTTTGCCCTATTTTTAGTGTAAAATATTGTTGTATCATTTATTAACCACAGATTTCCTGAAAGATAGCGATATAGATGATATTATATTGTAATTTAAAGATAACAAGGAGGTTATTGTATCAAAAAGTGGACGATCATAGTAAATTATAGTAGCGGTCTGAGCAGAAAGCAATTTTCTGTAGTGTTTGTGATGTAAGTACCCCTAAATACTGAAGAATTTGAAGCTATCATTTCAATTTTTTTTTTTTATTATTTTGAGTATTTTCCACTAAACACGAATAAAATCAACTAACAAAATAATGATAATAATTAATTATAACACAAAAATTTATCATATGTCAGTGTTTGTTTTTAGTGATATTTGAAGTCAATTTACTAATATTCTTTAATTGCAAAAGTTCGATTTTTTCTGTTTGTGTGTAAGAATAGTTAATATATTTTATGGATCTGAAAATATTTTGCACATAGCTAACTGAAGAAATAAATATTTTAATGTTAAGATTCTGAGACAACAATCTTTATTCCTAAAATTTCCAAATATTTAGTGTATGCTCTCTTAATTCTATCAAAATGTTTCTTAAAATAGACAAAAGTTTCAAAAGCAATCTCGGTCGGAGAGTTGCCATCTCTCTTGATTATAAACTGACTTATTATCCTACTGAAATGCTTTAAGTCTTGATACTGTTTTGTGTAGGTAAGTATATTAAGAACTATTTTTCAATGATAAAAGTTCCATAATCATTAAACTTCATATTTAACTTGTATACTGCCAAGTGACTGACGAACAATAGATTTTTTATTCTATTGTGTGTTAGGAGGTTATCTAGTCAATTGTTGCTAAGCCATGTCAGTATTACTATGGTTATAGAAAATAAAAAGCCTCATTACTAGTACCAACATTAATAACTCTCAGACCGGTATCGGTCTGAGAGTTATTAGTTAGAGGAGTGGAGTGTATACTCCACTCCACTACTCGGTCAATATATCATGACACCTGCAAATTATACTCGTCTCTTACACTCGATTCTGTCATGCCCGGAGAGTAAGAGGGATGGGTATTACCTGCAGGTGTCGTGTTATCTTCACCGAGTAGTACACAACACAGGGGTGACTGACATCTACAAATGCTATGTAATTTAAAAAGTGCAGAATAACTAACACATTGATTTGTACAAATTGCAGAATTGAGCATGATATTCCTCCATATTAGCAGATATAGAATATGGACTTAACACTGACCTCTTCCAGGAACTTTGTGACGTCGTAGACGGCGTTGTGGATTATGAGCACGGCATCACTGCGATTGTTTCGGCTCTTCAGCTCCTCGCGTGTGAACAGTTTCACTTGATCTCCCATTGTATTGTACACGTACGCTAACTCGCGACTTTGTTCGGTAGAGGTCAAAACTGGACTAGGAGCTGGCCTGGCCGTCCGAGTGGGATACTGCCTGGGCTATAATAATATAAAACCCAGTCGGACTGATAACGTCGATCGGCGGGGTGACGGGTGACGACAACGCGCAAGCAAAAATTTACACTTTGATATCAATATTATATAAATTTTAAATTAAGTCGCATTTCACACCTTATATTGTTAGGTACCTCTATTTCCTAATTATAAAATGAAATTACAAAACGACCACAAATGAACAAAAGACGCACAAGTCGCACAACACACCACCAACACACACAACGTCCACAACGAAATGAAATTGAACGAAATTACGAAACGCAACGAACGAACGAAACGAAACAAACGAACGTGACGTGTGACGTAAACGTGAATAGGGATGAAAACAATACACCGATGTTTTAGTAAAAAAACATCGATGTTCACTATTGCAAAACATCGAGGCATCGACGTTATTTTATACTATGTTTTTCATCGATGTTTTGCCTGTCATATATTTGCAATGTTTGGTACTTTTAGCAGAGCCTGCACAAAATTGATGGAGAGGTCGCGCCATTCTAGTTAATCGTTCGTCTACTGCTACCTCGGAACTACCACTGCAACTGCAACCACTGACTCTGACTGAGGTCCAAATTTAGGTTCAGCTATAACACAAAACCCTATCCACAACCACACTTGGGAAGACATTGAAAAGTATGTATCCAGGACAACTTATGTATGCAATTAAATACTTACCAAACTTCTTTGTAGAGCGACATCAGACTTTTTTCAAAAGCCGGGGGTGCGATTGCGTAACCTAATCGTATTAATTTGACATTTTCATATGGTATTATGGTATTCAATCGGCTGCAATTTGTATGGAATGACATTTATTATGTATGATACAATATGAACTGTCAAATGAGCGGAGATACAATCAGAAAACGACTGTCAAAACCGTTATTTTTAAGTTTTTAAAATGTAACTTTATTTCCTTATTCTAAACATAATGTTATTGTTGTTTGTTGTTGACCACTATGTTTATCTGGGACAGACAATCCAATTAGGTAAGTCCAACTTCGAGAAAGAGATCTCTCGTCGAATCCAGCTCGGATGGGCAGCGTTTGGGAAGCTCCGGCAGATATTCGCATCCGAAATTCCTCAACGTCTCAAGACAAAGGTCTTTGACCAGTGTGTGTTGCCAGTTATGACTTATGGAAGCGAGACGTGGTCTTTTACTATGGGTCTCATAAGAAGGCTCAAGGTCACCCAGCGAGCAATGGAGAGAGCGATGCTTGGTATTTCCATGCTCGATCGAATCAGAAATGATGAGATCCACAGGAGAACTAAAACGACCGACATCGCTCGAAGGACTGCTCAGTTGAAGTGGCAGTGGGCGGGACACATAGCGCGGAGAACCGATGGCCGTTTGGATGGAAAGGTTTTCGAATAGCGACCGCGAACCGGACGACGTTCCGTGGGCAGGCCCCCTACAAGGTGGACTGACGATCTGGGGGGCTACCGGCTAAAAAATATAGGTATGGGGATGGGCTTCAACCGTCATTTGAATTCCTTATTTTGATAGATTTTTGCTGCTTTGTTCTGTTGAACGTTGCTAGCTAGCTATCGTTATACCCGACGTCACAAAACAAGAATCTAAAAGTGTTTTTTATAAAATTGACTTAAAACTCCAAAAAACATATGACGTTCATACCCATGAAGTTACGCGGTAGCCCCGTCAAGGTCGCGGGGAGCCGCTGGATGCGGGCAGCGCAGGGCCAATAGTTGTGGAGATCTTTGGGGGAGGCCTATGCCCAGCAGTGGGCGTCGTACGGCTAAAATGATGATGATGACGAATGATGAAAGATAATGTTGTTAATATAGATAGTTAATAAATATAGCTATATATATATATATATAAGTATAGGCGAACTAATGATCACAGCGGTGAACAATTTTCAATTACTTAGGAACTCTACTTAAAGCTTTAATATTAGTTAAAAACAAAAGACAATTCTACTATTTACTGCAAGTTGCGCCATACATGTTTCAAATGTAATTCTTAATAAAATGAAAAAAAAACAAAAGAAAACACATTTTAAGGCAAGCAGATAAGAGCAGACCCATTCCCACCCAGATTGTCTTGTGTGCACGAATCAGGGCCATGCAGATAATTAAAAAAGGCGATAATTAAAAAGTATAATTTTTAGGCCGATGTTTTTTGTACATCGATGCTTGTTCTGATTCTGAAACATCATCTATGTATCGATACATCGATGTTCTTGCTTTCGATATTTGCATCCCTAAACGTGACGTGCGAATGAATGACGTGCATGAACGAATTAGTGATGCGATGCCAGATGTCCATGTTGCATTCTCCCCAAATCTAGTCCATAATTCCCCAAAACGCTGGTTTTGAAGAAAAAGCCCTTCAACTAGGGCATGTAATATCGGAAGTTTTTCAATTCCGATATTGATTTTCGATATTAGATCTCAATATCGGAATTCCGATATTAATATCGGAATCACACAAATTCGTAAAAAATTGCGAATTTGTTTACAAATTGCACATTTTCTTTATAAATTGCACATTTTCTTTATAAATTGCACATTTTCTTTATAAATTGCACATTTTCTTAATGAACTGCATATTTTCTTTCTAAATTGCATGAATATGAAGATGGGTTGTGAACAATAAAACTATCTTTTGTGCGAGTATGAGACGTAGGTACTGTGGCGTATTACTACGCTTGAATTTCATACGAGAACTTTTTTGACTACCTATTTTGTTTATCAGCGGATAACGACCGTGCTCGGCGGCTAGTAAATCAGTGTGTTTTTCAGGCGAGCTATGTTCATTTGGAACATTGGAACATCGATTTTAAAACACACGTTATTAAGATTTTAAATGATTTGTATGCATTCACAATGCAACTTTATAAATAAAGGAAAATGTAGATAGAAAAAAACCGCCCTAACCCTGGAAGTAACCCGCCTGAAAGCTACTTGCAGGGCTGGTGGTTTTTTCTATCAAGAATTTTCCTATATACCTACCTGTATATAAGGTCCTTCTTAAATAGTGCACATAATTTTAAGGGGTCAATGTACTCATGCATACAAACAACTTTTACTATGGTTTCAACATTGAAATCGCGAAAAAAAAACAGCTGTTCCATACATTTTGATCTATGCGATTTAAAATTTTCTATGGAACAGCTGATTCTTTTTTCGCGTTTTCAATGTTGGTACCATAGTGAACGTTGTTTGTATGCGCGAGTACATTGACCCCTTAAAATTATGTGCACTATTTAAGAAGGACCTTATATAGGTATATTACTTTCAATTTAATTCAATTATTCAATGAGCAATATGGCATTTTTTAAATTACCTACCTGATTGCTCTTGCTTTGATTTATTTAATTATGTACAATGAATTACTTAATACCAAATTACTTAATTCTAGTTTCGACGCGCATGTCACTCAAACATACGGTAGCCTCCGGCTGAAAAACAGCGTCATGACAATGTCGTGCTGTCGCCAGGCCGTGACATTATGCTGAGCCGGGGACTTTTTCACCACTGCAGTGCTGCTTAGAAGCTGTTTTATTAATTTATGTTCTTTGTTTTGTCTTTTTTTTTATTGTTAAGATACTTTTTTATGTATTCTATTCTATTCTATTCTATTCTACTTTATTACTGAAATCATCAGAACCCAACATAGCGAAGGAATTTGCATAGTCCAATAGTACCCACACTACATGTTGTACATGTCACAACCATAAACGACGCTGTTCAACTAACAGCCTGAAAGATATTCAGCCATCCAATCAAACAGTAGGCATACGGCTTGGAGCGATGACTTTTGACTACTTGTCCGTCTATTCACTGTTGGTTGCCAAGATTACATTTTCCTTGAAAAATGGTATTTTGGTCTAGCGCTTCGCCGGCCGCTGCCGCGCCACGCTCGCTTTACTCACTCGGCTAGCGCTTTCTATCTTAGTTATGTATGAACTTTTCGCTTTTTAAAATTTCAATATTTTTTAAGTCCTACAACGCAGTGCAGTTAGCAAGACTAACTGTACCTCAACGGTTACACTGTATTCAATATTTTTTTCATACTTTTGTCACCAACTATGTTAAGGTCTAAATATCTTTGAGCCAGCCAGTTGATTAATGTTTTGGGCGTAGCTGCTGAATAGCATAAATGCCATTACTTGAGCAGGCTGAGTTGAACGGCTAATTGAACAATTTGGTTGCGATTTACACACAGGTAAACAGTGAGTGAGGCAGACAACGCTATCATAGTTCATGTGTCGCATCACATGCTTAGCGATACAAAGCAGGCTGGTAAGATAAGATAAATTTATTTGCAACAAATATGGCACATTTGATGTTATCATGTTATTTAAGTTTCACATATTTGACCTATGAAGGGGCATGAAAATTATAAACACAACAAGAAGAATACAATATAGTATAGGTAGCATTTACATAGTCAAGTAACAGGTAAGGTAACATTCAGCTATTGCGCTCGGCGCTACTCAACACAACCAAGTTTTAAAACCTATAATTGTAGCTCCGTGTGTTGTCTAACGCCGAGCTGGTTTATATTAAAAGTCAAATAAAAATATTTGTCCGATTCCGATATTACGATATTGGATGACTCAATATCGGAATTGAAATATCGGATCTCAGCTGCCGAGATTCCGATATTACGATATCAAGAGATTCCGAGATCCATGCCCTACCTTCAACTACTAGTCTATCTAATTTGTGCCTTCAACAAACCGAAATACTTGGAAAGGCGTTTTTTTAGCTTACTGATTACTTGGTGAGCTTTTTTAGATTTGGCAAAGAAGATCACTTGCACGTAGAAAACAATGATTACTATGTTTAATGAGTTTTAAGCGCTAAAACATACCTACTTAATCATAGCATACGTTAATCATAGCATCCTTTTGAACAAGTTAGAGTCATACGGTGTTAGGGGAATTCCATTGGCACTGCTTCGATCTTACCTTACTGACAGAATACAGATTACACATATTACTAAAATATGCAGTAAGACGAGACTTGAGAAAGTATTTGAATCATCACAAAGAATTGTATCACAGGGCGTTCCGCAGGGCAGTGTTCTGGGTCCCCTATTATTTCTCATATATATTAACGACTTACCATGCTCAACGGAAAAACCAGTGGTTCTATTTGCAGATGACTGCACCGTTGTTTGTCAAAGCAAAGATGAAATAGTACCCTGTCTTACATCAATAATTCAATGGCTTAAAGCCAACAATCTTGAAATTAATTTTAAGAAAACAAATATTATGAGCTTTGGGCAAAGATCTGTACAGCCATTAGATAACATTTCTTGTGAAGGGAATCAAGTGTGTGTTGCAACGGAAACAAAATTTTTGGGATTGCATATTGATACTAATATGAAATGGCAGTCGCATCTTGACTTTATTCGTGCTAAGATCTTACAATTCTCTTATGCACTGCGAATGCTAAGGAAAGTAGTAAACCAAAATGCGGTTCTTGCAGCTTACCATGGGTTTGTAGTCTCGAGATTGCGCTATGGAATTATGTTTTGGGGCAATGCAATAAATATTGATCGCTTGTTCATAGCACAAAAATACTGTATACGGGCGATGTTTAATTTAAAAAAAACGGACAGCTGTAGACCCTTATTTAAGAAACACAAATTACTGACATTATCCTCTTTATACATATTTGAAGCAGTATTATTTATGAGAAGGAACCCAAACCTGTTTCCTAAGATACGAAGCATACGACGATGTGATTGTCTCGCTAACAGACCAAATATTAAAACTAGTCTCTTTAGTAATAGTGTATTTGCAATGATACCTAAAATGTATAACAGATTGCCACCTGACATTAGGGAATGTAATGATTTTTGGACATTTAAAAGGAAATTATTTGACTACCTTACGGAGCAGACATTTTACACAATGACCGAATATTATAACAAATGACCTCAGTTGATCTTTTAAATATATTGTAATGACATTCTTGTAATAAATGTAATTTTAAGTTAGATTTTATCAATAATTAATGGTTTAAGTCAATGTTTTAAATTAACTTTAAAATTACTTGTATGTACCATTTGCATGCTATTCATGGCAGGATGTACTGGGCCTATAACTTTATTTTGTCAACATTTACGTACCTACATTCATGGCAAATAAAATGATTATTATTATTATTTTTGCATTTTGTTTTATTTTTCACATATATACATATATGGTAAGATTTATTCATGCTTTTGTGGGACTGTGAGTCAACACATAGAGGCATTTTTTATATTTTCGGGGATTTATGATGTAGTCTGAATTAGTTTGTGGATTGATAATCTATTGTATTTTCGGAAACATCTAAGAACTTTCTTACTATTCTGCATGTGTTGAGAATGGCGGCTTTTTGCAATTTAATGTATGTGGATGGTTGGAGATCTAATAGCTTAATTGACTGATGTAAATGTTTTGGTATGACGCCAGTTGTCGAAAGAATTATTGGGACTATGTATACTTTGTCTTGCCTCCAAACTCTAGTTATTTCTTCTTTTAGGTCTGTGTATTTGTGTATTTTTTCGGTGATAGTTTTTGTAATATTGTGTGTGTTCGGTACTGCTATGTCTATTAAGTATGTAGTTTTATTTTGTTTATCCTGAAGAATTATGTCTTGGTCTATTGTAATGTATCGTTCTGTCGGTAAGTATACTTCGATCATAGTATAGTTTATGAGTGCTGTTTTCCATGATAGGGCTGGCTGTGTACTTATAATATGGTGTGTATTGGAGTGGGTTCTGTAACAACTTGTATTTATGAGCAAGCTTCTGGTGTATTATACTCGCAACTTGATTGTGTCTGTGTGTGTAGTCTGTTTGTGTGAGATGTGTGCATGCCCCTGTTATATGTTGTATGGTTTCTGATTGAGCTTGACATTTGCGGCATTTGTCGTTTGTAACGGTAGGGTCCTTAATTATATATTTCCTGTGGTTTCTAGTGTTGATAACTTGGTCTTGTATTGCAATTAAAAATCCTTCTGTCTCTGGGAATAAACTGCCTGTCTTTAGCCACATGTTAGAGCCTTTTTTATCTATGTGACTTTGGTTCAAATCATTTGGGTGTCGGCCGTGTAAAACTTTTTTCTTCCAGTCTTCTGTTTTCTTTAGCTGCGGGTCTGAGGTTGTTGGGTTAATTTGTTCTGTGTCTACTAGGTTAAGTCACAAAATAAAGAGTTTACAGAAGGACCGCTCCCACCATTTTTGAAAATCTATACCTATCCTTGTCTGACTCACTAGGGTTGCTTCTGTATTGATTCTGAATTTAAAAAGGAGTAAGTAGTAAAAGTTAACAATCATACATAAATAAATTCGTTTATACATACATCGTAACAAGTTTACATGCCTTAGATGCTGCTTAGATGGTAAACAGAGCATCTAATATCCATTTAAAGTCCCGACGCCACACACGACGAAGACAAGATCCTATTGTACCTATACCGTACCTATTATGTTGTAATGTATTCCATTCCTATAATGTTATAATGTACTCTATGAACAAGATATAAATATGGTGTGATAGTTATCCCACTAAAAACATAAACGTGAAAAAGGCACTAAGTAAGTTCGACGAAAACAAAAAGGTAAAAAGGTGCCAAGTTCAGCGAAAAATAGTTGAAATCTAAATGGGTTACAAGTTCCATAAACTTTTTCGTTCAAGCACTTCAAATAATTAATATTTTCTTAAATGTTGAATTTATAACTTGTCATCTTCAAAAATTGAAAAACCTTTATAACGCAAGAACTGTATCAAGCAATAGTGGTAACTATTTTGAAAACAAGAAAGTGTATTTAAATACCTATGTTGTGTATTTATCGTATATAGGTAAATAAAAAAATATAAGTAGTTTAATAGTCAAAGTCAAATTTGTTTATTCAATTTAGATTGGTTTTTACAATACTTGTGAACGTCATAGAAGCTACGCTATCGAGATGTAAACGGGTTCATATTTGTTTCTGGCGCAGCTGTTCTTCATAGTCTTTTCTTGCACTCAAGAATATAGTTTTTCAGCTTTCTTTTTCTGGGAGAATTTGCAGAAACGTGAGTTGCTATTTGTGAATTTGAGTCACATTTAACTTTTTCATATTGTGTACAAGATTCATTAGTCTCCACAGTTGCTTGCGATTCTTCATTTAATTTTTTTTTTACCGGTAGCAAAAGTTTGGGAACCGAACTATCCTGAAAAAGGCACTAATGCCTTTTTCAGGACAGTTCGGTTCGATGTCTTGATTATAGAATTGGTTTCGAAATGGGCCTCACAAACTCGAAGATATGTTGACCATTTGTTGCGTACATCTTCTCGATCAATTAAACTTATCCATAAGGTTCGTCTGAAAAAAAATATCATTTGATTTTTAAAATGAACTAGTTAGTTTTGCAACGAAAATAGCCTATGGCACTCCTACGATTAAGACGTTAAAATAAATAGGTATACGCATAATCGTGCGTGGTTCGTTTTCTCCTGAACTTGGCTGGCACACTGCCGTGCGTCAAAAAAAACTTTACTGCAAGTAAAATGTTATTTGGGGTAAGTATAATGACTGGCGTTCTCTCCCAAACTTGGCAGGCACACTGCCGTGCGCCTAGATAAAGAAAACTTTACTGCAAGTGAAATGTTATTTGGGATTTATTGATTGGCGTCCTTTCCTGAACTTGGCTGGCACACTGCCGTGCGCTTAGATGAAAAAAAATACTGCAAGTAAAATGTTATTTGGGGTTTAATAACTGAAGTCTCTAAAATGTAAGTAGGATTTCATAACACTGCTAAAATAAAAGAAAATGCAACGACAACTTTTACTTGAAAATTCGTCAACATGACTTGTGGCTGTGTTCGCTGAACCGCCAAGAAGTTTTGAGAATACTATAACATCTAAATAAGGACAATAGAACCCAATTACTGGCGTTTTACCACAACCAGCTAACTATAAGATGAATGTGTATGGTTCATAGTCGTTATCAAAGCGGCTAGTCCCAAAAGTACCTAGGTATACTCACCTACCAACAAGAGAAAACAGTTTGACATAACTTACCTTTCAATATCGTTTGGAAATTTAAAGAACGTGTATGCACAGTTTTTAGTCGTATTTGGACAACCAAATACACTGCAACTGTAATAATATTGGTTATTAATTTTTGTTAATTAATGGTAAAATAGGTATATAAGTGTCACAGTGACACGTAGCGGCGCGGACGTGAAGTGATCAATTAAATGCTCTTTGGAACTTGCGATCACTGACCTCTTTGCGATACTCGCGACTGAGTACTGTCCCAAACTGTCCCATTTTGCCTGTATATGTGACGTCTATGTGTGCGTGACGAAAATGGCACTTTGTTCTAAGCGGACTCTCTGCTAGGGCGACCGCCCGCCCGCGTAGTTACTTTGTGGTTAAGTGGTGTGTAATTTATGTCATTTTGGGCTATTACTTCGTGAATGCTACTGGTTTGTGCTTTGGAGTAGAAAAACTTCCGAAGGCTAAAAATTTGTTTCTGCCACAGGTGTTGAATGTCTATCAAACCTCTGCCGCCATCTTCCCGTTTGATTGTAAGTCTTTCTATTGCAGATTTAGGATGCAGATTGTTGTGCTTGGTCATAAGTGTGCGTGTGGTCCTTTCTATTTTTTCGATATCTGTCTTTGTCCATTTAATTATTCCAAAAGAGTATGTTAGGATTGGGATGGCATATGTATTAATTGCTTTTATTAAGTGTTTTCCTGAAAGTTGTGATTTACAAATGGCGTTGACTCTCTTCTTATATTCTGTTGTTAAATTTTGTTTGATGGATGTGTGGTCTAGTCCCTTAAGCTGTTGAAATCCTAAATATTTGTAAAGGTCGGTTTGGTCTAGTGCTGATATACTATTTGTGTCATCAACTGTATAGTTATCGGGCTGAATTTTTCCTTTTATTATAGGTATGTACTGTTTTGCATTTATCTAATCCGAATTGCATATTAATATCTGAGCTAAAATCTGTAGTAGTTTTAATAAGCTTTTTCATATCTTTGTCAGTTTTTGCGTATAATTTAATGTCGTCCATATATATAAGGTGCGAGATAAGTGTTTCAGTGTTCCCGTTTTTTAAAGAATATCCAGCTCGGTCACTATGCAATCTGTATGAAAGTGGGTTTAAGGCGAGGCAGAACCACAGAGGACTTAAGGAATCTCCCTGATAAATACCCTTTTTAATGGCTATTTGTCTAGTGGTAATGTCATTTTCTCTATTGTACAAATGAAGAGTTGTTTTCCAGTGTGGCATTATACATTTAAGAAAATTTACTATCGTGGGGCTTATCTTATATATTTCTAATACCTTAATTAACCAAGAGTGTGGTATACTGTCGAAGGCTTTTTTGTAGTCTATATAAGTACAATGTAAGTTTCTGTTTTTAGCTGTTGCATGTTTCATAATTGTGGAATCTATTAAAAGCTGTTCCTTACACCCCATGTGGCCCCGCCTGCACCCCTTCTGTTCTTCTGCTAATATGTTGTATTGTTCTATGTGTTTATTGATTCTCCTCGCTATTATTGATGTTAAAATTTTGTAAATAGTTGGCAAACAAGTTATTGGACGATATTGCGATGGTAGTGGGGAATGGGCTGCTTTAGGTATCATGAATGTTATTCCTGTAGTGAGGAAGTCTGGGATATTTTGCTGATCTTGAATAAGTTTTGATAAAATGTAGGCTAAAGGCTCATGTAGTGCGGTTAGTTTTTTATACCAGAAATTATGAACTTTATCTATTCCTGCTGATTTCCAATTATGTAACCTGCCCGTGATATGTCTAATTTCATCTACTGATATTTCTTCAAATTGCATTTCTTCTATTGTGCGCCACCGGTCCTCTTCCTCTTTAATCCAGTCAGCATTACAATTGTGCGGTATCTGTTCTTCCCAAATACCAGCCCAGTACATTTCTAATTGTTCTTTGGTTGGTATATCTTCTGTAATATTTTCTTGGCGTGCTATTGGTGTTTTACCTAAATTTCTATAAAATTGTTTTTCATTCGTAATAAATATTCTATTATCGTGTTTTTATTATTATTTTTGCATTTTGTTTTATTTTTCACATATATACATATATGGTAAGATTTATTCATGCTTTTGTGGGACTGTGAGTCAACACATAGAGGCATTTTTTATATTTTCGGGGATTTATGATGTAGTCTGAATTAGTTTGTGGATTGATAATCTATTGTATTTTCGGAAACATCTAAGAACTTTCTTACTATTCTGCATGTGTTGAGAATGGCGGCTTTTTGCAATTTAATGTATGTGGATGGTTGGAGATCTAATAGCTTAATTGACTGATGTAAATGTTTTGGTATGACGCCAGTTGTCGAAAGAATTATTGGGACTATGTATACTTTGTCTTGCCTCCAAACTCTAGTTATTTCTTCTTTTAGGTCTGTGTATTTGTGTATTTTTTCGGTGATAGTTTTTGTAATATTGTGTGTGTTCGGTACTGCTATGTCTATTAAGTATGTAGTTTTATTTTGTTTATCCTGAAGAATTATGTCTGGTCTATTGTAATGTATCGTTCTGTCGGTAAGTATACTTCGATCATAGTATAGTTTATGAGTGCTGTTTTCCATGATAGGGCTGGCTGTGTACTTATAATATGGTGTGTATTGGAGTGGGTTCTGTAACAACTTGTATTTATGAGCAAGCTTCTGGTGTATTATACTCGCAACTTGATTGTGTCTGTGTGTGTAGTCTGTTTGTGTGAGATGTGTGCATGCCCCTGTTATATGTTGTATGGTTTCTGATTGAGCTTGACATTTGCGGCATTTGTCGTTTGTAACGGTAGGGTCCTTAATTATATATTTCCTGTGGTTTCTAGTGTTGATAACTTGGTCTTGTATTGCAATTAAAAATCCTTCTGTCTCTGGGAATAAACTGCCTGTCTTTAGCCACATGTTAGAGCCTTTTTTATCTATGTGACTTTGGTTCAAATCATTTTTATTATTATTATTATTATTATTACTTAAAATAACATTTTTTCCATGAAAAAACTCTCAAATGTCACCAAAACGTCAAAATTCTTCTCCTAAAAATATCGACAAAAAATAACAAAAAAAAAAAATTATTCACTTACATAATATGTACCTATCTATACTCGACATGCTGACATGCACATCAAGTTAAACAAACAGTTGAACTGCGATAACAGCTTTTATTACGAACGAAGGTAGTGCATAAAGGTCTCAAGGTCAACATGTATAGTCTGATGTGCAGCCGTGTGTACTTATGAATCGTTAACATTTTCCTACCGCCCAAGACCACAGATTACTAAATAGTTACTACCCAGACTTTTTTATTTTTAACTGATAAGAAAACAGCTCCAAAAAACTCCTAAATCTGGGGGGAATCCCTCCAATCTGGCATCATGAACGAAACGAAGATTTGACATTGACATTTGTGTTTGACAGCATAAAGTTATTATTTTTTACGTTCGTTTTTTATTTGAAATTTTTTGTTATTTTTTATTTTATTGTTCTGTAGATAATTTATTTTAAAATGAAATCACTTTTTAAAGTTTTAGTAACTATATCTTAACCTTATTATTTTGAGTTGACATTGTGTTCTTTATTTTTATTCTGGCTAATTCACCTTTGTTTGTTTTAATCTGATTTAATTTAAAGTTGTTATTGTTAATAGTGAATTAATTTTATTGCGGATTGATGTATTTATGGCTTATGTTGTGTCACCTGTAAAGGTGTATGTATCTGAACCACTTTTATAAATATGTAAATTATGATTGTACATATGCTGCTGGTGTCCTTTTTAAATAAATAAAATAAATCAATTTTTGTTTATTATTTATCCTACTAAAAAAAACTTTTCACGACGTTTATAAAAGTTTTTAACAGTTCAAAACTGTTTATAAAGGTTTAGTTAATAATATAGCCTTTCACTTCAGACCATCTTTCTTTGGATTTTCTTAGTGGTTTAATATTTGAGCCTTGCTCATTTTATGTAGGTCTGTTTGCCAGTTGGCAAAGGCGTCCTCCAACCTTTTCCATTTGTGTCTGTCCTCAGCCACTCTATTCCATGTCACTCCTGCAACTTGTCGTATGTCATATTTAATTCAATGATTAATAATTTTAATTTAATTTATTTTTGTATTTTTTCTTGTAATGATTTATTTTGACTTTAAATTTTTATTATTGTATAGTTTCCAACACAATTTATGGATTGTTTTATGGAATATAAATGAATGAATGAATGAATGAATGAATATGTCGTCGTCGTAAAGGTTTAGTTAGGCGGTAATAAATACTTAAAAGACCATACCCTATTTATTTTTTATTTTATTTGTTTGCTTTACTCCTTGCTTGTTTGTCAATAAGAGCCTGTCTTGGAAGTGCGCTCTTGCCTGACATGCCATAATCCAAATATTGTGATTAAACTACAGAATGGAATGTACTTTGAGCAACACGGGCCTTCCCGGAACGGAAGGCTCGTGTTGCTCGAAGGGAATAACTAAAAATGACTAAATTTTCTGACTAAAATACTTAAGTACTAGGTTTGACTGCGGAAAAAGTTTGTTGGTAAAAAGTATTTTAGTCAATTGGTTAGTTACTACCCATAATGTACCATTAATATGGGGTTGCTGTAGTACTTGCGGCGGTGCAAATCTCCACTCTCGTAACAAAGTTTGAAATTATTAAGAGTGGAATTAGTGTTATTCTGTTCCTACAATGAATAATCGTAATTTACTATCTGATAATTAATCTATTTAATGCAAATGAACATCAAGACATGAACATTAAAATAAAAAAAATCAAGTCTCTTTTCAAATTTACTAAACAACATACAATATTATTTCATAAACAGTGTAAACTACCTATGTACAGATAACAGCTTTTCTTAAGTTACAGCTTCCACAATAAACATTCCTTCTGTTATCTAAATTCTACATACTTTATCTCTGTAAAGTGCTTGTGCTCTCACAAGAATGATCCATCAATGAACTATACTCTGACATATGTTTCTTGAATTTCTTTTTGCTTGTGTGTTCCATCACAAAATGGCCTGTTTTTAGTTTGTTTACAGTTACAGAGCCAATACTCTTTCGTTTTCTCTACTGTAAATCGAATTGGTCTGAAACAATAAAAAATAGATCTTGAGTAGCACCCTAAAGAAATGAGGGTAAAGTTTTCTTATTATTAAGTCAAAATATCAAAGAACAATGCAATACCAATTGTATGTATAAATAAATAAATAAATATTTTCTTACAATCACAACAATTATCTAAGCCCATAGTTAATTTCATAAGAAACTGTGTCTATGTGAACTTGATAGCGGATAAATATATACTTAAATACTTTTTGTTTGTAAATACATACTTAATATACATAGAATACACCCAGACCAAGACAAATAGACATTTTCATGCACACAAATATTTGTCTTGTTCGGGAATCAAACCCTAGACCTCTGGCGCAGAAGGCAGGTAGTTTACCCCTGCACCAAATCGGTTGTCAATGTATAATGTAGTAACATAACACTAAGTGTAATAGATACCGATCGTTGTGGAGATCCTTGGGGGAGGCCTATGCCCAGCAGTGGGCGTCGTTCGGCTGACATGATGATGATGATGATGTGTAATAGTAGGTACAGATACAGACAGAGTCTCACCTTTGAGTTACTTTCAAATAAATATCTTTATGTGTGCCATCACAGAGGGGCTGGGACTTTGATCGTCCACATAAACACCAGCTGTAAGTCTTGCCAGCTTCCAAGTTCAGCTTGAAGGGCTTCTTGTCGTAAACAACACCATTCTCCTTCTGGTCTGATGCAGAATATACATTCTGTAAAGGATTTTTTGGAATCTCTGGCTTTGGTCCCTTTGTAACATAACCAGCCTGAAATTAGGAAATATTTAGCCGCCTTATTAAACCAAAAAGTTTAAGCTAGAAAACAGTACTGAGATTTCAGTAAGAAACTAAAAATGTTATACCAACACCGATTCAGAAAAAGGTTAACCGTAACCGCTACTTGTAGTTAGCGCTAGATTTTTATGTAGGTACTAAATAAAAGCTAATTTGTTTACTCACACGGCTGCAGCTATTCGTTAATAAAATAGAAAGTCTTCTCAGAAGCATTATTGGGACTATTTAAAATTCTTTTGAGAAATAAATACTATCAAATCAAATCAACAAAACAACCCTCTTTTTTCTGTTCTGTGGTGGTTCTGTGCAACAAAATTTGTGGCAACATTTTTTTTTTTTTCTTAGCTTTACGGCCATAGTCGGAACCATATTGGCCTGTCATAAGTTTTATCTATTTATGTTCAAAGTTTTCCTATGGTGTTGATTATGTAATCATAGAGGAGTTTATATGTATCCTTGTTCTGTAGGATAGATGGCAAATCCGCGGGAATGCTCTTGTTTTTATATATCTCTAGTAAGCCATCTATCATAACCATCCTCTGTAAGCTGAAAGCGCCACATTCTAGTATTAAATGTTGCAGAGTTTCTTCTTCATTTTCGGCATTGCAATATCTACAAGAATCGTCATTTTCTAAGTTGATTCTTTTCAAATGAGATCTAAATTGTCCATGACCCAATCTTATACGGTTAATAGTTGAAATAAACTTTCGCGTGGGGTTCTTAATTTTGTAGAACCACGGTTTTTCAGATATAGTCCATTGAACGCTGGCGTACCAAGCTCCTTTTTGTATGAGTGTCTCTTTCCAGTAGTTATCCCACTTTGTAAACATCCTTTTCTTCAATGTTGAAAAATAATCCGTAAAAGGTACTGAAGAGTTTGTGTAAATAGGAATGTCAGGGAAATTGTGCTTCATCAATAAGTCGGCAGTTTCATTTCCAGAAATTCCAGTATGTGAGGGTACCCACATAAATTCTATAAGTTTTCCAGTATCTTGGTAATATTTGAGGTGTTCTCGTATTTTATAAATATAAACATTACTTTTGTAAGATAAAGTAGGTACAAGATTCCAAGCATTGTAAGACACTAAGAGAGTCTGTAATTATATTAAAATTTTTCTTCGGTAATACTTCTTATGTAGTTCAAAGCTTCAAATATGGCAAATGCTTCAGCCGTAAATATGGACGAGTTAGAGTCCAGGTGGAAACAGCGTCCCAATTTTCGCTGCGAGTCATAAAAAGCGGCATATACATCAGTCTCAGTTTTCGAACCGTCCGTATAAATCTTTCTTTGCTCTTTCTTCTCCGTATTTACAAAATTCAAAAACTCCGAGTTATTCTTTACTAATGTATGCAAAACATTAGTTTTCGTTAGTTGTGTTTCTAAACTCCCTAAGTCCCATTTATCTGTTCTCTGAATGTTCTTTGTTTCAGCCATTACTTGTTGCTTCATTGTCTCTCCTATAAACACCTTATTATCCTTAAATCTACTAAAATACTCTAAGTTACACAACATTTTTATACAAAATTTTTCAGCCAAGTATTTGGCTCTAATCTGTATGGGTGGTATACCGGCCTCTATTTCAAGAGAATTTATTGGAGTGGAGCACATTGCTCCAGTTATAAGTCTAAGACCTTTGTTTTGCACGACTTCCAATTTACGAACTAAACTATTATTAATGAAACTTATATATACAATCAAACCGTAGTCATAGTGACTGCGTACAATAGCTTTAAAAACCATATTAACGATTTTGGGATCCATTCCCCAACTAACACTAGCTAAATATTTTAAAATATTTACAGATTTTTGCATTTTAATTACTACATTATTTACATGACTTTTAAAATTCATTTTTGTATCAAATACTATGCCCAAGAATTTGTGTTCAGTGACTTGCATTATACTTACTGAATTTAATTCTACGTTTATTGTATCATAACTTTGAGTCTTATTGAACACCATAAAGCTACTTTTATGTGGGTTTATATCTAATTTTAAGTATATACTATAATAGTTATACAATTCTTTTAATGCCTTATTCATATCATTTTGAGCAACAGTTAGATTTCTATTAGAAGTGTAAACCAATAAATCATCAGCATATTGCAAAACTTTGATTCCTTTTACAGTAACAAACTTAAATATTTCAGCTGTATATAGTATTATATTATCTGTGGCTGTATACAGTAAGTATAACAAGGGCGATAGAGTCGCCCCCTGCATCACTCCTTTATAAACTGTTTCTTCGCCATAAAACTTGTTATTAAATTTAACTGAGACTTTTCGAGCATAAAATAAATTAAAAATGAACTTTAAAATTTTTCCTGGTATATTATATGAACTGAGTATATTTACAAGAGTAACCAAATCTATGTTATCGAAAGCACCCTTTATATCTAGAAAAACGCTTAATAACGGAGAATGATTATTAAACGAGCTTTGAATGTCACCACTAAATTTTAATACACTATCAATACCACATTTACCCTTTCGAAATCCAAACTGCTCAAATGGAATGATATTCAATGATTCTACATAAAATTCTAGTCTATTTTTAACCATATTCTCAAATAATTTACCTACACAAGAACTTAATGAAATTGGTCTATATGAGTCAGCTTGCAAAGGTTCCTTATCCGGTTTCAATATGGGAATAATGGAAATCAACTTCCAACTGGATGGTATTAAGTTATTCTCCCACAAATTATTCAAAATTCGTAAAAGTACAATTTTTGCGCTGATATGTAATTTTTTTAATAGAATATACGGAATGTCATCTGGGCCAGGTGTAGTGTCTTTTCTAGTATTTAGAGCCAAATTAAATTCACTTTGTGTAAAGGGTTTACACAAGTGTTCATTAACATTATTGTTATCAAAAACATTATTTAAATGTGACAAATTTTCTGAAACCGGTGGTGAAGAAAATTTTCTTTTAAAAGATTGTACCCAACTATCATCTGGAAATGGATCTTTAGGTTTATTACGGTTGAACTTTTTAATAAAGTTCCAAACTCTTGATATAGGAGTAGTGCGATGAAAGCTTGAACATAACGATTTCCAACTTTCTTTCTTTTGTTCTTTTATAATAAGTTTCTTTTTTGCATCAACTTTTCTATAAATTATATAATTTTCTAAAGTGGGAAAACGATTATAATTGAGTAATGCTAGCTTTGATCGCTGTACTGCTTCAGAACAAATGTTATTCCACCAAGGCACAGACTTGTGTTTAGCGGATCGAATATAAGTTTCTGAACGTTTCGGAACGCAGAGTTCTTTCAACTTGTTGACAAATTCGATAAACCTGTCATAATTAACCAGTGGATCGTTATTAGAAAAAAAAATGTAATTCTCTAAAAGCGCTTCAGATAGATCACTGTAAATATCCCATTTCGTTTTGTTATATAAATACCTCTCAGGTCTAAAAGTGCCATGACACTCGTACTTTAATTCAATACTTACCTCAGTTGGAACATGGTAACTACCTAGCGAATCTTCAGAATACACTTTCCAGTTGCAAGAAGGAGTTATGGAAGCTGAAATAAATGCCACATCTATTGCAGACGGCGAATTGCCAGGTCTGTTTATAGTAGTAGGTGAACCATCATTTAAAATACAAAGGTCAAAGTCTTCCAGCATATCATAGATTTGGATACCTCTAGCCTTGCTGCTAAGACAACCAAAGGCAGTATGGTGAGCGTTTATATCACCCATAATCAACAGTGGTGATGGCAAAGATTGTATAATATTTTTAAACATACTAATCGGAAACCGATTATTTCTTGGTGGACAATAACAACCTAAAATAGTCACAAAACCCTTGTCAGTTTCTATTCTGACAGCTATATTTTGAATTTGTTCTGTAAAACTAGTGCATATTAAGTTACATTTAATATGATCCTTAAAGACTACGGCCACACCTCCGTAGCCTGTAATAGAGTCTTTGCGATGGTAACTGTATCCAGGGATACATATATTGTCAGTAGCCTTAAGCCAAGTTTCATTTAAAATTAAAATATCAATATTATTTTGATAAAGAAAGTGTTGAACTAGGGGAAGTTTTGGTTTTAAACTCTGTATGTTATGTTGACATATTTTTAAACTATTATGGTTGTTACTGTCCATTATTAGATATAGATTCTATTAGAGTTTCTTTAATTGTTTTAGAATTGATTGTTAATTTATTGTCCTTGTTAGAAAGAATAGTTAAAGTTTTAATAAATGCATTCATTATAACATCATTATTTACAAATTCTAATAATAAATCTTTAGTGTCTGTTTTTTTGGTTTTATTTAATACTAAACCTTGGGATTGTGCTGCCACTTTATTGTAATTGGTTCTATTTAGTTGCGGAAACTGAGTGACCAAATTGATCTTACTCAAAATCTTTTGCCTATTCTCTTCTAACTTCTGCATTTTAATTGGACACATACTGGAAATAGCAATGTGATCACCCTTGCAATTTACACATGTTGGACTTTGAGCATTGGTACAATCTTTATAGCCATGAGGACCACCACAAATAGAACAGACAGTATTCTTTTTACAAAATTTAGATGTGTGTCCAAAGTTCATGCACTTATAACATTGTAAAACTGGTCTCACATAAGGTTCTACCTTTAGGGCACAAAGTTCATACATAACATAATCAGGCAAAGCATTTCCTGCAAATGTAACGGATACAGTTCTTAGAGGCACTATACCTTCAGGTGTCTTCTTTGTGAATCTTCGAATGGCTAAAATCTCTTGTGAAGAAATCAATTTGTCAAACAAATGTTTATTGCTTAACTCTGTAGGGACAAACTTAATTACTCCTACACATTCTGCATTAGATGCAGGTATGTATGCCTTAATTTCGTTATTTGTCAAAAAGTTAGAATTGTTAAGCAGAGCATTGGCATTTTTAGGACTATCGAAAATCACTCCATACCGCATTGCATTTACTCTCTTCAGTTGCTTGACGCCTTTAACAAACCGGCTGAATATATTGTTGAGATAAATTGGATTCTTATTGCCAAACTTCTCTTCGGGCTTAAGACTCTCTAGGTAAACAATAAAACTTGTACCTGGTGCGTTGTGGGGATAAACCCTGACATGGTCACTTTTTTTATAAGGAGCATACTTGTTACTATCCTGTTCTTCTTCTGAAGCTGAACCATCAGAAGGTAAATCTTCTTTACGCCTTTTGTGAGGCTTTTTCTTTGACGAACTCATTCCGCCACTTTCAGTTCCCATGAATTAAGTGAAAACAATACAAAATAAGGATCTAAAAGAAAGCAAATCAATTTAAAAAAATTCGCAAGAAAAAATTAAACCTGCCGCTTTTAAAGTTTTCCCGCCAATCCCCTTTGTGGCAACATGCAACAACCACAAACAACCAGGCGTGCGTTCCGTCGCTTCGATCGAGTGCACTCGAGCGCACTCCGGGGCGCGCTCTAGCCGTTCCGTGGCTCGGTGAAATTTTACTCTGACAGCTGTCGGAGTGTAGTTTCACTATGGTTTCACCCGTTCTGTGGCTCAGAGTGCAGCAACCATGAAGTTTGACTTAATACTCTGAGGTAACTGGAGCTCTCACCCTGAATAAAAAAGTGTCGCCAGCAAATTTGACATTTATGTATGTAGTGGCTGTCAGCTGTCTCATATGACCATACGTATTTGTTTAAAGTGTAGGTGAGACGGAAGACAGCCACTGTGTTATATGTGGTATTCAAAAAATTGTTCGTACTGCACTCTCCAGTTACCTCAGTATTAAGTCGAGCTTCATGGCAGAGTATAGTATTATATTATCTGTGATGGCAGCAACCAAACAACCGGTTGTTTTTCAACCAAAACGACGGAACGCAGTCTGAACTGGGGCCCTATCGCCCTATTTTGCAATAAGAGCGATTTCATTACAACTCCATTTCAATCAGTTTACGATCGTGACATAAAAAGGTATCGCCCTAACGTTAACAAACGGATGGAAGACGGATTGCGATGGCATTGCGATCGTTTGGATCGGTGAATGAATGATACCAGTGATGTTACTTTTATGAATGAATCTTTTCAAAAATAGAGTGTCAAGTTGTCAATGTCAGTGTCATCCAACTGTCAAATACAAGGGATTTTTGGCGGTTGATTTTAGTGGTGCGTTTTTCTCAAACATGTATTGGTTTTTCTGTTGAGGTGCAGGCTAGTTTTGAAATTCCAACTTTTACAATATTTTTTATTGGCGTTTACTTTGAATTATTTCGTAGTACTTTTCAAGTTTTAGCGCGCTTGGCTTGCGATCGTTGAGGTTAAGCAACTTTCGCGTCGGTCACGGGATGGGTGACCAAAAAACTTTTCATCTCGAGCTCCTCCGTGCTTCGGAAGGCACGTTAAGCCGTTGGTCCCGGCTGCACTTGCAGTCGTTAATACCCACCAATCCGCACTGGGCCCGCGTGGTGGGTCATGGCCCATTCCCCTTATCCATCCATAAGGAAGGCCAGTGCCCAAGCAGTGGGGACATTAAATGGCTGATGATGATGATGATGATGACTTTTCAAGTCTAGTCCAGATTTTTCAGGCGAGCAGCTCTTAAGTCGGCCTGGTGGGCTATTTCCAGTTTCCACGGCCGCAAATGAGAATAAACTCATCACTGGGGAAGACGGCCTTGTCTTGGTAGGTAGCCTCCTTCATACGGGCTCTTTTCGGGACCTCCTCCCTCTCCGCTCTTGGGGGATGTTGGAAGGTGCCGAGTGTCAGCCGTTTAGAGTCAAGTAGCACCCGTCACTTTACTTCATCTGATTTTCACTTTTTTGTGTATTTTCGACACGGTATTATTGTTTTCCGGAATTAACAACCACTGAGCAAGAGAATAAATACGTTTTAACAACTTGAAACACACAGAATCTTACTAAAATCCGCTAATAATTTCTGAATAATGTTGAAAAAACTGCCTCCGACTAGCTGTTTATTTTGACATAAGCGAACGGTCAGTTATCGGCTGCAATGTAATCATTTTACGTTTAAAAACCTAGCGCGATTCGAAAAAAGGAATGGTAATTGAATGGTAATGGTATTGTTGTCGTTGAGAAAATAGCGCGATACCAAATTGTCAAATAAGAGCAATGTAAGTGTAATATAAGCGCATTTAGCATAGGGCGATAGGGCCCCAGGTGGCCTACCACAAGATCTTATAGCAGTTATTTTTTTAAGTTGAGAGAGTGAGACGCCGCTCTACACGCCGTATAGCGGCGTCTCACTCTCTCAACTTAAAAATAACTGCTATAAGAGCTTGTGGTAGGCCACCTGATAGCAGCTATTTTCTTTTTTTAAAATTGACTTAAAGTTCCCAAAAACGTATGCAGTTCATACCCATAAAGTTATGCGGTAGCCCCCCTGATAGCGGCTATTTTCTTTATAAAATTGACTTAAAGTTCCCAAAAACGTATGAAGTTCATACCTATAAAGTTACGCGGTAGCTCCCCTGAGCACAACCCCCCCACTTATTCCTCTGGTCCTCCCCCGCCAGATGTGAAATCAAAAAATTACTACGTACTTTTCGGATTTTTTTTACGTATTTTCCTAACTCCGAGTTGGCAACACTGATGACAATGTCAATGTCATCAAAATATGAAAAAAGAATAGCAAATAGCAAATCGCGCAAATCGTGTTATTTTAGTTTTCACGAAATGTAAATGTAGGTTATTTTAATTATTTTAGAACCATGTCCATAATATAAGACTATTAAAATGTCTAGAATTAGGGGAATAGAAGCTAGAGCACCGAAAGACACTCTTCAAGTTAGAAATTCTCGACATGAACTCATAAAAAGAGTCGTCGAAGACCAATCAAACTCGAAAGATGATACAGAAAGTGAGTAACACTTGCACATTAAATATTTTTTTTTTGTCCATATGTAACAATAAGCTCAAAAAGCTATAAATAAATATACGTACCTATTTCATTCAAATAAAAATAAATAAATGTTTAAATTGTGCATAAATGTCATTTTGCAAGTAATAAAATATGTTATATTTTAACTTTATGAATACAACCCATTCCCAGTGCATTTCATCAATGAATTAAAAACGCTTTGACTGTCTATATAATATGTTTTTAGCATCTGAATAGTTTGGCTACAAAATTTTCTCATCAGCCATTTAATGTCCCCACTGCTGGAGCACTGGCCTTCTTTAAGGCTGGCTAACTAAGGGCCAGTTTTTTGCTCCGTAGTTAACTGGAGTAATGGTTAAAATAAGTAACTAATAGTTAAATATCTAACAGTACAGTAATTGTACTTCACAGGACGACACAAATCATTAATCTAACTATTAGTTACTTCTTTAACCATTACTTTAGTTAACTATGGACCAAAAAACTGGCCCTAAGGAGAGCGGGCCATGACTAGCTTGCCAGGTGTCCCTGGGACGTCCCGATATTCAGGGGTCTGTGAATGCGTCCCGATTTGCACCTGATCGGGACACTAAATCTCCTGATAAATCAATTGCTTGACTTGTAATTTTATAACTATGTTAAAATAAGGCAATCCTAAAGGAGACAAAATGTAACAAAAATATTATTTTAATAAAGCAATTAATTATTTAAACTTCTTAACCGCGTCAATAATTATTAGGTACCTATTACTTACTATTTTAAACTTTTAATAATAAAACTAAAATTTTATTATTTAATATTAAAACTTAACTACAATTCTATTATTGTAATTTCTACTTGTCCAGCAAGTCTGATAAAATTATTATATACTTAGGATTAAATACAGATTTACTAGTAGTAGCTGAGTAGTAGTAAAAAATTGCAAAATGTAATAGGGTTGACTGTAGAAAGCTGTGGCATTAATAAATATGTAATTTTGTTTTTTTTTTCGGAAATGCATAGTTTTTCGAAAATTGTAACTATAGTAGGTATACGCCACATTGCAAAAAAAAAAAACAGGGCACTTGCTTTATTTTTATACAAACATGCTCCCTTCATGGTCATATAAATTAAACTGTCAGTATTTCTACAATTTTTTTTGTGTCAAATGAATGTTTGATTTTCCTAAATCATTTGAAAATCTCTACACATTCCCAAACTTCCACAAATGTTTTACATTGAAAATGAAATAAAAATAATTTTTTTTTTTTTATTATTTTCACAGTTTTTAAGATTTTTTTACAATATAACCTCAAGTTAAAAATATAATTTTACTTTTAAGCATTTACAATGCAATTTTTATTTTCTCTAAATGTTCATTTTTTTTCAATAAAAATCAAAACATTTTCTTGCTTTAAGTAACTTGATTATGATTTGAGGCATCATTGCCTATCAATAAAAACCAAAATCACTTAGATATGAATTCCGCAGGTTTCTCAATACAACTCACGCAATAAATTAAACCTTAATTAAAAAACACCATGTTTTTGTTTGTTCGGTCCCGATCTACAACCCTAAATCCCGATTTATCTGTCCTTATGCCCCAATTCAAAACAAATCGGACCTGGCAACACCAACCATGTCCCGCCATGCAAGCCCAAGGAGCGGATTGGTGGGTATTAACAGCTGCAAATGCAGCCTAGACCATCAACATAATGTGCCTTCCGAAGCACGGAGGAGCTTGAGATGAAAAGTTTTTGATCACCCACCCCGTGACCGACCATTGCGAAAGTTGCTTAACCTCAATTGGATAATTTCAGAGAGACAAATCCATGAACTGCTACAAAAACTGCCAAAGTTAGATAAGATATTTGAAGTGCACAAAAAGATAGGTGAGGGAACATTCAGTTCGGTGTATCTGGGATCGCTGCGACAGCATGCAGGCCTGCCAGACTCCGAGAAGAAATGGTTTGCTATCAAACACCTGGTCCCCACTGCGCATCCTGCCAGGATAGAGCATGAATTGCGTTGTCTTCAAGACATGGGGTAGTTAACTCATCTAATACATATTTTTAGTACCATGATATACTTATATGTTTAATTTCAGGATTATGAATTTATAATTTTTTTTTTTTTAATTTCAGGGGTAGAAATCATGTCATCGGAGTTGAATTGTGTTTACGCCACTTAGATACTATAGTTTTTGTAATGCCTTACATACCTCATAGAAAGTTTTCGGTGAGTTCTTATTTTTTTTTACAAGATATCATGGACTTGTGTTAGGGTCAATTCCCACCAAAAGAGCAATTAATTACTAGTAAATTAGAAACAAAAAAAAATACAAACACTTCTTAAATCTTATCTATTTGAGCAAGTTGGGATAAGGAGAAGATGATGATGAAACATTTCATAGTCATTTGAAGGCAAAAGAAGGCGCCCGCCGCGTGAGCCTTCTAGTCTAGAGACCAGTGAAAGAGGCGCCGCTGCTCTTTCTGAAGGAATTGACCTTTAAGGCCCAAAACATACCGCGATGGAAGCTAAGGCCGTATGCAGAAAGAAAGCTGGCAGCCTATCAGCGCTTATAGGAACCGGTCCGTGCAGGTAACCGGCGAGGCAATCTCTATGAGCAAGCGCCGATGAGCGCCTAACGTCGCAGACAATAAGTTTCAACACGCGCTGGTCAGCGCTGGCCAGGCCCTTTTGTGTATAATGAGTATCTGCTTCAATCGGCTTGCTTTATGTAGCTGTTACCTTAATGGATCGGCATCGGTTTCCAGCTTTCTTTCTGTATACGGCCTAAGTCGTGGGCCACACTGGAGCGACCGCGGGGCGCGGAGGCGACCTGCGGATCCGCAGGACGCGCGAACACGAACTATTCCCTCCGCCGGTCGCGGCGACCGCCGGACGCGCCAGTAGTGTGGCCCCTCCCGTCCGTCTCAATATAATAGGTCTTTACCTATGAAATTGCCGTTTTGTATGGAGATTTCTGTAATTATTTTTTTTCCATACTAACGTTTTTGTTATTATTTAACGACTAATATTAAGTAAATTTACAAAATTTTACACACGTATTTATGGTCATTTTAACTACTAAATGACACATTCGTTAAAAGAAAAAATTTTTTTTTCACTAAGTTACTACTCATAAAGTAAGAAATTCTGGAAACAAAAATAGTCGTAACTTTCGGAATAAGTTTTTTCTATGTAAATAATCAAATATCGTGGTTATTAAATTATCAAAAGTTGCTCGATACGGTCTTAATGTAACGCAATATTAAAGAAATTATATATTTCTAATATTATAAAAGTTGTTAAGTTTTATGTACAAAAGAAAAAAACGGCAATTTCATATGTAAAGACCTATTATTTGTTTTTCCCGCTCAACGCGGACGCAAGACGCGCCGCTCCAATGTGGCCCACGACTAAGGGCCGCGACGCGCTGCAACACCAGGCGTCAACAAGCGATCGATAGCGCCCTCCCGAACCCACGCGCTTTGTCGGCGCGCGGCTGCTCAAGGTGTCGCGTGAAGCCGCTCGTTTCCGCGACTGCTCGAGCTGGCCCGCGACGATGTCAGGACTCGGTCTTTTTAAACAATACCTACTCGTCTTTATATGCATGCATATAAAGTTGAAAATTATTTTACACTGCAAGTCCTTGCCGCGCCGGGCCCGTTCGCAGTCCTTCGCTTCCATCTCGATATAGATTGGGATTGAGATGTGTTTTTATTTAGCCCACAACGCAAAAAGAGGGGTGTTATAAGTTTGACGTGTGTGTGTATATATGTCTGTCTGTCTGAGGCAACGTAGCTCCTAAACGACTGGACCGATTTTGATAAGGTTTTTTTTATTGAAAGCTAAATTAATCGAGATGGTTCTTAGCCACGTTTGATGAAAATCCATCCGGCCATTAATGGAGATGGTCAACTGCCTGCCGAAACGGTAGAAGATACAGAGGTGTTGCTTTGACTACAATAATGTACACCCTGGGCAAATTTAGGTGCAATAATGAAAAACAAAATAGCAGCAAAAAAATGTCTGTATGTCTGTACTCATATAAGTAGTTAGTGCCTAAACGGATCAAGCGATTTCAATGCGGTTTTTTTATTTTGTTTGTAATTTAAAAAGGATAAAATAAATTTAAATTTCCCCGACACAATTAACTTCATAAAAGTAAAAAAATAAAAATTGTCTCTCGGTCGGGGGACCCCTATACAACATACAATAATACCCTTTTAGTACTTCTCTTTTTGTGACCGAGAGAGAAATTTTATTTTTTGACTTTTTAACTTTTTAATTGGAATACTTATTTTAAATTTTTAAAATTTATTTTTATGAATCGACTGGCCTCATGGCAGGAGTACATAGTGGACATGGACGCGGGCGAGTTGCAGCGCTACATGCGCGCGCTGCTGACGGCGCTACGCCACGTGCACTCGTTCGGTGTCATCCACCGCGACGTCAAGCCCAGCAACTTCCTCTACGACCGGGAGAACCAGAGGTCACTCATACTCACTTATCTCCCACCACATCTGTTAGCCTCATGACAGTACATAGTGGACACGCGGGCGAGTTGCAGCGCTACATGCGCGCGCTGCTGACGTCAAGCCCAGCAACTTCCTCTACGACCGGGAGAACCAGAGGTCACTCATACTCACTTATCTCCCACCACATCTGTTAGCCTCATGACAGTACATAGTGGACACGCGGGCGAGTTGCAGCGCTACATGCGCGCGCTGCTGACGTCAAGCCCAGCAACTTCCTCTACGACCGGGAGAACCAGAGGTCACTCATACTCACTTATCTCCCACCACATCTGTTAGCCTCATGACAGTACATAGTGGACACGCGGGCGAGTTGCAGCGCTACATGCGCGCGCTGCTGACGTCAAGCCCAGCAACTTCCTCTACGACCGGGAGAACCAGAGGTCACTCATACTCACCTATCCTCCACCACATCTGTTAGCCTCATGACAGTACATAGTGGACACGCGGCCGAGTTGCAGCGCTACATGCGCGCGCTGCTGACGTCAAGCCCAGCAACTTCCTCTACGACCGGGAGAACCAGAGGTCACTCATACTCACTTATCTCCCACCACATCTGTTAGCCTCATGACAGTACATAGTGGATACGCGGGCGAGTTGCAGCGCTACATGCGCGCGCTGCTGACGTCAAGCCCAGCAACTTCCTCTACGACCGGGAGAACCAGAGGTCACTCATACTCACTTATCTCCCACCACATCTGTTAGCCTCATGACAGTACATAGTGGACACGCGGGCGAGTTGCAGCGCTACATGCGCGCGCTGCTGACGTCAAGCCCAGCAACTTCCTCTACGACCGGGAGAACCAGAGGTCACTCATACTCACTTATCTCCCACCACATCTGTTAGCCTCATGACAGTACATAGTGGACACGCGGGCGAGTTGCAGCGCTACATGCGCGCGCTGCTGACGTCAAGCCCAGCAACTTCCTCTACGACCGGGAGAACCAGAGGTCACTCATACTCACTTATCTCCCACCACATCTGTTAGCCTCATGACAGTACATAGTGGACACGCGGGCGAGTTGCAGCGCTACATGCGCGCGCTGCTGACGTCAAGCCCAGCAACTTCCTCTACGACCGGGAGAACCAGAGGTCACTCATACTCACTTATCTCCCACCACATCTGTTAGCCTCATGACAGTACATAGTGGACACGCGGGCGAGTTGCAGCGCTACATGCGCGCGCTGCTGACGTCAAGCCCAGCAACTTCCTCTACGACCGGGAGAACCAGAGGTCACTCATACTCACTTATCTCCCACCACATCTGTTAGCCTCATGACAGTACATAGTGGACACGCGGGCGAGTTGCAGCGCTACATGCGCGCGCTGCTGACGTCAAGCCCAGCAACTTCCTCTACGACCGGGAGAACCAGAGGTCACTCATACTCACTTATCTCCCACCACATCTGTTAGCCTCATGACAGTACATAGTGGACACGCGGGCGAGTTGCAGCGCTACATGCGCGCGCTGCTGACGTCAAGCCCAGCAACTTCCTCTACGACCGGGAGAACCAGAGGTCACTCATACTCACTTATCTCCCACCACATCTGTTAGCCTCATGACAGTACATAGTGGACACGCGGGCGAGTTGCAGCGCTACATGCGCGCGCTGCTGACGTCAAGCCCAGCAACTTCCTCTACGACCGGGAGAACCAGAGGTCACTCATACTCACCTATCCTCCACCACATCTGTTAGCCTCATGACAGTACATAGTGGACACGCGGCCGAGTTGCAGCGCTACATGCGCGCGCTGCTGACGTCAAGCCCAGCAACTTCCTCTACGACCGGGAGAACGATAGGTGAGTATGAGTGACCTCTACTCATACTCACCTATCTTCCACCACATCTGTTAATATCAAACTCTGTATTTTAGTCTATTCCAAACGGATTGTGTTGCAATTATTAATTCTCGCTGTGTACATTTGTATTGGCTTTTGGCTGTTTAATGTACACACGGCGGTACATCAGACCATACATGTTGACCTTGAAACCGCCTTTATGCCCTACGTAATAAAAGCTGTTAGCGCAGTTCAACTATTTAATTTGATGTGCTGTCGAGTGTACCTAAATAAATAAAATTATCATAAGAATTATGACTATTCATTGAACTCGCGTTACAAAATAGTATTCGAGTCCCAATACTCTATAGTCTTCGGTAAGCTGACGAACTTTACGTTAGTTAGGCGAAGCAGCAATCTGTTTGGAATAGACTATAAACACCTTGTTATTTATCTATTTATGAAAAAAAGGTACATACACCAACAGTATTAATTTAAATTATACGTTCTTGAATATTATATATTTGACGACCGATTTGGCGCAGGGGTAAGCTACTTGCCTTCTGCGCCAGAGGTCTCGGGTTCGATTCCCGAACAAGACAAATATTTGTGTGCATGAACATGTCTATTTGTCTTGGTCTGGGTGTTTTCTATGTAAGTATATTAAGTATGTATTTACAAACAAAAAGTATACAGGATAAATTTTTGACCAGTGCACAAATTTTTAGGATCAACTCAGAATCGGTAAGTAAACAACTTTCTCCTAGAAACATGGGTCGAAATACGACAAAAGTTTTTGGACTCCCCATACTAAATCGATCACGTGATCAGTCCGATTTGTATAAAGAGTAAAAAAAATTTTGTCATATTTCGACCTATGTTTCTAGGAAAAAGTTGTTCACTTACCGATTCTGAGTCGATCTTAAAAAGTTGTGCACTGATTAAAAATTTACCCTGTATAAGTATATATTTATCCGTTATCAAGTTCACATAAACACAGTTTCTTAAGAAATTTACTATGGGCTTAGATAATTGGTGTGATTGTAAGAAAATATTTATTTATTTATTTATTTATATCAGTTTACAATAAAAGTTCTTATTGATATATCAATTATAGGCATACACAACATCTGCAGAATAATTTGTATTGCGTTTACATTTTATGTATACTGAAAAATTCAAACAATTTAAAACATAATGCATACTAAATACATAATATTATGTGATGTAGAAAGGTAAATAGATAAAGTTAAGGCGATAGCAATGAGAAAATGACGCGCGAAGGGATTTTGCAGATTAGGCAAAAAAAACACAAAATCACTTCGTATTAAAAAACTATAGCGGATTTTAAAAATGCTTCTACACGATCCTAAATATTATTCGTGTCCACTAATTAAACCAATTTCCAATAGTATATGTAACCCCATTTAAGAATAATCTTGAATTTTCGTATTTTTTAGAGGTCTTTTCGAAAATAAAAAGTGTCGAGGCAAAATCTTAAAATCGTGTTTCAGAAACTATACGATTCTGGTTAAGGTACGAAAAAATATATATCTTAAAACCAGATTTGTAACAACTCTAACCGTCCTATAGTTTTATATCAAAAAGTCCATACTTTTTCCGAGTAGCGCCTTAACTATTAAAATGAACCTTGTTGTAACATATTGAGTGTGTGGCCAGGTACTTGCTGGTGGACTTCGGCCTGGCGCAGCGCATGTGGCCGGCGGAGGGCGCGCCCGCGCCGCCGCCCGCGCCCGCGCACGCCAACGCGAACGCCAACTCACTGCACAAGCGCGCTCGCGAACAGGTAGGCCTTTGAAACATACGTTGTGCGCGATTTACATTGCTATAGTTTTTAATATACAGGGTGTTTTTCTATAAGTGCAATACCTCTTAGGTGGTGATTGTGCTCATGAATATGAACAACTTTTACTATGGGACCAACTCTGCAACTCAACAAAAACAGCTGTTTCATACGATTTGTTAATTCCTACATGACCAGAATGTATGGAACAGCTGTTTTTTTTTGTGAAGTTGCAGAGTTGGCCTCATAGTAAAAGTTGTTCATATTCATGAGTACAATCACCACCTAAGAGGTATTGCACTTATAGAAAAACACCCTGTATAAGTAGGTACAGTCGCCAGCACGTCGGGTTACTACAAAATGTCAAAATTTATTAATTTAAATGTGTTCGACATAAGGTTGAATTTTATTTAAAGAAATTTGACAGTTTGTTGTAACCTGACGTGCTGGGCTGGCAACTGTACATACAGTAATACCTCGCTTTACACGATCCCGCTTTATGAAAATACGTTTTGCGAGGGGCCTCGTCAATATTCAGTTAGGACTTGAAAATCTAGAATGGTCCGACACAGACGTTGGTTAGTCGTGTATCATATCTGCAGCAATGCATAAAAAAAGGGTGAAGATAATTACGAGAAGATTCTTCAGGAGCGGAAGCGAAATGCTCCTCAGAAAACTTTTGACGAATATTTTAGAAAGGATAGTCATTATTTACAAAAATTTTACTAACTCTCTTTCATAAACTGCGTGATTGTGACAATTTCGGAAATAAAAGCGTCTGAAGTAAGTACATTTTTGTGATTTTTGTCTTTTGTTGACATACCCCGTTTTATGCGCGAATTTCGCTTAACACGATTTACTTTGGAACGTATCCTTCGCGTTAAGCGGGGTATTACTGTACAGTAGTCGTGTAAACTGATGCCGGGTAGCCTGTCAACTTGGCTCGTAAGCTGCCTTGCGACCTGATACAAATAGAATAGTTTTTATTTTTTTTGGCAGTAACTTTCCACGCCCCTTGGCGTACTGTAAACGGTTACGGTCAGGTCATCGTCCAAGCGCTCGCCACTCGCCACTGTACGTTTACTCGCCACAGTACCTACTATACCGCTATAAATCTGGCATTATTTCCAACGACGGAGTTTCAATGGCATGTACCTAAATGATACAAAAGACTGCGATTAAATGTGATTTAATTAAAAAGATACATTGCTTATATTTGGTGAGAGACGTGTGTGTGTGTGCAATATAGGTATAACACCCACTACATATTGATTGTAGCATGAAAACTGAAGTGGTACAGTCAGCGTCAAAATGATTTACAATTTTTTCCTATACTTACAAAATTGCATTGTGAATGCATAAAAATAATATAAAAAAATCTCAATATGGCTGTTTCATCTTAATCGATTGTTAAACACTTGTAAAAATGTTTCTTTCGGATGCGAGGGTTTCCTCACATTGATGGAGCAACGCTGGCCTACAGCGTAACAAGTGATAGCAAAATTCGACGAGTCGTGTAAGCCTTTCGGCCTAGCTTAGTTGGTCAGAGTATCGGGCCGGATTCCCGGAGGCGCGGGTTCGAATCCCGCCTGAAAGCTACTTATAGGGCTCGTGGTTTTTTACTATCACATTTTTCCTATAAGACATTTATTGACACTTTAATAAACGGTTTTTTTTTTCATCCCGGATAATTTTTTAGGTATTGCTCTACTAATGAAAACAAAACAAAACAAACTTTTATTATGGGACCAAAACTGAAATCGTGAAAAAAAAACAGCTGTACTATACATTTTGATTATATTACTTTTGCACTTTTGTATGGAACAGCTGACTTTTTATCAGGATTTCAGTTTTGGTCCTTTAATAAAAGTTGCTTGTTTTCATGAGTAGAATAATCCCTAAAATTATCCGAGGTGATAAATAAATTACCGTGTATAGTGTCAATAAATGAATTTCTTTCTTTCTAATAATAATTCAACGACTATCGGATTAGAGGGCCTACTCTGAAACTCAAAACCCGAAACTTCGTTATACCCGTCCCTCTCACTCCCCAGTCATGACAGAATCGAGTGAAAGGGACGGGGCTAACCGAAGTTTCGGATTTGCGTTTCAGAGTACAGCTCCAGGTGCGAGCCATTCAACGAGGCCACTTATTGGATGACTCTGTACTTGACCGGCTCCGTACAGAGGTGCAACGTAACCGTATCATTACTACTGCATCGCAGGCGGCAACTCGAGCTTCTGCCGCGGCCACATTATTATTATTAACAAGTGCAATGATATACCGAGTGTAGGAGGACAGCGGAACGGAGGCGAAGAGAATGGCTCTGGACTTGACGGTGGGAGCGAAGGCGAACGTCAACGAGACGGACCGCGAGCAGCCCGAGCGTGCCGAGCCGCCGCGACCGCAGACGCAGCCCCGGCTGCCGGTGCAAGTCACTATTAAGGTTGGTTCATTAGGCCAAGGAGATTCTGCAAGGAAACTGGAGTTTTCAGCCAGAATAAAAAATTTTACCCAGCAAAGGACATCATCCACCTTATATGGGCCTTTGGGCCTGATGTGAACTGTCAAATTTTCATTTGTATTTTACTTATTATTGTATATTTATGGCTATAGAAACGATCTACAAGGTTTTTTAGTACCCAGATTCACCGAAAGAGAGAAAAACGATGTAGAACTTACTGTTTTAAAAACTATAAAATAGCAATGAAAAATCTCAAAATGGAATAGATTTTGCTTGAAAATGATACTAATTGTATTGATTAGGGATATTTATATTTTATAATAACAAGTAGTAGGACCTACAGTACCTACAGTCAGGCCTGGGTGAGAGAACATTTTTTTATCCTACTAATATTATAAATGTGAAAGTTTAGATGTTTGGATGTTTGGATGTTTGGATGTTTGTTACTCAATCACGCCAAAACCGCTGAACGGATTTGGCTGAAATTTGGGACATAGATACTTTGTAGCCTGGAGAGGAACATAGGCTACTTTTTATCCCGGAAAAATATCACATTCCCGCGGGATAACGTCGTGTAGTCCACGCAGGCGAAGCCGCGGGCGGAAAGCTAGTGTTTTTATACATTAAATAAGAAAGTGTAAAAATAACTGTGCCGCGTATCGTAAAATAAAAATATTTTTAACATTACGCCCCATTTATCTTTTTTTGTTATTTTGAATTATTTCGAATCAAAATAGAAAAAAAAGTACGACGCGTGGAGTCAAAAGTGCTAGTGTCCAAGGCCGTGAGAAAAACAATATGACCGCTTGTGTGTTTGAAGTTTGAGACTATCAAGTATAATACTTTCTAAACCTTGTTTTTTATTAAAAATCTTTGATACTTACTCCAAAAATAGTATTAATATTTATTTAATATTTATTATGGATATTTGATAAGTTCGTTTTGTCTTAAAAACGCTGTTCAGACCATAAAGTTAATATACCTTAGCGGAATAGAGAAACAAAGGGCTGAGCGAGCGGGATGTCACTAGCAACAACACTGTGAGATAAAAGGAGATGCGTGATGCAACGTAACAGAACCGTTTTTGGCTACTGTTTGACAGTTCGTCAGCACTTATCAGCACGCTGAGAATTTAGGTATTTTATTTTTTTCGGATTTTACGTGCAATCTTAGATATTTTTAGCCAATATTGATATGGAAACATGGTGACCTGCTCAGTTATTGATTGTTGTACAACACAATGAAATAATCCCGCAAAATGTTCAGTTCACAGGTAAATTATTCCAAACCGACACCTCCCTTCCTAAGGTTTATTTTTGCCAATGCGCTTCGAATTTAAAGCAAGAAGTGTGATAATGCTCTTCAACAAACATTTATTTATGTAACAAGCAAATATTGATTACACATAATGCAGTATTTACGAATATTTTGTGTAAAGAAATAATTTTCGTTTTACACTAAAGTCGGATTTTTAATTAGACGAAGTAATCTGACAGTTGCTAATGTCACTTAGTGAAATAATGCTGCCATGTTCAATGTAATAGTGATGTGTTCTATTCGTTCATTCACAGGAATGAATGATGATGAATGAATACTTTTATATAACTTGCCGATATCTTCTGTGTTATATATTTATAATCATATTTTATTTCTATCTATTTAAAAAAAAACCCCGTTACCGCCCGCGGCTTCGACCGCGTGGACTGCCATGCACGTTCGTTATCCCGCGGGAATATGATGGTGTCCAACTTTTTTGTTTGTGGGTCGATTTTGATGAAACTTGGATTTTGGCACTACTTCGACTCGAAAACTGCAACGCAATGTTAAGAATATTAAAAAATCCAAGATGGTGGCCAACTTTTTTGTTTGTGAGCCGATTTTGATGAAACTCTGTTTTTATACTATTTTGACAAGAAAACAGCAACGCAATGTTTAAAATATTAACAAATCCAAGATGGCGGCTTACTTTTTTGTTTGTGGGTCGATTTTGAGGAAACTTTGTTGTTAGTACTATTTTGACAAGAAAATAGTAACGCAATGTTAATAAAAATGAAATATGGTCAAGATGGTTGCCAACTTTATATTTTTAGGGTTTCGTACCCAAAGGGTTAAAACGGGACCCCATTACTAAGACTCCGCTGTACGTCTGTCTGTCCGTTTGTCTGTCTGTCACCAGGCTGTATCTCATGAACCGTGTAAACCGTGTTAGATACAGTTGTAATTTTCACAGATGATGTATTTCTGTTGCCGCTATAACAGCAAATATTATAAACAGAATAAAATAAATATTTAAGGGGGGCTCTCATACAACAAACGTAATTTTTTTGCCGTTTTGCCAAGTAGCGACGTAAGTACGGAAATTTTGTCACAAATTTAAAATGTGAATGTGGATCTCTTACTACCCCGAAGGTATTGTGAAATTAAATAAAATAATTAATTAGGGGTAAGAAGTATCAAAATATAATTTTTTACAAGATTTTATTTATTTTCACCTGTCCCTGTGTTTGTCTGTCTCTCATGAAATCTTGCAAGGTTAATTTGACCTTCTTCCTGATGTTCAAATGGGCTGAAATTTTGCATGTTGGATTGGTTCCGGTGACAATGCATTTTTATGATAAGCAAGACCTGATTGTCATTGTCAAGTACACCCAGGGTTGGCTCCAGACGAGATAACTGCTCAACGGTCAAAAGAACACCCACAAAATTTTGTATGTGCATTCAATGATTAAAGCCAATCCCAAATTACATCACGTCCTGGCTGCTGCACCCAGGGTTGGCTCCAGGCGAGAAAACTCCTCAACGCTAAACAGCGCTGTCACGAAATTATATATTAGCATTCAATTATGGTGACCTGGCTCCTGCATCCAAGTTTGGCTCAAGACGAGAGAACTCGTCAACGGTTAATAGCAATGCATTAAAATTTCATAAAAGCAATCCTTCATGAGAGCTCGTTCTGAGTTCCTGATGGACTTGATTTAATTCAACAGGCAAAGTTAAATTAATATAACAACAAAAAGAAGTATAGGTAAAAGCTTTTATTAGTTGATAATAAAAAAACTAAAAAGTTTAAATAATTTTAGCCCTCGAAGCTTCTTCGTCTACTTACATATTTTTAAAACCTAAAACATCATAAATCATTTATTATTAAATTTTTGTGTACTTGTCGCTGTCTTAAGCTTCCAAATAAAAGCGTGTAATATTTTAATAACTGCAAAAGAGAGAAAAAAAAATAACATTGCGTTGCTTTTTTCTTTCCAAAATAGTACCAAAAACCGACTCATCAAAATCGGCCCACTAACAAAAAAGTTGGCCACCATCTTGGATTTTTTAATATTTTTAACACTGCGTTGCCGTTTTCTTTCCAAAATAGTACCGAAACCCGAGTTTCATCAAAATCGACCTACAAAATAAAAAGTGCCTACATTGCACAACTAGGATTCGAACCCGGGACTCGATATCGGTAGCCCGGTGTTCTAACCACACCTTAAGCTACCGAAAGAACTATACGTGTTATTTATATAAATAATTATAATATTTTTGTTACATTCATTCACTTTGCCGCGTCTCTATTTATGTTTTGTCAAAACCTGGCAACCCATTAAACGTCAGATTACTTCGTCTAATTAAAAATCCGACTATAGGGCTGCATCAAGTTATCGATATTTCGTGTCCACTGTCTATCACGCGGTAAAAAATGAATATGTAATAGGTACTGTAATTAAAGTACCTGTAAGACGTTTAGATATGAATTACCTGGGAATGTAATTCCATTTAAGATACTTAACTGATCCATAGGTATCAGTTTTTGACTGTTAGAATAGGTACCTACATATACTATCATTAGTAATATAATTATCTTTCAGATTACATACTAACTTGGATACCAGAAACTAACTGGACTAAATTGATTATTATGCAGTAAGCATTTTGATGAAAAATATTTCCAAACGCGAGAGGTAAAACGTACTATCACTGTGGAAGCACCAACAAATTGTTCAAAGGATTGTGCGAAGCATGGCCGGGTCGCTAGTGTATAATAAATGATTTAAAATCTCTGGGAGTTTTTCTTAAATATGCATACTTCACCGCAGAATCGAAGTTTTAGCCATGCAAAATCCTTCCCAAGATGGGAATTTTAGTTATATTAATAATATTACTATATATTAATATATTATTATTAGACGACCTCCGTGGCCGAGTGGTGTACGCACCGGTTTCAAGGTGTCGCTATCTCTAGAGGTCCCGGGTTCGATCCCTGGGGGGTACCGCGTAACTTTATGGATGTGAACTTCATACGTTTTTTGAAATTTTAAGTCAATTTTATAGAGAATAGCTGCTATCAGTTCTTTGTTTTGTGACGTCGCTCGGGTGTAACGTTCAACAGAACAAAGCCGCAAAAATCTATCAAAATAAGAAATTCAAATGACAGGTGAAACCCATGTCCATATCCATATTTTTTAGCCGGTAGCCCCCCAGGGGGGCTACCGCATAACTTTATGGATATGAACTTCATACGTTGAACTTTAAGTCAATTTTGCAAAAAAAATAGCTACCTACTATAAGTTATTTGTTTTGTGACTTCGGGTATAATGATAGCTAGCTAGCAACGTTCAACAAAACAAAGTAGCAAAATCTATCAAAATAAGGAATTCAAGTGACAGTTGAAGCCGATACCCATACCCATATTTTTTAGCCGGTAGCCCCCCAGGTCGGGTAAATGTTGAAAACTATTTTTTCTATATTTCCTCGGGTCTGGGTGTATGTGGTAATTACCCGTCGTTGTTTCTAATTTCCATAATAATAGTGCTTAAGCTACTATACTTTGGTATTGGAACAATGAGTGTGATCGTGTCCAATATATATTTATTTATTACTGTAATTATTTAATATTATCGATATCGTTAATCTGAAAAGCGACATGACGGACATCACTGACACGCATACATAAACAATTTTACACACACAAATGCGATCCAATTTCGGTTTCGTTTGACAGCTCGTGGTTGTTCCTCTATTCCGATAGGTATATTAACTTTATGGTTCAGACCTAAGCCCAAAGTGAATGATGTCCTTTAACTTTTAGTTAGACTTTTTGACTGGTAGAAACGTATGCTCATATGAGACAACTTACAGCCAATGTAGTGGCTGTCTGTTGTCTCATATGAGCATACGTTTTGTTTCAAAGAGTAGGTGAGACGGAAGACAGCCACAGTCTACAAAAAAGTGTTAGTACTACTATCTCCAGTTTCCTTGGTTGAATCTTCTTGCATTTGGTTAAGGACTGATTTTTCATTCCCCAGTTCAATTTATTTTTTCAATTTATTTATTTATTCACCCTTTGTCACATAACGCAACCTAGGTACTAGTACCCAGATAATAGTTATCAAAATAAATGTTAAAACCTCAAAACAAGAGAGATATGAATGACAATTGCTTTTCAACTTGGAGGTATTAAACGATATCAGACGAGTAATTTCTATCCAGGCACTGAAAAATATACGAAAATAATTGTCTTTGAATAGCCGAGGGATTCCGGCCGTCATTAGTTTAAAATTTTTAGTAGGGGAGACTGTTCCAAAACTATAGCTAAGGATGAATGCCTTTTTTTTTTTTTTTTTTTATAGTGAGGGGAATGCGTTTACGCATACCCCGCCCGCGTACGGTATGTGCGAGCGGTGGTTATGTGGGACTCACCTATCCGCTTTCTGACCCCCCATCCAGCGACAGGGACTCGATGGGGGGTCAGAAAGGGGGAATACCCACTAAACCCCTCACTACTTGCTCTCACCGCCGTCAGTAGGAGCCGCACTGTGAAGGGGCCGATGTGACAATCTCCTCCTGCGACCCGACGGCTGGCCCGGCATCCCGAGCCCCTACGCGGCGGGAGGAGGCCGACCAAGCGAGGCCATCCCCCCAGACTACACGGCTGGACTGGCTACAGGCCGTCACCCGCACTGCACGGTCCAACACCCACTAAAGTGGAATGAGGTGCGCAAAGCGCCGCATCCTCCGTCCCACCCGCCTTCGTCGGAGCCGATCCGCATGAGCTTCCTGCTCGCGGATCCGCTCCGATGCCTCCTTCTGCGAGACGACATCCTCGCAAAAGGAGACTGCCGCATCCCAGGACCTGTCGCTACCAAGCATGGCACGAGCCATGCTTGGCAGCGAGAGGTCTGTTCCTACCACAGCGCACAGATTACTACGCTGCGATGACCAGACAGGGCACTCCTGTAAGGTGTGCTCCGCACTGTCCACCCCAGCGCCGCAATCGTGACACCGTGTGGTCGCCTCACTTCCAATCCGACACAGGTATTTTCCGAAGCATCCATGCCCAGAAAACACCTGTGCCAGCCTGAAGGTCAACGACCCGTACTTCCGGCTGCACCATTGCCTCAATACTGGGCGGATGGCCTCGGCTGTCCGCCTGCCCGCTGGATCCGCATCCAGTAGCCCCTCCCACCGGACCATCAACTGCTCATCCGCACGACGTCGAGCTGCCGTCAACTCTGCTGGGGCCATACTGTCCCCATTAGCTATGGCACTTTTTCTTTGCTGGTACACCTCCATCATCAGCTGGGCGTCTAACTCCCAGGGAGGTGTACCTGCCAGCGCACACGCTGCGTTGAAGGACATGGTCCTGTACCCCCTTGCAATCCTAATTGCGATCGCTCTCTGTGGCCGACGTATAAGCATCTCCGATTTTCATCGTTGAGCTTGTCAGCCCAGACTGGCGCCCCGTACAGGGCCATGCTTCTCAGCGCTCCGGCGAAAAGCCTCCGGCATGTGTCCCCCGGGCCACTGGTGTTAGGCAGCAACCGTCCTAATGCCCCTGCCGCCTTCGTTACCTTCGGGGCCAGTTGACGAAAGTGCTCGTCGAACTTCCATCGTCCGTCAAGCACTAGCCCCAGGTATTTTATCCATGGGCGGAGAGGAATCCACGCCCCATCCACCCGTATGTTTGCCCCCGCTGGAGGCCGCCTCCGTGGGCCATGAAAAAACACCGCTTCCGTCTTCTCAATGGCCACGTTCAATCCTAATATGCGGATTCTCTCTGTTACTAGGGAGGCTCCAATTCCTGCCAGCCTCCTCACGTCCTCGTATGTCTTGCCGCGAACCACTACTAGCGTGTCATCTGCATAGCAGACGACTGCCATCCGGGGCAAAAGAACCCCCCTCAATACCCAATCGTATCCGATGTTCCACAGGAGCGGACCCAGTACCGATCCCTGTGGAACACCGCACACCATCTCCCTGGCAACAATTTCCCCGCCCTCCGCTGGATATAATATCTCCCTCTCCTCCAAGTAGCTTTCCACGACCTTCAGAAGATACGGAGGCAGGCCGTGAAAACGGAGGGCCTCTGATATTACCGAGAAGGGAAGTGAGTTGAACGCGTTTCTGATGTCTAAGGAAACCGCAACAACCACCTCCCCTCTCTCTTGCGCCCTCTCTACCAGGTCTCTGAGTGAGAGAAGTGCATCCACCGTTGACCGCCGCTTTCTAAACCCGAACTGGTTTTCCGCCAAGTCCGGGCCCACCGTTTCCAGGTGCTGGACGATTCGCTCTGCAATAATCCGCTCTAACAGTTTCGCGAGCTCGTCCAGTAACACGACCGGACGGTAGGCAGACGGACTGTCCAGCGGCCGGCCAGGCTTTGCCAGTAGACATAGACGCCCTCTTTTCCATCGCCTAGGAAACACTCCCGACTCGAGACAGTCGCTATAAAGTTCCCTAAGCGGTTCTCCCAGATGCTTCAGGGCCGTCGGGAGGATGCGCCCAGGGATGCCGTCTGGTCCAGGGGACTTCTTCTTTCCTTTCAGACGGTTCACCACTACCTCCATCTCCACCTCGGTGACAGGAGTGAATCCGGACTCTACCTCGGCAGGACGCTGGGGAGCCATCAGCGGTGCAACTAAGGGGGCATCTCCTGGGAAGAGAGTCGAAATCACCCTTTCCCGAAGTTCAGACTCCATAGTTTCCATGGGGGGCACAAGATGACGGAGCTTATTTCGCACCATCTTATAGGGCCTTCCCCATGGATCTCTGTCCAGCCCCGTAAGGAACTCTTCCCACGCCAGAGTTTTGGCCCGGACGATTGCCACCTCCATTGCCTTCTTGGCGGCTAAGTAGGCCGCACGTAGCCTCTCCTCCTCTTCGAGCTGTCGCGTTCGCTGCCTCCTACACCTCTGATACGCGCGACGTGCCCTTTGGCACTCGGCTCGGAGATTCCCCAGTTCTTCCGACCACCAGTAGACCTGAGACCTATCACGAGGGCCATGGGCCCGGGGCATGGCGGCATCACACACTGCCGTGAGGGACTGGGTTAGCCGGTCCACCCTCTCCTCAATTCCTCTACCCCAACCCTGTGCCTCGCTGCACCAGGCCTGAACAAGCGCCTCCTCCTCCGCTCTTTGCTCGTTGAACTGGGTTATCGCCCATTTCGGGAACAGCTGCCCTGTCAGACTTTTCCTTGGTGAGGACCCCCCAGACCGAGGCGCGACCTCAAACCGGATGTACCTGTGGTCAGAATGAGAGTGCGGCTCCACCATAACTCTCCACCCACTCACTCTACGAGCGAGAGCGGGGGTAGCAAATGTGAGGTCAACTATGGAGCCCCCATTCCACCGAACACAGGTAAAGGTCGTGCCCCGGTTTAAACAATCGAGTCCGACCGACGCCATCCACTCAACCACCGCCCTACCTTTAGGGTTAGTGACAGGAGAGCCCCAAACCGGGTGTTTGGCGTTAAAGTCGCCGGCCACCAGCACCTGAAGCGGTGCAAGATAAGGATGAATGCCTATAATATAGCAAAGAATAAAACATGGCAAAGTCTAATCAACGCTTTTATTGAACAGTCTTATTAGGAACATTATCTAATACAAAATTTGTGATTATCTTGTAGTAGTAAGAAATTATAATCAAAAAAGTAAACCATTCGAAATGCCGGTTTTGCCCTGGAGGGTGTCCAAAACCGTATACTGTATACGATATTGCACCTAGAAGTCTGCGTTCAGTAATGCAGCCGAAATATTCAAATGTATGAAGATCATCGGGTTCCAAACCCGTACAGCTGTCACGTGACAACCCTCCACGACAAATGCACTGTACCTAGCCATCATTCAAACGAGTTTTACCATATTCTTCTCGGCAATACAAACATAAGTTATCTTTTTTTTTATCCACAACAGGGTAGCACTTAGCCCTCACTACACCTGATCTTAAGTGGTGTTAAGACTGAAGGTGGAAGCGAACTACTCCCGGAATCCTCAATCACCGAGGAACTGGCTATCTCAGGTATCTCTAACTGGCGGAACACAATAATGCTGAAAAAATCATGGTTATGGCGTCACACTTAGATGGTGGTAGCGAGCCAGGTGGACAGACAACCCAAACTGAGACCTGTGGGTCAGAAATTGGTCTGTGGATGGGTCAGGATCTATTGTGGTAGTTGAAGTCAATGGAGCAGGCTGATTCTGTCAGTCAGTGCTGCTTTTAAGTAGCCAAAAGTACAGTCAGTTACACTTTCTATAGCTTTTCGCATGAATTCTTGGCCCCAACCTTGTTTATTCGTATAATTACGAGGCATCGTTATTATTCCTTAATTAAAAACCAAAAAATAATGCATAGTCATGACTTTGAGGCAAATTCGTATACTAGCCGATATGACCCCGTACGGTTTTTTCCCAGAACTGAAGCCTTACACGAGCACTCATTCTCACTCACAAACACAAACAAAAATGTTGGCATAGACAATGTCAATTCTTAGTTAATACACATATATTTACAGAGATAATAATGTACTGACCTGGTATTTAGTTAGATAAAACAATTCCCAATTTTCTTCACCCACAAAATTAAATCAAACCGATTAAGATTTTTTTGATAACTTTGCACACAGCGAACATGCTCCAACCATTTTTTGTGGCTAACGACTTCTTATTGGTTGGCGGCTTCGTGCGGAATTTGAGCGCGAAATTAGAAGTAATATAGAAAATAAGGTGTACACTATACGATTTTGGAACAGTCTCCCCTATTTAATTTTTAATTAAATTTTAACTGATTTTCGATTCGCGGGGCGCTCGCGAGTTTACAGTTCACTGTCGGCTGCCGTTGCGTCCGCGTGAAGTGTATCGCGCGCGGCCGAGCAAGCGTTAGCGTGCCTATTTCGGTGCCTTAGCACTATTATTTATTTTGTGATTTCGGTCAGGAATCATCGCCTTAAGTACTAATGTTTATTTTTAGCCCACCAAACAAATTTCTTAAATACTGACACCAACCTGAATAAAATTGTAGACCTCTAATCTGTTCCGTGCCTAAATGTATGGATATTTATAAATAAATAAATAAATAAATAAATAAATAATTTCTTACATCCACACCAATTATCTAAGCCCATTTTAATTTCATTAAGAAACTGTATCATATGGAAAACTTGATAACGGATAAATATATACTTAAATACTTTTTGTTTGTAAATACATACTTAATATACATAGTAAACACCCAGACCAAGACAAATAGACATGTTCATGCACACAAATATTTGTCTTGTTCGGGAATCGAACCCGAGACCACTGGCGCAGAAGGTGGGTACTATTTGATGGTATTTATGAACTTTACTTTGCACTCAATAATATGAACTGCGCACAATTTTTTGAATCTGTAACTGTAGTGATATTATTGACAATATATGCCGTCACATACTTATGATGTCAAAGATCAAGATAAAAAAAAAAGATTGTTTACAATTTTATGATAGCACAATGCTATCAGATATCTATGAAACTTGACATTGCATAGATATTTTTGATTCATGAATGTGCTCAGAAATTATAGAACTCGACTGTACATAAAAAACACCCAGACCAAGACAAAAAGACATGTTCATTCACACAAATATTTTTCTTATTCGAGGATCGAACCCGCGACCTCTGGCGCAGAAGGCAGGTAGGTACTTCTACGCCAAATCGGTCGTCATCATCTGTATTCGGATTTCGGATCGCCCGCGCCCCAGTGCAATAGGTCCATAGCGTTATTGAACCAATTCAATAACGCTAACTAGTAAAACCTAAACTGTCGTGTAGTGTAAGTTGATCCATATAGAACTTATACTTAACATCTACCCTATGCAACTAAACAAATGTAAAAAAGTTGTGACTGATTGGTTAAAATCTAAATCATACGAGGATGTTGAAAATCTACTTGTTAGAATAACGTAAATAATTTAAAAACTAAAATGGTTAATTTGCACAAACATAATATAGTTCTAATCAGGCATTCTTACTCACAAGCACACACACACACACACACACACACACACACACACACACATTAAACTAACTTAATTTTAATTCTAATCTTTATTTTACTTTGTTTTTATTTTGTATTAAAATAAGCTTGTAGTAAACCTACCATATTATTTGTAATCCGATAGGGAAGTTGCGAGTCATCCCCGATACGAGTATCACTGATTACTCACTGGGAAGTCTCGGCGTAATTACTGTATATTGACTATGAGAAATAAAGCTATTTTTTTTATTTTATTTTTATTTTTATTTATAACTTTTCCGTGCCAACACGGGGAGTTGGGTCCGTTAACAGTGTGTCGTTGCGCGCAGGAGTCGGTGGCGGGCGTGACGGGCGCGCGGTGCGCGTGCGCGTGCGCGGGGCGCGGCGGCGTGTGCGCGGCGTGCGCGCGCCGCGGCGGCGCGAGGGCTCCGCGCGCCGGCACGCAGGGGTTCCGCCCTCCAGAGGTACGAAACAATGTTACAGCCGGCCTAGCATGAGCGGCTTTTATCACGCGATATGATATGGTACGGCATGCTGTCTTGCTCAATACTCAATACTCAATAATTTATTGCAAACCATAGTGTACATACATAAGGTGGTAAAAGCTAATCTAAAGATCACCATGGACCCTGTCAGGCACGCAATTTGGTGGAAAAGGAGAGGAAGCGCCTTTTAAAGACAGATGTATATTAAATAAGTATGAAATAAGTCCAATTAAATTTAAATATATATAAATATATATGTCATTATCTTTATTAATTTACTATTATTATTGTATTAATTTATCATTAAAATATTCATTTAGGTCATAGTAACATTTATTAATTAGGAATTGTTTTAAATTGTTGATGAATGTCAAATTATTATCGTCATTAATTAGCGAATTAGGTAATTTATTATATATTTTAACAGATGAATGAAATGTACTTGATGATGTCAGCTTTAAACGGGAATTTGGGAATTTGGGAATTTGGGAGTTTGCTTACACCTTAGTGGGATAAGCAAGACAACTTGCCGTGCCATATCATATCGCGCGATAAAAGCAGCTCATGCTAGGCCCGCAGAGGTGGATTTAATTAATTGAAAGGACATTTTTCATTTTCGGCTAGGACATTGTACACTATTCGTACTAATAGTAAAAAATATAGTAAAGTCAAATAAAATATTAAAATTCTCATTGTCTTTCTGGATAAATAATACAAAAATAAACTTTGGAATAAAAATTCTTTGCCATGCATGGTCACACTGGCAACCATATTTAAATCACGTTCGGAAACTTTGATGTTTCTGTACGAAAAAACGATGACATTGACGACTGATGATAATCTGTCAATGTGAACCTTTTTTTTAATGTTAGTGTGACATTTTACCGCCATATTGAATCGAGTTCGCATTGCATAATTATTAAGACTAGATAATGCTTTTGTACCATCAAACGCGTTAGCTTATAGCGATATAATTAGTTTTCAGTTATTATATTTATCTTTTGCTTGCCTATGGTATAGTGTACAAGGTCCTAGCCGAGGCTCCATGCAAAACTGAAAAATTTCTTTGTTTTGTAACAATTTAATTTGTACTTCATTTTCCTTTTTTTGTTGTTCTTCATGTAATCGGTTCGCATACATTTAGTTTTGGTTGATTAAAAATATAACAAACTATAGTTTGTGCAGTGTAGCATGGTGCCTATTCGTGCAAAGCAAAATGTTGCTTCTGCACTAGGAATAGGGTTTAATTTTCAAGCATAAGCTACACTAAAAATGACATATGCTGCTTTTCTTGAGTTTTATTATATACGAGCTGTCATAGGCACCATGCTACACCGCACAAACTATAGATACCGGCTTTTGCTGGCTGACTGTTAGTGGCTGGAATAGTAGATTGTATTACAAGGGAGCAAAATAATATATTTACGGCGAGGGCGATATTTTGAATCCAGAGCGCAGTGAAGGATTCTAGAGTAGAATCTCGAGCGCAGCGAGGGATTCTAAAGTAGAATCCTGAACGCAGCGAGGGATTCAATATACGCCGCCCGAGGTGAAAATAATTTTGCGGCCGAGTAATACACTCTGCTTTTCATCCCCCTCTATAAGAAAAGCAGTAAAGACAACTCAAACTACCTACCTTTCTTTGTCGTTCGGATACATCATAGCGCTAGTCAGGCAAGAAAAAAAAATGAATTTTGAAATAAAAAAAAAATGTAATAAAAAAAATATATGTCCATCAGATTTCTTATATGTATCTCCGGGGATGCCGTAGGGAGGGTTGAAAATTTTGTTAGATTTTAGCTACGACTCACTGTTTACGAGATATTCTCAATTTTATAAAATTCCGTTTTTGAAAATTTCTCGGTCCCGAAAAAAGTCCCGGCCCCATACAAAATCAGTTGAATTTTTTTTAAAGTACTGCACACCCTTTGCTACACTCCAATTAATGCTTCTTTAATTATGTTCTAAATTCAAATCTCATCGTTTTTGACCCTGTTATGAAGCTCATAGATGTATTATTCCTGATGAAGCTGTTCAAAATTCAAATCTCATTTATACCCTCTTGTCATAACAGGTAAAAAATGAATCGTTTTGGACCCTGTTATTAGATAAACAACCATCGCTTTTCGAATCGATGGGATGAAAATTGTATTTATGCTACGCATCTAGAAATTTCGATAGCGTGATTCATGATTCCATACAATTCTTTAGATTTTGTGTTGACGTAAAGTAGAGATGACATCATGCTTATGCGTCGATTTTTCCTTTCGTACTTTTCACTGATCCTGCATTTCATCGATAATCATAATCATAATCATAATCATTTATTCACTTGAAACATGGTATAAAAAGTTGTTATTTAATTTAGTTCTCATGTTTCACTATTAAAAATAGCATGCAAATTATTAATCAATCAAATACAATTTAAACAGAAAAAAAAAATACAATTCAATACAATAATAATCCGATTCAATACAATAATTATGTCAAATTTCCATGATAAAATATAATGTCAATAGTAAAATAATTGTGTCATAATTTAATAGTTCCCTGATAAAAATAATGTCAATCTGAAGTAAAATAATTTGTGTAATAATTTAATTTTGGTAATGTCATCAATATTCATCATCATCATCTTTAACTGTCAATAAATTCTTTAATAGAGTAAAAGTTGTTTCCGTTTAACCATTTAAAAAGGCTTTTCTTAAAATTACTGTATTGATACTGTACGTCTTGTCTATGTGACTGTACTGTGTATCAGGTACTGCTGAAGGTGTGCGGGCAGGGCACGGGCGTGGACACGTGGGCGGCGGGCGTGGTGCTGGCCAGCGCGCTCACGAGGCGGTACCCGTTCTTCCGCGCGCCCGATGACGTCACCGCGCTGGCTGAGCTAGCCGACTTGCTAGGGACCGAGCCGCTGCAGCAAGCCGCGCTCGCTATGGGTAACTATTGCCACACCAGGCCCCTATTTCACTACGTCGACAATAGGGTATTTTACTGTTGTTGAAATGTAGATATTTAATGATGACGTTGAAAAATATTGCAATTAAGAATACCAAATGTGAAAAAATAATTTGAATCTGTTTTATAATAAAAGAATTATAGTCTGTTTGATTTTGACTATAGCTGAAGCTCGTTCTTTCTAAAACGAAATCTTCTATGGCGTGACTATGACGCTACTAACCCACTGACGTCACTAAGATAGCGTTCTGTCCTTGTCTAATTATAAAGTTTGAAGTCCTATATCTTTGAAAATATTCAAGATAATTCAAAATGAAAACTTGTTTTGTCTAGCTAATATTTCGAAAAACATTTTAAAGAAATAAAAATAAATCAGTAAAATACCGTATTGTCGAGCGACAGGTGACATGTGACAATTTTGAAAATTATTTTCTATGGAAATGCATATGAAACGTGACAGGTATTTTGTTACAATTGTTAATGACAATTATATTGTGAAACAAGAATTATTTTTCATAGTCGACATATTTGTAGATTTGTCAGTAAATCTTGACATGAGATAGAAGCTGTGTCATGCTTGCGTTACAATTGTAATGTTTCGTGGTTAACATACGCGTATTTTCAAAATGGCTCTCCGTGAAAGTAGTAGTGACGATAATGATTTACTCGACATATGGCTCTGACAATTGTCGACTTGGTGAAATAGGGCCCTGGCTTGTCTCACTTCCATACAAGCGGCGCAAAATCCCCGAGAATCCCCCTACTATTCTGGAAGACAACCTAATTTCAACCTTTTGCATTGCGTATAGCGTTCATAGTACAATAACTGTCTGCCGTCTCGCTTCAATCTGCTAGGGCTGTCAGATGTACTACTTTATCCGTGAAAGTATTACACGCGAAGCGAGACAGATGGCGACACATGCGGATGCGTGCACTGCGTGTGCGACAAGTCGAGCGAGTGCCAGCCTATTGAGACTAGTCCGGTGACCGGACGCTTGCGTTTATCATACCTAAACTCAGGAGTGAAATTTCTGTACCGTAAGGTACGAATATATATTCTGTGGCCACACATTATTGTTCTTCTCATTATCATCAGACATTATATTCCGCAAAATTGAGAAGTTGATGTTAAGTTTACTATGTGCGTCTATTTTGCCAACTACGGGCGTGTGATATATTTGAATAAATATAAATCAATAATGACTTATTTAAATTTATTTCTTTTTTGCATTTACAATGCAATTTTTTTTAAATGACTTTACAACAATTATAAATTATCAAAATACAAATCAATGTCACATAATTATTAAAGGAGTCACTTATGAATAATTTGTCATTATAAAATGGTCATTATTATTATGTATGTATACGATAATTTATGAATATTAAGTGTCAATTTTGCAACTAAAATATCTGCTGAGGCTGTCCCTATACATTGATAAGAGGAATGAATCATGACACGCAGTGGCGTAGCTAGGCGTGGGCGAAGCGGCCGCACGCCCACGGCCTCGCACTCCACGGGGCCTCGCGCGCGTAGAAGGGGAAGTAGGCCCCTTGAAGTAACAAGGCTACTTTTAAAATAAGAGAGTGAAAAATCTAAAACAAGTATACTGTGTATGCGGAGTGCAGACACATGCGGCTGTGGGCTGAGGGTATGAGTGAGGAGTAGTGAGGATATGGGAACTTACTTGATATGATGGAACGGAGAACTCGTCAATGTGCTGAGATGAGTATGAGCGGATGGAAGATCGGTTCTTCAGACCGACCTTGGGACCTATTCTTGAGCCGACAATTCACGCACTGAGAATAGTTAATCACGCACTTATTGTCTTAATTAAATGCACTTTCACCGGCCGGGATGAACAATGAGCCGATAATATTTCTAGAATGTTCTAGAATGAGTAAGTCGTTCGTGGCTACGTCACGCGCGCGCGCAGTTCAAGGTTATTCTTAAGACTATCAACTTGCACTGAGCCGGCGAGCGGCGCTCGCGGCGCCGAATCTACGAGAGTGAGTGAGTGTGTCAATGAGCGAATGAGTCAGTCCGTCGCGTCGTGAATGGCGCGTACATATACTTAATGCTGTAGATCTCAATAAACACTTTAAACCAAATTGGTTTGAACGAGGTAACACATTTTCAAAAACCGCAAATGTTAATTTGTCATTTTATACAAACACTGAAAAACAAAGTTATTTTTTGCTTGCGAAAAATGAGAGCGGTATTTTAGGCTCGGTGTATGTAATCGGTACGTTAGGTTGGTATGGACGAGTCTGAATCACGTTATGCCGTTTTTTTTTAATATCAGTGGGTATAGGTCTCTTGGGTACAAAAAAAGGGGCTTCGCTGATCCGACTTCGCCCACGTCTATAATAGTCCACGCTACGCCACTGATGACACGACACTATGCGAACTCAATGCGAATTGGTGGGATTAACGATTGCAAACGCAGATGGGATCGACCGATCGACGGCTTGGGACTCGCACACAAAATACGTCGCATCACAAGAGTATGCGGCGCGTCATGCTAATAGAAATCTTAAACTTATTACCTTGAGACTTCTCCGTGCCTTCCGAAGCACGGAAGAGCCGCAAGATAATAAGTTTTCGGACACCCAGCAGACCCAATTGGGTATTTGACTGTTGTTGAAATGTAGATATTTAATTATGACATTCAGAAATATAACATTATTGAATAACAAATGTGAAAAAATAAATTTAATCTGTATTATAACAAGCGAATTTCAGAGCTACTTAATTTTGACTCTTGCTATCTCTTTCTAAAACGAAATTTTCTAAGGCGAGAGTATGGCGCTATAGAAATGTGACGTCACGTTTCTATAGCGCTCTCCTTGTCTAATTAGAAAGTTTGATGAAAATATGCAAGATATTTGGAAATAAATACCTATGTTGTGTTGCTACTAATTAAATGAAAATTTTTAGTCAATAAATAAAATTCAGTCTAATACCCAATTCGTGACCGAACACTGCAATAATTACTTAACAACCACTATCGCTAGCTGAGCTCGTTAACCACTGTGCCTCGAGCTCTTATGTTGTATTAGAGTAGCAACTTGTCATGTTAGGGAAGGAAATTAGTTAACGGAACGGAACCACAGCCGCCATTTCAAGTTGACTCGTAAACCAGCGCTGCTTACCGAGGTGTTGTGTGGTGTCGCAGGGCGGCGCATCGTGACGTCGAGCGTGCGGCGCGGGCTGTGCCTGCGCAAGCTGTGCGCGCGCCTGCGGGCCGGCGCCGGGCCCGGCCCCGCGCCGCTGCGGGCCGGGGCCGGCGCCGGGCCCGCCCCGCCCTGCCGCGCGTGCCGCCTGCCCGCGCACACCTGTCTGTGCCGGGATGAAGACTTCAAGGTAAGTCTTCGTCCCGTCCCGTCCACTACCTTTTTATATGCTCCTAGTTTGCTCCTTGTTGTTATTATTGAATTATTCTCTTTATATTTTTAAGCATAAATTAATTTATTTCATTTTTCTTTTTTATGTAAAATATATTTAACCCCAACGCGTGCATTCAACAGCGTTGTCATAAATCTCTGTGGATTTCTTTACGCTGTTAATAACAATGAATGTAATTATTCTTTTTATACTATAATAAATGAAAAAAAAAATCATCCACAATTTCCGAGAAAGACCAAAAATATATGGAGTTTGGTCCAAATGTCCACCACTAACGAGACCCTTGTAATAAAATAGTCTACTATAGTATATTTTATAACGAGGGACTAAACGAAGCCATAATATACCAGAGGTGGTTTGGCTCCCGAGCGTGCGAGGGAGTCAATGAAACCGAGGGTACTTAAGTTGGCGTTTAGTCTCGAGGTGCAAACTGTACTTTTCACTTCGAGTGCGAGAAAAATAGTCAATTTAGTACAAAAACATTCTGAAATTTTCGCGGTCAGTAGTAGTTGACGTAGTTGTAGTAAAAATATTCGTCCTTTTGTAGGACAGGCCAAGACATTTAGCCATACTGCCAATTTTTGAGTATTATTAAATTATTATAGTTTCTTATGTTCACATGAATGTAGGTGTTACATTCCAATGCTCCTTAAAGTATTTGGCGTCAAGTGTGTCAAGCCAGCCTTCTCGATAAGTCTTGCTGAGGTAGTCACCACTAAACACTCGGCATCACTTTACCGAGATAGCGCCTATTTTAATCATTCCACATATCGTCCAGTTGCGTAGACACTTTGGGCACAAAACCACACCTATCTTGAGTCACAAAGTCCACTACGAAACAAATTGCGATTAATTAAAATATCCACTTAACCTAACCCGCCAAAATGGCGCCAAAAACTCGCGGTCAGTTTTTTTCTTCTGAACCAGTCACAAATTAACAATTTAAAATACATGGCGCCACCTTCCTTACGGAAAAACCATGAAACAAAAAACATCTTAACATTTTCGCAATGAAGATGGTCAACACTTCACAATAATAATAGTATATTCACTGGCTGTATGAATTTATCTAATGTCACATGAAGGAAATTAAAAAAGTAATTACTTTTTACTCCCTAGGGACTAATATGGTTATTTAGTCCCGCTTCGTAGGGCTATATTGGCGTACTTTTAGAGCATGAGAAGTGAAAAAGTAATTGTAACCAGATCGCAACCAAAAATATGCTGTCAGTGAAAAGTTATGACTAAATGAAAAGTCATGTTTTGTTTTGTACCTTGTTAAAAAATAACAAAAATATTGTTGATATCATTCTATCCATGCCATGGCACATTTTGAACTAATCTACGCATGTTATATATCATGTCACTTGATGTGCCGTGTTAGGTTCTCGCTGAAAAAAAAAACAAAAGTTCCGAAAATAAAATTGAAAAAAAAAACAATAACTTAACAAAAATAGAAAGTCCGATAGTACATGGAAATCGTACCAAATAAGTGGTGTTGCCTTGCATTAAATGAGGTAGTTCTGATTTTTTTATATGTTAGTAGTGATGAGATGGTAATGACAAATCCAAGTTTTCCACCTCGAAAGCCCTTTAAATCATTGTTAAATACTTAAAAATCCATAAAATTTTCGGATATTTTTCAGTTTTTGTATATTTTTACCACCAAGGATCTGAGTCACGGCAAATGTTACTATGCACTCTTTAAAGTAGACTAAATTTGCAATAAAAAAAGAGTAATTGGGTTTTTGTAAGCCAAATAGTTTTTAAGATACGGCTATTTTAAAATTTGCAAAATCACAAAAAAGGAAGTATTACAGTTTTTTTTATTTTTCGTCAACTTTAACCCCCTAGTAGTGGGTTTATGGCAAAAGTTTTTTATTAGTTAATTAAAGTCCATTAAATTTTCAACAAAATGAGATTAATTATGTCGATTTACACCTGATAGTTCCTAAGACATAGCTGTTCAAAGTTATAGAGGTAGGTAAGTAAACAATTATGTAATAGAAAACTTTGCAAAAGGTAGTAAGCCCTAAAGGAAGAAGGATCTGGGAGACGTTCCCGTTCTACCCTGTTAATGACACGCAAACCGTAATCACCTTGAAAGCATACCAAAGATGTAAGGTTGTACCAGCAGATGTGGTTGCAGGAAAGCAGAACTCAAATGTTCGGCTGTTTGCAGCTACTGCATTGGCCAATCATGCGAGAACATACCAGACCTGATGTGTGATGACATTGATGAACCATTGATTGATAACCCACCATCAAAGGACGATTTTGACCTTCCTGAGCAGTTCGATGAAGAAATTATACCTCAGCAAGCTGCCCCCAAAAAGTATGCTGTGGATTCAGAGGACGTGCCTGGTCCATCAAAATTATACATACAATGTACATAATTGATCCCACCGCCTCCCAGACCATCCTTCCTTTATGGCGTACTTCATTTTGCAAACCCTTCTATTACATAATTGTTTACTTACCTCAATAACTTTGAACAGCTGTCTCAGGAACTATCAAGTGTAAGTTGATATTACTAATTGGTCTCATTTTGTTGGAAATTTAATGGACCTTTATAACTAATAATTTAACTTTTGCCATAAACCCACTACTATCGGTCAAAATGTCGAAAACTAAAAAAACTGTAATACTTCCTTTTTTGAATTTTTGGAAACTTTTAAATAGCCCCATCTTAAAAACTATTTGACTTACAAGAACCAAATTATTCTCTTTTTATTGCAAATTTAGTCTACTTTAAAGCGTGCATAGTAACTTTTGCCGTAACACAGGTCCTTGGTGGTAAAAATTGATAAAAACTGAAAAAAATCTGAAAATTTATTGGATTTTTAAATATTTAACAATGATCCGGAGGGCTTTCGAGGTGGAAAACTTGGATTTGTCATTACTATCTCATCACTACTAACATAGAAAAAAATCAGAACTACCTCATTTAACGCAAGGCAAAATGTACGATTTCCATGGACTACGAAGTGTATAGCCTAGGTCGCAATAAGAGTATCAACAAAAGTCCAGTAAAAGATAGCCAAAATCGCTAGGAATTATACATAAGAATTCGGACAGACGTAAAGAAATCAACCAAAGGAATGACTGCGGAGAATATACAATAACATTTTATTGACAGCTTATTATTTTTTGTCCCATACTGAAAGTTATTCTCTATTTAATGGACTATAAGTCAGTATAGGTCTTGTTAGTTGTGGACATTTGGACCGCTTTTGTTCATTCTCCTTTGTCAATGGAGAGAGGCCTCTTTAGGGGATGTCCATTAATTCACGTGATGTTTTCTAGCGACTTTTTAGACCCCCCTTCCTCCTGGTGATACATTTTGAAGCTTTGTTCTATGTGATTATAATACTTAGTGACTTTTTCCCGGGCTCCCCCTCCCCTTTCGGCCTCACGTGATTAATGGACAGCCTCTAAACGAGCTCAGTGTGACCCGACGAGCTATGGAGAGAGCTATGCTTGATATTTCCCTGCGTGATAAGGTTCGCAACGAAGAGATCGGAGACCAGGGCTCTGCTAAAACGATGGACACAGAATATAAGCTTCTTTAAACAAAGGAGGCTTCCATGCGCGCTCCGTACACTCACGACTTCCCTACGTTCTGTGTTTCTCATCAACATCGAGTGTTAGGGCGCCTTCAAATGAGAGGCTTTAAGGGAGCGCTGCATTAGTGCCACTGCTAGTTTTCATACAATTGTTAAAAGCGCAGACGCTTCACCAAACAAGTCGACAAGTTATTTTAATTATTAGTTTTTTGCATTCACAATACAATTTTTATTACTGAAAAATGTAAAATGAAGTATTTAGAGAAAATCGACTTTTTCTAAATAGATAGATAGATAGATAGATAGATAAACACTTTATTGCTCACACAAAGATACAGGTACATAAACAACAGAAACAAGTAACATACAATTATGTGGGCAAAGGCGGTCTTATCGCTAAAAGCGATCTCTTCCAGACAACCTTTGAGGCATAGGAAAAATTAACAAAGAGCGAGTGGCAGTGCACAGCAACATACAAAAATTAACTAATTTGAAATTAAAAATAAATAAATAACATAATAATAACATATAAATAAGTCTACATAAACAACTTGCTGAATAACATAATAATTAAATAAATGATTATAAAAATATACTACGTATACATTACATATATTATTACTACAAATATAATAATATACTACATACAAATAAAAATAGTTGCAAACTACATTATATTAAGTATATTGCTAGAAGTTTACCGACGTTTTGCTTCGAACAGCCCGTGAAATAATTCGTCGTGACAACGGAAGATATAAGTGGTGGTCACCGGAGCTAGATAAACTAGGTCGATGTGCAGCAGAACTAGACGCCGTTGGCTCTTGTCGCCGAGGTGGGACCTAGGAAGAGCTAATTCGTGAGGAACAACGCTCCATTAGAACTACAAACAAAGTCAAAAACTCTTTATTCAAATAGATTTGCAAAATGAAATACCTTTGAATCGTCCAATATTTTTTTCCTACCACCAGTTAAGGACATCTTTTAGCTGACAAGAAAAACGGGCGAAAAAACCTCACCAGCTTCACCAGAAACAAGAAAAACGGGCGAAAAAACCTCACCAGCTTCACCAGAAGCAACGTCGGATGTGAGACGAGTCGATTTTTTCTAAATACTTCATTTTCCATTTTTCTAGAAGCAACGTCATTTAAAAATAATAAACATTTCGTTGCTAAAGGCATGCATACATTACAAAAACTATAGAAAAAAAAAACAAATATTGTTTTTAAAAATGTTCCAATACTGAAGTATTACATACATAAAAGAAGACCATGAAAAAAGCCGAATTGGAGTTCTATCGAGCCATTGCTGAGTCAGGTAACGATGACCCGTGGGGCGCCGCCTATCGAGCCGACTCCACCGAACGTTGTGAAGGGCATACATGAAACTGTTGCACTACTAACTTTACGACCGTCTCTGGTGACACCATCTTCTTCTTCTTCTTTTTTTTATCATTACGGGTGCCGGTTTTCGCAACTCGACGTCTATTGCATCTATTTTACGTTCGGAGGGTGCGCGGCCAGATCACTCCAGCAAGCCCAGCTCAGCCAGGAACGCTCCAAGAGCTTTCACATTCGTGATCGCTTCCTGGACGCTGCCCGGCGAGCCGAGGTACCTCGCCCGGTAGGGGGCCACCCCCCTGCGTTCCAGCAGTACGTGGCCAGCTGTTTCTTCTTCCTCCATGCACCCTCTGCATAGGGGACTGTCGGTGACATCATGAGCGCGATCTTCAACTCGCTGTTTCCGGTCGATGTCCCAGAAACCGATACCATACCACCAGAGCGTGCGTGTTGCCGTGGCTTTTGAAGCCTCGGGATCCGACTCACTGGTTTTAACCAAGAAATCGTTGGAGGAAATAGTCAAGGCACTACCGAATACCGCCGCTGCTGGTGCCGATGGTCGAACGGCTAAAATCATCAAGTGGGCTTGGAAGGCTGCGTCGAACGAGATGCTTTTAATGTAATTTAGCAAGGTGTATTTCCCGATATTTGGAAGAATGGTAAACGTCTAGTCCTGCCAAAGGGAAACGGCAAACCACTTTCAGATCCGAAGGCCTATAGGCAATTTATTAGGATTTTGGAACGTCTAATCATTGTCTGCGCTCCTTGTTTTTACAAACATATTTCAGACTCCCAACAACGGCCACGGTTGAAACCGTGTTGGCGCTCAAAGAAATTAATTACCTAAAGTAGTGACTCCGCGTATGTACAACTGATTCTTCTGGACATCTCTGGTGCATTCGATAACCCGTGGTGTCCAATGATCCTGGTTAAAGCTAAGCAAGTCAAAATTCCACCTAACATCCGCTCCCGCGATTCGATCCGTTTGCCAAGACGGCAGGAAGGACCATGGATCGGTTGGTGGGAATTGTGCTCTTAGAAATTGTATGAAAACTAGCAGTGGCATAGCTAGCGCGCTACAGTGCAGTGGCACCACTGCAGCGCTTCCTCAAGCGTCTAACTTGTAGGCTTCCTCATTTAGAAAGAAATGGTCGGTCAAACCGTCAAACTGTACTGAGAAATTAAGCACCAAGAGCACAAGTTTCCCAATTAAAACAATTTTTTAGAGTGGTTTCACAGCTATGCCCTCGGGATATAAAAAGACCATTTGTACGGACAGCTGAGCGGAGCCTAGTTTAATGATAAAGGCCCATATTCTAGAACGACATTTAAGTGAAAATCTCTTCTTAAGTACAGTTAGAAAGGGATGCAAATACATGCAACGAATATATTCATCCCTTGCTAACTATACTTGGAAAGAGATCTGTCGTTCTAGAATACGGGCCTAATTCAGGCGTCCGTCACGCGTTCAAGGACGCGAGATAAGTGTCTACCGCTTCGCGTATATCTCGGGATACAATTTACATCGGGCCGCCCACCGTACGCCCGCCCGAGCGCGATAGAATATATGCGATAGAAGAGATGCAACGTCTAGCCGTTCGTAATTAGAGCCATACAAGCTGAATTTTACTTTATCGTGTTGAAGTTAGAGTTGCTATTTGTTTAAATGGTTTCGCGGAGTGCAGCTTCTGTCATCATCTCAATCGTATCACTCTTGTCAGAGTGGTCGTGGTCAACAAGAAGTGCTATGGGAAGCCGATGTAGCTTGCTTCACGATCATCCGCCATCTCTCCCTATTGGTGGTCAATATGGTGCACTCATGGAGAGGCCCACTCACCAGTGTCTTTATTTGGTCGGCCCATCGCATCGGCGCTCATCCGCGAGGTCTGGTGCCCTCCACTCTGCCCTGGACGACAAGACGTTCTATGGAAGCATTATCCCGCCTTGAAATGTGTCCGAAAAATTTGAGAATGCGAGTTTGGACTATATTCGATATATGTCTTTTGATCCCGAGCTCTTGTAGGATGGAGATGTTGGTGCGGAATCGCGTCCAGCACGGGTAGCACGACGAACTCGAGAAAGGTTTTGTCTATATCGAAACGTCAAAAATTACATTTCATCGTAGACAAACCTATTGTTCAGCTGTCAATTATAGACTTTCGAGGTAGACAAAACTCTTTTCGGGTTCGTCATGCTACGCGTGCGGGGGCCCGATTCTGCTAACGTTAAGTCATAATCGTGTCTCAATCGTGTTTCAATTGTTGTGCTTTTTTACACACTAGTTACAAGAAATGTGAACTTTTTTCACAATACTAGGTACTGATGGTCACACCACACACTACATTCACATCACATCATACTGTCATAATTCTTGTAACTAGTGTGTAAAAAAGCACAACAATTGAAACACGATTAAGACTCGATTACGACTTAACGTTAGCAGAATCGGGCCACTGGAGACTCGCAAGCTCACAGCTTCTGTATTTGTACTATTATTTATCGTGTGCCTGTGTGGCATGTGCGCAGCCGGAGTCGGTGCGCGCGGGCGTGTGGGTGTGCGGGTTCCCGGACTCTGCGTTCGCGCTGGCGGCGTCCCTCCTGCAGCCGCTGCCCGCCGCGCGCGCCTCGGCCGCCGCCGCGCTCGAACACCCCTTCCTTGCCCAGCCACTGCCGCCGCCGCCGGACCACTAACTTAGTGCAACCTCAGTTACACTCTTGCGCGAGCCACGAGAAGAGCCGCGAGCAGGCGTCTGTCACCCGATGTACTTGCACGCAAATCTCGCCCGTACCGCCGGCGCCGGCGGTGCAAATCCATAGAAACTAGGTCCGCAAAAGAGCTAGAATATATGCGATAGAAAAAGATACAACGAATGGCCGTTCGTAATTTGCGCCATACGAGCTGAATTCCACTACAGTATGTAAACGATCGAAAGGCAAAGAATAAAACCCGATAATGTTAAGACGAGAAAGATGAATTTGGAACCGAACTTACTGAAATTTTGGTAACTTTTTATAGACAGCGTTAAAAATAAATAATAAGTTAATCAAAATGTAACTCCCTGTATAACTTTGTTTACAATCTCACCAGTGACGTCTCGACATCGACATCAATAATTCATTATGTTAAATGCGATGTAGTTCGATATGTCGTCAAAGAAACACAGGATAACACTGCACCTTACTTTATTAGGAAGAAAATAACAAATAAAACTTACATAACCAAAGGTTTTATCAATTTTTAAACAAGTCTTTTCTGAAACAGCAAATCACACTAAACACTAACGAGTCCTATCGCGGTAGTTCAAGCAACGAAATAATTTTGTGAACCGGTTTAACTAAACTAAACTGAACACAGTAAAACACATTGAACAAAGAAAATAGGTAAAAACATGGTAAAAACACTTCTGACCTGTTTCAGATTGCAATCAATTGACAGGTCTGAAACATCAAACTCTTTACTTTTACTCTCTTTGAAGTTTTACATCTCTAACAAATCTCTTGAGTCATAAATACAGAACAGAAAAAAGGATTTTTCTCTTTTTGCTGTTCTGTAAAGGAAGTTTTTCGTTTTATGTTCGTTTTAGGCAACGCGTTGTCTATGGCATTTTGACAAAATATCAGAGATGATTAGGTACTGTTAATCACAGGATGTTACTAAAATCATTAACCGACTGATGATAAAGAGGTAAATAATTTCATTTACTAAAATTGAAAAATAAAACTAAATTAAATTGTACTTATTTAAAACGGGTGCCATTGTATTATACCCGTTTATACACCTACCAGTTTTAAGGTTTGCCTTTCGATCGTTTACATACTGTATATTGCGTTATAGTTAGAGTTGCTATTTATTTAAATGGCTTAGCGCAGTGCAGTATCTGTTACGTAGTAACTATTTAGTAATCGTGCCGCGAGTGTAACTGAGGTATTACACTCGCGGCGCGCAGCTCGTCTCGTGGCCCGGCTCCAGGGACCGTACTCTGAAACGCTAATCCGAAACTTCGGTTAGCCCCGCCCCTTTCACTCGATTCTGTCCCGACTAGAGAATGAAAGGGACGGGTTCGCGCGAGCCGGCCACGAGACGAACTTATGTTTACACTCTCGCGGCGTGCTCATTTGCTATTATCCTTTCAACGATGACGGATGTTAATATATTAGGGGTTAAAGTATCAAATTGCCGTTTTGTATGGAGATTTTTGTACAATTTTTTTTTCTTATAAGTACTAACGTTTTCTTGATATATTTAACGGCTAATAATTATCTATTTACAAAATTTTACACACGTATTTATGGACATTTTTACTACTAAATGGCACATTCGTTAAGAACAAAAAAACATATTTTCACTAAGTTACAACTAATAAAGTACGAAATTCTGGAAACAAAAATAGTCGGTAACTTTCGAAATAAGTTTTTTCTATGTAAATAATCAAATATGGTGGTTAAATAAATGATAGGTAAGTATAATAAATAAATGACAATGGTGTTTATTAAATTGTCAAAAGCTGCTCGATACGGTCTTAATGTAACGCAATATTAAAGAAATTATGTATTTCTAATATCATAAAAGTTGTTAAGTTATATGTACAAAAGAAAAAAACGGCAATTTCATTCTTTAACCCCTATTAACAGCATCGACTCTAAGTTTAGTGAGCTTTTACTACTACGCTACGCACAATTTAACAAAGCATATCATTTGCCAAAACACAATCGGCAAGCTCAAACGTTTGTTATTTAATGAAACGCCAACGCGAGTGTGAAAACCGCGCTCGCATCCCCCGCGAGCCCCTTTGGCTCGAGCCCAAAAGACCGCTCCCGACTCGAGCCTGGGGGGCTACCGGCTAAGAAATATGGATATGGGTATTGGCTTCAACTGTCATTTGAATTCCTTATTTTGATAGATTTTTCCTGCTTTGTTCTGTTGAACGTTGCTAGCTAGTTATCGTTATACCCGACGTCACTAAACAGGGAACTGATAGCGGCTATTTTCTTTGTAAAATTGACTTAAAGTTCCAAAAAACGTATGAAGTTCATACCCATAAAGTTACGCGGTAGCCCCCCTGGAGGGTCACGAGACGAGACAAGCCAAGAGCGCTTGCTTACATTCGCGTCTCGCGGCTCGTCTCGTGACTAGCACGAGAGTGTAACTGAGGTATCATACTTTAACTGTTTTATTCTGGAAGCAGGGGCGTAGCCACAATGACAATCCTAGAATTATATTGTTTTGATCATGAATTGTGGGATTTCAAAAGCAGCTTTCAAGCTGTTAGTTTCTTAGGTCTTATAAGAAGCGACGCAAGCCAAAGCTCATCAGAATTACAGTTTACTACTGACCGCTCTTCTAAGGGAGGCAGCTGCCCCTCCCTGCCCGTACTTCGATACGCCCATGTTTCGAAGTAAATAAGTTTCAATTGCATGCCACAATGGGAGCGAAGCCCCACGAAATGCGGGAGATTCCTCTTTTATCGATTACTGGGCAGGCATTTGACGACCATCTTGCTTAATGAAAAAGTTGTGGTCGACAGACCAACCCTGATTCAGAAACTGTCGGAAACGCTCCCGAGAGCGGAATGTATGCACTGTCTCTGCCACGCGCTATAGAATAGACAAAGACAAAGCACAGAATTCGAATCCGATTCCGTTTCCGACGGTTTGAATCAGGGGAGAGGGGCCGTACTCTGAAATGTAAAATCCGTAACTTCGGTTGCCCCGCCCCTTTCACTCGATTCCGTCATGACTCGAGAGTAAGAGGGATGTGTATAACGAAGTTTCAGAGTAGACCCTCAGGTACTTTCGCTGGCGTAGTTTAATTTCGTTCACAAATGCAACCTAAGTAATAAGAAACGCAACAGCGATATAAGCGAAGTAAAATGAATCCGCTCCCGGTGTGGCATGCGCTTAATGAAGTTACACTTGGTCCTTCGAGCCGTATCTTTTTATCAACTTTGAAAAATAAGCGGTCATTGACTTTCGACAAAGATCTTTATGTACTTTATATTTTGTTTATAAGAATTGTTACGTACGAAAGGTTAGTACCTAAACTTTTTTACACTGTATCAAAAATGTCTCTTTACAATTAAGATGTTCTTGCCTTAATGTTGCTTCCTAAAGAGGTATCGCGATAGTAGAAACACCTTGTTTAATATTTACGTATAGGTTATGAAGTTATGATCATGATTCATGAAGCATTAATGGTGATAATAAAGATAAAATAGTATTAAATTATGCCTTCCTTGCAGCCAGGTTTCTTGTGATATCTTAAAACCTGGCAATCCAGGATCTTAATACGTAGCCTTACATAAGACTTGTAACGTAATCGTATCTTATGAGCTTCCTAATCGTTTATGAATTACCGTTAAGTATCCGTTAAGACTGACGTCCTAATGACTTGGCGGCTAAGTTACCTAAAGTTACTGTTCGTGGGCAGCTGTATTCAGGCCCGGTTGGGCGATATTGTTACTGTGTTGTTAAGGTTTATACGGGTCCAACTCGTCGCGTGCGCTGATGACGCGACTAATGTTATTTATTTATAGGTGAAAGGACCAATCATATACAGTGTGTCCCTCGATAAAGTGCAACCCTGAAAGGGGGTCAAACTAGACCATAAAATTATCGTCATTTTTTTCCTTTTTATTCGAAAGCTAAAGTGATAAAGACTAATAATAAGTCATAAAATAGTGAATTATGAAATATAGGGCATGGTTTTGAGAAGTTGAGTAAATTGAAAAAAAGCAGTAAGAATGGTTGCATTGTTTTTACAAAAAACTAAGTTAAAGTCATTGCAGTTACATTTTGGCGAGCTTTTTATTATTTCATGATTACTTACTTCTAAGTGTAAGGCAATTTTTTTATATATCAATGAAATAGACGAATGAATTTGGATGAATAGGGGAACGCACTGTTATTGATATTTAAATATTTAGTAGTAACATTCAAAAATATAAAATTGGAGAACAAAAATGAAAAGAAATCAAAATGTTGATTAACAAGCAATTAATGAGATGCTGAATTGTGAATAACTGTGTCTCTAGCTATCTCTTTCTAAAACGAAATTCTCTGACGTCACATGTGTCTAGCGCTGTCCTTGTCTAATTGCAAAGTTTGATGAGCTATATCTCCGAAAATATGTAAGTATGTAAAATATTTGAAAATAAATACCTGTGTCGTGTTTCTGACATATGTAAAAACATTTTAAACAAGTAAAAAAATCAGTCCGATCCTCTATTGTCATTTTTGTACATAATAAAAAATATCTAGCACTAATAAAACCCTTTTTTTTTTTTTGATAATTTATAGTCAAAATTTTCACACGCTTTCGGGGTTGCTTTCGGGGTTTTTTCGAACCAGGGAAACACTGTAGAATAAAAAAAAGGAATAATGTTATTAACCTTGAGATGTTAAGGTCATCTGCAGTGTGTGTAGGTACAAACAAACCACTAAACATAAAAGTATTTATCAGAATAAATAAAGCGGAAATAAAAAATAAATAAAGCTAAATAATTTCCTACAATTAATTTATAATAACGACTAAGACTCATTTGCGCTTGTAAAATTGATAAAACGTTGTCACACTGCAGATGGTCAAAGATACACTATGTTTTGGTCTATGTACACAAATGAAGTATGGCGAGGAATAAAAAAACATTGGTATTCCAAGTAGGTTTAGTACTTAATTTAATTTAAAACAAATACTGTTCTTTTATTTCTAATGTTCAGTTAGAAGTTTAATGATAAACTTGAACAAAGTGATGGTTTGATTTTTGTTTTAATCTACACGCAGTATTGTTTAATTCTTAGATATAGTATAGTAGTTTGTAATGATGTGAGACACAAGGCAGTAATTATTGGCAGTGCCAGAATGCGCGCTCCAATATGATAATACGTTGTTTATGCGAAACGAAGAGCGCTTATTATTTAACTTTGCTAACGCGATGGTTTAAATTAATTGTTGCTTATTATTTATATTTACTCCCCTAGTTTGTATGAAGAGTACAAAGTAGATTAGTAGTGAAAAACTTTAATTCAATCTAATTTGTGACTATGGACTGTTTAGATGTGACTTTATTATTTCGATTTAAAACAGCTTTTATGTCTATTGTAGTTGAGCCTATGTGACTAACCAACGTAACCAATATTGTATGGTATCCTATTTTTTTAGTTACTTGTTATATGTGTATTGTAACTTAGTGATTACATACTCTTTGACTATATTGTTCTAAATTGGAGATATGAATCAAATACTGAGCAGGACCGCTCTGCCAGTTCGTAAATAGTGCCTTATACTGTGTGTTCACTGTTACTATGATAAACTTTGTTACCATATTGTTGACTTAGTTATTAGTAAAATAAAAACAGATACTGTTTGTTATTTTTGTATACATGGTGTTTTATTTATTCTTCCATTTTTTATAAAATGGCAATGTTATTTAAATTTTTACTTTTTTGCATTCACAATGCAATTTCTATTATTGAAAAATTGAAAATGAAGTATTTTAGAAAAAATCGACCCGTCCGTCTCATAACCAGCTCCGATGGGACTTGAACCCGACCTTTCGCTATCCGGGCGACTGCTCTAACCTCTGAGTTACGGAGTCCGTAGGTTGTGAGACGGGTCGATTATTTCTAAAATACACTCAAAAAAAATATATTCTACAATACTACCAGAACGTATAGTTGATTTTATTTTGTCTTCATTACAATATTTAAGTGACTGTAACAGTTTTTCCAGTAACGTATGCTCTAAAACTATTTGTAAATACAAGTCATATCGTAGTCTTTACTGCGCGATTATAGTAAATGTGATATTGTAACGGTAACAATAATTCATGTAGTGGGAACATACGGTTTTGTTTATATATTTTAAACTGAGCTATTTGTCACCATAACAAAGCGAAATATTGCATTAACAACTTTGCGGAGTAATAGATACCCATTGAGTTAAATTTTACAATAAATTGAGTACCATAAACAAAATGATGTGTTCCGAGTACAAAGCCGGGGGTGGAGCGGAAATCGGCCATGTTTGTTTTTTTCATTCGTTCGTTGGAGTCGATCGCGCAGCGTACAACTTAGGAAATCTTTAAAAAACTTGATTAATGCGCAAATTGTGGGTAAAATATAGTGATCTATTATTTAAAACTATCTGTCGTCTGTTGTTGTGTTGTTAATTTGATTAAAATGAACGAAGACATCGCTAAAATCCTGACGGATTGGTCGCTGGCAGAATACATCGACGTATTCAAAAGTAAGTACCTGGGTTATTCATAACTCTGTAGACAGTTGCGTATTTCTATATTATTCTTTCACGTGTAATTTAATTGATGATAAGCTCATGAATAAATAAATAATAAATAAGCAGTGGGTCGAGAAAGGCTGATGATGATGATGATGATGATGAAGCTCATGAATTAAATTACATGTGAAATGGAAACCTTGGTACCCACTTAGTGCAAAAGTAAGTACAATTGTTTCGAAGGTTTGCTGCTTAGCTACTAGCGTTGAATATTGCGAAAGATATATTTTGTTTCTTTCGAAACATACAATAATACATGTATAATTTGTATAATGCGGTGTATTTTTCATATTTATCAGTCAAAAAGAAACAACTACACTATATCTACAAATATATAAGTATTAAATTTCATTATATAGGTAAGTACTATTTAACATTTCATTATAATTTACCATAACAGAAAATATTGTAACAAAGTTATCTATTGTGTTTACAGATGACGATGATTTACGGGGTACTGAACCAAAGTTGGGAAACCCACGAGCAAAAGGAAGGAAATCTAGCAGGCGACCATCAAAACAAGAAGCCAGTGAGGGATTTATTACTCACATCTGTACCCTAGCAGATCTACTACCACTACTACCATCGGAAGACTGAGAAATAAGTTCCAACAACATAGTATTACTTGCATACTACTATGGAATTTTTGAGTATTTGGCCGTAAGAGTACTTGTAAATTCAAACGACTTTTTGTATAAAACCTTCTTTTCCGAAATTGTTCAAAAATTCAGCTGATCCATACATTTAGTGTAAAAGTTTTTTCTAACGATTCGAAACTAACTTTCATACAAAAAGGTTTTTTTATTACTCCAGAAACTTCAGGAGGTGAAATACTTTTTACAATACAAGCAACTTTACTACGCCAACAATGAAATCATGAAAATTTATCAGCTGTTCCATCTATAGAAAAGTGCAATACTTATTGAACCAAAGTGTATAGAACAGCTGATAATTTTTACGCGATTTCGCATTTGACTCCATAGTAAAAGTTGTTAATATGGATTGATTTATTCACATACTGAAGTATGTTCCAGTGATTTGAACTCTATTGAAACTTTGTGAACATTTTCATATTTATCGCGCCGCCTTGGCACGTGCCGCTTCTTGTCAAAGGATGCCGCCGCATAAACAAAAGAAGCCGCATGCGGCGTACACCCGCAAAAGGAATTAGATTTTGGGATTCGGCATTTATTAAATTATATTTTCTTTAATAATCTAGGTTTATTATAAAAACAGGTGGTAACGGCGGTTGTGACTTGTGACAATTCGAGCGATGATGAGTCATCATAATAATCATATACACCACTAAATTTTAATTAAGTAGCATAAATATTTTAGGGGATGTTAGTGCCCATCAATATGAACAACTTTCACTATGGGGCCAACCATGGAATCGCGAGTAAAAAATCAGCTGTTCCATACATTTCAGTCGACTCGATTACTAGTCTATATAATTAATGGACTCGATGTTGTACTTTTGTATGGAACAGCTGATTTTTTTTTCGTGGTATATAATAAAAAATTATTATTTGTAAATCACTTATTTAACTTCCTTATACTTATATAAAAATCTTAAAAATATGAATAAGTGTACCGACACTATCTAACCGAACGGACTTTACAAGATCGCCGATCCCATTGGTTCCAGTCCAGTCCAGTTTGCGAAGGTTTGCCGTTGCAAATGCACTCAAAGGCCTAGAGCTTGAACGGCCACGGGCGACGGCCGGCGGCGCATCGTGTGCAGGAGCGCTAAAGAATTTCAAAAGGGAACAGTCATTTCCAAGTTTCTAGCCGGTAGCCCTCCAGATCATTATAGTGTCCGATTCTGCTGCCTAAATACTTAGTTTTCTTATTGCATTTTATTTAAATACTAGCGGCCGCCCGCAGCTACGCCCGCGTGGACTACACGATGTTATCCCGCGGGAATATGATATTTTTCCGGGATAAAAAGTAGCCTAAGTTACTCCTTATTACAGCAGCTACCTGCCAGTGAAAGTCCCGTCAAAATCGGTCCAGCCGTTTCAGAGATTTGCCGGAACAAACAGACAGACAGACAGACAAAAATTGCAAAAAAATATATTTTGGTATATGTACCGTATATATAATCATTTGCATGTAGTAAAAAGCCGGTTATTTTAATATTACAAACAGACACTCCAATTTTATTTATTTGTATAGATATAGATAATACAAAAAACCATGCATGTTCTCAGTCTCATAAATGCGACACAAGACCGGTAAAAAGGTTAAAGATTTGAGGCACAGAATATATATTAGTACCTTTTGGGGTTAGGTTAAAAATAAAAATATTTTACCTAATTCATTAATCGCAGAATTTAATTTAAAAAATAAAAAGCAGTCTTTTCATTAAAAAAAAAAACAGAATAATACATGTCTTAGAACTCCAGTTGCACAAAATAAAACATTCCAATTAGAAATACATCTTCAGTTTTGCACATGTTATACAGGGGATCAGGGTGTTTCAAATGTAAAAACTATAGATTTTTGCCTACACACATTATTTCTTGGCGTGCATTATTGCATGCATATTTTTTTACAAGGATGGCCTCTGTAATTTCTGGTAGTAACCATAACCATACTAGGCAGTATACCTACTGCCTATACAGGGTAATTTTTTTATCAGTGCACAAATTTTTAGGATCGACTCAATCGATAAGTGAACAACTTTCTCCTAGAAACATGGGTCGAAATACGACAAAAATTTTTGGACTTCCCATACTAATTCGATCACGTGATCAGTCCGATTTGTATGAAAGGTCAAAAAATTTTTGTCATATTTCGACCTATGTTTCTAGGAGAAAGATGTTCACTTACCGATTCTGAGTCGATCCTAAAAATTTGTGCACTGATAAAAAAATTATCCTGTATATTCAGGATGGAATTATTTCATGATACCTGAAGGGAAAGTACTGGAAATAATGAAGATAGCAAATTTCACTCACTTTGCTTCATTTTATACAAGAAAAAAAATGGCATCCATTATTTTTTAAATTCACTTTTCCATACAAAAGTAAACATCCAACTCTCGAGTCTCAACATTGATTATTGAATCATATTTTCTGACTCAATAATCAACTCTATTGATATCAATCCATGTCATAAAAGTACAAGTGGTTTTTAAAATTTTAGCTGGTTAGATTCCTGGGTGTGGCAAGATTATTTATAAAAACATTTAAAATGCAGTTAAAAAAATAAAGAATACCCTTCAGGTATCATGAAATAATTCCACCCTGTATATAAAAAATATCTTACATTATACAAAGGCAGATTTTAATATTGGTTAATTTGATTGCAGCAACTACAATGTTATTGATATTATTTTATGCAACTACAACTTATTGATATTACTACAACATATTTATTCTAAACATTGTTATTTTGTTAGATAAATATACATACTACGGTCACCATTCATTAAAATTAAAACATGGAAAAATTTGCATTATGTAAAACTTGATTTAAAGCCAACTGTAAACCTTACTAATGACATGGACGAACTAATTAATTATTAATTAATTAATTATTTCGTCCATGCTTATGATGACTTTCCAAGAGTATCAAGTATTACAAGAATGATTGAAGATAAATACCCAATTGCAGGAAGCTCCATTAAAGTTAATGCTTCATTAAATCTATTGCTGTCACTTTTTATTTCTTGACAAGGAAAAGTGACAGCAATAGACTTAATGAAGCATTAACTTTAATGGAGCTTCCTGCAAGTGGGTCTTAAAACTTATAAAGCTGCAATATTTGTCACCCACAGTCTAATCTAATATAATGCAAACTGCATCAACACTTCATTCAGTTCTTCCTTTTTAAAAGTGAGTTTAAGTTATAAAAGAACACGATACACCTACTATTTTGCAGTTGTATCATAGGAGCGCGTGCCCACGATACGGTTTTTCCCAGACACAGCCAGATTTGTATATTTGTTTTTGTTAGTCAACACCATGATAACAGTTGTATTGCACCAAATGTGTCAAGGTCGCCGGCCACGGAGCCGGTTTTGTATGTTTGTCTTTGTCAGTCAAAACCTCGATAATAAAGACAGTTGTATAGCATCAGCTCTGTGTCTAGGGAAAAACCCGCTTCGTGGGCACGCACCTTTATACTTCATTTTGCAATGCCACAGATTCAATCACTTTTACTTATACATAAAACCACTGCTTGATTTTTCAGTCACTCATTCTAGCATTATAATTAAATCACACAAGTGCAAAAGTCTCCATGAGGATGCACAACAACGCACTGCATTGCTCGAAGTCATGGGTGTACTAGTTCTTCCAGAAATTGGGGTTCTGCTGCAATCGCCGCTCGAAGTTTTGGTACCATTGGTGAAGTGTGTTGAGCGGTATGTATAGGACGCCTGGAGTCGGTGTCATTTGCTCTTGAGTGACAGAGAAAGATGCCACAAAATTCACTAGATTTTCTAACATTTTCTGGGCAAATGTTATATAGTAGTTTGCCTGTGAGGCCTGAAAGGAAATCAAAATATTGGAAAAATGTGAAAGTAAAAAACCACGAGCCCTATAAGTAGCTTTCAGGCGGGATTTCCGGATTCCCGGAGGCGCGGGTTCGAATCCCGCCTGAAAGCTACTTGTAGGGCTCGTGGTTTTTTCTATCACATTTTTCCTATACTTACAAAATTGCATTGTGAATGCATAAAAATAATATAAAATCAAAATATTGTTAACAAATACAGTATTAATAACAAGAGCAGCTACTGTCTTCAAAAAGTCGTCAGAATAATACTTACAACTGAAGAGGCCAGAAGCTGTATATTTTCCTCTGGTTCTATCGATATTCCAATTTGTGCATTGTGGCAAATTTGCTGTTGTCCAAAGGCACTGCTGAATTTATTTTCATCTGTAACACCAAGATGTATATGCAATCATAAGGTGTGATGTAAAATGACAATCATCTCTAATGTGCAGTTTAAAGGTTTAATTAGAAACTTACTAGGAAGTTCGTGAAGCTTTTTCAAGTTGCCGATTTTGAATATAGCCGAGGGTTTGGCGTTGGATATGTGCCCGAGCAGCTGCCAGTTGGGCGGTGCGGAGGGGTCGGGCCAGCTCCAGTACACCATGCCGGCCGTGCCCGCCGGCAGAGGTAACACGCCCGTCAGGAACACAGCCGCGTGGTTGATGTTGTCGGCCTCCGGGATCGTCATCAGGAACTGCGTCTCCGACAACGGCGCGAAATCCGTCTGCACCTGTGAGACGACGACCCAGACGCAATTATAAATAAAATTACTATCACTTTTACAACATTTCTGAGCACGACAGCAAGCAGCTGACTTACCAATCTACCAGACACCAACAAGCCGAATACATTAGACATTTTTAAACCTATTTGCTATATTAACTTCGGAGTTATTTTATTTCAAACTTATCTCACAAAAGGACAACATAACCTATTTGTTTACTACTGAAAAGAATATTCTAGGTTTGTAAGCGCTTTTCTCGAATACTTGTAACACACGTTTAAATACTTTGAAAATAACTAAGAAATAGTTAAGTTCTCGGATGAATTTGCCAAAATAAGGTGCGCAAACATTGCGAGTAGAACACAGCCTTTTGACAATTGGATGCGTTTAGTTCACTGTCAAACGACCATTCTAGAAGTTGATGCGTTTTGTTTCATCGCTGTCGCTTAGAAAGAGGAACCCATTGTATTTAATGATTTATTAGAAACTAGCGGCCGCCCGCGGTTTCACCCGCGTGGTTCCCGTTCCCGTGGGAATATCGGGATAAAAAGTACATATAAACCTTCCTCTTGAATCACTCTATCTATTAAAAAAAAACGCATCAAAATCCGTTGCGTAGTTTCAAAGATTTAAGCATACAAAGGGACATAGGGACAGAGAAAGCGACTTTGTTTTATACTATGTAGTGATATAAAACTACTAGAGGATCCATATCGGGATAAAATATAGCTTATTACACTCGGGAAGAATGTAATGTATCTTTCTAATGGTGAAAGAATTTTCTGAATCGGTCCAGTAGTTTCGGAGCCTATTCGATGCAAACAAACAAACAAACAATCAAATCTTTCCTCTTTATAATATTACTAGCTGACCCGGCAAACGTTGTTTTGCCATAATAATTATGATGAATAGATAGATAGACGGATGAAAATATATAATCGAGGAGAAGTTTTATACACTGCCTGCCTGCCACAAATGACACTTATTAAAATGTAGGTAATCAAAAGCGGCTAAAACGTCAGTGATTACAATACTCTTGACATACCTCTTTGGAAGCGGCTATGGAAGAAATGACAGTTTTGTATAGTACGACAGTTTATCGATTTTGTATACAAAATAATCATTTTTATTTTATAATTTTCCGGAATAAAAAGTAGCCTATGCTATTCTCCAGCTCCCAAACTAACCCTATACCAAAAATCGAGTCGATCCGTTGCTCCGTTTTGACGTGAAAGACGGACAAACAAACAAACAAACAAACAAACACACTTTCACATTTATAATATTAGTATGGATCCGTGTAAATACAATATTGCAAAATAAAATCAACCACTAGCATAAAAATTCGCAGCGGCAAACAATCTCTTTGTTGGAAAATCATATTTATTTTGATGCCACTGCGCTTGATTTGGCCTCATAATGCATTTTGTGTACTTAGTAAAGGGCTTATTACACTTGGCTAAGTGATAGCAAAATTCGACGTCGTGTAAGCCTTTCGGTAGCTTAGTCGGTCAAAGCAACTTATAGAGCTCGTGGTTTTTTACTATCACATTTGTCCTCCTACTTGCAGAATTGCATTGTGAATGCATAAATATAATTTAAATCTGTGTCCTAAATTTCAGCCAAATCCGTTCAGCCGTTTTGCCGTGATTGAGCAACAAACATCCAAACATCTAAACTTTCACATTTTTATAATATTAAGTAGGATAGGACTAGCGGATCCTCGCGATTTTACCCGCGCTATAGGAATTTCGGGATAAAATTTAATATAGCCTATGTCACTCGGGCAGAATGTAGCTTTCTAATGATCAAAGAATTTTCTAAATCAGTCCAGTAGTTCCTGAGATTAGCGCGTTCAACCAAACAAACTTATTAGTATAGATAATAAACATTATCGAAAAAATTTCAGTTCGTAGGTAATAAATAGGTTATTAGGAATCTAAAAAACACTAAGGAACAAATTTTTGGATCAAAAGTTAACTTTGGTGGCTTCTTCTATTTTTAAAACAAAAAATAAAAGTCTTTTTCTACATAGCAAGCGTTAAGCAATATGTTTTTTCGAGCTTTTAAAATAAAAAGTGTTTTTTTAGCTACTAAGTATCGATCACGTAACTACTCATAAATGTCAGTTTTAATAAATAAATTTACCATACAACTATATTATATGACTGAGTGGTCGGAACTGGCGCAAGACCGAACAAAATGGCGTGCTTTAACATCGGAGGCCAAGATCCACTTCGGGTTGCTGAGCCAGCGAAGTAAGTATATTATACTCTTTATTGCACTTCAACACAACATAAAATACTATACTATATTGAATATTAATGATTAATAAGTTCTTAATATAATACCGCTCCCACCCAACCAAAGTATGAGCAGTCAAATATGGACTTAATGTCGTAGATGCACTTTAGCTTGCGGCAGGCTCGCTTACCGCGTGCTGTCCGCGCGCAGTCTGCTATTGTATATTGTTACTGGAAAGTGCATCTACTTACAGTAAACGATATTAAGTCCATATTTGGCTGCTCATACGTTGGTTGGGTCGGAGCGGTGCGGTATAAGTGGGCTATGACCTTTAAGGTGCCCATTTAGACCGCACCGCTCCCACCCAATCAAAGTATGAACAGCCAAATATGGACTTAATATCGTTCACTGTAGATGCATTTTACAGTAACAATATAAAATAGCGGACAGCGCGCGGTCTGCGAGCTTACCGCCGTCAGACTGCTCGGTAGTTGACGCCTCGCTGACGCCGCGCGGTCCGCGCGCTGACTGCTAGCGGCCGCCGCGCCGGCCGTGTCGCCGCCGCGCACCTAATAGCAGTCGACGCGTGGACAGCTGGGAGTCTGCTAGCTGTCGCCGCGTGGACTGCTGGGTGCCTGCTAGCTGTCGCCTTCATTTTGTTGTAGCAAAGCGTAGTTAATGTGGAAGCTATTTAGAGAAGGAACAAACACTTATTATTTATAAGAACAGACTTTTATTTACAACATGAAAAACGATAAGCAATAGGTACAGAGATTTCGAAAAGAGTAATCACAGTGACATTTGACACAAGATAATAATCGAGTCAAAGACACCATGTAGGTTGCACTCGCTTGCTTTCGGATCTCCTTCAACACGCCCTCTAAAACAATGCTAGTGCAGCAACAGCTTCGCGATACGGGAAATTATTCTCCTCGGTGTTTCCTTTCTCCACGTCCAATTGTGTTACAGACGATTTTTCTGCGGCGTCAATCGGTGTTGAGATAGGATTACTATTAGCCATATTAAATCGTTCAAGTACCTTCTTTGTATAGGCTTCCTGGTGGATTACGATCATGCCGTCTTTACATTGACTGATTTCCATTCCTAAGTAGTATGTCGCGGGATTTGTCGTAATTTTAAGTTTTGTTTTCAGCTTCTCTAGGAAGTCATCGGCAAGCTGTTTGTCTGAAGCAGCCACTAATCCGTCGTCGACATATAAAGTAAGTAATATCTGTTTCCCCCCTACTTTCTTTGTATATAGACACGGATCTGCAGTACTCTGTGTGAATGCGAGTTCAGTCAGTACTTTATGGAAACGATGATTCCAGCAGCGGGGCGCTTGCTTCAATCCGTACAAACTTCTTTTCAGATGACATACGCAGGTAGAGCCATCGTGAAAACCTTCAGGTTGTTGCATGTATAGCTCTTCTTCGAGCTCACCATAGAGAAAGGCAGTCGTCACGTCAAACTGTGTTAGGTACATCCTTTCACTCGCAGCAAAACTTAGTAGCGATCGTATGGTTGCAAATCTGGCTACAGGACTGTACGTTTCTTCGTAGTCTATTCCTTTGCGTTGTTTAAATCCTTTTGCGACCAGACGCGCTTTGTATTTATCGATAGAGCCATCCGGGTTTCTCTTTATCTTATAAACCCATTTGCTCGGTATGGCTTTTCGATCCTGAGGTAGTTCTTGAAGGACCCATGTGTTGTTCTCTTTCAAAGAATCTATCTCTTTCTGCATAGCTTTCATCCACTCATCTTTATGTAGGCTCTTCATAGCTTCTTTAAACGTAGTGGGTTCAGCTTCTTCGTCGATAAGTGCACAACAGTCTCTGAATTTCTTTGGAAGACTAATGGTGCTCCTGTCTCGCAGTTTGTATCGAGGTTCCGTTTCTTCATCTTCTGATTCAGATGAATTTCCTAAGTTGGCATCGGATTCGTACAAACATGTGCTCGGTGGTCTAGACATTTCACCATGATCGGGATTTTCCTCATCAAATTCAATCGATCTGTCTTCTATTATCTGCGGTACACGTCCTTGATCTTCTTGATCAGGTATCGAGTTTTCGATATGATGGCTTGGTGTAAGATCTTGACTGTATTCATTGCGTTCCTGATTGAAAGTCACTTTCAAATCGACTTCATTGAAAGACGTTTCTTTCCTCGTTGTCGTGGGTACAACGTCATCGCAAAGAGTTCTGTCAAGCGGTTTCTCGTCAAAGATTACGTCTCGCGACCGAATCATTTTATTGTCATCGCACCAGATACGGTAGCCATCATCGTTGTCGTATCCGATTAATCTTCCTTTGAGGGCTGTCATGGAGAGTTTCTTTCTTTTCTGTTTGGGGACATGGACGTAAGCTCTGCAGCCCAAGATGCGTAGGTGAGCAACTTTCGGTTTATTTCCATGCCATAGTTCGTAGGGTGATTTGTTATTCATACGGGATGGACCGGTTCTGTTTAGAACGTAGGCAACCGCATTAACTATTTCGGCCCACAGCTTCTCTTGAAACCCTCCGCTATGCATAATAGTCCTTGCAGCCTCGACCAAGGTTCTATTATCTCTCTCGCTGCATCCGTTTTGCTCAGGAGTGTATGGCATAGTCAGCCTCTGTCTGATTCCATGCGTGGCGAGAATCTCACGCACATCCTTATTGTCAAACTCGCCGCCATTGTCACTCAGGAGTGTCTCGATCGAATGACGAGTATTTCTTGCTTCGGCGATGAAATCTTGCATCTTCTGTTTTACTTCTGACTTGGCTCTCAGGAAGTAAACGTAGCGATAGCCGGTGAAATCATCTTTAAATAATACAAAGTAGCGTAAATTTGTAAAAGAGTTAGGGAACGGCCCGCATACATCGCTGTGTACAAGCTCGCCTGGTCTTGAAGCTCTAGGTCGGGTCCCAAACTTCAATCGATGCGACTTGCCGAATATGCAACTTTCGCAGACGCTTTCATCTTGAGGAAGGTCTATTCCTAACTCCCGTTTTACAAATTGACGTACATGACGCTTGTTCTGATGTACGAGTCGCTCGTGGTGAAGCTGCGTCTTCGTTAATATCAGATTCACTTCCAAGTTTCTGTTAGGAATGACGGTCTTAACATTTAGCTTGTATAAGCCTCCGCTAATGCTGCGTACACCCATTAATTTAACTTCGCCGCGTGTTGACATAGTGCAGCTCGTTGGTGTGGACTCAAAATTGCTTATTGAGTTGCAGTCATGAGCAGCTAGAACAGAGAACAGGTTCTTTGTGATCTGTGGCACGTACCATACGTCTTTCAAGGTGATCTCGTAAACTCTTCCACGTACCTCTGATTTGATGTTGATATTCCCTTTGCCTTTAGCTTGCAGTGCAGTGCCATTAGCCGCAGAGACGTAGACGGTGTGCATCTGGTCAAAAGTTTGGAAAGTTTGAAATAGATCTCCACGATTGCTGACGTGGCATGTTGCGCCGTTATCAACGTACCAGTTGACTGTACTCGATGAAGTCGTCGATACTTCATGCTCTGTTGTCAGTACTTCCGCTTGTAAGTACATCGATTCCACTACTTGAGATTCCTTTTGAGAAGAAAAAGAAGAGGGCGGGTTACTGCTTTTCGAAGGTTTGCCATCTTGAAGCCATCTTTTGCAATCTTTCACTCGGTGACCTTTGACGGAGCAGTAGTTGCATTTTATCTTTGCATCCTTATTCTTTTTCCTTGACCCATTCTGTGTGGTCTTTGTTGTTAAAGCCTCTTGTTCTGGCGGCACGGTAGACACCATCAAGTTCCTTTCGAACACGCACAGACGATCGGTTAGGTTGTCAATGGTTCGTTCGGACGTTGGACACATTAACCATCCACTCTTGAATTGAACGTATTCTTCTCCCAGTGTGTCGAGCGTTTTGCATATGAGAAGAAGATCCGGAAGCTTCTTATCATCGCCGAGCTCTTTGTTCAATGAGGTCCAAATGTTTTTCAATTTTGACATATGAGTTGTTGCATCGTCAGCGGGATCCTTTCTCAATCCAAAGAAACTCATACATAATTGGAAGGTTTTGTCTTCGTTTGTTCCGTCAAACATTCGATGAAGTTCTAACCATATTTCCTTAGTGGACGTAAATCTCATCACTTTTCGTAGCATTTCTTCAGTCATGTTGTTGGTAATAATGAAAAGAGCACTCGAGTCGGCTTTCGTAAATTCCGACACGGTAGCGACGGTTGATACTCCGGTCGCACTGGCTTCACTTTCTTTATCCGCGGTAAGTCTGCCTTCAATTATGTCGAGAGCGCGAGGTATGCTCTTGAGTATAATAAGCATTTTATACTTCCACGTATCCCAGTTGCTTTTACCTTCGAGGGGTGCAATGTTATACTTGAAAGTCGAAATTTCCATCTTTTAGCTAAATTGCAGCAAAACCATAACCTGTTGTAGCAAAGCGTAGTTAATGTGGAAGCTATTTAGAGAAGGAACAAACACTTATTATTTATAAGAACAGACTTTTATTTACAACATGAAAAACGATAAGCAATAGGTACAGAGATTTCGAAAAGAGTAATCACAGTGACATTTGACACAAGATAATAATCGAGTCAAAGACACCATGTAGGTTGCACTCGCTTGCTTTCGGATCTCCTTCAACACATTTAGGGCGGTGTTGGCATAGTAAAATGGTGTTGGGTAGGAGCGGTGTTGGAGCGGTGCGGTATAAGTGGGCTATGACCTTTATCCTACCTAGATTAACCACCTGTGTTACTAGGTAGGTAGTCCATCAACGGGTATTTATTTCCACCATGAAGCTCGACTTAATACTGAGGTAACTGGAGAGTGCAGTACGAACAATTTTTTGAATACCACAAATAACACAGTGGCTGTCTTCCGTCTCACCTACACTTTTGTTACCTCAGAGTATTAAGTCAAACTTCATGATTTCCACAGATAGGAAGAAAGAAAAAAGGTGCTTACGGCGATACTCGGAAAAAATGTGCTGAAGCGAGATAGCAATGAGAAAACGACGCGCGCGGGAGCGAGACCGATTTTGCAGATTAGGCAAAAAAAACACAAAATCCCTTCGTATTAAAAAACAACAGCGATTTTTTAAAAAAATGCTTCTATACGATCCTCAATATTATTGGTGTCCACTAATTAAACCAATTTCCAATAGTGTAAGTAACCCCATTTAAGAATAATCTTGACTTTTCGTATTTATTAGAGGTCTTTTCGAAAAGAAAAAGTGTCGAGGCAAAATCATAAAATCGTGTTTTTGAAACTATACGAATCTAGATAAAGGTATGAAGAAATATATATCTTATTACCAGATTTGTAACAACTGTAACCGTCGTATAGTTTTAAATTAAAAAGTCCATATTTTTCCGAGTAGCGCCTTACCTATAGAAATACCGGGCGGGATTCGAACTCTGCACCCCCGGGAATCCGACCCGATGCTCCGACTGACCAACTCAGCTACCGAAAGGCTTACAAATAGTTACAGTCAGCGTCATATGTACAGCCAGGGACAAATTCGGTGAACCACTTCGTTCTTTTTCGTGTGGCTGTTGTCTCATCTCACCATTCACTTGCGTTCTTACCCCTAATTGCTTATGCATTGTACTTACCTAGTTTAATACATAAGCAAATAGTAAAAGAGTCTGCAATTGAATGGCGAGGCACCAGCCAGAGGAAAAGAAGTAAGAGGTAATTCACCGAATTTGACCCCGAGTGTACGGTGCCATCCAAAGTGGTCAAATAGTTCGGCACACCATATACCAATCTATATATTTATACAAATAAATAAAATTGGAGTGTCTGTTTGTAATATTAAAATAACTGCTTTTTACTACATACATATGATTATATAAGGTCCTTCTTAAATAGTGCACATAATTTTAAGGGGTCAATGTACTCATGCATACAAACAACTTTTACTATGGTACCAACATTGAAATCGCGAAAAAAAAACAGCTGTTCCATACATTTTGATCTATGCGATTTAAAATTTTCTATGGAACAGCTGATTCTTTTTTCGCGTTTTCAATGTTGGTACCATAGTGAAAGTTGTTTGTATGCGTGAGTACATTGACCCCTTAAAATTATGTGCACTATTTAAGAAGGACCTTATATAATAATACTAGCGGCCGCCCGCGGTTTCACCCGCGTGGTTCTCGTTCCCGTGGGATTATCGGGATAAAAAGTAGCCTAAGTTACTCCTTATTACATCAGCTACCTGCCAGTGAAAATCCCGTCAAAATCGGTCCAGCCGTTTCAGAGATTAGCCGGAACAAACAGACAGACAGACAAAAATTGTAAAAAATGTTATTTTGGCATATGTACCTGGACCGATTTTGACGGGACTTTCACTGGCAGGTAGCGGATGTAATAAGGAATAATTTAGGATACTTTTTATCCCGATATTCCCACGGGAATAGGAACCACGCGGGTGAAACCGCGGGTGGCCGTTAGTCTTAACATACGATTTGATTCCGATTTATTATTCTAAGTTCCGATTACAACTTTACAGCCTAGAACTCGAAAGTATTTGGATGAAAAGAAACACAATCATCAACTTATTTTATTGGAATTTTATTGTATAATGTAGGTCGTATCATACAGATTACAGACCTTTAAACAAAACAATAAGTAGGTACATAATAAATAACAACTAACATTTATTTCCTCAAGTGTTACAATACCAGTAAGAATAATAAAAGAAGCTTAGTTTTAAAATGGTAAGTTCTAAATGCAGTTAGTAAAGTCAGAGAGCAGACCAAATAAACATACAGAGAGATAAACGCGAGCAGATAAGTGGTGACAACTGATAAATACCGACAAATACTACTTAGATAAGAAGCAGTGCTGCCACGGACACATGGGTGAATAGGTTCATCATGTAACAATTAAAGAAATACTAATTAGAGTGAGAGTTATCGTTAGTTTCAAACAACAGGAATTAAAGCTAACTAGAATATAATTCAAGATTAAGGTACATAAATCAACAAAACATACTCGGCCTAGCATGAATTCGAGAAATATAACTGAGTAAGTATTATTTTAATCATAAATTACGTCAATTACAAATTCCATGTATAAATAAACTATTATTGGAACAACAATGCAAGCTAGGATGTAAATTATCATAATATCCTCTGTAAAATCTTGGAAAATAAAATAAATAAACAAACTACCATATACATTTTCAATAATGGTAAATATAAGAACATTCTAGTTTTACTTGATGGTAAAAAAATGTACATATGTTTGAGATCTTAATATTTTTAATACAATCAAATCCTATGTCAATAAAAAAAATATTGTATCGAAATTGATCAATTCAATCAATGTAGGTATCTCTCTAAAAAAAGTATTGAAACTATAAAGCAAGGAACATTAGAATTGATTATTATCTATATTTTAATGCAGATTCAATACATATTTGATAAATCTTATCAATATATCTATCACAAAACAAAAAATAGTAACTACTGCAAACTACAATTAAATTACTATAATGGTAGTAACATTTACTTAATACTTTACTTTAATTCAATACAAGTTGTGACCACAGATATCAATTAACTTTAATTATTGTACTGATAATATTGATGCAATGTAAAGTGATGGCAATTCATGAAAACTACCAATTCACTCCCTCATGTATGGGTAATCAACATCTCTTAGAGGGACAAATGTTTCCTTGATAGACTGAGGTGTAGTCCACCTCATGACATAGTTGGGTCCTCCTGCCTTGTCGTTGGTGCCTGACATTCTGCCACCACCAAAAGGCTGCTGACCAACTACCGATCCAGTAGACTTGTCATTAATGTAGAAATTACCTGCTGTTGGTTTAAGCACCTCTAGTGCAACTCTCGAGAATTCTTTGTCTTGTGAAAAAACTGCACCAGTCAAAGCAAATTTAGTTGATTCCCCGACCATGCATAATGTCTTATGTACATCAGCATCTGCATACACATAGATAGAGAGTACAGGCCCAAAAATCTCTTCAGTCATCAATTTATCAAGAGGGTCTTCAGTTTGGATAATAGTTGGTTGTATAAAGTAACCCTTGCTGTTATCACATTTGCCTCCAGCCAGGATCTTGTTTTTGGAGTTGCTTCTGGCATCATTAATGTATCCTGAGATTCGAGCAAATGCTTTGTCATCGATTACAGCACCAGTGAAGATGCTGAAGTCAGTTGGCTCTCCAATTTTAAGCTTATTTCTTTCAGCCAGCAAGCCTTTCTTTATCTGCTCGAATAAAGATTTAGGAACATACATTCTAGAGCAAGCAGAACACTTCTGACCACAGTATTCAAATGCCGAGCGAATAGTGCCTGTCACAACTGACTGCACATCAGCAGAAGGATGCACAAAGTGATAATTCTTTCCTCCACATTCACCAATAAGCCTTGGGTAGTTTTTATACTTGCTCAGATTTTGGCCTACAGCATTCCACAGCCAGTTGAAAGTGGGTACAGAGCCTGTGAAGTTAATACCTGCCAAGTAAGGTGATGCAGTAATGGTTTTACCAAATGTAGGACCATCAGCAGGCACAAAGTTAACCACACCAGATGGCAATCCAGCTTCCCGCATTATATTGAAGATACGCCAGTTTGAGAGCAGAGCAGTGTCTGATGGTTTCCACACCACACCGTTACCCATTAGGGCAGGAGTATATGCCAAATTACCACCAATAGCAGTGAAATTGAAAGGACTTATTGCCGCAATAAATCCATCAATGCCACGAAATCTCATGGAGTTTCTGGTAACCTGTGCATTTTCAGAAATGGGTTGATACTTCAAATTTTCTTTTAAAAAGAATACATTAAATCGGAAGAAATCAATGAGTTCTGCAGCAGCATCTATCTCTGCTTGAATAACAGATTTAGATTGCCCCATCATGGTGGCTGCATTGAGGCTTTGTCGGTACTGTCCAGCCATTAGTTCAGCTGCACATTGCCAAATGCGGACACGTTCTTCAAAAGGGGTGCGATCCCAGCGCTCCTGAGCCTCTACAGATACTTGAATAGCTTTTTGGATAGTTTTCTCGCTGGCATAGTAGTATTTGGCAATCTTGTTAGCGTGATTATGAGGCATTACTTGGTAGCGCGGCGTACCTTCGCGCACTTCCTCGTCGCCGATGACGATGGGCACGTCCTCGGTGTTGGAGGCGACGCGGACCAGTTCCTCCTTGAGCAGGCATCGCTCCCGACTTCCCTCGCGGTAACCGAGTATAGGCTCATTTTGAACACCAAAATCTTGAAACTTCGGTAAATCTACGATACTGGATGCTGAGCGCTCTAGTGAGCGCGCACCACGCACGACTCTGGTACACACAGTTAACATAATTGCAAGTTTTGGCGTTTTTAGGACAGAAGTGGTTTGGTTTAGAGTTACGTAAATAGCAACGAGTCCGGGGATACCAGCAAAACAACTTGCTGTCGGTCAACCGAAGAGCACCGATTGTTAATAATTGGCAACGGAGTCACACGACCTTCAAACTGATTCACATTTCGTGACGAAAGGAATGAAATGGCACCGAAACGAAAATTGCTTCTTGTATTGATTGCACAGATTGGAATTAAAAATAGTAATTTCTTTCACTATATCTTTGGGTTACGATGAAAGGACCTAATGGGGAAGAGATTTTATTATGCTTCTGCTGTGGTAAAAGTAATTCTTTTCCATAATTTTTCCATAGTTTCGGACTCTCAGCTGACTGTTTTGTTTGCTGCTGATTGATTGCTGCTGTCGGATTGACAGTACATGTACTTCCGGTGTTGCATTGACCATAGACAATTAAAGGTTTGTTTCAACTACCGCGATTGATTGTCATAGGGTGGTATTCCACTTGTCAAAGATCTTTGTTAAAAAAGAAATTGGGACGTCAAATGTATGTACGTAATTTTATTTCCCCCCCTTGCTTTGTAATATATATAATATTTCTTTTGTACGTACGTACCTACTTTCTTATTTTTGCTGAGTAACAGTAATGTTGCACTTTTTGTTGTATGTTATGACCAACTCTTACAAACTTGATCACTAAACTATTAGGTACTAAATTTCATAAAGTTAATTAATCAACAACAGAGCTATATTCCTTTCTAAACACCAGTAAACCTGGCAAAGGCCTACAATTTATCTGTATGAGCATTCAATCAATGTGGTTTACGTTAATTTAAAAGTCTAGCTTAGTGAAAAGCACCTTAAGGGCGGCGCATATGGATTTTATGGCGGGCGTTGCAGCTGATATGATCGCGTTGGCTTGGCTGACCTATATTTATGCGCATGTGCAGTTTTCTACCATGAAAACTCGTTTATAACAGATTAATAAATTATGTACACACGGCGGCTTGTCCGATTATGACCTTGAGCACCCTTGAGCGAGATTGCTGTATAATTAATATTCTGTGGTTATGCCCTCAGCCCTATAAGTAATAAAAGCTGTTATCCCAGTTCAACTGTTACACACCTTATGTGCTGTCAAGTGTACTAGAGCTAAACAGCCGCCAGCCGTCGAACGATCAGCTTATTACAAAATATTTGAATTCAACATAACCACAGACATGTAAATCATGTAATATTAAGCTTTAACATAGCTTAGCAATTATGTATATCTACACTGTGACATAAGTATGATTCCTGCATTTATACGACCAATACGACTCAACGTAACTGTACAGTGGCACAATCTTTTCTGTTCCGGTGAGAGCGACGCCAAAGAATACTATAATATTTGGCGGCGCTATGCACACTCGACAGCACATCAGGTTAAAAGATTTTTGACTAGTGGTCCCACCAATTTTGTCCCACTGTTACTCGTGGTCCCACTAATCTTCACACTAGGACTCGTGGTCCCACTGCTTAGTGGGACCAGCCCGACCAGCACGCGTAGCATGACGAACCCGAGAAGAGTTTTGTCTACCTCGAAAGTCTAAAATTGACAGCTGTACAATAGATTTGTCTACGATGAAATGTCATGTTTGACGTTTCGATATAGACAAAACCTTTCTCGAGTTCGTCATGCTACCCGTGCACCAGTCAGTAATAAAGTAGCGTTTGTTGTCCCACTAATAGTGCTGCGACTTCTTTTAATTTGTAAGACACAGATGGATTTTCCATAATTTAAAAATTACAATTTGAAAAAACGAGTTCACGTTCACTTTCATACCCCGACATTCACTTGATTTTTCGACATCAGTTGAACTGCGATAACAGCTTTTATTACGTAGGGCATGGTGGTCTCACTCAAGGTCAAAATGTATAGTCTGATGTGCCACCGTGTGTGCTTTTTTCTCTTTTTTTGTGGCAATTTAACCGGCTCTGACTTCTAAGACCTTCAGCCGCCAGCAGCGCTATGGTTGGACTGGACATCAACTTGACAGCAAAATGACAAAAAAAAATCGGCCAAGTGCGAGTCGGACTCGCTCATGTAGGGTTCCGTACCTATTACGTACACCTAGCAAAAATACCACTGTCATTTTTTGCCAGGAAAAATAACTTTATTTTTCATAGTATTCGTATGAATGACAAAGTTATTTTTGCGGTTTTCGAAAATGTGTTATATCTCAAAAACTTGTACAGCCTAAGTACTTAGATGTGATAGTTTTTCTTTTAACTTCGTCATATGTACTACTATCGTGAATTCTTTCACTTTTATCCAAAAACAACCACTTGGCTGGCAAGGGGGGGACGGGGGGACACACACATATGACATGGCTCTTAACTTTGCACTTTTTGCTATCTAATGACATCCCACACTATGGAGTAGACAAGATTTTTTTTTTACATAGGTATCAACTTTACGTGTACGTAGGCGAGAAAACATATATTTTTTTCAAAATTTTACTTTACCACTTTGGCGTGATAAATATGTATATTCATGCCAAATTACAGCTTTCTAGTACTAAGAGTTTATGAGCTAGACTGACGGAAAGACGGACAGACGGACACAACATGGCGAAACTATAAGGGTTCTTTGTTGACTACGGAACCCTAAAAACGTTTCACGGCCACCGGAACAGAAAAGACTGGTAACTGCGGTCCACCGCGCAACCCTGATATGTCATCATCAGTTTCATAAACATGTCGGCAACAAACCTTTTCTCTGATTCATGAAAGGAAGTAAATGAAAACAGTATGTGATTTGTATATAGTTTTATTGCCACGTCAGCACGTACATGCAGTATACAATAGGCCGTAACAGCGCGGCCGGACTAACAGCTCAGCATTTGTACCAACCGGCGCCGGCGCCCGCCCTGCCGTCGCCTCGCCTAACAACTATTGCACACTATGTTTAGTGATAATTTAATGAGGAGGAAAACTTACTTTTTTCACGACAGAGGGCGTAGGTGTTATTGAAGGGTGTTTTGTTGATTGGTTGTTATTGTGACATAACGTCATTGTATCAACCAATCATAACGGCTGTCAAAATCGATGAAATCTTGATTGCGTCATTCGACCACAGAGTACAGTCGCCAGCACGTCAGGTTACTACAAACTGTCAAATATCTTTAAATAAAATTCAACCTTATGTCCATCTAATAGAGTTCAGTTTCAATTAATAAATTTTGACATTTTGTAGTAACCCTACGTGCTGGCGACCGTACATTATTATCCCACAGATAAGGTAGAAAGTGGACCCCCAATCACAAAAACGCCATCTACAAAAAGCTTTGCCTGTTCTCTTCATTGATTTAGACCTCAATACCTAAAGACCATTTTTCGGCATCATACAAACTTCCGTCTCTCAAGTCGGGTTAAAATACAAATCATTGCATTAGTATGGCGAAGCGACCGAACAGAGCGCAGGCGGCGACCACGACCCAGCCAACCGACTAGCGAGTCAGCTAATATAACGTTGAGTATTTACTTATAAATAAAAATCCACAATTCATAAGTCACCTACGAGTAAGGCACCGCCGAGGGACTCGCAAACGATACGAACCTACATAAATGGGAATTATAATAATGTCCTTAATCTACTACGCTACGTCATAATATGCATAAGTATAAGTATAATATATCTAGGCATTGGCAAGTGTTAGCCGCGGCGGCCGCGGCGCTACTAACGAATATAATATGACACTCTTACAGCGTGCCCGATTGAATCAGCTATGCTAAACGAGTACCCACTACGATTACAATAAGGCTAAGTTCAGATGACAGGCGCTCAACGCGCGTTGACATTGACAAGTACAGTCGCCTGCACTTCAGACTACCACAAAATGTCAAATATCTACAAACGGTTTTGAACTTAATGCTCCAGAGTTATGGTTGAAGGTCGATTGGAGAATTTTGACAGTTTTGTGTAGTCTGTTAGTGCAGCCGTCTGTACATGCATTTTCTTCGAGTCGTTCATGTCTCGTTTACATGTTGGCCGAGCTGAGAACAATGGCAGAACAAAGGCTGAGCCAAGACAAGCCATCACAAACAGCCCTTTACACGCTGGCCGCTCGTGATGGCTCGTCCAACATGTAAACGCGCCATCACATGCTAAAGTCAGAAACACACTTCTGTGGTGTGGCGTGACGCGAGAATGTAAGTTTCTTTCACTTAGTATGGACACGACAGAGACGGATAGAGTCGCACCACACCGCATAAGTGTTTCTAACTATACTAAATGTATGAAACCGCAATGCATTGTACCACGCGTCAACACACTGCGCTAGCGAGCCATTAGACGATAGGTTTTGCTGTCAGTTTGCTATCATTCAAGATTATTTTAGCCAATCAAAATGAACCATTCATAGCGCTGCCCAAAGTTCCTCTATACCGATTGGTTAGATAGTCATGAGTGATGGAATTGACTGATGGTTGCATGACCGTCTAATGCATGAAGCTCGACTTAATACTGAGGTAACTGGAGAGTGCAGTACGAACAATTTTTTGTCCACCACGAATTACACAGTGGCTGTCTTCCGTCTCACCTACACTTTAAAAAAATACGTATGGTCATATGAGACAATTGACAGCCACTACATACTAAATGTCAAATTTGCTGGGGACACTTTTTTATTCAGGGTGAGAGCTCCAGTTACCTCAGTATTAAGTCGAGATTCATGGTCTAATGAGTACGCCCTAGACAAGTTGGTGGCCACGTGACACGCGTTTTTATATTGTAGTCGTAACGTGCGTTAAGCGCTTGTCATGTGAAAGGGGTCTAAATGCTCGGAGGCGAAGCGCGTCCCGCCGCCCCGTGACGTCATACGTCAACAACATAACACGATAACACTAAACGCAACTAACGCGAGAATGACACGAACTAGGACTCCGCTGGCCGTGGTCGCGCCGGCTCCGACCTTAACTCTAACATTTTTGGACTACATTGAGCTTAAACGCATCTGCCTCATGTTACCTCGTCCGATTACAAAAATCATTCGTATATATGTTTACAAAATTGTCATATAATTTCAGTTAATAGGAATGATTACATTACAATTACAGGAATGAGTATAGGTCCCGGCATATACAGTGCCACAAGCTTTCCTGTTCCGGTGACAGCCGTGACAGAGGAGCCACTTGCAATACGAAATTAGCTGTCAAAATGGACTGTCGTATGAAAACTGTTTTAGTTCCAAAGATAATCACCGGAACAGAAAAGCTTGTCGCACTATAACTTGACCCAAACCATAGACAAAAAAAATCTGCGCTGTTGCAATATATAGTAAAAATATTCTTCGCTGCAGATTTTATTGTCTATGGTTTGGATCAAATTATTCGCCGGAAGCTACATAAACTTTCCTCAAAAAGTTCAGTCGAGTTTCATAGAGTCGGCGTGTAGCGAGCCACGAATTCAGTCATTGGCTTCTACTTATAATAATACAGGAATCGGGCAGTGAACTTCAAATAGTCATATTAAGTACATTATAACCCGACTCTTTGTCAGGTCTCATATAACATCAAATTAAATTAATATTGAAATAAAATTAAATCATAAATTGTTAAATTCCTATCTCGTTTCTTCCCCGGAACTTGTCCGCTCCGAAACATTGCGGAAGTGTCGAGATTAATATCACATTATTATTCTAAAACATTTTATATAAGAGTCCCCAAACAAAATAATAAATTCTTAGGATCAGACTTCATTAAACTAGAAAATGCTCGAGCATTTTTACATTGGCCAATATTAATGTTAAGATAATTCGTAAAATAGTGTAAATCGTATGAATAATATTTTTTTTTCATTAAATATTAAAATTGCTCGATCATTTTTCGTTTAACATATTCACAAAACATTACATTAGCTCTTGCATTTGTTATTAATTTTTGTTTAATGTAAACGACATTTAATTTTCATTTGGTGTAAACACTAATTCAACACAAACTTACAAAAGTTGAATTTTGGGAACCCCCGATATGCAAGGCTCTATAATCATATTATAAACTTATCATTAGTTTAAATGTTAATCATAAATACACGGTTACTTGAGCAGTTTACGATACAAAGGCAAAACGCGCCAACAGAGCGCGTGCGTACAAAAATATTACATCCACGAGCAGTAAGCATAGACGCGGAATGTACGGAATGCATCAAAAGTCTTAGGAATCGACTATCAGAATCAGTATAGCATTACATAATGTCATTTATGGGTGTTAGACGTTTAAGGCGATACTCGGAAAAATTGTGCTGAAGCGAGATAGCAATGAGAAAACGATGCGCGCGGGAGCGAGACCGATTTTGCAGATTAGGCAAAAAAATCACAAAATCACTTCGTATTAAAAAACTATAGCGATTTTTAAACAATGCTTTTACACGATCCTAAATATTATTGGTGTCCACAAATTAAACCAATTTCCAATAGTATTTGTAACCCCATTTAAGAATAATCTTGAATTTTCGTAATTTTTAGAGGTCTTTTCGAAAATAAAAAGTGTCGAGGCAAAATCATAAAATCGTGTTTCTGAAACTATACGAATCTAGATAAAGGTATGAAGAAATATATATATTATTATCAGGTTTGTAACATCTCTAACCGTCCTATAGTTTTAAATCAAAAAGTCCCAATTTTTTCCGAGTAGCGCCTTAATAGCGACCAGTTATGTTTTAATTTTGAATCTTTTATTTCATTTACTAAAGTCACTTTCTTTGTGAAACGGAACTTTCGTGTAGAATTTGGTAAAATGAATATCAAAATACAGGGTGGTCAGGTAATTCTTAATGTTACGGAAGGCAGTATGTCGCGTGTGTGGGCGCGACCGATATGTTGCGCGTTGCCGATATATTTGAGGCTCCGACTGTCATGGCGACTTCGATGTGGTGCTCTGGAAACCGAGAAAAAGAAGTTAATAAAAATCTCTATCTATCTCTTAGGTTCCGGGTTCGATTTTCGGTCGGTTAATATTGTATTGAACTTTTCAATATTTTCTCGTGCCCGACATTGTTTCTAATTATTGCCATAACACAGAAGCTTAGGCTAAATCAAAACGTACAATGTAAAATACATGAAGCCGTGCTAAAGGCGTTTGTGCACTACACTGAATTTTACCGATCCGGTGGTCCGTTTTTTTCCGGACCGATATGGCAGCTATGAAAAACATATGGGCGCTTGTGCACAACACTGAATTTTACCGTCCGTCATTTTACTTCTCCCCATTCCGGACCGTTTTTTTCCGTTCCGAGATGACGGCAATGAAAAACATATGTGCGCTTGTGCACTACACTGAATTTTACCGTCCGGAAAAAAACGGATGGTTGGTTGTATTTTAATCATAAATCACTACATAGTGTAAAACAAAGTCGCATCCCGTCTGTCTGTCCCTATATATGCTTAAATCTTTAAAACTACGAAACAGATTTTCATGCGGTTTTCATTAATAGGTAGCGTGGTTCTTCAGGAAGGTTTTAATAATAGGTCTTTACATATGAAATTGCCGTTTTTTGCTTTTGTACATATAACTTAACAACTTTTATAATATTAGAAATATATAATTTCTTTAATATTGCGTTACATTAAGACCGTATCGAGCAACTTTTGAGAATTTAATAACCACGATATTTGATTATTTACATAGAAAAAACTTATTCCGAAAGTTACGACTATTTTTGTTTCCAGAATTTCGTACTTTATTAGTTGTAACTTAGTGAAAAAAAAAATTTTTCTCTTAACGAATGTGTCATTTAGTAGTTAAAATGTCCATAAATACGTGTGTAAAATTTTGTAAATTTACATAATATTAGTCGTTAAATAATAACAAAAACGTTAGTATGGAAAAAAAATAATTACAGAAATCTCCATACAAAACGGCAATTTCATAGGTAAAGACCTATTATATAATTTATGAAAGTTTTGTGTCAATTGGTTAAAATATAACGATAAATTGTCGAAAGTGCCGGCAAACGGCAAGCCGCCCGGGAGCTTTCAGCAAAAACGCTGCATAATCCTTTCAAGGTTTAAAAAAATAATGCATGTTGGGATATTCCTCTTCTATAGATCTACAAAAAAGTCCGCGATAGCATATGTCTATCTTTTAAGGATAGCATATTATAGCCATATTATCTCTTAAAAAATTGTTACGAACTATGCGGTAATTTGGAAAGCTATTTAAACGGATACAGTATTAACCCTTAACAATCTAAATACGTTAGTTGCTTTAAGCATTTCATGCACATTATTTTACTCTTTTACACCATATAATTTAAATGATTATCTTAGGAGTTATCGCAAATAAATTAACGCAAGCAATTGCCGACGTTCCAAGGAACTCATTATTCCTCTCGTTTAAAACGCGTCCGTCGAGTGTAGTTTCAAAGAGATCACTGCGCTGCCCCGGCCAGTAAAAAACCGGACAAGTGCACAAGCCAATCATCCGTGTTTTTCATGCCACGCCGGTCCGTAAAAAACCGGACCGCCGGATCGGTAAAATTCAGTGTAGTGCACAAACGCCCTAAGGGTTGTTCTACACTTGCCCCGCCCACTTACTTTTCTTAACGTCTTGTTTGGGTTCTGTTGGTGTAGTGTAGGCACAGAATAAATAATAGTGCGAAGGCACAGAAGACTCACTCTGCAAGCTCATTCAAATAAAAATAAATCTTTCTGCGTGGAAATAAAGTCCAATTCCGGTTGCTTTGTCATCGCTTGCCTACTGTTATAATAACATAGAGTTCGCGCATGCAAGCAAAACTGCACCCAATAGCTACGCGCGAGCGTTTCTATTTCTACGAATGTCTCAAACAGCTCGCTCGCTGGTTAGGGTTGCGAGCGACTTGCGAGTTCGGTTTTGTTGTTTATTTTGTTCTTTATTTTATTTAGACACCCGTAAACACAACAGTATCTTATATACAGATTATAAAAACGTTTAGTAGTCATTGTTCGGTGCACAAAAATCACAGAAATGATCGATCGTTCTACGCGCGAACGTGGAGCGTACGAGCCGAGCGGCATCCTTCTGCCATACGCCTGCCCGGCAGGCGCGCCGGCCGAACATACCTAAACTGCGGAGTGACACCCCCCTGGTGTAGGGATGGGTTAAATGCATGTGATAATATAATGGATTTAATCGCTCGAAGGATTGCTTCATTGAAGTGGCAGTGGGCGGGACACATAGCGCGGAGAACCGATGGCCGTTGGGGCGGAAAGGTTCTCTCTGGCTCGCGCGTGCCGGACGACGTTCCGTGGTTGGCCCCCTACACACGATCTGGTCAAGATCGCGGGAAGCCGCTGGATGCGGGCCAAGCAGGACCGATCGTTGTGGAGATCCTTGGGGGAGGCCTATGCCCATATTGCCCATGATGTTGATAGTATGTGATTAATACAAAACATAATTTAATCTCCCAACCAAATTTACTTTTATTACAATTAATTTATTATTCATATTAAATATTTTATTTTTATGTTAAACTTTGCTTTTATTACAACGCCTCCTCTCTTCTAACATTTCATTGCTTACCCGACATGGTCCATAATGTTTTTTTTTATTAAAAAAAAAAACAAAATTTAATTTCGTTTATTCAATTTAGTTTTCTTTAACAATACGTTAATGAAGCTACGCCATCGGTTCGCAAATCCTACGGCAGGAGACCTTGTACCGAGAAGAACCGGCAAGATGTTATGTTCACCATCCTTATTCACATTGCGGTATGCAATAAATGATTAAGTAGGTATTGAGTATGTGATATGTACCAGAACAGCAGGTCAGTAGCGTGCGTGCGCGCGTCGCTCTCCGCCTCCACCAGTATTGCTAGCACAACTTGGCGCGACTCTTTGTCGCGCTCCTTCCAACCAATCAGCACGTCGCCTTAAGTCACGCGCGCTATCTACGAGCGATCCGATTGGTTGAAAGTGCCCGCGACTCTTTCTCACTCGAGTCGCGCTCAAGTTGTGCTAGACCTGCAGAGCTCGATATGACAGTATGTGGTACGTTACCAGAACAGCAGGTCAGTGGCGTGCGTGCGCGCGGCGGACCACGAGCGCGCGTCGGCGCCGCAGGGCCGCGCGTCGCCCTCCGCCTCCACTAGAGCGTCCGCCTGTGCAGACGCTTCCGATACTGAATTTTCTGCAACAGATAAACTGTTGAAGACATCTGAGGAGCTCGTTTAAGGAACTTCAAATAAACAACGTGTTAATGCAATAACCGATAAAGCCCATACTCCCCAACTAATTTATTTTATACAAGGAACACACCCTCCAAGTTTCAGGTCTCTACGATCAGCGGCTTAGGCTGTGCGTTTATCCGTCAGTGATTCAGGATCAGGACAAAGGATTTTATATGTTTAGATTAGGTAAATTGAAATCTATTATTATTATTATTTTTTAAATAAACTTCCAAGATATTCTTGCTCATAGGTCTCTGTGACTTTCTGGCAGATTTTAAGCTCTCCTATGACGAATCGCGCGCCTACTGAATGAATAGGCAGTAGACAAACATTTTTAGAAGCAACAAAAAATGTATGAAAAATTGTACTTCTATCAAAAATGTGTGGAATCGAGTCTACTCTCGATTCGGAATAAACTAGTTTCTCAGTTTCGGTTAAAGTATTAACACGTTGTATTTAGAAGGGACGACTCGAGTTATTTTGGTAAAAGTTAAGTTAGGTATTTAACCTAACTTAACTTTTAACAAAAGGAATGACAAAAAATGGCACATATCAGTTTTTAACATACGTAAAGATTTAACTTGTGTCAAGCGAAGCTATTTTCGCTTAGATTGATACAAAAATTAAAAAAGTCTAGAAGAAAAAATGTTCGGCCATACACTCGAGTGTTTTGCTCTTAGGCTGCGTTCCTAGTAAACAAACTGTTCGCCGCCGACTGAATTACTGGCGTATCGGTTTAGTACGCCCTTCTATATATTTGAAATGAAGTGTTTACAGTTTGCTAGTTTTGCGTAGAGTGAGTGTAAAACTAGCAAACTGTGCCTGCCTACTGAGAACGCAGCAAGCAGAATACTCACCTAGCTGTGTAGCACGTAACGTATCTGCTACTGTATCAGTGAGTGTGTAAGCACTTGCGCTTGGAGCACGTAGTAACTATTAAGTAATCTGTGGTGGAGCGAGGAAGCTCGTAGTGACCCGCCGAGTGACGGTATCACTGCGAACACAAAAGGCGGCTAGCACTGCGGATCCGGGAGCTAGTAGCTAGATTCGCGGTGACCGTGGACGAGCCGTACTCACTTGCAGGTTGATACAGGAGCAGATACGTTACGTCCTACACAGCTAAATGAGTCTTCTTCTTCGTGTCGATGATTTCACAATATTAGATTTGTTTGGCCCAGTATGTGGCAACCCGGACTGCCTCATCGGTTGCCGTCATCAGGTCGCTTGCACTGCAGGTGGAGGGGCATAGGGGACATTCCAACAGGTGGGACGTCGTCTGCAATGGCTCCCCACATTCGCACGCCCAGCTAATCAGGTACCCCCATTTTTGCATGATGTACTTGCAGCGGCCAACTTTGGTAAGCAGGCGGTTGAGCGATTTCCAGATTGGCCACGGTAGGTTATGCCCAGTAACCTACCCTATTGTATCAGATGGCAGGACTCACCCTTTGGCGCAGGTCTGGTGACGCCGAGCTGGAACGCGGCGGGCGCGGTCTTGTTTGGCGTGTATGCACCGACACCAACACCGCACTAGCACCGACCCTATTGTATCGGATGGCAGGACTCACCCTTTGGCGCAGGTCTGGTGACGCCGAGCTGGAACGCGGCGGGCGCGGTCTTGGCCGGCGTGTATGCACCGACACCAACACCGCACTAGCACCGACCCTATTGTGTCAGATGGCAGGACTCACCCTTTGGCGCAGGTCTGGTGACGCCGAGCTGGAACGCGGCGGGCGCGGTCTTGGCCGGCGTGTATGCACCGACACCAACACCGCACTAGCACCGACCCTATTGTGTCAGATGGCAGGACTCACCCTTTGGCGCAGGTCTGGTGACGCCGAGCTGGAACGCGGCGGGCGCGGTCTTGGCCGGCGTGTATGCACCGACACCAACACCGCACTAGCACCGACCCTATTGTGTCAGATGGCAGGACTCACCCTTTGGCGCAGGTCTGGTGACGCCGAGCTGGAACGCGGCGGGCGCGGTCTTGGCCGGCGTGTATGCACCGACACCAACACCGCACTAGCACCGACCCTATTGTATCGGATGGCAGGACTCACCCTTTGGCGCAGGTCTGGTGACGCCGAGCTGGAACGCGGCGGGCGCGGTCTTGGCCGGCGTGTATGCACCGACACCAACACCGCACTAGCACCGACCCTATTGTGTCAGATGGCAGGACTCACCCTTTGGCGCAGGTCTGGTGACGCCGAGCTGGAACGCGGCGGGCGCGGTCTTGGCCGGCGTGTATGCACCGACACCAACACCGCACTAGCACCGACCCTATTGTATCGGATGGCAGGACTCACCCTTTGGCGCAGGTCTGGTGACGCCGAGCTGGAACGCGGCGGGCGCGGTCTTGGCCGGCGTGTATGCACCGACACCAACACCGCACTAGCACCGACCCTATTGTGTCAGATGGCAGGACTCACCCTTTGGCGCAGGTCTGGTGACGCCGAGCTGGAACGCGGCGGGCGCGGTCTTGGCCGGCGTGTATGCACCGACACCAACACCGCACTAGCACCGACCCTATTGTATCGGATGGCAGGACTCACCCTTTGGCGCAGGTCTGGTGACGCCGAGCTGGAACGCGGCGGGCGCGGTCTTGGCCGGCGTGTATGCACCGACACCAACACCGCACTAGCACCGACCCTATTGTATCGGATGGCAGGACTCACCCTTTGGCGCAGGTCTCGTGACGCCGAGCTGGAACGCGGCGGGCGCGGTCTTGTTTGGCGTGTATGCACCGACACCAACACCGCACTAGCACCGACCCTATTGTATCAGATGGCAGGACTCACCCTTTGGCGCAGGTCTGGTGACGCCGAGCTGGAACGCGGCGGGCGCGGTCTTGTTTGGCGTGTATGCACCGACACCAACACCGCACTAGCACCGACCCTATTGTATCAGATGGCAGGACTCACCCTTTGGCGCAGGTCTGGTGACGCCGAGCTGGAACGCGGCGGGCGCGGTCTTGTTTGGCGTGTATGCACCGACACCAACACCGCACTAGCACCGACCCTATTGTATCGGATGGCAGGACTCACCCTTTGGCGCAGGTCTGGTGACGCCGAGCTGGAACGCGGCGGGCGCGGTCTTGGCCGGCGTGTATGCACCGACACCAACACCGCACTAGCACCGACCCTATTGTATCGGATGGCAGGACTCACCCTTTGGCGCAGGTCTCGTGACGCCGAGCTGGAACGCGGCGGGCGCGGTCTTGTTTGGCGTGTATGCACCGACACCAACACCGCACTAGCACCGACCCTATTGTGTCAGATGGCAGGACTCACCCTTTGGCGCAGGTCTGGTGACGCCGAGCTGGAACGCGGCGGGCGCGGTCTTGTTTGGCGTGTATGCACCGACACCAACACCGCACTAGCACCGACCCTATTGTGTCAGATGGCAGGACTCACCCTTTGGCGCAGGTCTGGTGACGCCGAGCTGGAACGCGGCGGGCGCGGTCTTGTTTGGCGTGTATGCACCGACACCAACACCGCACTAGCACCGACCCTATTGTATCAGATGGCAGGACTCACCCTTTGGCGCAGGTCTGGTGACGCCGAGCTGGAACGCGGCGGGCGCGGTCTTGGCCGGCGTGTATGCACCGACACCAACACCGCACTAGCACCGACCCTATTGTATCGGATGGCAGGACTCACCCTTTGGCGCAGGTCTGGTGACGCCGAGCTGGAACGCGGCGGGCGCGGTCTTGGCCGGCGTGTATGCACCGACACCAACACCGCACTAGCACCGACCCTATTGTATCGGATGGCAGGACTCACCCTTTGGCGCAGGTCTGGTGACGCCGAGCTGGAACGCGGCGGGCGCGGTCTTGTTTGGCGTGTATGCACCGACACCAACACCGCACTAGCACCGACCCTATTGTATCGGATGGCAGGACTCACCCTTTGGCGCAGGTCTGGTGACGCCGAGCTGGAACGCGGCGGGCGCGGTCTTGGCCGGCGTGTAGCGGCACAGCGACGCCGACGCTGCAACAACGCACACACTAGCGTCTACACTACACGTCTATACTACGCCGAGATACCACGAACTAGCGTACAACCAGAGGGCCTTCTCCAAAAAGCTTAGACTAAATACTGAGGTAACTGGAGAGTGCAGTACTAACACTTTTTTGTGGCACTGTGGCTGTCTTTCGTCTCACCTACACTTTGAAAAAATACGTATGGTCATATGAGACAACTGACAACCACTCTACCTACGTACTAAATAAATCTCAAATTTGCTGGGCACACTTTTTTATTCAGGGTGAAAACTCCAGTTACCTCAGTATTTAGTCTAAGCTTTTTGGCCTACTCTGATGCTGGGGCCACACTATGGGGATATGCCGATGTTCAACTTCGCTTGAATTGTCGCGAGAATTATTGCGTTAAATTTATCGCGATAGTGTGGCCGAGCGATAGCAAAAATTCTCGCGATAAACGCCACTCGAGCTATCGGCATAACATAACGCATACGGCGTAGTGAATGCCGTAGTAAAATTATCGCTTTAATTATCGCGATAACGAATCCCGTTGTCTGTTGACGTATTCCCATAGTGTGGCCGCAGCATGAAACGCAAAACCCGAAACTTCGTCTCTCTCAAACTCCAGTCATGACAGAATCGAGTAAAAGGGGCGGGGCTAACCGAAGTTTCGGATTTGCGTTACAGAGTACGGTCCCAGGGACCGTAATACTGTCGGGAGTATTTTCGACGGTTTGTGAATCAGGGGGCAGAAATCAATAGGATTTTTGTCTGTTATATTAATTTATTGATGGAAGTGTGTAACGTATATGATATGCAACCATAGTGTGATATAACAAAGATTAGTTCAGTTTGATTGGAGAGGCATTTGCCCTGAAGTCGGGCGATTTCGATTCAATGAATTTAGCCCCAGTAAAGAAAATAAAGCATAAGAAAATAATGTGTAGTAAGTTTGTACTTTAAGGTTCTACCTTCAAGCCTCTATCGCCAAGACGGTTTCACATTATTTTTGGGTTTGTGAACACTCTCTATACTATAGGTTCGATAGTTATTAATCGAGCGCCAGTATACGTGACGTAGAGGGTACTACAACTGGCATATCAATTACAGAATATATGTACCTAGCGGGTGCTATAGCTGTGATAGCCAAGAATCGAGCGCGAGTATAGGGTATTTGACTGTTGTTGAATTGTAGATATTTAAATATGACATTCAGAAATACAGTGTTTTTTGAAACCACTGGCCAAATTTTTAAGTTGGCCTCAGAATCAGTAAGTGAACAACTTTCTCCTAAAAACATGGGTTGAAATACGACAAAAATTTATGGCCTTCCCATACTAAATCGATCACGTGATCAGCATGATTTGTATGAAAAGTAAAAAAAATATGACATTTTTCGACCTATGTTTCTAGGAGAAAGTTCTGAATTCCGATTCTGAATCGAACTTAAAAATTTGGCCAGTGATTTCAAAATAACCCTGTATAACATTATTGAATAACAAATGTGAAAAAAGAAATTCATTCTGTATTATATCAAGCGAATTATGAGCTACTTAATTGTGACTCTAGCTATCTCTTTCTAAAACGAAATTTACTATGGCGAGAGTATGGCGCTCCTCGCATGTGACGTCACTGGGTGGTAGCGCTCTTCTCGTCTAATTAGAAAGTTTGATGCTCTATATTGCTGAGAATATGCAAGATATTTGAAAATAAACACCTATGTTGTGTTGCTAATATTTCAATAAAAAAACAGTCAAATACCCTATTATGGTGGCCATAGTATACACCATCCTTCCTATCGTCCAATCGGTATGACGGCAGGTTTGATCCAATCTGCAGTTCGTCCATATTACACCATAATTTGAAAACTGTCATGCCAATCCACGTCCACCCACGGTCAATACGGTATTTTACTGATTTTTTTTTATTTCTTTAAAATGTTTTTCGAAATATTAGCTACACAAAACAAGTTTTCATTTTGAATTATCTTGAATATTTTCAAAGATATAGGACTTCAAACTTTATAATTAGACAAGGACAGGACGCTATCTTAGTGACGTCAGTGGGTTAGTAGCGTCATAGTCACGCCATAGAAGATTTCGTTTTAGAAAGAGACAGCTATAGTCAAAATCAAACAGACTATAATTCTTTTATTATAAAACAGATTCAAATTATTTTTTCACATTTGGTATTCTTAATTGCAATATTTTTTAACGTCATCATTAAATATCTACATTTCAACAACAGTAAAATACCCTATTCTGCTTGACCCAATCTGCAGCGTCATGCCGATTGGACGATAGGAAGGATGGTGTATGGAAAGCATAAAGCGCCCCACAGATGCATCAGTTCGCCTGGCGGCAGCGGCCTGTCAGTACCCCTAGTATGAGTTTGGCAAACTGTATTCGTAATCGAAAACTATCGCTGTCCTTTGACAGCTTTACCGACATGAGCAGTTCATCCGAGTTTTCGTAAACGTTGACAGTATAAATCAACTGATATTAAGGGTACTGAACTGACAGGCCGCTGCCGCAGGCGAACTGCCCCCCTATACAAGTGGTATTCTATTATCGAATTCGTCAGTCAAATAGAAGTCCTACTAATCCTACTAATATTATAAATGTGAAAGTTTAGATGTTTGGATGTTTAGATGTTTGGATGTTTAGATGTTTGGATGTTTGTTACTCAATCACGCCAAAACGGCTGAACGGATTTGGCTGAAATTTGGGATACAGATACTTTGTAGCCTGGAGAGGAACATAGGCTACTTTTTATCCCGAAAAAACCGTCACATTCCTGCGGGATAACGTCGTGTAGTCCACGCGGGCGAAGCCGCGGGCGGAAAGCTAGTAAAATAATAATATATGGGATTGACATTAGCGATCGAAATGTCACGTGACCGCTAATGTCAATCCCGTACATTTTCTTTCTATTCGACTGGCGAATTCGATAGTAGAATGCCACTTGTCTAGGGGGGCTGATCCATCTGTGGGGCGCTTTAGTGACGTTGAGGGCACTACGACTAGCGTTATTAGCGGACGGTCACACGAAGGTTTCGTCGGGCACGGGGCTGGCGCGCCGCCACCCCACTGCACAACACATGCAACATTAGTAAGTATCAACTTTAAACGACGTTTCTAATATGAAAAATTTAACAAAGTATTTAGAAAAATATCGACCCATAGGAAAAATGTGATAGTAAAAACCCACGAGCCCTATAAGTAGCTTTCAGGCGGGCTACTTATTGGGCTCGTGGTTTTTTACTATCACATTTTTACTATTAATATAACCTTACAGAATTGCATTGTGTATCCATAAAAATAATTTAAAATCTCAAAAATCGACCCGTCTCACAACCAGCTCCGATGGGACTCGAACACACGACTCCGTAGCTCAGTGGTTAGAGCAGTCGCCCGGACAGCGAAACGTGGGTTCGAGTCCCACCGGAGCTGGTTGTGAGACGGGTCGATATTTTCTAAATACTTCATTTCGAATTTTTCAATAATAAAAATTGCGTTGTGAATGCAAAAAAGTAAAAATTTTAATATGACGTTACTATACTTGTTCGAAAATCAACACCACAATTAAATTGGTTGCATATTTTATTGAAAAGTTAGACCGAAGGGTTTGTGACATAGATAGGCGTCTATTTCACTGCTGGTTTCCGCTCCGGTAGACGGAGATGCAGCGTGACTTTGTTATAGGTACACTGCAGGTTTTGTATGCACATCAAGATTCTACAGCCATAGTTAAGAAGCGCACTACCACAAACCGTGGTGAGAACCGCCAAATAGATTTACATTGATAACGCAAGTATCACGATTTGTATTGAAACCAAGCGTGCAGACTGTTTAACACCTGCTGTGTCGTCACAGCCAAAATTTAGTGACTGTAAGTTAGTGGCGACTAACTTTGACTTTTGGTCGGGGTTCGGACACGCGATGTACATGCATTTGCGTTAAATAAGTACCTAACCTAGTAAATTCTATATCTGCGGTTTGTGATATCCACGAGTGCTCTTGTTGGTGTAGACAGACGACATAGGCTATCCCAAATAGCAGTTTCCACAAGCATAAACGTAGCACATGGCAGAAATATTGATGTTTGTAGGTTAGGCATACAATTTCAGAAGACACTGCTGTACATACCCTGGGGGCCGATTCTCACGCAATCGAGAAAAGTTCACATTTATAAGCTCGAAATTCAAATATTTTTCGAGGATAACATAGTTTGTGCGGGTATTAACCGTGGCCCCACCATTTAGCCCCACTGGTGGGTCTACGGTTAATATTTTTTCCCCGTAGACCCACTGCAATAGTGTTTTATATTATGCATTTCAATGTGTCAGTTTCCGTGGGTACACGGGTAATTGCCTCAGGTAATGTCTTTCCCCGTACACCCACTGCACTAGGCATATGCCAAATATGCATTTTTTATGATTGTAGTTCCACCGCAATGCCCCACTTAACATAAAATTAAATAAAAACAAAAATATAAAAACTTATTTTATTAAACAAAATATAGGTTCTCCTTTATACCCCAAAGAAAAGAAAAGTCAAATGAATTAATTAGTGTAAGTTCGGTAGTAAAATATTATATAAATACAAATTAAAATATACTTATATAAAAATTATTATATTATTCATATTTTTCCAAACATGACAACAGTGGGACCACGGTTAAAGTCAGTCTTGTTTCAATTCCCCGTAGTCCCACTGTGAGACAGTGGGTCTACGGGGAATAAAAATTACCTATGAACCCACCAGTGGGTCATAGTGGTGGGGCCACGGGTAAAACCCGAGTTTGTGTATTGTCAGAATTTCACAATCGAAAAAGTTCGATCGAAAACCAGTCGAACGCAACGAGTGGTACGGAACTACGGACCAATCGATGTTCGTATACGAAATTAGCTGTCAAAATTAATTTGTTGACATGTGGGACAGTTTAGTTTGTTTGTTTGTTTGAAACGTTCTAACATTTCAATAGAAACCACAAACGAAATGTCCGTATACGAATTACCACACTGTAAAAATTCGAATACGTGAGAATGCGGGCCCTTGGTGTTAGTTGTTCACCAGTTTTGAATTACGATGGTTTCAGGATGAGAGGCCAGTATGTTAAGTTTTCAACTGCCTAATAATGTGTACGATTTCAATATTGAATTGCGAACGAGACGTACCGTTAAAAAAGTTGGGAATCCTAGGAAACATTAAAATGGACGTGATACTAAAACTAGTGTAAGAGCTCGTCCGACGAGTCCAGTTTCTAATGATGCTTTCAATGTTCCCGAAAAGGAATGATGTAAAACCAATAAGCACATCTGAGATGGTAAAAAACCAACCTATCGAAATTTCTGTGAACAAACCTTGGAATTAGTTCCCTACTTTCCACAAGCAAGTGGGAAATAGGACTATGCTTTAATCATTGTTAGTTGGCTGCATATTGAGTGGTCCTTTTTTACTTTAAAAATCCAATATAGTATACAGGGTCACTTGTATATTATATTGTTGTATGAATACAAAACTCGATCCGAAGTTCGGACATTTTATATGAAATGTCGAAAATTTATTTTCATTTTTTTGGAAAGTTGTAGAACAAGTTGTTGTTTATGATGATAGTTATCTAGTCATGCGAGGTTGTTGATGTTTTACAAGTGACCCTGTATAAGCTCCAGCCGGCAATTTGGCTGGCTTGGCACCCTGGAGTTACGCCACTGGGTAGATAATAAATTAATTATTTAAATGGGTTTTTAACGCTTTTCATATGATTTTAGATAAAACATCTAATTAACCTTAGTTTTGAAAATGAAATACTTTAACTATTTGTTGGAAACGCCAATGATCACGGAGTAACTGTCGGTCAGTTACTCCAGGCAGGGTAAAGGACTTAGCCCACTTATACCGCACCGCTCCCACCCAACCAAAGTATGAGCAGTCAAATATGGACTTAATGCCGTGCTCTGTAGATGCACTTTAGCTTGCGGCAGGCTCGCTTACCGCGCGCTGTCTGCTATTGTATATTGGTACTGTAAAGTGCATCTACAATGCACGATATTGAGTCCATATTTGGCTGCTCATACTTTGGTTGGGTGGGAGAGCGGTGCGGTTCAAGTGGGCTACGACATTAAGTGCTAGTTCAGACGACGGCGGGAACCGCGCGGTTAAACACGCGATTTGTTCTACACTGTTCGCTCAGGATCAGCGGGGTCAGTAACTTGTGATATATTGACAGCAGTGTAACCAAAATCGCGTGTTTAACCGCGCGGTACCCATCGTCGTCTGAACTAGCACTAAATGCTAGCGCGTACGAGTAACTTTTGTTTCGGCAACTATTTTGTCTCTCACATCAATAGCACAAAGTAACTACGCGGGCGGGCGGTCGCCCTAGCAGAGAGTCCGCTTAGAACAAAGTGCCATTTTCGTCACGCACACATAGACTTCACATATACAGGCAAAATGGGACAGTTTGGGACAGTACTCAGTCGCGAGTATCGCAAAGAGGTCAGTGATCGCAAGTTCCAAAGAGCATTTAATTGATCACTTCACGTCCGCGCCGCTACGTGTCACTGTGACACTTATATATTACCTATTTTACCATTAATTAACAAAAATTAATAACCAATATTATTACAGTTGCAGTGTATTTGGTTGTCTAAATACGACTAAAAACTGTGCATACACGTTCTTTAAATTTCCAAACGATATTGAAAGGTAAGTTATGTCAAACTGTTTTCTCTTGTTGGTAGGTGAGTATACCTAGGTACTTTTGGGACTAGCCGCTTTGATAACGACGATGAACCATACACATTCATCTTATAGTTAGCTGGTTGTGGTAAAACGCCAGTAATTGGGTTCTATGGTCCTTATTTAGATGTTATAGTATTCTCAAAACTTCTTGGCGGTTCAGCGAACACAGCCACAAGTCATGTTGACGAATTTTCAAGTAAAAGTTGTCGTTGCATTTTCTTTTATCTTAGCAGTGTTATGAAATCCTACTTACATTTTAGAGACTTCAGTCATTAAACCCCAAATAACATTTTACTTGCAGTATTTTTTTTCATCTAAGCGCACGGCAGTGTGCCAGCCAAGTTCAGGAAAGGACGCCAATCAATAAATCCCAAATAACATTTCACTTGCAGTAAAGTTTTCTTTATCTAGGCGCACGGCAGTGTGCCTGCCAAGTTTGGGAGAGAACGCCAGTCATTATACTTACCCCAAATAACATTTTACTTGCAGTAAAGTTTTTTTTGACGCACGGCAGTGTGCCAGCCAAGTTCAGGAGAAAACGAACCACGCACGATTATGCATATACCTATTTATTTTAACGTCTTAATCGTAGGAGTGCCACAGGCTATTTTCGTTGCAAAACTAACTAGTTCATTTTAAAAATCAAATGATTTTTTTTTCAGACGAACCTTATGGATAAGTTTAATTGATCGAGAAGATGTACGCAACAAATGGTCAACATATCTTCGAGTTTGTGAGGCCCATTTCGAAACCAATTCTATAATCAAGACATCGAACCGAACTGTCCTGAAAAAGGCATTAGTGCCTTTTTCAGGACAGTTCGGTTCCCAAACTTTTGCTACCTGTCAAAAAAAATTTAAACGAAGAATCGCAAGCATCTGTGGAGACTAATGAATCTTGTACACAATATGAAAAAGTTAAATGTGACTCAAATTCACAAATAGCAACTCACGTTTCTGCAAATTCTCCCAGAAAAAGAAAGCTGAAAAACGATATTCTTGAGTGCAAGAAAAGACTATGAAGAACAGCTGCGCCAGAAACAAATATGAACCTGTTTACATCTCGATAGCGTAGCTTCTATGACGTTCACAAGTATTGTAAAAACCAATCTAAATTGAATAAACAAATTTGACTTTGACTATTAAACTAAGTACTTATATTTTTTATTTACCTATATACGATAAAAACACAACATAGGTATTTAAATACATTTTCTTGTTTTCAAAATAGTTACCACTATTGCTTGATACAGTTCTTGCGTTATAAAGGTTTTTCAATTTTTGAAGATGACAAGTTATAAATTCAACATTTAAGAAAATATTAATTATTTGAAGTTCTTGAACGAAAAAATTTATGGAACTTGTAACCCATTTAGATTTCAACTATTTTTCGCTGAACTTGGCAGCTTTTTTACCTTTATGTTTTCGTCGAACTTACTTAGTGCCTTTTTCACGTTTATGTTTTTAGTGGGATAACTATCACACCATATTTATATCTTGTTCATAGAGTACATTATAATATATAGGAATGGAATACATTACAACATAATAGGTACGGTATAGGTACAATAGGATCTTGTCTTCGTCGTGTGTGGTGTCGGGACTTTAAATGGATATTAGATGCTCTGTTTACCATCTAAGCAGCATCTAAGGCATGTAAACTTGTTACGATGTATGTATAAACGAATTTATTTATGTATGATTGTTAACTTTTACTACTTACTCCTTTTTAAATTCAGAATCAATACAGAAGCAACCCTAGTGAGTCAGACAAGGATAGGTATAGATTTTCAAAAATGGTGCGAGCGGTCCTTCTGTAAACTCTTTATTTTGTGTCAATAGTATGAAAAAGTCGCGTCGCTCATGCGCGCACTTTCATACTAACCCGTAGACTTGATGTGAGAGACAAAATAGTTGCGGAAACATGAGTTGCTTCCGCAACTATTTTGTTGCGGAAGCAACAAATTTTGCTCGTGCGCGCTCGCTCTAAATCGTGTAACAGAACAGTGTTACCATATAACTCGCGCGGTTAAAGAAACAATTTGTAAATGGCGGCCAAGCATTAAGTGTGAGCACGATAGCATGACCCACCCACGTGGTCTACATGCAGCATGACGGTATGTGTGAGCGAGATAGCATGACCGGCCGGCCGCCATTTCCATATTGTTTCTTTATCCGCGTGGCTTATAACAGAACAGAGTGTTACCATACCTATATGTGTGTTAGCGACGAGCGCCGCGTTGTGCGCCTGCGCGGGGGCGGGGGCGGCGGGGGCGGGCGCGGGGGCGGGCGACGGTGCGGGGGCGGCGGACTCGTCGCCGTCTTCGCATAAGGAGATCTCCGACGGGTACTCGAACGTGCGCGTCAGCGAGTCGTCGAACTGCAGCTTCAGCTGGAACACATGAGAGGCAATCAGATCAGATCCCCCTGATCTGGCAATAGGGTATTTTACTGTTGTTGAAATGTAGATATTTAATGATGACGTTAAAAAATATTGCAATTAAGAATACCAAATGTGAAAAAATAATTTGAATCTGTTTTATAATAAAAGAATTATAGTCTGTTTGATTTTGACTATAGCTGTCTCTTTCTAAAACGAAATCTTCTATGGCGTGACTATGACGCTACTAACCCACTGACGTCACTAAGATAGCGTCCTGTCCTTGTCTAATTATAAAGTTTGAAGTCCTATATCATTGAAAATATTCAAGATAATTCAAAATGAAAACTTGTTTTGTGTAGCTAATATTTCGAAAAACATTTTAAAGAAATAAAAAAAATCAGTAAAATACCATATTACGTAATGTAATCGTATTAATTTGACATTTCATATCGTATTCAACCGGCTGCAATTTGTATGGAATGACGTTTATTATGATACAATATGAACTGTCAAGTAAATACGATTGACTTTACGCAATTCCATAGCTACAGGCTTCCTCGATACTGCAGTGCATCTGGAATGTTTGCAGATGCCGCAGTGGATGACTTCTATGCAATGATGCGTAAAAAGTCCACTTCGCTTATGTATAGGGTGAGGGGAAGCCGGAACAGTATCCTGAGGATGATAGCCGATAGGGTAGATTCTCCACTGCTTGGTAGGTTTATTAAGCTACATGTTCTATGAACAGTGTTTTGATGAATCTACTAAGTAGGTTCACAACACTATAATAATATTGTGACATAACTTAATAATATTGCGCCGGGGACTGCTCGGGGCGGTCTATTAGACTAAGTAATATTGTTTAATATTGCTGTTATTTAATAAGGATTTATAATTTGTTAAAATTTGTTAAAAAAAAAAAAAAAAACTTAATAATTAAATAATAATACTTACCATGCATAAAATGTCGAATTTAATTTTAATTGTAATTATAATTTTATAAATTTTAATGATTATGTTATGTTGTGTGCTATAAAATGTACCTATGACCTATGGACTCCTTGGTCCGAAAATAAATGATTTTTATTTTTATTTTTTTTTTATTTTTTTATAGCAGGGGCCCTATCGGCGCGGGCTTCAACTTGAAACAGATAAATCGAAGTACGTAATTTCTTATTGTACTATTTGCCGAAGTTATTTGGAAGATATCGATGTTCCTGGGACATCATGAATCGTTGTTTGCCATTTTGGCCTGTTTCTCGCTCGATTTATCTGTTTTAATTGGAAGCCCGGCATATTTCCGAAGTTCGAAGCGTTCGCCGGTACGGGCCCAGATCAGAGATTGACGACCGATTTGGCGCAGGGGTAGGATACCTGCCTTCTGCGCCAGAGGTCTCGGGTTCGATTCCCGAACAAGACAAATATTTGTGTGCATGAACATGTCTATTTGTCTTGGTCTGGGTATTTTCTATGTTTAATATGTATGTATTTAAAAAAAAGTATATAAGTATATATTTATCCGTTGTCTAGTTTCCATTACAGTTTCATATGCTGGGGCTTCACCTGCGTAACGCCTAACGGCGTTAATAACGGCATGCGCGTCTTAGCGCGCTTATTGTACCAAATTAGTGCGCTAAGACCCGGCTACACCTGCGTTTTATATCAAATAGCGCGCTAATTAATGGCATTAGACGCAAGTGAAGCTCGGGGAATAGTGAAAACTACTTACGAGCTAGGTAATTGGTGTGATTGTAAGAAATTTATTTATTTATTCAGGAGCTGGGCTATCGCTTTCAATTTGACATGATTATGTGCGACAACCATCACTTGTTGTTGAGGACAGTCGAAAAGAAATGAAGGTATTATACTGTAGCAATGGTAAAACAATATTTTACAAAATGGATCCAAAATCAATTTCTACGGCAATAACATAGGCATATGAAGCATACCTTAATATTGAAAAGTTGTACTAGAATGGTCATTTAAAGAGTACTTAAATGGCCTGAAATGCTCTAATTATAATTATGTACTTGCTAATTAAGACAGAACCAGCAACGAAAGAAAGTTTAATAGCTCTCAACACTGAAAGTCACTTAAATATTGAACCCCACTTAAAATGTTACTTTGAAAATGTCCCAAAAAGTTAAATAGGATTAAGTTACATTTCTGTTAAAAGCTCTTTAATATCCATAGCGTAAGCAGTTTCCTACACCTACAGTAGCTAATATGACAGTTTTTATTAGTAGCTTGTAATCTCTAGTATTTTAATGGCAGCGATATGCCGCTAAGCACTTTTGTTAGGCTTATCAGTATTAACAAATTTAGAAAGAAAGAAAGAAAGAAAGAAAACTCATTTATTTGGGACATCACAAAAATACATAAAAAAAAAAACAAAAAACAAGAAGCATAGTATGTCCCAAAACGGTCCCGACTCAGCATAATGCTTGGCTTGTGACCAGCGCTGATCTTCAGAAACCGTCTTGGTGGGGCAGGAAGCTAATTAACACAAAAGGGTTAACAATAAAAAACTAAAATATTAACTAATAAAAAATAATTAAAAAAAAACACTTAAAATACACATACATCGCCTAGCCCTTGCCACGAACCAGTAGGTTTTAAAAAGAAAAATATTGTTTTTTCCATGTGACCGGAATTCCCAACGGAATTCAAAATAATGAAGTGACACGCAAACTTGGGAGTTTGGAACTTACACAAATATTTCGTCACATGAATGTGTGTCCCGCCAGGGTGTCAACCACTAGTCTAGTCAGAACTAATGCTAATATTACACGGTTCAACCAAATTGCTTCACTTTGGTTGGAAGGCGCAGAAATACAGGCGCACATTGTTCAATTTGGTTGCTTCATCCAAATTGAAAGGCAAAAGTGAACTGTGTATTTCCGCCATAATGGATAGGGTGCCCGACAAAGTGGATGCCGACCCTGAACCTCAGATGAGTTCTACATTTCAGATCGCACCCGGGGACAGTAAATACAAATTTCAGTTATTATTATTAGTATTTATAGAGCGGACGCCAGCGCAGCTGGACGGGTGATCAGTCACCTAGGTCGGGACCATTTTACCATGTTCCTGAAAGCTGAAAGCAGGGGGAGGCGGGTTATCATTTACACCACCGGCGTCGGACCCTCCAACCTATCTGTGCGCTTACAGTACCTGCTGAGTTGACTTATCGTTAACTGCTTTAGATCCTCTTCCTTAAGCTTGTCCGTTCCAAAGAGCTCCCAGCGCAGTGATTTTGTGAATTGTTCCAGTTAAAAGCCAGGGTCGTACCTTGGCCTGGCGGTCGCGGTTGGGGCGCGCCATCATGCAGGAGCGGCCATTGATGAGCACGTTATCGTTGACGAACCGGAACGAGCACGGCGACGGCGGGCCCTCCTCGTCCGACGAGCCGCCGGGGCCCTCCCGTAGCGCCACCAGCCCCTCAGCGGCCTGGGGACACGGTGACACAACCAGGGTCGTACCTTGGCCTGGCGGTCGCGGTTGGGGCGCGCCATCATGCAGGAGCGGCCGTTGATGAGCACGTTGTCGTTGACGAACCGGAACGAGCACGGCGACGGCGGGCCCTCCTCGTCCGACGAGCCGGCGCCGGCGCCCTCCCGTAGCGCCACCACGCCACCCTCGCCGGCCTGGGGACACGATGACACACGGTTAATCAGATGTTATTTGAATAAGCCGTCGTATTCCCACCCAACCAATGTATCTGCTCTGTAGATACACTTTTAGCTTGCGGCAGGCTCGCTTACCGCGCGCTTACTTTGCTTGGGCGGGAGCGGTTCGGTATAAGTGGGCTATGACCTTTATGCGGTGGAAAGGCATCAAAAGTGCAAGCGTGTAGAAAGAAAGAAATAATGAATAAAACATTTATAAGGGCATACACAGTACAGATTTTAGAAGAACACATGACAAAAAGAAACAGAAATATTTAACAGTACAAACACAAAATAACCGACCGCCCGCGTAGTTACTTTGTGGTACAAAGGTGTGTAGCTAAAGGGCCCTGCCTCAGCACAAAAAGTCTACTTCCAAAAAGTGTAGTGTCTATTATTAGGTTGTGAAACTATAACAGTTTGATTGGTACGTCCCATAAGGTTCGTGCCCGTGCACATCATTAAAGCGGTTGGCAGAGTACAAATTCGGTTTTCGACGCTTATTTTTATAGGGCACAAACAGACGAGCATCCCATTTACACGCTCGTGCCCATTGAATGTTACTTTGAACGGAAGCGTCTGAACGCAGCATTAGGATTGGGATTTGAGCAAGCCACAATGCCAGCTGGTTAGCAAGTTAAAGAGCCGAGAGCTGTTTAACATCTTTTCGTAATTCACACCGCAAGCGACTACGCTCGCCTTTCTTTCTCTGGCAGTAGGAAAAGAGGTGTGACGACACATAGCTCGGCTCGTTAGCTTGCTCGCCAGCTAGCGGTGGGTCTTGCCCTTATAGCATAGCTCCGGTGTTTTTCAACGCTTTGGTTTCAAAAGCAAACCATTTTTTTCTAGTAACGATAAATCATTGTTGTATCCCGGGACGTATAATTAACCTTTTAGGATAAGTAATAAAATATATAGGACTAGCGGATCCTCGCGGTTTTACCCGCGTGGTACCCGTTCCCGTGGGGGTATCGGGATAAAATATAGCTTCTGTCATTCGGGAAGAATGTAGCTTTATAAAGGTCAAAGAATTTTTTAAATCGGTCCAGTAGTTTCGGAGCTTATTCGATGCAAACAAACAAACAATCATATCTTTCCTCTTTATTACAAGCTTTTTATTAACTTGCCATGTTAGTTAGTTAGGCCCGTAATTTATAGATAAATCTCAACTATGAGATCAATCTTGAGATGTCTCTTGAGATCTAGTTTTGTTTGAAAATAACATCTCAAGAGCCATCTTAAGATCGATCTCATAGTAGAGACCTGTCTATAAATACGGGTTCCCTATTTGAGTGCGAAAGTTGGTAGTGCGATTTTCAGTATATCGAACACGGTGTGTCGAAAACTCCGTAGTGCTATGTTTTATTATATCGATGCTTTACAAGTGCGATGTAACGTTTGTGCGAAAAACGTTAGGTCGACAAACCTTATAGCGATGATTCATTAGTTCGTTGATTTGTTTGTTCTATGACATGTTATTTCGAAATTTCTGTTATTATGTAACTTTTTCAGATGTAATTATATTGAATCAAAACTCTTCCTTTTTAACCGACTTTAAAAAAGAAGGAGTTTATCAGTTTGACCTGTATAGGCTTCCAAGCACGGTGTATGTATGTATGTTTATAATGTTTGTTCACGACTATCTCAAAAACAAAGTCATATCGAGATGATTCTTTTGATTTTTATCAGGTGTATTCCATTTTAGAGAACAGCATGAGTTTCATCAAAACAAGTTCTGTATTTTTTTTTAATATATTTTTCTTATGGTAAAACACCACAAACCTTGCAAGTAGCTTTCAGGCGGGATTCGAACCCGCGCCCCCGGGAATCCATAAAAAAATTAATCAAAAACTACAGAACCGATTTTGATGAAATGAAATACACCTATTAAAATTTTACTCCTGTTAAAATCAAAAGAATCATCTCGATATGACTTTCAGTTTTTGAGATATTCGTGGACTAACATATAAACATTATATACACTTACAAAATTTAGCACACGTGCTTGGAAGCTTAAGTGTAACGCTATACTCAAATATTATATAATTCATATAATATCACATACATACAGGTCAAACTAATAAACTTCTTTTTTTTAAAGTCGGTTAAAAATGAGGAGTTTTGATTCAATATAATTACATCTGAAAAAGTTAGGTACATAATAACAGAAATTTCGAAATAACATGTCATAGAACAAACAAATCAACAAACTAATGAATCATCGCTGTAAGGTTTGTCGACCTAATGTTTTTCGCACAAACGTTACATCGCACTTGTAAAGCATCGATATAATAAAACATAGCACTACGGAGTTTTCGACACACCGTGTTCGATATACTGAAAATCGCACTACCAACTTTCGCACTCAAATAGGGAACCCATAAATACGGCCCTAAGTTTGTTAGTTAGTGGGGGACAAATCTTGCAAGCTTAATTTGACCCACTTCCCAGTGTCCGATGGAGTTGAAATTTTGTATACAGGTTTGGTTTAGATGACAATACAATATTAAAGTACAGTCAGCAAAAAAGCTTGTTATAAAAATGAAATTTTTACTAAAAACTTTTAATATTAGTATAGATAAGTAGTAATAATAAAATAGTAAAGCGAAATCAGAGGTTAGTGTTGTTTGTATTGCAGCTTGCAAAACAGGCCCGCAGAAATCCCTGGCGCTATCTAGACGCGGTCACTGCCAACAGCGGGAGCGGACGTCCGCATCCCGCAGCATTTGTCACCAAGCTAATTATAATAAATAACCACCAGTTTGCAGAGTTATACCTACATTATTGTGTTTAAGGAAACACGAAGCTAATAGTAGGAAAGGGATTTCCCAATAAGCATAAGTTATACTTTCAAGGGCGAAGAAATTATGGATCGGTTTACTACGACAGCAATTTTATTAACCTGATTTTAATGTATGAAAACATATCTTCCATCATATCAGCTGAACGCGACGCCTAACTACTGAACTATCTACCTATCTACCTACCCCAAGGATCTCCACAATGATCGGATCGGTGCGCTGCCCGCATCCAGCGAATTCCCGCGACCTTGTTGCTGAAATTCACTTAGTTATCTTGCTAATATTACACGGTTCAACCAATGTGATTCACTTTTGTTGAAACATTGACATTGAATGATTCAACATTTAATGATTCACTTTTACGTTTACATTGTTCAATTTGGTTGCTTCATCCAAATTGAAAGGCAATAGTGAACCGTGTATTTCCGCTATAGCTCCGTAATGCCCGAGCTTCACCTGCGTCTAATGCCATTAATTAGCGCCCTATTTGATATAAAACGCAGGTGTAGCCGGGACTTAGCGCACTAATTTGATACAACTAGCGCGCTAAGATGCGCATGCCGTTATTAAGGCGCTACTCGGAAAAAGTATGGACTCTTTGATATAAAACTATAGGACGGTTAGAGTTGTTATAAATCTGGTAATAAGATATATTATATTTCTTCATACCATTATCTAGAATCGTATAGTTTCAGAAACACGATTTTATGATTTTGGCTCGACACTTTTTATTTTCGAAAAGACCTCTAAAAATAAGAAATATCAAGATTATTCTTAAATGGGGATACATATACTATTGAAAATTGGTTTAATTAGTGGACACCAATAATATTTAGGATCGTAATAGAAGCATTGTTTTAAAATCGCTGTACTTTTTTAATACGAAGTGATTTTGTGTTTTTTTTTGCGTAATCGGCAAAATCGGTCTCGCTTTCGCGCGCGTCGTTTTCTCATTGCTATCTCGCTTTAGCATAATTTTTCCGAGTATCGCCTTAAGTCCAAATTCACTTGGTTAAATCTAAGCTCCGTAAGTATGATTGCAGCGGCGGCGGCGGCGGGCGGGGCGCGCGTAACGTAAACAATCGTGCCTCGCACTCGCGCGCGCACGTGCCGACACGATAACACGAGCTTGTCTTCACGATCACCGCTGGAGATGCAGTCTCGATAATACATCGATCGTCGATCCAACACAAAGCTGATAGCAAGAATTTTATTGATAACTAGCTTCCCGTGGGAATATCGGAATAAAATATAGCCTATGTCACTCGGGAAGACTGTAGCTTTCTAACGGTGAAAGAATTTTCTAAATCGGTCCAGTACTTTTTGAGTTTATTCGTTACATAGAAAAATACAAATCTTTCCTCTTTATAATATTAGGATAGACTAATAGTCAAAAGAATTATCGTCTGCCTATTTGTATGCAAGCGTTTCTGAACTTTTTGATAACGAAATCTATAGCATCTCTTCCTAGGCAGAAAATCCTGAAATCCAATGTACAAATAACAAACTAATAACCTCCTCTTTTATGGTTTGGAAGTCGGTTAAAAATCAATTGTTACGATCAGCAGAACACTATGTATGGATACTATGATATGCATCGAGCGAGACCATATTATCCAAGTGGGACAATGTCCCCAAAGCGCGGAGTGATCGAGATACCCGCCGCAGACGACCTTCAAGCTCAGATCATCTGTCGACCGCTATGTTGCGGTCGGTTATACTTATACATTACGTTAGGTACTATCCATTATTCGCAATAACCTCTGATAAAAATCAGACGACAATGGTTTCGGCGATGCTTATCAAGTTGTTGTCTTTGGCAAGCTTATGAATTTGAATATCAATCAATAATTTACACTTTATAATGTTATAAGTACATGATTGTTAGTTGCATTTTCAAAGTGGTTCATTTTGGAGGTGATAAAAAGAGAAATCACCGAAGTAGTCGCGTAAACCTATAAATATTCAACTGATCCTTAAATAATAATACATAAATAAATAATAAATAAATATTTTCTTACCATCACACCAATTATCTAAGCTCATAGTAAATTTCTTAGGAAACTGTATCTATGTGCACTTGATAACGGATAAATATATACACATAATACTTTTTGTTTGTAAATACAAAAACACCCAGACCAAGACAAAAAGACATGTTCATGCACACAAATATTTGTCTTGTTCGGGAATCGAACCCGAGAACTCTGGCGCAGAAGGCAAGTAGCTTACCCCTGCGCCAAATCAAATAAGTCCATATTTGGCTGCTCATACTTTGGTTGGGTGGAAGCTGTGTGGTATAAGTGGGCTATGACCTTAAGAAAGAAAGAAAGAAAACACACAGTTTTAAAACTATCGATATATGTATTACAATAAAATTGTGACTGCAAATGGTATTGAACTGTGTATTATCTCAATATGGATTGTAGTTATAATAAAAAAAATTTTTTTTCAATTGATATTGTTGAAGGCTCTGCCGACTGCTACGATAGAAGCAACTTTTAAAGATAGCGTATCTTTAAAATTAATTATCAGTATCAACCTATCTACTCCATCGAAGCGAACGGCGTGCATGTTGCACTCTCGCTCGTTCTAATCTAATGTTCTAATGATAATCGCTTCGATTGGTGCGTCCTTTGCCTCAAGATCACGTTCTGGTATCCAAGCAACAATTAAACTTACGTGATCGAAATATTCAGTTAAGGCCCGTGGTATCGCCAACGACCTTGGGCATAGAAAAGTGGCCTAATTTTCCCGCCCGCTACCCGCGCCACAACAGCTTAAACACACGTTTCGTCAAAACTATGTATTATTTTAAAACGAAAATGCTCAGTTTTAAGTTAAACAAGTTAGCAATCTTTTCCCGAAAGAAACGTGAAAATATCACTTGTAGTTTAGAAGCAGTAGTATTTCAAGTTGAAAACAGCTTCATTTCAATGTTTTTTTTAATAGTATCTTAAAGACTATGTTTTTTTTAAATGCTCAGATTGGAGTTTATTATATTTAATATATATTAATTCTGGATTCATCAGTAGGCTAATTTAATAGTTGTAGGGCCTAAAAAATGATCGTTTCACGACTACATGCACCTTAAATTATGATTGCGTGTTTAATTGTTAGGCCGGAAGACCTTGAAGAAAGAATTTAGGACTAAAAATTTAATCATAGCTTAGTAGGTATTAAAGCCAAAGTCTAAAAATACCTGCAAAATTATGTATATCCGGAGTAGGCATATTGACTTAAGTTATTGCGTCATTTGTCTTTTTAAGGCGATACTCGGAAAAATTATGCTGAAGCGAGATAGCAATGAGAAAACGACGCGCGCGGGAGCGAGAGCGATTTTGCAGATTAGGCAAAAAAACCACAAAATCACTTCGTATTAAAAAAGTACAGCGATTTTAAAACAATGCTTCTATACGATCCTTAATATTATTGGTGTCCACTAATTAAACCAATTTTCAATAGTATATGTAACCCGATTTAAGAATAATCTTGAAATTTCACATTTTTTAGAGGTTTTTTCGAAAATAAAAAGTCGACACTTTTCGCCAAATCATAAAATCGTGTTTCTGAAACTATACGATTTTAGATAAAGGTTATCTTAACTTATAAAGAAATACATATCTTATTACCATTTGTAACAACTCTAACTGTCCTATAGTTTTACATCAAAAAGTCCATACTTTTTCCGAGTAGCGCCTTAATTTCAATTGTTAACTTTTAGTTTCGCATTAGTTGCGTGAGTAAATGCGTGACAATTGATTGCCTAACCGAATACATCGGGTGTGGCCACATATAGCGTGATGATTAACGTAAACAAGGAAGGAAACAGAATGTCCACTTTGTGGCGATAGTCCACGTGTCGGACACGAGTAGGTAGCTAGGTGTCCTCATTACTTTGTTTTTCTGCGAGTTAAGCTGTTCATATTTATTCAATAGTCTGTTGCACTATTGCATCATGCTAGAGAAAGAACTACCAACTATTGCTTTACTGTTGCACGAATAAACGTGGACTATATTCGGAAAAAGTATGGACTTTTTGATTTAAGGGTCAGGCCGTAGATTTTGCCACATTCGAGGGTACAAAAGTCTCCGCCTCATATAATTTTAAATATAGTACTCTTAGAAATTTCTCAATCTTATCATCGTGTTTCCTAAGAAATAGCAAACCAAGGCAGATATAGATATTTGGATAAGTTTATAGATTTGGAAAACTATTTGACATTTCCCTCCCAAAAGTGACGGATTTTTTATAAAAACCGCGAATCCGCATGGGTAGGTGTCCAGCTTAAACATCGATAAAATTATCATTTTTTAACTTATTGATGAGCTGTTTGATTTGACGTTATAAAATAATAATAAGGTTGCCATTCCTTTAATATTTTTGCGTATTTCCTAAGAAAAAAGATAAATTTTCGGCAATAAGATATTTTTTTTGAAAAACCAATTCTTTGCGCTACTTATATTGCGCAACCATTTTCACCCATATTATGGTTTTAAAACATTTATTAATATTTTGTTTGAGTGCTGGCATCGCCAAAGAATTGTATTCTATGGTCAATGCAGCGTTGACGACCATATTTTTTGACATTTCGGTGTCAACTCCGATCAAAGTGAAAAGTGTCGCCTACTTTGCAGAGTGCATTTTTTGAGATTTCAAGGTAAGTTCTTGATTAAAACTTATAATTGTTTTTGCGCATGGTGTAATTAGATGTGTGTGATCTGTATATGTTAAATTAGCCTTGTAAAATAATATATTTTAAGAGTTATAATCGATTTCATTTGCGCCTCGGTTCCGCAAAACTGCCTTTATGCCACTTTGCGATACCGGTTGCGTAGAAATTGCGCCACTTATTTTACGCTATTGAATAATAGTGCATGCACACAAGGTTTTCAAGTGTTTTTATTATTTTGAAATTACTTTTAGCTGTAATTCCGCTAAAAAACATGACTAGCATTACTATTAATTGATTTGTTAGATTTTATTAATATTCTATAAGTACAGGGTGTTCGGCAGAACGTTAAACATACGAAAATAGGGGTAGGTGCGGTGGTCTGCTACCTAACCAGCCCCAAAGATTTTACCTAGGTCCAAAGTTTTTTTAATTTTGTACCTATTTTATAAGTTTTGGAATTTCGTCACTTTCATAGTAACTTTTAAACCCATCTAACTTTTTTCTTTATTGACAGATCTATTTTTTTTTTATTTTTGGCATCTAAATGGTTGGCAAGTCCTTTTAATACCTAGTGATACTTCAAGCAGGTTGTTGCTAGAGTCGAAGTAATGGACTCTCAAACATTGAAAAGAGTTGAAATAAATTTAAAGTTGTATTATATTTATACATATAATTAATAATGAATAATACCAAATACCTCCATCTAACAAATTAAATGTATTTTTTTTTGTAAATTGAACAAATCATACATACTTACTAGTTTTTGTCATCCTGTTTAACTTTTCATTATGCGCAATATATAAAAAAGAATTACTCATAGGTACATTATTGTTAATTATTAATTAAACATACTTACATACCAACATCGTGTTTCTTTTTCTAGTTTGATGCAATACCTCTTGTTAGTACAGGTTTGTTAAATAAAATCACATTAATGTACGTGCTCCTTAATAATTTTGCGCTACCATTTTGCGCCACTTTGTGCGACCGACTCGTTGAAAATTTTGCGTCACCATTGCGCTATTTGTGGCAAAATCTACGGCCTGACCCTTAAAACTACAGGACGGTTACAGTAGTTACAAATCTGGTAATAAGATATATATTTCTTCATACCTTTATCTAGAATCGTATAGTTTCAAAAACACGATTTTATGATTTTGCCTCGACACTTTTTCTTTTCGAAAAGACCTCCAAAAAATACGAAAATTCAAGATTATCTTAAATGAAAACTTACAATATTGGAAATTGGTTCAATTAGTGGACACCAATAATATCTAGGATCGTGTAGAAGCATTTTTTTTTAAATCGCTATAGTTTTTTAATACGAAGTGATTTTGTGTTTATTTATCTGCAAAATCGGTCTCACTCCCGCGCGCGTCGTTCTCTCATTGCTATCTCGCTTCCACATAATTTTATCGAGTATCGCCATAAGAAGGGCATCTATATAAAACGCTTGCGTTACTGACTGTCTGACAGACAACGCACAGCCGAAACTACTAGAGCGCAAGAAGCTGAAATTTAGCATGTATGTACCTTGGGGAGTGTTGGGGAGCACTGAGAGTGGATTTTTGCTAATTCCTCTAAGAGGTTAACCCTTGGCATGCCTGGAGAGTAAAAATCACGCGGCGTGGTGGGTCTGACAGACCCATTATATAAAAATATGTTTGTAATAACACATAGATTGTTAGAAGATTTTAATTTATATTTATTGGTTTATTCAATCATTTTTTATATAAAATTAAATAAAAAATAATAAATAATAGTAAATTTTCAGTCCATAAAAATAAAACAAACAGACCTCTTACAAATGGAGGTCCTTACCAATACATTCTAATCTTACATTTTAGTATGAAATCATAAGTATGCACTTTGCGCACGTGCTAATCACACGGGAGTGGGCGCCAGACTGCGGGAGGGGCACCAAAATGACCTTGAATTCGTAATGCGCAGCTACCTACTCAAGCACAGGAAACGCTAAGTTTGGAATTACAAAAGATTTTGACGATTATTTGCAACAGTGGGTCTGTCAGACCCTACCAGGCATGCCAAGGGTTAAAAAGGAGGTATATGCAGACGAAGTCACGAGCGAAGCGCCAGTTAATAATGGAACGTTTTTCCGATTCGGTATTTTTACTATAATTTTTGTTTGTCTATTTGTTATTTTAATTTTTAGTTTTTTGCATTCACAATGCAATTTTTTTAATAGAAAAATGGAAAATGAAGTACCTATGTAGAAAAAATCGACAAATCGTTGTGAGACGGGTCGATTTTTTCTAAATATTTCATTTTCCATTTTTCTTGTCTATTTGTTCTAAAAATATCGACTAATTGGCAAAATGGAGAAGTTGTCACAAATTAGATGATCGATGAGAAACCGATAATCCCTTTCGTTGTATCCGATATGATAAAGATTGATTCATCGCTGACGAAAATGCTTTCAGTTGGTATTTATTATTTAGTGCACGAATTTTGTTCTAATGAAAAATACTAGCAGCATCCTTCTGCAACTCTGATTGTAAACACATACTCCGATTAACTTCCATTTCGCCACCTTTATAACAGCATTCCGTAACTTGACCAGAGATCTAATAGCTTGTACTAGGTACAAGCTTTTAGATCTCTGCTATTAGATCATATTTCGACCCATGTTTCTACAGAAACATGGTTCGAAATATGTCAAATTTTTTTGACTATTCATACAAATCATACTGATAACGTGATCGATTTAGTATGGGAAGTCCAAACATTTTTGTCGTATTTCAACCCATGTTTCTAGGAGAAAGTTGTTCACTTACAGATTCTGAGTCGAACTTAAAAATTTTACCAGTGGTTTCAAAATAACCCTGAATAGTTAAGTCACAAAAACCATTAAAAAATAAGAAGCTTTCAGCATCGATTAGAGCGATAAATCACGCGGCGATAAGAGCTCCTCCATATCGCATCAACGAGTCAACACGTTTGCTTTCAATATTTACAGATATAATCTCACGATCTGTCTGTTACACAATTTGTTTTTAATTCATTACATAATAATGCTAACAAGTTATTTTGCAATAAGTAATCTCTTTATTTTCTCCAGATCTGACTACAAATGTTGTCTGAATTTAATAGAGATTGAAAATGGCCAATAGTTGCTACTTAATATAACTTGATACAAAAACATGCTTAAAGAAAGTTTAACCTAAGTATGTTAGGTGCTTGAGCGAAGATTAACAGAAAGCTTTAAATTAAATAATCGTTGAAATACCTACCACAGATAATATAAGTGTCAACTAAAGAGACGAACCTTTGTAGTGATATCATATCTCCACTCCAGTCGACACAATATTAGAGCACTTGAACTTATCAAAGGGCACCTATTAGCCTCAACGTAATCCGATTTGCCGGGACCTTCACCGGGCCGATCATCCGAAAGTCCGGAGAAAGCTTCGGTGAGCTTCGGTGATTAGTAAAAGTTCGCACTTATCACTAATTGCCTCTTTCGGCTCCTTTCTATTCATTAGATTCTATTTGTTACTATACTACGTCAGTTGGCAGCGTGCATAACGTGTTGTTTCGATGTCCGCTCCATAGCCACATCAGGTGCGAATTTGAATATTGTAATTATGCAGCGTTGCGCAAGCGGCCCAGTTTTCGCTGCATACTATCATTTACGTGATGTACCGATTCAGGTAATTTTTATGTTTACGACAATGCGGGTGCGAGAATACACAGTTAACTGTGTTTAGTGTAAATTCAAATTCAAAATTGCTTTATTCAATTTAGGTTGAGTTTACAACACTTGTGAACGTCAAAGAAGCTACGGCATAGGTTCGCAAATCCTACGGCGGGAGACCTTGCGAGGGTCTGCGAGAGCGGCGTGTAAATGTAAACAAAAACTTATGTTATGAGGACCTGTTTCAATATTAAACATTTCTAGGGGTGTTTAAGTTTCCAAGGATGGTAATCATCGTACAGTTCTCGTATTGCTTTGTATTGACAACAAGCAAAGGAAAGTGGCGATGACGCGTTGGTGTTTAATGAATTAAAACAGGAAGTGCCATTCAGCGACAACAAAACATGGCATGCGTCCACGCAGCGGGTGGGTATGCTATACCTCTATACTATACAGTGTATAGATTTTTTTAACTTATAATGGGTTTGCTCTTGATCCCTCCTTATTAATCCCAGGGGCTAAGACAGGATTCACGATGGAGTGAGCTAACCCAGAAGGTGCCTTTTCACCCTTGCTTTGAAGGTGGTCGGGTTATAAGTACTCGGGAATACAGACGCAGGGAGGGAGTTCCACTCCTTTGCTGTGCGCAATATAAATGATGTTGAGTAGCGCTTGGTGCGACATTTAGGAATATCAACCAAGAAAGGGTGGTAGCCCGCTGTGCGTCTGGAACTCTGGATGTCCGATGGAAGACCGACAGACAGGCCACTTCGCGGCGGTGAACTAGGGTGTGAAACTTGCTTTTCACCAGTTTTTTATCGCCGATTAGCCTCGTTGGTACTTCGCTGAGCCGTCCCAAAAGTTACTGCAATATTCCATGCAAGATCGGACTTGAGCTTTATAAAGAGTTGAAATTCTAATTCAGATTTTACATTTATCATTATCATTATCAGCCGCGCGGCGCCCAATGCTGGGTGTAGGCCTCGTTTAGGATCCACGACGATCGATCCTGCGCTGCCCACAACCACCGGGCATTATCAATGTGTCTCAGATATACCTAAGGGAAAATATAGAGACTAATATAGCATTTATTATCTTTCAATAATAAAAAATGTTGCAAGTTATAGCAAGAGGTAATATTTTGCTCCTCCGTGAAATCTTTGTTTTTTAAAACTTTCACTAGTATTGCGATCGGAGCATCTGTCTAACAAGACTATCAAGACAGCAAGTTGTTAAAGTTGCCGACTTGATGATAAGATATTCAACTTTTGGCAGCCCTAATGTGCGCGTGTATATTTGATCTACATTACACGGTCGATTGTGGGTGACATTCGATCGGCGACCGACGCAACGGCAGCAAAGAGGTTTTTGTATAACATTTGCGGACTTTGCGCTGCGCGTGCGTCATGCTCATGCGGCACATTCACTCACCGCCGCCACTACATCAGCTCCCGTCCCTCGATAGCAGTCATTCTAATTGGTTTCCGTTACTCGAACCAAACTACAGTTACAAAGGTTATGCGGTAATGAGACTTTCGCACATGTCAGAGCGGACTGCCGAATAAATAATGAAACAATATCTTTAGGGGTTCGCTTTAGATTTGGAAGCTTAGTACCTATTTAAGGTGCACATTGAGGTTCTCTACGTTATAAATTAAGTAGTCCCTGATTACGATACATCACTGATTGATGATGCCTGGGGTCGTTCATATAACCCTAGAAATAATTTCTTTCATACAAAATAAATTTCTAATAAAATGGTGGGGTCCATTGAGATGTGAACAGTTCATTACTTAGGCAAAAATATGTTTCAAAATTACCGAAGTTCAAAGATGGATTTAAATAGTTGGAGAACGTAATTTGATGACAATGATGGCTCGGTATAGAAGACTCGTACGTCGTAGGTGATTGATACCATTAAAAAAAACAAAGCACGCTCCAAATACTTGCATGTCATCTCGACAATGGCACGTCGCGAACGAAAGTAAAACAGCGGAGGCAAAAACTGGGCCACCTCGTCACCGTGGGTGGCTGCGAGCATTTGGTCAGGAGGTGCACTGGCCAATGTAGAACTTATTTAGGCAGGAGAAACAACGTTGCATCATCTCACAACTAATGAAGATATTCATTGACTCGATTGACGAAAATGTAGGTAATTCAATTGATTTTCTACGCATAATTAATCGGATGTATGTTACTGGACTGGTTGTTGAGACACCAACGAAAGTATCCCGGAAATGAGCCATCATCAACTTCACCAACAAAGATCAATCGGATCAAAAGTAATCAAAAAGTAATTTTAAACAGAACTGTGCCTGACTCTCACTCGTGTTCGTGTATCGCGTTTGATACGGGAGGTAAGAAGCAAGAGGTGAGGGGAGGACGTTCCATTGTTAATAATCGAAATAAGGGCATTGTTTACGAACAATTTGAGACGGTGGCTCCTAGCGGTAACGCATTCATAATGACAATAACGCCTTGTGTCGGGGCGTCACGATTTTTACTCAAATAACTGTTCGTTAACTAAGACTCTGCATATCGCAAAATCTATAATTATAAAATAAATTGACCACCAAATGGTTAAAATGTTGAATTAAGATTAGTATTCATTGTCATGTCACGTTCGTCATTGCGTGGTATGCTAAGTGTGGCTAAGTGATGCGCCCGCCCCAGACGTGTCAACTCGTCAGGTTAGCGCTAAATAAAGCTGGTGTTTGCCGATCTTCAATTACACGCGGGTTAATCGGGTCAACATGTTTTATGACTGTGTCATTATTCGAAAACGGTCCGCATCTCAAACCACAAATGGTGAGTCGCCATTATTTACATTCAACTGTTGGTTGACCGTTGAGAGAATGTTGTTCACCACTATATGTTAAAGTAAGTGAAAATTATGGAAAATGATTTCGCAATATGATATTTGGCTTGACAAACCAATGCAAACAATGCTGTCAAATACCCAATTATCTTTTCTAATTGTATTTTTTACTAATCCTGTTATCGTCGGGTAAGCACGAAACCTATAACGGTATCAACACGTCGTAAATATCACAAGTTATTTTATTGCTCGCTAGCGTTTAAAAGAACTCGTATTTTATCATGTGACAAACAAGTACCGAACAATTTTACGTGTCGTAACTCCGTACGGGGACACTCACATCACCGTCTAATTGCTTTCCGGTTTTAATCCACAATGTACAGCTTCATTACGAGAAGTATGTTGACCTCTATTGTCGTGATTTCATAATCTGTAGAGATACAGACTCGAGAAGATAATTGTTAGCTTTTTATAGTTTCACATTACATTGTCATGGATCGATCACCGATGCAACAATAGGAAACATGTGGGAGAAAGAACGGTGTAGCGTTCAGTTCCGTTTAGTTCCGATTAATTTCCTAATAGCATTGTCATTCTCGTGTTGGATCAGCTGGGTGGTGGCTCGGCTTCTGACGACGGAGTCGCGTGAAACAAGAGAATCACAATTACAGTAGTTATGTCACAGATCGGCAAGCGGCAAGCGGTAATTTTTCAATCAACGAGACGATTACAATCAGCAAGTAAATTTGTTAATTCATTCAAGAGGAAAATGACATCCATACTCAAGTAAACAACGAAACCACTAAATTCGATTTGTGACTTAAAGGAACCTTCTAAAATTCTTAATGTAATAACACTTTTCAGCACCTTCCCGTACACCATTGCGTGACCACGCTCCCTGAAAAGTTGACAGACCAGTCTAAAACAGCCAGAGGATAATGCTAAATGTTCCCGAGTTTCCAGAGCATGACCAAGAGCGGCTGAAACAGTTGTTGACAGGTGTGTTTACCGCGCGGCGGCGACGTCACCGGCGCGGGCGGCGCGACGCGAGTAGCGGCGCGCGCCCTAACAGAGCGGAACGAGACGCCGACTCAGCGCCGCCGCTAGCTGTGCCCATGCGCACACACATTGGTATCATAACGTCTGAAACTTTGAGCAAGTCCAAAGATGCATTTCCACTACGTGAAACCAATGAGATAAACCAAATGGAATCGTAGTTTGAAGCTTTGACGAACTCAATGTGAAGGGCAAGGCAAAAATCCCTGTCGATGGAATGGCTGACAGAGTACCTAACAATTTTTGTTAAAATTTAAGTTGTGACTCAACGAATTTTGAATTGGTAAAATTATTAACTACGTGACATCGTCGTGGAGTCATGTAAGGAGTTTAACATGTTCGGAGAACGGCGAGCGAGTGCCTAAAACACTGCTGGAGTTACAAGACAGTTGTCTTCTACAGTAGCTAGTACAATTAGCTATAAGAATTTACTTTAAGCAAGTGGTATAAGTATTGTTGTACCTACACAAATATTGGTAAACCTAATATATAAAATACTAGCGGATCCTCGCGGTTTCACCCGCGTGGCACCCGTTCCCGTGGGAATATCGGGATAGAATATAGCCTATGTCACTCGGGAAGAATGTAGCTTTCTAATGGTGAAAGAATTTTCTAAATCGGTTCAGTAGTTTCGGAGCCTATTCGATGCAAACAAACAAACATTCAAATCTTTCCTCTTTATAATATTAGTATAGAAAATAAAAATACAGTATAAAAAGTATGTACTCTTCAATACCCAGTGCTGTACTCGTACCAGATATGCTTTTGTGAGGGTTTGTGACTTAATATTTCCGTTCTATTGATTCTTCACGTATTCGCGTGAGTCATCTAACATCAACGGTCGTAGGTATCAATAAATTTTGTACTTTGTATTCATCTAGGTACTTGTTTATCTTTCGAGAGCTAATTCTATAAAAAATGTGTACTTGTAGGAATTCATGATAATCCTAATCTCTTAATCCAACTTAATTTTAAACTCATGTATAGCAAATTATATTATTATCTTCGTAAATGATTAAAATGCTGAAGAGCTTTCTACGAATTTCACAATTTCCATCAAACAGTTGCAATACCAACCAACATAGATTTGATAGTGAACTAGAAAGGAGGACGAAGTGTCCAGTTTAACTATTGCCCACCGTGGAGGACTTTAGACAGCTCTCACCAATAATTATGACAAATAGCTTCGCGTAGTAAGCGCGCAGTGAAACCTGATATGGCCTAACAATAGGCGGCGATAGGGGCGCAATAAACACGCTGAATATTAATCGACTGGCCTCACTGCTACCGAGACGCAGGGCTCCGGCGCCGGACCTGCCGCCACCGGCTGACGTCGATAACAGCTATCAGCCAGCGTTATCAATACGGGTACTGCTGAATAATCCATTCGATAAACTAGCAAGGCCACGTCGACACTCAATTATTTTCGGCACTCAACCAGACTAAATCGAAGCAGTATCCGCCTATGTATTTTTATATTTATAATTGAACGCGGCAACGCAGCATTTTTGGCGTAATTAAAAATAATAGTTTGCAACAAAAAGCATGAATAATTTCACGATCAAGACTCCGACCTCGCCAGTGCAATGAACTAGTCACAGAACAGAACCAATAAGAGTTCACTACTCAGAAATGTATTATTCTTTTTACGGAAACTTGAGCTACAGTACCGACCGATTGCCTAGCTGATTATTGAATAATCTCTTCTTTTAAAATTTTATTTTCAAAGAACCACGTTTTCAAAACAGACTAGAAATATTTTCCAATAGACTATTCGTCAAGACGATTAAAACAAGCCCAAACTCGATGGGGTTGCATGGTTTCAATATTGAGTTTCTATGGCATGGCCTTCCGGCTTTATCATCAGACACTGAACCTCGTCTCCCGTCAGAGTACGTATCAAGACAATTCTAACGAGCCCAAACACGATGGGGTAGCACGGTTTCATCATGGAGTTCCTGTGGCGTTCTTCCGGCTCCATCATCAGATCTGCTCAATGACACTGTAATATTGCATTGTCATCCAGTTCTGACCAATGTTCAAAGTTTCAAGTCTCTATCTCATCGGGAAGCTAGTATAAAATCGTTTGCAAAATTTGCGTACAAACAAGAAAGCAACGTAATAAAAACGTGGTAAAATATACCAGTGGCAAAAACACCAAAGATAAGGCAGACCAAAATAATATATTCGCAATGATCTTCGGATTAGCCATATCGGATTATAAAGATTGGCTTAACATTCGACTGACGTCTGACGTAATAATCTAAAGTAATCAATAATATTAGAAAAGTAGTAATAACTCATGAAGTGGCCATAAATACTTTCACGAATAGTTCTCTACATTGACAAGACGTTGCAGCCTTGTTTAGCCGTCAGTTCCATTCCCAGAGCGGTCATCGATCGGTCGGGCGGAGACTGGTCCGCGGTAAATAAAACAAACGAGAACACATGCCATTGTGAGCGGATGCCAGCGAATACCTCATGCGGCTGCGCACAGGTGCCGCCCGTACCATTGCCTCTTAGAACAAAAGCAACTTTGGAAACGAATAGAAGCTATACGTGAAGCTTTCCACTATCGGGACTATCCCACTCACACAAGACTTAAATTGCTGCAAATGCATCGCTCATGGTAAGGCTAAGTGCGGGACAACGATTGATTGTGGGAAAGACTGCGCTACAAATAGAGCTGAAGATGAAAGATAAGTAAACACTGTTATGGTAGTTAAAGAGTTGGGAGGTCTTAATAAAAAACGATACCATTGACATTTGATAGACCCCTCAAAAATTGGAAGCGCTATCAACATTTTCGATTCATCAATATTTATAAACAAGCAACTAAATAGATCATGTACTGTACGGCTATTCCAGCGAATACAGGATGAGTACGTTGATCAGGTTATGTAAATAGATCTAGTGACAAAAACTAAGCGAGACCCTCTGCAGCTTTCTGATTTGGCATCAAGGTGACAAGCAACCCGTTTGCGACGGGTTCGGTGCACGGCAGCGATCGTTCGTCACATTCGCAAACCTGTTACAACTACTACTACGGCACCAATACTCGGTAACCAGTAATTGCAATCATTAACCGACCGAGCAAGTTGACCACAAAAAAAGAAGGAATGTCATGATACTCAGAAATGGAATCGAAAATTATTTTAATAGCCAGTCGTCTAAACCGGCACCTATTTGACCTAGAAGCTTTAGGCGTTCAGCTCTATAGGTCATCCAAATGTGTCGATGATCACTATTACTAAATACTTCTGAATCCGCGACGAATTTGTCCATGCGGAGGTCGTGCTAATGAATGCCGTTTGGGTCATAAAGCATTAATGACATAACAAAAGTAAAGGGGAATGGATAAGATAATGGAGGCCAAGCGAGGCCGAACATTAACTAACGCCAACTCCTTTGGTGTAAGTTAAGATAAAGGGCTTATTACACTTGGCTAAATTCAGCATCTAATTAAGCATACATTGCTTGTTTTGATTGCATCACTGGCTACAAATGAGCTCAAAAAAAGTAATGAATGCTTAATTAGATGCTGAATTTAGCCAAGTGTAATAAGCACTTAAAGCTTTCGTTTGAAGCCATTTAGGTTTCTGTACGGATTTAGCAATGCCTCTCGGAATCGCATTCCTGTTGGATGACAGTCGTATTCGCAGTCCACACTCCTTTGGTGTACGTTTAGATAAAGCTTTCGTTTGAAGCCAATTAGTATTGTGTACGGATTTAGCAATGCCTCTCGGAATCGCATTCCTGTTGGATGACAGTCGTATTCGCAGTCCAAACTCCTTTGGTGTACGTTTAGATAAAGCTTTCGTTTGAAGCCATTTAGGTTTGTGTACGGATTTAGCAATGCCTCTCGGAATCGCATTCCTGTTGGATGACAGTCGTATTCGCAGTCCAAACTCCTTTGGTGTACGTTTAGATAAAGCTTTCGTTTGAAGCCATTTAGGTTTCTGTACGGATTTAGCAATGCATCTCGGAATCGCACTCCTGTTGGATGACAGTTGCATTTGCAGTCAAGTCAAGCCAACGTCTGGCATTGAAACAAGAGTAAGAAATCTCAGCTAAAAGCGATACAATTTGTCGCAAACGGTAAATAGCAATTACAGCATTGGAAGAAATGTAATTGTCGCACAATAACATACTCGTAATTGAACAAAAAGGTGCACTGCATAATGAGCACTGATAAGTATAATGCGCACGCGACGCCGGCGCTGGCGCTCCCCGCTATGGATGTCGACCTTTGAGGTTCGCTGAGTTTTGTTTAAAATTCAAAACATCAAAAAGTGGAAACATTTTGCAGTGAAACGATATCGCTGAGGTTAAGTTATGTTCACAAGTAGAAAAATATTATTTAGTATCAACGAGAGATACTCATTTAATGTATTCTAGATTAAGTTTCACCAACAGTGCGCATCTCCAACCCCTTTTGGGCTGGTTTTACAAATGTTTTGTTAGAGCCAGCGCGCACTTGTGATTTTTAATCTGGCGATAGTTTGATCGTTCTGGGATTCAGTATGGAGTTCAGTTCTTTTTTAATCGTCAAATGCACGCACTGCCATATACATTCATAAGGAATCCCAGAACGATATAACTATCGCCCGGTTGAAAATTACAAGTACGCGATGGCTCTTGGTTCAAGCATTGGGGAAGCTTGGGCAGATCAGGTGCTCCATGTTTTGGATCACTCCACAAACAAGTGCAAGCATCGTTTGTAGAGAAGCCAGACTTTTTGCGATTCTAGACAAATATGTCTAGGTTTTCCAGAGTAGATAGTGACTTGGAGTAGACTTAAAGAAACTACCATATTTTTAATAGGATCCGAAAAAACTGGCATATATAGATATTACGGCATTGGCAGCCCTAGGGCTGGCGGTAGGAGGCAATTAAGGCAGTACCTATGTAAACACGGGGCGCGCTCTCTCCGAGGTGGGAACCGCGTTTTTTGGCAGCGCCATTGTTCGGCGGGGCGCCCGCGCACCGTGAAAGTCGCGGAAACATTTGCGACACACATAATTTCTAATTAAATCGCACTCGATGGTTACGACAAAGTGCGTATCGGACACACTGCGAACCTCGGTAACTGTTAAGTAACATAGCCTCTGTGTTGTGTTGTTCGTCATTCTTTTTTACCTTTTGTGTTAGTTCAGGAATTACGAAATTGACCCAACGATGGTGTTTCACGTTTGGTGATGCGCTATCAGAACCGAACAGTATCGTGGACGGAATTAGATAAGTATTACTGGTATCGTCCAGTCACAGAATTCTCGACATTTTATCAGCTTCCTGCATGTTTCACGCGATGCATTGTGATCGAAATTTATAAACAATGTGGTTATTAAATTGGCAAAAACGTATTAATCACGATATCGCGCTTATCGTCTAGCGATTATAAGACGTCCTCCCTTACAATAATAAACGTGTAAAAACCAATGCCAAGATTAAATATTAACAAGATCATTACCTTGATTATAGCTAAATATGCAACATGTTAGTTTAGTTAGTATTGCGGGTTTGAAAAATATGAAATCGCATCGAGAAACGTTCATAACATAATTAGTGTTATCAGCTCGTTAGAAAAGAACGGATGTTGAAGAAATGTACGAGGCACATGCAGAATGCTAGGAGCACGTGCGCAATGAATGCACGTATACAGCAGAGAGCAGCCAGATCGTGTGCGGCACGTGGCTGAGACTCCTTTTTAAACAATGGTAACAACTCTATAAATACAGATACATAAATGCATTTTTACTGTAGGTACCATTTGATTCAACACAAGCAATTGCATTTATTGCACGTTAGAATCTACGCCAAAGCTTCGAAAATCCTACTCCAGAGAACTTATACGGAAATAAACTCGATAAGAGTCGTTTTTCACATACTATTTTACGTTGGGTAATAATTTGTTCTAATTACTTAATATGAATTTATTGGACCTTTTGATCACTGACCAAATGAGTCAAACAATGTTTTACTGGTCAAACAATTTCTTCAGACGGTTGATCATAACGATGATTATTTTTTGCATTTCAATGATAAAATGCTCTGAGCTACGGATTCGATAACGACTGCGTAGCCTAGTGGTTAACGCATTCGCCGGGACAGTGAAAGGTCGTGGAATCGAGTCCCATCGGAGCTAGTTGTGACTGTTGGGTCGATTTTTTCTAATACTTATCTATACTTACTAATATTATAATATTATAAAGAGGAAAGATTTGATTGTTTGTTTGTTTTCATCGAATAGGCTCCGAAACGACTGGACCGATTTAGAAAATTATTTGACCATTAGAAAGCTACATTCTTCCCGAGTGACATAGGCTATATTTTATCCCGACATTCCCACGGGAAACCGCGAGGATCGGCTAGTTTTCAAAATTTCCTAAACGATGATGTTAACTAAGAACTATTGATCTTACCGTACGTTTTTTAAAACATTAGGTAAGTATATTGTGCCGTCGACATAGTATATGATAAAATCTACAGCTGGTCCTCGTACAATAAGTTCAATTTGCTCTCTTTATCTATTATTAGACGCACAACACGTGTCATCCAGTTGTCACATATAACTCTTTTAATATGAGTAGACAGCCATCGGAGTCACATAACTCTGTGAGTGTTTTTTTTGCATATAAAACTGGGCAGGCATTTGACCAGCACCTTGTTTCAGGGTGTTGTCTAAGATGTTGCATGCTTGCCCCGGAGATGCCTGTTCACTCTGGCCTTGAAGAGACCAAAGGTTGTAGTTATCGGAGAACACATACGCTTGCAACGCATTCCATTCCTTAGCGGTTCGCATAAAACACGAATCTGCGAAGCGTTTAGTGTGGTGTATTCTAAACAGGTAATTATTATTAATGTAACTAATTAATATTGACTCGTTAGCAACTTGTCAACAGATAACAGACTCAACACAAGTGTAATGAATATTATTGTTAACAAGTAATTAGTTCGCACAATAGGGTATTTTACTGTTGTTGAAATGTAGATATTTAATGATGACGTTAAAAAATATTGCAATTAAGAATACCAAATGTGAAAAAATAATTTGAATCTGTTTTATAATAAAAGAATTATAGTCTGTTTGATTTTGACTATAGCTGTCTCTTTCTAAAACGAAATCTTCTATGGCGTGACTATGACGCTACTAACCCATTGACGTCACTAAGATAGCGTCCTGTCCTTGTCTAAGTATAAAGTTTGAAGTCCTATATCTTTGAAAATATTCAAGATAATTCAAAATGAAAACTTGTTTTGTGTAGCTAATATTTCGAAAAACATTTTAAAGAAATAAAAAGAAATCAGTAAAATACCGTATTATTCCGTGCCTAAGGATATAATCGGGAGCATTAGTCACAAAGGAAGCCGTGGCGACTGCGGCCCACATAGCAGGAGATAAATGCAACGGACTTTAGCTTAAGCTCCATTGGTTTGTCGATATAAAATAACAATGAATTTGTACATATTGAAATTATAGGAAAAATGTGATAGTAAAAAACCACGAGCCCTATAAGTAGCTTCCCGCCTGATAGCTACTTATAGGGAAAAATCACATTTTTCCTATAAGTACATACTTACAGAATTGCATTGTGAATGCATAAACATAATTTAAAATCTCATATTGAAATTGCTATTTAATTAATATGCTGATGTAGAAACGTGTGTTTAGAAAATAATAACAAGACACATGAATAAAAAGGAGACAGCTAATGTTGATTATGCGACTTTAAAATAATGGGCTAGGGACTGTAGATAGGGTTGCCACCTTTTTTTGATATAAGTAGTATTTTATTTTTAAATTGCAAAAAAAGAACTTTTGGGAAATTTAGGAAACGAAAATATACACATTTATGTTTCATTCCTTTTATTTTAGAGCTGACGTTGACGTGAGTTAAATGCTGCGAATGCGTGAATTTCGGTCAGGAGTTTGTATAAAACAGTTAATAAAAAAAAAGTTAAATTCGAGCTAGCGATGAAAATATAGTAGTTTTAGTAAATTATTATTCTACTAGCGGATCCTCGCGGTTTCACCCGCGTGGTACCCGTTCGAGTTGGAATATCGGGATAAAATATAGCCTATGTCACTCGGGAAGAATGTAGCTTTCTAAATCGGTCCAGTAGTTTCGGAGCCTATTCGATGCAAACAAACAAACAATCAAATCTTTCCTCTTTATAATATTAAGTAAGTATAGATAATATATACTTAAAGTACAATTGACTAAAATATAGTGAGATACTAGGTGGCAAGTTGCCACTGGCAATGGCAACCCTAACTGTAGTGTAGAATAAACAAATGGTTCGTGATTGGGATCAGCAGGGTTGAGCTGTGCGAGGGCGGCGGGCGCGGGTGTCGCCGGCCAATGTCGTCTGAGCCGATTACACGAGGGGCCGCGCCGCCAGCCGACGCGTGACGTGTAAAGGAGCCCACATACGGTCTGGGGGCCAAGTCTGCTAACGTTAAGTCACAATCGTGTTTCAATTGTAGTTCAGTGGTAGTGCTTTTTTAAACACTAGTTACAATAATTAGGACAGTATGATGTGTTGTGAATGTAGTGTGTGGTCTTCAATAGTATTGTGAAAAAAGTACTTATTTCTTGTACCTGTGTCTAAAAGAGCACTACAACTGAACTACATACAATTGAAACACGATTGAGCTTAACGTTAGCAGACTTGGCCCCGAGGTCGCCTGTCGGCCTAGACCGGATCGGCCGTCTGTGGGCTCCTAGTATGAGTTTGGCAAACTGTATTATCTAACTGTGTAATCGAAAACTATCGCTCTGTCTCTCTCATGTCCTTTGACTGCTTTACCGACATGAGCAGTTCATCCGAGTTTTCGTTAACGTTGACAGTTTAAGTCAACTGATATTAGGGGTTCTGACAAGCCGTTGCCGACAGGCGAACTGACCATCTGTGGGGCGCTTAAAACTACCACGACACCGACCGACACGCCTGTCACTCCGGCACGATTGGCATTCGGTCGGCCGACTTCGAGAATAAGTATGGCTACTTTTAGTAGCAAATGGCAGCTAATTTTATTTATTGCTGATAATTGAAATATTGATGGATTGCTTGAAAGAGAGAGTAACAAACTGACATCAGATTGAAAACCAAGGAGTCGAAATATCTCTCCTTAGGAAAAATGACACTATGTCCAACAACAAGGACATCAAAACAGTTCTGAAGTAAAGTTTCCTAGTAAGAATTTAATAGTAATAGTGTAGTGCGTGCATATTTAAAAGGAAATAGACAGTGTTGATATTGCGTAGCCTTGGCATTAAACGCAATTATTGCAACTGGTTGCTGCAAATTACTTCTGGTCCGCAGAACGTACGGGCCGAGGCGGAGCTGGTCAAATATCATTCAATGCATGCAATGCAATTATGGAAAGTCCGTACAATGCATCTATCATAGGTATCAGTATTATTCCTTATCCAAACTAGTGTAACTAGTGTGGAAAAAAGCACTACAACTGAACTACAATTGAAACACGATTAAGACACGATTGTGACTTAACGTTAGCAGACTTGGCCCCCTGGACTACTGCAGGTGACTAAAACTCTTGTCGGGAGCTAAGGTTTCGTTGTCATCGAGCCACAGATTAGATAAAAATATTTATAACTAAAAACATAAACATATTTTGATTTGATTTACTACGTAAGTCGAGCCTTTGGGTTGAAGTTGTTATTATTAAAATCCAGTTAAAGTGGCATGCACATAAAATTATAATAGCAAAACTTGAACGTATAACGATAAAGACAAGAGTCAAATCTTTCTTTTCTTTTGCTCATCAACAACGAACCGATTTATTCTCCAGCTTGCTCACAGTCTATGAAGCCTATCCAATTTAGCCAAACAATTATGCTTGGAACGCATCAGCAGCGCGGAGTAGGTACTCGGTACTTGCGAAACGATCGCTCCGAATGAAAGCATGGTGAATCAGATCAGTTGCGATCCGGTTCAGCGGTCGGCGGATTCCTGAGACCGAGATTCAATTTGGCTATTGAATATATCATCAGCACGGATTGTCTTCATGACGTTTTGCATAACAATGGCCAATATTCCTAATCGCTTTGACGAGAAGAAGCGTTCGAGATATGACATCATTGTATTGTACGTTTTTCACAGAACTTTGTTCAGAAAAATGTTCAACATCATGACACAATGGCAATAAAAATCGAATATTTTACATCAAATTGACTTCGTCAATGCAATATTTAGAAAATTCATGAAGCGCCAAAGAATGAAATGTTTAATTCTCAATCAATGAAACATAAAGAGGCTTCCTTTATAAGTTGTATTTATAAGTGGTAATTGATGTTCGGATTCTTTGCAAAAGTATCTATTGATTAAAACTTAAGTGGTACAGACTGTACCGAGTTTTGAAATTGCTCGTGGAACCAGGCGCTTGATCAGAGGGCTTTTGTCACAGCTGACTCACGCAGCAGCCGTTGCATCGTACATTCACGCAAATACTTGGCATTCCTTCCAAGGCAATCGGCGGGCGCCGAAACCGAGAGTGTTGGCGATCGGGTCGCCGGTTTCGCCGACCCGCGTCGTACGCATCACTTTCACCGCGATAGGAAATTGTTTTGTATTACCATATCAGCGATTGCACAATCGATGATTTCACGAGTCGATTCTCGCGGCAGGTGACGGTGAAGGTGGAAAGCGTTCTATCGCGGTTACATTAAATTTGATGTATTTCAATGACATTGTTTCGGTGCGTGCGAGACCGGAATTTGGATGCCAGAAAGTTAAGAGTGTTTTATGTAATAAGGAAATTATATGTTCAACATGTGATTTCGTTTACCTCATGAATAATACGGTCAAAATTATAATATTGTATTTGTAGACTGAGATTATGTGTCTGAAGATGTTTTGGAATTGTATTGACACTTATTTTTTATATTTACAATTTAAAACGATTTATAATAGAAACTTATCTATACTAATGTTATAAAGAGGAAAGATTTGATTGTTTGCATCGAATAAACTCCGAAACTACTGGACCGATTTTGAAAATTCTTTGACCATTAGAAAGCCACATTCTTCCCGAGTGACATAGGCTATATTTTATCCCGATATTCCCACGGGAACGGGTACCACGCGGGTAAAACTGCGAGGATCCGCTTGTTAGTAAATAATTATACAAGTAATCTGTATATTAATATTAGTTTCGGTCAGAAATTAAAGTTCACTATATAGAGGACATAACTGCGATTAGGATTACTTTTCACGGTAGTCACGCAGGGGGCGTGCGTTGAGTTGAGACATCACGGTGCGCGGGCGCATGACGCGGTCCAATGTAACTCATTGTTGACTCCGCTCGCGCAGTGCTCGCGAACGTCAACGACCGACTTCGATTGTGCAACTATTGCGAAAAGTGCATTTCCTACTTGACATCTATGTTCAAATTAATTGATATTCGAAGCTGTTCAGACAAAAGAGCAGTTAAATTAATTAGAAAACTTTTGAGAATATATCAATCAGTTTATAAGATGATATTATATTCAATTAGAAGCTATCATTACAAATAACAATTATTACTTAATTAATATCACGTAGGTTCCACTTTTATAATTGTCAAAAAGTACACTGAAAGAAATATCAGTAGAATATGAAGAAACTTTAATGTAAGTGCGAAAAATCTATTTGTACCATATTGTGACAAATAAAGAATTTATGATTATGATTAAATTATTCCAAATACAGTTATTCGAGAGGTGAAGATGGGAACGTAGAGGTCGCCTGTGTGCGGAAGGAAGCGAGCGCTCTCGGCGCGGGCGCATACCCGGCGCGCGGCGAACCGCGACGAGCGCCGACCGCGAGTAAAAACGAGACAGACGCTCAAAAAGCGTCCACGAGACATGTTTTAGATTACAATATACCGCATTAATGGGGAGAAACAGGCGAAGGTTTTGGTGGTGGCGCTTGTGAGATTGGAGTCCACTTTCTACCTAATCCGTGGGATCTAATAATGTACTCTTTGGTCGATGATTGGTTAAAAAATCGGTTATCTGGAAGGAAAATTTTATTCCTCGGAGATAACTAGTTATCTCACAGGATTTTAAATTTCCTCGCAGATAACTGTAAAAAAACAGTTATCTGGAAGGAAAATTATATTCTTCGGAGATAACTGGTTATCTATTAAAACGAGACAGACGCTCAAAAAGCGTCCACGAGACATGTTTTAGATTACAATATACCGCATTAATGGGGAGAAACGGGCGAAGGTTTTTGTAGATGGCGCTTGTGAGATTGGAGTCCACTTTCTACCTAATCTGTGGGATTTAGTAATGTACTCTTTGGTCGACGATTGGTCAAAAATTTCATCGGTTTTGACAGCTGTTATGATTGGTTGTTATTAAGATAACGTCACAATAACAATAATAACAAAACAGCACTCTAATATCACCTACGCCCTCTGTCGTGATAAAAAGTTAGTTTTCCTCCCCATTTACTTGGGCGACTAGTTATAAACAGGAAAGTAACGGTAAATTAAATACGCAGTGTGTATTTTTGACGGGCCGCCTTACGCAATCCCAGCTCTTGTTCTTGTTGCATTTGGAGCGTGACAAAACAACGCTCATCAGTAGAAATGAACTAAGTTAAGCAAAGGACTCACCTTGAGCTTGGTCCGGCGGCTGCCGCGCAGGATGATGCCGTCGTTTTCGATGTAATCGGGCACTTCCTTGCGGTCCGAGAAGTTGAACACGACGGAGGTGGCGGGGGGCGGCGCCCGCCCACGCCGCGCGCCCAGCGGACTGCCGCCCGCCCACGGCGCCGCGACCTTCGGCTCCTTGGACTCCACGACGGTTTTCTCTTTAGGTTCTTTCACCGTCTTCTGGTTGGGGGTGCCGTTCCAAGCACTCTCGATATTCGCTCCGCCGAGGCGGGAAACCACGTTTTCCACTTTCGGCTTCGGTTCGGCGTGGCCGTTCATCAGAGGTTTCTCAGTTTTTGGCCTCGTTTCGATTGGGACTGGATCTCGCGGTGGATCCGGTCGGGGCGACTCTTGAAGCCGTTCGTCGGGGGGCGAGCGCGGGATAGGCTCCACGAGCGCCGATGGAGGTGGTTCTTTGCGTTCGAGACGCATCGGCGGGCTCGGCTCCGGGTCGGGCGGCGCCGGCGAGGCCAGGCGCGGCGTGGACGGCGGCGACGCCAGCTTCCGGTCGAGGTCCGGCGGCTCCGGCGAGCGCAGCGTCGGCGCCGGCATCGGCCGGATGACGCCCACGCGCCGCGCGCGACCCACCAGCACCGGGTTGGCGGCGGCCAGCGGCGGCAGGTGCGACCCGGGCCGCGGCGCTTCGAACGCGAACCGCATCGACGACCCGGCGCGAGCGATCCCCTCCAGAGCGGCGCGCGACACCGGCCGAGCCTCGACGGACGCGACGGCGCCGTCCGATTCGTCGAACACTAGGGGAGCGATGGGGTCTAGGGGCGGCGTCGGCGACCGAGGCGAGCGGGGCGCGGGAGGCGGAGCTTCCCGGGGATCCCGCGGCTCCGGGGTGGAAGTGTGCGAGGGCCCCTCGAGGCCGCGGAGCACGGCCGACACGCGAGCCGCCGGCGCCGTCCGCCGGGCGGGCGCAGCCTCGAACTTGCGCAGCGCGGCTCGCACCACATCCGGAGGAGGACGTTCCGTTTCTCTAAGCAGAGGGGTCGGGCGCCGAGGAGGCCGCGCGCTGCGGGTGATCGGAGGCCGCGGCGCCGGCACCGGCGGCGGCAGCGGGGGCGCGCGGGGAGGGTGCACTTGAGGAGGTGGCGCGTGAGGTGGGAACGCGAGAGGCGGTGGCGTACTAGGCGGAGGAGTATGAGGTGCCGCGTAGAACTGTGGGGCCTGATACGGTTGAGGCGACGGCGGGGCGGGGTAGGGCGGCGGCGGGGGCGAGGGCGACGGCGGATGATGTTCGTCCCGGGAGTCGAGTCGGCTGAGAGCGTCGACGGAGCGGGCGCGCTTGACGATATCGCGGCGGGGCGCCGGCAACAGGGCGGGCGGCGCGGCGACGGACGCGGGTCGGGGCGCGCGGGCGCCGGCGGGGCGCGGCGCGGGCGGGGGGCGCTCGTCGAGCAGGTGCTCGAGCGAGGCGGCGCGGCGCAGCACGGAGGGGCGGCGGCGGGGCGCGTCGCGCAGCGCGAGGCTGAGGTAGCGCGACTTGAGCCGCTTGACGATGCCGGGCCCGTAGCGCAGCTCCTCGTCTTCGTCGGGCGGCGGCTGCGCGGGCGGCAGCGGCGCGTGCGCCGGCGCCGGCCGGGACCGCGCGGCGCGCCGCTGCAGCAGCTCGCGCTTCCATTGAGGGAGCGAGCCGTTCGACATGCCTGCGTACACAACAATAGAATCTAAACCTTCTCTATTGACTTATACTGATGTATAGAATAGATAGACTCATTTATACGGCTAATAGGATAAGAAGAATTTTTTCATCCCATCGATTCGAAAAGCGATGATTGTTTATCTAATAACAGGGTCCAAAACGATACATTGTTTACCTGTTATGACAAGAGGGTATAAATGAGATTTGAATTTTGAACAGCTTCATAACAGGGTCCAAAACGATGAGATTTGAATTTAGAACATAATTAAAGAAGCCTTGGTTGGCGTGTAGCAAAGGGTGTGCAGTACTTAAAAAAAAATCAACTGATTTTGTATGGGGCCAGGACTTTTTTCGGGACCGAGAAATTTTCAAAAACGGAATTTTATCAAATTGAGAATATCTCGTAAACGGCGAGTCGTAGCTAAAATCTAACAAAATTTTCAACCCCCCTACGGCATTTTCAGAGATACTTATAAGGAATCTGATGGACATATATTTTTTTTTATTTCAAAACTGAAATTTTTTTTCTTGCCCGACTAGCGCTATGATGTATCCGATCGACAAAGAAAGGTAGGTAGTTTGAGTTGTCTTTACTGCTTTTCTTATAGAGGGGGATGAAAAGCAGAGTGTATTACTCGGCCGCAAAATTATTTTCACCTCGGGCGGCGTTTATTGAATCCCTCGCTGCGTTCAGGATCCTACTTTAGAATCACTCGCTGCGCTCGAGATTCTACTCTAGAATCCTTCACTGCGCTCTGGATTCAAAATAGCGCCCTCGCCGTAAATATATTATTTTGCTCCCTTGTAATACAATCTACTATATTATTGAAACAAATTAACATCAAAACTGTTTTAGTTTTAGTGTCGTTTTTGAATGATTTGAGTAATGATAGCAGTTGTTGCGACCAGAGAAAATGCCTCCAATTGCATTTATTTTATTGCGCAAAAATAACAAGGTGTTAGCCTTTATTTATTTAGTTAAATATCAAAGGTAGGTACACGTAATGCACTATTTGTGTTGATTTGACAAGTTAAGTATGGCCTAGTTTACTGTAATATGTGTGAACTGACACTTCACGAGCTTAGTGTTGACAAAGAACTGTTTTCTATTAGCATGCCGATGGAAATTTGCTAAATGAGAATCAGTTTGTAGCATAGTGATAAAAGCGAAAATTATTCCACATTATTTTAGAGACAAACTGGTCAAGTGATCAAAGTATTTTGAATATGCAACAAACTACTATAAATATAAATAGATATAGTCAAAGATGATCATTAACATTGATACAAAATTAATTATAATTGCAACTTTAAATTAAATTTCTTGTTGGTTGTGCACCCTAGTCTCCACATCACCCTAAGATTGACTGGCAGAAAAATGCTTCGGCATTAAATCCACTTTACCTAGGGCGACCGCCCGCGTAGTTACTTTGTGACTTTACTTACATCAATAAATTGAGTTAAATATGAACATTTTCAAGACATTTAGTGCAGATGTCTCAGTCTCCCCATATGAAGAAATTTTGCTAAATTATCACTATGCTTGTAAACTAAATAAGAAATGCTGCTGGCTGGCTAAATATTGATGGCTATGCTCTTATGAGAATGAATGGGTGTGATGTTTTTGTGCTATTCTAGGCTGGGCAGCCTGCATAAATAATTATAAGCAAAACCAAATACACAATATTGAATGTACCATTTTGTGACAAAGAAACAACAATAACAAGGTGTGTTTGATGTTTTTGGACATCCTACTAATCCAACTTCCAACTAATATTATAAACTAGCTGACCCAGCGCGACTTCGTTCCCGTGGCCCTACCCCCTACTCCACCCTACCCTACCCGTACTCTACCCCTACCCTACCCCTACGCTACCCCTACCCTAACCCTACCCCTACCCTACCCATACCCCTACCCTACCCCTTTATCCTTCCTTGGACTTCCACGAACATTTCAAGACCAAAATTAGCCAAATCGGTCCAGCCGTTCACGCGTGATGTCGTGACCAAGGGAAATAGGGATTCATTTTTATATATATAAGATGTGATAGTTTAGATGTTTGGATGTCTAGATGTTTGGATGTTTGTATGTTTGTTACTCAATCACGCCAAAACGGCTCAACGGATTTAGCTGAAATTTGGGACACAGATACTTTGTGACCTGGAGAGGAACATACATAGGCTACTTTTTATCCCGGAAGAATATCACATTCCCACGGGATAAAGTCGTGTATACCACGCGGGCGAAGCCGCGGGCGGAAAGCTAGTATGTATGAGTAATCATAAATGCTATTGTATGGTCTGTTAATCATAAATAAATGGATTGTTACTGATGTTTGATAATTATTCCATTACCCGAAACTGTCGCAAAAAATAATCTATCCATGGTGATTAACCTTTTCAGCGCCAAGGTCTTCCATAAAAGACAACAAAATAAAATGATTAGATAATCATCCTCTAATAAAGTTGTGGCGTGGAAGACACGGAAACATTTGTCTTTTATAGAAGAACTTGGCGATGAAAAGGTTAATCATAAAAAAATGAATTGTTTCAATGAGTGATTTCTTGCTAATACTGATTTTATGTTAGGTGTCAGGTATTGAGCAAATTCAATTTGATTTACATTAAGGTAATCTACTACACTGAATTACGCCCAAACGGCTGAACTGATTTGGCTGAAATTTGGGACACAGATACTTTGTAGCCTGGAGAGGGACATATGCTACTTTTTACCCCGGAAAAATATCACATTCCCGCAGAATAACATTGTGTAGTCCACGTGGGCGAAGCCACAGGCAGAAAGAAAGTATAATATAATGTAACTTGTTCAAAGCAGTAAACTAATACATAAAGTATAATGGTTGTACGAGGACTTACCAAAGTCCTGTGAGGACTCCAGCATGGTCTCCACCATCATCTTGCACGGCTGCCGCGATCAAGCAACTACGTTACAACAAGCAAACAACAAAAATAAGCTTCAATCATTATAAAATAAATATAAAATGTAGGAATATAAATTTCTAATGCTGGTAGCAAGCGTCATTCAAACCCAATAAAGATTTTACAGACTAAAACTATTACATTGTTGCGCGTGCTTAAGTCGCCATGTGTTTTTTACATACTTTACAGGAGACACAAAAAACAGATTTTCCCGAAAAATAATCAGAGTAAGTATCTAAATAATTTATGTTTACTTTAATACACATATCAAATTTACGAAGTTTCAGATTACTTTTGAATATATAACATTATTAATAATACCTTAATTAAACAAAATAGGCAAATTTGATGCATAGAGCTATTTATTTAAGAGTTTCGCGATCCAGTGAGTCTGAACTTGACCAAAAAACTTGCTTTGTGCAGTGAAACTGCACATATCGGGCGCAATTTTCGCAAGCTATGTACACTTAGCAAGTTAACATGGAACTTAAGATGTATGAATGTCACATAGCTACTTTCCATAACTCTACTAACTAACTCTTTAAATATTGCATTTATCATATAGCTGTTTTTACAGTATGTGTGTATTGAAATAACGATTAAAATTGCATAAAAACCCGAAAATTACTAAATTACATATAGCGACTTAAGCATGCGCAACGACGATTAGGAACTTAACGAGTTTTCAGAAGTTCTCTTAGTAGCTTTACTATTAAATACAGTCATGAGCTAACTTTTCCCATTCATACATTAATGACTAATCCATAAAAACTTCTTTTCAGTCCAGATAACATAATAACTTTAAGTGGATTCATGAGATAAAGCTTAATTTATTATTTAAAATTGATAATAAGAAGCATTATCAGTTAAGTAATTAATGAAGTCTCAATTTGTTTTATTATATCACAAATGGACAGTTGATGATATATTTAATGATCCTACTTACATTGCTGATAAAAGTATTTAATTTAATTTTGCCATAAATTACTCGGGTACATTCAGTACAAAATAATATTGATCAACTATTTTATAACCTTATTTTACTTAAAATGATTCCATTTCTTGAGTGTAAAGCTTAAGTTAAGTTAGTTGGCATTGCATTTTGATTATTAAGACTTTCATTATTACTGTTTACAATTCTTCACAAGTTTTGTATAAACATTGATGTTTTTGAAATGATTGTTTATAAATAAGATTGGTTGATGCATTGCATTATATAGCTAATTGCACATTATACACATACTGCATGCAATAAACTTATTTTGGACTTTTTTATTTATACTGAAAGTAAGTAGGTACAATACCGCATATTATTCAATTATAGGGCTGTATAGTTGTAAAGCCCAGGTTACCATTACGGTTTTCTGAACATACCTAGTACCTATTACAGTTAAAAATATTAAATCAATACCAGTGGTACGAATCATGTTGACTCTATGTGTGCAATAGGCAGATAAAATGATGCTGGAATTCGCCTTGTTTTGGGACGGCTCCGGCCAGATAGTCGGCCGGCGAGGCGGCGTCTACGACCCCGCATAACTGTTTATATCCTCCTAATTATCGGCTCTCCACGAGTGTCTAGCACCCGCCTGACATCGCAACAAACGAAACAAGCGCACCCGCCATCGCACTTCACACACCGGTGCATTCAACTTCCTTGCAGCGCATCATAAACTTACCTGCTAACAATCCATCGAAAATGTTGACTCGGCAACGCAAGTATCCCACACCGAAAGAATTTCACTGAAGTCCCATGCCCGAAAAATGAAAGTATATCGACACAGATCTTTTTTTAAAACAACGCTACAAAGCACCAATGAACGCACATATGATTTTAATCACTAAACCGTTGTTTGTTCTTCACAAATCAGCTTGATCCAATCACCCACCATGAGCGGCCGATTTATCTATTGATTTGTTTCACATGTCACACCACAAATTTATTGAACATTATCACTATTACCGATAGATCACGTATTTTTAGATAGTTTTGGGCACTGATTAAAAGTAAATTGGAAAAACTAGGAACCTCAATATTTCAAATAAATATTTGAAAAAAATATTTTCCAACTAAAAATGTCAACACAACACGTCGTTCGTTGTTGATTGACAGACTGACTGACTTGTGGACTGACTGACTGATCTGATGAATGAACGGAACTTGACGGAACGGAAGGAAAGATTGAGCAACGCGAGCGAGCGAGCTGTGAATCAGGCACCGACCGATGCTATTTTATCAAAATAATTATACCTATTAGCTAGATTAAAGAGAGCAAGATATGCATTTTATAAATAAATGTGAAATCATAAAAAAGCCCTAACATTCTGATTTATGGTTAATCATTTGCTTGCTATATTTGGTGGAACGAAACGTCTTGTCTTTACCTTTCCTACTACTAGTGCCATCTATGAAAATGTACTGTCGTTTTTATTTCAGATAAACCGATATAGATGTCACTAGTTGTTATTTCCTGCCTGTGGTTTAGATAAAAATAAAGGTGTTCCCCGCGGTTTCACCAGCGTGGTTCCCTATCCCGTGGGAATATGGCCTAATATTTCTGTAAAGTTTCATCTAAATCCGTTCAGTAGTTTTTGAGTGAAAGAGTAACAAACATACATACATCCTCACAACAAACAGTCTAGTTTTTAACCCCCGACGGACGTAGCGCAATAAGTTTGAAGCTTATGTTTGTCTGTCTGTCTGTACGTATATTCGTAGTACAACGGATCAAGCGATTTCAATGCGGTTTTTTTTAATTGAAAGCAATCGAGATGATTCTTAGCCACATTTGATGAATATCCATCCGGCCATTTATGGAGATGGTCCACTGCCTGCGGAAACGGTAAAAGATACAAAATACAAGGGTGGTGGTTTGACTAAAATAAAGTAGGTACTTACCTACATCCTGGGCAAGGTGCAATATAAAAAGTAAATGTCGTCAAAAATTAAGTTGCTCCGATTTGACTGGTAGCTATTTTAATGCGGCTTTTTTTAGCTACAATTTGTGAAGATGCCCCTGCGCGGCCTGCGCCCCTGCCCGACACAAAAAATAGCTCTAAAAAGTTAACAAATAATATATTGACGATCGATTTGGCGCCGGGGAAAACTACCTGCCTTCTGCGCCAGAGGTCTCGGGTTCGATTCCCGAACAAGACAAATATTTGTGTGCATGAACATGTCTATTTGTCTTGGTCTGGGTGTTTTCTATCTATACATACTACATACATACTACATACATACATACATACAAATAAATAAAATTGAAGTGTCTGTTTGTAACATTAAAATAACCGCCTTTTACTACATGCATATGATTATATATACGGTACATATACCAAAATTACATGTTTTACAATTTTTGTCTGTCTGTCTGTCTGTCCGTCTGTCTGTCTGTCTGTCTGTTTGTTGCAGCAAATCTCTGAAACGGCTGGACCGATTTTGACGGGACTTTCACTGGCAGGTAGCTGATGTAATAAGGAGTAACTTAGACTATTTTTATCCCGGAAAAATATAACGTTCCCTCGGGATATTTTATTAAAATGCGAAAGTTTGTGAGTATGGATGTATTCAAGATTCAAGATTCAAATCTCTTTATTCAATTTAGATTGTTATTTACAATACTTGTGAACGTCATAGAAGCTACGCCATCGGTTCGCAAACCCTACAGCGGGAGGCCTTGGAGAAGAACCGGCAAGAAACTCCAAGGGTTGTTTTTTTCTCCCTGTCTTATTTCATGCAGAGTCGTCAAATTGAAAAATGACCTTAACATGGTATGACTAAGGTCAGTTTCCATCACAATTACAGAATGGGTTATGATAAATACAGTTAAGTATAGGCGAACTAATGATCATAGCGGTAAACAATTTTCAGTTACTTAGGAACTCTACTTAAAGCTTTAATATTAGTTTAAAACAAAAGACAATTCTACTATATACTGCAAGTTGCGCCATACATGTTTCAAATGTAATTCTTAATAAAATGAATAAAAACAAAAGAAAACACATTTTAAGGCAAGCAGATAAGAGCAGACCCATTCCCACTGGCAGCACCCGTTCACGAGCATGACGCATGAACCAGCCATCGCTTCGCTCAACCATATTTTAGGGAACGTAACGACCCGCCTCACACGCCACCACCGTAGAAATGTTTTAGTGAGCATGACATACTCAAACTGCCTACCTTAAATGACCGAATTAAAAGCTTAACTAATATAAACGCTAATAATATAAAATATAGGACACCACTCACAATATCATACTAGGAACATTTGTTACGAGTGTTACGACCAAGGTGTTTTGTCGTTCAAATAATCTTTTACAGTGTAATAGCCTTTTTTGAGGAGGCCACTCTTTATATGATTCTTAAACTCTAGATATGGTAAATCCAAGATATCACTTGGGATTTTGTTATATATGTGTATACCTTGACCAACGAAAGATCCGTGCACCTTTTCTAAACGGTACCGAGGCATTACGAGCTTGTTTCTATTTCTAGTATTACGATTGTGTAAATCACCATGTTTGGTATACAAGTTAATATTGCGACGTACAAAAAGAATGCAATTTAATATAAATTGAGATGCAGCTGTCAGTATACCTATTTCCTTGAACTTGTCTCTAAGCGAAGTTTTGGAGCCTAGTTTATAGATGGCTCTGATTGCTCGTTTTTGCAAGATGAATATAGCATTAATGCCAGCCGCTAATCCCCACAAAAGAATGCCATATGACATGATGCTATGGAAATAACTAAAGTATACAGTTCTAGCAGTATCAACATCTGTTAGCTGTCGTACTTTTCTAATAGCGTAGGAAGCAGAACTAAAGCTTACCAGCTAATGTTGCGATATGCGCATGCCATTGAAGTTTCGAGTCTAAAGTTACACCCAGAAAGATCGTTGATTGTACTAAATCCAGTTTTTCGTTGTTGATTACAATTTCTACAGGTACCGTCTGTACATTTGGCAGAGAAAAAAGTACGCACTTTGTTTTCTTTGCATTAAGCTGCAAATTGTTAGAATTAAACCAACCGAGTACTTGTGACAGTGCTTTGTTTACATCGTCAAAATTGGTTTTGTTAAAAGTTAAAAGTATGGAAGTTTGTTAGTCTTTCACGCAAAAACTACTGAACGGATCTGGATGAAATTTGCAACAGAGATAGATTATAGGCTGGAATAACACATAGGGTACTATTTATCCCGATATTCCCACGGAAACGGGAACCACGCGGTTGAAACCGCGGGCGGCCGCGAGTGTATAATAAAATAAGTATGTATTTACAAACAAAAAATATTTAAGTGTAAGTATATATTTATCCGTTATCAAGTTCACGTAGACACAGTTTCTTAAGAAATTTACTATGGGCTTAGATAATTGGTGTGATTGTAAGAAAATATTTACTTATTTATATAAGTTACCTATTAATATCAAATTTTTGGAAAGAATGACCGAGAAACTTAGAGCCGAGAATATTATTTGTCAGATCACATCTAACGGTCTAGTAACATATTTATTTTTAATTTGCATTTTTCCTACTACATAGTTTAACTGTTCAGCAGCCTAGTCGTGATACCCACATAGATTAGGGACCGGCTAACCACATCCGCTAATCGGCAAGTTTTGTTATTGTTGAGCATGATCCTGTGGGAGCTATGCAATCAAGTACCTAACGGCATGCCGGCTGATGTTGGCCGACCCTCAACCGGTCAGACTGATTGCGAGTATAATGATGTTACAGCGTAGTTGTTTAAAGCTTTAGTAATGTTTTTGCCAGACAGAAAAACTATTTAGATGGAATATACATCTTTTGGAGAAGCCTGAGTTAAAATATGAATAGAGGGAAAATATTATGATATGATCCATTTAATTAAAACTTGTTCACACATAATTTATTAATTTTGCGACTGCAGAGTCGCAGTATCTCCTCCTTAGGTATACAGGGTGACTCATCTAGATCGGACAGTTTGGGCAGGTCTGAACTGAAACTATAGGACATTTCTTAGGAACCATGTCGTCGATTTTAGTGACAAGAAAAACTGCAATCATAGATAAAATAAGTTTTTAGTAAAAAATATATTTTTATGACAAGCTTTTTTGCGGACTGTACTTTAATATTGTATTGTCATCTAAACCAAACCTGTAGGTATACAAAATTTCAGCTTCATCGGACACTGGAAAGTGGGTCAAATTAAACTTGCAAGATTTGTCCCCCACTAACTAACAAACTAACTAACTAACATGGCAAGTTAATAAAAAGCTTGTAGAAAAGAGTTGAATTATTGTGTAAGTACCTATATCATTTCAAATATTTCAGTTTTTCATTTCAGTTTCACCCACGTGTTTCGCGTTCACTTTGGAATTTAGGTATCAAAAATTGCCTACGTGCTATTCCACCACAAACTATCTCTGTTCTAAATTTCATCCAGAACCGTTAAGCCGTTCTTGAGTGATTTATTATTGTTAGAGCAACAAGTGTGGCTCGAGTCTGGCGAGTTTGCAACATGATCGCACGCGTGTCGTCGTCGTTACAATGAATGACTAAGCCATCTCATCAATAACCTTCCGCGATACCTTTACAATACATTTTTTGCTTTATATTTTGTTTAAGATACCTTTTTTTATTCATTATACTCGTGGTGAAGGTCACCCATATAAATGGAAATAGCAGAAACTGACTTATCTACAAGGCGTCCCATGACTATGCCACAAGAAAGGGCATGTTTCTTACCAAAAATAAAGAAATGGTTTCTTTCAGTAAAATTTTCTATCTACAATATTTAAGGTAGTTTCCCTCCTTGTGGCATAGTCGTGAGACGCCCTGTGTATATCAGAACATAGTCGAATCTGAGATTTTATATTATTTTTATGCATTCACAATGCAATTTTGTAAGTATAGGAAAAATGTGATAGCAAAATTGCATTGTGAATGCATAAAAGTAATATAAAATCTCAATATGGCTGTTTCATCTTAATCGATTGTTAAACATTTGTAAAAATGTTTCTTTCGGATGCGAGGGTTTCCTCACATTGATGAAGCAACGCTGGCCCACAGCGTAACAAGTGATAGCAAAATTCGACGAGTCGTGTAAGCCTTTCGGTAGCTTAGTTGGTCAGAGCATCAGGCCGGAATCCCGCCTGAAAGCTACTTATAGGGCTCGTGGTTTTTTACTATCACATTTTTCCTATAGTCGAATATATTGGGATACCACGGTGACAAAATCGTATTACATTATAATAACATATCCGAAGAGTTGGCTTGGGTTTACTGAAAGATTTCATTACTTTTTATAAAGAAATAAGCAGCTCCAGCGAGATTTGTCCAGTTATTTTACACTATTTTTATTATTAAGTCGACAGTACAAATGCAGAACTGCTATTCTTATATATAACTACTAGCTTTCCGCCCGCGGCTTCGCCCGCGTTTACTACACGACATTATCCTGATGGAATGTAATATTTTCCGGGATAAACTATGTCATTTTCCCCAATCTACCCCCGTACCAAAAATCACATTGATCCGTTACTCCGTTTGGACATGAAAGACGGACAAACAAATAATACCTACTTATTGATTTTCCCGTGGGAATATGATACTATCCTGTGGTAAAAAGTAAAAGTAGCCTATTATAATCCTTGCCAGGGTCTCAAATTATTTACTTAAATACCAATTTCTGCCCCCAAATTAGCCTGCGCTTAAAGTGATTTTTCCATACAATGAGATTTCCCGCGGTAAAAAGTAAAATATGTCCTTTCCAGGTCCTTAAACTGTCTCTATTCTAAATATCATCCTTCCCATGAACTCAAACTATCGCCTTAAATACCAATTCCTTTCTACAGCTTTGCCCGAGCTAAAACTTATTTTACCATGGGAATTAGCTTTATTCCCGCGGTTACAATTTGCCTATGTCCTTTCTAGCATCAGGACTTGGGTGTCCCGGTGCTCCTATCAGTAAGAGTAATTAGTAGGAGCACCCGGAAGCACTGTCTCAAACTATCTCCATTCCAAATTTCATCAAAATTGGTTCAGCCTGTTTGACGTGAGCATATACAATTTCGTATTTATAATAATAGTGAGGATAGTAGAAATAGGAATATGAATGGCCGGCCACGACTACGTCCGCGACTACTACATCGCAAAATTTTGTGTCAAAAAGTAGGTAGATAGGCATTCTCTACGGTCTCATCAGCACCATCATCAATCTATTTTAATGTCCCCGCTGTTAGGGCACATGCCTTCATATTAAGGAGAATGGGCCATGAACTTCCACACGGGTCCATTGAAGTTATGGTATACTTAACCAATCCAAATGCAGCCAGAAACCCTAGCCTAACGTGTCTTCCGAAGCACGGTAGATATTTTTTAACAGCAATCCCATGATAGACCATTGCAAAAGTCACATAACCTCATCGATCGTAGACCGAGCACGCTACCCGTGGTTTAGGCATAAGAAGGTACGATACCTAGACAAACAGGAGCTACTATACTATCGTATGAATAATATTCGGACATTCTCTTCAACTACCAAAATGCAAAAAATCAAGTTAATACTTTGCTAAAAAATGTGTAATACTTTTTTTTTGAGTTTATTCCAATGCATAAAGAATTTTTTGCTTTGCACGAAAATGAGCTGTCATGGGACCCATGCTTCATTATAAAAAAGTGAACAAAAAAAACCTGCATCCCACGGGAACTGTACTTTTCCCGAGTTAAAAAAACCGTTGAAATATTCCCGGCCAGAGATCAATTATCCCGATCGATTTAGCCGTTTAGTTGTGATTGAGCCATAAAGATCCAAACTCCGTATCTTTAATACCCCCACCTACCCTATATAAACATTACCCCCCCCCCTTTCTACCCTATTAGTGTTTTTTTTTATTTTGCCTACGCAGATCATTTTTAATCATGACCTAGTATCCTTCACACCAATTTTCATACTACCAAGTCCAGAAATGAGGAATTTTTCATATAAGCCTTAATCCCCCCTTTCTACCCTATTAAGGATTTTTTTATAACTTCGCATACGCAGATCATTTTCAATCGTGACCAGTATCCAACATACCAATTTTCATACTTCTAAGTTTAGAAATGAGGAAGTTCCATATAAGCTTAATCTGCCCGTTTTACCCCATTATCGGGGAGTTTTTTTAACTTCGCTTACGGAGATTATTTTCAATCGTGATCAGTATTCAACATACCAATTTTCATACTTCTAAGTTCAGAAATGAAGAAGTTCCATATAAACTTTATCTCCCCATTTTACCCTATTAAGGGGGAGTTTTTTTTTTACTTTGCTTACTCAGATCATTTTTGGTCGTAACCAATATCCAACGTACCAATTTTCATGCTTCTAAATCCATAAATGAGGAAGTTCCATATAACCTTAACCCCCCTATTTTACCCCTTTAGGGGGGGAGTTTCCTAAAATCCGTTCTTAGCGGACGTCTCCTAGGCATAGTCTACCTTCCTGCCAAATTACATCTTCGTTGGTCCAGTAGTTTTCGAGATTTCGTGATGAGTGAGTTATGTCCCCTCGATTTTATATATATAGATGTACACTTATAGGTTTATACAAGGTTGATACATATATCTCTCCCAATCTTGTTGTAATAAGGGAAACTTGCCAAGGTTATCTTCTCCATGAATTATTGCGTTAATAGCCCTGACTTTATTGCTGGAACAAGTTCGGTGGAATAACATGCTCCTGTTGTGTTGTGAGTGACGGTCTGGCGGCGAGTTCTCCCCCGATACCGATAAGTACCGGACTATGGGGTTTAACTTTTTAAAGCTGATGAGTTTTTTTCACCTGTTTTTCTTGTCAGTTAAAAGATGTCCATAACAGGTGGTAGGTAAAAAATGTTGGACGATTCAAAAGCATTAATTTTATTCTTCTTCTTCTTCGTGTCAATGGCAAGCGTAAATCAGATGAAGTTGGCCCAGAACTGCGCCACTCTTACGGCGTTATCCGTAGCCAACATGAGGTCCTCTCGCGTGCAGGAGTATGGGCATGCAGAGCAATCAGTCAGGTGGGCCATGGTCTGTGGGGTGAAACCACACCTGCACGCTAGGTCTGTGTTACTGCAAGAGAAGCCCCACCTGGACCGATTGTCGTTGCTTCGACCAACTTGGGTACGGAGTCTATTTAAAGATCTCCATACTGATCTGGGAAGTTCAAGGCCAGGAGGGAGCTTCTCCTGGATGGGCACATATGGGTGTGGAAAGGTGGCAGAGCTTTCCCACAGTTCAACTTTGGCTAAAGAGGTCTCCGTGGTTGCAGGCTTGACGCACTTATAAAAACTTTTGCGACTCTTTAGTCTTTGAGGCACTGGTACGTAGTTGTGCATTGGGTGACGTGGATCAGAGTCAACTTTGGCTCTTTCTGTGCAACTCGCTATGGCTCTGCGAACACCTGGCAGAGCGATTCCAGCTAGTGGGTATAGCATTTGTACCGGAGTCGGCTTGAGACAACCTGTGATAGTTCGGCATGTGTCGTTTAATGCTATATCCACTTGCTTTGCGTGTGCAGACCGGCTCCAGACAGGACAAGCGAATTCTCCTGCAGAAAACTAAGAGCTAGGCCAGTCGTTCGCAGAACTTTAGGCGCTGCACCCCAATTAGTTGCCGTCAGTTTTTTCAGAAGGTTGTTGCGAGCAAAAACCTTTTGTTTCACATTCAGGCAATTCTTTTTAAAGGTGAGCGACCTGTCCAATGTGACTCCGAGGTATTTCGGGTAGTAGTCATGAACTATGGGAACTCCCCGCCAAACAATGTTCATTTTACGTCCCGCTTGACGGTTGCGTAGGTGAAAAAGACAAGATTGAGTCTTAGCTGGATTTGGCTTTAAGGCATTTGCAGCATAGTAACCATCTAGAACAATTAGTGCCTCTGTCAGGTTAGCCTCTACTTCCTCAAAGGATGTTGCTTGAGACGTGAGAGCCAAATCATCAGCATATAGGAAGCGGGATGTATTTAGAGTTGACGGCTGGTCGTTCATATATATGTTGAATAACATTGGAGCCAGCACACTGCCCTGCGGGAGGCCGTTTTTTTGGCAATGCCAGCAACTTTTATCTGACCCCAAGTGAACCTGGAAGCGCCGATTACTTAAGAGTTCCCCCAGAATTTGGATAAAGTTCTGGTCTCCGGTAACACTCCTTACTTTCCATAAAATGCGCCTCAAGTTCACTGTGTCGTAAGCTGCTGAGAGGTCGACGAAGACAGCACCCGTAATTTGCCCAGCTTCAAATCCATCTTCAATATGTTGAGTCAGGTTCAAGATCTGATTGCAGCAAGACTTTCCGGGTCTAAACCCAGCCTGCTCAGGGATCAGATTGGGAACGACAAGGGGGGTAAGTCGGGTCAACAGTAACCACTCAAACAGCTTGTATGTGTGACAGAGGAGTGAAATTGGGCGATTACTTTTGGGGTCATCGAGTCGCTTTCCTGGTTTTGGAATCGCCACAATTTTAGCTTTCCGCCACAATCGCGGGAACTTAGCTGAGTTGAGATTGAGACAGGTGTTAAACAGTTCCAAGAGCCACGAGACAGCTACGGGACCAATGTTCTTCAATTGCTCCACAGCATAATTGCTTAATTTTATTTAATCTATATGAATAAAAAAAATTGACTTTGACTTTGAGTCCCGTGGTCTATATATAACAAGTTTCGAGGGTTGAATACGAGCTTTATCTTATCTAATCCGAATTAAGATCCATAATGAGTGTACCTCTTATCTTAACGTGAGTCAACACGAATTGCATTATTTTATCAAAAATGTGCTTCTTTTAGATGGAACATACTGAGATATTTAGAAAGAAGAAGAAGAAAGAAAGAAACATTTAAAAATAAATAAAATAAAAATAAAATTCGTTTATTTGACAAGTTTCATAAGTTAATAACAATGTCACTTATAAAGATAAAGACATTAATGGTACAAAATAAATGGCAATACATTCCACGCTCCATCCGTTTGCCACCCACCATCGAACTAAGTAAAATAGTAGATTGTTTAGCAAGGGCTGTATGGCACCCATAACAGTCGAGTGTTTTGGCGCACGAACGAAGTGAGGGCGCCGATAGTTCGAGACTGTTATGGGTCCATACACCCGAAGTAAACATTCTACTTTTCATTTCGAATATGAGGATAGTAAAAATAAACAGAAATAATCTTAAAAATATTTTTCCTATGGCCGCGGATTTTCGAAAGACTATAACTTTTTTATTCATTTTCTCTATTTTAAGGAAGGCAAGGGAAACTAAGTCCATACAGTCTTGTCTGGTGTTTGACCCATACTCTATGCAATTCCATGAAATGAATAGCCTGATTTTTACCACACTTTTATTAGCTTCACTTGTAACTAAGTCACAATGTAAGAAAATCTTGGAATTCAATTTTAACCTACTTCTAATTGTCGTATTGATTTGAAACTTTGCATGTCTATATGAATCCGATGACAATACAATAATTTGCTACCATCGAGCTGATCTGATGATGGAGTCAAGAGGTGGGCAATAGAACTCTTCAATGGCTGCTAGGAAACCCCTCGAGTTTAGGCTTATTTGTTTTGTTCTGATGAGACCTATTCGCTACATTTAATAGTGAGGGTCTGTTGATGGAGCAGGGAGGAAGCCAGTGGCACTTCTTAATGACCACTAGGAAACCAGTCGAGTTTGGGCTCCGTTGTTTCGTTCTGACGAGACTTATTAGCTGCACCTGGTGGTGAGGGTCTGATGATGGAGCAGAGAGGAAGCCAGTGGCACTCCTAAATGACCAATAGGAAACACCTCGAGTTCTGGCTCATTTGTTTCGTTCTGATGAGACCTAATTCGCTACACTTGGTGGTGAGGGTCTGATGATGGAGCAGGAAGGAAGCCAGTGACACTCCTTAATGACCAATAGGAAACCTCTCGAGTTTGGGCTCATTCGTTTCGTTTTGATAAGACCTATTCGTTACACTTGGTGGTGAGGGTCTGATGATGGAGCTGGGATGACCCAATGAAACTACTTAATGACCTCAAGAAAACCCCTCGAGTTTGGGCTCATTTGTTTCGTTCTGATGAGAGGTATTAGCTACACTTGGTGGCGAGGGTCTGATGATGAAGCTGGGAGGAAGCCAGTGGCACTCCTTAATGACCAATAGTAAACACCTCGAGTTCTGGCTCATTTGTTTCGTTCTGATGTGACCTATTCGCTACACTTGGTGGTGTGGGTGGGTCTGATGATGAAATGAAATTGAAATGAAATGAAATTATTTATTCACAGAAAACAGAGTATACAGGGTTGATATAATAATAAAAAAATGTTGTCCGTCTGTCTTGCTAGCAGAAGCGTGTGAGTGAGTATAACATAAATTATTACCTATAGGTTATGAAAGCAAATTTAGGTCAAAAGAATAATTACAATTATCATTATAGTTACATTGATTAATGATTTATATTAAATAAGATTACAATATTTTTCTAATGTCCATAGTTATAGTTCCTTGTCAATTTTACATTCTAAATATTCCCTAACCGTGTAAAAACACTTCTTAACTAAATATTTAAATAATCGGGATTTAAATATAGCCATTGGCAGTTCAGTCACAGAATGCGGTAACTTATTAAAAATTAGTATGCAATTAGGGTAACAATTTCTTTTGAATAGTTCCGTTTGTATCTTGGGTAACAACAGCTTGCCTCGGTGTCGAATTGACTTCAGATTAATATTATCTTTGCATTTAAATAACTCGGGATGACTCTTCACAAAAACACAACATTCCATAATATACATCGATGGTAGAGTGAGGACATTTAACTCAATAAATAATTGCCTGCATGATGTCCTAGGTGGAACATCACAGATGGCGCGGATACATTGCTTCTGCGATATAAAAGCTTTGTAGATATCGACTGAGTTGCCCCAAATTATAAGACCATATTTTATGTTTGATGCTACGTAGCCATGATAGGCTGCTAGAGCTGCTTTTCTATTTATTTGGGTAGTAAGACGCCAGAGCGCGTACGCGAACCTATTTATTTTAGTGCATATTTTTGACATATGGTCTTTCCATGTACACTGATTGTCTATGTCAATTCCTAGAAATGTTACTTTGTTCGTTTCTGATAGTGGTTCGTTATTTATTAATATTTTTAGATTATTTTCTTTTCGCTTTCTATTGAAGAAACGCATAAATTGGGTTTTATTAATGTTAATAGATAAATTATTGATTTCTAGCCAATGAGCTATGTTATTAATGGTTGTGTCAATGTCATCTATGTAATTTATGTCAGAATTATTATTTGTTATTACGATTGATATGTCATCAGCAAATAAGTTTGTTTGGTGGTTAGTCACATTAGGTAGGTCATTTATATAAATAATAAATAATAATGGTCCTAAAATAGTTCCTTGAGGAATTCCTACATTGTTGTATTTTATGTTCGATTTTGCAGTAGTTTCTTCTTTTTGGTCATTTATATTTTTTATTTCTACGTACTGTCGCCGATTTTTAAGGTAACTTTTAATCCATTGCAGTGCAACTCCTCGCAGACCATATTTTTCGCATTTAGCCAATAGAATGTCATGTGAGACAAAGTCGAATGCTTTGCTCATATCGAAGAAAATTGCCGTTGTGTCAATGTGCTTATCAATATTTTCAGTTGCATTTTTTATTAGGTTAAAAACTGCTAGAGTAGTTGATTTACCTTTACGAAAAGCGTTCTGTTCATTTTTTAGAATATTGTATTTTTCTAGAAAATCATATATTCTTTTAAGCGCTGCCTTTTCAAATAGTTTTGCCAAAACAGATATTAAGGCGATAGGTCTGAAATTACCCATTTTATCCCATTCATCTTTTTTATGAACTGGTTTGATAATTGTCAATTTTAGCAATTCCGGGAAAGTGCCTTCGGAGAAGGAAAGATTCACTAGGTAACATATAACATCACATAGAACGAGACTAGAATATTTTAAAACACTTGTAGAGAATTCATCAAACCCTACCGAAGATGTGTTATTTAGTGATTTTATTAAATTAAATATTTCATCAGGAGTACACGGCTGAAAGAAAATACTTTCATTAATGGAATTAATATTATGTAATGTCAAATTTTTATTATATTTATTTATATTTAAATTATTTGTCATATTTATATAGAAGTCATTAAAACTGTTACATATGTCAACTGGATTAGAAATAGTAATGTTATCACATGTAATTTTGTCTATATATTTATTGTCCACATTTGATCCTTCGTATGATTTTATTAGCTGCCAAGTGGTTTTGCTAATATTTTTACTGTTTCGAAGGCAGGCTTCATTAGTTAACTGTCTTGATTTATTAATGCAATTTTTTAAAGAGCGAGAGTATTTACGATATGTGAATTTGTTATGTTTGGAAGGATTTTTATAGTATTTAAAACGCAGTTTTCTTTTTGTCACACAAGATGTTTTTAGACCCCTTGTTATCCAATTTTTGGGTTTAGGTTTACAAGCAATTTTTATTCTACAGATTGGAAAACATAAATTAAAAAATAATATCAAGATTTCATGGAATGAATTAAAAGCTGCGTTTAGATTATTTTCTTCGTATACCTCTGACCACGAAAGACTTGATATAGCCTCGGCAAACTTTTTCCGATTTTCCAGGCTATAATCCCTTTTATAAATGTACTGGGCTTTAGTCATATTTTGATTCTCTATAGTTATACTTAGATGGAGCAAGGAGGAAGTCAGTGGCACTCCTTAATGACCACTAGGAAAGCCCTCGAGATAGGCTCATTTGTTTCGTTCTGATGAGACCTATTCACTACACTTGGTGGTGAGAGTCTGATGATGGAGCAGGGAGGAAGTCAGTGGCACTTCTTAAGACCACTAGGAAACCCCTCGAGTTTGGGCTCATTTGTTTCGTTCTGATGAGACCTATTCGCTACACTTGGTGGTGAGGGTCTGATGATGGAGCAGGGAGGAAGTAAGGGTTCGGCTCGCACATCTGGTAACTAATAGACTCCACTTGAATTTGTATTTGTATTTGAGTTATAATGTTTACGGGGTGGGCAGACACATGAATGGACTGTGAAATCGATTACCATCCCCATCCTGGGCTTGCCATTTGTTAAACTAAAAAGTAAAAAATAAATATGTAGTTTAAAAAACTATAGAAACACACTTTTATAGGAACAGACGAAAAAGTACAAAATAACCGTCTATTCAGCAACTGAAATTTAAAAGCGTGGTGCGCCCTTTGCAAAGCATGCATTCAAGTAGATACTTAATATTGACAACGCGCACCACGCTTTTTAATTTCAGTTGGTGAATAGACGGTTATTTTGTACTTTTTCGTCTGTTCCTATAAAAGTGTGTTTCTATAGTTTTTTAAACTACATATTTTTTATGTTACACATACCTTATTTGGTTTAATCTGTTTCTAAAAACGCATTCTTAAAAAAAACAATGTTATATAAGTATATCAAAATAATAATTCTACGATATTAATTTAAATAATAAATAAATAAATAAATATAATATATAATATATAATAAATTATTTTATATAATAGCAAAACATGGCTGTATAGGCTTCTGTGCCTTTGCCTGCATATCTTTGGTAAATAAATGTCCAAAGAGATACTTAAAGACTCTACACACGTTCCTATCCGACCTCCGATTCGGTCTGCTCCCAGACCAAATCGGAACGTGTGTAGCGCAGATTTGGTCTGCTCCCAGACCAAATCTACGCTACACACGTTCCGATTTGGTCTGAGAGCAGACCGAATCGGATCGGAGGTCGGATAGGAACGTGTGTAGAGTCTTATCTCTTTGGACATTTTATTTAGCAAAGTATACAGGCAAAGGTACAGAAGCCTATACAGCCATGTTTTGCTATCATATAAAATAATTAATATCGTAGAATTATTATTAATATCTAAAACATTGTTTTTTTTTAAAGAATGCGTTTTTAGAAACAGATTAAACCTAATAAATTATTTGTAACATAAACAATCAGGCTATTAATTTTATGGAATTGCATAGAGTACGGGTCAAACACCAAACAAGACTGCATGGACTTAGTTTCCCTTGCCTTCCTTAAAACAGAGAAAATGAACAAAAAAGTTATAGTCTTTCGAAAATTCCGCGGCCATAGGAAAAATATTTTTTAGATTATTTCTGTTTATTTTTACTGTCCTCATATTCAAAATGAAAAGTAGAGTGTTTACTTCGGGCGTATGGACCCATAACAGTCTCGAACTATCGGCGCCCTCACTTCGTTCGTGCGCCAAAACACTCGACTGTTATGGGTGCCATACAGCCCTTACTAAACAATCTACTATTATGCCGAGTGATGGGAAGCAAAAAGAGAATATAACGAAGAGTTACAATTTGAAATTTAAAGTTTAATTAACTTAAACGAAACAGAGAAAAGAATTTAACTTAATGTTTGCAGTAATTCCCAAACTAGAATAATCTGTTTTATTGGGAATTGATGCCTCAACCGTGCCGCATGTGATCGTGTTTGTGCTTGTGTGTCCATGATAGTAAGTAATTCCCAAACTAGAATATTCTGTTTTATTGGGAATTGATGCCTCAACCGTGCCGCATGTGATCGTGTTTGTGCTTGTGTGTCCATGATAGTATGTGTATATTTTTGTGTTTGTAAATGTTTGTGTGTTTATGTGTATTTTTGTGTGGGCCATTGAAGAAGTGAATATGTAACATAACCTCGTAAGGCCCAAGTGATTTTAGACAAGGAGAAGACAAACGCCCAATGTGCAATAAAATGTACGCTATCTAGTCTCATAGTTCCGGCCCACGCACGTTTGGCTATTTTTTTATGTGTTAGGGTCAACCAGGCTTTTTTTTAAATATTTTTCTGGGTACTGAAGGGTAGGAAGGAATACAATGTTACTATTTTTACCCTTCTAGCTTTGGTTCATTTAAATGTACACTGGGCGTTAAATTGTTCTTAAATTAAAAATAAAATAAATATTATAAAAATATTTTTATTACAAAAAGGCACAACTGGATGAGATAAAACTATTATCAAATTGTTTACTTATGATCTAGTTATAAGAAATTAAACGTTAAAGGAGATCAATCATCAGATGCCCTATACATCAGGTACCTTTTCACATAAAAATCAAAGGAAAATAACAGTAATGTTTAGTTTTGGACCTAAAATAATCTTAAAATTCTTCACAACATTAATATTTATAATGAACTAATGAAAAAGCTATGTCAACAACATAACATCTAAAAAAATTAACTTGATAGGAACATTTAAAAAAATCACAAAATCGCAAGATTTCGCAACGCTTACTTTTAGTTATGAAAGTCCTTGTAACAGTTTCTGACTTTCGTTAGGCACAGGTGAATTTTGCAGGCCTCGCATTTGAACAACGTTCTGTTATAATGACAATGTCGACATCTACCCACCTTTTCCGCCATATAGGGTAAATGTTTAGCTCCAGTTGTTCGAAACTTATCATTGGGTACAGGAACTGATTTGCTTCCTGTGCGTCTTACAAGAGGTCGGTTATCCTCTTCTGAGTCAGTTGCTTCTGTTTCAGTAGCACAGTAGGCTTCAATGAAATATTCGCCCAGCTCCATTTTGAATGCTCGTAGTTGCTGATTTTTTTTTAAAGGAACCAAAGCTTTCAATTGGTCTTTTTTTAACTGTATCCAGGAGTTGCTTATAGCTAAATCAACCATTGATGCGAAAAAACGTTGTGTCCATTTTCGGGTCCTATAGCGATAGGGACATACAGCCAAAAGACGGTCGGCAAGATCGACTCCTCCCATTTTCTGGTTGTATTGTCTCACTACCCTGGGGCGTGGGACGATCACATAAACTTTAGTTTTCTTGCACCAGCGTCGACACTCGTCAGATTCGATGTTCGCTTCAACAGATGATAAAAACAGAACGGGTTTATTATCGTACCATTTCGTGAAAGCTATATTGTCATCATTTCGGACAATCACTTGGCTGTAGCGATGGGCGTTGAATCAACGAACGGTTTAAATAGACGGTTTACGTTCAATCGACGCTTCGACGGTCTATAGTTCATTCGTGAACTAGTCGAATTCGTAGACGTCAGACGAGAGTAATCTCAGAGTCCACAGCGTTCTTATCTACTGACAACGCGACGATATGACGCGAAACGTAAGCGTTCGTTGAGTATCGTCGGACAAAGCAATTTGGACCATAAGTATAATATGGCGTAGGAGTTGATATTTGTAATTTTTTTTTAGACTTGTTAGAGTGAAAACGCAAGAACATTCTGATATTGCGCAAAAGAGTACGTTGATAGACTGGCTAAACGATGCAGTGCAGGATGAACTTATTTTGTAACTTTGCAGTTCATTCGACTGTCAAATAATGCGTAAAACTAGACTAACTAAAGACACCGTCGAAATGTCGCGCCCGTAGACTAGACCAGCCCCCTGATTCACTTACCGTCGGAAACGCTCCCGACAGCGGAATGTATGCCCTATCTCTGCCACTCACTATAGAATAAACAAAGACAAAGCACAGAATTCGAATCCGATTTCGTCTCCGACAGTTTGTGAATCAGGGGGCAGATACGCCGCGCTTAAGTCGATTGAATTGAACGCCTTCCATTATCGCCTTGACTAGTCGACGAATTCAACTAGTTGATCGACTAGTCGATGGACGGTAATGGACGGTCTAGTTTCGTTAACGAAAAATACGTCGACGACCCATCTCTACTTGGCTGCTTCCTCGCCCTTGTTTCTTAAGTTCTGTGTCATTAATTAGTAAATGGCGCACATCAGCAGGAATCCGATTTTTCATAACAGTTCCAGTCCCACTAATTCCGTTCTTTTTAAGCTCATCCAACAATTTCTCCGACGTAAAATACCTGTCAAAGTATATGACATGACCAGGAACCAAACCTTCTGTCAGCGTAAGAACCGCCTTTTCTCCTAAACCAAACGTCGTGTTCTCGTACCCAGAATAGGTGGTTTGACCTTGATATAGGTGAAAGTCACAAACAGTACCATCCGGGTTGGCTAAAACAAAAGCCTTTAAGCCGACTGGATTAGGCTTACCCGGACAGTACTGCTTAATTGCACAGGACCCAGTAAATGGAATGATCATTTCGTCTAAAGACAGACATTGGTCTTTCTCTTGTTTGTGGCATCCAGCTCGTATGCTTTCGATTAGAGGGCGCATCTTCCACAATTTATCCCTAGCTCTCATATCTGGCGTAACATCATGGTCGAAAACCAATTTCAAAGAGTTTCTCAGCAAGAAAAATCGGTTCCTGGACATGTTGTCAGCTATTAATGTCACCCTCCATTTCTTTTCCCAGTACATCCTTAGGTTTGGATAATTGACAGCTGCCATAATTAATGTTATGCCCAAGTAGATATACAGTTCCTCAGAAGTTAGAAACAAGCTACGTCCTGATTTTTCGATGGCAGTCTGATTAGACTTTCTCACTATGAGATCAATGAGCTTATCCTACTAATATTATAAATGTGAAAGTTTAGATGTTTGGATGTTTGGATGTTTGGATGTTTGGATGTTTGTTACTCAATCACGCCAAAACGGCTGAACGGATTTGGCTGAAATTTGGGACATAGATACTTTGTAGCATGGAGAGGAACATAGGCTACTTTTTATCCCGGAAAAATATCACATTCCCGCGGGATAGCGTCGTGTAGTCCACGTGGGCGAAGCCGCGGGCGGAAAGCTAGTCATCTATATATTGCATCAAGTAATCAGTTTTGGTAAACCCTTCCGTGTCATTGACCAGATAAGCAGGCTGAATCATTTGGGGGAAACGAGGGTCAAACTCTTTCACACTCCATGTTCCGCTGTTAGGACAGTCTTCATTAACACCGCTTTCTTCATCCTCATTTTCTTGACCTCTTCTTGTTCCAAGTCCGCGACTACGCCTATTTCCTCTATTTCTTGTACCACGTCCTGTCCCACGTCCTCTTCCGATACCTGTTCCGCGTCCTCATCCAACCCCTGTTCTAAGTCCTCTTCCAACTCCTGTCCTGCGTCCCCTTCCTCGCCTGGTTGAATGGCTTCTTCCACGTCCTAAGCGTTCTTCACTTGAAATATCACTTTCAGCTTCTGAACTACTACTTTATGTGGGGTGAGTCGACGAGTTTCTTGTAACTTGTTTTTTCTGTTAACGTTTCCGTCACCACGGTACCCACTTTTTATTTTGTATATTTTTTATTTTCTGTTTGATAAAAAATCGCTTTGCTTTACTTTCTATTTCGTTTAGTTTAGTTGTCACTGTCAGTCAAAGTCAATGTCAATGTAAGTCACGTCAACGTCAACTCATGCAATCACTGCAAGACCACAGACTATAATTAACGGCTTTGGGTTGCTGTATTGCTGCAGGCGTAGCATGACGAACCCGACAAAGATTTTGTCTACCCCTTAATGTCATTTTTGACAGTTAAACAAAGAGTTTGTCTACGTTGGGATGTCATTTTTGACATTTCAACGTAGACAAAACCGCTCTCGAGGTCGTCATGCTACCCGTGCTGTGTGCTAAAATACGTTCCGTTACACGCTTATTTTAATATATTTTTTTTTTGTTTTCATTTTTCGTGTTGTTTTTATTACCATCTTTTGTAAGTTTTTGCTGTTGCTTTTGTTGTGTAAAAGTGATGACAGCTTTTATTTTGTTTTTTTTTTTGTGTTTTCTTTAATTTTAGCTTTTTAACGTGTAAGATAAGATTTATTCAGTTTATTGCTGGTAGTAGGGTGATGTGCGAATAATTTGTTTTAATTTGTTAAATTATTTACATATTTTATATTTATTTATTTAATTATATATATTATCTATTTTTCTATAGTTAATGCAAAACACAGAAAATAATCAAAGTGATGATTTTTTATCTATTTCCTCTTCCTCTGATGGATTGAGCAGTGACGACAGTTTCCGCAGTATCCCCTCTCTAAAAGAGAGTCTCCAATCTATTACTTCAGACGCATCTAGGCACTTCAATGTTGTTCATATCAACGCTCAGAGTATTCCTGCTCATTACCAAGATTTCCTCGCTACTTTCTCTGATTTGAACAACATACACGCCATTCTAATATCTGAATCTTTTTTTCATCCGTCGCTCCCTTCTACACAATACTCTCTGCCGGGTTTTAATTTAATTCGAAATGATCGAACTAATACCTCTCACGGTGGAGTTGCTATTTATCTTCGTAGTCACATCCCATATTCTATCATTAGTCGATCAGCTCAGCCCCCTCCTCCAGATACTGCGGAACACCTTTTCCTCGAGGTATTGCTTTCTCATACCAAAGTTCTTCTAGGAGTTTTCTACAATCCATCTTTAAGGATTAACTACTTCTCTTCTTTTGAGAAAACCCTAGAGGATCTTATGCCCTCTTATACTCACTCTATTATAATGGGTGACTTCAATACATGTCTCCTCAAAAATAATTTTCGTTCCAACAGCCTAAAATCGCTCGTTGATTCCTGTAACTTGAACATTCTCCCCCTCAATGCGACGCACTATTTTCCCAACTGCACTCCCTCCCTTCTTGATTTAATCATTGTTTCTTCAACTAATAATGTTGCCAAACATGGGCAGTTATCTGCAGATGCCTTCTCTTATCATGATTTGATATATCTTTCCTATAAAATCCGTCCCCCTAAGGCTAAGCCTACCATTCTTCTGCGACGTAATTTTGGTGGTATGAACTTGGATCGACTTCGTGCCGATGCTCAAAATGTGGATTGGAGTGTGATTGCAAACGCAGATTCTGTTGACCAGGAGGTCAGCTTATTCAATGACCTAGTGATGCAACTGTACGACGTACATGCTCCTTTACGGCCAGTTAAATTGAAACACGTTCCCGCGCCGTGGCTGACTGAGGATATTAAATCTTTAATGGATAGAAAGAATCACGCAAAGGCCAAATATAAATCCAACCCTACCGAGGAGAATCGCGACAAATACCATCGCACCAGGAATCGCTGCAATACAGTGTGTAGGGATGCACAGCGACGCCACATACATAAATCAGTAGAAAACGGTGACCCCGCAAAAGTTTGGAAATTTTTAAGAACGTTGGGTATTGGCAAATCACAGAATAATAGTATTCCTCAGAATTTAAATATCAATAAGTTAAATGATCACTTTTCTTTAACATCTTCTCTTGACATTAACGTTAAAGAAAATACCTTACTGCATCTTAATTCTCTGCCTAAACCTGTTTCTGCTCCTTTTCTCTTTAGTCAAATTTCCGATTGTGATGTTGAAAGGAACATTCGTGCCATTGACTCTGCAGCAGTCGGTAGTGACAGCGTCAGCCGTAATATGATCCTTCCCTTAATAGACATCCTTACTCCTGTCATCACATTGATTTTTAACAGATCCATCTCCTCAGGCAGCTTTCCTCAAATATGGAAAGAAGCGCAAATCATCCCTCTCCCTAAAAAGTCCAATCCCACTGCTACGTCTGACTTTCGTCCTATTTCCATACTCCCTTTCCTTTCAAAAGTCCTTGAGCGCCTTATCCATCGTCAATTAAGTGACTTTTTGAACAGAAATCATCTCCTGAATCCTTTCCAATCCGGTTTCCGACCTGGTCATAGTACGGCTACTGCACTTGTCAAAATAACCGACGACATTCGCGCTGGAATAGAGCACCAGAAACTCACGTTGCTTACATTACTGGACTTCAGCAATGCTTTTAACAATGTCGACTTTGACATTCTGCTGGGCATACTAGGTTCCTTAAACATATCTCCAACGGTTATTGACTGGCTTCGTAGCTATCTACAAGGACGCCGGCAACGCGTACACATAGGTGATACCTTTTCATCATGGTCTTCTACTACTGCCGGTGTACCTCAAGGCGGTGTGCTCTCTCCTTTATTATTTGCGATTTTCATCAATTCTATTTCTCGTGATCTTTCTTCTTCCTACCACTTGTATGCAGACGATCTTCAAATATACTGTCAAGAAAGGTTTGAGAACTTAAGTGTAGCCATTCATACCATAAACCAAGATCTGGCTCGTATTTCAAACTGGAGTAAGATGTATGGCCTTAAAGTAAACCCCAAAAAGACACAGTGTATTCTAATCGGCAGTCCTTATTTTATGTCTAGAATTGACTCGAGCCAGCTACCGTCAGTCATCTTTGACGGAACTCCTGTACCTTTTGCAGACAAAGTGAAAAACCTGGGAATTTTGTTTGACAAAACGCTGTCTTGGTGTCCTCAGGTTACTGAGGTCAGTAGGCGTACTTTCGCCGCGGCAGGGTCCTTGAGGCGCTTACGCAATTTCTTGCCCACAGCCACCAAAATTACCCTTGCACAATCTCTTCTCTTACCCATACTTGATTATGCAGATATATGCTATCCCGATCTTACTTCAGAACTGCTCAATAAACTAGAGCGTCTTCAGAATTTTTCTATCCGGTTCATATTTGGTTTACGCAAATATGACCATGTCTCCCAATATCGCCAACAACTTGGGTGGCTCCCCATACGTCGTCGCAGAGACATGCACATCCTATCTCTCCTCTTCTCGGTGCTGTTCAGTCCTAAACTTCCTATGTATCTAAAAGAACGTTTTAAATTCCTTTCTTCCACACACGATCTCCCTCTCCGTTCCTCCGATAGTCTTCGTCTCTATGTCCCTCCCAACTTGACGAAATCCTACAGCCAATCCTTTACGCTGCAAGCTATTCATTTGTGGAACTCCCTGCCTGACACAGTGAGACGTGCACAAACCTTAAATTCCTTTAAGTCGCAGGTTAAGGAGTTCTTCCTATCCAAAGAGTCCCTCCCTTGAAGTGTATCTCTTATCATGTTTTTTCATTTTTTATTATTTTGTTTTCGGTTTTGCACATTACATTACATTTTATACTTTGTATGTATGTATGTAAGTATATATTATGTTATATCTATTTATGTTTATATTATTATAATTATTATTTATTTTTGATTAATATTTTGATTAATACCATATTTTCTTCACTTCAAACTTATTTGTGCACAACCTACCCTAATTTCGTTTACTATTATTCCTTAAATATGGGTTGCCTGGCAGAAATCGCTGCTAAGCGATAAGGCCGCCTAATTGTACAACTGTTCTTGTTATTTGTAATTTGTATGATGTTTTTATGTTTGTGTGTGCAATAAAGTATTATCTAATCTAATCTAATCTACTTTCGGTGACATTATTTCCACTCGAACTTCCAGTAGGGAATTGAAACTCTGGGTCACCGACATCTTCGTCCGACGGTACGAAATCTTCTATTTCAGAGATATCGAGCAGATCTTCTATTTCTTCATCCCGGAGGAGTGCTAAAAATAATTATTTAATAAATTAACTAACTCAACAGAAACACCCAATGTGCAATAAAATGAACACTATTTTACAATCCAAGATAAAAACGAGAATATGTAAGACTGCCTAAAAATACCTACGATTCCTAAAAATATACAAATTTACCCATGTTTTGTCATAATTTCAATATAAAAAATCATAGGATTTTTCCAATTAATCAAGATTAAAACTTACCTGGCTGTTGAATCCTCGGCATGGTGAAAGAAAATGGCCGATTTTGGCCACTTGACATATACTGCTGTCAAACGTCAGCTGCCAAATTTCATCCACACTAGTTGACCAACGACAATATTCAACCGAATTTGACTTTAGCGCCAAAATTTAAAAGTATAACCATGAATATTTTAGTGTACATCGCATTGTACAGTGGGCGTGTATAAGAGAATTTTAATTTATAGTCTGGGCCGGAATGTAAATAGTGAAAATGTACAATGTAATGTGCATTGGGCCTTACGAGGTTCTACTAAAATGTACCTATATATACCTATTTTACTTTAATGTTATCAAAAAGTCTTCCGTCTCTTTTTGTGAGACATTTATGTGAGACATCACAACAACATAACATAAACACATAAAACTTTAGGCAGGCAGGTATGTCCCAAAACGGTCCCGACTCAATGTAATGCTTATTTATAAAAAAACTAGTTTTCCGCCCGCGGCTTCGCCCGCGTGGACTACACGACGTTATCCCTCAGGAATGTGACATTTTTCCGGGATAAAAAGTAGCCTATGTTCCTCTCCAGGCTACAAAGTATCTGTGTTCCAAATTTCATCCAAATCCGTTCAGCCGTTTCGGCGTGATTGAGTAACAAACATCCAAACATCCAAACATCCAAACATCCAAACTTTCACATTTATAATATTAGTAGGATATATTTGTCCGGTGAAAGTTCTACAAATTTTTATAACACGGAGATAACTTATTTTGAGAGGAAGTTCCTATCTTGTAATGTTTTTGATTTTCCTCTTAAATGTTCCACTTGCTATTGTTAAAAAAGATGTAGCTTACTTCCGCAGAATACACAACATGCAACATGCACCGCCCGCTCACCCGTAATAAATTGCACATGCACACCACGAAAATACCAGTGCACAATACCTGCATTTAGCAAGATGTATTGCTATCTTGCTAAATGCACCTTCACCGATTAGACTACTCTACCTACACGTGTTTCGCCCCAACCCGGGGCAACCTCAAGAGATAGTTCGTGCGAAATTTCGGTGTTGGTTTTCATGTTTTTTGCGGAAGTTAGCTACATATATTTCTTTTTTCACAATGGTTAGGGACTTCCGCCAAGTGACGCCTGATTTAATCAAATATGTTCCACTTGCTACGTTTAGTCACAGAATATATATTAGTACCTTACGGTACAGAAATTTCACTCCCGAGTTTAGGTATGATAAACGCAAGCGTCCGGTCACCGGACTAGTCTCAATAGGCTGGCACTCGCTCGAGTTGTCGCACACGCAGCGCACGCATCCGCATGTGTCGCCATCTGTCTCGCTTCGCGTGTATTACTTTCACAGATAAAGTAGTACCTCTGACAGCCCTAGCAGATTGAAGCGAGATGGCAGACAGTTATTGTACTATGAACGCTATACGCAATGCAAAAGGTTGAAATTAGGTTGTTTTCAAGAATAGTAGGTAAATATCTCGGGGATTTTGCGCCGCTTGTATGGAAGTGAGACAGGCCTGGGGCCTTAGCCAAAGTAACAATTCAAAAACGATAACGAAGTTCGAAAGAAATTCAAGGTATAGGATTGGCGGATTGGTATAAGCTGCGCTAAATCACGTGGTCTTGCCGCAAGTTGATTGGAGCATAAAGACGATAGCGAATATATTTGTCGTTTCGCCACATAACGATGTTACTTTGGCTACAGGCCCTGTAGGTCTAGCACAACTTAGCGCGACTCTTTGTCGCGCTCCTTTCAACCAATCAGCACGTCGCCTTAAGTCACGCTCGCTATCTACGAGCCATCTGATTGGTTGAAAATGCCCGCGACTCTTTCTCACTCGAGTCGCGCTCAAGTTGTGCTTGCCCTAGTTTAGTTTCCGCGTGCTCTGCTATGAGGCGTTGGCGTCGATCGCGGTAGAATTATTTTAGCTAATATATCAATCGCGTGTCCAGCGAACCACGCTGTGGCCATTGTGGACTTTGTTAGCCGCCACGCGGAAAGATAATTACGCCGCCAGTGTACCTGTTAGCCCACCGGTACTGATAGCGTGGATGTTTAGTTATTGTGTGTTAAAATTATTTAGAAATCTTTTGTTTAGTAAGGCGCTGCAATTTGTGCTACGGCGGCGGTGAAATGTTTTAAACCTCCTCTGTGGCTTTGTGGCACACACACCAATCGTCTGCACTAGAAGAAAAAAATAATCTTGAGGTGTGTCACATCAACGCAAGATAATAACACAGTCTATATATTTGATAATAACGTGTATGTGTTAGCTTATATTTTATTTATCTGTATTTATAAAACACTTGCGTTGTCTGACTGACAGACAACGTATAGCCGAAACTATAAAAAAAGTAAATCTATATATATAAAATTCAAAGTCCTGACTGACTGACTGACTGACTGACTGACTGACTGAGATATCAACGCACAGCCCAAACCGCTTAACCTAGAGACTTCAAATTTTGCACATAGATACGTTATACAGTGTAGGCATCCACTAAGAAAGGATTTTTGGAAATTCGACCCCTAAGGGGGTGAAATAGGCGATTAATGTTTGTATGAAAGTTCGTCAGTTTTGAAGTTAGGATCTTCAAATTTTGTATTTAGGCTGGCAATTGAAAATTAATATTTACATGTGTCAGCGTTTTTGACAATTCCACCCCCGAAGGGGGATGAAATGTTGTATCTGGAAAGTCCTTCATTTAATTTATTATTTAGGCTTATGGTCGGAAAGTAAAATAAATAAGCAAACACATATTTCGTATTTTTTCGGAAATCAACCCCTTAGAGGTTAAATGGGATAAATAAACCTAAAAATAGATATGGATGTCGTTATTGAGGTTTTATGGAATGACGATTGCAAAAATGGCATTTATTTTGATGTTTAACACGCTTAACATGATTCAACCCCTAAAAGGTTGAAATAGGGGTGAAATTTTGAATGAAAAATCAGAGGGTAAAATAGACATTTTAATTTGAAACTTTGTAGGCTTACTTCTTAAAACAAATAGGCAACCCATTAATCAAACCCAGGGGGTAAATAGGGTATAGAAACCTAAATCATCTTAAGTACCCTAAAAGTTCGTGGTACCTTAGCTACTCAGAACTAACTTTTTGGTTGTGAAACAGACACTTATTATTTACTAGCTTCCGCCCGCGACTTCGTCCGCGTGGACATTCGAGAAAAAATCCGATCAACCGTTTTTAAGTGATTAGGCCCTCACCAAGTGAGCAGCCTCGCGCGAGGCAGAACGTTTCCCACGTGCGGCGGGCCTCGCACGATGCTGCTCACTTGGTGAGGGAGGACCCGCCTAATCACTTAAAAACGGTTGATCGGATTTTTATGAAATTAAAACATAGAATACTTTTTATCCTGGTTATTGGTCCCCTAAGTATTTTCTCGAATCTCCAAGCGGACGAAGTCGCGGGCGGAAGCTAGTTTAAAAATAAAAATAATAATTTAGTGGCTTGGTACGAACCAAACATAAAAATACACTTTTACTGTAACTAAAACTACACATCCACCGAAACTCAGATACGTTTCTCTCAACAATCTTCAAGAGAAAATTATTTCTTCAAAAAATTTACCTAAATCTATAAAAACACCCCTTACTTGTGAGGAATCACCACAACCTGGCGGCACTGACTTACCGAACCGAATTCGATGACTAACGATCGCTATCGCGGAAGAGACTTCCACCCCTGAGATAACCACAAATATTATTTACTAGCGGCCGCCCGCGGTTTCACCCGCGTGGTTCCCGTTCCCGTGGGAATATCGGGATAAAAAGTACATATAAACCTTCCTCTTGAATCACTCTATCTATTAAAAAAAAACGCATCAAAATCCGTTGCGTAGTTTCAAAGATTTAAGCATACAAAGGGACATAGGGACAGAGAAAGCGACTTTGTTTTATACTATGTAGTGATGATGATAGCTAACGAATATTTTCGCTACGGATCTGCCGTCACCGCAATGCTCGAGCGAGTGAGAGAGAGGGTGAATATTTTAGCTTGGCCAATCGCGCGGCCGTTTCAACGGCGGCTTGTCAATTACTGACGCGTAATGACGTGCCAGATGCCCGTCTTGCATTTCCCCGCATAACACAAGGACACTGTCTTATTATATTATCGAATTATTGGTTTATTTTATAAGATGTTAAATCCAAGTATCGGTTGATTCTATATGCAGTAAAATCATTGTTATACCACTGCCATTGGAATAAAAATCTTGTTTTAAAAATAAAAATAACAGTTTAGTGGCTTGGTGCGAATCAAACATAAAAAGCATACTAAAAATACAATTTTACTGTAACTAAAACTACACTTCCACCGAAACTTAGAATACTCAGATACGTTTATCTCAACAATCCAACAGAAAATTTATTTCTCCAAAAATATTTACCTACATCTATAAAAACACCTCTAATTTGTGAGGAATCACCACAACCTGGCGGCAATGACTTACCGAACCGAATTCGATAATCATACATAACGATCGTTATCTCTGTAGAGCCTTCCCACAGTTAGAATTAAGTTATTAGAAATATACGTAACTAACCAGTTATTTTGATTCGATCAAAAAACCAACAAAAGAGATGAGATGAAGAGATGATTTAAGAATATGAAATCGCCCCAAGCTCACCTTCAAACTTAATTTGTCTCAGGTCAGGGGCCGTACCGGCTAGCGCTCCAAACTTCGGCAAGTCTGCCGGGCTTACAGATAGAGCTTTAACAGATAAATCGAGCCCCAATCAGGGGGACTACCGCGTAACTTTATGGATATGAACTTCATACGTTTTTGGGAACTTTAAGTCAATTTTATAAAGAAAATAGCCGCTATCAGTTCCTTGTTTTGTGACGTCTGGTATAACGATAACTAGCTAGCAACGTTCAACAGAACAAAGCAGCAAAAATCTATCAGAATAAGGAATTCAAATGACAGTTGAAGCCCATACCCATTGTAACAGCTGCCATTTTTACTTACTTCTTTCATTGTTTTATCCATAATAATCGCACCAACTATTAATTTTATGAAAAAATCATTACAATTATAAACAAATATGGTCTATTCAGTTCAGTTCTATTGTATTTATGTGATAGGAGCTGTCAATGTCAGATGCCACTCAGCTGTCGGTTTGTTTGCGATGTTCCGAAGTAACATAGCTATAAACAGCCGCGCGGTCCGTGGCAGCCTGTGTTCTGTTTGCGGAATACTTTGATTGTAGTTTCGTGCATATTTATATTGCATTTCTTAACGTAACAACATAAATAGTCTATTGGAAGCAATTTTGTCTTACGCGCGCCATAGATTTTTACTAAATTAATCTTCCAGATAATTCTGAAATCTTCGCGACGTAATTAGTCGGTGCCTTGGCTGTATGATTAAAATCCAATGACAAGTTGAATCTATCTATGCAAAAAAAATTATAAACCTACTTACAGCCAGAATGTTCTGGAAGATTTTTAGTATTTAAAGGAGAATTCGCTAAAGATTTCTCTTTTTCTGGTTCTTCGCCCCAACATAATTGGGGTCGTATCTCCGGGCAACATTTCCCCGAGTCTCACCGGTACCTACCTGCTCCGGTCTACCTACACGCCGTGTACCTGCCTTCTACGTGTCGCTCTCCACCTGCTCCTGCGCACCTAACCGCCAGGAACCTGCTCTGCTCCGGTCTACCCCGGACCAGACTCCGCTGCCTCTAGGCTACAGCGACTTCCCCCCTCTTTAGGAAGTCCCCAAGTTAAGTCCTCCCAACTTGCTCTTTGCACTGATCCCCGAGCGACAGAACCCACGGTCTAATAGTGGAAAATCGAATTATACACTTAATTTCATATACCCTCTTTTATTTCTGACTCATGCTCTCCGGCTCCTCCAGCTAGGAGCGTTTCACCATATCAAGATTTCTTAGCCGGTAGCCCCCCTGGCCAAAATGGCGAAGCCCAGATTCATGATGTCACAGGAACATCGATTCGATACCTTCCAAATAACTTCGGCAAATAGTGCACGAAATTCCGTCCTTCGATTTTTTGCTCGGCAGGTCTGCCGAAGTTCGGAAAGTTAGCCGGTAGGGCTCCAGTTCACAGACAGTCGGCGTCATCTCCGGGCAGAATGACACTAATGACTGCTTAATTGACGGGCGGCGCCGAGCCTTCATTAGAATAAAGAAAGAGAAAAACATTTATTAACGAACACACTAAACACACAGGTAAGTAAAGACAAATAACAGAGAATAAAAATCAACAAATAATACAGTTAACAAAAAAAAAGAAAGATATAAAAAGAAACACCCAAGCACATGGTGTGGTGTGAACACGGAAAAAAATTCTCCTATGTTCAGTGGGGGCTACTGTTTGCCGATTGCTTGCTACGCGCGCCGACGACGTGCGAGTTACTACGAGTAATTGCTACGAGCTACGCCGTAGTACACTACACACGTAGCATTTACTACGGTGATGGATGGGTATTTTGGTGCTAGCTAACATTATTGTGCGGCGCGATCTTCGATAGGTGTTATTATTGATCGAAGGTCGCGATTTATGTTTTAAATATTACTTAATATTTATACTATTAGTAAATACAATACAATTCCTTTAACCTGCAAAATATTGATATTACAATAATACAATTGTTTCGTTCTGGGGGCCGATTCTCAGGCAATCGAGAAAAGTTCACATTTATAAGCTCGAAATTCAAATATAACACAGTTTCAGTATTGTCAGAATTTCACAATCGAAAAAGTTCGATCGAAAACCAGTCGAACGCTACGAGTGGTAAAAACCAATAGATGTTCGTATACGAACTTAGCTGTCAAAATGAATTTGTTGACATGTGGGACAGCTTAGTTTGTAGTACTTATAAATTCCTTGTTAGTTTGTTTGAAACGTTCTAGCTTTTCAATAGAAACCACAAACAAAATGTTCGACATACGAATTACCACACTGAAAAAGTTCGAATGCCTGAGAATCGGGCCCCTGGTATACAAACTGAGAACGATGTCATCAATGTTTGATGACTTTGTAGCTTTTCAAGTCCAGTGGGAACGTAGTAACAGCAAGCTGAGCGATACTTTTCAGTGTTTGATGGTATAAAATATTTTTAAACAAGCTAAGTTACAAGTTTAAAAGCAATGTAAGTATAGAGCTAGTTGATTCTTATTTGGGAGTGAGTTCTGATGATTAAATAAACAGCTGTTGGTGTGTTGCTGTCACCTTATAGCTCACCTACCTCTGTTATAGCGGAAATACACTGTTCACTTTTGCCTTTTAATTTGGATGAATCAACCAAATTGAACAATGTAAACCGTAAAAGTGAATCATTCAACGTCAATGTGCGTCTGTATTTCTGCGCCTTTCAACCAAAAGTTAAGGCGATACTCGGAAAAAATGTGCTGAAGCGAGATAGCAATGAGAAAACGACGCGCGCGGGAGCGAGACCGATTTTGCAGATTAGGCAAAAAAAAACACAAAATCACTTCGTATTAAAAAACTAAAGCGATTTTAAAAAAACTGCTTCTATACGATCCTCAATATTATTCATCATTTCAGCCGTACGACGCCTACTGCTGAGCATAGGCAATATTATTGGTGTCCACTAATTAAACCAATTTCCAATAGTGAAAGTAACCCCATTTAAGAATAATCTTGACTTTTCGTATTTTTTAGAGGTCTTTTCGAAGAGAAAAAGTGTCGAGGCAAAATCATAAAATCGTGTTTTCGAAACTATACGAATCTAGATAAAGGTATGAAAAAATATAGTTATATCTTATTACCAGATTTGTAACAACTGTAACCGTCCTATAGTTTTAAATCAAAAAGTCCATATTTTTCAGAGTAGCGCCTTAATCAATTTGGTTGAACCGTGTAATATTAGCAATATTGTCCGCCATTATTAATTTGATACTCTCAAAAGCCTACCCAGCTGTAATATCTCTCAAAAGAATAGCTCAATCGTAGCAGAGGCGCCAGTGAGTCTGTTCCCCGTATTAAGTACTTTGCAATATTAATTATATAGTGGTGACCTCGCATGCCGTCGTGTCGTCACTCTAGCTAGGCACACAGGGTGACACAGGCGCGGGCTGATGAATGTGCGGCCCAATATCCGGCGGCGGGCGCGCATCAATCATAGCCGCTACACACGCTCCTATCCGACCACCGATTTGGTGCGGGCGAACTTCACTGCAGATCTGATCCGCGCCTACACACGTTCAAACCAAATCTGCCAGACCAAATCGGTCGGCGCTACACACGTTCCGATTTGGTCTGGCCGACCTCTAGCCGTTGTTGCAGTGTTGCCAGCCACTGCTAATCTCCCAATATTATTATTATTTATAAATACTGAAAACATAAATTTGCTTGCAATAAATAAATTAAAAAGAAAAATATTATCGGTTTTTAATGTTTTATTACTACAAAAAAAACAATTTCATTATTTATTAATTTTCTGTTATTTTCATTAAAATACTAAACATGCTAAATATTTACTAAAAGCAGCACTTATTGATGAGGTGTTATGCCCTTTTTATATATATTTAGTTTTACGACAAATTGCTAGTTTTTAAACAAAATATTCTAAAAAAACAATTAGATAAATAGAATCTTTTCATAAATGGCCATATTTAAGCCTTTCGTTCGTTCAGTCCTACGTAAAACTTATGAACGAGCATTAAATTGAATCCTCTGAAAATCCCTTAAACGTAATTTACCTGCTTTAAATATTTCCGCTTTTACATATTTTCTCCCTAAATCTAGGGGAAAACCTCCAAAATTGTCAACACTGCCAAGTTGGTCCGGTCGGAAGCCTACACACGTTCCGATTTGGTAGGAAGTGAAGTTCGTGCGAACCAAATCCGGCCGACCGCGTCAAACACGAATATGGTCGGACGACTACGCTACACACGTCCAGATTTGGTCTGGAGCAGACCAAATCGGCGGTCGGATCGGAACGTGTGTAGCGGCTATCACGCCCGTGCATTAGCGCCCTCTCGCGGACGACCACAGACGAGTTGACGAACGGGAGACGGCCGAGTGCATGAAGTTTGACTTAATACTCTGTTACCTCAGTATTAAGTCGAACTTCATGGCCGAGTGTCTCCGCGACGAAACAGGCAGTGTAATGATAAGAGATAAGTCTTTATGTCATGTCATTAATCGGCTTATCAATGAAACAACCCTATTAAATGATATGTGTGTTTTTTAAACGTGAGAAATAAGTAATAGCCACTATATTTGTGTACCACTACTGTATTGTCCATTTATGTTATTTGTGTGTTCAGTGTACAATAACGAATATTCTATTCTATTCTATTATAATAACAGTATATTGTAGTATTTAGTGGCCGACTCCCCGAAAGATGCTGGAAAGTCTCGATTAGGTAGGTACTTGGACAATCTCGTTAGCTGTCTAGTTTTAAAAGATAAGTTTGCATGTAAGGATTTATTAATGAATCCTCAGAGAAATAAGCCAACTAAATACAGACGTTTTGCTAAACGTAGGGAAACAAAAAACAAACCCTTTTAAGTAATCTGTAGGTAGTGGATAAGACCAAAGCATTAGGAACGGCCTTAACTGATGATCGAAATACGCCTTTTCTTCATTTGATATTAATAAATAAAACTTAATAATATATTGTTAAAATACGGTTATGGAAAAGTCAAGTCTATAGAAGCTATTAAAATAAAATGTGACGTTTAATAACCATATTTCGTTATCATATCACCGAATAATCATTATTTTACTTTAAAGTACCTACCAATAATAGACTCGTCAAAGAGTTAAATTTTGCAGTCGGCTGTAACACACATTAGTGATAAAAGCTCTCTGTTAAAAGCTCGTCACACGTTACATTTAATCAACAACGAAAGGGGTCGGACGTCCCCCGCCAACCCATCCTGCGCGGAGCCGCGCTGAAGCATGCTTAGCATCTTCACGGAGACGTCGATGCGGATTTAATATAGAATGACACATATTACGTCCTCCCACGAGGCATGCAGAACGTGCAGCGATATGGAGCGTATAATAATAAGAGTAGTAGACCTTCATTTGAATAAAAATATGTAAATTAAGTTGTTTGTTTTTGTTAATAAATAATTAATAAGTAAGTACTAAACTTTTTTTAGAAAACTTGTTATTGGTTTTACTTTCGTTTTTACATTTACCAATTTAGCACTTATCCGTTAGTAAACTGGTGGTTTTCAATAAATAAAAATATTAAAAAGAATTAGGTAAACCTTCATTAAAATTGAAAAAAAAAACACTTGATTTACCTACGTGTCAACGATAATAACCATAATACCCAAATAAAGGATTTAAAGTAATTACTTACATTCAAATTTAATTTAATTTAATTTGTTTTCATTTTATATGAAAACATCTACAAAAGGTCCAATTTTGGTTAGTAATAAAGAGATTAATTAGAGATTTTCAATTTATTTTAACTTCAAAGTATTCCAAGTTGGATTTACTAGCTTAAACTGAGAACTTTATAATTGAAATGATTGGATGAAAATGTTTTAATATAATGACTTTAGACTAGACAAAAATATTTTACTAGGTAATGTTTTCTATGTATTGTGTATAAAAAATCAATGAAAGGTCTTTGCCGTATGCTTCATGCAACTGCTTTAATAAGGTCACAGCAGACATATTAACTCGTAAACGGATCGTAAACGTATCAACTCGAGCAGTTCAGTATTCTTTGTATGAAACCCCCTACTGTAAAGCACACTAATCGGAATCGAAACGTAATCGCCTCGCCTCGGGACCCTCACGAACCGCTTTGCGGGTCGCTCCACTTGCTATCCCCGCGATTACCGCTAGTCGTCCACGCGCTCACGTCTCTCCGTACCCGAGCTTACGGCTCTACGCACTGTGGTCTGAAAATGAAAATGAACATCACATTTTTTTTATCTTTTTTTATATTTTTTTTTCTTATTTTTTTGTCATTTTTTTTTATTTTTTTTTCTCGCTCATTTTTATAAGTATATATATTTTTTTTATATGGAACCACTGTGCGGCGAGCCGTAAGCGCGGCGTCACCTAGCCGTAGCCGAGCCGACGTACCGACGCTGATCCGGTTTGGTTACGTGCTTGCGTTAGGTTGACGCCTGGTCGACGGCGAGGAGAAAGGCGACACGTTGTCGATCCCTTTCCGAGTTGATGTAATGTGCTGTGACCTTATAATCGTAACTTCATATAATCCTTGTAGGAATGCAATAATTGCGTTATTTACGACACTATGTAATGAACATGTCGGGTATGAAGATATTGCTTTTTCTATCTGCTCAGAGTTCCGACGCAACATTTGTTTCGATATATAAATAAATAAATAAATAACTTCTTACATTCACACCAATTATCTAAGCCCATTTTAATTTCTTTAAGAAACTGTATCATGGAAAACTCGATAACGGATAAATATATGTATACTTACTTAATTTTTTTTTTTGTAAATACATACTTAATATACATAGTCAACATCCAGACCAAGACAAATAGACATGTTCATTCATGCATACAAATATTTGTCTTGTTCGGGAATCGAACCCGAGACCACTGTCGCAGAAGGTGGGTAGCCTACCCCTGCGCCAAATCGGTCGTCAAATCGTATATGTAGTTGTAGCTATTATGACTTGCGAATGTAAATTAATATTCGCGTTAAATTGTTGTGAAGTTATCAAGTGTTTCAATTGTGCAGTAGCTCATGTACAGGCCATTAACGTAATTTGTTTGGGCCATGGCCCGCGTGGCCCGTCTCGAGTGTCGGCCATTATATGCCCGGGCCGCCTTAATTGGCCGTTTCAACTGAACAAATAGTCCATGATTTCTGTCACCCCTGGTACAATGCTTTTGTTTCACGTGTAACTACCGAAAATTCCTTTGCAGAAATAATTGGTCTATTTTACAGTCGATTTATTGCATATGGTTTTACTATCGTGTCTCAATCCGGTTCTGAAGGTGATTTTAAGTATAAGATTCGTTTCTCGATCAGTGGAAATCAGGAAGATCTAAATTACATGCATAAGGTTTACATTACAATCCTGAGTATGTAGAGAATCTTAGCAGCTAATAATGTTAGTCTCACTTTTGTTTTTAATTTCATTAGCTCAATATATTTTTATCTAAATATGCAAAATCATAAACTTCACAGTTCATTGGCGAATTAATTACCTGCAGCCTTTCTAAGAAGAAATTCAGCTTTTACTTTTAACGATTCCCCTTTTAGTGGATTGCAATAAGCACTTGTTGAAGTTTCTGTACATTTTAAATTTGTAAAATGTAACAGCTCTGATATCACGCTGTGTTATGTGGTTAGCTTGGTTCTAATTAATTATTTCTCAATATCTGGAACACACCCTTCCTTAAGGCGCTATATTCGTATATCTTAAACTTTATCTGGGCTCTTGGGGGAAATCAGATGAACCATACTTTAGATTTTTGTGTCAATATAAAAAACCTTATCACGCTGAACAACTTCTCTGAAGACTCTTTAATTCCTATTTAAGAGTCTAGTCTACTCTCATCTCAAGTGGTCATCAAAAGTCAATACTGTAGCGGCTTTCAAACGTAATTTTAAAAAGTATTTGCTTGAAATCCAAAAAAGTTAAAATTACTAGTATTTAATTTCGCTGTGTTATAGTATATAATCATTTAGTTTGTATTTATGTATATTTAGCTTATGTTATTTATTACTATGTAGCTCCTTTTCCTATTATGCTATGCGTTTTCAGAAATGCAGTGTGACCAGTAGTGCTCTCATAAACACAGGTACCCACGGAAGATCAGCGTCGGAGTGTCTATGACATCCGACACATGCTGAGTGGATACCCTTTTAGTGCCACATTGTTACATAAACTTATTATACTCTAGTAATAGACGGACAGAGTTCGCTTGGTTGTGAGACCGAAAATGACATGAGCTAGTGTGTGTAATTTGTAAACGTGTGTGTGAGTTTTAGAGCTGCCCTCAAGCCCATTTTAGGTTGTCGATAACAATAATGTAAATAAAACACAAACAAGATTTAATAATTCATATGATATGAAGTATACTTCAATGGACATGGGAAAATAAAAATAAAGTTCATGTTATTTAAATTTTTACTTTTTTGCATTCACAGTGCAATTTTTTTTATTGAAAAATGGAATATAGATTTTATTTTCTAAATACTTCATTTTCCATTTTTCAATAATGATGGTCATTGTATTTCGCTTCAATACGATAAGTATTTACAAAGTTATTGTAAAAATTAGTTTGCTTAAAACACTATTGCCTCGGTTGTTCGCTAGTAATCGGCTTTTACCACGTTCGACGTCATTCCTCCCGACCGCCGTATACCGCACCGGCCGGTCATACTTACCTAGTCGCACAGCTGCACTGGTTGAAATCTTGTTTTTTAATAAAACTAGTTCTGGAGTTTTTGGAGTCCCTTTTCATCGCATTTCACCAAATTTTTCGATTTTTTACGAATAAATATTTTTATACTGCGTTTTGATCGAAATATTCGTACATAGAGGCACAATACAGTCTTTAAATACCTTAGGTACTTTGTGAAGACATGTTGATAATTTTCTTGAATAATACAATATTGTATAGTCTTATACAATATTGTATTATTCAAGCACGCATTGTGGCTGTCACGAAAACACTAGCACGTGAAAAATTTAAAATGAAGTTGGTAGATTTAGAATTTTAGACTCATCATGTCATATTCAATAATTTTTACTTCACTATCAATCGAGTTAGACTTGTACCGATGGTACATCCCTAACCCAACTTCTACCCTCACATCATTTTTATCCTTTGATCCTATGGGGGTAAACCAACATCTCGCCGTGTCGTGACGGCCACATTCGCCACTTCCGATCCAGCCTGCCCACGCGACAGTGTTTGAGTCGAGCTCTCCTGTTCCTCATCATATCGGTCAAGTAGTAACATCTTCCAAGTGATCGCCGCGAGTTTAACTGAATTGACTATTGTGATCACGAACTTTTGGTGTGGAAAGTCAAATAAGAAGAGAGACGCGCGTCCTCTACAACCAGCACGCGGGAGCAACGTCGAACCAGGTTAGCCCCCTAAAATCTCTTTTTTGACCGCCCAGAAGTATTTAGAAAAAATCGACCCGTCTCACAACCAGCTCCGATGGGACTCGAAACCACGACCTTACGCTATCCGGGCGGCTGCTCTAACGACTGACCTACGGAGTCGTTGACAGCGACGACGACGAATACAACGATCAACGACTCCGTAGCTCAGTGGTTAGAGCAGTCGCCCGGATAGCGAAAGGTCGTGTGTTCGAGTCCCATCGGAGCTGGTTGTGAGACGGGTCGATTTTTACGAAATACTTCTTTTTCAATAATAAAAACTGCATTGTGCATGCAAAAATTGAAATACCTTGGTGGTCATTTTTGCGAATCTTTAAAAATTCATTGTGAAGTATTTTGAAGGGCTACGGAAAAAAAATATGACATATTTTAAGTTAAAATGTATATATTTCAAAAATAAATAAATAAAAATACCTTTCCCAAACCCATTGAACATTGAGGTACACATTAATTATTGTCCTCTGAAGAGAACAATTTTATTTAAATAATTTCTCAATGTTTCTTTGCAGTTTTCTTTGCTTTCTTTCTTTGCTTTTGCAAAACTCTGTGGTATGCAGCAAATATTTCATTTGCTGCACACCACAGAGTTTTGGTGAAGCTCCCAGTCTATTATATTTATTAATTTTATCCAGTTTAACTTAATCACTGGATTTACAGGAAACCTGAAAATATTGTTAAATTGGTACTTAAGTAGGTATAATTTACTATTTAAAAAATGTCGGTTAAAATCAGCTTAAAGTAAAACTATCAGTGTTCACAAAGACAAACAAAGTTATATTGGAAACCATCGACATGAGTATCGATAATAATATCGATAAATTTTGATCAACCTCTACGTCATATTTTCTCAAGTTCACGGATATAATATCTTTTTATCTAACACATAAAGTTTAAAAATCAGCCTTTATCCAAAAAATAGGCGGTAAATAGTATGATATTAATGTTTCACTTAGTATATTTGGGAATATATTCAACTAAAATATGAACTATGAAAATGGTAATTGTACAATCCTATTTACCTGTGAAATTAGTGTTTATTTGGTTTATTGTCGTAAGTAACATTACAATTCAACACAGAACACTACACTTTTATTGATTTATATAGTTATAAGAGCTAAATCGACGCGATCGCGATAAAAATCACAAAATAATCGAGTGGACGTTTTTCATCAAGATGATAAAAGACGCTAAATAATTCAAATCGGGTTCTGCTGTCATTTTCTTCCAACTCTTTCTCGCACATAGCTTCTGTCGTAAGGACTGGTTTCTCACTCGCACCATTGTCCGTCTATTACCCCTAGTATAAATAAGTTTATGCATTGTTATTACATGTTTACCACCTTATTGTACCGCCGGCCGAGTGTGTGTCACTAAATAAATAATTTTCTTTCTTTCTTTCTTTCTTTCAAAAGGTGACATCCGTGACAGAGGAGCCACTTGCAATTCGAAATAAGGTGTCAAAATGGACTGTCGTATGAAAACTGTTTTAGTTACAAAGATTATCACCGGAACAGAAAACTTTGTTGCACTTGTGCCTATTATCAGGGAAAATGACCAAAGAGAATGTAATACTACGTTGAGATGACAAATCATGAAGCTCGACTTAATGTGACAAATGATATTATTTTTCTTAATTAATCAATCACATGCACTAAGAAGTTTCAATTCCAACTTCGAAGTCAATCACCCCAAAAGTAGCTCTTTACCACTTTTTAACCCTGGTTAAGGGATAAATATAAAAAAATACGAAACACATTTTCAATTAATTTTGTGAAAGAATATCTATGCCAAATTTCAAGTCAATCGGGCCAAGGAATCACGTTCTCCCATACAAACTTTGCCACCCTTTTTCACCCCTTAAGGGGTTGAATTTCGCAAAATCCCGTCTTATTGAGCACCTACGCCCTAAAAGGAGCCCCCATGCAAAACTTGAGACTCCTAGCACCTGTAGTTTCTGATATTTCGTGATGAGTGAGTGAATGAGTGATTTTCCCTTTTGTATATATAGATATCCTTAATACGAAACAGAACATTTCAGCTTTATACAACTTAAGTACCTCTCGCATTCGCATGAAATGAACCAATTCCACGAAAAAACGTCATAGTTTCCAAAGCCATTTTCATTTAAACAATTCGTTTGTATGCAAAATTAAAGTTAATACCCTGGCTGCTGGGAGATAATGCGCCGGAATGCAGCTACCGGCCGGTCATAGTGAGTATTAAACATTATACTTTGTGCCAGTAATTGCTGCTGTTGTTTCTGCACGTTTGGTGCTTTGCCGCTATTTACTAAGGAGATTTACTCAAAGGTACTCATTAAATTAGCTTAGTACTTAAATACTTGTTTTATGAGCTTAATCTAGAATTTCTCAAAGTTAAAGCTATATCTACCTACGTTAATGTATGTGATTGATTTTGAAGATGAAAATAAACATAACAAAACTCGATATAGTAAAGCGTTATTTTTATTGAAAATTCAAAATGAAGTATTAGAAAAAATCGACCCGTCTCACAACCAGCTCCGATGGGACTCGAACCCACGACCTTTCGCTATCCAGGCGACTGCTCTTACTTCAGTGATCAACAATTTTCCTAAATACTTCATTTTCAATTTTTCAGCAATAAAAATTGCACTTCGAATGCAAAAAAGTAAACATTTAAATAACTCGTTATTTTTATCTTTTTTTTTCGATCACGCCATCAATTTTTTAACATAATTTACCTACTCGGAAACTTATTTGTACAAGTGCAAGTGTTTTCAGTAAATTATCGAGATCTATGAGTAAGAGCGACGAAGAGATTTTAATTATTAGCTTCGGTCATTGTAGGACACTAAAGCTGAAATTGTGTCAATTGGTTTTCTCGCAGTAAGTGGAAAGTTGTTTATAATCGAATGAAACGTTTTCTCGAATGTATATCCATTGGAGCCTGCGGCGGCGAGGCGGGTTTTTAAATGGAATACAAAATGTGGTGCGTAAAGTAATGTAATATATGTGAATCCGTGAGCACGTCCTGAGTACCCTTGAGTGAGCCAAAGGGTAAAACAATCAATTTGCAATGTGCGTAAAAGGTTTGTTTTTTACAACAGTTCCCATGTACACAGATTTATTCAGCTTTAAGTGTACCTACATTTTCTACAAACCGTACATATTTACTCTTTTGTAAGTAGGCACTTTTATCGTGAAATACTTAGGTTACTTATTGTTCAGGTTTCAAATCTAGGTTCTAGTGTAATCTGAAAGTAGACCATCACGTGGTCCATGAAAAGGTGCAGTAATGTAATGTAAAGTATTAAGACTATAAGAAGTTTTATCAGGTATGTTTTTAAAAAGAAAAACATAAATCGCGTAAAGCTTCTTATTATTAAAGTAGCATGTGGATCGATATTCTCAACCAACCGGCGAAGACAATCTACACCCTGTTCGGAAATAGACGCGGCGACCAAATACTGAGATACTGATCACATTACGCCGGAATGTGTGCGATATTTCTTACATCAACAAAAATAGATTGAGGCTGATTCGAGGCTGACTGAGCAACTGAAAAAAAATCGTGACAGCTCACCCGCCAGACGGAACTAAATAGGCCAATCAAAAAGCAACCACAACCTTCAGTAACATCATTCTTAAATTATTTGATGAAATAGACCTAAATAATAAACTGAGCCAATACACAAAGCAAATGAACTATTTCTTTTTTCTATCATTAAAAAGTTAACATACGACTACGATTTTTTTTAATAATCAAAAGTTACATAACGTCGAAGGTCTAGGAAAAATGTGATAGTAAAAAACCACGAGCCCTATAAGTAGCTTTCAGGTGGGGTTCGAATCCCGCCTGAAAGCTACTTATAGGGCTCGTGGTTTTTTACTATCACATCTTTCCTATACTTACAGAATTGCATTGTGAATGCATAAAAATAATTTAAAACGAAGGTCCTTTTTAAAATGTATATTTTTGAACTTAGATTTTCTCGCTTCTCATCATCATGTCAGCCGAACGACGCCCACTGCTGGGCATAGGCCTTCCTAAGGATCTCCACAACGATCGGTCCTGCCCTTATTAAAGTAAAAATAGGCACAACATCGAGTAACGGCTTGTTCACACGACAACGTTTGACGTATCGTGTTTTTCACGAATCGTTGTTTTTTGTTTACTAATACGTGACATTCGTGGTTTTTAACATTGACTTTTGTGTTTTTTGACGAATCGTCAATGATTGATCCCGTGTGAACGAAGCTTAACTAAGTAAACGATTCTTTAGAAAGTCGGAGGCGTCGTACTACATATTTAGTTCATAGGTTAAACACTGGAACTATAAATTGCAATGAGCGATTGAATAGTTTTTTTTTTGTTTTTTTTTTTGCCTTATTATCCACAATGATATTATAGGGTCATCGGTAACGGCAGAAATACACGGTTCTCTTTTGCCTTTCAATTTGGATGAAGCAACCAAATTTAACAATGTAAAAGTGAATCATTCAATGTCAATGTGCGCCTGTATAACCAAAGTGAATCAATTTGGTTGAACCGTGTGATATTAGCATAATGTCCAACTATGCATTAGTAAAATAATGCAGGCGACTTACGTATTACCTCGTGGTCTACTACCGGTAAGTTCTGGATGCTGGATAGCGGCGCGTAATGTCGACGTCTTGATGTGACTGGCGGGCGCGTCAGGCGCTGGGTGACCTCTTGCAGCATCGGAGATGGTATTCGCCCTGTAGGCTGGTTTCCAATGCTGTGGCTTAAAGTGTTAAGGATTCTTGTTGACAGTGTCCTTTCCATGAAAGATTTCAGTTTTGGAGTACCTACCTATTTCTCAAAACTAGATTCGGTTTTTGGAGACATTTTCACCAAAAACCTGATTGATTCTAATCATATCTATTTAAGTAGGTGTATTTTATTTAGGTCTATATTTATTCTTTAAATTAATCTCAAATTTCATAGCGTTTTAGTTTTTATGAAATTAAAATCAAACACAATATGCTACATACATCAATTTACTATATATGTATAGCCTAATAGGCTTTTATTTTTGGATGCTTCATCATTTAGTATAAATATTGGGAAACCAACACTATCGAAATTTAGTTTTCGACCTTTATCCGACCGGGAATCGAACCCGGGACTTCACACATAGTGGCACCCTAAAAACTGATGCATATCCCACTTGACTACGAAGGCAAATAGAATAAAGATAAATATAGATTCCATGGCTATGGCCAGGTTTTTTAAAGCTATCCCAATCTGCTTTTGCTTCAGCATTATTGTTGTTTCTGTTTGACAAGCGGCTTTGAGACAGCGGCTTTTGCGTCGGGATTGAGGGTAGGAGCTGCTAAAAGGTCACAATAGTTTGGAACTATTTAATCTTTAAAAAGTCTATCCTTGACCTTCAGCTTTATATTGTTACATACGGTTTTTTCCCTCTGCTGAAGAGCAGTGAACAGTCGAGACAACTGATGCTAACCCTTGTTTTGTGGCCGTTGGTGCTGCCTCGTTCTGATGTGGCGATGCTGCGGCCGGAAGTGGGCACGGTGATACCGGTGACAATCCCGAGATCTGCGACGCTGATTCGACTTCTCGAATACGAATACATAGCAACTGAACTGGGTTGCAAACAGTGGCTAAGTAGCCCAATAACGGGACAGTATCTGTCCTGGGTATGACAGTAACGCATCCCTTAGTAATTGCAGCCATCCGGGACAACATAGTTCTTTTAAGAACGAGTACTTTGCTTGCTCGTCAAGCAAATACAGTGGCTAAGTAGCCCAATAACGTGACGGTATCTGTCCTGGGTATGACAGTAACGCATCACTTAGCAATTGCAGCAACCCGGGAACACAGTTCTTTAGTAATTTTCTTGCTCGTTGAGCAAATTAAGTGGCTAAGTAGCTCAATGACGTGACAGTACCTATCTTTCCTGGGGATGACAGTAACGCATCACTTAGTGACCAATAATTGCATTGCATTGAAATACATAAGTAGTTCTTTTTAGAACGAGTATCTTTCTTGCTCCTCAAGCAAATTTCAGTGGCTTAGTAGCCCAATAACATAATAGTATCTGACCTGGGATCACTCCAGTAATACACTGGTACAACACAACGACGTTTTCTTCTTCACTGTCTTCATGGTGTTTCCTTTTCTTCCCCAATGTTTAAAGTATCTCGCAGCGAGTAGAGTAGACGTGCGAAGGCTTGAGCACGGAAACGCTGAATGATTCGATTTTGACAGGTAACCAAACAGGTAAGTTAGGGACCACAGAGTAGAGAAATGTAAATCGCGTCGAATGAAGCCGTTGAGAGAGTTTCTTTTGACGTTTCATCGTGCAGTTCAAAAATTTGTACTAGATGGCGCTACCCCACTATAGCGACCTAACTTTTTCTGAAGAAGTAAACGAAAAAGTACCTAATAGAAAATAGCAAAGAAAATAGTATGTCTGTAGTAAGGCGTACATTAGACGGTCATGCAACAATCAGTCAATTCCATCACTCATGACTATCTAACCAATCGGTATAGAGGAACTTCGGGCAGCGTTTATGAATGGTTCATTTTGATTAGCTAAAAGAATCGTGAATGATAGCAAACTGACAGCAAAACCTTCAGTCTAATGGGCACCTAATAGGAAGACTAAAGCGGCCCATTCACGGCAGGCCGTCCCGCCCTAGTTTACATTAAAAGAGCAGCTCGGCGGCCTAGCGACCTGGGGGCTACCGCGTAACTTTATGGGTATGAACTTCATACGTTTTTGGGAACTATAAGTCTATTTTATAAAGAAAATAGCCGCTATCAGTTCCTTGTTTTAAGACGTCGGGTATGACGATAACTAGCTAGCAATGTTCAATAGAACAAAGCAGCAAAAATCTATGGGGGGCTACCGGCTAAGAAATATGGATATGGGTATGGGCGTCAACTGTCATTTGAATTCCTTATCTTGATAGATTTTTGCTGAAATTTATTAAAATAAGGAATTCAAATGACAGAAGAAGCCCATACCCATATCCATATTTTTAGCCGGTAGCACCCCTGGGTCCAGTAACTGAGGTACTACTCGACTCGCCTTCCACCGTTTACATTGGTAAAGTAACTGGGCCCAGAACCTCTGGTAAAAGTACTGGGCCCAGTTGGTTTTCCGAGCGAGTCAACGGTTTACACAGGGCGAGTAGGCAGACGAGTCGAGTTACAAGTGGTGGGGAACAACTTGGCCGAGCAACTATGCTCCGCGCGAGACCACTCGACTCGCTCAGTAGGTCTAGCACAACTTAGCGCGACTCTTAGTCGCGCTCCTTTCAACAAATCAGCACTTCGCCTTAAGTCGCGCGCGCTATCTACGAGCGATCTGATTGGTTGAAAGTGCCCGCGACTCTTTGTCACTCGAGTCGCGCTCAAGTTGTGCTAGCCCTACCCAGTTTACTCGCCCTTTCGTTTACATTGGTCGAGTTAGCCTGATTTTTGTCGCTCGCTATTCAACTCGGCCGCCTACTCGACCAATGTAAACTAGGCTTTTACGCAGGATGGTGAATGTTGTCGCAGGAGGCTTCTGCAACAACATTCACTATCCTGCGTGAGGCGAGACGGATGGCGGGGCGGCCTGCCGCCGTGAATGGGCCGCTTTTATAATAATCAATCATCGACCAAAGAGTACATTATTATCCCACAGATAAGGTAGAAAGTGAACTTCAATCACAAAAACCATACAGATTAATTTGACAGTACAACCGACCGACACACAAGTCTTTTTAAGGCTCAATGAACTAATCCTTTGCCATAAATGCTGAAAAAAGTAGGTTGTATTAGAGTTACAGCGCCATCTAGTGCATCGAAAAGTTACTGCAGGAAACTCCCCCATTGTGATCGAACTTCACTTGGTAAGTTCGTTTGATATTCAATTATGTAGAGGTAAGGTTTTTGTTAAAAACACAGTTGCGAAGTCTACAACAAAGTTTATCATTTATCTTGCTACAGTGTCGACAATGTTGTCAAGGTATAATAAACCGTTGACTGAAACCTTTATTCGTTTCCGGTGGGTGGTGGCGGCGGGTCGGTTGCGGTGCGGTGGCTTTGTACGGCTGTCGTGTCTCGACCCGTCAGGGCGCCGCGGTTACCTCTGAACTCTCAGGGCTGACCGTGCTGGAGTTTTTTGGTACGTAAAACTTTACTTTGACAAACAAAGAGGCTCAAATGTTTTTGTCGATCTAAAACACAGCTGGTTGGAATGCTGGTATGTTTCGTCGAGGCTTAACCCAGGGGATTATATATGTACACAAAGTATGATATAGGTATCGTAGATGTTGTACATCTCTCGCCCTGTGGTAGAGATAGAAAATCTAGATACAAAATATTACAATGTCTAAAAATGTGGTAGGAATGAATGTATGTCCGTACAATGTAGGTATTACATAAAACTAAGGACGAAACTAATGGTTTAATTATACACCTACAGGCCATCCCAGAGTTATGGGACATGAAGAGAAAGTACTCGAAATAGTGTAGATAGCAGATTTTACTTAAGGCGATACTCGGAAAAATTATGCTAAAGCGAGATAGCAATGAGAAAACGACGCGCGCGGGAGCGAGACCGATTTTGCCGATTACGCAAAAAAAACACAAAATCACTTCGTATTCAAAAACTATAGCGATTTTTAAAAAATGCTTCTATACGATCCTAAATATTATTGGTGTCCACTTATTAAACCAATTTTCAATAGTATATGTATCCCCATTTAAGAATAATCTTGATATTTCTTATTTTTTAGAGGTATTTTCGAAAATAAAAAGTGTCGAGCCAAAATCATAAAATCGTGTTTCTGAAACTATACGATTCTAGATAAAGGTATGAAGAAATATATATCTTATTACCAGATTTATTACAACACTAACCGTCCTATAGTTTTATATCAAAGAGTCCATACTTTTTCCGAGTATCGCCTTAAAGGAAACTTTCCTTTATTTTTGGCAAGAAATAGAAACTGCATCCAAAGTTTTTTTACGCTTCCTACGTTCAGAAATTGCACCGCTACAAATCGAAAAAAAACCACCCCGTATTTTAATGACATCAATCGATAGGGTCTCGTAAGGCATTAATAAATAAATAATAAATCTTTTTTATTTCAGACAAAAGGTAGTCCATAGAGTGTTAGTAACAATAATCCTTAAAAACTATGTTAAAATTATCAATGAAGTAAGACACAAGCTGCGTTTTACATACATACGTGCAGGTGCAGTTGGCTTTGCATGCAAGCTCAACCACTGCTCTAGCAGTGGAGAGTCCCATCGATCAATCACTCACATCGATCGATCAATCAATCACTCACATCGATCGATCAATCAATCACATTAAGCTCTTTAAAAAAATACAAATTAAATGAAAGAAAATCAATGAAATACATCATGAATTCGAAGTCGAGTCGAATCAATGTGTTCTTTTTTATGGAAAAGGTGTTTTTATTTACAAAATGTGTGAATACAGTTTTGTTTCTTGGCAAAAATAAAGGTATCTTTCAGAGCAATTTGCTTTCTCCATTATTTAAGTAGGTACTTTCCCTTCATTGCCCATAGCTCTGGGACTACGCGACGTTATCTCGCGGTAATGTGATATTTTTCCGAGATAAAAAGTAGCATAATATGTTCCTCACCAGGCTACAAAGTATCTGTGTCCCAAAATTAAGCTAAATCTGTTCAGCCGTTTTGGCAACAAACATCCAAAAATCTAAAGTTTCACATTGATAATAATGATTATCCTACTAATTATTATAAATGTGAAAGTAAAGTAAAAGTACAAGGCACTAAGCAAAAAGGCATTATTTCAGAAGTTGCAACCCTTGGTGTAGTTTACACTAGATTATTGTCTCATTTACTTTCAGTTGTAGGAATTATTTTTGTAGCTTCCACATTTTTTGTTCTCAGTCGAACATTTCATATTGTCATTGTGTCACTGACTTTCGCCTTATAGAGGGCAAATTGGAAAATAATTTCCTAATGGAAAGTTAAGCTATTGAAATGAGTTTGAGATTTATATTGTTTCTTATAGTGAATTGTGAAACAACAAACCGAAATCAAAGGACCATTCTCCTGGGGTTCGGACTCAAGGTTTCTGTAACTAATAAAGGCCTTTGGACACAGAATATATAATAGTACTAACGTCCTTTGGACCATAGGTACAGTAGAGTTCAAAAAGCTTAGACTAAATACTGAGGTAACTGGAGAGTGCAGTACGAAAAATTTTTTGAATACCACAAATAACACAGTGGCTGTCTTCCGTCTCACCTACACTTTAAAAAAATACGTATGGTCATATGAGACAGCTGACAGCCACTACATACATAAATGTCAAATTTGCTGGCGACACTTTTTTATTCAGGGTGAGAGCTCCAGTTACCTCAGAGTATTAAGTCAAACTTCATGGTAGAGTTCAATAATATCTGTGCATTTTTGGACTTAGTCGCATTATAGTGCGACAAGCTTTTCTGTTCCGGTGATTATCTTTGAAACTAAAACAGTTTTCATACGACAGTCCATTTTGACAGCTAATTTCGTATTGCAAGTGGCTCCTCTGTCACGGCTGTCACCGGAACAGAAAAGCTTGTGTCACTGTAAGTTTTTTGACATCGTTTTTGACTATCTGTAGCATGAAGTTTGACTTAATACTCTGTACCTCAGTATTAAGTCGAGCTTCATGATCTGTAGGTACAAAATGTCACAATTAGTTGTGTTTTTAAAGGATTTTTTTCCGGCTCCATTTCGGGACGTGGTCACGGAAAACTAACCAAAAATCAAAGTAACCATTGTTTTTCCCGTATAAAGTGGCTGTTTAATATAAAATGTGCTTCAAGTAGGTGCGATTGTAACATAAAATTGTGTTCCAGTCGGGATAAAGGCATGTCTTTATTCGGCACACATTATAAAGATGAAAGCGTGACACGATACCCACTTTAAACCCAGAATGTTGGTAATTTGTGTATGTAAATACGTAGGTACCGCGCGCCGGGACCACGGGACGCGACGGGCGGGGCGGCCGGGGCGGCGGGCGGCGGCGGCCGGCGGGGCGGCGACGAACGGTGTGAAGTGTGAACCTCTTTCTGTGCTCTGTGGTGTGAAGAGAGGTTTCCAGGGGTATCTTATAAATTTCACATCTTATTTCAGCTAGTGATTCATCTGCATCACATGCTTATGAACTCATCATTGCATTCGTTCGTCGTGTGTCATGTACGTGCATACAAAGAGCATTTAATCACTAGGTACCTACGTTTCCGTGCATAGTCAAAGCGCTTGGTATGAAAATAAGTTTGCTACTTTAGTAAAAAATATTGATATTGAACTGTCTTCAGGCAGGTATTGATTTTAATTGTTTGATATTAAATACCAAGCAACCAGAATATTATACTCGTTGCTGATGCTTGCGACTTATAGGTACAAAGGATATCATAGATTCAAGATTCAAGATTCAAGATTCAAATTTGTTTATTCAATTTAGATTGTTATTTACAATACTTGTGAACGTCATAGAAGCTACGCCATCGGTTCGCAAACCCTACAGCGGGAGGCCTTGGAGAAGAACCGGCAAGAAACTCCAAGGGTTGTTTTTTTCTCCCTGTTTTATTTCATACAGAGTCGTCAAATTGACAAATGACCTTAACATGGTATGACTAAGGTCAGTTTCCATCACAATTACACAATGGGTTATGATAAATACAGTTAAGTATAGGCGAACTAATGATCATAGCGGTGAACAATTTTCAATTAAGTACTGAGGAACTCTACTTAAAGCTTTAATATTAGTTAAAAACAAAAGACAATTCTACTATATACTGCAAGTTGCGCCATACATGTTTCAAATGTAATTCTTAATAAAATGAATAAAAACAAAAGAAAACACATTTTAAAGCAAGCAGATAAGAGCAGACCCATTCCCACTGGCATAAGCTTCTTATGGGTACTTAGATACTTTTATAATAATGGGCTTCAATCATCGAAACAAATTAAAATAAGCTTTAGATTTCTTCACAAATAAATTAAATTTAATAAAATAAGGCATCAATTTTGCCCTGAGGTTAACGTTAGGAAAGGAACTTGACTTGAGCCTTTTTGATTAGTTACTTTGGATCTGTTGATTCTGGGAATTCGCCGGATTTGATAATACCGATTGGATATAAGTGTAATCTGTCAAAGACATCCTTGAAAGTTGTTGTTTTCTTCCGAGAATTGGATATTAGTTAAAAGTTTGTGAGTTAATCGTACCAGAGAAATTATCTTTACACTCTGTTGGACCGATTAGGACCGAACGACGGAGTTGGCTTCTGGCCCAGCTTTGTACAAATTCTATAAGTTCTTGAAGTTATTTAACGAGACCCTGATTTTCACAGATAAATATCCGTTGAATCCAAACTAGATTCGTTTGTCAACGGAATTCCAAAGACTTATCTTTCAGTTTCTTGATGTAAACAAGTTGTTATTTGAAGCTCCAGATTGGTGGACTAAAACATTTTAAAATTTCTCGCGTATTACTTATTCATTAAAATCAACTATTATTAGACTTGTTTTTTTTACAATACAAAACCTGGTTTTAAGTTTAAACTAAAATATCGCTCAACCAAAAAAATCCGATCAAGAGCGAGTCGGACTCGTGCACCTAGGGTTCCGCAACATCATAAATATCTATATACAAATATACAAATAAATAAAATTGGAGTGTCTGTTTGTAATATTAAAATAACCGCTTTTTACTACATGCATATGATTATATTTTTTTTTATAAAAACTGGTTTTAAGCATTTGACCGCCATCTTGCTAAACAGACAGGATGCAGTCTAGGGTGTAGCATGCTTACCCAGTAGGTGCCCATTCACTCTTGCCTTGAAGAGGCCAAGGTTGTAATGATCGGGGAATACATGCGCAGGCAGCGTATTCCAATCTTTAGCAGCTCGCATTAAGAAAGAATTAGCAAAGCGCTTCGTACGGACGGGTGGAATGTCTACTATGTAGGGATGGTAAGCTAACCTGCGTCTTGTACTCCGATGGTGGAAAGGGGCAGGAGGAACAAGATCATGGAGTTCCTGTGCGCACTCTCCAAAGTCCAAAGTCCTTCCATATACGGTACATATACCAAAATAACATTTTTTACAATTTTTGTCTGTCTGTCTGTCTGTCTGTCTGTTTGTTCCGGCTAATCTCTGAAACGGCTGGACCAATTTTGACAGGACTTTCACTGGCACGTAGCTGATGTAATAAGGAATAACTTAGGATACTTTTTATCCCGATATTATCACGGGAACGGGAACCACGCGGGTGAAACCGCGGGCGGCCGCTAGTAAATAAATAAAACGTGAAAATGTTTTCATCGGCGAGGCTCATGGCGAGGCTACATTTAATTCGTCAGACTTGACGGTGTAGAATATTGCAGTTTTAGGTCAGCGCTATCTCTTGACCGATAGTGGAACTAATGTAATTTTTGTTGATGATTTCTGAAAAAGTTTACTATTTAGAGACATCGTTTTATTTTTCCTTTAATCTTTTCACCAACTTCTATTACATAAAATAATTTCAGATTTTTCTCTATGCAAACTTCGGAGATGAGGGAGGGAGGGGGAAGGGGACGATATTTTATTACATTTATCATGAAAAGTTAAAAACTAAGCGGTTTCAAAAACAAAGAAATAATGTTTGAGAATGTGCAAGCAGCGCTCTTTCATATGATACCCCATATGCCCTAGTAGCCCCTGTTGCAAAAAAAAAATACATATTTTTTTCTCTCTTATTTGCAAAATAGTTGGGCAAACGTTCTCTAAAACTATTTCAAATTTTAGGTTGATAGCGTTAGTAGTTCTCGAGATATCCAGCTGTGACAGACAGACAGACAGACTTAGTCGCATCTTAAGGGTTCCTTTTTTACTATTTTGGTATGGAACCCTAAAAATCGCTACTGTCGCATGGGTGTGTTAAGGGAACATTTTATTCACTGTTCTTTACTTTTCTGCTAAACAATAGCTCTTGTAGTAACTAAACGGCCGAGCCACATAGTTTGGCTATGGAGTAGAGTAGAGTTTGCGAAGTTAGGGCTTGTAGAGTTAGGTCGTGCAGAGTTATAAGCTAGGCTTTACATAAGATCTGATAACTTTTTGACATGCGAGCCTTATGGTATCGTCTTGGCAGGATTTTACACAAAAATGTTTTTGGTGGGATCTATTTTACTGACTACATCGTATTTCATTTATATTACAAACTCAGATTATTCTCCTATCTCGGCAGCTTATCAATTGATCAAGGACCGGGCTGACATCAGGGGGCCAAGCCTGCTAACGTTAAGTCATAATCGTGTTCCAATCGTGTTTCAATTGTAGTTCTTTTACACACTAGTTACAAGAATTATGACAATATGATGTGATGTAAATGTAGTGTGTGATGTGACAATCAGTACTATGGTGAAAAAAGTACACATTTCTTGTAACTAGTGTGTAAAAAAGCAATACAATTGAACTACAATTGATACACGATTGAGACACGATTATGACTTAACGTTAGCAGGCTTGGCCCCCAGGCAGGGTGGTCAGTCAACCCGCTGTCTTGGGATTTTGTGCTCTGATTATACAGCAAGTCCCACGCTATCGTGATGCAAAATGAACGGCCATTGTTGATGACGTCTGCAACGTTTATAAAAAAACTAATAACGTAAGTACTTTGAAGTCGGGCGGGTCTAAACAAAAAATGTGCATGTTTCACGCCCGACTTCAAAGTACTTACGTTATTAGAGGTATTACTTCTTAGTTTTATGTGCATTTTTTTGAAGGCGGTTTTATTTTTTTATAAAAATAAATTTTATTTCACTCTTTTTAGTGCATTATGCAGGCAATTTTCGTATATCCTGGTAAATAGGTATGATGGTTGAACATTCGTCTTAAATTCATATACTTAGTGGTAACGAAAATGACACTATTTTCCAGATTTCCTGAAAACTACTGAACCGATTTCAAAATTTCGAAAAATGGGACCAACTTGGAGAAAAATTTGATGTTATACGTTTGAATCATTTCAATCGGTTCAGCCGTCTTCGAGTAATCGGTGTACATACATATAAAAAAAAAGAAATAAACGCGACGAATAGATAACCTCCTCCTTTTCAATTTTTGAAGTCGGTTAAAAATTATTAATCAGCTTTCAATAAACCGTCTCGTAAAAGTGTAAAACAAGACTGGCTTCAGTCGGGAACGGTTCGAATAATAGCGTTGATGAGCTCTGAATGGACGTCGTCCCATTCAACAGCTGCTACATTAAAAAAGTAGGTATGCTAATTGTGAAAAATACTATCTTTTTAAAGTGAAAGCTTTATAAACAAGAGTAACGGGACTCAACGCGACATTTATTATGAAGTACATATCGCTGGCCCCAGGCAATAAAGCGGTAACTGACGGATACCACCTTTTTAATGTTATTTCAGTTTTGGCTTCTCTGTCCCTCAATCTATGTCTCTTAATTTTTTCAGATTTTTTAGTTACTATTTGAATATATTAAGTGATATTAACAGCTTTATTGCGCGGTAAATTATCTTACGCTTGAGTATGTAACGGTTTCTTACTTTATGAAACATAAAACAAAAACCAGCGAAACAAAATGTTAACGCTTAATACAATCACCAGAAATTTTATTTTGTAAAATACTATTACGCCTTTTTTCTCGTAAATTTATTGTAGCTCTAGCGACGCACGGTGGCGCGAGAGAGCAAAATGTCATTAACCGACTTCATTTTTTACGTAATTTTCTTCATGAAAATCTTACATTTAATCTTAAAACTGACACCTATAGAAATGTTTTTTGATATAAGTTGAACGTATAACGTTTTTAGGTTCTAAATAACATTGACATTAAGAAAAAAGAAAAAAAACGAATAGTTTTCCAGCAAATATTCGTACGATTTTGAACGTGAAATACATAAAACAGTTGAAACTTTAAATTAATTTGAATATTTATTTTGAATATTTTATTTAGAATAATATGAAACCAATAAAATTATATTTTTTTATTCACTTACTAATATATTGTTTTAAATTAACGATTTTATTGATTTTTTGTAATTTTGTGTCCAAAACTACCTTGCCATCGCCGGCTCCGGTCTTATTTACCTATAATATTATAGAGATAACCCTCTAGAATAACTATTTATAGAAGTCAGCTGCCCGTTTTTGCCCGTTTTTGATTAAGTTCACATTTACTAGTTATGGGTAAAAACATAAAAAATTCGCAATTTGTAAATATTATGTATTAAGTTAAGTGTTATGTTATCTAGTTATATGAGTGTATATGAAGTAATTTATGATGTGATTAGTATAATAATATAAGTTCATTCATGTAATTTGTACGTGAAATTCAATATACTCTGAAAATTGTAGCTAATAGAAATGGAACAACACAATTTCTTTGTTTTAAAGGCGATGATGGACAAAAGATACTGGTTACGTGTAGACCAAACTAATAAAAAGGTAAGGGGACAACGATTCACGAAATTAAAATTACTGAAGGTCATCCAGATGTTATCTATTTTAAGTACAACTTTGACGATGAGTATGTTTCATTGAATACTGCACCAAAAACTAGATCTTCAAGAGGAAGGGGTAAAAGGATGATGTTTCATCAACTGAATTAACAAATCTTTACAGAGAGCCAATTACCTTACCAAAACCGCTTTATGATGATTTGATGAGTCTCTGCAAAACTGAAGCAATCCCGAAACATTCATCACTTATTTTATAATAATTTGCAGTGTGTTGGGGACACAGTACTTCACAGTAAAGAAAAGAGTTTGTTTGGTTGAACGCGCAAATCTCAAGAACTACTGGACCGATTTAGAAAATTCTTTGACCATTAGAAAGCTACACTCTTCCCGAGTGACATAGGCTAATTTTATTCCGATATTTCCACGGGTACAGGTATCACGCGGGTAAAACCGCAAGGATCCGCTTGTTCTTACATAAGTGTTCTAAACTAAATTATTTATTAAGGTTAGGCCAAGAAAGCTATAATTTTAGGTAGGTAAGGACTTTAAATAAAATTTTAAATGTGTACATGAATGTGGTAGTTTGTTTGAACTATTTATATTCTCTACTATACAGGGTGTACAAAAGAATGGGGTACCAGCTTTAGAGGGCTAGTATATCCCATATACCATACCTATAGTGTCCCAGTCTTTTGTACACCCTATATAGTAGAGTATATAACAATTCCGACATTTACCAAGTTTATATTAACATTTAAAGTCTTATTTAAAGCCAATTATCCACTCAATGGTTGCGCACGGTATATTATGCTTACGGGGCAATGGTTTCTCAGCACAGCTCCGCTCCGCTCCGCTTCGCTCGCTCGGCTTTAAATTAGTTTTACTCAAAAACTAGAAGGGTTAAATAAAAACAAATTATTGATTTATAATGCTAGTTAAATTTGCAATAAGATTATATGATTTGTAGATGGATTTTTATTACGATTTAATTAGAAACAGCGAGTTGAAGTTGCAGAAAAGGAAATATTTTACCAATTTCTTTTTAAAACATGCAATAAATACTAATAAATAAACAATTATTACAGACCAATTTGTGTTTAAATAATAGTTTACAATGTTGTTATTAGATAAAAGTAAAAAAAGATAACTCTCTTTTAGAAAAATATTGTTTAATTAAAGATATAAAAATGTAAGTAAAGAATCACCCTTACGGGCTACAAAAGTATGGATCGATTTCGTAACGACTTCTTTTTTGTTAGAAGATAAATTTTAAATATATACTTTTTATGGGTATTGAGGGCATAACAAGTATATATCAATGTATTACAACATATTTAGTACAATATATTTAATTATATTTTTATATTTTATTTTTCCATACTTAGCTAACATTGCCTAAATCACGCAATGGTTCCTTGCCTCCTGGAGGCAAGCAAGTCGGCGAACTTCAATCGAATATAATCCGCCAATTTTTTATTAAATTGGACCAACTTCTTGTTCTACGATTAAAATAAGGTGTTTAGATTAAGATTGGTATAAGTTGGATAGGAACAGAGAGTGATTTGACACAATTAATTAAAGTATTTTAATTAGCTGTCAGCTTGCCTCCAGGAGGCAAGAAACCATTGGAGCGGGTAAAAATACTTGCCTCTGGGAGGCAAGGAACCATTGAGTGGTTATAGAATGTTGATGAATTCTCCTGATTTAAAATGCATTTATACCAATCAGTATAACTATTTTAATCAAATCATGCTTCCAGAGCTAGTATTTTACTAGTAAATAACTTTAGTACTAGTAATATTGCTAAAATAACAATAATAATAGTAAAATAGTGTCTAAAATAGGAAAAAATAAAAATATATTATATTTTCTGGTCAGTTTGTAATAACAGTTACATAAAAATTTGGTGCACTAATAGGATGCCGAAACAGCGTTTAGTAGATGATACATCTAAGATAAAGTAACAAAATTTCCCTTGAAAAGGTGGTAATAGGCTGATACGCTCGAGATTTGAAATGGAAATTGCGTTGTATTCTATACTTACTGTTTCGGACAGGTCCGAAATCCATGCAGACTGTATAACTTTTATTTTCTTGAACCGTACCGGGGATTACCATGGGCAATAAATAAGAAGACTGTTTTTCGCTTTTCTACGATGCAAGGCGGAGCGGGAGCGAGGCGGGCGGCGTGGACGGGACGATGTTCTGGAGTGCAGTTTACAAGGCACCAAGTGCTGTTTATATGCGCGCTTGGTGGCTTGCAACTAGAGGGGTAGGGGCAGGAATAGATTTGGATAGAGGGAGATGGCGATACAAGGCGTTTCACCTTTGGTAATGGAGTGGGGTTAGAGGGAGACGGGGATATGCATCTTCCTTTATTTACTTAATAATTACACAGTACAAAGAAATGGCAAAAGGTATTGATTTACTTATATCTATGAGTTTAAACAGAATAATTTGGTTGGTGGTAGGACTTGTTCTAAGTCCGCCTGGCTAGCTACCACCATCTTATCTAAGTCTGACGCGATAACAACAATGTTTCCAGCATTGTTGTGTTCCGGCAGCTAGAGATAAGATAGCCAGTTCCTCAGTGACTGAGGATTCCGGGAGTAGTGCGCTTCCACCTTCAGCCTTATCTTTACCTTACATCAGGTGCGATGAAGGCTAAGTGCTTCCCCGTTGTGAATAAAAAAATAAAAAAAAAAAATAAAAAAATAGAACTTACATGCTAACACAAAATAGTTTTATTGAAATATAATGATCGACACAGTAACAATAATTCGCACAAAAGACTTACGTACTACCTAGCTATATACAACACTTACATTCCGGAATATTACTGGAAGGTCTATTAATAAAGTTGTTAAATGATGTTGCAGTTAGAACGGCATCGTAAATAATTTGTATTATACATTTTTATCCTTATCTACTATATTATTTATGTTATATATAAAATTTTAAAACGGTTTAATAGGTGAAAAAAATACCTTTCAATTGAGATATTGAACGCTTATTTCGAATAACTGTACGCTTAATTATAAATAAATTAGCTTCTTTTGCTTCCCCTGTAAAATTAGGTTTTTGAGATAACCGCTTTATTGCCCGGGGCCAGCGATATTATTATGTACTTACAGCTTGACGTTTCGGCTGTGTTGCAACAACCGTGGTCTGCTTGTGACCACAGTTGTTGCAACACAGCCGCACATAATTATAATGGAACGCGAAAGTTCAAAATCTTATAAGTGAAAGCTTCGTTGGCCTCGTTGTGCACTTTTTGTGATGGGTAAAAAATGTTAAACTCTCGTCAGGATCACGTGACCGTCAGATCGAAAATTCGTAAGACGGACACGTGATCGAAAAACTGTTACAATGTGATTAGAATACGAAGGCAAATTTCGCCACCGTATCCAAAGTTGTGATAGCTCAGGCTAGAAAACGGGCGGCATTGAAGCCAGAAGACCTCTGTTCAAATCTAGTTCTTCCTTCCTTTTTTTTGTGAAAAAGTCTAGAGAGCCCTTTTTAAAATTCAAAATTCAAAATTCAATATCGTTTATTCAATTTAGGTTTGTTTAACAACACTTATGAACGTCAATGAAGCTACGCCATCGGTTCGCAAATCCTACGGCAGGAGACCTTGTAGCGAGAAGAACCGGCAAGAAACTCGCCAAGGGCTATTTTTTTCTCCCTGTTTTAACTTATACAGAGTCGTCAAATTTGAAAAGTGACCTTCACATAATAGTAAGGTTACTTTCCATCACAATACAGAATGCCGCTTAAATTAAGTACAATTTTGCTTATTACCTAAAACAGTAAACAATTTTCAACTAAACAAGGAATCAAATAGTTTAATGGACACACTAATCTTAATCTTATTCACATTGTATTATTATACGATAGGATTAATGAAAAGGAAACTGCAAGCTGCGCTGTATATTCAAATTTATAAGTATTAACAAATAAAAGGAATTTTTGAATAAATAAAACAATTATTAGAAAAATTGCTGTTACTGTAAGACACGGATACCAAAATTACTATGAGACACACCAGCTCGCTCATAAATCAATATAATACTATTATTAACCATATCCCGAACACCTTTAACACAAGTAGACATGAGCAGACCCACCCCACTGGCAGCACCCGTTCACGAGCATGACGCATGAGCCAGCCATCGCTTCGCTCAACCATATTTTAGGGAACGTAACGACCCGACTCACACGACACCACCGCAGGAATGTTTAACGAGAGCATGACATACTTAAGCTACCCGTGTTAAATGCCGAATTAAAAAAAAAAAAAACAAATGCTAAATACTAGAATGTAACACAATACAATAAAAAAAATTAAATTAAATTATGACCAAGCCGTTTTGTCCTTTAAGTAATCGTTAACAGTATAATATCCTTTTTTAACGAGGCCATTTTTTATGTGCATCTTAAACTTTTCAATAGGCAAGTCCAATAGACCATCTGGAATTTTGTTGTAAAAGCGTATCCCAAGACCCAGGAAAGATCCATGAACCTTCTCTAGCCTGTACCGAGGCATTACAAGTTTATTTTTATTTCTAGTATTTCGGTTGTGCAAATCACTATGTTTGATATATTCATTTATATTGCAACGAACGAAAACTATGCAATTAAATATAAATTGGGATGCAGCTGTTAATATACCAATCTCTTTGAATTTGTCCCTGAGAGATGTCCTGGAGCCTAGCTGATAAATCGCCCTTATAGCTCGTTTTTGTAAAATAAATATAGTCTGTATATCAGCTGCTGTCCACCATAACAGAATACCATAAGACATGATACTATGAAAATAACTGAAATACACAATCCTAGCCGTTTCGACATCTGTTAACTGTCTCACTTTCCTAATAGCATATGCAGCTGAACTAAGTTTGCCAGCAAGCGTCGTGATATGTTTGGTCCATTGAAGTTTCCCGTCAAGAGTTACACCCAAGAAAACGGTTGAATCTACTAAATCCAATTTTTCATCATTAATTTTAATATTAATAGGTTGATCACGTACATTTGGCAAAGCAAACTGGACACACTTTGTTTTCTTTGCATTAAGCTTTAGATTATTTACATTAAACCAAGTAAGAATTTGTGAGAGTGCTTCATTTACATCGTCAAACTGAGTTTTATTCCTGTCGATATTAAAAATCAAGGAGGTATCATCCGCAAACAAGACAATCTCACAAAATCTTTCTGCAAAGAACGGTAAGTCATTTATATAAACCAAAAAGAGGAACGGCCCTAAAATTGAACCTTGAGGTACGCCCATCTTAACATGACAGCCGGATGATTTTTCGCCATTAATGTCAACGGCCTGAGTCCTGGAACTGAGATACGACAATAACAAATTTTGAGCATTATTCTTCACACCATAGTGATTTAGCTTCAACAGCAGCGTCCGATGCTCCACGCAATCGAAAGCCTTAGACAAGTCGCAGAAAATGCCAAGAGCATTCCGCGACCCCTCCCAGGCCTTAAATATATGTCTTAAAAGCGCAACCCCAGCAGCAGTTGTAGATCGACCCTTTGAAAAACCAAACTGTTTACTATGTAAAAGATGATTTAAATTAAAATACGTTAATAACTGTTCCAGTATTATTTTCTCAAATATCTTACTTAAGGCGGGCAGTATTGATATTGGTCTATAATTACTTGGGTCTTCTTTGTCTCCTGATTTGAATAAAGGAATAACTTTACTGAATTTCATAAGATCAGGAAAAACTCCTTGCTCAATACACAAATTAAAAATGTCAGCAAGATAGGGAGCAATTGAGTAAACAATACTTTTGATAATATTTACAGATATACCCCATAGATCAGTTGTGTTTTTCATTTTAAGTGACTTAAAAGCTTTTATAATATCTACAGCTTCAATACTTTTAAAATGAAACAAAGACCCGCATTCAGTTACGTTGTTTCTAAGCATGGAGGCAGCAGCCGCTGGTGAAGAATCCAAATCTGATGTCGTTTTCAACGGAATATTTACAAAATAATTATCGAATATATTTGCAATTTCTTTATCCGACTTAACTAATGTATTGTTTATGTTAAGCGCCAAACTATTTTCACGGGGTTTATATTTACCCGTTTCACGATTTATAACATCCCAGGTGGTTTTAATTTTATTATTAGACTGTTTAATTTTTAATTTTATAAAGTTAGATTTGGCTAGAGCACATACTTTTTTGAAAGTCTTGGAATACTTTTTAACATGTTCTAAGAAACCTGTACAGTGGTTACTTTCTCTCAATTTATAAAGTTCATAAAGTTTATTTCTACTTTTATAAATTCCTGGCGTAGCCCAATCACAGAACTTTAACTTTTGTGTACATTTAATAGTTTGAGTTTTGAAACATTTTTGAAACTCATTATTGATCAATTGAGAGAGGTTACCGTACAAGACATCAGGATTGTCATGCTTATAGGGCATTACTAAAATGTTATCTTCAATACTATGTTTAAAATTGTCCAGTCGCTTTTTTGTTATTGGCCTACATACTATAGTCTTAGCTTCATCCACAATGTTTAACTCATATGACACTCTCAATCCGTAATGGTCAGATGTGATATTACTAAAAACCATCTTGCTCACCGGGTCACATTCCGTAAAAACATTGTCTAAGCAAGTGGCAGAGTGGCTAGTTACCCTAGTGGGTTCAAAAAACTGATTTATAAAATTAAATGACTTGAACAAAGTCAGTAAACGAGTGGTTAGCGAAGAACTTTCCAGAATATCAATATTAAAGTCGCCACAGACTAATAAAGACTTATTTTTTAATTTTAACTTTTTAAGTACATTCTCCATTACTGATTCAAAGATGTCAAAGTTACCCGTAGGAGGTCGGTATACACATACTATCACCAAACTATTTAATTCTATGCAAGACAGTTCAACATGGCGTTCTCTAGTAAAGTTTACAATATCTTTTCTTTCCTTAATCTGAATATTACTATTTCTATTTACTAAAATTAGAGATCCGCCACGAGTTGTTGTTTTCCTGCCAAATGAACTAGATAGTTGAAAATTATTTACATTCAAAGACGTATCGTGGTGTTGCAGCCAGTGTTCAGTTAAACAAATTATCTGAATATCATGACATTCAGCAAATAATTCTAATTCCAATTCTTTGCCAGACAGACCTTGCATGTTTTGATGAATTACATTAAGACTAATAGGTCTGGCTGTTGTCTTGCGCCTCAGTTTAAATCTGAGTTTGTCACAGTTTTATTTACATTAATTAGTCTACTATTAGTAGAAGTACTTAAACTAGGTATTGTTAACTTAGTTACATAGTTTGTAACCGAGTCTTGTAAGTTATAAGCTAATAAATTAGCTAATTCTATTCTAATTTTTTTTGACAGATACATAGTATCTGGGGTCAAAATAAAATTGTTAATAAATTTATTAACGTCAAAATATAAAATAACGTCACTATGACGACATATCAAATTATACATATACAAATTCAAATCATAAATTCGTCTATTCTGATCCCAATTTAAATTACTTGCATAGGGCAAAGCACTCAGTATTATTCTGCAACTTGTCTTAGATTGCAATGTTAATACTTCTGCCGGTACTCCCGGAGCGCAACCCTTTGTTTTTTTGTTCATAAATCTGTTGTACCGCGACGCGGTGGTGCTACGTCCAGTGAATATTGACAGTTCAAGCCGCGACGACGAACTTCAAAAGTTTCCACGCCCGCTGCGAGGATATGAGCCGCGAAAGTTGCTGTAAACTTGTTGTATGGGATGTGTCCGGATACTTTTACAAAAGTTAAACAGCCCCCAACCCCACCGGCGCGGCGGCGCCACTGTAATCAGTTCTCCCTCCACATGCCGCAAAACTTGTTCCTTTCTTGTTTTTTAATTAAACTTCGGTTTCTGGTCCGTAACTTATTTTTATATTAAATGCCCTGTAATTGGAACGTCATGCGCGCTGTTTGCACATCATTCTCTGCGGAGACGCGACGTATTATTTTTTTATATTATTTTGAAAGCTTTGGTGCTTGTTGCGTGAAATGTAATTTAAATTTGAGCTCTGATGTTCGCGGGGCATGCGAGCAATTTCGATTTCACTTTAGCGCCGGGGCTTATTTGCTGTAGTTATATTATGTTGTGACGTATCGATGTGGTGCGTGGGCCGCGGCTGAAGAACGTTATTATAGTATGTAAATAGGGCGATTTCACAGTCGATAAAGTGCCGCCGTACATCACGCGGCCCGATAGTACGGTAAGGGACCGCGGATCAGCACGGGGCTTGACGACGACTTGCGGAGATTTATGAATATCGTCAATTTGACTTTGTGTGGTATTCCACTTATCAAATATTGGATCAAAGAAATTGGACGACGAATTCATGAATGGTTACATTGATAATTTCTTTGGTCAAATGCATATTGGACAAAGATGTTCGATAAGTGGAATACCACCCTTTGATATGTTTTATTTGGTTTGATACCTACTGATTGTAAGTTTTGTGTAACATATAACTACCGCATTGAGATTATTGAATGATGACTATTCAGACACGTCTTATTATATTATAATTATGAGTATGAAGCTGTTAATTTAAATGAGATATGAAATTCGGAGACCATCGTGGCATTCTTTGTCCGTTAAAAATGGCCGATCCTACGCGCCTATCGCATCATCATTCCCGGTTACAATATGACGTGATATTAACGTTTTACACCTTTCGTATTAAAATTTATAATCAATACAGTACGAACTACCGCAGGCTTGTTAATAATAGATTTCGCGTGTAATTGGACGCATTTCGATATGTTTGCCGAATTAATTCCCTATCTGAGCGGATAAACCTTCGTGCCGCTTGTTTTCGGGAGCGGTGACGACTGGTTATGACAACGCTGCAAAATAAAGTGTAGGACTGCCACTTCATAGGTATTTCTGTGATAAATAGTTTTTGTAACTCCACAGTCAAGTAATAATTTTCGGCGGTTATCATACTTTTTTTTTTAATTTGTTTAGGACAACAAATACATATTTACACAAATATTTAGGTACTAATTGATCAATCAACACCATTATCCCAGATTAAGTAAAGAAAACATTACACCTTACAAATTCTTATTTAGGTAGGTTGATCAGGCACAATTGTGGTGACCATCTACTGTGTTCCACAGTTTATTGAAACGGATGTTTCTCATGCAAAATTAAGTTACTTACGAGCTAGTCCTACCTTAACTAGAAGATACTGTCCGTAATCCGGGGGGGCTGATCGCTGTCTCGCCGGCGCGCGCGCCTGGCAAGTCGATCTTCACCCAACCCCCGATGGGAAACTCTTATAGCTAACACTCTTATAACTACACAATGCCCTAATAGACAGCTAAAACTTTCCCGGCGCTTTTCAAGGCGAACACACACGGGTCACAAGTCTGTACCCCGACCGGTGCACTCGTAGGTGCAAAACTCGAAATCTCGGTCACAATACAGGTAGGTTTCCTGGCGCGGCACGTCGCTACAGGAACACACAACCTCGCCTCCCGGCGGCTTACGGCGAACTAACGAATGAATCCTACACCCGGCCCGAGCGCATTGTCTCGAGACATTGACAATGACAACTGTCCGCTCGCGAGCGCGGCGTGAACATCCCCCCGTCCCGGACAGTAGCAAACTGTCCGCCAACTCAATCTAAGGGCAGGCGAGAGAGGGTAGCGATCGCTCGCTTCAAAACAGAGTCCCCCACCAGGACCTCGGCAAACCTGGGCACACCATCCGACCCCGGATGAAGCTGAACAATGCGTCCTAAACGCCAGCGGAGGGGCGGCAGGTTTGGATCCTTTACCAACACGAGGTCCCCGGTCTTGGGTGGGGTCGTCCTATCCGACCACTTAACGCGTTGCTGCAAAATGTGCAAATACTCCAGATGCCAACGGCGCCAAAAACTCTGCGTAAGCTGCTGGAGCAATTCAAATCGCGAGAGCCATCCGGAGGGCACTTCGGAATAAGGATATTCCGGCGAGGCGTAAAGCGGTCTGCCAATCAAAAAATGGCCCGGCGTAAGGGCCTCTAAATCATTCGCGTCCGAAGACAACGGACACAACGGACGCGAGTTGAGGACCGCCTCAACCTTACAAAATACGGTCGCGAGTTCCTCAAACGTGAGGACCGTCTCCCCAATAACGCGACGAAGGTGAGTTTTAGCGGCCTTTACAGTTGCTTCAAAAATCCCTCCCCAGTGGGGGCAGGATGGCGGGGAGTACTGCCATCGTACCCCTCTGCGAGAGAGTGTGGATCCGATCTCAAAATTATTCCTATCCAAAAATTCACAAACTTCCTTTAAATACCTATCGGTGCCCTTGAAATTGGTTCCACAATCGGACCTTATTAACGACGGCATTCCGCGGCGAGACACAAAACGATTCAACGTGGCTACAAAGGCTTCTGTGGTGAGGGCACTAACCACCTCCAGGTGGACCGCTTTAGTGGCCAAACAAACAAATACACACAAGTAAGCCTTTTCCGTTCTAGCATTACGAAGCCGCGATGTCTTAACGGTAAATGGCCCCGCAAAATCCGTTCCAACTCCTGAGAAGGGCATCGATTCGTTCACTCGATCGGCAGGCAAATCACCCATCTGGGGCTGCATCGTATCGGCGCGCAAACGATAACACGGGAGACAACGAAAAATAACGGATCGGATTATTCTCCGCGCTGACAAAATCCAGAACTCTCGTTGGAGGAGCGCGGTCAAAGCATTACAACCGGCATGAGCATTCTTTACATGTCGGTCTGTAATCAACAGTCTAACTAACGGTCCATCCTTGGGGAGCAACAAAGGGTGGCGTGATCCGTACGGCAGGTTGGCATGTCTGAGCCTACCTCCGACACGCAGCAATCCGGTACTGTCCAAGAAGGGATTCAACCGCACCAAGGGTCCCTTCAACTTGGACTTACTTGAGCGCAGGGCTTTCAGCTCCGGTTCAAACTCTCGCGGTTGCGTCACTCGCAACCAATGCAACAGAGCGTCTTGCCGCTCTTGTGGGGCGAGGACCGGAGACAACGATTTCTCCTGAGGCTGGCGACAATTTCGCACAAAGCGCCTCATCCAAGCAGTCACGCCGAGCAACTTATCAAGAGAACTGTAGCGGTCTAACAAAAACTCCATCTGCGGAGCCGCCACCGTCTCCACGGCGTGAACACGCATGCCTAGGTCTGGGACTCTGGCCACAGCCGGGGTGGCAGGCCATGAGCGCTCAGGCCGTAACAACCATGATGGACTCCACCATAGGTGGTGGTCCACTAACTCAGGCGCCTCGCAGCCGCGGGAGGCACAATCTGCGGGGTTCAGTTCGCCCGGTACGTGGCGCCAAATCAACGGGGCCTTTGAAGTCTGAATTTGTGAGACCCGGTTGGCCACAAAAACCTCAAGGGTGTGGACTGAACTCTTCAGCCAACAAAGGACGACCTGGCTGTCAGACCACGCAAATATCGACTCCAAGTCGACACCGTTTCCCAAGGTGTCGGCAACATGATTGAGTAGCCGTACTAAGAGAGTGGCGCCGGACAACTCCAACTTCGGAATGGTTAGCCTAGTCCGAAGGGGGGCGACCTTACTCTTGGCCGTAACTAAGTGTACGGCGACAACGCCTGCTGCATCCACCGTTCGGATGTAAACGGCTGCCGCGTATCCGCTTTCGGACGCGTCACAAAAGCCGTGCAGGGAGGCTTTAAACTTTCCCGAAGGCAGCATTTGCCTCGGTATACGAACCCGATTAACGTCGGGTAGGGATGACACGAACCTCACCCACTCTCGTAGGAGGCTACCAGAGAGGGGCTCATCCCATGACAATTCCGCAGCCCAGAGCTCCTGTAGGAAGCACTTCATCGAAAACACTACAGGGCTGAGCCAACCGTTCGGATCAAAGGTACGGGCTACAGTAGACAGCACCGTGCGTTTAGTCCAGACCTTTGGGTCTGGCAGTTCCAATCTATATGTGAACAAATCCGGGACTGGTCGATACTGGACTCCCAAAACAGACAGCATGTCTGGAGTCTCCGGATTTTCAAAGAGGAGCGGCTCTTGCTGGTGGTCCTTAGGCAAATCTGCCAATAGGTCCGGTGAGTTAGACAGCCACTTCCGCAACTCATAGCCACCAGCCCTCAAGAGCGCAATCAGCTCATCACGTAAGACGAGAGCCTCATCTAAGCTCGAGGCCCCCGTGCAGATATCGTCGACAAATAAGGCCCCCCCCTCAATAAGAGCAGATGCCCGGGGATAGCGTAGCCGTTCGCGCTCTGCGAGCTCCAAAAGCGATCGGATCGCCACAAAGGGGCTCGACCGCAAACCATAAGTGTTGGTGTTCAGCTCGTAAGCCAACATCGGATCCTGGGGATCCTCACGCCAAAGGATGAGCTGGTATCGTCTATCCTCCGGGTGAATCACGGTCTGTCTGAACATCATGCGGATATCGGCCACAAAGACGACAGCGTGCCGGCGGAAGTTGGTCAAAACATCACAGACATCGTGATGCAACTTCGGCCCCGCATGCAGACACTGATTTAACGACACTCCGGTTGACGTGGGCGCTGAACCATCAAAGACCACGCGGATCTTCCCATTGGAAGTCTTCAAAACAGCGTGGTGTGGCAGGAAGTAATGTTCCACATTACGCCAGTCCAACTGCGAGATGGACATGTGCCCAAGGTCCAAATACTCCCGCATGAAGTCTATATACTTCTCCTTGAATGCGGGATCCCTGGCCATCCTACGCTCCATGGACAACAATCTCTTCTCGGCCATCGGTCGGGAGCTCCCTAAAGGAGGGCGAACCGCCAAGAAGGGCAAGCGGGTAATCAAGCGACCCGAGAGGAGGCGCCCAGTGTTGTTCTGGTAGAACAATTCGCACTCCTCGGCTAACGGATCCAACCGCTTGGCAGTGGGAGGTTCCTCCACCTCCCAAAACTTTTGGAGAACGTCGGACAAAGTAGAACCGACAATGGTCTGGCGGTCTACCGACGGGGTCTCTGGTGTCTGTGGTACCTTTCCCATCACCACATGACCCAGCGACGAGGACAAGGCGACAAGATCGGCTGTCTGCAAAACTCGCTTGCTTCCACACAGTACACGACCGAGGACATCCGCACCAATCAACAAGTGTATTGGGCCCGGTCGGTGGAAGGAAGGATCAGCCAAAGCCAGTCCAGACGTCAGCTCAATCGTGGATGGCGGCACTCGCACTTGCGGGAGTGGTCCAACCACCTTATCAAAAACTATCGCCGAAGCACCGATCTTCGGCCTTGGCGTGAAGTGGGGGGAGAAGGAGAACTCAACTCGACCAATCGGATCAGGGATCCGCGAGTCTCCCACCCCCCGTACCGCTTCGTGATGCGGCACAAGCAAAAGACCCAGCTGTCGGACAAGCCACCTGGACATTATGCACCCCTTGGCACCTGAGTCCAAAAGGGCACGCACCGTGACAACATTGCCCTTAGGTCCCCAAACATTCACGGAGGCTGTTGGCAACAGCACAAGCTCCGGAGGGGTGGTTGGGTCCGACAGGGGCGCCATTAAAAATTTTGGGGGGGTATTTGTCCCCCTCGCGCCTGAGTCGGCGCGCCAAATGTGGGACGCTCGTACCGGGCGAGCGGGTCCCAATCGGGTACATACTGGCCCCGACCAACAGCACTCCTAGGTGCAGGGTAATACCCGTGTGGGGCGTGCCTCGGTGCATAGTACCCCAATCGAGGCCTCTCCATTAGGGGGGGGGGAGTAGCAAATAGGGCCCGTGCCCATCGCCACCGTGGCGTACCCTTGTGGTACCCCCCTACCCCCGCCCGTGGCGGGGGCGTCTCTCCTATAGTTCCCCCTCTCCGGGGGGGACTGAACGGGGGGGCTAAGCCCCGCCGAATCTCTAGGGGACCGGTTCCGGGCTGCCGGGCCCCCGCCCGTGCGCGAGGAATTCGAACCCCGGTCGCTCCCGGCGTCCTTGCGGTCCAAACAAAGGAGGGGGTGATGCCTCCCTCCGCAAAGACGACAATCCTCTGTCTGGGGACACGCCGACTGCATGTGTCCCCCCAAACACCTATAGCACCATTGGCGCTGTCTCGCAACGGCCCTCCGTCCCTCTGGGCGGAGGCCTCTAAATTTGGCACATTCGTGCACCACGTGCCTATCTCCCCTGCAATACCTGCACTGCTCACTCGGTGCGGGGGGAGGGGACTGCTGGAAGGCAGCATACCGATTGGTCGGGCGACGGGGCTGTTCCCTCGCCGCCACCATACGACCAACACCTGGAACCGGGGCGGGCTCCAGGTGGTCCGTCACCCTACATTCGTCCTCCAAAAAACGAAGCAGGTCCGCGAAGGGCGGGAGATACGAGGCGCTGTCGCCTCCGTACCTCTGCTCGAAACGCCCCTTCATTTCAGCGGGCAATTTGGCGAGGACTATGTGCAGCAGTATAAAGGACCACTGATCCACCGGCAGGTCCAATCGCCTTAGGGAGTTGACCGCTGACAGTAGCGGGTTCAGCAACTCCCTCCGTAACAGGTGTACCCGCGTGATTCGCGGGAGGGCCAAAATCGTGGCCACGTGGGTGTCCGCCAGTAACCGGACATTCTGGTACCTGCTAACCAGAAGCTGGCGAGCCACCTGGTAGTTGTCGTCGCTGATGAGCAGGTGCTGGATTACCGCGCTGGCCTCTCCTCGCAGGGAGGAGCGCAAATAGGCCAACTTCTCACTAGGGGATAAGTCCCGTCGTGAATCCACTAAGCTGTCAAACAAGTTAATGAAGCCCATCCAGGCTGACAGATCCCCATTAAAAGTGGGAATCTCCAACGTAGGCAATCGGCCTAGCAACGCCGTCGGGGTAGGTTTGACCTCCCCGCTCAAAACCGGCTCCCCCTTCCGAACAGCCAGGGCCCTCTCAGCCGCCTCCGTGAACTGGTCAGCCAGCTCATAGGCCTGGGCTACATCCTGCTCCAGCTGTTCCGACACGGCATCATCAGCTGGGGGGTTCTCCAAATAATACGCGCGACACTCCATGGCGTGGCGCTCCAGGTCTTGCAGCCGAGCTGCCAGCCCGCCATACCGAGCTAGCAACGCGCCTACCCGGTCGGCTCGGTCTATTAATGTGACCGCACAAGCAAGCCAACGCAAAACTCCTTGGATGCCAGCCCTGGATACGGCGGGCGGATTCGTAGGAGCCATTTATAATCCGTTTAATAAACAAAGCAAACAAAGAAATATAAAAGTGGTAAACATCAACAAAAAAAACAATAGAAATAGGTCGCGTCACGATAATATAAAACACAATTAAAATTCGGACGACATACACGGACCCTACTATTTTCATAAATTATTAACAACTTACCAATTTCAAGGGCTAACAATATAACGGTATAAACAAAACGGTATAGGATAAACGGTATGGCATAACGGCACGGCCAAGTACCGTAGGTACCTCGCAAATCAACTACTAAACCGTTATCAACAAACAAAAACAAATCTATTTTTAATAATAATACTCGTAATTTAATACTACTAATAATTAAAACTAGTTCCACTTTTTTAACTAGGCAAGCGGACTCGGAACAAACACTAGTATGTGGTACTAATAAACAACACTTTCGAACGAAACTATTCGTCAAATAAATCCGGACACACAAAAAAAAAAATACACATCTAGGCGAGTAAACTCGTATCAAATCACTAGTATGTGACCACAATTATATAAGTGTCTATCTATTATCGGATCCACCAAGTGAGAAACATTCGCTTCGAGAATTTACTAGAACAATTTCTTAGTACTTCAAATCGTCTCGGAATACCCTCGAGATTTTAACAAAAAAAATAATTTTATTTTTACTATGAAATTTTATGTAGTTAATTTTAATATGAAAATTAATTATATCAACTAGGTACGCTCTGCTACCAAAATATGATCAGGCACAATTGTGGTGACCATCTACTGTGTTCCACAGTTTATTGAAACGGATGTTTCTCATGCAAAATTAAGTTACTTACGAGCTAGTCCTACCTTAACTAGAAGATACTGTCCTTAATCCGGGGGGGCTGATCGCTGTCTCGCCGGCGCGCGCGCCTGGCAAGTCGATCTTCACCCAACCCCCGATGGGAAACTCTTATAGCTAACACTCTTATAACTACACAATGCCCTAATAGACAGCTAAAACTTTCCCGGCGCTTTTCAAGGCGAACACACACGGGTCACAAGTCTGTACCCCGACCGGTGCACTCGTAGGTGCAAAACTCGAAATCTCGGTCACAATACAGGTAGGTTTCCTGGCGCGGCACGTCGCTACAGGAACACACAACCTCGCCTCCCGGCGGCTTACGGCGAACTAACGAATGAATCCTACACCCGGCCCGAGCGCATTGTCTCGAGACATTGACAATGACAACTGTCCGCTCGCGAGCGCGGCGTGAACATAGGTACTTACATACTTTTATGCAAAAAAAGAAACGTAACATGCACAAGAAATCCAAATTCCGGATAAAAAAAACATCAAGCAAGCGTGAGCATGACCACATTATTGATGATGATGATGAAGCCTCGTCTAATGTAAGCACTTTTCGAATGAAAAATGTATTTTTTTTTTCTACGTTTTAATTTTTTTGCGTTACTCGCTCAATTCGCAATAAATAAATAAACATATAAATAAAAAACTAAAAAAATTAAAAAAATAATAATATAAAAACGTTAAAAACAGGAATTCGTTGATGTCCCTGAGTTATACACATACGCTAAGTTTTGTCAGGATTTCCTTCTTAAACATACGAGGAGATTGGTGGAAAATGTCAATATCATAAAAGTAGTCGTTATATAACGATACAATTTATGACTACATACTGCACCGGAAACAGCTCCGGTGACCGGTGCTGCGGTTTTAACTTTGACTATTCCTGGTGTGTGTGAGTGTGTTAGACCCTACGGTTTTTGTATGCAAATCAAGCTTCTACAGTCGAAGTTAAAAACCGCAGCACCGCAGACCGGTGTCCGGGGCAGTGTGATAATAACCGTCTTACGCATTTCAAATGCTTTTCTAAATAATTAAGAATGTATTTGAATGTAAAAAGATACTTTTCAACACACTTGCTCATAAAGTGAGCCTTATCACATCGATTTTAGGGCCATAAACCGAACTATAACACACGCGTGCATAATAATATTATAGTACTAGTTGCGTAATAGAATTATCCCTACAAAGTTAAGTAAGTACTTAACTGCAAATTATATGCGAGTAAACAGAGACTTTTCAATTTAGCCGGGTATTACAGTATCCCTACAAAGTTAAGTTAGTACCTAACTGCAAGTATTATGCTAGTAAACAGAGCATTTTCAATTTCACCGAGTAATATTTACAGTTCTTTTTTTGTAACAACAAAGAGGTTTTATACGGCTGAATATCCATTTATGTTTTAAGGATATAGCATAGGTAAAAAAAATATCGTCGATGGCCGTTGCTTACACAAGCGAGGGGGTGCTGGGATCGGTAAGACTCCGGCCGCGGCACTCTCGTAGACTGAGAAATACGTGTAGACGCGGCATGCAGCGCGCATTCTATTTACATCTAAATATCACCTATGTGCGCTTTTACTAAGGAAATTATATTATGTAGAATACAAGAAGAATTATTAATGAATATTTATTGTAAACGTCGGTTTGTAGGAAGAGTAGATCTTAGATATTATTCGTATGTAGTAAAAAAAGCTTTTTTTAACAAAGATAGTCACTTCAAACGATTCTTCAAAATGCAGAACACAGCAGCAGCTATTTATATTTATTTTCTATCTCTAAATAATGGATATATTATCGAAATGATCTTCGCAGGCAAAACTACAACATTTGCTACAAATTACACTGAAAAAAATAAATAATGTATACTGCTCTAACCAGTAGGTACATTTTCAGATTTATTCCAATCAAATTAATAAAACTTATAATTTATTATGAAAAAATATAAATAACTCATACTAGCCCATCATCTAATACTTTTTTACTCAATCAAAATAATCAATATTTAAATAAGTATACCGTTTATATAAAATCACGCTATCAATCTATAATATAAATCAATATATAAAAAAACACTTAAATAAAAATATTGTTTAAGTACAAAAAATAAAATAAAATACATATTATTCCAATACCAAAAATGATAATATCAAATAATACAATAACTTGTGTCATTGAAAATTGGAAGCAACGATCACATACACCCAGATACAAGAAAATATCTAAAAGTTAGTTTTCGACATTTACCCGTCCGAGAATCGAACCCGGGACCTCAGAGATAGTGGCACCTAGAAAACCGGTGCGTACACCAATCGGCCACGGAGATCGTCCAATTTGTTTAAACAAAATGTAGCGCAACTGAAATAATTGATACTTTGTTTACTAATGTAAACTTGCCACGTAAGGTTATAAATCAGCCACTTTAAAAAAACCTTTTTTCATTAATAATTTTAAAATATCTTTATTTTTCATTGTCACTATTTTTCGCCATGTACGCATCATATCCCTTGTGCTCCAAAAATGGGTAAAAAACGTAAAAACTTGCCTAACGTCAGGTTCTTTTTTCTGTTTAAATATTATGCGATATGCTGAAATATTTGTACTAACTAAAAATTAATAACGAAGCGACAGCAACACAACTATATGTTAAAATTTTGTGCAAAGGCAGCTCTACTTAATTCTGTGGAACTTTATTAAAACTAGCTACGCTTTTCCCCAAAAACTTCTTGTTTTTTCAAGTCGAATCCTTGGAACGGCAATCTTATTTTTATTTCTTGTTTTGAATTGATGTATATTGCTACGTTTTACAAATGTATTGAGATACTTCTTCACATATACCATATTCTCATATATTATTATGTATTGTCCTGCAACAGTTAATATGTTGATTTCTTTGAAAGAATCTCTTGGCCGAAGTTTGTATATGGCGCGAATAGCTCTTTTCTCAAGCACAAAAATACTTTCGATGTTAGCTGCTGAACCCCAAAGTAATAGGCCGTAGGACAATACACTCTGAAAATAGCTAAAATAGATTAACCTTGCCTTTTCAATATCGGTTAAGAGCCTTATTTCTTTAACAGCAAATGCCGCAGAACTGAGTCTACCGGCCAAGGCTTCAATATGAGGGTCCCATTGAAGTCGATAATCTAATGTTATATCTAAAAATTGAGTACTGTTAATTAATTCTACTACATTGTCATCCAATTTTATGTGAATATCAACCTGTCTTACATTTGGCAGGGATTTTTTTTTCACATTTTGTTTTTTTCGAGTTTAATGATAGATTAATTGATGGTACCACGGCAAAAAGAAATTGCCACAGTACCATCAATGGTACTGTCTAATGGTACCATGGTAAAAGAATAGATTATTGCTATGAAACCAATGCGCAACTTTCGATAAAGTACTATTTACTTCGTCAGAACAATTATTACCTCTGTCAACTTTAAAGACTAGAGGAAGTGTCATCAGCAAATAGCACTGTCTTGCATAAATTCTTTGCTTAAAAAGGAAGGTCATTTATATAAATTAAAAACAGCAAAAGGGACCAGTATTGACCCCTGGGGTACGCCCATGTTGATAGGGGCTCCAGTAGACTCAGTTTTGTTGATAACTACTTTCTGTGTTCTTTCACATAGATATGATTGCATAAGGCTAACCGATTTATCATAGACACCATAATGTTTTAATTTCCTTAAAAGCGTTTGGTGATTAACACAATCGAAAGCTTTGGAGAGGTCACAATAAATACCAACTACATCTCGCTTACTCTCCCAAGCATCAAATATATGTTTTTAAATATAATATGATAGGATGACATACCAAGACCAGTATGAATTAGATCCCATCTCACAGGACACCATCGATTTTGGGAATGAATTGCTAGAAGCCATATCCGAAACAACGAGAGAAAAGTGGAACAAGCTAATCGAAGGCGTAGAAGGCATGGTGTTTTATAAGGAAACTAAATAATGATACTAAAATCGCTGATCGTCATTCCAATGTGACCACAAACCAGATCGCTCACCACTTACTCCAAAATGGGAAAGCTTCCACGAAAAGTCTCCAGAGGAAATTTACACGAGACCCTGGCAAAGAGGTTAACCACTTGGACGAGGCTTTTACAGAAACAGAGCTCAAGTTTGCCCTTGATAAGCTCAAAGAAGGTAAAGCCGCTGGCTTTGACAACATCACGGTCGAGCAGCTGAAACGGTTTGGCTTCGTACTACTTATACAAAACTGTCATTTCTTGCATGGCAGTTTCCAAAGGATATGTAATCTAATCACTGACGTTTTAGCCACCTACTTTTAATAAATGACATTTGTGGCAGAGAGTGTATATAAAACTTCTTCGAGATTATTTATTTTTATGAGTTTATTATCTTTGATATAATATGTTAGTCAGTTTAAAGTTAGCCCGCCATTTGTTTATACTTTGTGCAATGAAATTTTAATAATGAAATAAATATTCCTCCTTCGGAAGTACTTGTACCTATGCAATATTTCATTAGAGTATCAAAAATTTCACTCCGACTATGCAAGTCTCATTACAGAACTCCGCAAACTTATCTGACGCGGTGGTTAAATTTGAGACTTTAAACTGTCAATACAGCTGACAGACCTTTCATTCTTTTTATTGCTACTGGCGCCTCAACCATCGGTTTTAGATATTGTTGTGGGAATTTCGAATTTCGAATTTCAAAACCGCGAGAGCAAGAGCATGTCTTGCAAGAAATTGTATGCATGCTCTAATTTTGTACTAGGTATTGAATTATAATGGAAAAGAGAATTAGTAATAAAAAACAGCGAGTTGCACTCCGGGAGTGCCGGCAGAAGTGAAAACTTGAATATAAACGTTGTGCATTTTTGATATTCTTAAATTTTTAACCAGTTGATTTTTAGAAAATATACTTATAATAATGAACTAGATGCGTTGATAAAGGGCTCCGTAGACTTTTTCACAAAAAAAAAGGAGTTTGGACAAAAAAAAAAGAAAATGATACGGACTGGATTTGAACCGAGGTCTTCTGTCTTCTGTTCTGCCGCCGCGCGCCGCCTGTTTTGTCTAACCGAGGTGCCAGAGCTATCAGACCATCGGGAAAGATGGCGAAATTTGCCTTCGTATTCTAATGACATTGTAACAGTTTTTCGATCAGGCCCCCAAGTACGTCTTACGGTCACGTGATCCTGGGACCGTACTCTGAAACGCAAATCCGAAACTTCGGTTAGCCCCGCCCCTATCACTCGATTCCGTTATGACTCGAGAGTGAGAGGGACAGGGCTAACCGAAGTTTCGGATTAGCGTTTCAGAGTAGGCCCTCTGACGCGAGTTAAACAGCTTTTACCCATCACAATAAATAGTGCACAACGCCGCTAAAGAAGTTGTCACTTCAAGAATGTTTTGAACCTGAAATTTTCACAAAATGGTGCGGTATATGTCCCTCACTCAAAGGTAAGAAGCTGGACTTTTCACAGTCTCATAAAATTGGTGTAATGGTAATATTAGATCAACTAGGTATATGAAAAAAACTTACGTCGGTTTTATTTCAAGAATTGCTTTTTATTGCATTATGTCTCTGTAAAAAACTTTTTCAACAAGTGAATTTCTTATTTCTAGATGCAATTTTTTACACCTACCTATCTTAAGTTTCTCACATTTCCAATTTTGTGAGGAACCTAAAACGAACATAAATTTAATATACAGTAGTAGAAGTTAGAAACTTAGACTAATTATGTACCTACCTACAACACAACAAAATATAGGTACTCAAATAGTACAACTTTTATGGGCTCTTAAGTATCTTAGGCAATTTTACTTATCCGTCACTTTTATTTCAAACTATTAATGTTTGCTTTAGGTAATGAGTAAAATTATTACTTGTCCTAGGTTACATAGGTCTATGGTTATGCAATAAATGGCAAAGCACTCATCTATACCCAATCCTGAAGCGCTAGTTCAATATTTCCTAGCAAAATAAGCATCATTGAAAAAAATTAGGATCCTGGTTTGAGTTTTTTTTTTCAATTTTGGCGCAATCGGAGCGATACAGTCTCCACGTCCAAACGCCGCCAATGCCAGGCGGAGACTGAAGAATTATGCTGCGAAACGGTGTACGATGCATTTTGGGATACTAGTTCTTGAATATAAATATTACAAAAAAAATTTTTAGTAACTTCCCTAGATATGACTAAGAACTACTTACACAAAAAAAATTAGCTTGATTACTCAAATAGTAATTGAGATAATTGAGTTTAAGACAGAAAAAAGGGGTCTTGAAAATCATTTTTTTTAGTACATTGTATTTATTTTATTCAAATAAAATTTAGTAACTTCCCTTCATAAAGAAAAGATCTATCACATATAATATTTTGGAAGACCTAGCAATGATACTTTGTCAGGAAATTTAATTTAAAAACATTGAAAATTCTGAGTTTGATCGCCGGAATGCCCTTAAGGATAAATAAATGTGCCCCTAATTAAGACAAACAAACATAATAAGTATATTATTATCAAATTATTTATAAATCACAATATTTTTTAATAAAACATTTGCATTTTATCACTATTATTATAATTATTTTGAAGTAGGCTGTATGGCTGTATGTAATCAATCTCCTTACATTTGGCGCGTGCAAAAAAATAACTTGCGCGCTTTTTCCCTTAGCTAATATTAGGATAATACAATATGTATGCAATAAATGTTTGTTTTTCCTCGCAAGTGTGTTGAAAAAGTGCGTATGAAACTCGTGAGCAACTTACTCACTAGACACTCGGCTGATTTACGCCCTCGCCTGCGGCTCGGACTGCAACCCACAGCCTCGTGTATAATGAGCAACCTTAGCTCACTTGTATCATAATATACTATTAATCAACTGCAATACAATATGAGAATGGCACCTTCGATAATAAACGTACCATCTAATCAACCCTTGAAATTATTTACAATCTACGTGTTCCGCAAGTGAGTGCAGGTGCACTATTGTTTCCTGCCTGCAACTTGCTAGTCGATTCTGTAAAATTCAGACAACAACTCGCATCTCACTTCGATCGATATTTTATTGATATATTCATTTTGAGAGATTTTCTGCCATGAAGTTTTCAAAGTCATAAATTTTTTATGACTTTGAATAAGTTGTCCTCATAATAAGTTTTGATCCTCATCACATGAAGCAAATTTCGCGCACCCTGCGATTTTGAAATTCTATAAAAAACGAAAAAACGCTCTACCCTAAATTGATGATATCTTACGTATCTCTAACCGTGGTCGTGGTGGATATTTTTCTAATATTATTTTTCTTTCATAATTGCCAAACCTTACTCTTTCTAATACATTTTTTTTTGCCATTTTCATCTAAATTCCTTGTTTTATTTTGATTTAAATAACAAAGTTCTTGTTGAAAGACCCTTTAGTAGGAAGTACATCATGTCATATCTGGGTGTCTGGGTAATATGATCAGGGCCCCGATCGTGGTAATTCTATGACGCATTAGTCAAGTGTACGTGCAGTTGAAGTGCAGTTGACGTGCAAAACCGTTTTTGATAACGCGCGGCTTTGACAGTGCGACAACATTTTCTGTTCCGGTGATAATCTTTGGAACTAAAACAGTTTTCATACGACAGTCTATTTTGACAGCTGATTTAGTATTGCAAGTGGTTCCTCTGTCACTGATGTCACCGGATCAGACAGGATTGTAGGACTATCTCGGCCTCACGCGAGTGATGCGGTTCCTGGATCCGAGACCGAGCGCGTCTCCCAGGTGGTGGATAGGGGAACGGCTCCCAATGGGGGTTACCGGCTTAGGCCGGCGCGAACCAAAACCAGGATTATACCGTAACCCTGTACGTAGTGCGGGAACGGGGGCTGCCGTGTTCTGTCACGGGAGCCGCGGGGAGCGAAACCCCTTTAAAAAATGCAAAATCAAACCGTAACCCTGTACGTTTTGCAGGAGCGGGGGCCGTCGTTGTACTAACAAGGGGGCCGTCGTTGTACTAACAAGGGGGCCGTGTGGAGTAAACCACTATAAAAAATCCTCAAAGGTCCGGCGTCGGGGACGTGGGCGTCGGACCGCCTGAAGGTGGCAGGCAGAGGTGTCTGCCAAATACCGAACGAACCTGGGGTATCTCCCGCCCCCCCAGTGTATGTAGGGTTACCCGGGTACTGGGATCTCTGCCCGGGTGGACTGTCGTTTCTCCCATTCTCGTGGGTTCTATTATGGATGGTACAAATAAAACTTTAAAAGTCGTGTTGGAGAGGATGGACATTGCCCAGGGTCCAAAGAAAAACTGTGGCCAAAAAGCTGAACAACCTGCAGATGACTCTGCATCAGACGTGACAAATTTGTCGGAGGAGGAAGAGGTGGAAGAGGTCCCGGAACTGACGCAAAAATTCATGAGGAGGGCCGAGATCCTGTCGCGTAAGCTCTGCGGCCATATTGAAGATTTGAGGACGTGGGCAGCCGATCTAAAACTAAGGGAGAAAGATTGTAATCGATTAAAGGATCTAGTAGGGAGGAAAATTGGACACCTTTGGGACCTTCTTATCTGTTGTTCCAATGACCATAACTCCCAAATTCATGAGGAGCGTAAAGAGGAGTGGGCGCGCATCAATGAATTGGTCCAGCAGAATGTGGCTTTGGAAAAGGAGGTTGCTGCTCTGAAGGCGACTCGGAGAGAACAAGCCTCCTCTCAAGGGCGATGCGATGAGGCTACCAAGAGCACGAAGGCCCTTATGGAGGAAATGAAGAGCTCCCTTCTTTCTTCTATGGGCATGCTGGACGAGCGGCTTAAGAGAATTGAGGTGCGAATCCCTGAAGCCCCAACCCAACAGACGATTCCGGCCGAGACGGGTACGCCAGTACCCCCTTCCCCTTCGGAAGAGTGGACACAGGTCACTCGGCGAAAAAAGCAAGGACAGACGACTGCTCCTAAAAAGCCGACTCAACCCAACAAGCCGCCACAACCGGCCAAGTCGACACAAGTAGCCCAGCCGACGCAGTCCAAGAAAAAGTCTGCCCGCAAAGTCCCGAACCTGAGCCACCCGGGAACATCGGCGGTCGTGCTGACTCTCGTGCCAGAGGCGGAGGCAACAGGCCAGACGTATGCCAGTGTCATGGCCAAGGCGAGGGCAGCAGTCTCCCTTGATGACGTGGGCCTAGAGGAGGGCGTCAGGATGAGGGAGTCGCAGACGGGAGCACGGTTACTGCAGCTGCAGGACCCGAGTGGCAGTAAAGCCGATGCCCTCGCGGGCAAACTCCGAGACGTTTTGAAGGGAGTGGCGGAAGTAAGCCGCCCAGAGCTGACGGTCGGGGTCCAAATCTCCGGTCTTGACGAGACGGTGTCGCGGGAAGAGGTTTATGCAGCAGTGGCGACCAAGACGGGCTGCTCTCCACAGCGAATAAAAATGACGGACCTGATGATGGCAAGGAATGGCACGCGGTTCTTGCGGCTCCGATGCCCAATAGACGTAGCAAGCGGGTTGTGCCAAGAGGGTAAAATTCGTGTTGGGTGGAGCGTCGCCCAGGTGAAGCTCCTAGCTCCTCCCCCGTTGCGCTGCTATAAGTGTATGGGGGTGGGGCATACAAAGCCAAGGTGCCCGGACGGAGCGGACAGGGGTCACCTCTGTTTTAGGTGCGGAGAGCTCGGCCATATGGCGGCTGGGTGCAAGAAAGAGGCAAAGTGTCTGGTGTGCGCCGCCAGCGGGCGACCGGACAGGCACGTAATGGGGAGCCGGTGGTGTGACCCGCCGCCGGTGAGGGGCACGCGCCCCAAAGATAAGCCCCCGGAAATCGTGGACAGTCGGCCCGAGGGGGAAGTTGGTGGTGCAGGAAGGAAAGCTCTGTGTCGGGACAGGAGTCGCTCGGCGCACAGCAATCAGGAGAGTGGGATGGCCATGGAGGTGGCGTCCCCGCAACACCCTGAGGTGCAGCCTCCAGAGGCGCAGCGCCCAGAAGTTCGCCGTTCCACGCGCCTCTCCCGGGAGAGGCGTCGCAAGGATGTGGCGTCGTAGGTAGGGGGGCCGGGCGGCGGAGGTGGGAAATCTGTCATCCACCAAGGCCCCCGTGGTGAAGGAGCGCGCCTGTTGTTCCCGGCGCGCTACACCGGAGGCGGGACGTTCTGCCGTCCCAATGGTTGGAGCGTCGACCACGGACGCTGACACGGGGCGGAAGGCGCGGCGACTACTACTCTGATCCCGTAGCCTGCGTCCGCGCGAGGAGGGAACAACCCGGGGGTTTTTAGTGGGTTCGAGCCCCACATAACCCTCTCGTCTCCCCGGGCGGGGGGGTATGCGATGGCATTTTCCCCCGGGAGAAAAAAAAAAAAAAAAAAGGATTGTAGGACTATAGGTTTGCGTGACGTGTGCGTCGTTATGTCATTACGGCAATACGAAGTCAAACGTCAAGACCCAAACGCGATGATGACGCGCTGCATAGAATTACGGCGATTGGCCCGCAGGTGACGGCGCAGTCGTCAGCAGCGGAAAAACCGCAGCCGTGACGCCGAAGCGATCCGATTACCGAAACACTACTGCCGATCGACGGTAAGTTGGCCTATGTTTATGAGCGACAGCGTTGTGACATATGACAGATTACAGTAAAATATTTGGACAGACCCAAATCTCTGCCATCATGAAAGACCCAGCGAGGTCACATCTTACGAGCTGGAATGCATTTACTGCAGTTTGATGAAATGAATGTTTCTGTTGTGCCTTCGTGTGTGAAGTACATCGGCCATTGCCCTCTGCCGGCGCAGTCCGTGACGTGCTCGGTGATATGACTCAAGCGTCCCTGCCGGCCTAGCATGAGCGGCTTTTAACACGTGATATGATATGGTACGGCATGCCGTCTTGCTTATAGTGGGGTAAGCAAGACAACATGCCGTACCATATCGTATCGCGCGATAAAAGCCGCTCATGCTAGGCCGGCAGGAGTAGATACCTGTGCAGGAGGAGCTTGTCACACGGGCCCTTCACATTGCGACTCCTAAAGACGACGGTGAGAGCAAGTAGTGAGGGATTTAGTGGGTATTCCCCCCTCCTGACCCCCATCGGTTCCTTGCGACTAGATGAGGGGTCAGGATGCGGATGGGCGAGTCCCACATAACCACCGTCCACACACCTACGCGGACGGGGTATGCGTAAAAGCAATCCCCTCACTATAAAAAAAGGAGTCCCAGGAGTAGATATCTGTGCAGGAGGAGCTTGTTACACCGGACCCTCCACATTGCGACTTCTACAGACGGCGGTGAGAGCAAGTAGTGAGGGGTTTAGTTGGAATTCCCCTCTCCTGAGCCCCTTTTGAGTCTTTGCGACTGGATGAAGTATCAGGAAGCGGATGGGCGAGTGCCACATAACCACCGTCCGCATACCTATACGAACGGGGTATACGTAAAGGCATTCCCTTCACTATAAAAAAGGAGTAGATATCTGTGAATTAGCGGCTCATCACGCGGTGCCTGACGAATGGCGGGCGACGAGCGGGAATGCAATTACTGCTGCTCGATTAAAAAGGACCCCGAGACCGTGACACTAATGCGCGTCGCGCTCTGACGGACGGCGGATAATAAATACAAGTCTCTTTTTTAATTTGATCATTCAGTTTAATTTGCAATGGACCTGCAAGTTTCTCAAAAACTTATCGAGAAAGCGCTGTTAAGGATATAGCATAAGTAAAAAAAATATCGTCGATGGCCGTTGCTTACACAAGCGAGGGGGTGCTGGGATCGGTAAGACTCCGGCCGCGGCACTCTCGTAGACTGAGAAATACGTGTAGACGCGGCATGCAGCGCGGCATTCTATTTCCATCAAAAATATCACCTATGTGCGCTTTTTCAAAGGACATAATATTATGTAGAATACAAGAAGAATTATTATGATTTTTTATTGTAAACGTCGGTTTATAGGAAGAATAGATCTTAGATATTAATCGTATGTAGTGAAAAAACCTTTTTTTTTAACAAAGATCAAAGTCACTTCAAACGATTCTTCAAAATGCAGAACACAGCAGCAGCTATTTCTATTTATTTTCTATTTTCTATGATATATTGTCGAAATGATCTTCGCAGGCGAAACTACAACATTTGCTACAAATTACACCGAAAAAAAAATATAAACTGCTCCAACCAGTAGTATACATTTTCAGATTTATTCCAATAAAATTAATAATAGGTACTTATAATTTAATATGAATAAATATAAATAACTCATACTAGCCCATCATCTAATATTTTTTTACAAAAATAAAGCTATTTAGTAAATTAGTATACCGTTTATATAAAATCACGCTATCAATAAGTATATAAAAAAACACTTACTTTGTTTAAGTACTTACATACATATATTATTCCAATACCAAAAATTACAATATCTAATAATACAATAACTTGTGTCATGGAAAATTGTAAGCAACGATCACATACACCCAGATACGAGAAAATATCTAAAAGTTAGTTTTCGACATTTACCCGTCCGAGAATCGAACCTGGGACCTCAGAGGTAGTAGCACCTAAAAAACCGGTGCGTACACCAATCGGCCACGGAGATCGTCGAATTTGTTTAAAAAAATTGTAGTGCAACTGAAATAATTGATACTTTGTTTACTAATGTAAACTTGCCGCCTAAGGTTGTAAATCAGCCTCTTTAAAAACATATGTTTCATTACTCATTCTAAAATATCTTAATTTTTCACTGCCACGATTTTCTTACATTGTGACTTAGTTACAGGTGAAGCTAATAAAAGTGTGGTAAAAATAAACACAAACTTGACGAATCTCTTTTCTGTTTAAATATTATGAGATATGCTGAAATATTTGTACCACCTAATTAAAAATTTGTGGTGTTTAGCGGTCTTCTCGCCGTGAGGACGACGTGTATACCGAAGCGACAGCAACACAACTTTGTTAAAATTTTGCCATATTCATTAACATGAATCTCAAGACATATGTGGACAACCAAAGGCGACAGCAAAAAAGACAATAATGGGTGCATCCATTAAAGATGGGCAATTCTCCTACAGTGCTCGGAAAGGCAGTAGAGGTGGATCAGACTTCATCCAATATCCAGCAAATTCCTTTATAGAGAAATGCAGGTTCCACGCGGGATGGTTTTATTTCTGCATGCCATCAGTGGGTGTGACACAACCTCTGCCCTTTTCTGGCAAGGCAAGATGAAATGGTGCAACGTCCTCAAAAAAAAACCCCGACTCGCCCCGAAAGACCTCGCCAGCATTTTCCTTGATCCAAACTCCAACAAGGAAGAAATAGAAAATGCTGGCGCGAAGATATTGATGAACCTCTACGGAGGAGATAAGGGAACACTGCCACGGCCGCCGGCCGCCGGCTGCCTGCCTGCCTTTTGACACAGTCGAAATCGCAAGAATGCCATGCTGAGGTTAAGCATAAATTGTAGTAAATTTAGTTAGTTTTATTAAATTAACAATCAACTATACATGAAAAAGGCTTCCTTAGGGTAGATTTTTGGAAAAAGCTGAAACAAGTGCCTTCAAAAGTGCAAGTTTTTTGCAGCGTTCGATGCAGCAAGCATCATGGGGGTAGCACAGGGTTTTCAGGGTTGCAAACTTGGGTGTAAACTTCTCTCAAGGAAGTAGAGAGAGAGAGAGAGAGAGAGTTGATTTTACTGAATCAATTTATAGAATGTGTAGAACGTAAGGATTTAAACAATTTATCTATTCAATATGTATTCGAAATATGCTGTGTAGAGATTCCTTCGATTAACTTGCTGTTGATAGTTCTGTATTTACCACACACTGAAAAATATTCTGAATTTGTCTAGGCCAGCTCGAAAAACTATTAAAACTAATTGAAATCAAAGAAAAACCAAATGAATTATAATTGGAGGTGATTTTAATGTTGATTATCTAAAAAACTATAAGAAAAATATGCACCTTTATTTACCAAAAACTACAGTTAAAAGAAACAACAGAGATTTGTTTAAGTTAAATAGTCCATATACTACTCTTAGTTTATACAAAACAGGCCCACATTTGATGGCAATTAAAGTATATAACAGCATTCCAAATAGCATTAAGTGTATTGAAAATATTAATGCATTCGAATGTGAGCTCAAAAAGTTTTTGGTAAATAAGGCCTACTATACCTTAGAATATTTTTTTAATGATAAGCTTTATATTTTACAGGGTGTGTACCCTTACAGGGTGTCACACTGATCTCAAAATTTTGTTAACAACTTTTCTATGTACTGTGACTAGCAATGAATAAATGAATATGAATATGAATATGAACACATGCACATGCGCGTTTGCGATGTTTGATGTCGATTTTGACTGGCCTACTTCGGAAGTACTTGTACCTATGCAATATTTCATTAGAGTATCAAAAATTTTACTCCTGCTATACAAGTCTCCTTACAGTGCCCGTAGTGTAAGTTTTTATGTCAAAAAACGCAAACTATCGTGAGTGCGTATTTATGTCAATTTGTATGAAAACTGTATCAGCGCCTCTAGCGGCGAGTAGCGCGCTTATGCAGTTTTCATACAAATTGACATAAATACGTACTCGAAATAGTTTGCGTTTGCTTGACATAAAAACTTACACTCGGGGTACGGAACTCCGCAAACGTATCTAACGCGGTGGTTAAATTTGAAAGTTTAAACTTTCAATACAGCTGACAGACCTTTCATTCTTTTTTTATTGCTACTGGCGCCTCAACCATCGGTTCAGATATTTTTGTGGGGATTTCGAATTTCGAATTTCAAAACCGCGAGAGCAAGAGCTTGACAATGTCTTGCAAGAAATTGTATGCATGCTCTATTTTTGTACTAGGTATTGAATTATAATGGAAAAGAGAATTAGTAATAAAAAACAGCGAGTTGCACTCCGGGAGTGCCGGCAGAAGTGAAAACTTGAATATAAACGTTGTGCATTTTTGATAGTCTTAAATTTTTAACCAGTTGATTTTTAGAAAATATACTTATAATAATGAACTAGATGCGTTGATAAAGGGCTCCCTAGACTTTTTCACAAAAAAAAGGAATTTGGACATAAAAAAAGAAAATAATACGGACTGGATTTGAACCGAGGTCTTCTGACCTGCCGCCGCGCGCCGCCTGTTTTGTCTAACCGAGGTGCCAGAGCTATCAGACCATTGGAAAAGATGGCGAAATTTGCCTTCGTATTCTAATGACATTGTAACTTACGGTCACGTGATCCTGACGCGAGTTTAACAGCTTTTCCCATCACAATAAATAGTGCACAACGCCGCAAAAGAAGTTGTCACTTCAAGAATGTTTTGAACCCGAAACTTTCACAAAATGGTGCGGTTTATGTTCCTCACTCAAAGGTAAGAAGCTGGACTTTTCACAGTCTCATAAAATTGGTGTAATGGTAATATTAGATCAACTAGGTATATGAAAAAAACTTACGTCGGTTTTATTTCAAGAATTGCTTTTTATTGCATTATGTCTCTGTAAAAAACTTTTTCAACAAGCGAATTTCTTATTTCTAGATGCAATTTTTTACACCTACCTATCTTAAGTTTCTCACATTTCCAAATTTGTGAGGAACCTAAAACGAACATTAATTTAATATACAGTAGTAGAAGTTAGAAACTTAGACTACCTAATTATGTACCTACCTACAACACAACAAAATATAGGTACTCAAATAGTACAACTTTTATGGGCTCTTAAGTATCTTAGGCAATATTATCCGTTACTTTTATTTCAAACTACTAATGTTTGCTTTAGGTAATGAGTAAAATTATTACTTGTCCTAGGTTACATAGGTCTATGGTTATGCAATAAATGGCAAAACACTCATTTATACCCAATCCTGAAGCGCTAGTTCAATATTTCCTAGCAAAATAATGATCATTGAAAAAAATTAGGATCCTGGTGTGAGTTTTTTTTTTCAATTTTGGCGCAATCGGAGCGATACAGTCTCCACGTCCAAACGCCGCCAATGCCAGGCGGAGACTGAAGAATTATGCTGCGAAACGGTGCACGATGCATTTTGGGATACTAGTTCTTGAATATAAATATTACAAAAAAAATTTTTAGTAACTTCCCTAGATATGACTAAGAACTACTTACACAAAAAAAATTAGCTTGATTACTCAAATAGTTCTTGAGATAATTGAGTTTAAGACGGAAAAAAGGGGTCTTGAAAATAATTTTTTTTAGTACATTGTATTTATTTTATTCAAATAAAATTTAGTAACTTCCCTTCATAAAGAAAAGATCTATCACATATAATATTTTGGAAGACCTAGCAATGATACATTGTCAGGAAATTTAATTTAAAAACATTGAAAATTCTGAGTTTGATTGCCGGAATGCCCTTAACTGTTAAGGCTGATTTACATTTGCATAAGTACAGTAGCGAGTTAACTTACGGTCTTGGCGAGTTAAGTTCTTATCATCGTTTGGACAGGGATTTGCCAGTTAAGTAATAACTTAACGATTAAGTACAGAGAATAGAATGAAGTTCTATTTTTTCGGTAAGTCAAGTGCAAGTCCACCCCGCCCGTGCGTCTTCCGCACCCCGCCAACTAAACTCGCCGCGCGTGTAGACGGGCGAGTTTAGTACAGTTCATAAGTTTTCTGGTTGCAACGTGTTTTGTTTTAATAATTTTCTTTCTTGAAGTTGATTTGTTTTGAGTTTGAGTTTTAAATCTGTTTAAATCACAGTACGATGAAGTGGTCGGAGGAGACAACATTAAAGTTCGTCAAGGAATGTTTAGGACATGATTGCCTATATAAATATAACACTAAAAGCGATGAATATAAGAACAAATTAGCTCGAGATGCTGCATAAGAAAAAGAACAATAGGCACTACCGCCCATACGACACAAGAAAAGCTGTAAAATAAAAAGCGGATACTTCTTCTCGGAACGGCAACTTATGACTACTTACTCGCCTATACGTTTGGACGCTACTTACAACTTACTACTTGTTACTTAACTGACTGATTTCTTAACTCGCTACTGTACTTATGCAAATGTAAATCAGCCTTTACTAATTTGACTTAAGTACTTGATTTAATGTCCTATGCCCCCTGAATGGAGCAAAGGGCGTCCACAGTAGATCTCCAACGCGGACGGTCTTGAGCATCGTGTTTCAATTCGCTCCACGTCTTCCCGATGCCAGGTTTATTGAGGACAGCCACGTCTTCTTTTGCCTTGGGGATTTTAAAACTAACCTAAGGTATATGATCGGAATCTCTCTGGAGAATGTGGCGTGTGAGCTTCGGCGCTTGATCTGCTGGTGATCCATGACAGAGCTCTAGCAGCTGGTCGTTAGAAATGGTCTCGGGCCAGAAGATACCGAGAATATGGCGTAGGCAACGGTTAACGAAGACCTGAATCTCGCGTGAGATGTCTTCTCACGCGAGATCGCTGTTGATCTTCCAAAGAAAAATAAATAAATAAATAACTGTTTCTAACTAAGTACCTACGTTATTTAGAAACAACATCTATTAAAGTGACATTGTCACAGTTAATAATGTGATCATCGAGAAGAAGTAGTAAACAAGAATACATAGAAGAATAATTTTGAAATTCATAAAGGAATGGAAATACGCAAAGTGTTACAATATCTTCGGTTACCCGCTTCCGCGTGAGCTTATGCCTGCGTGTTTGGCAGCACATCGACCCCCACCTGTGGTGCCATCCCATACACGAGGTCCCAGACGTTTGGAAAGCAATGAAGTTAATTGTAATAATGAGCGGTTACCAGCGTATTGCGCAAATAAATATTGAAACTAAATTCTACTAAAAGCTGGAGCGGCAGCCCGCGATTTATGCTACATAGACAAATTGATTTGGTATTTTGAGTTTTTAGTATTTTCCTAATATTCACCTATAAATCATACCTGGAAACAAAGTTTAGGTAATGAAATTCGTTCTGATCATCTGATGCAAAACTTTCATCTTATTTCACTTCACTTGAATAATTAACTATTTTGTGTCGATATTCCGCTCCTTAACGCAGTGATCATTGTGCTTATCATATATTTAAGATGTACCTACCTGCAGATTTTAGGTGTAAATGCAAGTAAGACATCTTTAAAGACCAGCCCCGCAGTGCGATTCTCTAAGCGCAAACATCGTACAGCCTTGGTTGCAGCGGCTGCAACAGCGGTGAACGTGTACATTGGTACTCTTTAAAATAATTTTCAACGCTGTTCGACACTAGCGCCTCACGGCTGTAAGCGGCGTGATAAGTAATCAATTATTTTCAATTTTTTGTATGAAATTGGTATTCTCTAAGTGAAACAGCCTCAGCTTCGACCGCAGCATCGACAATCGACATGGCCCGCTATTATTTCTCGGCTGCTTGCGCTCCCGTGAAACGAGCGAGATAGAAGATGGCTTTGCCATCGACGTACAGCCACGATTTCTAATGTCAAACCATTGTCAAACGTAAAAGCTTATATTTTGTGGATGTTGTCAAGGATTTCTAATAGTAATAGTGAAAATTCAAGTAGTAATATAGGATTATTTCCTTGAACGCCCCAGAAATGAGACACAATAGATTTCCCATTGTTCTCCGGCCCTATTCGTCTGGTCAGGCGTCAATGGGCGTCAAAATCTGTAAGTATCCGCCGCATACTGTTGACTTGTGATAAAATCTATTTTTTTACAAATTTTTCATAGGTCTGTACCTTAGCCCACTGCTTTCCCACTGCTAATATCTATGACACACCCGATGCCTTCCTGTTCAGACCCTAGCAATTTCTGTCCATCCATTACGCATTCGGGTCCATGCATTGGCTGTGCGAGCATGTCCAGTGGCAAGATGCGAGTTTGTTCTTTCTCCCAGCAGCCCAGCCAACTTCTCTGCTTGAGCTTAGATGGTCTGTGTTACGAGCCAATAAAAGTTAAGTGCGTAGTTTGGGTTATAAAACTTTTAGTAAGTACAATTATGGGCCACTCGGAGGGAGAGGGGGAGGGCAGTGGTAAGAGGGAGGGGGAGGAGGCTACCCCCCTGTCTAAAACTCTAGGAAATATATAGTTTTCGAGTTACAGGCTGAGAGGCTTCGTGCGGTAAGATACTCTGGCGCTTCGCTCGCGCGGCTCGCGCTAATCCAATATTGTTTAAACATGAAATATCTTTAAACATTTGTTTATGAAAGCGGTTTACAATATTGCTTAATTTTTCAGAAATGGCGACTTAAATCAATTTTGTGAGGGCCCCCATGGATGAGTAACGGCCCACAACAAGTGGGTAGAACTCAAAAGTTTCCTTAATTTGGACACAACCGGCAGTTCCAAGCCGGTTGAAAAGTGGAAAAAGGTATTTCCATGTATGGTATGGTTTTTATGTCAAAAACAAACATCATTGCATGTTAACAAGTTTGTTTAATTATTTATTCGTTTTTCTGTTTGCATGTAAAGGTGTGGAAATACAAAATGGAAGGCAGCCAAAATCCACCGCTCTATCAGTGGGACAGGTGGTGGCATGGCAGGCATCTACAGAACCTACGAAGCAAGAAATACCATATGAATTAAAAACCCTGAAATAAAGAAGATTAGGAACTAAGTTTGTTGTCTATAAAAATAAAAACATAAATTAAACAAAGTACTTATATAAGTTTTTAAATTTACTTTTGTGCATTGGGAAATTTTATGTTAATGACTTGAGGGTGGGTAAGGGCTGTAGTTACCTCGCTGATACATAAATCGACTTGTAGCATAGCTTCTAGCGTAAAGCGGTTGGCTACCCGAACCAGCCGTTGGTAGTCTCCGTTTGCATAAAACAATAACGCACACAGCACCTAAAAAGCAAAATTCTAAATAATGTAATACCTAGGTAAGACCTATTTTGCCTATAGTAATTAGTCAAGAAGAAGGTCAATCAACAAAAATGTGAAATAAACATACCTTAGTCTCGAGTGGGACTCTTTGTGGGCTCCGAAGGTCGCTGTAACTCCTTAATGTGCTACGCTACATAGAAATGTAAAGGCCGCCTTTGAGAGTCGATAACGTTGCACAAAGTGTGTATCCGAGATATCAGCTGGGACAGAATAACTCCCGCTACTCAATATTGCTAATCTATTAGGTACCTAACTTAAGTGTTATTGTTGATCGTAGCCTTAACCTTAGAAAAAAATGTAACTAGCGCCAAAAACGCCCCAGTCGCGCGCAGTTAGGCCACGTTCGCACGGGCGTGTAGAAAGGCGTTGCGTTAGCGGGGCGATATCGCAACATCAACGCCTAGGAACCAGAGGTGTTCGCATAGACGTAAAAAAATCGCTTGGCGTTTTGTGCTCACACGGTGCGGACTGCAGGCGTACCTATCATGAATTCGGACGACATCTTGTTAATCGCCGTTTGGTATATTAAGAAACGATAAGCAAATAGAAGGCAGTACTGGTTTCATCCTCTTCATTCAGAGAGAGTTATCTTACTGGTAAATTTTACACTCGGTACAGCAAGCTTCAACGATTTCCTCAAAAATTCTATGATTAATATGAGAATGTCAATCAGCTCATTTGATGAACTACTGCTTATTTGTTGGCCCTAATAAAATACAGCGACAAGATTCCTAAATGAGTTCTTGGGTTATTTAGTTAGGTATCACCTAAATGAAAATAAACAACAACAACAAACGTAAAAATAGTTACCCACTGACAGTAGGTAGCGTTAAAAAAACGCTTGTATGAACGCCAATAGGGCTGCCCGTATGTTGTATTTCCATCGCCTCCATCGCGTCGCGCGGTCAATCGGGCAATGTGCGATAAAATAACGCCGCGTAAAAAAATCGCTCGCGTGTGAACAGATTAGGGAAAGTCCATAAGTTCTGTTTCAAGGCGTTAAAAAATCGCTTCAACGCGCGATAATATTACGTCCGTGCGAACGTGGCCTTACAGTGGCACAAACTTTTCTGTTCCGGTGACAGCGGGGCGCTATGTACGTTTTTCTTTTTTTTTGTAGCACTTTACCCGGCCCTGACTTCCAAGACCTTTAGCCTCCAGCAGCGCTATGGTTTGACATCAACTTGACAGCAGAATGACATTTCAAAAAAACATGATAGTTTCTCATTTTGGCCACCGGAACAGAAAATTTTGTGGCACTGTATCTGACACTGACTCGAGGATAAAATTTAGCCGAATAAGTGACAGACAGTGAAGGTATTCTTTTCCACCTTTTCCAAGTCGTCGGAATGGCAATGAACGCAAAGGCATAAAATTAAATAATATATACATAAACTTCGATGAAATAATTATTTTTTATTACAAAGAAACATCTAAAATGTACTAGTGGCACTGACCTCTATTATTACACACTGGACAGGCTGTCTCCATACAAATGACAGCTAATTTTGTGTGGCAATTTGAAGCGCCACTACGAGTGTCCCGTGAACTAATTTTGACATAATCATTACTACAGTCACAGAGTTGACATAGGAACATCACTGTTTTTAGTTACATGGACACTCGTATCTGCCTACAGCTTAGTTTATGTAATACTTCCATGAGCTTAGTTAGTTTACAGCGCCAAATTGGCGATACTCAAATAACCACAAAAATAATATGGCAGCAGCCAGTCCAGTGTGTAATAATAGAGGTCAGTGACATGAAGCCAGAGAGTAGACTTAAAGTATACCCTCTAGCACATCCCATTTATTGTACTTACTTACTCTGTGGTACATCCTTGCGATCAGCCTTGCGTTCATGCAGCCGAGAGATCGTCGGCGAGCTAGTAGAGCTTACAGAATACCAAAATGAAACGTCATGATTGCAGCGAACGATGTGACCGATGCAACATCCATGATCTCAGCGCTGCGTGCAGCGTCGATGTGTTGCTTAGAGAATTGCATAGCTGCAAGTAGATTTCAGGCGGTATTGAATGCATAAAAAATATTTTAAATAGTTGACACGCAGTGCAAGAGATTTTTTTTATTTTTATTGTAAGTTGTCTCGTTTAAAATTGTATGCCTACAATATTATTTTTAATTAAACAAGACAAAACTAACGATAAATGACGATAGCAGCAGCCGACATCCTGTGACAACTTAAGGTAACTTTGTAAAGGTCATTCGATGCCCAGCAGCCAGCTGTCGATGATTAGTTTAGCCATTCGTAATGGCGGACATTACTGGAATCCGTCTTAGGTACATCTTGGACATCGGCTCATTCGGAAAGGTCTACCTAGCTCGAGGCTAAGTGCTAACAAAGGTCACGAGAAGAAAATCGTGTACTATGTCAGTAATCACTACATAGTATAAAACAAAGTCGCTTTCTCTGTCCCTATGTCCCTTTGTATGCTTAAATCTTTGAAACTACGCAACGGATTTTGATGCGTTTTTTTTAATAGATAGAGTGATTCAAGAGGAAGGTTTATATGTACTTTTTATCCCGATATTCCCACGGGAACGGGAACCACGCGGGTGAAACCGCGGGCAGCCGCTAGTTATATAATATTTTATTAATTTTTATGCATTCACTGTAAGGCCCAAAACATGCCGAGATGGCAGCGAAGGGCTCTCTTCTTCTTCTTTAATTGATACGGGCGTTTTCCGCAACTCGACGTCTTATTGCGCCTATTTTGCGTGTGGAGGGTGTGCAGCCGGATTACTCCAGCCAGCCCAGCTCTGCCAGGAAAGCACCCAGCGCCCTCACGTCGGAGACCGCTTCATGGACGCTTCCCGCCGAGCCGAGGTACCTCGCCCGGTAGGGGGCCACTCCGTCACATTCGACCAGGACGTGAGCAGCTGTTTCTTCGGCCCTCATGCAGCGAAGGGCTGCGACCGCACTGCGACTTTGGGCTCCAACGACAACGAGCGACCGCCTGGCAGCCTCACGAACCCACGCGCCTTGTATCGGTGCGTGGCTACCAGCGGTGTCGCGAGCGAGAAGCCGCTCTCGGCCGTGCGCCTCTTTCGGTCTTTTCAAACAATACTTGTCTTTTAACGTATTTTTTTATTTTATTTTTATTTTTATTTATTCGGTGGATCAACAGTTACAAATACAAAATGTGAAATTATAAATAACTACAGTAAACCAATTACAGATCCACACCAATATACAACAGCATAGCTTAAACAAAAGCGATGAGCTTAAGACAATAACTAGGGTAGCTAGCCGTATTAGCAAACTGAACAATACTTAAAATGAACAATTTATATAAGACCAATAGAAATATGCTAACATAACAATAAACATCACACCTTAAAAAACAAATCATTAAGTTGCCGTTTCACCGAATTAACACTGGTGTTAGAAAATATCAATGTCGAGTTTATCACAAAGATCATTAAAACACCTGCCTGCACGTATGAGGTATGCAACTATGCATATAAAGTTGAACATTATTTTCCACTGATGGTTCTCGCTCGGCGCGTTGCGTCCGTTCGCGGACTTTCGAGCGGGCGCTTGCTTTATTTTCATACAAAGTTCACGTCTCTATTGCAGATAATCTACTCGTTATTTCTCTACACTATCACTATTATCAAAATACAAAATGACTCGTATTTCGAATTAGAGCCTCAATTAAGAACAAACACTTCCCCATTGTGAGCATGTTTGTTTAAAAATAATATATAATAATAGCCCGTTGTTTTGCAAAAGGGGTTTATATTTTTTTTTATTATACTATTTTTCCTATACTATATCAGTACATACCAAAAGTAAAATTTTTTTTATGTGTGTGAATCTGTTATTGGCTTTCAAGTTTCTATATTGCTATTTAGAATTAAAAAGCACCGACAATTTAAAAAACCAAATAATATGGTTTTGCATACACATGCTACTTTAGCCACGATATAGAGCAAAATGCCCGGGCCCCACCCGTCACAAACGTGTCCTCTTATTTCCTGAGTTACAAAGTCTGAATGGTTCCGGTTGAGTTAGTACTTGGAGGTAACTTGTGTACTTACCCCATAGCACTCTCTTTTGTCACAGCCTGAGTGCTGATTTTATGTGTTTTATACAATGTCAACGGTGTGTGTCAAGTGTTTCTTGGAATTGTATCAACGTAAGTCAGTATTTCTACAGGATTTTTTGATTTATTTACTTTGCATGTTAGATCCATACAGGAATGGCCAAGGATATACTATACTTACTATGTTTTAAAAGTCGGGCAGGTAAAGGCCTAATTGCGTGTAGTGTAGGCAATGAAGCTAGTGGACCCCCACAGTAATTACTCAGTCAGAAAAAACTTAACAGCATGATAAAGTATCAATAAATTAAAAGTATTGTATAAATTTCCAAAAAATTATAATAATAGAAGGTTAGGTATTTTTTTATGAAAGTCATATTTCATTAATATCTTTTTTAGGAAAAATGCTCCGTCTAAACTTTCTTCACCGGACATATTCATGTAACGTATAAAAACAATAATATGAAATATCCAAAAAAATATCCCAGCAGAAACATCAAATTTCAATAAAGTAATTGGGTTGACTTGGACCGAAAAATGTCTCTGTCGAACTTTTTTACAGAATTTTACCATTTTGCCAAGCGTACTCATGTTAGAAAAAAGTTTTGGATTTTTATCAAGTATTACATACTAGTATAAATAAGTCATTTGGTAAAATAAATTTGGACTGAGAAATTACTCGGTTTAATATGTAAACAGATTTGTATATTTGGGTATAAAATACCTAACTTCCGTGTGAGTTTTTATTTTCGGATAATCATTTAAAAGTTTATGGCTCATGCTATTTTATAACCCAGCAAAGTTTCATCGACTGAGGAATTAATGTATGGGTCTCCATACAAAGAATCTGTTCATTGCTTACACTAGTGGTAGCGCCACGCTTCCTTACCCCCGTAATGATAATATTACACGGTTCAACCAAATTGGTTGGTTGAAAGACGCAGAAGTACAGGCATACATCGACATTGAATCATTCACTTTTACGTTTACATTAATCAATTTGGTTGCTTCATCCAAATTGAAAGGCAAAATTGAACCGTGTATTTTCGCTACGAGTATAATCGTGCGCTAATTCTCATCAATGTTTTTCCAGACTTCCTATCCCTTCTAGGAAAGCACATGCATAGGTGGTTGGGAAAAGTTATGGAGCTTTCTCGTTTGAGTTTTTCCATTTCAAAATCTTCGGTAATACCACTTAACACTGTGGTAATACTAAGAAATTGTACTATTCTGCATTTCTTATATTTGCACGCCACTTTCAAAGCATGTTGTGTATACTCTATGTGGGTTACTTTCTAAACTGAGAACAATTCATTAATTTCAACATGTATTAGTTTTTTTAGAAAAAAAATTAATTTTAAATATAATTTTTAAATTAATTAATTAAATAATTAATTTAAATTAATATTTTATATTTTTTCACATCACTCGCCTATTACGACACAACGTATTTCTGTATTTTACGTACCTACCTAAATTAATTAGTCTAGATTACATTTGTTTATAGTGGATAACTTAACATTATACTATCAGAACTGTAGAGATTTAAGGTCGAAATTAAATACGTTGTATACTAATTTGGCTACTGATTGCTACGACATCATTGTCTTGACCGAGACGTGGCTGGTTCCATCTATTAGTAATAATGAAATAATTGACGCGCGTTACCAAGTTTACCGTTGTGACAGGGATCGGTTTGCTACTGGGAAATCGGATGGTGGTGGAGTTTTGATAGCTGTGCGCCGTGATTTACAGACATTGTGTTTTTCTTTGAATGTTTCACACTTAAACAATGACTCAGATTGTGCGTCTATACCGCCTATTATTGATTATATTACACTCAAAATTAAATCCAATAAAAGTGATAAGTACCACTTATTGTGTGGATTGTATATACCGCCAAGCCAACCACTTGACGTCTACAGACCAATTTTAGACACATTGCAAACTGAGGTTCTATGTGGCGGAATCGATAAATACTGTATTGTGGGTGACTTTAATTTACCTAACCTGGATTGGAATCCGACAAATGGATACCAGGATGTTGTATTTAAAACCGAATACAGTTTAACAGATAAATATTTTTTAAATTTTATTTCCTCAATTAGTGCAGTTCAATGCAATAACAACTTGAACAGTAAAGATCGTATGCTGGATCTTTTTATTACAAACTTAGAAAAATATGACTGTCAGCAAACCCTAACCCCACTCGTGCCTATTGGCAGCCTGCATCCTGCTTTTAGTTTAAATTTTTCTTTTGATTTGGCTTATAAGTGTTTAGCTCGTTGTCCATGCCTTAGGTATTGTTTCATAGAAGGGGATTACACAGTAATAAATAAAGAGATTAATGATATAAATTGGAATGATTGTCTGAAGGATTTATCCACCGAACAGTCTGTTTCTTATTTCTATGAAAGAATATTTGAGATAATTAATAATCATATTCCTAAAAAACCCATGAAATCTCAGGATTTCCCCGTTTGGTTCTCTCGTCCTCTCATACACATATTTAAAGAAAAAGAAAAATATTGGATTAAATGGAAAAAATATAATAATAAGCTAGATTATAAGGAATTTTCAGATCTTCGATATAGATTTAAAACTTTAAACGATGAATGTTATTCAAAATATATAAATTCTATTGAAGAAAGTTTGCGTAAGGATGTAAAGGGGTTTTGGGCTTTTGTTAATAGTCGTAAACAGTCATCAGGAATACCAAACACCATGAGTTATGAAGATCGAGTGTCTAACAATCCAGAGGAAATAAGCAACTACTTTTCGAGTTTCTTTAGTTCTGTTTTCGAACGAAGTCAACAAAATAATTTTCATATTAATGATATGACATCTGATTCCTGCATTTCTGAAGGTTTGTCTGACTTATGTGTCACCTCTGATCGTGTTGAAGAGGAGCTGAAGCGTTTAGATATCACTAAGGGGGGAGGACCAGATGGTCTTCCACCAATTTTTCTAAAATTTTGTGCGAGCTCTATTAGCATTCCAGTTGCAATTCTTTACAACAAAAGTTTGCAGGAAGGTTTTCTTCCCCAAATTTGGAAAATGGCGAATATAACACCAATTCATAAAAGTGGGCCAAAAGATGATGTGACCAATTATCGTCCGATCTCCATACTAGCTACGTTATCAAAAGTATTGGAAAGAATAGTTCATGATTTTATCTATCCATCATTACATAATATTATAATACCAGAACAACATGGTTTTGTGAAAAAACGATCGACCGTAACTAATCTTTTACTATACACTAACTATCTTTTTGAGAGTATTGACGATCGCAATCAGATTGATTCCATATATACTGATTTTCGCAAGGCGTTTGATAAGGTAGATCATGCCATTTTACTCAGAAAACTTGCATACAATGGTATAAAAGGTAATCTCTTAAGATGGTTCCAGTCATATGTAGAAAATCGAACACAGAAGGTGGTGGTTAACGGTTTCTCATCTTGTGCGGTAAACATTTCATCAGGCGTACCCCAAGGCTCAATTCTTGGTCCATTGCTTTTTGTTTTATTCATAAATAACATAAATAATTGTTTTCAACACAGTAAGTTTCTTTTATACGCCGATGATTTAAAAATTTATATGAAAATTAACACATCTGAAGATTGTTTGAAACTGCAGAGTGATTTGGACCGTCTTTCCACCTACTGCACAGTAAATAAATTACAACTTAATATTAGTAAATGTAAGGTGATAACTTTCACAAAAAAAAAATAACCCTATCTCTCATAATTATAGTCTATGCACCACCATACTTGAGCGAGTATCACTGATTAGAGATTTAGGCTTAATGATTGACTCAAAGTTGCATTTTGATACTCACATTGAACAAATTACTAATAAGGCTTTTCAAATGTACGGATTTGTGGCACGAACTTGCAAACCATTTAAAAGATCTGAAACTTATTTGTTGCTTTATAAGTCTCTTATTAGATCTCAACTTGAATGTAGTTCTGTGATTTGGAATCCCTATTATGCTAAATACAGTGATCGCATTGAATTGGTCCAACGTAAATTTCTTCGATTAGTAAATTTTAGATGTCTTCGCGCGAAACGATCTTATGAAGAATCTGCAAAAAAATATTCTCTTTTATCTCTTAAAAAAAGAAGATTACTTGCTGACCAGGCTATTCTATATAATATTTGTCATAATAAATATGATTGTATTGATATTCTTAATCAGATATATTTTAAAGTACCAAATAGACTTCCCCGTAAGGCTAATACTAAGACGAACCATTTCTTTTCCCCGCGAACTACTAAAACTAATGCAGGCAAGCGAGCTCCGTTAAGGCGTCTGATGCACACTTATAATGAACTATTATCTTGTGAACTAGATATTATGCACGACAAGTCCCAAAATGTTTTTAAAAATAATGTATTAAAAATTCTTAGTTAAATTAATTTAAAAAGGAGGTAAACTTATATTTTGTACCGTATAATATAAAAATAAAAATGTTATATTAAGTTATTAGATTAGCAATGACTTCATGCAGATATTTTTGTGGATAACGGTGTTGACTGTACAAATACCCAAAGAACCGATCAATGTGCTGTGTGTATGTAATCTCTTTGTTCAGTTGTTTGTTGTCCTAAATAAATAAAAAAAAAAAAAAAAATAACTTTATTCTGTCTGAATTACTATAATGGCCACGGCATGCGGCAAAACCACTATAATTAAACACCAATATTGATCAAAAGTAATAAGAGCGAATGTAATAAAGATTTATTTCAAGTTAATGGCAGATTTTGCTAAAAATATTTTTGAAAATTACTTACTTAAATGTTGTTTTAATAAATTCTGGACATGACTTTGTTCAGACTGTATATTTTACTCGCGAACTTTTTTCTCGATCTCCAGCTGTTTAAGTTAAGCCTTGGCTAATGGACCCGTCAAAGCTTAATGCGGGCAGATTTTTACAAGCAAATATAAATAATTGTATTCAAGTGTAGCGACGTCGCGGTTCGGAGCTAATGTTGCGGGAAATAAGAGGAAAATTGGGCGCGATCCGACGGACGAGGCGCGAGACGAGTATTGATCTTAGGGCAATTTTATGTAAATCACATTACAGATACAAAAATATGACGCTTTTGTATTTTAGTGGGTTACAATCTAAGGTTACAGCGTATTTCAAATGTAAATGGTTACGCATTTTACCGGGAATCTCTGCTTTATTTTAATAATTATTAAGTAGGTACTAGCGGTTCCTCGCGATTTTACCCACGAGGCACCCGTTCCCGTGGGAATATCGGGATGAAATATAGCCTATGTCACTCGGGAAGAATGTAGCTTTCTAATGGTCAAAGAATTTTCTAAATCAGTTCAGTAGTTTTGGAGCCTATTCGATGCAAACAAACAATCAAATCTTTCCTCTTTATAATATTAGTATGGATAGAGTATAGAGCAATCCATTTGCTTGAATTAACTTCTCATATGTCCCAAAGCTCAAAGTCCCAAGCTTACCCGACACTATACCGAAGATATCCCGGACGTCAGCCTGTACGAAATTAGAATGGCTCTCAAGCAGCTCAAAAACAACAAGGCGGCGGGCGATGACGGAATCACAACAGAACTTCTGAGAGCGGGCGGTAAGCCGATACTTAAGGTCCTCCAGAAGCTCTTCAACTCTGTCATCCTCGAGGGCAAAACGCCAAAGGCATGGGGCAGAAGCGATGTGATGCTGTTCTTCAAGAAGGGTGATAAGACTCTCTTGAAAAACTACCGACCCATCTCGCTTCTGAGCCATATCTACAAGTTGTTTTCGAGAGTCATTACGAATCGTCTCGCTCGCAGGTTCGACGACTTCCAACCTCCCGAACAAGCCGGGTTCCGAAAAGGTTATAGTACCATAGACCACATTCATACGCTGCGGCAAGTTATACAGAAGACCGAAGAGTATAACTTGCCACTATGCTTGGCGTTCGTGGACTATGAGAAAGCCTTTGATTCGATCGAGACCTGGGCAGTGCTGCAGTCTCTTCAGAGGTGCCAAATAGACTACAGGTACATCGAGGTGCTGAGGTACTTATACCAAAACGCCACCATGTCAGTCCGACTACAGAACCAGAGCTCTAATCCTATCCAACTACAGCGAGGTGTGAGACAGGGAGACGTCATTTCTCCGAAACTATTCACAGCTGCGTTGGAGGATATTTTCAAGCTACTGGACTGGAAAGGATTCGGCATTAACATCAATGGCGAGTACCTAACACACCTGCGGTTTGCCGATGATGTAGTTCTCATGGCTGAGACCTTGGAAGACCTGAACACAATGCTCGAAGATCTCAGCAATGCTTCCCAAAGAGTGGGTCTGAAGATGAACATGGATAAGACGAAAATCATGTCCAATGCCCATGTTGCATCCGCTCCAGTTAATGTTGGGAACATTACACTCGAAGTTGTTGACCACTATGTCTACCTAGGACAGGCAATCCAATTAGGTAAGTCCAACTTCGAGAAAGAGATCTCTCGTCGAATCCAGCTCGGATGGGCAGCGTTTGGGAAGCTCCGGCATATATTTGCGTCCAAAATTCCTCAATGTCTCAAGACTAAGGTCTTTGACCAGTGTGTGTTGCCAGTTATGACTTATGGAAGCGAGACGTGGTCTTTTACTATGGGTCTCATAAGAAGGCTCAAGGTTACCCAGCGAGCAATGGAGAGAACGATGCTTGGTATTTCTCTGCTCGATCGAATCAGAAATGATGAGATCCGCAGGAGAACTAAAACGACCGACATCGCTCGAAGGATTGCTCAGTTGAAGTGGCAGTGGGCGGGACACATAGCGCGGAGAACCGATGGCCGTTGGGGCGGAAAGGTTCTCGAATGGCGACCGCGAACCGGACGACGTTCCGTGGGCAGGCCCCCTACAAGGTGGACCGACGATCTGGTCAAGGTCGCGGGAAGCCGCTGGATGCGGGCAGCGCAGGACCGATCGTTGTGGAGATCCTTGGGGGAGGCCTATGCCCAGCAGTGGGCGTCTTACGGTTGAAATGATGATGTCCCAAAGCCTTATAAGGCTTTTTTTTAACAGGCCGCATCTGTCAAAAACCTTATAAGGCTTCGGGGCGATGGCGAACATATCAGGAGTTAATATTATTAACAGAAATTAAAATTACCATGAATTAATATTACAAACTTAATATCTAACCATATATAGGCATATTTATTTAGTGAAAGAGTAGATTTGTTACAATTTGTACCTACCTAGGTATGTGCTACGGTGGAAGTGGAACGAGGCACGTTTTATTACGCAGCCTGGAAGTGCTTCAGGAATTGTTACTATTGAACTTTTACTACAGGAAACAAGCATGAAACATTTATGACTTTTTGTCCTTCCAGCGTAATGTAACGTAAGAAGGTTGTCCCCGGGGGTTAGGTGTAGCGTTGGAGGCTACAGATATTATTTATTTTTTGTTGGCGGCGCTGGCGCTTGGCGGCCCTCCAACTGATTGATATGTCCGACGTAAGCGACTGCGAGACGCGGTGAAACTTGGGACGGTACACAACTCTCACACTGGTCAATATTAGAGCCTGTTCCCAGTGGTGCGGTTAACCGTTTGGACCCGTATCGGATTTTGTAATATTACCTACTTAAGGGCAGGATCTTCCCATCTGTCTTTGTCTTTTTCTTTATGTGTGAAGTGTAATGAAAATAACCTCACTTTTTCAAAAAGTAGCCTGAGAATAATCTATATGGCATTACCTATTTTTCTATATTTCTATATTCGTGAATGAGATATTAATAATCTAAGGATATTATCCAAAAAACATAAAAATAACGAAAATTTTCTTTGTTCTTGAAAATTTTTATAGTCGGGTGAAGATACGAATATCGTGTTTTAGCCACAAAATAATCAAGATCGTTTATGAAACTTCAACTTTCTTCAACTTGTTCAAAGGTATATTTTTATCTGCTCAAAATAAAGAATATTTGATTGTTTACTTTTGAATCAAAAATAGGTTAATTTCCATAATTTCGAAGATCCTGCCTTTGGTTTGGAATAGTTGAGTTGAACAACTTATTTATGACTGCTGTTTTGTTACCTACTTTGTTTAGGGCTAGGAAAATTCTAAAAGGAAAAGTTGATAGTATTTTGTTGTTAATAAAGAGATTCAAAGCTATTCACGTACGTGATCACTCGGCCAATGTGTCCCGGCCCTCGCGTTCCCGGACCGTTTGGCGGCCGGCCGAACCTTACACAATGGTTATGATGTGAGATATTACTTGCGAGAATTATTTGACGCCTATTTCGTACATAAAAGGGCGGTGTTTTGATGGACACGTCATACTTTAGGGTGACTCACACTAGCAGAGCGTTATGATTATTTGACTTGGTAAATTATTTGTGATTTAAATATGTTATCCCTCAGTCAGGTCACTCTATTGCAAGAATTAAATCATTTGAATACTTGGTAGTCCTACTAATATTATAAATGTGAAAGTTTAGATGTTTGGATGTTTGGATGTTTGGATGTTTGGATGTTTGTTACTCAATCACGCCAAAACGGCTGAACGGATTTGGCTGAAATTTGGGACACAGATACTTTGTAGCCTGGAGAGGAACATAGGCTACTTTTTATCCCGGAAAAACATCACATTCCCGCGGGAAAACGTCGTGTAGTCCACGCGGGCGAAGCCGCGGGCGGAAAGCTAGTATAATATAAGATTTTAAACTTTCGCGTTCCATTATAATTATAAACAAGAGTAAAGGGACTCAACCAGCCGTGGTCACAAGCACCGCCAGTCTGCTTGTGACCACGGCTGTAGCAACACAGTCGAAACGTCAAGCTGTAAGTACATATGTAATTTTCTTGGAGTAAATTGTGTAGGTATTGGCTAAAATATTTCTAACTCTAAATCTACGTCTGACTATTTGATTGAATCAGGCAGGCATGACATGGTGGAAGTCCCTAACCTATTGTGAAAAATAAATATAGTTTTCTTCCGCAAAAATCACAAAACTTGCACCTTCACCGATTACTTTACACTACTCTACACGTGTTTCGGCCCAACCGAACATCTTCTGGAGATGTTTGACTGTGTGAAATCCAGCACTGAACTTCTTTGTGATTTTTGCCGAAGTACTTACCTATTTATTTTTCACTATACGTCTGACATTAGCAGGTTCAGCTTAATGTGAACCATGAAGCTCGACTTAATAGTTACCTCAGTTGCCGCAGCGAAAATGGTCCTTTAAGGATCAATATATAAATCAGTCCAAGATTATACCCTCGTTGAAGTTAGGCACGGTTATAAAATATCCCAAACTATAAACTGTATTAGCTATAATATTTATGGGCCATATATGATAATATTGGTCATCAATTTTTTAAGCCTCTAGCGAGTCTAGTGGCTGTCAGCGGTTCCTTTCGCTTGGACATTTTCCATCAGATCCCCGTAAAAGCTTTCACCCCTTATTTCAACCCCGCTGGACCTATTTTGGTGACAGGGTATCCCATATCCTTCCCCCATGCTCGCACTGTCTGCAATCCAATTAAGACGACCAAAATTCATAATTTGTTCGTAGAAATAAAAACACATTCAAACTATTATAAATATGTAACTTAATCTTCTGAACGAAGTTGCTATTCTACATTAGAAAAACTTTATAGTGCAGTACCTAAATACCGTAATATCGAAATATTTCTGTTCCCTATTTGGGGAAAGATCCGGGTATTTTCCTTTTTGGTTTTTTTCCATCTCTATAGTTGTGGTCTTGTGCTTACTATGATAGAGTAGTATAATATTATATAAAACAAACAATATTGAGTTTGATACCTTTATCTATTTTAGTCTACACCAAAAATTATATCAATAAACTTAAATTATTAAGTTATTTTAATTTTTAGTATTTTGCATTCACAATGCAATTTTTATAATAGAAAAATGGAAAATGAAGTATTTAGAAAAAGTCGACCCGTCTCACAACTAGCTCCGATGGGACTCGAACCCACGACCTTTCGCTTTCCGGGCGACTGCTCTAACCACTGAGCTACGGAGTCGTTACGAGAAGCGTCGAATTTATCCAATACTTCTTACTCGCTGTATAGTCAGCGTTAATTTCATCAATGTGGAGATATTACTACCCTCACACGCGAAAGAAATACCTTTCCAGGTATTTAGCAATCGCTAAAGATGAAATTACTATTGCAAGTTATTTTAATTTTTAGTATTTTGCATTCACAATGCGGGTCGATTGTTTCTAAATACTTCATTTTCCATTTTACTATTATAAAAATTGCATTGTGAATGCAAAATACTAAAAATTAAAATAACTTGCAATAGTAATTTCATCTTTAGCGATTGCCAAATACCTGGAAAGGTATTTCTTTCGCGTGTGAGGGTAGTAATATCTACATTGATGAAATTAACGCTGACTATACAGCGTGTAAGAAGTATTGGATAAATTCGACGCTTCTCGTAACGACTCCGTAGCTCAATGGTTAGAGCAGTCGCCCGGAAAGCGAAAGGTCGTGGGTTCGAGTCCCATCGGAGCTAGTTGTGAGACGGGTCGATTTTTTCTAAATACTTCATTTTCCATTTTTCTTAAATTATTAATTACTTAAATAATTAAAAACGGCAATTTCAGAGGTATAAAGTAACTGTGAAATTGCCGTTTTTTTCTTACATGAACATGAACTCACTGTACAATCCCATAGAGGTCCAAAATACTGTTATTCACAACGTAAATAAAACTAGTGTGTAGGTCGAGGATAATTTATTGGGTGCATCGACAAGACTATATCAATCACCAAAAAATCTTAACACCGCCGTTCAGCATTACGTACGTTTGGCACAACGCCATCTATGTACAATAATTACAACTTATATTTAAATACAACGGCTTAACATTCCGCCCACCATGAACGGAACGTCCATCAGAAACAACACAATCAAATAAGAAACTTAACAAAAACAACAAAATTTAGGTATGCAATACATCAATAATACATAACTAACACATACACATACTTGACTAAATTAAAATACAAAAAAACATAGTAGTAGGTATTTACATTTATTAAGTGACAGGTAAAATTATAAGTTTGGATACAGGTCTTTTTACTAGAGACCCCTTGCATCGCAAGGTTACGACTCTCGTAAGATTGTCCGCACCAACATGTTTTTCCTTAATTACGCCATACAACCATCTGGACGGTGGGAGGTCATCCTCCTTTACTAACACGACATCCCCTACAGAAGGTTCAGGAGCAATATAGGACCATTTATATCTATGCTGTAATTGAGTCAAGTACTCATGAGACCATCGTCTCCAAAAGTCTTGCAGTAGTCTCTGTACAAACTGCCATCTTTTAAGAGTACTCACGTTACTCTGCTCAAAGTTTGCATCGGGTATAAGCAGCAACGGCTCACCGACTAGAAAATGGCCGGGAGTTAATGGATACGGATCATCTGGATTATTGCTAATTTGAGAAAGTGGACGCGAGTTAAGGCAAGCTTCTATTTGATACAGAAGCGTGGACATCTCTTCGAATGTCAAGGTACTGTTACCAATAACCCTTTTTAGATGGTGCTTTGTGGACTTCACTCCAGCCTCCCACAACCCTCCAAAGTTCGGCGAGTGAGGTGGAATGAAGTGCCAGTTGGTACCATTTGTTGCCAACCACTCAGCAATATCATTAGCGGCTTCAGACTTTTCCGTTTGGAATAAATGCTTTAACTCCCTATTGGCCCCCACGAAGGTCGTGCCGTTGTCACTCCATAAATCTGCGCAGTGACCTCGCCGTGCAACAAAACGCTTAAAAGCTGCTAAAAATGCCTCGGATGTCATGTCACTAACGACTTCGAGGTGTATTGCACGAGTGGTCATACATACGAACAAGGCTATATATCCTTTAACGGCTCGATAACCACGCCCTTTATACGGTCTTATAGCTATGGGTCCTGCGTAGTCAACCCCACTCTGATAGAAAGGTCGACAGACTGTGACACGTTCCGTAGGTAGCTGTCCCATCATTTGCTGACTTGTTTGTGCAGAATGGCGACGACATACAACACACTTCCGAACGACCTTGCGAACAAGATTTTTCGCATTAACTATCCAATACTGCGTTCTTAAAAAGTTTGTCATTAATTGTGGACCGCCGTGAAGAGTGCGATTATGGGCATCATCCACAATCAAATCTGTGAAGTGCGACTGATACGGCAGCAATATTGGATGTTTCATATTTTCATCTATTTCAGCATTTTGTAAGCGACCGCCCACCCTGAGTATACCATCAGCATCAAGAAACGGACACAGTGAGGTAAGTTTACTACTTTTCTTTATCTTTCCCAAAGTTTGTAAACATTTTATTTCTTCCAGGAAACTTTTCCTTTGACACAATCGGATACAGGTAAGTAAAGACTCTTTTAATTCTAATCTAGATATGTAAGGCGTAAATTTTTCTTTCTTTAACTTAAGGAATCTACGTATGTATGCAACAACTCTTAATAATTTATTCAATGAAGAATAACGACATAATATAGATTCTGACTCTGACTGAATAGTGTGGCACGAAATTTGCTCTTTTTTCTTTTCTAAATCCGTTAATTTAAATTGTCCCTTTGAATAATTAATAACCTTTTCTTGCAGCCATTGTGGACCCTCTCTCCAGATCTTCAAATCCGATAGTTTGCTCGGATTTATACCTCGCGACGCACAATCTGCAGGGTTAGATTCGGACTTGACATGTGACCACTGAGTATTATTCATAAGCGTTAATATTTCAGAGACCCGATTCGCGACATAGGTTTTCCATTTGCTGGGATGACTGCTCAACCATGAAAGGACTACACTTGAGTCCGTCCAGGCGTACACGCACTCCTTCGGAATCTCTAAAACTTCTGCAATTTCGTGAAGCAGGTTGGCTAACAATACCGCTCCGCACAACTCCAACCGAGGAATCGAGACTTGCTTCACCGGAGCAACCTTCGTCTTTGCGGCAAGTAATCGTACATGCACATCACCTTTAAAATCAACGATTCTCATATAGACTACAGCTGCGTATGCTGCATTTGAAGCATCGCAGAATCCTTGAAGTTCTCTGCTAACATCGTTGGTGCTAGTGCCAATCCATCTTGGAATCTTAAATTGAGCGAGATGTGTAAGTTCATCTCGAAACTCAAGCCATGCCTTCAAAATATCACATGGCAATTCTTCATCCCATTGTATCCCTGACAGCCAGACTGTTTGAATAAATATTTTAGCAGTGGTGACCACAGGAGCTAGCCAACCGAGGGGATCAAACAGTTTTGCTATTTCCGAAATCATTTTCCTCTTAGTTATGGGTGTTTCCAGTGCTGTAAGTTGGACAGTGTATTGAAATTCATCTTGGTGTCTATTCCAAGTGAGACCTAAAATTTTGATAACTGTATCTAATTTTAGCTCTAAAGTTTCCTTTGAATTCTTACTTTCTCTATCCCACTTTGACAACAACTCACTATTGCTACTACTCCATTTCTGAAGCTGGAAACCACCAAGTTTAAGTAACTCGTTCATTTGTTGATAAATCTGTGCTCCCTCGTTTATATTTTCGCAGCCTGTCATAAGATCATCCATATAATATTCCCTAAGGACTCTGCTAGCTGCCAAAGGATATTTATCTCCCTCATCATGTGCAAGCTGTTGTAAGGATCTGACCGCCAAGTAAGGTGCCGCTGATGTACCAAATGTTACACGTAATTGTCGGAGATGCTGAAGTTCTGAATTAACATCGCTACGCCATAATAGACGTTGAAAATCAACATCCTCAGCAGCTATCTTGACTTGACGGTACATCTTCACAATATCTGCTACCAGGCTTATAGGATAGCAGCGCCAACGTAAAATAAGGTGTCGAAGTGTGGGTTGAAGCGTTGGACCTACCATGAGATCATCATTCAACGAAGTTCCATTATTAAGCGAACACGACGCATCAAACACGACCCGAACCTTAGTGGTGCTTCTCTCATTGCGAACGACAGCGTGATGGGGAAGATACACAGCCTTGGGATTAGCTTTCTCCACTTCCGGCACTACTTCCATGTGATTTAATTTTAAATATTCCTCCAAAACCTCGGAATATTGAATCTTCAGTGGTTGATTCTTCAGTAATCGTTTTTCGAGCATAAAGAATCGTTTTTGCGCAATATCATAAGAATTACCGTATTGACAACTTGGGTCCACCTTTTTGAATGGCAATTTCACGATATAGCGACCCTCATCATCTCTAGAAGTAGTTTTGGCGAACAGCTCTTCGCATTGCTGTTCTTCTTCAGACAGACATTTCTTCACAGCTGAAGACAGTTCTTCTTGCTCCCAAAAACCTTTCAGGAGATCGTTCATACTCAATTGAGTGTGCATACTAATTATTTCATTACGTGTCTGTGAAAGTTCGTAACTTGGAGGGGAAAATATATGGCCTGAAAGGATCCAGCCAAGTTTGGTATTTTGCGCAATTGGAGAACCTGGTGGACCTTTGACAACTCCATCCATTAAAATTTGACCATACACTTCCGCCCCCAGTAAAATATCAATTTTACTTGGAGTATCAAACTTCGGGTCTGCTAACTCTATAGCAGGAATCTGAGGAGAAAACATCGGAACAGACATTTTCCTCTCAGGTAAAAGAGAAGTGAGCTTATTGAGAACATGAGCTTTAACTTCAACTATAAAGTTGGGGTCATGGCGTGACTGAATTTTGACCATAACGGTCCATTTAGACTGCAAGGATGAACCTTGATCACTACCTAACCCTGAAATGTAGCTCATGTTTGAAACTCTTCTAAGACCAAGCATTTGTACAACAGACTCTGCTATAAATGAAGCTTGTGAACCTTGGTCCAGAAGAGCTCTGATACAAAAAGTTCCATTTCTCGTATCTACATTGACCAAAGCAGTGGCCAATAATACTTGACTATTTGCATTAGAAAAGCATGATACTATATTTGATGCCTCGCCTTGAGATGATTCTACATTGGACGACTGAGCGCCCCCTTCCACTACGGAAGTGTTTACCTGATCATCTTTAGGACCTAACTTTGGGTGCAGTAAAGAGTGATGTCGCCTTTTACAAATGCGACAGCTGGTTGATTGACGGCAATTGTATATCGAATGATTCGGAGCAAGACAATTAAAACATAACTTGTTGGTTTGGGCAAAAGTACGACGTACATTTACATCTTCCTTTGCGAATTTTTTACAATTACACAGTTTGTGAGCATCGGAACAAAATATACATAATACAGCAGGAATTGTATGCATTGTTTTAGGAACATTATTACGAATATTACTCTGTTTAGTGGCTTTATTGTCTAGAAATTCTAAAGATCTGAAACGATGATCTAAAAAGTTTTTAAAATCAACAAGTTTAGGCAATTCATCATTACACCTACTGACTTCTACTTCCCACAACTTTCGAGATTCTGTATCAAGTTTCAACGAAACTACATAAATTACAATAAGATCCCAGGAATCTACATTTACATCTAAATTAGTAAGAGCATTTAAACACTCATTAGTTGTGTCCAGTAATTCCTTTATCGCACTTGAAGATTCCGACAATACATTTTTTTGGTTCATAAAACGTTTTAGTACACAATTGGCTAAAAACCTTTTGTTGTTGTAACGATGCTCTAACTGATCCCAACAAGTTTTATAATTACATGCCGTGATAGGAATGTGTCTTAACATTTGCTCGGCTTCGCCAGACAAGTGACTTTTCAAATAGTGCAGCTTTTGAACGTCATCCAATCCCTTATTGTTGTGAATTAAAGACAAAAATAAATCACGAAAACTACTCCATTCTGTGTATTTGCCACTGAAATTAGGTATTTCTATTTTCGGTAATTTAACAGTAAAGGATTGGGTGCTGCTAGTTGCATTTGCATCATAAAATTCATTAACATTAACATCTTTCTTTAACCTAAGGATGGCTTCCTTTAACTCCGACTTGTAATTTATGTACAGTTCTTCGGTCTCATCATACATGTCATTTTTAAAATAAGTAGATTTTTCAAGTACGTCTCCAGAAACTTCCATTATAATCTTCTTATGTGTTTCATCAAAAGAAGACCACTGTTTTTCTAAGGCTTCTAGACGTGTTTCTATGTATGACAAAGAGATCCTATCTTTCGGAGATTTTCTAAAGTTAGACCTTCCCTTCTGAACCTTTGACTTAGTATCATCTTGCATTTTACCGTAGGCATCCATCTCGATAGTTATTCTAACTATTCACCGTATGAGAAAATTCAAAATTATTTTCTAAGTCAATCGTAAAATTTACGAAATTTTTCTAAGTGTTTTCGCACTTGGCTCCGCAAACTAGCGTGGATTCCCCGTATTTCACTTTTGGAGAAATTATTCTAAGTCTATGAAAACACTTCTAAAATTTCCAAATTCTAACTTTCTTGAAATTATTCCAAGTTAATGAATGACACAAATGTACTCACAGTTTCATCACAGCACAACACACTAAACGCTTCCGCTTACGCAATCGCTCGCTTCGTGGTCGCACCGGACCCGCTGACGTCACTGCTGGAGCTGCTGCTGCAAACTCAAACCTCCGATCCTCCGTAGTCCCTGCTCCTGTCACTCGTACTGAGCTGGTTCCAGGTCAACCAACCGAAACTTCCGACTCGGTTAGGACCATGTACAATCCCATAGAGGTCCAAAATACTGTTATTCACAACGTAAATAAAACTAGTGTGTAGGTCGAGGATAATTTATTGGGTGCATCGACAAGACTATATCAATCACCAAAAAATCTTAACACCGCCGTTCAGCATTACGTACGTTTGGCACAACGCCATCTATGTACAATAATTACAACTTATATTTAAATACAACGGCTTAACACTCACTCACCAACGAACGTTGGTCTTTAATTTTTTAATTATTATCAATCAAAATATCAATCAATTATCAATGAAAATTAATAGTCAGTTTCGAAAATAGAGTAAGTAAGTGTGTCGTAATGTTAAACATCTTAAGAAAGGAATGATTAAACACGCGTCTAAAATTTTTATAAATTTGTTTGGTTGTCGTCAATTTGATTGCTTCGAACAGATTCTTTTTAAATCTAAGGTAGTTTTTTAAATGAGGTTATAATAGGCACACCATTTAGATTCACAAGTTAGATTAATGTTGTTGTCTGGGGCCCGATTCTCAGGCATTCGAACTTTTTCAGTGTGGTAATTCGTATGTCGAACATTTTGTTTGTGGTTTCTATTGAAAAGTTAGAACGTTTCAAACAAACTAATCTGTCCTACATGTCAAAAAATTCATTTTGACAGCTAAGTTCGTATACGAACATCGATTGGTCCGTACCACTCGTTGCGTTTGACTGGTTTTCAATCGAACTTTTTCGATTGTGAAATTCTGACAATACACAAAATGAGTTTATCTTCGTAAAATATTTGAATTTCGAGCTAAAAAAGTGAACTTTTCTCGATTGCCTGAGAATCGGCCCCCTGATCATGGGGCCGATTCTCAGGCAATCGAGAAAAGTTCACATTTATAGCTCGAAATTCAAATATAACACAGTTTTTGTATTGTCAGAATTTCACAATCGAAAAAGTTCGATCGAAAACCAGTCGAACGCTACGAGTGGTAAAAACCAATAGATGTTCGTATACGAACTTAGCTGTCAAGATTTGTGTCCTTATTTCTTCTACCCGTCTCTTTCACTCGATTCTGTCATGCCCGGAGAGTGAGAGGGACGGGTATAACCTGCAGGTGACTTGTTAAATCGACCGGGTTATAAGTCAAATAAGAGTTCCTGACAGCTTAGCGGCTGTGAAATGTCATTGATCGATCACTGAATCGCTGTCATTGATATTAAGCTGTCGTGGTACGAATAAGCGAAGCAGATCAGTTTAGGTCCCTAAACAAAATCGCAATAAGAGTTGATGGTAGGCACCCTGTTCTGTCGTTTCAAAGTCATCAGCTCTTTTAGTTAGCTGAAGTAGGGATCTGACACGCATAACGGGTATTTACTTACAAACTTTTGTGTGTAATTTAAAAGGATGAAAAAGAATTATAAATATTAAAATAAAAAAAAACCCCGTCACAAAAAAAACCTTTTTTATCCACAACGGGGTAGCACTTAGCCTTCATCACACCAGGATGTTAAAAGTGGTGATATGGCTGAAGGTGGAAGCGCACTACTCACGGAATCCTCAATCACTGAGAAACGGCTATCTTATCACTCACTGCCGGAACGCAATAATGCCGAAAACATCATTGTTATGGCGTCAGACTTAGATAAGATGGTGGTAGCTAGCCAGGTTGACTAAGAACAAGTCCTACCACCAACCAAACCGAATACAATATGTACCCCCACTGGGAATCGAACCCGGGACCTCTGGGTCTGAAATTGGTGGTGTGAACCACTAGACTACATAGGCGTTTAGAAAGGACATTTTTCATTTTCGGGTAGGACATTGTACACTATTCGTACGAATAGTAAAAAATATAGTAAAGTCGAATAAAATATTAAAATTCTCATTGTCTTTCTGGATAAATGGTACAAAAATAAAAATTCTTTGCCATCCATGGTCACACTGGCAACCATATTTAAATCACGTTCGGAAACTTTGATGTTTCTGTACGAAAAAACGATGACATGGACGACTGGTGATAATCTGTCAATGTGAACCTTTTTTTTTATGTTAGTGTTACATTTTACCGCCATATTGAATCGGGGTTGCATAATTATTAAGACTAGATAATGCTTTTGTACCATCAAACGCGTTCGCTTATTGCGATATAATTAGTTTTCAGTTATTATATTTATCTTTTGCTTGCCTATGGTATAGTGTACAAAGTCCTAGCCGAGGCTCCATACAAAACTGAAAAATCTCCTTTATTTATTTTTTACTTTACTGGGTTTTAAAAAATATATATATTCCGCTAAGTATCAAACAAAATAACATACGTCTATCATCAACCTTTTAAAATGAAATATTATAACACATTGTAGATTCGTTCGTCAGGTATTGACTTACTGTTCCAGCCTTGTTCCCGAGGTCAAACACGGCCCGTATCGTTAATTGAGAGAGGATGCCTTCCACATTTACATTTTTATATTAAAAATCCTCCACAAATATTGTATACCTACATATTTGTGGAGGATTCATTAAAATATAAAATCAACTTGTAAACAACCATGTTTTGAGTTTTGATTCTCTGTAATATTTATCGAATGAAATTACACTGAAATTCGAATTACAGATATTATTTGTAGTCATTGAAACTAAGTTAATATTCGAAATATATATTAATAAATAAATAAATAAATAACTTCTTACAATCACACCAATTATCTAAGCCCATGAACTGTATCATGGAAAACTTGATAACGGATAGATATACTTTTTTGTTTGTAAATACATACTTAATATACATAGTAAACACCCAGACCAAGACAAATAGACATGTTCATGCACACAAATATTTGTCTTGTTCGGGAATCGAACCCGAGACCTCTGGCGCAGAAGGTGGGTAGCCTACCCTTGCGCCAAATCGGTCGTCTGTCATCATATTAGGTCTTTAATTATGAAATTGCCGTTTTCTATTGGGAATTTGTAGAAGTTGAAATTATCATACAATGATATTTGGGGATTTCGTGGACATGTGAACTCTGAATTCAGCGAAACTTTAGAGATATGGGGCCCGATTCTCAGGCATTCGAATTTTTTCAGTGTGGTAATTCGTATTTCGAACATTTTGTTTGTGGTTTCTATTGAAAAGTTAGAACGTTTCAAACAAACTAAGCTGTCTCACATGTTAAAAAAGTTCGAGTCCCATCGGAGCTAGTTGTGAGACGGGTCGATTTTTTCTGAATACTTCATTTTCCATTTTTCAGTAATAAAAATTGCATTGTGAATGCAAAAAAGTAAAAATTAAAATAAGTTGCAATAGTAATTTCATCTTTAGCGATTGCCAAATACCTGGAAAGGTATTTCTTTCGCGTGTGAGGGTAGTAATATCTCCACATTGATGAAAATAACACTGACTATACAGTGCGTAAGAAGTATTGGATAAATTCGACGCTTCTCGTAACGACTCCGTAGCTCAGTGGTTAGAGCAGTCGCCCGGAAAGCGAAAGGTCGTGGGTTTGAGTCCCATCGGAGCTAGTTGTGAGACGGGTCGATTTTTTCTGAATACTTCATTTTCCACTTTTCAGTAATAAAAATTGCATTGTGAATGCAAAAAAGTAAAAATTAAAATAAGGACACAAATCGTTCGGTCATTCACATTTAGCAATTCATTTGCGATCCAGTTTTCAGAAGGTCGTCGTACGAAAGAAAGCAATTCATTTTAGGAACCTATTCTGCATCGCGCTATTTTTGAATCGCTGTCTTAAAGGCACCCAGATCTTCACAAGTTATAGGAACCATCTCGATCACGTCAGCTTTCGAACAAAACAAATCGCATCAAAACCTCCTAACACAGGTTTGATACTTACAAAGAGACCCCGGCCACTGATTGTAGTTATGTATCCTAAAGATACTGAATAAACATTTTTTTTTAACCGCCTTCTAAATCAAAATATGTAGTTTAAAAAACTATAAAACACACTTTTATAGGAACAGACTAAAAAGTACAAAATAACCGTCTATTTAGTATCTGATATTAAAAAGCGTGGTGCGCGTTGTCAATGTTAACTACTAGAATTCATGCTTTGCAAAGAGCGCACCACGCTTTTTAATTTCAGATACTGAATAGACGGTTATTTTGTACTTTTTAGTCTGTTCCTATAAAAGTGTGTTTTATAGTTTTTTAAACTACATATTTATTTTTTGACTTTTTAGTTAATTAAATGGCAAGCTATGGATGGATATTAATCGATTTCACAGTCCATTCATGTGTCTGCCCACCCTGTAAACATTATAACTCGAAGGCATGATAACAAATTCAAGTGGAGTCTATTTGTTACCGGATGCGCAAGCCGAACCCTTACTTCTTCCCTGCTCCATCATCAGACCCTCACCACCAACTGTAGGGAATAGGTCTCATCAGAACGAAACAAATGTACCCAAACTCGGGGGGTAAGCTAGTGGTCATTAAGGAGTGCCACTGACTTCCTCCCTGCTCCATCATCAGACTTTCGCCACCAAGTGTAGCGAATAGGTCTCATCAGAACGAAACAAATGAGCACAAACTCGAGAGGTTAGCTAGTGGTCATTAAGGAGTGCCAATGGCTTCCTCATTGCTCCATCATCAGACCCTCACCACTAAGTGCAGCGAATAGTTCTCATCAGAACGAAACAAATGAGCCCAAACTCGAGGGGTTTCCTATTGGTCATTAAGGAGTGTCACTGGCTTCCTACCTGCTCCATTATCAGACCCTCACCACCAAGTATAGCGAATAGGTCTCATCAGAACAGAACAAATGAGCCAGTACTCGAGGAGTTTGCTATTGGTCATTAAGGAGTGCCACTGGCTTCCTCACTGCTCCATCATCAGACCCTCACCACCAAGTGCAGCGAATAAGTCTCATCAGAACGAAACAACGGAGCCCAAACTCGAGGGGTTTCCTAGTGGTCATTAAGAAGTGCCACTGGCTTCCTCCTTGCTCCATCATCAGACCCTCAGAATCAAGTGCAGCGAATAGGTCTCATCAGAACCAAACAAATGAGCCTAAACTCGAGGGGTTTCTTAGCAGCCATTGAAGAGTACTATTGCCCACCTCTTGACTCCATCATCAGATCAGCTCGATAGTAGCAAATTATTGTATTGTCATCGGATTCATATAGACTTGCAAAGTTTCAAATCAATACGACAAATAGAAGTAGGTTAAAATTGAATTCCAAGATTTTCTTACATTGTGACTTAGTTACAAGTGAAGCTAATAAAAGTGTGGTAAAAAGGAGGAGGTTCTCTATTCGTCTGTATGTATGTTTTTTTTTGTGTATGTCCGCCGATTACTCGAAGACGGATGGACCGATTGAAATGATTAAAACGTTATTACATCAGGTTGGTTTCCAAGTTGGTCCCATTTTTGAAATTTTGAAATCGGTTTAGTAGTGTTCAGGAAATCTTAAAAATACTGTCGTTTTCGTTACTACTTTATGTGAATTTAATACGTATCTTTAGGCATAACTCCTTTGTTTATAAACCGATTTAGATGATTCTTGTCTTGTTAAAAAGGGGATACCTCAAGGTATTTTAACCGACTTCAAAAAAGGAGGTTCAGTTTGATCACATACCTATTTACCAGAATACACGTAAATTGCCTGCACGATGCACTAAAAAGAGTGAAATAATAGTAGATTGTATTACAAGGGAGCAAAATAATAAATTTACGGCGATGGCGCTATTTTGAATCCAGAGCGCAGTGAAGGATTCTAGAGTAGAATCTCAAGCGCAGCGAGGGATTCTAAAGTAGAATCCTGAACGCAGCGAGGGATTCAATATACGCCGCCCGAGGTGAAAAATAATTTTGCGGCCGAGTAATACACTCTGCTTTTCATCCCCCTCTATAAGAAAAGCAGTAAAGACAACTCAAACTACTTACCTTTCTTTATCGTTCGGATACATCATAGCGCTAGTCGGGCAAGAAAAAAAATAGAGTTTGGAAATAAAAAAAAATTAAATAAAAAAAATATAAGTATGTCTATCAGATTCCTTATAAGTATCTCCGGGGATGCCGTAGGGGGGTTGAAAATTTTGCTAGATTT